>OX336388.2:991969371-993334371 GCA_946902985.2 Meconema thalassinum
ATATATATATATGTCTTAGAGTTATGTACAGTTACATGAAGATTATTGTGTACGTGTAGTATTCAAACTTCAATCGCATGATTGGGACACAAGAAGTAAAAACGAGATTTTAAAATTTCGCACAGCTGCCATCATGTGGCTATGGAAACAATTGGAAAATTAGATGCCAGTGGATTAACATTTGTATAAGGATTTACTGTACCATGTGTCACTGCACTCGGGTGGATAAATCGCGAGAAACGTCCATGTGAATATTTATACTTCGCGACGCCGCCATGGTGGATTTGTGATCACCAGTTTATTGAAAGTCCTACAGGCGAACTTACGTTCATAGCCCCTATGAACAAAAAAAATCAGTTTGATTGCTGTAATAGATTCGTAGATATCGAGATCCGTCTAAATATTTCGGATGGTCGCCATGTTGGATTGTTATATGTATAGGCCATTGATTCATGTACCATCAAAGAAAATTATTGCGTAGGTTCATTATTCAAACTTTCACTTCGATCGCATGATTACGACACAAGAAATAAAACTTAATTTCAAAATTCGCACAGCCGCCATATTGAGGTTATGTAAACAATTGAACTAAATTAAATTCCAGTGCATTACAATGTGTATAAACATTTGCTGTTTCAAGTTTCATTGCGTTTAGATTATTAAATCGCGATAAAAGTCTATGTAAAATTTCAACTTCGCCTGGCCGCCATGTTCGTCTTTTAGTTAACCATTTTTAAGTCTCATTGTTGAACTTTCAGCAGTACCCTTTATCTCAGTACAACATTTCAGGGTGAGGCAGGTAATAGTTTCAGAGGTGTAGAATGCCGGTGAAATATTTCGCACAGACGCCATCTTGTGGTTATGTAAACAATTGAACGAAGTAAGATGTCGGTGCATTACAATAAGTATAAACACATACTGTACCAAGTGTCATTGCGTTTGGTTGGTTAAATCGCGAGAAACGTCTATTTGAAAGTCGCAATTCGCTTGGCCGCCATGTTGGTTTTGTAGTTACCAAGATTTCAAATGTCACATAGGTGAACTTCTAGTAGTTCCCTTTATTACCGTACAAGATTCCAGGGTGATATCGGTAATAATTTCGGAGATATTGAATGCTGGTGAAATTTTAAAATCTCGTTTTTACTTCTTGTGTCCTAATCATGCGAATGAAGTTTTTATACAACACGCACACCATAATCTTCATGAGCTCTATGACCTACAGTACATATATAACAATCCAACATGGCGACCATCCGAAATATTTAGTCGGATCCCAATATCTACGAATCTATTACAGCAATCAAACTGAAATTTTGTGTGTTGATAGTGGCAATTAACACAAGTAGAATATATGAAAATAGGCTTTAGTTCTTCACGGAACTACTTGATTTATTTTAATCTTATATATAAAAGTGAAAGTCTGTATGTATGTATGTATGTATGTATGTTTGTATGTATGTGGGTGGGTCTGTTCCGTATACAAATCTACACCGTTCCACGAATCTCAACCAAATTTTGCATACACATAGTTTAGGACCCAGAAGGAACCGCTGGCTACATGAATTTTCGATAGTCTTTCTCATTCTTCTGATTTCGGTCCTTTGGCACTCAAGCACATGCTAATCAAATCATAAAATTTACTCATGAAGGAATGGCAAGGCAGATAGTTTCCATGGCAACATAGCTCAAGTCGAGACACGGCCGTCTGGATGCCAGTTGCGCTCTGCACTACCGGTATAGAAAATGAGCATCTTTATTTGAAATCCCGTTAGTTACTCAACCGCTCACACAGCACTGTCAACCGAGTTTAGCATAACAAAGACTTGACACTATCTTCTACTATATATTTGTCAAATACCACTCTCTCACTCACTCACTCATTCATTCATCACGAAATCTCAGAAACCACCGAACGGATTGGAATGAAATTTGGTATGCAGCTTCCTCAAGGGCCGCATATGCCCACTACGAGAGGATTTTTGGATATTCTGGTTCTAAAGGGGTGTTAAGGGGGGTATACCTGGATTTCATTGAAGAGCAATATCTCCCGATTGGTTTCATTGGGGGATGTGATACTCGGCACACAAACTCATCATTACAGATACGAAGACACGAGTCTGAGGGTTTTTCGATGTGGGGGTATATTATGAGGTGAAAGGGGTGAAAAGTGGGGATTGAAAGATTCCTAACGGAGCGTGTATCTCTTAAACGACATAGGCGAGGAGTTTGAAACTCAGCGGAAGAAAATCAGCATAAGAAATAAGTAAATGTGTGTTTAACCGTTTCTTCATAAATCCAATTTAAGGGGCCCATGGGGAGGGGTGAAATTCTGGGGGTGGGGGGAACAGGAAATAAAGTGTCCTAACTGATTGACTGACTGACTCACTCATCAATCTCAGCGGGAAAAACTGCTTTAAAGTAAGTAAATAGCTGTTCGACAGTTTTTTTTTCATAAATCAAATTTAAGGGGTTCATGGGGAGGGGTGAAATTCTGAAAAAAGAAAATTGAAAGAAAATGTCCTGACTAACCCACTCACTCACTCATCATCGCCCAGCCAAAATTATTGAAGTTAGAAACATGACAGTTTGGGGATATGTTCATTGTATGTCAAAACCGTCTACTAAGGGAGGATTTTTGGATATTCAGGTTCTAAAGGGTTCTTAAGGGGGTTAAACCTGCATTTCATTGAATAAAATATCTCCCGATTGGTTTCATTGGGGGATGTGATACACGGCATATAAACTCATCATTAAAAAGTAAGATGACACGTGTCTGAGGGTTTTTCAATGTGGCGTATATTATGAGGTGAAAGGTGTGAAAAGTAGGGATTGAAAGATTCCTAACGGAACGTGTATCTCTTAAATGACATAGGCGAGGAGTTTGAAACTCAGCGGAAAAAATCAGCATAAAAAATATGTAAATATTTGTTTGGCCGTTTTTTCATTATCCAATTTAAGGGGCCCATGGGGAGGGGTGAAATTATGGGGCAAAAAAAAACAGGAAAGAAAGGGTCCTAACTGATTGACTGACTCACTCACTCATCAAACTCAGGGGGAAAAACTGTTTAAAGTAAGTAAATAGCTGTTCGAAAGTTTTTTTATCAATCAAATTGAAGGGGTTCATCGGGAGGGGTGAAATTCTGAAGAAAAACAAATGAAAGAAAATGTCCTGACTCATTTACTCACTCACCATCGCCCAGCCAAAAATATTGAAGTTGGAAACATGGCATTTTGGGGATATGTTCGTTGTATGTCAAAACCGTACACTAAGGGAGGAGTTTTGGATATTCAGGCTCTAAAGGAGGTTAAACCTGCATTCCATTGAATAACAATATCTCACGAGTGGTTTCATTTGTGGATGTGATACTCGGCATATAAACTAATCATTAAAAATAAACAGTCATGTGTCTAAGGGTTTTTCGATGTGGCGTATTATTATGAGGTGAAAGGGGTGAATAGTGGGGGTTGAAGGATTCCTAACGGAGCGAGTAGGCCTATCTCTTAAACGACATAGGCGAGAAATTTGAAACTCAGCGAAAAAAATCAGCTAAACTAATAAGTAAATCGGTGTTCGGCCGTTTTTTCATAAATTAATTTAAGGGGCCAATGGGGTGGAGTGAAATTCGGGGGGGGGGGGGGGAAGGAGAGAAAGTGTACTAACTGACTGACTAACTCACTCACTCATCAAACTCGGGGGAAAAAGACAGCTTAAATAATAAATTAATAGGTGTTCAAGAGTTTTTTCATCAATCCAATTTAAGGGGCCCATGGGGAGGGGTGAAATTCTGGTAAAAAATAATTGAAAGAAAATGGCCTGTCTGACTCACTCACTCATCACGCCCAGCGAAAACTATCAAAATTGGAAGAATGAAATTTTGGGAATATGTTCGCTCTATGTCGAAAACGTCAATCTCATGTTTTTTGTTTATTCGGGTTTTAAAGAGATGTTAAGGTGGTAAACGTGCATTTCGGCGAATAACGATATCTCATGAGTTGTTTCTTTGGGTATGTGATATTCGGTATATAAACTAATCATTAAAAATAATCAGACATATATCTAAGGGTTTATCGATGTGGTGTATATTATGAGGTGAAAGGGGTGAATAGTGGGGGTTGAAGGATTCCTAACGGAGCGAGTAGGCCTATCTCTTAAACGACATAGGCGAGAAATTTGAAACTCAGCGAAAAAAATCAGCTAAACTAATAAGTAAATCGGTGTTCGGCCGTTTTTTCATAAATTAATTTAAGGGGCCAATGGGGTGGAGTGAAATTCGGGGGGGGGGGGGGGGAAGGAGAGAAAGTGTACTAACTGACTGACTAACTCACTCACTCATCAAACTCGGGGGAAAAAGACAGCTTAAATAATAAATTAATAGGTGTTCAAGAGTTTTTTCATCAATCCAATTTAAGGGGCCCATGGGGAGGGGTGAAATTCTGGTAAAAATTATTGAAAGAAAATGGCCTGTCTGACTCACTCACTCATCACGCCCAGCGAAAACTATCAAAATTGGAAGAATGAAATTTTGGGAATATGTTCGCTCTATGTCGAAAACGTCAATCTCATGTTTTTTGTTTATTCGGGTTTTAAAGAGATGTTAAGGTGGTAAACGTGCATTTCGGCGAATAACGATATCTCATGAGTTGTTTCTTTGGGTATGTGATATTCGGTATATAAACTAATCATTAAAAATAATCAGACATATATCTAAGGGTTTATCGATGTGGTGTATATTATGAGGTGAAAGGGGTGAAAATTGGGGGTTGAGGGATTTTTAACGGAGCGTGTATCTCTTAAACGACATAGGCGAGAAGTTTGAAATTCGGCGGGAAAAAACAGCTTAAAATACAAGTAAATAGGTGTTGAAAAGTTTTTTCATAAATCCAATTTAAGGGGCCCTTGGAGAGGGGTGATATTCTGGGGGAAAAACAGGAAAGAAAGTGTCCTAACTGATTGACTCTCTTACTCACTCATCAAACTCAGGGGGAAAACAGCTTTAAATAAGTAAATAGGTGTTCGACCGTTTGTTTCATAAATCCAATTTAAGGGTTTCATGGGGAGGGGTGAAATTATCAAAAATAAATGAAATAAAATGTCCTGACTCACTCACTCACTCATCATCGCCCAGCCAAAATTATTGAAGTTAGAAACATGGAATTTTGGGGATATGTTCGTTGTATGTCGAAAACGTCCACTAAGGAAAGAGTTTTGAATATTCAGGTTCTAAATTGGTGATAAGGGGCTAAACGTGCATTTCATTGAATAACAATATCTCACGAGTGGTTTCATTTGGGGATGTGATACTTGGCATATATACTAATCATTAAAAATAAGCTGACACATGTCTAATGGTTTTTCGATGTAGTGTATATTATGAGGTGAAAGGGATGAAAAGTGGGGGTTGAAAGATTCTTAACGGAGCGTGTATCTCTTAAACGACATAGGCGAGGAGTTTGAAACTCGGAGGAAATCAATCAGCTTAAAAATAAATAAATAAATAAATAAATAAATAAATAAATAAATAAATAAATAAATAAATAAATAAATAAATAAATAAATAAATAAATAAATAAATAAATAAATAAATAAATAAATAAATAAATAAATAAATAAATAAATAAAATAAATAGGTGTTCGACCGATTTTTCATAAATCCAATTTAAGGGGCCTATGGGGAGGGGTGAAATTCTGGAAGAAAAAAGGTCCACTAAGGAAGGATTTTTGGATGTTCACTCTCATCGACCAACCAAAACTATTAAAGTTAGAAGAATGATATTTTGGGGATATGTTTGTTGTGTGTCGAAAACGTCTACTAAGGAGGTATTTTTGGATATTCAGGTTCTAAAGGGGTGTTAACGGGGTTAAACCTGCATTTCATTGAATAACAATATGACACGACTATGACGCGAGCGAAGCGAGGCTAAAAATGAGATCGTGTGTGTCTATGTATTACTCAATCACGCAAGTACCACTGGTCCCGTTTACATGAATTTTACATGAAAGTAGCTGATTTACCTGCTTAACATATAGGTTATTTTGTTTTCAATACTTTGCACTATTTAAAGATGGCGACCATTTTAGTGACGTCACTACACCCTTTGGTTTAAAACTTTCATATTTCCATTTCAAATAAAAAGAGAACGCTTAGAAATAGCAAACTTTTGATGGCATATACGAGGTTTAAAATTACATTTTCTATCCGAAAGGTATCTCCAACCGTTAGCGAGTAAAACCTAAATTTGTGCTATAAAACACGGTCAACGCCGAGCGGTGTAGTTGGACAAAATGTTCCATCCTTAATCTCCCTCTGCGCAGCACCTCGCCTATCCCCTGTTTTAACTGTCACCTTCACATTTTATTTTATTTATGACGCGTAGCGAAGCACGGATACTTCAGCTAGTATTGTATAAACGCTGAAGGTGATATCATCGGATATCGAAATATGTAGCCTACTAACATTTGAATACATGTTTTGTTTCATTGGTGGAGTATTTTAATTAATTCTCTTTTATTCAATATGGCATTTATTTAACATTTTTCAAATATGGTAAATGTTTTTGCTCTTTAAAAATCTTGTTGTTAATGAAAGTCATTAGTTTCTAACAAAATATGCATAACAATAAACCTAATTCCTTATAATGAAGGTGCAATTTAGATAGCATTGAATATCATTTTGACACACAACACTCTGTGTTAGACACATTTCAACCTGTTTAGTTATGAGAATGCGCAACTTATTGACAATGAATTTTAATTTATAATAATCATTTGTCTATTTGTTTGTTATTACATTTTCTAGCCGATGAAGAATTATCAGTGATTTGAAATATGTTCTAATTTTCATAATAATTATAGTTATTGACTAGGCAGAATAAATAGCAGAAACATTTGTTTATATTTGGAGGACTATTTCCCTTAAATATTTTATACGATAACAGGAGACTATTGAGGGAAAGCCTTTATATTTTATTACGCGAAATGTGTAACGCATTGAATGACGTAGCAGAAAAGCGTACAATATAATATTGTATTGTGTTGGATCGTCGGAGACTCTTCCAGCCGGAGTTGAGGTTCTTGATATTAAACAAGTAAGCTCTGTATATTTACGCTTGGGTAGAAGAAGAAGTAGTCAGAATAAAGTTTCAAACAAATATGAAGGGAAGAATAGGCTACAATGGCATAAGTTATATTGTTCTTAGAGAAATAAGACACATTTTTCATGTCTGCCGAATTGTGAAGAAACGTGAAAGAAGACATAATAACGATGTATCAAAGAGGATTTTGTTGTTTATTGATTTGGGGTTTTGCAGCATTGTGGTCACGTACTCCGCCTGTGCCATTGTGTTAGCTATTGTAGTGTCTGTATAGTCTATATAATATGGGCTCTCTTCGTGAATAAGCAGTCTATAAAAAGAAACAAATTTAGTTCGAATATTATTATGGAAATTCAAGAATCATTAAGTTATAGACACGCACAAAAAGAAAATAACAGAGTAATGAAAATTATACATAGCAATTGGAATATTGATAACTTATCATTTTCGATTTTATATGTTCATATGTTCATTTTGGAGTAAATTCATTCGATGTTATTTTACATAAGTCCTTCATTAAATATACCGTAATACAAACAGGAATATACCTAAGAGGAGTCTAGTATTTCAATGTGAAGGAAGGAAGGAAGGAATCAATGTGTTTATTTACGAACCTTTGTTTTGAAAAACATTATTTTATATTTTTTTGAACATTTGTTTCAATTTTTATTTTCATGGATTCAAGAAAATACAAGAAGATTCGTGACGAACTACAGTAAAGAGCCTACTTTTCATAAAATTTAAGATTCGTGCCAATGATTAATCTATATGGATATATCCAGAATAATGACGAAATTAAGTTGGTAATATCGACATTTCTAATTAGTTCGAAATACTGTATACCTGGCATATTGTAACCTAATAGAGCACTACAGTTGGCAGCCCTGAAGACTGAATATATTCTTAGTTCCAACTCTTAAGGTACAGAATACTAAATTCGGTTGAAGTCCAATGCATAGCAAGGACGTTACATGCAGTTAAACATTGGATCTAACAGCGCGCGTAAAATCATGTTGGCAGCAATGCCATGCATGTATTGGTCAGAAATAATCTGAAATAATATTATCTATTGTTGTGCCAATATTGAATGAAATCCATTAATTAGTAAATAAGTTACATGCATTTTAAAATTGACCTATCAGCAGGCTTAGAATCATGTTGACAGCACTGACGTACATTAGTTAATCCAAATTAATCTAGAATGCCAGTTACTATACCTGTGCAAAGATTAGAGCTATTGGCTTGCATACTTTCTGATATATTGATATTAGGGTAACAAAAATAGAGACAGCATTTATTAACAGTTGGAAGCCCTAGTTGCACTTAAGAATACGCATAGTCATATCTGTCGTGGTACAAATAGCACATACAAAATTTGGTTGAAATCCAAATGATAGTATAGAAGTTACATGTATTTAAAGTTCGACCTATCAGCAGGCTTAAAATCATGTTGGTAACACTGACGTATATTAGTTACTCCAAATTAATATAGAAGGTCACGTACTATACGTGTGCATAGTTTAAAGCTGTCGGATTGCATACTTTCTGATATATTGGTATTTGGATAAAACAAATTGAGAGCATTCATTAACAGTTGGCAGCTCTGGTGGCTCTTAAGAATACTCTCAGTCATATCTGTTTATGTACGCATAATACATACGAAATTTGGTTGAATTCCAATAGATAGTGTAGAAGTTATATGCATTTAAAAATTGGACCTATCAGCAGGCTTAGAAACATTTTGGCAACACTGCCATGTATGGCCTCCTGGAAATTAAATTTTGAAATTGCTCCCATTCATACCTTCCATGATATCCAACATGGAGCTCACATTTCAATTGCTTCTTTACAGCAGTTGGTAGCACTGATATCATTTTCACCTACGGCATTGAGATATTCAGGTATAGATCTTTACTCCTACCAAATTTTGTTTCGATTGCTGTAGCCGTTTAGGTGTTGATAGGGGGGGGGGCACACACACACAGCCAGACAGACACACATTTGTCCGGATCGATCTCATAAGTCTACTTTTTCCCCATTTTTGCAAAATATGAAGAGTAGGCTAATAACTATTTTTGAAAGCTTCTTTTGTAATCCTATGGCTGCTATTTACAGAGGGAAGGAAGGAAGGAAGGAAGGAAGGACGGAATGAAGAAAGGAAAAATGAAAAAAGAAACACGGCACAGAAAAGCAGTTTTGACTATTTTGAAAATAACTTTGTGTATCGCCAGGTAGAATGTATCATGTGAATTTCAATTGACGAATATTATATGTTAACGAGAATACAGCATTAATTTTGACATGCTACTGTTGATTGTTGATTGTTTCCTCGTGTGGTTGTGGTTATTTCGATTCACTATGGCTGGAATCAATTGAGCTGTGCAAAACGAATAATGCTGTGTATGCGTGCCCATGTAATTAACTTGTAATATTATCTATTCTCACGCCTCGAGCCACCTGGAGTGGAAGTTGAGCATCACTAATGGAACATCATCCATAATATCACCGTCCTGTGTTTGTGTCAAATCACGTCGCAAGGCATGAACAAACAAAATACAACCAATGTGTAACCTTTGCAATTTTAGTTATTTCAAAATTGTTTGCCCCATTATGATTCTGTGACTTTTTATTTGGATATCCAGCTTTCGGCCATTTAAAAATGTATTGCTATGGATTATTTATGTGGTACTAGAGCCGAGAATGAGACATCTTGCTTACTGGTTTGGGTGTCAGAAATCTTATATATACTGTAAAAGTGAAAGATCTACACTGTTCCACCAATCTCAACTATATTTTGCATGCACATAGTTTAGGACCCAGAAGGAAAGGCTGGCTACATGAATTTTCGATAGTCTTTCTCATTCTTCTTATTTCGGCCGTTCTGCACTCGAGCAAAGGCTAATAAAATAAAATAAATTAACTCATGAAGGAATGGCAAGGCAGATCGTTTCCATGGCAACATAGCTCAAGTCGAGACACGGCCGACTGGACGCGAGTGGCGCTCTCCACTACCGGTATAGAAAATGAGGTTCTTTACATGAAATCCCGTTAGTTACTCATCTGCTTACACAGCACTGTCAGCCCAGTATAGCAACCAAGACTTGACACTATTTGTCAATATAATTTCCGCAATATCAAAACGCAAATTATATCACAAAATACAATAGCGTGATATTATATGACAGAAACTAAACATACGTTTGCACCTTCTGTCAGGTAGTCAGCCCGAAGGTGGGTTGGATCCTCAAAAAGTACCACCGTTAGGTTATGTGGCAGCAGTATAGTGAGGCGTACTAGGCAAGATGAGGAGTGAGGTAGTTTGCCATTGCTTTCCTCACTGAGTCAGAACACCAGTTCTAACCCTACGAGTAGAACCCTTCACAGCATCCACAGGCACTGACTGTGCCCTGAATGCCATTACTAAGCACCACCCATACCTCAGTAGCTTCCATATAATCACAGCTATGAGTAAGACTGAGACAGCGGTGAAAAGCCACATTTTACTATAGCCTGTGCCAACAGACAAATGCAAATGAACTGCATTCATCAAGAGATGGCAAACAGGCCTCTTTGCACCTTATTAAAAGAGAATTCCATTAGGTACACTTGATTTTTATAAAACTTCATGAACTTTCCTACTGAGTGGTTAGTACAGAAGTTATTTGGAAGCGACCGGTGTTTCGGCTTCCGCAATAATATTCGTAATCGGTGATACCAATTTCTCTACAATGATGATGACAAGACCGCTGCTGCGGTGAGGTTAATGAGTAGAGAGGATTACAGTTCTGAGAAATGCAATCCAAACATTTCATACAAGAAATTCTTCCTCTGTGAATACAACTTAAACCAGACTTTCAGTTTTCATTGTCGGAAAAGTGATTGGAGCAATATTGCGGTGGTATTGCTGGAATGTTTCTCTTCCAAACTGTAATAATGCCAATAGCTACCTACGGACTCAACATTATATGGGATACTCTTACTGTCACAAAAAATACTAGTAAAAATCACGGCCCGCTACAGGAAAAGAGTGCTGGGAATAGGAATAACAGCACCATCCAGACTGACTTAGATTATGCTTAGTGAGAACTTCTTCATTGAAGATACAAGGTTGCAGTTGCATCTTCCAGACACAAAGGCATATTAGAAAACCTTTCAAATATTACTTGGAAGAGGGAACAACATTTGGACAGAGTTTTATACAACAGACGTCATACTGACACAAAACTGGAGACAAGCCAACAATAAGCTGAGACACGCCATCACACGATTTGCAGTACACGGGTTTCACCACAAGCAATACACCAATAGAAGATTTCATTACCCAAATGTGGTCTGTGTGAGAGAATTATGTCATAATCAATGTTCCCGATATCATGTGAATGTGTCCAAAAAGAAGACTAATGTCACTAACGAAACTGTGCAGTGATTAGATATAGGCAAATAATATATTTTCAGAAGTATTATGTGTTTTCTATGGCTATTTTGCTGCACTAAACATTTCATTCATTCATTCATTCATTGTCGGAAAATATATTGCTGAAATTGTAATTTGATGATAATAGTTGATGTTAAAGTGTCTAACATAGAGGTTATAGGCCTCTAATTCATTGGGGGTGAAAATGAAAAATTATGATAAAATGAACACTAGAACTATAAATAACTACAACTTACAACCAAATTACGGATTAGGAGAAAAAACGACAAAAAGGAAGGGATAAGGGAAATAAAATACAGGTAAAAATGCTCTCAACCCTCCAAAAATGATAATTAACGGATTTGGAAAGCTGTGCCATGAAAGGCAGATAAGAAGAGAAATAGGAGAGAGTCCGCCCCAGAATCACTGGAAAGAGGAAAAAAAAAAACAAATCCAGCTCAGGTATCATCCCAAACTCAACATACGTGAGCCCTTGAGGGTGTAGCACCTCAAGTGGTGGGGCTACACACACCCTGCCTCCTTTATGACCTGTACAGAAGGCAAGAGATATGATGAAAAGAGAAACAAGAGATCTGACCATTTGAAGAATTAGGGTATCAGGAAAGATGAAACAAGCTCCAATTAAGGCGGTAATTAGAAAGACTCCTTAGACCTCGGATATCCTTATACCGTCAGGGTCGGAAGAGGACAAGAGTTGATCAAGGGAGGCCGAAAGTAAATATGCCACATACGACCACGGTACAATTTAGTGGAAGCAATCGCGAAGTCAGCTGGGGCCCCCTGATCGCTAACCAGCGTCCCACAAGTGTGTAAGCCCCTGAAGGAGGGGGAGAGTCATAATGTCGTAAGTGAACGAGAGGTGACCAAGGGTGGTCGACAGGAAAGATGACAGAAGGGAGCCCGGCACAAATAACAAGTAGGAGTCCACGCAGCACGACCTGCTTTTGATGAGACGGTGGCTCAGCAGCAAGGGGCCAGCAAGAGGTGTTATAATCTCAAACAACAACTTCGTTGGCGGCAAGGCCTGCGGAATTGCATTTCGGACCTTCGACCCGATTGCGAGGAAATGTAGGAAAATTATAAAATGTTATTCTAGGCAATGCTGACACCATCACATGGTTATGAAAGCCGGACGTCCTCGGAAGTGGAAAATATCTTACTGCTGTAAATACATGATTCAACTTATTGAAAAGGTTAAAACGAGTAATTATAGATAATTTTCCGTAGAATTCAATTAGACCATAAGTTGAATTTTTACCAGTTGTTATATACATTTGGGCCCCATTTTTTTCATAAACCAAAACATTTAATAACATCAAAACGGTAAGAGATATCAAAATATGATAAGGGGTAGAAAAGTTGCAAATCACTGAGGTTTTACACCTGTAGATTTAACTTTTTCGATAGGATCGACGCTTCCTGAGATATAACGATTCGAATAAAAGAATGAAATTCACGGCCCCCAAAAAAGAAAATGGTGACAGATATCAAAAAATCATATGAGTTAAGAAAGTTGCTAATCACTGAGGTCTTACATTTGTAGATTTTACTTTGTTCGATACGTTCAACCGTTTCCCAAATATAACGGTTCGAAAAAGAGGAAGAAATTCAGGGCCGCAGAAAATCAAATCGGTGAGAGATATCAAAAAATCTTAAGGGTTGAAAAAGTTGCTGACCACTGAGATCTTACACCTGTAGATTTAACTTAGTTAGATACGGCCAACCGTTTCCCAGATATAACGGTTCGAAAAATAGGAAGACATTCAGGGCCCCAGAAAAGGAAAACGGTGAGAGATATCAAAACATCATCAGGGGTAAAAAAAAAGGATGAAATTGAGGGCCCCAAAGAATGGTCCGGCCATGCACCAATTTTAACGCCCGACAAGAGATTTCCTGACAGGCCCAATTTCTTTCCCCGTGACACATTTCAGCTCGATATCTTGAAAATTCCGACCTCTAGTTTGCTAAACGTAAAAACGTCATGCACATACGTACATTTTCAGGGCCCCCAAAAAAGACAACGCTGAGAGATATCAAAAAATCGTTATGGGTAAGATCGTTGCATACCGCGGAGATTTAACACTTGTGTATTTAACTTTTTTCGATATGACCAACCGTCTCCGAGATATATCGATTCCAAAAGAGTTTCAAATTCAGGGCCCCGAAAATAGATCCAGCCCTGCACCGATTTTAACGCCGAAAAATAGGGTTCCTCATAGGCTCTAGCTCTTTTACCGCTCCAAATTTCAGCTTGATATCTTGAAAATTGCGACCTGTACTTTGCTAAACCCAAAAACGTCACGCACATACGCACAACTTCAGGGCCCCAAAAATAAAACGGTGAGAGATATCAAAAAATCGTTTTGAGTAAAAAAGTTGCATACCGCGGATATCTTACACCTAAACATTTAACGTTTTTCGATACGACCAGCCGTTTTCGAGATATATAGATTTAAAAAAAAGTTTGAAATTCAGGGCCCCCTAAAAATATCCGGCCCTGCACTGTTTTTAACCCCCGACAACAGGTTTCCTCACACGGTCCAACCCTTTCACCGCTCCAAATTCAGCTCGATATCTTGAATATTGCAACCTGTACTTCGCTAAACCCAAAAATGTGACGCACAATGGACATTTTCAGGGCCCCAAAAAAGAAAACGGTGAGAGATATCAAAAAATCGTTATGAATTAAAAAGTTGCATACCGCGGAGATCTTACACCTATACATTTAACGATTTTCGATACGACCAACCGTTTCCGAGATATATCGATTCCAAAAAAAGTTTGAAATTCAGGGACCCCAAAAAAGATTCGGCCCTGTACCGTCTTTAACGCCCGAAAATTGGTTTCCTCACAGGGTCTAACTCTTTCACCGCACCAAATTTCAGTTCGATATCTTGAAATTTGCGGCCTGTACTTCGCTAAACCCAAATATGTCACGCACAATGGACATTTTCAGGGCCCCAAAAAGGAAGACGATGAGAGATATCAAACAATCATTATAAGTAAAAAAGTTGCATTCTGCGGAGATCTTACACCTGTACATTTAACGTTTTTCGATACGACCAACCGTTTCCGAAATATATCGATTCCAAAAAAAAAAAGTTTGAAATTCAGGCCCCCCTCCAAAAAAAAAAAAATCGGGCCGTGCACCGTTTTTAACGCCCGACAACAGGTTTCCTCACAGGGTCTAACTCGTTCACCGCTCCAAATTTCAGCTCGATATCATGAAAATTAACACCAATACTTCGCTCAACCCAAAAATGTCATGCACAATTGACTTTTTCAGGGCCCAAAAAAAAAAAACGCTGAGAGATATCAAAAAATCGTTTTGAGTAAAAAAGTTGCATACCGCGGAGATCTTACACATGTAGATTTAAAGTTTTTTGATAGGACCAGATTTAACTTTGTTCGATACGGCCAACCGTATCTCAAATATAACGGATCGAAAAAAAAGGAAGAAATTCAGTGCCCCATAAAATGAAAACGGTGAGAGATATCAAAAAATCATAAGGGTTGAAAAAGTTGCTAATCACTGAGATCTTTCACCTACAGATTTAACTTTGTTAGATACGGCCAACCGTTTCCCAGATATAACGGTTCGAAAAAAAAGGAGGACATTCAGGGCCCCAAAAATGAAAACGGTGAGAGATATCAAAACATCATAAGGGGTTAAAAAAGGATGAAATTCAGGGCCCCCCCAAAAAGGTCCGGTCCTGCACCGTTTTCCACGCCCAACAATAGGGTTCGTCACAGGCCAAAACTATTTCACCGTACCAAATTTCAGTTTGATATCTTGAAAATTGCGACCTGTACCTCACTAAACCAAAAAATGTCATAAACAATGGACTTATTAAGGGCCCCAAAAAACGAAAACGGTGAGAGATATTAAAAAATCGTTTTGAGTAAAAAAGTTGCATACCGCGGAGATCTTACACCTGTACCTTTAACATTTTTCGATACGACCAACAATATCCGAGATATATCGATTCCAAAAAACAGTTAGAAATTCAGGGCCCCCAAAACAGATCCGGCCCTGCAGCGATTTTAACGCCCAACAATAGGATTCGTCACAGTCATTAACTCTTTCACCTTACCAAATTTCAGCTTAATATCTTGAAAATTGCGACCAGTACTTAGCTAGACGCAAAAAAGTCACACACAATGGACATTTTCAGGGCCCCAAAAAAGAAAACGGTGAGAGATATCAAAAAATCGTTTTCAGTAAAAAAGTTGTATACCGCGGAGACCTTACAATTGTACATTTAACATTTTTCGATACGATCAATCGTTTCCGAGATATATCGATTCCAAAAAAAGGTTTGAAATTCAGGGCCCCAAAAAAGATCTGGCCCTGCACCGATCTTAACGCCCAACAACAGGATTCGTCAAAGTCACTAACTCTTTCACCGTACCAAATTTCAGCTTAATATCTTGAAAATTGTGACCAGTACTTAGCTAAACGCAAAAATGTCACGAACAATGGACATTTTCAGGGCCCCAAAAAAAGAAAACGGTGCGGGATATCAAAAAATTGTTTAGAGGAAAAAAGTTGCATACCGCGGAGATCTTACACCTGTACATTTAACTTTTTTCGATGCGACCAACCGTTTCCGAGATATATCGATTCCAAAAAAAAAAATGAAATTCAGGGCCCCAAAAAAAGATTCGGCCCTGCACCGATTTTAACGCCCAACAATATGATTCGTCACAGTCACTAACTCTTTCACCGTACCAAATATCAGCTTAATATCTTGAAAATTGCGACCAGTACTTAGCTAAACACAAAAATGTCACACACAATGGACATTTTCAGGGCCCCAAAAAAAAGAAAACGGTGAGGGATATCAAAAAATAGTTTTGTGTAAAAACGTTTCATACCGCGGAGATCTTACACCTATACATTTAACATTTTTCGATACGACCAACCGTTCCCGAGATATATCGATTCCAAAAAACAGTTAAAAATTCAGGGCCCCCAAAAAAGATCCGGCCCTGCTCCGATTTTAGGGCTCAACAACAGGATTTGTCACAGTCAATAACTCTTTCACCGTACCGAATTTCAGCTTCATATCTTGAAAATTGCGACCAGTACTTAGCTAAACGCAAAAATGTCACGCACAATGGACATTTTCAGGGCCCCAAAAAAAGAAAACGGTGAGAGATATCGAAAAATCGTTTTGAGTAAAAAAGTTGCATACCGCGGAGATCTTACACCTGTACCTTTAACATTTTTCGATACGACCAACCATTTCCGAGATATATCGATTCCAAAAAACAGTTAGAAATTCAGGGCCCCCCAAAAAGATCCGGCCCTGCACCGATTTAAACGCCCAACAATAGGATTCGTCACAGTCACTAAGTCTTTCACAGTACCAAATTTCAGCTTAATATCTTGAAAATTGCGACCAGTACTTAGCTAAACGCAAAAACGTCACACACAATGGACATTTTCAGGGCCCCAAAAAAGAAAACGGTGAGAGATATCAAAAAATCGTTTTCAGTAAAAAAGTTGCATACCGCGGAGACCTTACACTTGTAACTTTAACATTTTTCGATACGATCAATCGTTTCCGAGATATATCGATTCCAAAAAAAAGGTTTGAAAATCAGGGCCCCAAAAAGGATCCGGCCCTGCACCGATATTAACGCCCAAAAACAGGATTCGTCACAGTCACTAATTCTTTCACCGTACCAAATTTCAGCTTAATATCTTGAAAATTGCGACCAGTACTTAGCTAAACGCAAAAATGTCACACTCAATGGACATTTTCAGGGCCCCAAAAAAAGAAAACGGTGAGGGATATCAAAAAATAGCTTTGAGTAAAAAAGTTGCATACCGCGGAGATCTTACACCTATACATTTAACATTTTTCGATACGATCAACCGTTTCCAAGATATATCGATTCAAAAAAAAGTTTGAAATTTAGGGCCCCCAAAAAAGATCCGGCCCTGCACCGATTTTAACGCCCAACAATAGGATTCGTCACAGTCACTAACTCTTTCACCGTAACAAATTTCAGCGTAATATCTTGTAAATGGCGACCAGTACTTAGCTAAACGCAAAAATGTCACGCACAATGGACATTTTCAGGGCCCCAAAAAAAGAAAACGGTGAGAGATATCAAAAAATCGTTTTGAGTTAAAAAGTTAGGGCCCCAAAAAAAGGTCCGGCCCTACACCGATTTTAACGCCCATCAATAGGGTTCGTCACAGGCCCCAACTCTTTCACCGTACCAAATTTCAGCTCGATATCTTGAAAATTGCGACCTGTACTTTGCTAAACGCAAAAACGTCACGCACATACGTACATACATACATACATACATACATACATACATACATACAGACAGACAGACTTTTTTTGAAATTTTTTTTTTCAACTCCGATTCGATTGGTAAAGGTTTGAACACTGGGCGACGCGTAGTTTCCGAGATCTCGAAAAATCCTACCACGGCTATATGAAAGCCTATAGGATCTTTAGATCCGGCTTTCATAACAAGGCGGCCAAGCGAAGTTGCGACTTTAAATAGACGTTACTCGCGACTTTACCAACCAAACGTAATGAGACTTGGTACAGTATATGTTTATACACATTGTAATGCCCTGACATCTAAGTTCGTTCAATTGTTTACATAATCTCAAGATGGCGGTTGTGCGAAATATTTCACTGGCATTCTATATCTCTGAAATTATTACCGGTATCACCCTGAAATTTTGTACGGAGATAAGGGGCACCACTGGAAGTTCACTTATGAGACTTTCAAAATACGGTTAACTACAAAACGAACATGGCGGCCACGCGAATTTGAAAGTTTTATATAGACTTTTCTCACGATTTAATGATCCAAACGCAATGAAACATGGCACAGGAAATGTTTATACACATTATAATGCTCTGGTATTTAATTTGGTTCAATTGTTTACATAACCTCAAGATGGCGGCTGTGCTAATTTTCAAATTAAGTTTTTATTTTCATGTGTCGTAATCATGCGATCGAGGTGAAAGTTTGAATAATGAACCTACGCAATATTTTTCTTTAATGGTACATGACTCTATGGCCAATACATATAACAATCCAACATGGCGTCCATCCGAAATATTTAGATGGTTCTCAATATCTACGAATCTATTATATCAATCAAACTGAATTTTTAAATGTTCATAGGGGCTATGAACATAAGTTCACCTATAGGACTTTCAATAACCTGGTTACCAAAAATCCAACATGGTGGTGACCGCACCAAATTTCAGTTTGATATCTTGAAAATTGCCACCTGTACTTCTCTAAACCCAAATATGTCACGCACAATGGACATTTTCAGGGCCCCAAAAAGAGAAAAAGGTGAGAGATATCAAAAAATCGTTATGAGTAAAATAGTTCCATACCCTGGTGATCTTACACCTTTACATTTGACGTTTTTCGATACGACCATCCGTTTCCGAGATATATTGATTCCAAAAAAAGGGGATGAAATTCAGGGCCCCAAAAAAAGGTCCGGCCCTGCACTGATTTTAACGCCCAACAATAGGGTTCCTCACAGGCCCTAGCTCTTTCACCGTACCAAATTTCTGCTTGATATCTTGAAAATTGCGACCTGTGCCTTGCTAAACGCAAAAATGTCACGCACAATGGACATTTTCAGGGCCCCCAAAAAAGAAACCGGTGAGAGATATCAAAAAATCGTTTTGAGTAAAAAAGGTGCATACCGCGGAGATCTTACACCAATACCTTTAACTTTTTTCGATACGATCAACCGTTTCCGAGATATATCGATTCCAAAAAAAAGTTTGAAATTCAGAGCCCCAAAAAAAGATCCGGCCCTGCACCGATTTTAACGCCCAACAACAGGATTCGTCACAGTCACTAACTCTTTCTCCGTACCAAATTTCAGCTTAATATCTTGAAAATTGCGACCGGTACTTAGCTAAACGCAAAAATGTCACGCACAATGGACATTTTCAGGGCCCCAAAAAAAGAAAACGGTGAGAGATATCAAAAAATTGTTTTGAGTAAAAAAGTTGCATATCGCGGAGATCTTACACCCATACATTTAACATTTTTCGATACGATCAACCGTTTCCGAGATCTATCGATTCCAAAAAAAAATATTGAAATTCAGGGCCCCAAAAAAGATCCGGCCCTGCACCGATTTTAACGCCCAACAACAGGATTCGTCACAGTCACTAACTCTTTCACCGTACCAAATGTCAGCTTAATATCTTGAAAATAGCGACCAGTAATTAACTAAACGCAAAAATGACACATGCAATGGACATTTTCAGGGCCCCAAAAAAAGGAAACTTTGAGAGATATCAAAAAATCGTTTTGAGTAAAAAAGTTGCATACCGCGGAGATCTTACACCTATACATTTAACATTTTTCGATACGACCAACCGTTTCCGAGATATATCGATTCCAAAAAACAGTTAGAAATTCAGGGCCCCTCAAAAAGAACCGGCCCTGCACCGATTTTAACGCCCAACAATAGGATTCGTCACAGTCACTAACTCTTTCATCGTACCAAATTTCAGCTTAATATCTTAAAAATTGCGACCAGTACTTAGCTAAACGCAAAAATGTCACGCACAATGGACATTTTCAGAGCCCCAAAAAAAGAAAACGGTGAGAGATATCAAAAAACTGTTTTGAGTAAAAAAGTTGCATATCGCGGAGATCTTACACCTGTACATTTAACAATTTTCGATACGATCAACCGTTTACGAGATGTATCGATTCCAAAAAAAGTTTGAAATTCAGGGCCTCCAAAAAAGATCCGGCCCTGTACCGATTTTAACGCCCAACAACAGGATTCGTCACAGTCACTAACTCTTTCATCGTACCAAATTTCAGCCTAATATCATGAAAATTGCGACCAGTACTTAACTAAACGCAAAAATGACACATACAATGGATATTTTCAGGGCCCCAAAAAAAAGGAAACTTTGAGAGATATCAAAAAATCGTATTGAGTAAAAAAGTTGCATACCGCGGAGATCTTACACCTATACGTTTAACATTTTTCGATACGACCAACTGTTTCCGAGATATATCGATTCCAAAAAACAGTTAGAAATTCAGGGCCCCTCAAAAAGAACCGGCCCTGCACCTATTTTAACGCCCAACAATAGGATTCGTCACAGTCACTAACTCTTTCATCGTACCAAATTTCAGCTTAATATCTAAAAAATTGCGACCAGTACTTAGCTAAACGCAAAAATGTCACGCACAATGGACATTTTCAGCGCCCTAAAAAAAGAAAACGGTGAGAGATATCAAAAAATTGTTTTGAGTAAAAAAGTTGCATATTGCGGAGATCTTACACCTGTACATTTAACATTTTTCGATACGATCAACCGTTTCCGAGATCTATCGATTCCAAAAAAAAGTTTGAAATTCAGGGCCCCAAAAAAGATCCGGCCCTGCACCGATTTTAACGCCCAACAATAGGATTTGTCACAGTCACTAACTCTTTCACCGTACCAAATGTCAGCTTAATATCTTGTAAATAGCGACCAGTAATTAACTAAACGCAAAAATGACACATACAATGGACATTTTCAGGGCCCCAAAAAAAAGGAAACTTTGAGAGATATCAAAAAATCGTTTTGAGTAAAAAAGTTGCATACCGCGGAGATCTTACACCTATACATTTAACATTTTTCTATACGACCAACCGTTTCCGAGATATATCGATTCCAAAAAACAGTTAGAAATTCAGGGCCCCTCAAAAAGAACCGGCCCTGCACCGATTTTAACGCCCAACAATAGGATTCGTCACAGTTACTAACTCTTTCATCGTACCAAATTTCAGCTTAATATCTTAAAAATTGCGACCAGTACTTAGCTAAACGCAAAAATGTCACGCACAATGGACATTTTCAGAGCCCCAAAAAAAGAAAACGGTGAGAGATATCAAAAAATTGTTTTGAGTAAAAAAGTTGCATATCGCGGAGATCTTACACCTGTACATTTAACAATTTTCGATACGATCAACCGTTTACGAGATATATCGATTCCAAAAAAAAGCTTGAAATTCAGGGCCCCCAATAAAGATCCGGCCCTGTACCGATTTTAACGCCCAACAATAGGATTCGTCACAGTCACTAACTCTTTCATCGTACCAAATTTCAGCCTAATATCTTGAAAATTGCGACCAGTACTTAGGTAAACGCAAAAATGTCACGCACAATGGACATTTTCAGGGCCCCAAAAAAAGAAAACAGTGAGAGATATCAAAAAATTGTTTTGAGTAAAAAAGTTGCATATCGCGGAGATCTTACACCTGTACATGTAACAATTTTCGATACGATCAACCGTTTACGAGATATATCGATTCCAAAAAAAAGCTTGAAATTCAGGGCCCCCAATAAAGATCCGGCCCTGTACCGATTTTAACGCCCAACAATAGGATTCGTCACAGTCACTAACTCTTTCATCGTACCAAACTTCAGCCTAATATCTTGAAAATTGCGACCAGTACTTAGGTAAACGCAAAAATGTCACGCACAATGGACATTTTCAGGGCCCCAAAAAAAGAAAACAGTGAGAGATATCAAAAAATCGTTTTCAGTAAAAAAGTTGCATACCGCGGAGATCTTACACCTATACATTTAACATTTTTCGATACGACCAACCGTTTCCGTGATATATCGATTCAAAAAAATAGGATGAAATTCAGGGCCCCCAAAAAAGGTCCGGCCCTGCACCGATTTTAACGCCCAACAATAGGGTTTGTTACAGGCCCCAACTCTTTCACCGTACCAAATTTTAGCTCGATATCTTGAAAATTGCGACCTGTACTTTGCTAAACGCAAAAACGTCACGCACATACATACGTACATACATACATACATACAGACAGACTTTTTCCAATATACCACGGCTATATGAAAGCCTATAGGATCTTTAGATCCGGCTTTCATAACAAGTAGGAGTCCACGCAGCACGACCTGCTTTTGATGAGACGGTGGCTCAGCAGCAAGGGGCCAGCAAGAGGTGTTATAATCTCAAACAACAACTTCGTTGGCGGCAAGGCCTGCGGAATTGCATTTCGGACCTTCGACCCGATTGCGAGGAAATGTAGGAAAATTATAAAATGTTATTCTAGGCAATGCTGACACCATCACATGGTTATGAAAGCCGGACGTCCTCGGAAGTGGAAAATATCTTACTGCTGTAAATACATGATTCAACTTATTGAAAAGGTTAAAACGAGTAATTATAGATAATTTTCCGTAGAATTCAATTAGACCATAAGTTGAATTTTTACCAGTTGTTATATACATTTGGGCCCCATTTTTTTCATAAACCAAAACATTTAATAACATCAAAACGGTAAGAGATATCAAAATATGATAAGGGGTAGAAAAGTTGCAAATCACTGAGGTTTTACACCTGTAGATTTAACTTTTTCGATAGGATCGACGCTTCCTGAGATATAACGATTCGAATAAAAGAATGAAATTCACGGCCCCCAAAAAAGAAAATGGTGACAGATATCAAAAAATCATATGAGTTAAGAAAGTTGCTAATCACTGAGGTCTTACATTTGTAGATTTTACTTTGTTCGATACGTTCAACCGTTTCCCAAATATAACGGTTCGAAAAAGAGGAAGAAATTCAGGGCCGCAGAAAATCAAATCGGTGAGAGATATCAAAAAATCTTAAGGGTTGAAAAATTGCTGACCACTGAGATCTTACACCTGTAGATTTAACTTAGTTAGATACGGCCAACCGTTTCCCAGATATAACGGTTCGAAAAATAGGAAGACATTCAGGGCCCCAGAAAAGGAAAACGGTGAGAGATATCAAAACATCATCAGGGGTAAAAAAAAAAGGATGAAATTTAGGGCCCCAAAGAATGGTCCGGCCATGCACCAATTTTAACGCCCGACAAGAGATTTCCTGACAGGCCCAATTTCTTTCCCCGTGACACATTTCAGCTCGATATCTTGAAAATTCCGACCTCTAGTTTGCTAAACGTAAAAACGTCATGCACATACGTACATTTTCAGGGCCCCCAAAAAAGACAACGCTGAGAGATATCAAAAAATCGTTATGGGTAAGATCGTTGCATACCGCGGAGATTTAACACTTGTGTATTTAACTTTTTTCGATATGACCAACCGTCTCCGAGATATATCGATTCCAAAAGAGTTTCAAATTCAGGGCCCCGAAAATAGATCCAGCCCTGCACCGATTTTAACGCCGAAAAATAGGGTTCCTCATAGGCTCTAGCTCTTTTAGCGCTCCAAATTTCAGCTTGATATCTTGAAAATTGCGACCTGTACTTTGCTAAACCCAAAAACGTCACGCACATACGCACAACTTCAGGGCCCCAAAAATAAAACGGTGAGAGATATCAAAAAATCGTTTTGAGTAAAAAAGTTGCATACCGCGGATATCTTACACCTAAACATTTAACGTTTTTCGATACGACCAGCCGTTTTCGAGATATATAGATTTAAAAAAAAGTTTGAAATTCAGGGCCCCCTAAAAATATCCGGCCCTGCACCGTTTTTAACCCCCGACAACAGGTTTCCTCACACGGTCCAACCCTTTCACCGCTCCAAATTCAGCTCGATATCTTGAATATTGCAACCTGTACTTCGCTAAACCCAAAAATGTGACGCACAATGGACATTTTCAGGGCCCCAAAAAAGAAAACGGTGAGAGATATCAAAAAATCGTTATGAATTAAAAAGTTGCATACCGCGGAGATCTTACACCTATACATTTAACGATTTTCGATACGACCAACCGTTTCCGAGATATATCGATTCCAAAAAAAGTTTGAAATTCAGGGACCCCAAAAAAGATTCGGCCCTGTACCGTCTTTAACGCCCGAAAATTGGTTTCCTCACAGGGTCTAACTCTTTCACCGCACCAAATTTCAGTTCGATATCTTGAAATTTGCGGCCTGTACTTCGCTAAACCCAAATATGTCACGCACAATGGACATTTTCAGGGCCCCAAAAAGGAAGACGATGAGAGATATCAAACAATCATTATAAGTAAAAAAGTTGCATTCTGCGGAGATCTTACACCTGTACATTTAACGTTTTTCGATACGACCAACCGTTTCTGAAATATATCGATTCCAAAAAAAAAGTTTGAAATTCAGGCCCCCCTCCAAAAAAAAAAAATCGGGCCGTGCACCGTTTTTAACGCCCGACAACAGGTTTCCTCACAGGGTCTAACTCGTTCACCGCTCCAAATTTCAGCTCGATATCATGAAAATTAACACCAATACTTCGCTCAACCCAAAAATGTCATGCACAATTGACTTTTTCAGGGCCCAAAAAAAAAAAAAACGCTGAGAGATATCAAAAAATCGTTTTGAGTAAAAAAGTTGCATACCGCGGAGATCTTACACATGTAGATTTAAAGTTTTTTGATAGGACCAGATTTAACTTTGTTCGATACGGCCAACCGTATCTCAAATATAACGGATCGAAAAAAAAGGAAGAAATTCAGTGCCCCATAAAATGAAAACGGTGAGAGATATCAAAAAATCATAAGGGTTGAAAAAGTTGCTAATCACTGAGATCTTTCACCTACAGATTTAACTTTGTTAGATACGGCCAACCGTTTCCCAGATATAACGGTTCGAAAAAAAAGGAGGACATTCAGGGCCCCAAAAATGAAAACGGTGAGAGATATCAAAACATCATAAGGGGTTAAAAAAGGATGAAATTCAGGGCCCCCCCAAAAAGGTACGGTCCTGCACCGTTTTCCACGCCCAACAATAGGGTTCGTCACAGGCCAAAACTCTTTCACCGTACCAAATTTCAGTTTGATATCTTGAAAATTGCGACCTGTACCTCACTAAACCAAAAAATGTCATGCACAATGGACTTCTTAAGGGCCCCAAAAAACGAAAACGGTGAGAGATATTAAAAAATCGTGTTGAGTAAAAAAGTTGCATACCGCGGAGATCTTACACCTGTACCTTTAACATTTTTCGATACGACCAACCATATCCGAGATATATCGATTCCAAAAAACAGTTAGAAATTCAGGGCCCCCCAAAAAGATCCGGCCCTGCAGCGATTTTAACGCCCAACAATGGGATTCGTCACAGTCATTAACTCTTTCACCTTACCAAATTTCAGCTTAATATCTTGAAAATTGCGACCAGTACTTAGCTAGACGCAAAAAAGTCACACACAATGGACATTTTCAGGGCCCCAAAAAAGAAAACGGTGAGAGATATCAAAAAATCGTTTTCAGTAAAAAAGTTGTATACCGCGGAGACCTTACACTTGTACATTTAACATTTTTCGATACGATCAATCGTTTCCGAGATATATCGATTCCAAAAAAAGGTTTGAAATTCAGGGCCCCAAAAAAGATCCGGCCCTGCACCGATCTTAACGCCCAACAACAGGATTCGTCAAAGTCACTAACTCTTTCACCGTACCAAATTTCAGCTTAATATCTTGAAAATTGTGACCAGTACTTAGCTAAACGCAAAAATGTCACGAACAATGGACATTTTCAGGGCCCCAAAAAAAGAAAACGGTGCGGGATATCAAAAAATTGTTTAGAGGAAAAAAGTTGCATACCGCGGAGATCTTACACCTGTACATTTAACTTTTTTCGATGCGACCAACCGTTTCCGAGATATATCGATTCCAAAAAAAAAAAATGAAATTCAGGGCCCCAAAAAAAGATTCGGCCCTGCACCGATTTTAACGCCCAACAATATGATTCGTCACAGTCACTAACTCTTTCACCGTACCAAATATCAGCTTAATATCTTGAAAATTGCGACCAGTACTTAGCTAAACACAAAAATGACACACACAATGGACATTTTCAGGGCCCCAAAAAAAAGAAAACGGTGAGGGATATCAAAAAATAGTTTTGTGTAAAAACGTTTCATACCGCGGAGATCTTACACCTATACATTTAACATTTTTCGATACGACCAACCGTTCCCGAGATATATCGATTCCAAAAAACAGTTAAAAATTCAGGGCCCCCAAAAAAGATCCGGCCCTGATCCGATTTTAGGGCTCAACAACAGGATTTGTCACAGTCAATAACTCTTTCACCGTACCAAATTTCAGCTTCATATCTTGAAAATTGCGACCAGTACTTAGCTAAACGCAAAAATGTCACGCACAATGGACATTTTCAGGGCCCCAAAAAAAGAAAACGGTGAGAGATATCGAAAAATCGTTTTGAGTAAAAAAGTTGCATACCGCGGAGATCTTACACCTGTACCTTTAACATTTTTCGATACGACCAACCATTTCCGAGATATATCGATTCCAAAAAACAGTTAGAAATTCAGGGCCCCCCAAAAAGATCCGGCCCTGCACCGATTTAAACGCCCAACAATAGGATTCGTCACAGTCACTAAGTCTTTCACAGTACCAAATTTCAGCTTAATATCTTGAAAATTGCGACCAGTACTTAGCTAAACGCAAAAACGTCACACACAATGGACATTTTCAGGGCCCCAAAAAAGAAAACGGTGAGAGATATCAAAAAATCGTTTTCAGTAAAAAAGTTGCATACCGCGGAGACCTTACACTTGTAACTTTAACATTTTTCGATACGATCAATCGTTTCCGAGATACATCGATTCCAAAAAAAGGTTTGAAAATCAGGGCCCCAAAAAAGATCCGGCCCTGCACCGATATTAACGCCCAAAAACAGGATTCGTCACAGTCACTAATTCTTTCACCGTACCAAATTTCAGCTTAATATCTTGAAAATTGCGACCAGTACTTAGCTAAACGCAAAAATGTCACACTCAATGGACATTTTCAGGGCCCCAAAAAAAGAAAACGGTGAGGGATATCAAAAAATAGCTTTGAGTAAAAAAGTTGCATACCGCGGAGATCTTACACCTATACATTTAACATTTTTCGATACGATCAACCGTTTCCAAGATATATCGATTCAAAAAAAAGTTTGAAATTTAGGGCCCCCAAAAAAGATCCGGCCCTGCACCGATTTTAACGCCCAACAATAGGATTCGTCACAGTCACTAACTCTTTCACCGTAACAAATTTCAGCGTAATATCTTGTAAATGGCGACCAGTACTTAGCTAAACGCAAAAATGTCACGCACAATGGACATTTTCAGGGCCCAAAAAAAAGAAAACGGTGAGAGATATCAAAAAATCGTTTTGAGTTAAAAAGTTAGGGCCCCAAAAAAAGGTCCGGCCCTACACCGATTTTAACGCCCATCAATAGGGTTCGTCACAGGCCCCAACTCTTTCACCGTACCAAATTTCAGCTCGATATCTTGAAAATTGCGACCTGTACTTTGCTAAACGCAAAAACGTCACGCACATACGTACATACATACATACATACATACATACATACATACATACATACATACAGACAGACAGACTTTTTTTGAAATTTTTTTTTTCAACTCCGATTCGATTGGTAAAGGTTTGAACACTGGGCGACGCGTAGTTTCCGAGATCTCGAAAAATCCTACCACGGCTATATGAAAGCCTATAGGATCTTTAGATCCGGCTTTCATAACAAGTAGGAGTCCACGCAGCACGATCTGCTTTGGATGAGAAGGTGCGGCAAGATAGCGGCGAGCAAGAGGGGTAATGATCTCAAACAACAACTTCGTTGGCGGCAAGGCCTGCGGAAATGCATTTCGGACCTTCGACCCGATTGCGAAGAAATGCAGGAAAATTATAAAATGCTATTCTAGGCAATGCTGACACCATCACATGGTTATGAAAGCCGGACGTTCTCGGAAATGGAAAATATCCTACTGCTGTAAATACATGATTTTATTGAAAAGGTTAAAATGATTTATTATAGATAATTTTCCGTAGAATTCAATTAGACCATCATTTAAATTTTTACCAATTATTATATACATTTGGGCCCCATTTTTTTTTTCAAAAACCAAAAACATTTAATAACACCTTCAGGGCCCCAAAATAAGAAAACGGTGAGAGATATCAAAAATTCGTTTTGAGTAAAAAAGTTGCATACCGCGGAGATCTTACACCTGCATATTTAACGTTTTTCAATACGACCAACAGTTTCCGAGATATATCGATTCCAAAAAAAAGTTTGAAATTCAGGGGCCCCCAAAAAGATCCGGCCTTGCACCGTTTTTAACGCCCGACAACAGGTTTCTTCACAGAGCCCAACTCTTTCACAGCTCCAAATTTCTGCTCGATATCTTGAAAATTGCGACCTCTACTTCGCTAAACCCAAAAATTTCACGAACAATGTACATTTTCAGGGCCCCAAAAAACGAAAACGGTGAGAGATATCAAAAAATCGTTTTGAGTAAAAAAAGTTGCACCCCGTGGAGATTTTACACCTGTACATTTAACGTTTTTCGATACGACCAACAGTTTCCGAGATATATCGATTCCAAAAAAAAGTTTGAAATTCAGGGCCCCCAATAAGACCCGGACCTGCACCTTTTTTAACGCCCGACAACAGACTTCCTCACAGGGTCCAACTCTTTCACAGGTCAAAATTTCAGCTCGATATCTTGAAAATTGCGACCTGTACTTCGCTAAACCCAAAAATTTCCCGCACAATGGAAATTTTCAGGGCCCCCAAAAACGAAAGCGGTGGGAGGTATCAAAAAATCGTTTTGAGTAAAAAAGAGGCATACCGCGGAGGTCTTACACCTATACCCTTAACATTTTTCGATACGATCAACCGTTTCCGAGATATATCGAATACAAAAAAAGTTTGAAATTCAGGGCCCCCAAAAAAGATCCGGCCCTACACCGATCTTAACGCCCAATAATAGGATTCGTCACAGTCACTAACTCTTTCACCGTACCCAATTTCAGCTTAATATCTTGAAAATTACGACCAGTATTTAGCTGAACGCAAAAATGTCACACACAATGGGCATTTTCAGGGCCCCAAAAAAAGAAAACGGTGAGAGATATCAAAAAATCGTTTTGAGTAAAAAAGTTGCATACCGCGGAGATCTTACACCTGTACGTTTATCATTATTCGATACGACCAACCGTTTCCGAGATATATCGATTCCAAAAAAACAGTTAGAAATTCTGGGCCCCCAAAAAAGATCCGGCCCTGCAACTATTTTAACGCCCAACAACAGGATTCGTCACAGTCACTAACTTTTTCACCTTACCAAATTTAGGCTTAATATCTTGAAAATTGCGACCAGTACTTAGCTAAACGCAAAAATATCTCACGCACAATGGACATTTTCAGGGCCCCAAAAAGGATAACGGTGAGAGATATCAAAAAATCGTTTTGAGTATAAAAGTTGCATACCGCGGAGATCTTACACCTATACTTTTAACATTTTTCGATACGATCAACCGTTTCCGAGATATATCGATTCCAAAAAAAAGTTTGAAATTCAGGGCCCCCCAAAAAGAACCGGCCCTGCACCGATCTTAACGCCCAATAATAGGATTTGTCACAGTCACTAACTCTTTCACCGTACCAAATTTCAGCTTAATATCTTGAAAATTGCGACCAGTACTTAGCTAAACGCAAAAATGTCACTCACAATGGACATTTTCAGGGCCCCAAAAAAAGAAAACGGTGAGAGATATCAAAAAATCGTTTTGAGTAAAAAAGTTGCATACCGCGGAGATCTTACACCTATACTTTTAACATTTTTCGATACGATCAACCGTTTCCGAGATATATCGATTGGAGTAAAAAAGTTGCATTCCGCGGAGATCTTACACCTGTACATTTAACATTTTTCGATACGACCAACCGTTTCCGAGATATATCGATTCCAAAAAACAGTTAGAAATTCAGGGCCCCCAAAAAAGATCCGGCCCTGCACCGATCTTAACGCCCAATAATAGGATTCGTCACAGTCACTAACTCTTTCACCGTACCAAATTTCAGCTTAATATCTTGAAAATTGCGACCAGTACTTAGCTAAACGCAAAAATGTCACACGCAATGGACATTTTCAGGGCCCAAAAAAAGAAAACGGTGAGAGATATCAAAAAATCGTTTTGAGTAAAAAAGTTGCATACCGCGGAGATCTTACACCTATACATTTAACATTTTTCGATACGATCAGCCGTTTCCGAGATATATCGATTCCAAAAAACAGTTAGAAATTCAGGGCCCCAAAAAAAGATCCGGCCCTGCACCGATCTTAACGCCCAATAATAGGATTCATCACAGTCACTAACTCTTTCACCGTACCAAATTTCAGCTTAATATCTTGAAAATTGCGACCAGTACTTAGCTAAACGCAAAAATGTCACACGCAATGGACATTTTCAGGGACCAAAAAACGAAAACGGTGAGAGATATCAAAAAATCGTTTTGAGTAAAAAAGTTGCACACCGCGGAGATCTTACACCTATACATTTAACATTTTTCGATACTATCAGCCGTTTCCGAGATATATCGATTCCAAAAAAAGTTTGAAATTCAGGGCCCCCAAAAAGATCCGGCCCTGCACCGATCTTAACGCCCAATAATAGGATTTGTCACAGTCACTAACTCTTTCACCGTACCAAATTTCAGCTTAATATCTTGAAAATTGCGACCAGTACTTAGCTAAACGCAAAAATGTCACACGCAATGGACATTTTCAGGGCCCAAAAAAAGAAAACGGTGAGAGATATCAAAAAATCGTTTTGAGTAAAAAAGTTGCATACCGCGGAGATCTTACACCTATACATTTAACATTTTTCGATACGATCAGCCGTTTCCGAGATATATCGATTCCAAAAAACAGTTAGAAATTCAGGGCCCCCAAAAAAGATCCGGCCCTGCACCGATCTTAACGCCCAATAATAGGATTCGTCACAGTCACTAACTCTTTCACCGTACCAAATTTCAGCTGAATATCTTGAAAATTGCGACCAGTACTTAGCTAAACGCAAAAATGTCACACGCAATGGACATTTTCAGGGACCAAAAAACGAAAACGGTGAGAGATATCAAAAAATCGTTTTGAGTAAAAAAGTTGCACACCGCGGAGATCTTACGCCTATACATTTAACATTTTTCGATACTATCAGCCGTTTCCGAGATATATCGATTCCAAAAAAAGTTTGAAATTCAGGGCCCCCAAAAAGATCCGGCCCTGCACCGATCTTAACGCCCAATAATAGGATTTGTCACAGTCACTAACTCTTTCACCGTACCAAATTTCAGCTTAATATCTTGAAAATTGCGACCAGTACTTAGCTAAACGCAAAAATGTCACACGCAATGGACATTTTCAGGGCCCAAAAAAAGAAAACGGTGAGAGATATCAAAAAATCGTTTTGAGTAAAAAAGTTGCATACCGCGGAGATCTTACACCTATACATTTAACATTTTTCGATACGATCAGCCGTTTCCGAGATATATCGATTCCAAAAAACAGTTAGAAATTCAGGGCCCCCAAAAAAGATCCGGCCCTGCACCGATCTTAACGCCCAATAATAGGATTCGTCACAGTCACTAACTCTTTCACCGTACCAAATTTCAGCTGAATATCTTGAAAATTGCGACCAGTACTTAGCTAAACGCAAAAATGTCACACGCAATGGACATTTTCAGGGACCAAAAAACGAAAACGGTGAGAGATATCAAAAAATCGTTTTGAGTAAAAAAGTTGCACACCGCGGAGATCTTACACCTATACATTTAACATTTTTCGATACGATCAGCCGTTTCCGAGATATATCGATTCCAAAAAAAGTTTGAAATTCAGGGCCCCCAAAAAGATCCGGCCCTGCACCGATCTTAACGCCCAATAATAGGATTTGTCACAGTCACTAACTCTTTCACCGTACCAAATTTCAGCTTAATATCTTGAAAATTGCGACCAGTACTTAGCTAAAGGCAAAAATGTCACGCACAATGGACAATTCATGACCCCAAAAAAAGAAAACGGTGAGAGATATCAAAAAATTGTTTTGAGTAAAAAAGTTGCATACCGCGGAGATCTTACACCTATATATTTAACATTTTTCGATACGATCAACCGTTTCCGAGATATATCGATACCAAAAAAAGTTTGAAAATCAGGGCCCCCAAAAAAGATCCAGCCCTGCACCGATCTTAACACCCAAATACAGGATTCGTCACAGTGGCTAACTCTTTCACCGTACCAAATTTCAGCTTAATATCTTGAAAATTGCGACCAGTACATAGCTAAACGCAAAAATGTCACGCACAATGGACATTTTCAGGGCCCCCCAAAAAAAAAGAAAACGGTGAGAGATATCTAAAAATCGTTTTGAGTAAAAAAGTTGCATACCGCGGAGATCTTACACCTGTACATTTAACATTTTTCGATACGACCAACCGTTTCCGAGATATATCGATTCCAAAAACAGATAGAAATTCAGGGCCCCCCCAAAAGATCCGTCCCTGCACCGATTTTATCGCCCAACAATAGAGTTCGTAACAGGCACGAACTCTTTCACCGTACCAAATTTCAGCTCGATATCTTGAAAATTGCGACCTGTACTTCGCTAAACCCAAATATGTCACGCACAATGGACATCTTCAGGGCCCCAAAAAAAGAAAACGGTGAGAGATATCAAAAAATCATTATGAGTAAAAAAGTTGCATACCGCGGAGATCTTACTCCCGTAGATTTAACGTTTTTCGATACGACCAGCCTCTTCCGAGATATATCGATTCAAAAAAATAGGATGAAATTCAGGGCCCCAATAAAAGGTCCGGCCCTGGACCGATTTTAACGCCCAACAATAGGGTTCGTCACAGGCCCGAACTCTTTCACCGTACCAAATTTCAGCTCGATATCTTGAAAATTGCGACCTGTACGTTGCTAAACGCAAAAACGTCACGCACATACGTACATACATACATACATACATACATACATACATACATACAGACAGACTTTTTTTGAAATTTTTTTTTTCGACTCTGATTCGATTGGTATAGGTTTGAACCGTGGGCGACGCTTAGTTTCCGAGATCTCGAAAAATCCTACCACGGCTATATGAAAGCCTATAGGATCATTAGATCCGGCTTTCATAACAAGGCGGCCAAGCGAAGTTGCGACTTTAAATAGACGTTACTCGCGATTTTACCAACCAAACGTAATGAGACTTGGTACAGTATATGTTTATACACATTGTAATGCCCTGACATCTAAGTTCGTTCAATTGTTTACATAATCTCAAGATGGCGGTTGTGCGAAATATTTCACTGGCATTCTATATCTCTGAAATTATTACCGGTATCACCCTGAAATTTTGTACGGAGATAAGGGGCACCACTGGAAGTTCACTTATGAGACTTTCAAAATACGGTTAACTACAAAACGAACATGGCGGCCACGCGAATTTGAAAGTTTTATATAGACTTTTCTCACGATTTAATGATCCAAACGCAATGAAACATGGCACAGGAAATGTTTATACACATTATAATGCTCTGGTATTTAATTTGGTTCAATTGTTTACATAACCTCAAGATGGCGGCTGTGCTAATTTTCAAATTAAGTTTTTATTTTCATGTGTCGTAATCATGCGATCGAGGTGAAAGTTTGAATAATGAACCTACGCAATATTTTTCTTTAATGGTACATGACTCTATGGCCAATACATATAACAATCCAACATGGCGTCCATCCGAAATATTTAGATGGTTCTCAATATCTACGAATCTATTATATCAATCAAACTGAATTTTTAAATGTTCATAGGGGCTATGAACATAAGTTCACCTATAGGACTTTCAATAACCTGGTTACCAAAAATCCAACATGGTGGTGACCGCACCAAATTTCAGTTTGATATCTTGAAAATTGCCACCTGTACTTCTCTAAACCCAAATATGTCACGCACAATGGACATTTTCAGGGCCCCAAAAAGAGAAAAAGGTGAGAGATATCAAAAAATCGTTATGAGTAAAATATTTCCATACCCTGGTGATCTTACACCTTTACATTTGACGTTTTTCGATACGACCATCCGTTTCCGAGATATATTGATTCCAAAAAAAGGGGATGAAATTCAGGGCCCCAAAAAAAGGTCCGGCCCTGCACTGATTTTAACGCCCAACAATTGGGTTCCTCACAGGCCCTAGCTCTTTCACCGTACCAAATTTCTGCTTGATATCTTGAAAATTGCGACCTGTGCCTTGCTAAACGCAAAAATGTCACGCACAATGGACATTTTCAGGGCCCCCAAAAAAGAAAACGGTGAGAGATATCAAAAAATCGTTTTGAGTAAAAAATGTGCATACCGCGGAGATCATACACCAATACATTTAACTTTTTTCGATACGATCAACCGTTTCCGAGATATATCGATTCCAAAAAAAAGTTTGAAATTCAGAGCCCCAAAAAAAGATCCGGCCCTGCACCGATTTTAACGCCCAACAACAGGGTTCGTCACAGTCACTAACTCTTTCTCCGTACCAAATTTCAGCTTAATATCTTGAAAATTGCGACCGGTACTTAGCTAAACGCAAAAATGTCACGCACAATGGACATTTTCAGGGCCCCAAAAAAAGGAAACTTTGAGAGATATCAAAAAATCGTTTTGAGTAAAAAAGTTGCATACCGCGGAGATCTTACACCTATACATTTAACATTTTTCGATACGACCAACCGTTTCCGAGATATATCGATTCCAAAAAAACAGTTAGAAATTCAGGGCCCCTCAAAAAGAACCGGCCCTGCACCGATTTTAACGCCCAACAATAGGATTCGTCACAGTCACTAACTCTTTCATCGTACCAAATTTCAGCTTAATATCTTAAAAATTGCGACCAGTACTTAGCTAAACGCAAAAATGTCACGCACAATGGACATTTTCAGAGCCCCAAAAAAAGAAACGGTGAGAGATATCAAAAAATTGTTTTGAGTAAAAAAGTTGCATATCGCGGAGATCTTACACCTGTACATTTAACAATTTTCGATACGATCAACCGTTTACGAGATGTATCGATTCCAAAAAAAGTTTGAAATTCAGGGCCCCCAAAAAAGATCCGGCCCTGTACCGATTTTAACGCCCAACAATAGGATTCGTCACAGTCACTAACTCTTTCATCGTACCAAATTTCAGCCTAATATCATGAAAATTGCGACCAGTACTTAGGTAAACGCAAAAATGTCACGCACAATGGACGTTTTCTGGGCCCCAAAAATAGAAAACGGTGAGAGATATAAAAAAATAGTTTTGAGTAAAAAAGTTGCATACCGCGGAGATCTTACACCCATACATTTAACATTTTTCGATACGATCAACCGTTTCCGAGATATATCGATTCCAAAAAAAAGTTTGAAATTCAGGGCCCCAAAAAAGATCCGGCCCTGCACCGATTTTAACGCCCAACAATAGGATTCATCACAGTCACTAACTCTTTCATCGTACCAAATTTCAGCTTAATATCTTAAAAATTGCGACCAGTACTTAGCTAAACGCAAAAATGTCACGCACAATGGACATTTTCAGCGCCCCAAAAAAAGAAAACGGTGAGAGATATCAAAAAATTGTTTTGAGTAAAAAAGTTGCATATCGCGGAGATCTTACACCTGTACATTTAACATTTTTCGATACGATCAACCGTTTCCGAGATCTATCGATTCCAAAAAAAAGTTTGAAATTCAGGGCCCCAAAAAAGATCCGGCCCTGCACCGATTTTAACGCCCAACAATAGGATTCGTCACAGTCACTAACTCTTTCATCGTACCAAATTTCAGCCTAATATCTTGAAAATTGCGACCAGTACTTAGGTAAACGCAAAAATGTCACGCACAATGGACATTTTCAGGGCCCCAAAAAAAGAAAACAGTGAGAGATATCAAAAAATCGTTTTCAGTAAAAAAGTTGCATACCGCGGAGATCTTACACCTATACATTTAACATTTTTCGATACGACCAACCGTTTCCGTGATATATCGATTCAAAAAAATAGGATGAAATTCAGGGCCCCCAAAAAAGGTCCGGCCCTGCACCGATTTTAACGCCCAACAATAGGGTTTGTTACAGGCCCCAACTCTTTCACCGTACCAAATTTTAGCTCGATATCTTGAAAATTGCGACCTGTACTTTGCTAAACGCAAAAACGTCACGCACATACATACGTACATACATACATACATACAGACAGACTTTTTCCAATAAACCACGGCTATATGAAAGCCTATAGGATCTTTAGATCCGGCTTTCATAACAAGTAGGAGTCCCCGCAGCACGACCTGGTATTGATGAGACAGTGGCGCAGCAGCAAGGGGCCAGCAAGAGGGGTTATAATCTCAAACAACAACTTCGTTGGCGGCAAGGCCTGATGCCTAGCATTTCGGGCCTTTGGCCCGATTGTGTGGTAATGTAGGAAAATTATAAAATGTTATTCTAGGCAATGCTGACACCATCACGTGGTTATGAAAGCCGGACGTCCTGGGAAATGGAAAGTATATTACAGCTGTAAATACATTATTTAACTTATTGAAAAGGTGAAAACGGGTTATTATAGATAATTTTCCGTAGAATTCAATTAGACCATCTTTTAAATTTTTACATATTATTATATACATTTGGGCCCCATTTTTTTTTCAAAACCAAAAACATTTAATAATATCTTCAGGGTCCCAAAATAAGAAAACGGTGAGAGATATCAAAAAATCGTTACGAGTAAAAAAGATGCATACCGCGGAGATCTTACCCCTGAACATTTAACGTTTTTCGATGCGACCAACCGTTTCCGAGATATACCGATTCAAAAAAGAAGTTTGAAATTCTGGGCCCGCCAAAAAGATCCGGCCCTGCACCGTTTTTAACGCCCGACAACTGGTTTCCTCAGAGGGTCCAGCACTTTCACAGCTCGAAATTTCAGCTCGATATCTTGAAAATTGCGACCTGTAATTCGCTAAACCCAAAAATGTCACGCACAATGGATATTTTCAGGGCCCAAAAAATAGGAAACGCTGAGAGATATCAAAAAATCCTTTAGAGTAAAAAAATTTGCATACCGCGGAGATCTTACACCTATACATTTAACATTTTTCGATACGACCAACCGTTTACGAGATATATCGATTCCAAAAAAAAGTTTGAAATTCAGGGCCCCCAAAAAAGATCCGGCCCTGTACCGATTTTAACGCCCAACAATAGGATTCGTCACAGTCACTAAATCTTTCACCGTACCAAATTTCAGCTTAATATCTTGAAAATTGCGACCAGTACTTAGCTAAAGGCAAAAATGTCACGCACAATGGACATTTTCAGGGCCCCCAAAAAATAAAACGGTGAGAGATATCAAAAAATAGTTTTGAGTAAAAAAGTTGCATACCGCGGAGATCTTACACATATACTTTTAACATTATTCGATACGATCAACCGTTACCGAGATATATCGATTCAAAAAAAAAGTTTGATATTCAGGGCCCCCGAAAATATTCGGCCCTGCACCGATTTTAACGCCCAACAATAGGATTCGTCACAGTCACTAACTCTTTCACCGTGCCAAATTTCAGCTTAATATCTTGAAAATTGCGACCAGTACTAAGCCAAACGCAAAAATGTCACTCACAATGGACATTTTCAGGGCCCCAAAAAAAGAAAACGGTGAGAGATATCAAAAAATCGTTTTGAGTAAAAAAGTTGCATACCGCGGAGATCTTACACCTGTACCTTTAACATTTTTCGATACGACCAACCGTTTCCAAGATATATCGATTTCAAAAAACAGTTAGAAATTCAGGTCCCCCAAAAATGATCCTGCCCTGCACCGATTTTAACGCCCAACAATAGGATTCGTCACAGTCACAAACTCTTTCACCGTACCAAATTTCAGATTAATATCTTGAAAATTGCGACCGGTACTTAGCTAAACGCAAAAATGTCACACACAATGGACATATTCAGGACCCCAAAAAAAGAAAACGGTGAGAGATATCAAAAAATTATTTTCAGTAAAAAAGTTGCATACCGCGGAGATCTTACACCTGTACATTCAACATTTTTCGATACGACCAACCGTTTCCGAGATATATTGATTCAAAAAAAACAGTTAGAAATTCAGGGCCCCAAAAGAAAATCCGGCCCTGCACCGATTTTAACGTCCAAAAACAGGATTCGTCAAAGTCACTAACTCTTCCACCGTACCAAATTTCAGCTTAATATCTTGAAAATTGCGACCAGTACTTAGCTAAACGCAAAAATATCACACACAATGGACATTTTCAGGGCCCCAAAAAAAGAAAACGGTGAGAGATATCAAAAAATCGTTTTGAGTAAAAAAGTTGCATACCGCGGAGATCTTACACCTGTACATTTAACATTTTTCGATACGACCAACCGTTTCCGAGATATATTGATTCCAAAAAACAGTTAGAAATTCAGGGCCCCCAAAAAAGATCCGGCCCTGCACCGATTTTAACGCCCAACAATAGGGTTCGTCACAGTCACTAACTCTTTCACTGTACCAAATTTCAGCTTAATATCTTGAAAATTGCGACCAGTACCTAGCTAAACTCAAAAATGTCACGCACAACGGACATTTTCAGGGACCCAAAAAAAGAAAAAGTGAGAGATATCAAAAAATAGTTTTGAGTAAAAAAGTTGCATACCGCGGAGATTTTACACCTATACATTTAACATTTTTCGATACGACCAACCGTTCCCGAGATATATCGATTCCAAAAAATAGGATGAAATTCAGGGCCCCAAAAAATGGTCCAGCCCTGAACCGATTTTAACGCCCAACAATAGGGTTCGTCACAGGCCCTTACTCTTTCACCGTAACAAATTTCAGCTCGATATCTTGAAAATTGCGACCTGTACTTTGCTAAACGCAAAAATGTCACGCACAATGGACATTTTCAGGGCCCCAAAAAACGAAAATGGTGAGAGATATCAAAAACTTTTTTGAGTAAAAAAGTTGCATACCGCGGAGATCTTACACCTATACATTTAACATTTTTCGATACGACCAACCGTTCCCGAGATATATCGATTCCAAAAAATAGGATGAAATTTAGGGCCCCAAAAAATGGTCCGGCCCTGCACCGATTTTAACGCCCAACAATAGGGTTCGTCACAGGCCCCTACTCTTTCACCGTACCAAATTTAAGCTCGATATCTTGAAAATTGCGACCTGTACTTTGCTAAACGCAAAAATGTCACATACAATGGACAATTTTCAGGGCCCCAAAAAAGGAAAACGGTGAGAGATATCAAAAAATCGTTTTGAGTAAAAAAGTTGCACACCGCGGAGGTCTTACACCCGTAGGTTTAACTTTTTTCGATACGACCAGCCGTTTCCGAGCTATATCGATTCAAAAAAATAGGATGAAATTCAGGGCCCCAAAAAAAGGTCCGGCCCTGGACCGATTTTAACGCCCAACAATAGGGTTCGTCACAGGCCCAATCTCTTTCACCGTACCAAATTTCAGCTCGATATCTTGAAAATTGCGACCTGTACTTTGCTAAACGCAAAAATGTCACGCACAATGGACGTTTTCTGGGCCCCAAAAATAGAAAACGGTGAGAGATATAAAAAAATAGTTTTGAGTAAAAAAGTTGCATACCGCGGAGATCTTACACCCATACATTTAACATTTTTCGATACGATCAACCGTTTCCGAGATATATCGATTCCAAAAAAAAGTTTGAAATTCAGGGCCCCAAAAAAGATCCGGCCCTGCACCGATTTTAACGCCCAACAATAGGATTCATCACAGTCACTAACTCTTTCACCGTACCAAATGTCAGCTTAATATCTTGAAAATAGCGACCAGTAATTAACTAAAAGCAAAAATTACACATACAATGGACATTTTCAGGGCCCCAAAAAAAGGAAACTTTGAGAGATATCAAAAAATCGTATTGAGTAAAAAAGTTGCATACCGCGGATATCTTACACCTATACATTTAACATTTTTCGATACGACCAACCGTTTCCGAGATATATCGATTCCAAAAAACAGTTAGAAATTCAGGGCCCCTCAAAAAGAACAGGCCCTGCACCTATTTTAACGCCCAACAATAGGATTCGTCACAGTCACTAACTCTTTCATCGTACCAAATTTCAGCTTAATATCTTAAAAATTGCGACCAGTACTTAGCTAAACCCAAAAATGTCACGCACAATGGACATTTTCAGCGCCCCAAAAAAAGAAAACGGTAAGAGATTTAAAAAAATTGTTTTGAGTAAAAAAGTTGCATATCGCGGAGATCTTACACCTGTACATTTAACATTTTTCGATACGATCAACCGTTTCCGAGATCTATCGATTCCAAAAAAAAGTTTGAAATTCAGGGCCCCAAAAAAGATCCGGCCCTGCACCGATTTTAACGCCCAACAATAGGATTCGTCACAGTCACTAACTCTTTCATCGTACCAAATTTCAGCCTAATATCTTGAAAATTGCGACCAGTACTTAGGTAAACGCAAAAATGTCACGCACAATGGACATTTTCAGGGCCCCAAAAAAAGAAAACAGTGAGAGATATCAAAAAATCGTTTTCAGTAAAAAAGTTGCATACCGCGGAGATCTTACACCTATACATTTAACATTTTTCGATACGACCAACCGTTTCCGTGATATATCGATTCAAAAAAATAGGATGAAATTCAGGGCCCCCAAAAAAGGTCCGGCCCTGCACCGATTTTAACGCCCAACAATAGGGTTTGTTACAGGCCCCAACTCTTTCACCGTACCAAATTTTAGCTCGATATCTTGAAAATTGCGACCTGTACTTTGCTAAACGCAAAAACGTCACGCACATACATACGTACATACATACATACATACAGACAGACTTTTTCCAATAAACCACGGCTATATGAAAGCCTATAGGATCTTTAGATCCGGCTTTCATAACAAGTAGGAGTCCCCGCAGCACGACCTGGTATTGATGAGACAGTGGCGCAGCAGCAAGGGGCCAGCAAGAGGGGTTATAATCTCAAACAACAACTTCGTTGGCGGCAAGGCCTGATGCCTAGCATTTCGGGCCTTTGGCCCGATTGTGTGGTAATGTAGGAAAATTATAAAATGTTATTCTAGGCAATGCTGACACCATCACGTGGTTATGAAAGCCGGACGTCCTGGGAAATGGAAAGTATATTACAGCTGTAAATACATTATTTAACTTATTGAAAAGGTGAAAACGGGTTATTATAGATAATTTTCCGTAGAATTCAATTAGACCATCTTTTAAATTTTTACATATTATTATATACATTTGGGCCCCATTTTTTTTTCAAAAACCAAAAACATTTAATAATATCTTCAGGGTCCCAAAATAAGAAAACGGTGAGAGATATCAAAAAATCGTTAGGAGTAAAAAAGATGCATACCGCGGAGATCTTACCCCTGAACATTTAACGTTTTTCGATGCGACCAACCGTTTCCGAGATATACCGATTCAAAAAAGAAGTTTGAAATTCTGGGCCCGCCAAAAAGATCCGGCCCTGCACCGTTTTTAACGCCCGACAACTGGTTTCCTCAGAGGGTCCAGCACTTTCACAGCTCGAAATTTCAGCTCGATATCTTGAAAATTGCGACCTGTAATTCGCTAAACCCAAAAATGTCACGCACAATGGATATTTTCAGGGCCCAAAAAATAGGAAACGCTGAGAGATATCAAAAAATCCTTTAGAGTAAAAAAATTTGCATACCGCGGAGATCTTACACCTATACATTTAACATTTTTCGATACGACCAACCGTTTACGAGATATATCGATTCCAAAAAAAAGTTTGAAATTCAGGGCCCCCAAAAAAGATCCGGCCCTGTACCGATTTTAACGACCAACAATAGGATTCGTCACAGTCACTAAATCTTTCACCGTACCAAATTTCAGCTTAATATCTTGAAAATTGCGACCAGTACTTAGCTAAAGGCAAAAATGTCACGCACAATGGACATTTTCAGGGCCCCCAAAAAATAAAACGGTGAGAGATATCAAAAAATAGTTTTGAGTAAAAAAGTTGCATACCGCGGAGATCTTACACCTATACTTTTAACATTATTCGATACGATCAACCGTTACCGAGATATATCGATTCAAAAAAAAAGTTTGATATTCAGGGCCCCCGAAAATATTCGGCCCTGCACCGATTTTAACGCCCAACAATAGGATTCGTCACAGTCACTAACTCTTTCACCGTGCCAAATTTCAGCTTAATATCTTGAAAATTGCGACCAGTACTAAGCCAAACGCAAAAATGTCACTCACAATGGACATTTTCAGGGCCCCAAAAAAAGAAAACGGTGAGAGATATCAAAAAATCGTTTTGAGTAAAAAAGTTGCATACCGCGGAGATCTTACACCTGTACCTTTAACATTTTTCGATACGACCAACCGTTTCCAAGATATATCGATTTCAAAAAACAGTTAGAAATTCAGGTCCCCCAAAAATGATCCTGCCCTGCACCGATTTTAACGCCCAACAATAGGATTCGTCACAGTCACAAACTCTTTCACCGTACCAAATTTCAGATTAATATCTTGAAAATTGCGACCGGTACTTAGCTAAACGCAAAAATGTCACACACAATGGACATATTCAGGACCCCAAAAAAAGAAAACGGTGAGAGATATCAAAAAATTATTCTCAGTAAAAAAGTTGCATACCGCGGAGATCTTACACCTGTACATTCAACATTTTTCGATACGACCAACCGTTTCCGAGATATATTGATTCAAAAAAACAGTTAGAAATTCAGGGCCCCAAAAGAAAATCCGGCCCTGCACCGATTTTAACGTCCAAAAACAGGATTCGTCAAAGTCACTAACTCTTCCACCGTACCAAATTTCAGCTTAATATCTTGAAAATTGCGACCAGTACTTAGCTAAACGCAAAAATATCACACACAATGGACATTTTCAGGGCCCCAAAAAAAGAAAACGGTGAGAGATATCAAAAAATCGTTTTGAGTAAAAAAGTTGCATACCGCGGAGATCTTACACCTGTACATTTAACATTTTTCGATACGACCAACCGTTTCCGAGATATATTGATTCCAAAAAACAGTTAGAAATTCAGGGCCCCCAAAAAAGATCCGGCCCTGCACCGATTTTAACGCCCAACAATAGGGTTCGTCACAGTCACTAACTCTTTCACTGTACCAAATTTCAGCTTAATATCTTGAAAATTGCGACCAGTACCTAGCTAAACTCAAAAATGTCACGCACAACGGACATTTTCAGGGACCCAAAAAAAGAAAAAGTGAGAGATATCAAAAAATAGTTTTGAGTAAAAAAGTTGCATACCGCGGAGATTTTACACCTATACATTTAACATTTTTCGATACGACCAACCGTTCCCGAGATATATCGATTCAAAAAAATAGGATGAAATTCAGGGCCCCAAAAAATGGTCCAGCCCTGAACCGATTTTAACGCCCAACAATAGGGTTCGTCACAGGCCCTTACTCTTTCACCGTAACAAATTTCAGCTCGATATCTTGAAAATTGCGACCTGTACTTTGCTAAACGCAAAAATGTCACGCACAATGGACATTTTCAGGGCCCCAAAAAACGAAAATGGTGAGAGATATCAAAAAATTTTTTGAGTAAAAAAGTTGCATACCGCGGAGATCTTACACCTATACATTTAACATTTTTCGATACGACCAACCGTTCCCGAGATATATCGATTCCAAAAAATAGGATGAAATTTAGGGCCCCAAAAAATGGTCCGGCCCTGCACCGATTTTAACGCCCAACAATAGGGTTCGTCACAGGCCCCTACTCTTTCACCGTACCAAATTTAAGCTCGATATCTTGAAAATTGCGACCTGTACTTTGCTAAACGCAAAAATGTCACATACAATGGACAATTTTCAGGGCCCCAAAAAAGGAAAACGGTGAGAGATATCAAAAAATCGTTTTGAGTAAAAAAGTTGCACACCGCGGAGGTCTTACACCCGTAGGTTTAACTTTTTTCGATACGACCAGCCGTTTCCGAGCTATATCGATTCAAAAAAATAGGATGAAATTCAGGGCCCCAAAAAAAGGTCCGGCCCTGGACCGATTTTAACGCCCAACAATAGGGTTCGTCACAGGCCCAAACTCTTTCACCGTACCAAATTTCAGCTCGATATCTTGAAAATTGCGACCTGTACTTTGCTAAACGCAAAAATGTCACGCACAATGGACGTTTTCTGGGCCCCAAAAATAGAAAACGGTGAGAGATATAAAAAAATAGTTTTGAGTAAAAAAGTTGCATACCGCGGAGATCTTACACCCATACATTTAACATTTTTCGATACGATCAACCGTTTCCGAGATATATCGATTCCAAAAAAAAGTTTGAAATTCAGGGCCCCAAAAAAGATCCGGCCCTGCACCGATTTTAACGCCCAACAATAGGATTCATCACAGTCACTAACTCTTTCACCGTACCAAATGTCAGCTTAATATCTTGAAAATAGCGACCAGTAATTAACTAAAAGCAAAAATTACACATACAATGGACATTTTCAGGGCCCCAAAAAAAGGAAACTTTGAGAGATATCAAAAAATCGTATTGAGTAAAAAAGTTGCATACCGCGGATATCTTACACCTATACATTTAACATTTTTCGATACGACCAACCGTTTCCGAGATATATCGATTCCAAAAAACAGTTAGAAATTCAGGGCCCCTCAAAAAGAACAGGCCCTGCACCTATTTTAACGCCCAACAATAGGATTCGTCACAGTCACTAACTCTTTCATCGTACCAAATTTCAGCTTAATATCTTAAAAATTGCGACCAGTACTTAGCTAAACCCAAAAATGTCACGCACAATGGACATTTTCAGCGCCCCAAAAAAAGAAAACGGTAAGAGATTTAAAAAAATTGTTTTGAGTAAAAAAGTTGCATATCGCGGAGATCTTACACCTGTACATTTAACATTATTCGATACGATCAACCGTTTCCGAGATCTATCGATTCCAAAAAAAAGTTTGAAATTCAGGGCCCCAAAAAAGATCCGGCCCTGCACCGATTTTAACGCCCAACAATAGGATTCGTCACAGTCACTAACTCTTTCATCGTACCAAATTTCAGCCTAATATCTTGAAAATTGCGACCAGTACTTAGGTAAACGCAAAAATGTCACGCACAATGGACATTTTCAGGGCCCCAAAAAAAGAAAACAGTGAGAGATATCAAAAAATCGTTTTCAGTAAAAAAGTTGCATACCGCGGAGATCTTACACCTATACATTTAACATTTTTCGATACGACCAACCGTTTCCGTGATATATCGATTCAAAAAAATAGGATGAAATTCAGGGCCCCCAAAAAAGGTCCGGCCCTGCACCGATTTTAACGCCCAACAATAGGGTTTGTTACAGGCCCCAACTCTTTCACCGTACCAAATTTTAGCTCGATATCTTGAAAATTGCGACCTGTACTTTGCTAAACGCAAAAACGTCACGCACATACATACGTACATACATACATACATACAGACAGACTTTTTCCAATAAACCACGGCTATATGAAAGCCTATAGGATCTTTAGATCCGGCTTTCATAACAAGTAGGAGTCCCCGCAGCACGACCTGGTATTGATGAGACAGTGGCGCAGCAGCAAGGGGCCAGCAAGAGGGGTTATAATCTCAAACAACAACTTCGTTGGCGGCAAGGCCTGATGCCTAGCATTTCGGGCCTTTGGCCCGATTGTGTGGTTGTTGTTGTTTGAGTCTTCAGTCTTTTGACTGGTTTGATGCAGCTCTCCATGCCTCCCTGTCCTGAGCTAATCGTTTCATCTCTACATAGCTACCACACCCAACATCCGAGGCAATCTGTTTAACATATTCTAACCTTGGTCTACCCCTACAGTTCTTGTCCTCGACCCTTCCTTCCATAACTAAGCTTGCTATTCCTGGGTGTCTTAGTATGTGTCCTACCAACCTATCTCTTCTCTTCATTAGCAGTCGCCAGAAACATCTCTCCTCTCCCACTCGTCTTAATACCTCTTTGTTTGTAACCCTATCTACCCATCTGATCTTCATCATTCTCCTGTAGCACCACATTTCAAATGCTTCAATTCTCCTCTTTTCTGCTGCACCAATAGTCCAAGTTTCACTTCCATAGAGCGCCACGCTCCAGACAAAGGCTTTCAAAAATGACTTCCTAATACATAAATCTATATTCGATGTCAGCAGATTCCTTTTTTGTAGAAATGCTTTTCTTGCCTGAGCCAACCTACTTTTTATATCCTCTTTGCTTCGTCCATCACTGGTTATTCTGCTTCCTAAGTAACAGAAATCTCCTACTTCCTTCAGCTTTTCACCTGCCAATTTGATCTCCATAGAGGTTTGTGATTTATTTCGGCTGCATTCCAGTATTTTTGTTTTACATTTATTAATTTTCATCATGAATACTTTCCGTAAGACGGAGTCCATACCATTCAAAAACTCATTCAAATCCTCAGGCTTGTTGGCCAAGATGACGATGTCATCAGCAAATCTCAGAGTTGAAATTATTTCTCCTTGAATCTTCACTCCCACTTTAAATTTTTCTCTAATTTCCTTCATTGCTTGTTCAATGTAAAGATTGAAAAGTATGGGTGATAAGTTGCAGCCTTGCCTTACACCTTTCTGAATACCAGCTTCTCTCTCATGTCCTTCAACTCGAATGACTGCTGTCTGGTTTCTGTATAGATTGTATATCACCCTCCTATCCCTGTACTTTATTCCAATCGATTTCAAAATGTCAAACAATTTAGTCCAATCAACGTTATCAAAGGCCTTTTCTAAGTCTACAAAAGCCATGAACGTTCTCTTATCTTTCCTTATTCTACCTTCCAAAATCAGCCTAAGACTTAGTACAGCTTCCCTTGTTCCTACATTTCTCCTGAAACCAAACTGGTCTTCACCCAACTCCGTTTCTATCTGGCTCTCAATCCTCTTGTAAATTATTCTAGACAGGATCTTTGAAGCATGAGTAATCAAGCTGATTGTACGATAATCTTCACATCTGTCAGCTCCCACTTTCTTTGGTATAGGGATGATTTCATTCTTCTTGAAATCAGGGGGTACCTCACCTGTCTCATAAATCCTACACACCAAGTGAAATAACCTGATCAGACCTTCCTCTCCTATGCAGCGTAGCAACTCAATCGGTATATCATCTATGCCTGGTGCTTTGTTCCTGCTTAAGTCTTCCAAAGCTCTATCAAATTCTGATCTCAATATTAAATCTCCTTTCGCATCCTCATCAATTTCCTCCTCCCTTTCCATTACATGATTCTCAATCTCCTTTCCCTTATACAAACTCTCTATGTAAGCTTTCCATCTCTCAACCTTTTCTTCCCTATCTGTTAGAGGCTTTCCATTTGTGTCCTTAATATTACAGCACTTAGTCTTCTTTTCCCCAAAAATATTCTTAATCCTTCGATAAGCTGTGTCTACTTTTCCTAATTTCAGACAATTTTCTATACCAGCACATTTCTCTTTCAACCATTCTTCTTTCGCTTCCTTGCACTTCTTGTTAACCTCATTTCTCAGACGTCTGTATTCTGCTTTCCCCTTTTCATCTCTTACATTCTTGTGCTTCCGCCTTTCATCCATCAATTCGAGTATATCCTGAGTGATCCACGGTTTTCTACCTATTCTCTCTTTCCTACCAATGTTTTCTTCTGCGGATTTTGTTATTTCATTCCTCAAAAGTGCCCATTCGTCTGCAATTGAAGCTTGTTTAGGGTTTTTCATTAGTCCTTCCTTTATACTCTTCTTGAATCTTTCGTTCACATCCTTCTCTTTCAGTCTGTCTATTGCCCACCTTTTTGGCTTTTGACTTTTCTTCAGTTTCTTCAACTTTAATCTGCATTTCATTACAACCAGATTGTGGTCAGAGTTTATGTCAGCACCAGGATATGTTTTACAATCCAAAATCTGGTTTCGAAACCTCTGCTTGACCATAATGAAGTCGATTTGGTAACGCCCTGTATCTCCTGGTCTCATCCATGTGTATATTCTTCTATTGTGGTTATTGAATAAGGTGTTAGCTATGACCAACTCATGCTCAGTGCAGAATTCTACCAGCCTGCTTCCTCGATCATTCCTTTCACCTAATCCGAAATCTCCTACTATCTTCCCTTCTCTCCCTTTTCCTACCACAGCATTCCAATCTCCCATTACTATAACATTTTCATCACCCTTGATATACCTCAGAATTTCGTCTATTTCTTCGTAGACCTTTTCAACATCCTCATCATCAGCTTGACTGGTAGGCATATAGACTTGTACCACTGTGGTGCAGGTAGGTTTAGTATTTATTTTTGCTACAATAATCCGTTCACTATATTGCTCATAATATTCCACCCGCTGTCCAAGTTTCCTACTCATGTAGGAAAATTATAAAATGTTATTCTAGGCAATGCTGACACCATCACGTGGTTATGAAAGCCGGACGTCCTGGGAAATGGAAAGTATATTACAGCTGTAAATACATTATTTAACTTATTGAAAAGGTGAAAACGGGTTATTATAGATAATTTTCCGTAGAATTCAATTAGACCATCTTTTAAATTTTTACATATTATTATATACATTTGGGCCCCATTTTTTTTTCAAAAACCAAAAACATTTAATAATATCTTCAGGGTCCCAAAATAAGAAAACGGTGAGAGATATCAAAAAATCGTTAGGAGTAAAAAAGATGCATACCGCGGAGATCTTACCCCTGAACATTTAACGTTTTTCGATGCGACCAACCGTTTCCGAGATATACCGATTCAAAAAAGAAGTTTGAAATTCTGGGCCCGCCAAAAAGATCCGGCCCTGCACCGTTTTTAACGCCCGACAACTGGTTTCCTCAGAGGGTCCAGCACTTTCACAGCTCGAAATTTCAGCTCGATATCTTGAAAATTGCGACCTGTAATTCGCTAAACCCAAAAATGTCACGCACAATGGATATTTTCAGGGCCCAAAAAATAGGAAACGCTGAGAGATATCAAAAAATCCTTTAGAGTAAAAAAATTTGCATACCGCGGAGATCTTACACCTATACATTTAACATTTTTCGATACGACCAACCGTTTACGAGATATATCGATTCCAAAAAAAAGTTTGAAATTCAGGGCCCCCAAAAAAGATCCGGCCCTGTACCGATTTTAACGACCAACAATAGGATTCGTCACAGTCACTAAATCTTTCACCGTACCAAATTTCAGCTTAATATCTTGAAAATTGCGACCAGTACTTAGCTAAAGGCAAAAATGTCACGCACAATGGACATTTTCAGGGCCCCCAAAAAATAAAACGGTGAGAGATATCAAAAAATAGTTTTGAGTAAAAAAGTTGCATACCGCGGAGATCTTACACCTATACTTTTAACATTATTCGATACGATCAACCGTTACCGAGATATATCGATTCAAAAAAAAAGTTTGATATTCAGGGCCCCCGAAAATATTCGGCCCTGCACCGATTTTAACGCCCAACAATAGGATTCGTCACAGTCACTAACTCTTTCACCGTGCCAAATTTCAGCTTAATATCTTGAAAATTGCGACCAGTACTAAGCCAAACGCAAAAATGTCACTCACAATGGACATTTTCAGGGCCCCAAAAAAAGAAAACGGTGAGAGATATCAAAAAATCGTTTTGAGTAAAAAAGTTGCATACCGCGGAGATCTTACACCTGTACCTTTAACATTTTTCGATACGACCAACCGTTTCCAAGATATATCGATTTCAAAAAACAGTTAGAAATTCAGGTCCCCCAAAAATGATCCTGCCCTGCACCGATTTTAACGCCCAACAATAGGATTCGTCACAGTCACAAACTCTTTCACCGTACCAAATTTCAGATTAATATCTTGAAAATTGCGACCGGTACTTAGCTAAACGCAAAAATGTCACACACAATGGACATATTCAGGACCCCAAAAAAAGAAAACGGTGAGAGATATCAAAAAATTATTCTCAGTAAAAAAGTTGCATACCGCGGAGATCTTACACCTGTACATTCAACATTTTTCGATACGACCAACCGTTTCCGAGATATATTGATTCAAAAAAACAGTTAGAAATTCAGGGCCCCAAAAGAAAATCCGGCCCTGCACCGATTTTAACGTCCAAAAACAGGATTCGTCAAAGTCACTAACTCTTCCACCGTACCAAATTTCAGCTTAATATCTTGAAAATTGCGACCAGTACTTAGCTAAACGCAAAAATATCACACACAATGGACATTTTCAGGGCCCCAAAAAAAGAAAACGGTGAGAGATATCAAAAAATCGTTTTGAGTAAAAAAGTTGCATACCGCGGAGATCTTACACCTGTACATTTAACATTTTTCGATACGACCAACCGTTTCCGAGATATATTGATTCCAAAAAACAGTTAGAAATTCAGGGCCCCCAAATAAGATCCGGCCCTGCACCGATTTTAACGCCCAACAATAGGGTTCGTCACAGTCACTAACTCTTTCACTGTACCAAATTTCAGCTTAATATCTTGAAAATTGCGACCAGTACCTAGCTAAACTCAAAAATGTCACGCACAACGGACATTTTCAGGGACCCAAAAAAAGAAAAAGTGAGAGATATCAAAAAATAGTTTTGAGTAAAAAAGTTGCATACCGCGGAGATTTTACACCTATACATTTAACATTTTTCGATACGACCAACCGTTCCCGAGATATATCGATTCCAAAAAATAGGATGAAATTCAGGGCCCCAAAAAATGGTCCAGCCCTGAACCGATTTTAACGCCCAACAATAGGGTTCGTCACAGGCCCTTACTCTTTCACCGTAACAAATTTCAGCTCGATATCTTGAAAATTGCGACCTGTACTTTGCTAAACGCAAAAATATCACACACAATGGACATTTTCAGGGCCCCAAAAAAAGAAAACGGTGAGAGATATCAAAAAATCGTTTTGAGTAAAAAAGTTGCATACCGCGGAGATCTTACACCTATACATTTAACATTTTTCGATACGACCAACCGTTCCCGAGATATATCGATTCCAAAAAATAGGATGAAATTTAGGGCCCCAAAAAATGGTCCGGCCCTGCACCGATTTTAACGCCCAACAATAGGGTTCGTCACAGGCCCCTACTCTTTCACCGTACCAAATTTAAGCTCGATATCTTGAAAATTGCGACCTGTACTTTGCTAAACGCAAAAATGTCACATACAATGGACAATTTTCAGGGCCCCAAAAAAGGAAAACGGTGAGAGATATCAAAAAATCGTTTTGAGTAAAAAAGTTGCACACCGCGGAGGTCTTACACCCGTAGGTTTAACTTTTTTCGATACGACCAGCCGTTTCCGAGCTATATCGATTCAAAAAAATAGGATGAAATTCAGGGCCCCAAAAAAAGGTCCGGCCCTGGACCGATTTTAACGCCCAACAATAGGGTTCGTCACAGGCCCAAACTCTTTCACCGTACCAAATTTCAGCTCGATATCTTGAAAATTGCGACCTGTACTTTGCTAAACGCAAAAACGTCACGCACATACATACATACATACATACATACATACATACATACATACAGACATACTTTTTTTGAAATTTTTTTTTTCGACTCTGATTCGATTGGAATAGGTTTGAACCGTGGGCGACGCTTAGTTTCCGAGATCTCGAAAAATCCTACCACGGCTATATGAAAGCCTATAGGATCTTTAGATCCGGCTTTCATAACAAGGCGGCCAAGCGAAGTTGCGACTTTAAATAGACGTTTCTCGCGATTTTACCAACCAAACGTAATGAGACTTGGTACAGTATATGTTTATACACATTGTAATGCCCTGACATCTAAGTTCGTTCAATTGTTTACATAATCTCAAGATGGCGGTTGTGCGAAATATTTCACTGGCATTCTATATCTCTGAAATTATTACCGGTATCACCCTGAAATTTTGTACGGAGATAAGGGGCACCACTGGAAGTTCACTTATGAGACTTTCAAAATACGGTTAACTACAAAACGAACATGGCGGCCACGCGAATTTGAAAGTTTTATATAGACTTTTCTCACGATTTAATGATCCAAACGCAACGAAATATGGCACAGGAAATGTTTATACACATTATAATGCTCTGGTATTTAATTTGGTTCAATTGTTTACATAACCTCAAGATGGCGGCTGTGCTAATTTTCAAATTAAGTTTTTATTTTCATGTGTCGTAATCATGCGATCGAGGTGAAAGTTTGAATAATGAACCTACGCAATATTTTTCTTTAATGGTACATGACTCTATGGCCAATACATATAACAATCCAACATGGCGTCCATCCGAAATATTTAGATGGTTCTCAATATCTACGAATCTATTATATCAATCAAACTGAATTTTTAAATGTTCATAGGGGCCATGAACATAAGTTCACCTATAGGACTTTCAATAACCTGGTTACCAAAAATCCAACATGGTGGTGACCGCACCAAATTTCAGTTTGATATCTTGAAAATTGCCGCCTGTACTTCTCTAAACCCAAATATGTCACGCACAATGGACATTTTCAGGGCCCCAAAAAGAGAAAAAGGTGAGAGATATCAAAAAATCGTTATGAGTAAAATAGTTCCATACCCTGGTGATCTTACACCTTTACATTTGACGTTTTTCGATACGACCATCCGTTTCCGAGATATATTGATTCCAAAAAAAGGGGATGAAATACAGGGCCCCAAAAAAAGGTCCGGCCCTGCACTGATTTTAACGCCCAACAATAGGGTTCCTCACAGGCCCTAGCTCTTTCACCGTACCAAATTTCTGCTTGATATCTTGAAAATTGCGACCTGTGCCTTGCTAAACGCAAAAATGTCACGCACAATGGACATTTTCAGGGCCCCCAAAAAAGAAAACGGTGAGAGATATCAAAAAATCGTTTTGTGTAAAAAAGGTGCATACCGCGGAGATCTTACACCAATACCTTTAACTTTTTTCGATACGATCAACCGTTTCCGAGATATATCGATTCCAAAAAAAAGTTTGAAATTCAGAGCCCCCCAAAAAGATCCGGCCCTGCACCGATTTTAACGCCCAACAATAGGATTCGTCACAGTCACTAACTCTTTCTCCGTACCAAATTTCAGCTTAATATCTTGAAAATTGCGACCGGTACTTAGCTAAACGCAAAAATGTCACGCACAATGGACATTTTCAGGGCCCCAAAAAAAGAAAACGGTGAGAGATATCAAAACATTGTTTTGAGTAAAAAAGTTGCATATCGCGGAGATCTTACACCCATACATTTAACATTTTTCGATACGATCAACCGTTTCCGAGATCTATCGATTCCAAAAAAAATTTGAAATTCAGGGCCCCAAAAAAGATCCGGCCCTGCACCGATTTTAACGCCCAACAATAGGATTCGTCACAGTCACTAACTCTTTCACCGTACCAAATGTCAGCTTATTATCTTGAAAATAGCGACCAGTAATTAACTAAACGCAAAAATGACACATGCAATGGACATTTTCAGGGCCCCAAAAAAAGGAAACTTTGAGAGATATCAAAAAATCGTTTTGAGTAAAAAAGTTGCATACCCCGGAGATCTTACACCTATACATTTAACATTTTTCGATACGACCAACCGTTTCCGAGATATATCGATTCCAAAAAACAGTTAGAAATTCAGGGCCCCTCAAAAAGAACCGGCCCTGCACCGATTTTAACGCCCAACAATAGGATTCGTCACAGTCACTAACTCTTTCACCGTACCAAATGTCAGCTTAATATCTTGAAAATAGCGACCAGTTATTAACTAAACGCAAAAATGACACATACAATGGACATTTTCAGGGCCCCAAAAAAAAGGAAACTTTGAGAGATATCAAAAAATCGTATTGAGTAAAAAAGTTGCATACCGCGGAGATCTTACACCTGTACATTTAACAATTTTCGATACGATCAACCGTTTACGAGATGTATCGATTCCAAAAAAAGTTTGAAATTCAGGGCCCCCAAAAAAGATCCGGCCCTGTACCGATTTTAACGCCCAACAATAGGATTCGTCACAGTCACTAACTCTTTCATCGTACCAAATTTCAGCCTAATATCATGAAAATTGCGACCAGTACTTAGGTAAACGCAAAAATGTCACGCACAATGGACGTTTTCTGGGCCCCAAAAATAGAAAACGGTGAGAGATATAAAAAAATAGTTTTGAGTAAAAAAGTTGCATACCGCGGAGATCTTACACCCATACATTTAACATTTTTCGATACGATCAACCGTTTCCGAGATCTATCGATTCCAAAAAAAAAGTTTGAAATTCAGGGCCCCAAAAAAGATCCGGCCCTGCACCGATTTTAACGCCCAACAATAGGATTCGTCACAGTCACTAACTCTTTCACCGTACCAAATGTCAGCTTAATATCTTGAAAATAGCGACCAGTTATTAACTAAACGCAAAAATGACACATACAATGGACATTTTCAGGGCCCCAAAAAAAAGGAAACTTTGAGAGATATCAAAAAATCGTATTGAGTAAAAAAGTTGCATACCGCGGATATCTTACACCTATACATTTAACATTTTTCGATACGACCAACCGTTTCCGAGATATATCGATTCCAAAAAACAGTTAGAAATTCAGGGCCCCTCAAAAAGAACCGGCCCTGCACCTATTTTAACGCCCAACTAAAGGATTCGTCACAGTCACTAACTCTTTCATCGTACCAAATTTCAGCTTAATATCTTAAAAATTGCGACCAGTACTTAGCTAAACGCAAAAATGTCACGCACAATGGACATTTTCAGCGCCCCAAAAAAAGAAAACGGTGAGAGATATCAAAAAATTGTTTTGAGTAAAAAAGTTGCATATCGCGGAGATCTTACACCTGTACATTTAACATTTTTCGATACGATCAACCGTTTCCGAGATCTATCGATTCCAAAAAAAAGTTTGAAATTCAGGGCCCCAAAAAAGATCCGGCCCTGCACCGATTTTAACGCTCAACAATAGGATTCGTCACAGTCACTAACTCTTTCACCGTACCAAATGTCAGCTTAATATCTTGTAAATAGCGACCAGTAATTAACTAAACGCAAAAATGACACATGCAATGGACATTTTCAGGGCCCCAAAAAAAAGGAAACTTTGAGAGATATCAAAAAATCGTTTTGAGTAAAAAAGTTGCATACCGCGGAGATCTTACACCTATACATTTAACATTTTTCGATACGACCAACCGTTTACGAGATATATCGATTCCAAAAAAAAGTTTGAAATTCAGGGCCCCCAAAAAAGATCCGGCCCTGTACCGATTTTAACGCCCAACAATAGGATTCGTCACAGTCACTAACTCTTTCATCGTACCAAATTTCAGCCTAATATCTTGAAAATTGCGACCAGTACTTAGGTAAACGCAAAAATGTCACGCACAATGGACATTTTCAGGGCCCCAAAAAAAGAAAACAGTGAGAGATATCAAAAAATCGTTTTCAGTAAAAAAAGTTGCATACCGCGGAGATCTTACACCTATACATTTAACATTTTTCGATACGACCAACCGTTTCCGTGATATATCGATTCAAAAAAATAGGATGAAATTCAGGGCCCCAAAAAAAGGTCCGGCCCTGCACCGATTTTAACGCCCAACAATAGGGTTTGTTACAGGCCCCAACTCTTTCACCGTACCAAATTTTAGCTCGATATCTTGAAAATTGCGACCTGTACTTTGCTAAACGCAAAAACGTCACGCACATACATACGTACATACATACATACATACAGACAGACTTTTTCCAATATACCACGGCTATATGAAAGCCTATAGGATCTTTAGATCCGGCTTTCATAACAAGGCGGCAAAGCGAAGTTGCGACTTTAAATAGACGTTTCTCGCGATTTTACCAACCAAACGTAATGAGACTTGGTACAGTATATGTTTATACACATTGTAATGCCCTGACATCTAAGTTCGTTCAATTGTTTACATAATCTCAAGATGGCGGTTGTGCGAAATATTTCACTGGCATTCTATATCTCTGAAATTATTACCGGTATCACCCTGAAATTTTGTACGGAGATAAGGGGCACCACTGGAAGTTCACTTATGAGACTTTCAAAATACGGTTAACTACAAAACGAACATGGCGGCCACGCGAATTTGAAAGTTTTATATAGACTTTTCTCACGATTTAATGATCCAAACGCAATGAAACATGGCACAGGAAATGTTTATACACATTATAATGCTCTGGTATTTAATTTGGTTCAATTGTTTACATAACCTCAAGATGGCGGCTGTGCTAATTTTCAAATTAAGTTTTTATTTTCATGTGTCGTAATCATGCGATCGAGGTGAAAGTTTGAATAATGAACCTACGCAATATTTTTCTTTAATGGTACATGACTCTATGGCCAATACATATAACAATCCAACATGGCGTCCATCCGAAATATTTAGATGGTTCTCAATATCTACGAATCTATTATATCAATCAAACTGAATTTTTAAATGTTCATAGGGGCTATGAACATAAGTTCACCTATAGGACTTTCAATAACCTGGTTACCAAAAATCCAACATGGTGGTGACCGCACCAAATTTCAGTTTGATATCTTGAAAATTGCCACCTGTACTTCTCTAAACCCAAATATGTCACGCACAATGGACATTTTCAGGGCCCCAAAAAGAGAAAAAGGTGAGAGATATCAAAAAATCGTTATGAGTAAAATAGTTCCATACCCTGGTGATCTTACACCTTTACATTTGACGTTTTTCGATACGACCATCCGTTTCCGAGATATATTGATTCCAAAAAAGGGGATGAAATTCAGGGCCCCAAAAAATGGTCCGGCACTGCACCGATTTTAACGCCCAACAATAGGGTTCCTCACAGGCCCTAGCTCTTTCGCCGTACCAAATTTCTGCTTGATATCTTGAAAATTGCGACCTGTGCCTTGCTAAACGCAAAAATGTCACGCACAATGGACATTTTCAGGGCCCCCAAAAAAGAAACCGGTGAGAGATATCAAAAAATCGTTTTGAGTAAAAAAGGTGCATACCGCGGAGATCTTACACCAATACATTTAACATTTTTCGATACGATCAACCGTTTCCGAGATATATCGATTCCAAAAAAAAGTTTGAAATTCAGGGCCCCCAAAAAAGATCCGGCCCTGCACCGATTTTAACGCCCAACAATAGGATTCGTCACAGTCACTAACTCTTTCACCGTACCAAATTGCAGCATAATATCTTGAAAATTGCGACCAGTACTTAGCTAAACCCAAAAATGTCACGCACAATGGACGTTTTCTGAGCCCCAAAAAAAGGAAACGGTGAGAGATATCAAAAAATAGTTTTGATTAAAAACGTTGCATACCGCGGGGATCTTACACCTGTACATTTAACAATTTTCGATACGATCAACCGTTTACGAGATATATCGATTCCAAAAAAAAGTTTGAAATTCAGGGCTCCCAAAAAAGATCCGGCCCTGCACCGATTTTAACGCCCAACAATTGGATTCGTCACAGTCACCAACTCTTTCATCGTACCAAATTTCAGCCTAATATCTTGAAAATTGCGACCAGTACTTAGCTAAACGCAAAAATGACACGCACAATGGACATTTTCAGGGCCCCAAAAAAAAGAAAACGGTGAGAGATATCAAAAAATTGTTTTGAGTAAAAAAGTTGCATACCGTGGAGATCTTACACCTGTACATTTAACAATTTTCGATACGATCAACCGTTTACGAGATATATCGATTCCAAAAAAAAGGGATGAAATTAAGGGCCCCCTAAAAGGTCCCTGTACCGATTTTAACGCCCAATAATAGGATTCGTCACAGTCACTAACTCTTTCACCGTACCAAATTTCAGCTTAATATCTTGAAAATTGAGACCAGTACTTAGCCAAACGCAAAAATGTCACGCACAATGGACGTTTCCTGGGCCCCAAAAATAGAAAACGGTGAGAGATATCAAAAAATTGTTTTGAGTAAAAAAGTTGCATACCGCGGAGATCTTACACCTATACATTTAACATTTTTCGATACGACCAACCGTTTCCGTGATATATCGATTCAAAAAAATAGGATGAAATTCAGGGCCCCCAAAAAAGGTCCGGCCCTGCACCGATTTTAACGCCCAACAATAGGGTTTGTTACAGGCCCCAACTCTTTCACCGTACCAAATTTTAGCTCGATATCTTGAAAATTGCGACCTGTACTTTGCTAAACGCAAAAACGTCACGCACATACATACGTACATACATACATACATACAGACAGACATTTCCAATATACCACGGCTATATGAAAGCCTATAGGATCTTTAGATCCGGCTTTCATAACAAGTTGGAGTCCACGCAGCACGACCTGCTTTTAGTGAGACGGTGGCGCAACATAGGGGCCAGCAAGATGGGTAATAATCTCACACAACAACTTCGTTGGCGGCAAGGCCTGATGCCTAGCATTTCGGGTCTTTGGCCCGATTGTGTGGTTATGTAGGAAAATTATAAAACGTTATTCTAGGCAATGCTGACACCATCACGTGGTTATGAAAGCCGGACGTCCTGGGAAATGGAAAGTATATTACAGCTAATTTAATACAGCTGTAAATACATTATTTAACGTATTGAAAAGGTGAAAACGGGTTATTATTGATAATTTTCCGTAGAATTCAATTAGACCATCGTTTAAATGTTTACCTATCATTATATACATTTGGGCCCCATTTTTTTTTCAAAAACCAAGAACATTTAGTACCATCTTCAGGGCCCCAAAATAAGAATACGGTGAGAGATATCAAAAAATCGTTAGGAGAAAAAAAGATGCATACTGCGGAGATCTTACACCTGAACATTTAACGCTTTTCGATGCGACCAACCGTTTCCGAGATATGTCGATTCAAAAAAAAGTTTGAAATTCTGGGCCCCCCTAAAAGATCCGGCCCTGCACCGTCTTTAACGCCCGACAACTGGTTTCCTCACAGGGTTCAACTATTTCACAGCTCCAAATTTCAGCTCGATATCTTGAAAATTGCGACCTGTACGTCGAAAACCCAAAAATGTCACGCACGATAGACATTTTCAGGGCCCAAAAAAAGAATACGGTGAGAGATATCAAAAAATCGTTTAGAGTAAAAAAGTTGCATACCGCGGAGATCTTACACCTGTACATTTAACAATTTCGATGCGACCAACTGTTTCCGAGATATATCGATTCCAAAAAAAGAGTTTGAAATCCAGGGCCGACCAAAAAGATCGGGCCGTGCACCGTCTTTAACGCCCAACAATAAGATTCCTCACAGTCACTAACTCTTTCGCCGTACCAAATTTCAGCATAATATCTTGAAAATTGCGACCAGTACTTAGCTAAACGCAAAAATGTCACGCACAACGGACATTTTCAGGCCCCCCCCCCAAAAAAAAAAGAAAGCGGTGAGAGATATCAAGAAATCGTTTTGAGTATAAAAGTTGCATACCGCGGAGATCGTACACTTATACATTTAACATTTTTCGATACGATCAACCGTTTCCGAGATATATCGATTCCAAAAAAAAGTTTGAAATTCAGAGCCCCCAAAAAGATCCGTCCCTGCACCGATTTTAACGCCCAACAATAGGATTCGTCACAATCACTAACTCTTTCACCGTACCAAATTTCAGCTTAATATCTTAAAAATGGCGACCAGTACTTAGCTAAACGCAAAAATGTCACGCACGATGGATATTTTCAGGGCCCCAAAAAAAGAAAACGGTGAGAGATATCAAAAAATCTTTTGAGTAAAAAATTTGCATACCGCGGAGATCTTACTCCTATTCCTTTAACATTTTTCGATACGATCAACCGTTTCCGAGATATACCGATTCCAAAAAAACGTTTGAAATTCAGGGCCCCCAAAAAAGATCCGGCCCTCCAGCGATTTTAACGCCCAACAACAGGATTCGTCACAGTCACTAACTCTTTCACCGTACCAAATTTCAGCTTCATATATTGAAAATTGAGACCAGTGCTTAGTTAAACGCAAAAATGTCACTCACAATGGACATTTTCAGGGCCCTAAGAAAAGAAAATGGTGAGAGATATCAAAAAATATTTTGGAGTAAAAAAGTTGCATACCGCAGAGATCTTACACCTGTACATTTAACATTTTTCGATACGACCATTCGTTTCCGAGATATATCGCTTCGAAAAATAAGTTTGAAATTCAGAGCCCCCAAAAAGATCCGGCCCTGCACAGATATTAACGCCCAACAATAGGATTCGTCACAGTCACGAACTCCTTCATCGTACCAAATTTCAGCTTAATATCTTGAAAATTGCGACCAGTACTTAGCTAAACGCAAAAATGTCACGCACAATGGACATTTTCAGGGCCCCAAAAATAGAAAACGGTGAGAGATATCAAAAAATCGTTTTTTGTAAAAAACTTGCATACCGCGGAGATCTTACACCTGTAAATTTAACATTTTCGATGCGACCAACTGTTTCCGAGATATATCGATTCCAAAAAAAAAGATTAAAATTCAGGACCCCCAAAAAATAACCGGCCCTGCACCGATCTTAACGCCCAACAATAGGATTCGTCACAGTCACTAACTCTTTCACCGCACCAAATTTCAGCTTAATATCTTGAAAATTGCGACCAGTACTTAGCTAAACGCAAAAATGTCACGCACAATGGACATTTTCAGGGCCCCAAAAAATGAAAACGGTGAGAGATATCAAAAAATCGTTTTTAGTAAAAAAAAATGCATACCGCGGAGATCTTACACCTGTACATTTAACATTTTTCGATACGACCAACCGTTTCCGAGATATATCGATTCCAAAAAAAAGTTTGAAATTCAGGGCCCCCAAAAAAGATTCGGCCCTGCACCGATTTTAACGCCCAACAATAGGATTCGTCACAGTCACTAACTCTTTCGCCGCACCAAATTTCAGCTTAATATCTTGAGAATTGCGACCAGTACTTAGCTAAACGCAAAAGTGTCACGCACAATGGACATTTTCAGGGCCCCAAAAAAAGAAAACGGTGAGAGATATCAAAAAATCGTTTTGAGTAAAAAAGTTGCATACCACGGAGATCTTACACCTATACATTTAACATTTTTCGATACGACCAACCGTTTCCGAGATATATCGATTCACAAAAATAGGATAAAATTCAGGGCCCCGAAAAAAGGTCCGGCCCTGCACCGATTTTAACGCCCAACAATAGAGTTCGTCGCAGGCCCCAACTCTTTTACCGTACCAAATTTCAGCTCGATATCTTGAAAATTGCGACCTGTACTTTGCTAAACGCAAAAGCGTCACGCACATACATACATACATACATACAGACAGACTTTTTCCCACACACCACGGCTATATGAAAGCCTATAGGATCTTTAGATCCGGCTTTCATAACAAGTAGGAGTCCACGCAGCACGACCTGCTTTTGATGAGACGGTGGCGCAGCAGCAAGGGGCCAGCAAGAGGGGTTATAATCTCAAACAACAACTTCGTTGGTGGCAAGGCCTGCGGATTTGCATTTCGGACCTTCGATCCGATTGCAAGGAAATGTAGGAAAATTATAAAATGTTATTCTAGGCAATGCTGACACCATCACATGGTTATGAAAGCCGGACGTCCTCGGAAGTGGAAAATTTCTTACTGCTGTTAATACATGATTCAACTTATTGAAAAGGTTAAAACGAGTAATTATAGATAATTTTCCGTAGAATTTAATTAGACCATAAGTTGAATTTTTACCAGATGTTATATACATTTGGGCTCCATTTTTTTTTTCAAAAACCAAAATATTTAATAACATCAAAACGGTGAGAGATATCAAAATATCATAAGGGGTAGAAAAGTTGCAAATCACTGAGATCTTACACCTGTAGATTTAACTTTTTTCGATACGATCGACGCTTCCCGAGATATAACGATTCGAAGAAAAGAATGAAATTCACGGCCCCAAAAAAGGAAAATGGTGAGAGATATCAAAAAATCATATGAGTTAAAAAGTTGCTAATCACTGAGGTCCTAAATTTGTAGATTTTACTTTGTTCGATACGTTCAACCGTTTCCCAAATATAACGGTTCGAAAAAGAGGAAGAAATTCAGGGCCGCAGAAAATCAAATCGGTGAGAGATATCAAAAAATCTTAAGGGTTGAAAAAGTTGCTAACCACTGAGATCTTACACCTGTAGATTTAACTTTGTTAGATACGGCCAACCGTTTCCCAGATATCACAGTTCGAAAAAAAGGATGACATTCGGGGCTCCAGAAAAGGAAAACGGTGAGAGATATCAAAACATCATCAGGGGTAAAAAAAAGGATGAAATTCAGGGGCCCCAAAGAATGGTCCGGCCATGCACCAATTTTAACGCCCGACAAGAGAGTTCCTGACAGGCCCAATTTCTTTCCCCGTGACACATTTCAGCTCGATATCTTGAAAATTCCGACCTCTAGTTTGCTAAACGTAAAAAAGTCACGCACATACCTACATTTTCAGGGCCCCCAAGAAAGACAACGCTGAGAGATATCAAAAAATCGTTATGGGTAAGATCGTTGCATACCGCGGAGATTTAACACTTGTGTATTTAACTTTTTTCGATATGACCAACCGTCTCCGAGATATATCGATTCCAAAAGGGTTTCAAATACAGGGCCCCGAAAAAAGATACAGCCCTGCACCGATTTTAACGCCGAAAAATAGGGTTCCTCATAGGCTCTAGCTCTTTTACCGCTCCAAATTACAGCTTGATATCTTGAAAATTGCGACCTGTACTTTGCTAAACCCAAAAACGTCACGCACATACGCACAACTTCAGGGCCCCAAAAAAAGAAAACGGTGAGAGATATCAAAAAATAGTTTTGAGTAAAAAAGTTGCATACCGCGGAGATCTTACACCTATACCTTTAACATTTTTCGATACGATCAACCGTTTCCGAAATATATCTATTCCAAAAAAAAGTTTGAAATTCAGGGCCCCACAAAAAAGATCCGGCCCTGCACCGATTTTAACGCACAACAATAGGATTCGTCACAGTCACTAACTCTTTCACCGTACCAAATTTCAGCTTAATATCTTGAAAATTGCGACCAGTACTTAGCTAAACGCAAAAATGTCACGCACAATGGACATTTTCAGGGCCCCCAAAAAAAGAAAACGGTGAGAGATATCAAAAAATCGTTTTGAGTAAAAAAGTTGCATACCGCGGAGATCTTACACCTGTAGATTTAACGTTTTTCGATACGACCAACCGTTTCTGAGATATATCGATTCAAAAAAATGTTTGAAATTCAGGGCCCCCCAAAAAGATTCGGCCCTTTACTGTCTTTAACGCCCGACTATTGGTTTCCTCACAGGGTCTAACTCTTTCACCGCACCAAATTTCAGTTCGATATCTTGAAAATTGCGACCTGTACTTCGCTATACCCAAATATGTCACGCACACTGGACATCTTCAGGGCCCCAAAATGGAAAAGGGTGAGAGATATCAAAAAATCATTATGAGTAAAAAAGTTGCATACCGCGGAGATCTTACCCCCTGTACCTTTAACGTTTTTCGATACGACCAACCGTTTCCGAGATGTCTCGATTCGAAAAATAAGTTTGAAATTCAGGGCCCCCAAAAAAGATCCGGCCCTGCACCGATTTTAACGCCCAACATCAGGATTCATCACAGTCGCTAACTCTTTCACCGTACCAAATTTCAGCTTAATATCTTGAAAATTGCGATCAGTATTTAGCTAAACGCAAAAATGTCACACCCAATGGACATTTTCTGGGCCCCAAAAAAAGAAAACGGTGAGAGATATCAAATAATAGTTTTGAGTAAAAAAGTTGCATACTGCGGAGATCTTACACCTATACCTTTAACATTTTTCGATACGATCAACCGTTTCCGAGATATATCGATTCCAAAAAAAAGTTTGAAATTCAGGGCCCCACAAAAAAGATCCGGCCCTTGCACCGATTTTAACGCCCAACATCAGGATTCATCACAGTCGCTAACTCTTTCACCGTACCAAATTTCAGCTTAGTATCTTGAAAATTGCGATCAGTATTTAGCTAAACGCAAAAATGTCACACCCAATGGACATTTTCTGGGCCCCAAAAAAAGAAAACGGTGAGAGATATCAAATAATAGTTTTGAGTAAAAAAGTTGCATACTGCGGAGATCTTACACCTATACCTTTAACATTTTTCGATACGATCAACCGTTTCCAAGATATATCGATTCCAAAAAAAAGTTTGAAATTCAGGGCCCCCAAAGAAGATCCGGCCCTGCACCGATCTTAACGCCCAATAACAGGATTCGTCACAGTCACTAACTCTTTCACCGTACCAAATTTCAGCATAATATCTTGAAAATTGCGACCAGTACATAGCTAAACGCAAAAATGTCACGCACAATGGACATTTTCAGGGCCCCAAAAAAAGAAAACGGTGAGAGATATCAGAAAATCGTTTCGAGTAAAAAAGTTGCATACCGCGGAGATCTTACACCTGTATATTTAACATTTTTCGATACGACCAACCGTTTCCGAGATATATCGATTCCAAAAAACAGTTAGAAATTCAGGGCCCCCAAAAAAGATCCGTCCCTGCACTGGTTTAAACGCCCAACAAAAGAGTTCGTCACTGTCACTAACTCTTTCACCGTACCAAATTTCAGCTCGATATCTTGAAAATTGCGACCTGTACTTCGCTAAACCCAAATATGTCACGCACAATGGACATTTTCAGGGCCCCAAAAAAAGAAAACGGTGAGAGATATCAAAAAATCCTTAGGAATAAAAAAGTTGCATACCGCCGAGATCTTACACCCGGAGATTTAACTTTTTTCGATACGACCAGCCGTTTCCGAGATATATCGATTCAAAAAAATAGGATGAAATTCAGGGCCCCAAAAAAAGGTCCGGCCCTGGACCGATTTTAACGCCCAACAATAGGGTTCGTCACAGGCCCAAACTCTTTCACCGTACCAAATTTCAGCTCGACATCTTGAATATTGCGACCTGTACTTTGCTAAACGCAAAAACGTCACGTACATACATACATACATACATACATACATACATACAGACAGACTTTTTTTGAATTTTTTTTTTTCGACTCTGATTCGATTGGCTTAGGTTTGAACAGTGGGCGACGCTTAGTTTCCGAGATCTCGAAAAATCCTACCACGGCTATATGAAAGCCTATAGGATCTTTAGATCCGGCTTTCATAACAAGTAGGAGTCCACGCAGCACGACCTGCTTTTGATGAGACGGTGGCGCAGCAGCAAGGGGCCAGCAAGAGGGGTTATAATCTCAAACAACAACTTCGTTGGTGGCAAGGCCTGCGGATTTGCATTTCGGACCTTCGACCCGATTGCAAGGAAATGTAGGAAAATTATAAAATGTTATTCTAGGCAATGCTGACACCATCACATGGTTATGAAAGCCGGACGTCTTCGGAAGTGGAAAATATCTTACTGCTGTAAATGCATGATTCAACTTATTGAAAAGGTTAAAACGAGTAATTATAGATAATTTTCCGTAGAATTTAATTAGACCATAAGTTGAATTTTTACTAGATGTTATATACATTTGGGCTCCATTTTTTTTTCAAAAACCAAAACATTTAATAACATCAAAACGGTGAGAGATATCAAAATATCATAAGGGGTAGAAAAGTTGCAAATCACTGAGATCTTACACCTGTAGATTTAACTTTTTTCGATAGGATCGACGCTTCCCGAGATATAACGATTCGAAAAAAAGAATGAAATTCACGGCCCCAAAAAAGGAAAATGGTGAGAGATATGAAAAAATCATATGAGTTAAAAAAGTTGCTAATCACTGAGGTCCTAAATTTGTAGATTTTACTTTGTTCGATACGTTCAACCGTTTCCCAAATATAACGGTTCGAAAATGAGGAAGAAATTCAGGGCCGCAGAAAATCAAATCGGTGAGAGATATCAAAAAATCTTAAGGGTTGAAAAAGTTGCTAACCACTGAGTTCTTACACCTGTAGATTTAACTTTGTTAGATACGGCCAACCGTTTCCCAGATATAACAGTTCGAAAAAAAGGATGACATTCGGGGCTCCAGAAAAGGAAAACGGTGAGAGATATCAAAACATCATCAGGGCTAAAAAAAAAGGATGAAATTCAGGGCCCCAAAGAATGGTCCGGCCATGCACCAATTTTAACGCCCGACAAGAGAGTTCCTGACAGGCAGAATTTCTTTCCCCGTGACACATTTCAGCTCGATATCTTGAAAATTCCGACCTCTAGTTTGCTAAACGTAAAAAAGTCACGCACATACGTACATTTTCAGGGCCCCCAAGAAAGACAACGCTGAGAGATATCAAAAAATCGTTATGGGTAAGATCGTTGCATACCGCGGAGATTTAACACTTGTGTATTTAACTTTTTTCGATATGACCAACCGTCTCCGAGATATATCGATTCCAAAAGAGTTTCAAATTCAGGGCCCCGAAAAAAGATACAGCCCTGCACCGAATTTAACGCCGAAAAATAGGGTTCCTCATAGGCTCTAGCTCTTTTACCGCTCCAAATTACAGCTTGATATCTTGAAAATTGCGACCTGTACTTTGCTAAACCCAAAAACGTCACGCACATACGCACAATTTCAGGGCCCCAAAAAAAGAAAACGGTGAGAGATATCAAAAAATCGTTTTGAGTAAAAAAGTTGCATACCGCGGAGATCTTACACCTATACCTTTAACATTTTTCGATACGATCAACCGTTTCCGAAATATATCTATTCTAAAAAAAAGTTTGAAATACAGGGCCCCACAAAAAAAGATCCGGCCCTGCACCGATTTTAACGCACAACAATAGGATTCGTCACAGTCACTAACTCTTTCACCGTACCAAATTTCAGCTTAATATCTTGAAAATTGCGACCAGTACTTAGCTAAACGCAAAAATGTCACGCACAATGGACATTTTCAGGGCCCCCCCAAAAAAAAAAACGGTGAGAGATATCAAAAAATCGTTTTGAGTAAAAAAGTTGCATACCGCGGAGATCTTACACCTGTAGATTTAACGTTTTTCGATACGACCAACCGTTTCCGAGGTATATCGATTCCAAAAAACAGTTAGAAATTCAGGGCCCCCCCAAAAGATCCGTCCCTGCACCGGTTTTAACGCCCAACAAAAGAGTTCGTCACTGTCACTAACTCTTTCACCGTACCAAATTTCAGCCTAATATCTTGAAAATTGCGACCAGTACTTAGGTAAACGCAAAAATGTCACGCACAATGGACATTTTCAGGGCCCCAAAAAAAAAAAAACAGTGAGAGATATCAAAAAATCGTTTTCAGTAAAAAAAGTTGCATACCGCGGAGATCTTACACCTATACATTTAACATTTTTCGATACGACCAACCGTTTCCGTGATATATCGATTCAAAAAAATAGGATGAAATTCAGGGCCCCCAAAAAAGGTCCGACCCTGCATTGATTTTAACGCCCAACAATAGGGTTTGTTACAGGCCCCAACTCTTTCACCGTACCAAATTTTAGCTCGATATCTTGAAAATTGCGACCTGTACTTTGCTAAACGCAAAAACGTCACGCACATACATACGTACATACATACATACATACAGACAGACTTTTTCCAATATACCACGGCTATATGAAAGCCTATAGGATCTTTAGATCCGGCTTTCATAACGAGGCGGCAAAGCGAAGTTGCGACTTTAAATAGACGTTTCTCGCGATTTTACCAACCAAACGTAATGAGACTTGGTACAGTATATGTTTATACACATTGTAATGCCCTGACATCTAAGTTCGTTCAATTGTTTACATAATCTCAAGATGGCGGTTGTGCGAAATATTTCACTGGCATTCTATATCTCTGAAATTATTACCGGTATCACCCTGAAATTTTGTACGGAGATAAGGGGCACCACTGGAAGTTCACTTATGAGACTTTCAAAATACGGTTAACTACAAAACGAACATGGCGGCCACGCGAATTTGAAAGTTTTATATAGACTTTTCTCACGATTTAATGATCCAAACGCAATGAAACATGGCACAGGAAATGTTTATACACATTATAATGCTCTGGTATTTAATTTGGTTCAATTGTTTACATAACCTCAAGATGGCGGCTGTGCTAATTTTCAAATTAAGTTTTTATTTTCATGTGTCGTAATCATGCGATCGAGGTGAAAGTTTGAATAATGAACCTACGCAATATTTTTCTTTAATGGTACATGACTCTATGGCCAATACATATAACAATCCAACATGGCGTCCTTCCGAAATATTTAGATGGTTCTCAATATCTACGAATCTATTATATCAATCAAACTGAATTTTTAAATGTTCATAGGGGCTATGAACATAAGTTCACCTATAGGACCTTCAATAACCTGGTTACCAAAAATCCAACATGGTGGTGACCGCACCAAATTTCAGTTTGATATCTTGAAAATTGCCACCTGTACTTCTCTAAACCCAAATATGTCACGCACAATGGACATTTTCAGGGCCCCAAAAAGAGAAAAAGGTGAGAGATATCAAAAAATCGTTATGAGTAAAATAGTTCCATACCCTGGTGATCTTACACCTTTACATTTGACGTTTTTCGATACGACCATCCGTTTCCGAGATATATTGATTCCAAAAAAAGGGGATGAAATTCAGGGCCCCAAAAAAAGGTCCGGCCCTGCACTGATTTTAACGCCCAACAATAGGGTTCCTCACAGGCCCTAGCTCTTTCACCGTACCAAATTTCTGCTTGATATCTTGAAAATTGCGACCTGTGCCTTGCTAAACGCAAAAATGTCACGCACAATGGACATTTTCAGGGCCCCCAAAAAAGAAAACGGTGAGAGATATCAAAAAATCGTTTTGAGTAAAAAAGGTGCATACCGCGGAGATCATACACCAATACATTTAGCTTTTTTCGATACGATCAACCGTTTCCGAGATATATCGATTCCAAAAAAAAGTTTGAAATTCAGAGCCCCAAAAAAAGATCCGGCCCTGCACCGATTTTAACGCCCAACAACAGGATTCGTCACAGTCACTAACTCTTTCTCCGTACCAAATTTCAGCTTAATATCTTGAAAATTGCGACCGGTACTTAGCTAAACGCAAAAATGTCACGCACAATGGACATTTTCAGGGCCCCAAAAAAAGAAAACGGTGAGAGATATCAAAAAATTGTTTTGAGTAAAAAAGTTGCATATCGCGGAGATCTTACACCCATACATTTAACATTTTTCGATACGATCAACCGTTTCCGAGATCTATCGATTCCAAAAAAAAAAATTGAAATTCAGGGCCCCAAAAAAGATCCGGCCCTGCACCGATTTTAACGCCCAACAATAGGATTCGTCACAGTCACTAACTCTTTCACCGTACCAAATGTCAGCTTAATATCTTGAAAATAGCGGCCAGTAATTAACTAAACGCAAATATGACACATGCAATGGACATTTTCAGGGCCCCAAAAAAAGGAAACTTTGAGAGATATCAAAAAATCGTTTTGAGTAAAAAAGTTGCATACCGCGGAGATCTTACACCTATACATTTAACATTTTTCGATACGACCAACCGTTTCCGAGATATATCGATTCCAAAAAACAGTTAGAAATTCAGGGCCTCTCAAAAAGAACCGGCCCTGCACCGATTTTAACGCCCAACAACAGGATTCGTCACAGTCACTAACTCTTTCATCGTACCAAATTTCAGCTTAATATCTTAAAAATTGCGACCAGTACTTAGCTAAACGCAAAAATGTCACGCACAATGGACATTTTCAGAGCCCCAAAAAAAGAAAACGGTGAGAGATATCAAAAAATTGTTTCGAGTAAAAAAGTTGCATATCGCGGAGATCTTACACCTGTACATTTAACAATTTTCGATACGATCAACCGTTTACGAGATGTATCGATTCCAAAAAAAGTTTGAAATTCAGGGCCCCCAAAAAAGATCCGGCCCTGTACCGATTTTAACGCCCAACAATAGGATTCGTCACAGTCACTAACTCTTTCATCGTACCAAATTTCAGCCTAATATCATGAAAATTGCGACCAGTACTTAGGTAAACGCAAAAATGTCACGCACAATGGACGTTTTCTGGGCCCCAAAAATAGAAAACGGTGAGAGATATCAAAAAATCGTTTTCAGTAAAAAAAGTTGCATACCGCGGAGATCTTACACCTATACATTTAACATTTTTCGATACGACCAACCGTTTCCGTGATATATCGATTCAAAAAAATAGGATGAAATTCAGGGCCCCAAAAAAAGGTCCGGCCCTGCACCGATTTTAACGCCCAACAATAGGGTTTGTTACAGGCCCCAACTCTTTCACCGTACCAAATTTTAGCTCGATATCTTGAAAATTGCGACCTGTACTTTGCTAAACGCAAAAACGTCACGCACATACATACGTACATACATACATACATACAGACAGACTTTTTCCAATATACCACGGCTATATGAAAGCCTATAGGATCTTTAGATCCGGCTTTCATAACAAGGCGGCAAAGCGAAGTTGCGACTTTAAATAGACGTTTCTCGCGATTTTACCAACCAAACGTAATGAGACTTGGTACAGTATATGTTTATACACATTGTAATGCCCTGACATCTAAGTTCGTTCAATTGTTTACATAATCTCAAGATGGCGGTTGTGCGAAATATTTCACTGGCATTCTATATCTCTGAAATTATTACCGGTATCACCCTGAAATTTTGTACGGAGATAAGGGGCACCACTGGAAGTTCACTTATGAGACTTTCAAAATACGGTTAACTACAAAACGAACATGGCGGCCACGCGAATTTGAAAGTTTTATATAGACTTTTCTCACGATTTAATGATCCAAACGCAATGAAACATGGCACAGGAAATGTTTATACACATTATAATGCTCTGGTATTTAATTTGGTTCAATTGTTTACATAACCTCAAGATGGCGGCTGTGCTAATTTTCAAATTAAGTTTTTATTTTCATGTGTCGTAATCATGCGATCGAGGTGAAAGTTTGAATAATGAACCTACGCAATATTTTTCTTTAATGGTACATGACTCTATGGCCAATACATATAACAATCCAACATGGCGTCCTTCCGAAATATTTAGATGGTTCTCAATATCTACGAATCTATTATATCAATCAAACTGAATTTTTAAATGTTCATAGGGGCTATGAACATAAGTTCACCTATAGGACCTTCAATAACCTGGTTACCAAAAATCCAACATGGTGGTGACCGCACCAAATTTCAGTTTGATATCTTGAAAATTGCCACCTGTACTTCTCTAAACCCAAATATGTCACGCACAATGGACATTTTCAGGGCCCCAAAAAGAGAAAAAGGTGAGAGATATCAAAAAATCGTTATGAGTAAAATAGTTCCATACCCTGGTGATCTTACACCTTTACATTTGACGTTTTTCGATACGACCATCCGTTTCCGAGATATATTGATTCCAAAAAAAGGGGATGAAATTCAGGGCCCCAAAAAAAGGTCCGGCCCTGCACTGATTTTAACGCCCAACAATAGGGTTCCTCACAGGCCCTAGCTCTTTCACCGTACCAAATTTCTGCTTGATATCTTGAAAATTGCGACCTGTGCCTTGCTAAACGCAAAAATGTCACGCACAATGGACATTTTCAGGGCCCCCAAAAAAGAAAACGGTGAGAGATATCAAAAAATCGTTTTGAGTAAAAAAGGTGCATACCGCGGAGATCATACACCAATACATTTAACTTTTTTCGATACGATCAACCGTTTCCGAGATATATCGATTCCAAAAAAAAGTTTGAAATTCAGAGCCCCAAAAAAAGATCCGGCCCTGCACCGATTTTAACGCCCAACAACAGGATTCGTCACAGTCACTAACTCTTTCTCCGTACCAAATTTCAGCTTAATATCTTGAAAATTGCGACCGGTACTTAGCTAAACGCAAAAATGTCACGCACAATGGACATTTTCAGGGCCCCAAAAAAAGAAAACGGTGAGAGATATCAAAAAATTGTTTTGAGTAAAAAAGTTGCATATCGCGGAGATCTTACACCCATACATTTAACATTTTTCGATACGATCAACCGTTTCCGAGATCTATCGATTCCAAAAAAAAAAATTGAAATTCAGGGCCCCAAAAAAGATCCGGCCCTGCACCGATTTTAACGCCCAACAATAGGATTCGTCACAGTCACTAACTCTTTCACCGTACCAAATGTCAGCTTAATATCTTGAAAATAGCGGCCAGTAATTAACTAAACGCAAATATGACACATGCAATGGACATTTTCAGGGCCCCAAAAAAAGGAAACTTTGAGAGATATCAAAAAATCGTTTTGAGTAAAAAAGTTGCATACCGCGGAGATCTTACACCTATACATTTAACATTTTTCGATACGACCAACCGTTTCCGAGATATATCGATTCCAAAAAACAGTTAGAAATTCAGGGCCTCTCAAAAAGAACCGGCCCTGCACCGATTTTAACGCCCAACAACAGGATTCGTCACAGTCACTAACTCTTTCATCGTACCAAATTTCAGCTTAATATCTTAAAAATTGCGACCAGTACTTAGCTAAACGCAAAAATGTCACGCACAATGGACATTTTCAGAGCCCCAAAAAAAGAAAACGGTGAGAGATATCAAAAAATTGTTTCGAGTAAAAAAGTTGCATATCGCGGAGATCTTTCACCTGTACATTTAACAATTTTCGATACGATCAACCGTTTACGAGATGTATCGATTCCAAAAAAAGTTTGAAATTCAGGGCCCCCAAAAAAGATCCGGCCCTGTACCGATTTTAACGCCCAACAATAGGATTCGTCACAGTCACTAACTCTTTCATCGTACCAAATTTCAGCCTAATATCATGAAAATTGCGACCAGTACTTAGGTAAACGCAAAAATGTCACGCACAATGGACGTTTTCTGGGCCCCAAAAATAGAAAACGGTGAGAGAGATAAAAAGATAGTTTTGAGTAAAAAAGTTGCATACCGCGGAGATCTTACACCCATACATTTAACATTTTTCGATACGATCAACCGTTTCCGAGATCTATCGATTCCAAAAAAAAGTTTGAAATTCAGGGCCCCAAAAAAGATCCGGCCCTGCACCGATTTTAACGCCCAACAATAGGATTCGTCACAGTCACTAACTCTTTCACCGTACCAAATGTCAGCTTAATATCTTGAAAATAGCGACCAGTAATTAACTAAACGCAAAAATGACACATACAATGGACATTTTCAGGGCCCCAAAAAAAAGGAAACTTTGAGAGATATCAAAAAATCGTATTGAGTAAAAAAGTTGCATACCGCGGATATCTTACACCTATACGTTTAACATTTTTCGATACGACCAACCGTTTCCGAGATATATCGATTCCAAGAAACAGTTAGAAATTCAGGGCCCCTCAAAAAGAACCGGCCCTGCACCTATTTTAACGCCCAACAATAGGATTCGTCACAGTCACTAACTCTTTCATCGTACCAAATTTCAGCTTAATATCTTAAAAATTGCGACCAGTACTTAGCTAAACGCAAAAATGTCACGCACAATGGACATTTTCAGCGTCCCAAAAAAAGAAAACGGTGAGAGATATCAAAAAATTGTTTTGAGTAAAAAAGTTGCATATCGCGGAGATCTTACACCTGTACATTTAACATTTTTCGATACGATCAACCGTTTCCGAGATCTATCGATTCCAAAAAAAAGTTTGAAATTCAGGGCCCCAAAAAAGATCCGGCCCTGCACCGATTTTAACGCCCAACAATAGGATTCGTCACAGTCACTAACTCTTTCACCGTACTAAATGTCATCTTAATATCTTGTAAATAGCGACCAGTAATTAACTAAACGCAAAATTGACACATACAATGGACATTTTCAGGGCCTCAAAAAGAAGGAAACTTTGAGAGATATCAAAAAATCGTTTTGAGTAAAAAAGTTGCATACCGCGGAGATCTTACACCTATACATTTAACATTTTTCTATACGACCAACCGTTTCCGAGATATATCGATTCCAAAAAACAGTTAGAAATTCAGGGCCCCTCAAAAAGAACCGGACCTGCACCGATTTTAACGCCCAACAATAGGATTCGTCACAGTTACTAACTCTTTCATCGTACCAAATTTCAGCTTAATATCTTAAAAATTGCGACCAGTACTTAGCTAAACGCAAAAATGTCACGCACAATGGACATTTACAGAGCCCCAAAAAAAAGAAAACGGTGAGAGATATCAAAAAATTGTTTTGAGTAAAAAAGTTGCATATCGCGGAGATCTTACACCTGTACATTTAACAATTTTCGATACGATCAACCGTTTACGAGATATATCGATTCCAAAAAAACGTTTGAAATTCAGGGCCCCCAAAAAAGATCCGGCCCTGTACCGATTTTAACGCCCAACAATGGGATTCGTCACAGTCACTAACTCTTTCATCGTACCAAATTTCAGCCTAATATCTTGAAAATTGCGACCAGTACTTAGGTAAACGCAAAAATGTCACGCACAATGGACATTTTCAGGGCCCCAAAAAAAGAAAACAGTGAGAGATATCAAAAAATCGTTTTCAGTAAAAAAGTTGCATACCGCGGAGATCTTACACCTATACATTTAACATTTTTCGATACGACCAACCGTTTCCGTGATATATCGATTCAAAAAAATAGGATGAAATTCAGGGCCCCCAAAAAAGGTCCGGCCCTGCACCGATTTTAACGCCCAACAATAGGGTTTGTTACAGGCCCCAACTCTTTCACCGTACCAAATTTTAGCTCGATATCTTGAAAATTGCGACCTGTACTTTGCTAAACGCAAAAACGTCACGCACACACATACGTACATACATACATACATACAGACAGACTTTTTCCAATATACCACGGCTATATGAAAGCCTATAGGATCTTTAGATCCGGCTTTCATAACAAGTAGGAGTCCCCGCAGCACGACCTGGTATTGATGAGACAGTGGCGCAGCAGCAAGGGGCCAGCAAGAGGGGTTATAATCTCAAACAACAACTTCGTTGGCGGCAAGGCCTGATGCCTAGCATTTCGGGCCTTTGGCCCGATTGTGTGGTAATGTAGGAAAATTATAAAATGTTATTCTAGGCAATGCTGACACCATCACGTGGTTATGAAAGCCGGACGTCCTGGGAAATGGAAAGTATATTACAGCTGTAAATACATTATTTAACTTATTGAAAAGGTGAAAACGTTTTATTATAGATAATTTTCCGTAGAATTCAATTAGACCATCTTTTAAATTTTTACATATTATTATATACATTTGGGCCCCATTTTTTTTTCAAAAACCAAAAACATTTAATAATATCTTCAGGGTCCCAAAATAAGAAAACGGTGAGAGATATCAAAAAATCGTTAGGAGTAAAAAAGATGCATACCGCGGAGATCTTACCCCTGAACATTTAACGTTTTTCGATGCGACCAACCGTTTCCGAGATATACCGATTCAAAAAAGAAGTTTGAAATTCTGGGCCCGCCAAAAAGATCCGGCCCTGCACCGTTTTTAACACCCGACAACTGGTTTCCTCAGAGGGTCCAGCACTTTCACAGCTCGAAATTTCAGCTCGATATCTTGAAAATTGCGACCTGTAATTCGCTAAACCCAAAAATGTCACGCACAATGGATATTTTCAGGGCCCAAAAAATAGGAAACGCTGAGAGATATCAAAAAATCCTTTAGAGTAAAAAAATTTGCATACCGCGGAGATCTTACACCTGTACATTTAACTTTTTTCGATGCGACCAACCGTTTCCGAGATATATCGATTCCAAAAAAAATTGAAATTCAGGGCCCCAAAAAAAAAGATTCGGCCCAGCACCGATTTTAACGCCCAACAATAGGATTCGTCACTGTCACTAAATCTTTCACCGTACCAAATTTCAGCTTAATATCTTGAAAATTGCGACCAGTACTTAGCTAAAGGCAAAAATGTCACGCACAATGGACATTTTCAGGGCCCCCAAAAAATAAAACGGTGAGAGATATCAAAAAATAGTTTTGAGTAAAAAAGTTGCATACCGCGGAGATCTTACACCTATACTTTTAACATTATTCGATACGATCAACCGTTACCGAGATATATCGATTCAAAAAAAAAGTTTGATATTCAGGGCCCCCGAAAATATTCGGCCCTGCACCGATTTTAACGCCCAACAATAGGATTCGTCACAGTCACTAACTCTTTCACCGTGCCAAATTTCAGCTTAATATCTTGAAAATTGCGACCAGTACTAAGCCAAACGCAAAAATGTCACTCACAATGGACATTTTCAGGGCCCCAAAAAAAGAAAACGGTGAGAGATATCAAAAAATCGTTTTGAGTAAAAAAGTTGCATACCGCGGAGATCTTACACCTGTACCTTTAACATTTTTCGATACGACCAACCGTTTCCAAGATATATCGATTTCAAAAAACAGTTAGAAATTCAGGTCCCCCAAAAATGATCCTGCCCTGCACCGATTTTAACGCCCAACAATAGGATTCGTCACAGTCACAAACTCTTTCACCGTACCAAATTTCAGATTAATATCTTGAAAATTGCGACCGGTACTTAGCTAAACGCAAAAATGTCACACACAATGGACATATTCAGGACCCCAAAAAAAGAAAACGGTGAGAGATATCAAAAAATTATTCTCAGTAAAAAAGTTGCATACCGCGGAGATCTTACACCTGTACATTCAACATTTTTCGATACGACCAACCGTTTCCGAGATATATTGATTCAAAAAAACAGTTAGAAATTCAGGGCCCCAAAAGAAAATCCGGCCCTGCACCGATTTTAACGTCCAAAAACAGGATTCGTCAAAGTCACTAACTCTTCCACCGTACCAAATTTCAGCTTAATATCTTGAAAATTGCGACCAGTACTTAGCTAAACGCAAAAATATCACACACAATGGACATTTTCAGGGCCCCAAAAAAAGAAAACGGTGAGAGATATCAAAAAATCGTTTTGAGTAAAAAAGTTGCATACCGCGGAGATCTTACACCTGTACATTTAACATTTTTCGATACGACCAACCGTTTCCGAGATATATTGATTCCAAAAAACAGTTAGAAATTCAGGGCCCCCAAAAAAGATCCGGCCCTGCACCGATTTTAACGCCCAACAATAGGGTTCGTCACAGTCACTAACTCTTTCACTGTACCAAATTTCAGCTTAATATCTTGAAAATTGCGACCAGTACCTAGCTAAACTCAAAAATGTCACGCACAACGGACATTTTCAGGGACCCAAAAAAAGAAAAAGTGAGAGATATCAAAAAATAGTTTTGAGTAAAAAAGTTGCATACCGCGGAGATTTTACACCTATACATTTAACATTTTTCGATACGACCAACCGTTCCCGAGATATATCGATTCCAAAAAATAGGATGAAATTCAGGGCCCCAAAAAATGGTCCAGCCCTGAACCGATTTTAACGCCCAACAATAGGGTTCGTCACAGGCCCTTACTCTTTCACCGTAACAAATTTCAGCTCGATATCTTGAAAATTGCGACCTGTACTTTGCTAAACGCAAAAATGTCACGCACAATGGACATTTTCAGGGCCCCAAAAAACGAAAATGGTGAGAGATATCAAAAAATTTTTTGAGTAAAAAAGTTGCATACCGCGGAGATCTTACACCTATACATTTAACATTTTTCGATACGACCAACCGTTCCCGAGATATATCGATTCCAAAAAATAGGATGAAATTTAGGGCCCCAAAAAATGGTCCGGCCCTGCACCGATTTTAACGCCCAACAATAGGGTTCGTCACAGGCCCCTACTCTTTCACCGTACCAAATTTAAGCTCGATATCTTGAAAATTGCGACCTGTACTTTGCTAAACGCAAAAATGTCACATACAATGGACAATTTTCAGGGCCCCAAAAAAGGAAAACGGTGAGAGATATCAAAAAATCGTTTTGAGTAAAAAAGTTGCACACCGCGGAGGTCTTACACCCGTAGGTTTAACTTTTTTCGATACGACCAGCCGTTTCCGAGCTATATCGATTCAAAAAAATAGGATGAAATTCAGGGCCCCAAAAAAAGGTCCGGCCCTGGACCGATTTTAACGCCCAACAATAGGGTTCGTCACAGGCCCAAACTCTTTCACCGTACCAAATTTCAGCTCGATATCTTGAAAATTGCGACCTGTACTTTGCTAAACGCAAAAATGTCACGCACAATGGACGTTTTCTGGGCCCCAAAAATAGAAAACGGTGAGAGATATAAAAAAATAGTTTTGAGTAAAAAAGTTGCATACCGCGGAGATCTTACACCCATACATTTAACATTTTTCGATACGATCAACCGTTTCCGAGATATATCGATTCCAAAAAAAAGTTTGAAATTCAGGGCCCCAAAAAAGATCCGGCCCTGCACCGATTTTAACGCCCAACAATAGGATTCATCACAGTCACTAACTCTTTCACCGTACCAAATGTCAGCTTAATATCTTGAAAATAGCGACCAGTAATTAACTAAAAGCAAAAATTACACATACAATGGACATTTTCAGGGCCCCAAAAAAAGGAAACTTTGAGAGATATCAAAAAATCGTATTGAGTAAAAAAGTTGCATACCGCGGATATCTTACACCTATACATTTAACATTTTTCGATACGACCAACCGTTTCCGAGATATATCGATTCCAAAAAACAGTTAGAAATTCAGGGCCCCTCAAAAAGAACAGGCCCTGCACCTATTTTAACGCCCAACAATAGGATTCGTCACAGTCACTAACTCTTTCATCGTACCAAATTTCAGCTTAATATCTTAAAAATTGCGACCAGTACTTAGCTAAACCCAAAAATGTCACGCACAATGGACATTTCAGCGCCCCAAAAAAAGAAAACGGTAAGAGATTTAAAAAAATTGTTTTGAGTAAAAAAGTTGCATATCGCGGAGATCTTACACCTGTACATTTAACATTTTTCGATACGATCAACCGTTTCCGAGATCTATCGATTCCAAAAAAAAGTTTGAAATTCAGGGCCCCAAAAAAGATCCGGCCCTGCACCGATTTTAACGCCCAACAATAGGATTCGTCACAGTCACTAACTCTTTCATCGTACCAAATTTCAGCCTAATATCTTGAAAATTGCGACCAGTACTTAGGTAAACGCAAAAATGTCACGCACAATGGACATTTTCAGGGCCCCAAAAAAAGAAAACAGTGAGAGATATCAAAAAATCGTTTTCAGTAAAAAAGTTGCATACCGCGGAGATCTTACACCTATACATTTAACATTTTTCGATACGACCAACCGTTTCCGTGATATATCGATTCAAAAAAATAGGATGAAATTCAGGGCCCCCAAAAAAGGTCCGGCCCTGCACCGATTTTAACGCCCAACAATAGGGTTTGTTACAGGCCCCAACTCTTTCACCGTACCAAATTTTAGCTCGATATCTTGAAAATTGCGACCTGTACTTTGCTAAACGCAAAAACGTCACGCACATACATACGTACATACATACATACATACAGACAGACTTTTTCCAATAAACCACGGCTATATGAAAGCCTATAGGATCTTTAGATCCGGCTTTCATAACAAGTAGGAGTCCCCGCAGCACGACCTGGTATTGATGAGACAGTGGCGCAGCAGCAAGGGGCCAGCAAGAGGGGTTATAATCTCAAACAACAACTTCGTTGGCGGCAAGGCCTGATGCCTAGCATTTCGGGCCTTTGGCCCGATTGTGTGGTAATGTAGGAAAATTATAAAATGTTATTCTAGGCAATGCTGACACCATCACGTGGTTATGAAAGCCGGACGTCCTGGGAAATGGAAAGTATATTACAGCTGTAAATACATTATTTAACTTATTGAAAAGGTGAAAACGGGTTATTATAGATAATTTTCCGTAGAATTCAATTAGACCATCTTTTAAATTTTTACATATTATTATATACATTTGGGCCCCATTTTTTTTTCAAAAACCAAAAACATTTAATAATATCTTCAGGGTCCCAAAATAAGAAAACGGTGAGAGATATCAAAAAATCGTTAGGAGTAAAAAAGATGCATACCGCGGAGATCTTACCCCTGAACATTTAACGTTTTTCGATGCGACCAACCGTTTCCGAGATATACCGATTCAAAAAAGAAGTTTGAAATTCTGGGCCCGCCAAAAAGATCCGGCCCTGCACCGTTTTTAACGCCCGACAACTGGTTTCCTCAGAGGGTCCAGCACTTTCACAGCTCGAAATTTCAGCTCGATATCTTGAAAATTGCGACCTGTAATTCGCTAAACCCAAAAATGTCACGCACAATGGATATTTTCAGGGCCCAAAAAATAGGAAACGCTGAGAGATATCAAAAAATCCTTTAGAGTAAAAAAATTTGCATACCGCGGAGATCTTACACCTATACATTTAACATTTTTCGATACGACCAACCGTTTACGAGATATATCGATTCCAAAAAAAAGTTTGAAATTCAGGGCCCCCAAAAAAGATCCGGCCCTGTACCGATTTTAACGACCAACAATAGGATTCGTCACAGTCACTAAATCTTTCACCGTACCAAATTTCAGCTTAATATCTTGAAAATTGCGACCAGTACTTAGCTAAAGGCAAAAATGTCACGCACAATGGACATTTTCAGGGCCCCCAAAAAATAAAACGGTGAGAGATATCAAAAAATAGTTTTGAGTAAAAAAGTTGCATACCGCGGAGATCTTACACCTATACTTTTAACATTATTCGATACGATCAACCGTTACCGAGATATATCGATTCAAAAAAAAAGTTTGATATTCAGGGCCCCCGAAAATATTCGGCCCTGCACCGATTTTAACGCCCAACAATAGGATTCGTCACAGTCACTAACTCTTTCACCGTGCCAAATTTCAGCTTAATATCTTGAAAATTGCGACCAGTACTAAGCCAAACGCAAAAATGTCACTCACAATGGACATTTTCAGGGCCCCAAAAAAAGAAAACGGTGAGAGATATCAAAAAATCGTTTTGAGTAAAAAAGTTGCATACCGCGGAGATCTTACACCTGTACCTTTAACATTTTTCGATACGACCAACCGTTTCCAAGATATATCGATTTCAAAAAACAGTTAGAAATTCAGGTCCCCCAAAAATGATCCTGCCCTGCACCGATTTTAACGCCCAACAATAGGATTCGTCACAGTCACAAACTCTTTCACCGTACCAAATTTCAGATTAATATCTTGAAAATTGCGACCGGTACTTAGCTAAACGCAAAAATGTCACACACAATGGACATATTCAGGACCCCAAAAAAAGAAAACGGTGAGAGATATCAAAAAATTATTCTCAGTAAAAAAGTTGCATACCGCGGAGATCTTACACCTGTACATTCAACATTTTTCGATACGACCAACCGTTTCCGAGATATATTGATTCAAAAAAACAGTTAGAAATTCAGGGCCCCAAAAGAAAATCCGGCCCTGCACCGATTTTAACGTCCAAAAACAGGATTCGTCAAAGTCACTAACTCTTCCACCGTACCAAATTTCAGCTTAATATCTTGAAAATTGCGACCAGTACTTAGCTAAACGCAAAAATATCACACACAATGGACATTTTCAGGGCCCCAAAAAAAGAAAACGGTGAGAGATATCAAAAAATCGTTTTGAGTAAAAAAGTTGCATACCGCGGAGATCTTACACCTGTACATTTAACATTTTTCGATACGACCAACCGTTTCCGAGATATATTGATTCCAAAAAACAGTTAGAAATTCAGGGCCCCCAAAAAAGATCCGGCCCTGCACCGATTTTAACGCCCAACAATAGGGTTCGTCACAGTCACTAACTCTTTCACTGTACCAAATTTCAGCTTAATATCTTGAAAATTGCGACCAGTACCTAGCTAAACTCAAAAATGTCACGCACAACGGACATTTTCAGGGACCCAAAAAAAGAAAAAGTGAGAGATATCAAAAAATAGTTTTGAGTAAAAAAGTTGCATACCGCGGAGATTTTACACCTATACATTTAACATTTTTCGATACGACCAACCGTTCCCGAGATATATCGATTCCAAAAAATAGGATGAAATTCAGGGCCCCAAAAAATGGTCCAGCCCTGAACCGATTTTAACGCCCAACAATAGGGTTCGTCACAGGCCCTTACTCTTTCACCGTAACAAATTTCAGCTCGATATCTTGAAAATTGCGACCTGTACTTTGCTAAACGCAAAAATGTCACGCACAATGGACATTTTCAGGGCCCCAAAAAACGAAAATGGTGAGAGATATCAAAAAAATTTTTGAGTAAAAAAGTTGCATACCGCGGAGATCTTACACCTATACATTTAACATTTTTCGATACGACCAACCGTTCCCGAGATATATCGATTCCAAAAAATAGGATGAAATTTAGGGCCCCAAAAAATGGTCCGGCCCTGCACCGATTTTAACGCCCAACAATAGGGTTCGTCACAGGCCCCTACTCTTTCACCGTACCAAATTTAAGCTCGATATCTTGAAAATTGCGACCTGTACTTTGCTAAACGCAAAAATGTCACATACAATGGACAATTTTCAGGGCCCCAAAAAAGGAAAACGGTGAGAGATATCAAAAAATCGTTTTGAGTAAAAAAGTTGCACACCGCGGAGGTCTTACACCCGTAGGTTTAACTTTTTTCGATACGACCAGCCGTTTCCGAGCTATATCGATTCAAAAAAATAGGATGAAATTCAGGGCCCCAAAAAAAGGTCCGGCCCTGGACCGATTTTAACGCCCAACAATAGGGTTCGTCACAGGCCCAAACTCTTTCACCGTACCAAATTTCAGCTCGATATCTTGAAAATTGCGACCTGTACTTTGCTAAACGCAAAAACGTCACGCACATACATACATACATACATACATACATACATACATACATACATACATACATACAGACATACTTTTTTTGAAATTTTTTTTTTCGACTCTGATTCGATTGGAATAGGTTTGAACCGTGGGCGACGCTTAGTTTCCGAGATCTCGAAAAATCCTACCACGGCTATATGAAAGCCTATAGGATCTTTAGATCCGGCTTTCATAACAAGGCGGCCAAGCGAAGTTGCGACTTTAAATAGACGTTTCTCGCGATTTTACCAACCAAACGTAATGAGACTTGGTACAGTATATGTTTATACACATTGTAATGCCCTGACATCTAAGTTCGTTCAATTGTTTACATAATCTCAAGATGGCGGTTGTGCGAAATATTTCACTGGCATTCTATATCTCTGAAATTATTACCGGTATCACCCTGAAATTTTGTACGGAGATAAGGGGCACCACTGGAAGTTCACTTATGAGACTTTCAAAATACGGTTAACTACAAAACGAACATGGCGGCCACGCGAATTTGAAAGTTTTATATAGACTTTTCTCACGATTTAATGATCCAAACGCAACGAAATATGGCACAGGAAATGTTTATACACATTATAATGCTCTGGTATTTAATTTGGTTCAATTGTTTACATAACCTCAAGATGGCGGCTGTGCTAATTTTCAAATTAAGTTTTTATTTTCATGTGTCGTAATCATGCGATCGAGGTGAAAGTTTGAATAATGAACCTACGCAATATTTTTCTTTAATGGTACATGACTCTATGGCCAATACATATAACAATCCAACATGGCGTCCATCCGAAATATTTAGATGGTTCTCAATATCTACGAATCTATTATATCAATCAAACTGAATTTTTAAATGTTCATAGGGGCCATGAACATAAGTTCACCTATAGGACTTTCAATAACCTGGTTACCAAAAATCCAACATGGTGGTGACCGCACCAAATTTCAGTTTGATATCTTGAAAATTGCCGCCTGTACTTCTCTAAACCCAAATATGTCACGCACAATGGACATTTTCAGGGCCCCAAAAAGAGAAAAAGGTGAGAGATATCAAAAAATCGTTATGAGTAAAATAGTTCCATACCCTGGTGATCTTACACCTTTACATTTGACGTTTTTCGATACGACCATCCGTTTCCGAGATATATTGATTCCAAAAAAAGGGGATGAAATACAGGGCCCCAAAAAAAGGTCCGGCCCTGCACTGATTTTAACGCCCAACAATAGGGTTCCTCACAGGCCCTAGCTCTTTCACCGTACCAAATTTCTGCTTGATATCTTGAAAATTGCGACCTGTGCCTTGCTAAACGCAAAAATGTCACGCACAATGGACATTTTCAGGGCCCCCAAAAAAGAAAACGGTGAGAGATATCAAAAAATCGTTTTGTGTAAAAAAGGTGCATACCGCGGAGATCTTACACCAATACCTTTAACTTTTTTCGATACGATCAACCGTTTCCGAGATATATCGATTCCAAAAAAAAGTTTGAAATTCAGAGCCCCCCAAAAAGATCCGGCCCTGCACCGATTTTAACGCCCAACAATAGGATTCGTCACAGTCACTAACTCTTTCTCCGTACCAAATTTCAGCTTAATATCTTGAAAATTGCGACCGGTACTTAGCTAAACGCAAAAATGTCACGCACAATGGACATTTTCAGGGCCCCAAAAAAAGAAAACGGTGAGAGATATCAAAACATTGTTTTGAGTAAAAAAGTTGCATATCGCGGAGATCTTACACCCATACATTTAACATTTTTCGATACGATCAACCGTTTCCGAGATCTATCGATTCCAAAAAAAAATTTGAAATTCAGGGCCCCAAAAAAGATCCGGCCCTGCACCGATTTTAACGCCCAACAATAGGATTCGTCACAGTCACTAACTCTTTCACCGTACCAAATGTCAGCTTATTATCTTGAAAATAGCGACCAGTAATTAACTAAACGCAAAAATGACACATGCAATGGACATTTTCAGGGCCCCAAAAAAAGGAAACTTTGAGAGATATCAAAAAATCGTTTTGAGTAAAAAAGTTGCATACCCCGGAGATCTTACACCTATACATTTAACATTTTTCGATACGACCAACCGTTTCCGAGATATATCGATTCCAAAAAACAGTTAGAAATTCAGGGCCCCTCAAAAAGAACCGGCCCTGCACCGATTTTAACGCCCAACAATAGGATTCGTCACAGTCACTAACTCTTTCATCGTACCAAATTTCAGCTTAATATCTTAAAAATTGCGACCAGTACTTAGCTAAACGCAAAAATGTCACGCACAATGGACATTTTCAGAGCCCCAAAAAAAGAAAACGGTGAGAGATATCAAAAAATTGTTTTGAGTAAAAAAGTTGCATATCGCGGAGATCTTACACCTGTACATTTAACAATTTTCGATACGATCAACCGTTTACGAGATGTATCGATTCCAAAAAAAGTTTGAAATTCAGGGCCCCCAAAAAAGATCCGGCCCTGTACCGATTTTAACGCCCAACAATAGGATTCGTCACAGTCACTAACTCTTTCATCGTACCAAATTTCAGCCTAATATCATGAAAATTGCGACCAGTACTTAGGTAAACGCAAAAATGTCACGCACAATGGACGTTTTCTGGGCCCCAAAAATAGAAAACGGTGAGAGATATAAAAAAATAGTTTTGAGTAAAAAAGTTGCATACCGCGGAGATCTTACACCCATACATTTAACATTTTTCGATACGATCAACCGTTTCCGAGATCTATCGATTCCAAAAAAAAAGTTTGAAATTCAGGGCCCCAAAAAAGATCCGGCCCTGCACCGATTTTAACGCCCAACAATAGGATTCGTCACAGTCACTAACTCTTTCACCGTACCAAATGTCAGCTTAATATCTTGAAAATAGCGACCAGTTATTAACTAAACGCAAAAATGACACATACAATGGACATTTTCAGGGCCCCAAAAAAAAGGAAACTTTGAGAGATATCAAAAAATCGTATTGAGTAAAAAAGTTGCATACCGCGGATATCTTACACCTATACATTTAACATTTTTCGATACGACCAACCGTTTCCGAGATATATCGATTCCAAAAAACAGTTAGAAATTCAGGGCCCCTCAAAAAGAACCGGCCCTGCACCTATTTTAACGCCCAACTAAAGGATTCGTCACAGTCACTAACTCTTTCATCGTACCAAATTTCAGCTTAATATCTTAAAAATTGCGACCAGTACTTAGCTAAACGCAAAAATGTCACGCACAATGGACATTTTCAGCGCCCCAAAAAAAGAAAACGGTGAGAGATATCAAAAAATTGTTTTGAGTAAAAAAGTTGCATATCGCGGAGATCTTACACCTGTACATTTAACATTTTTCGATACGATCAACCGTTTCCGAGATCTATCGATTCCAAAAAAAAGTTTGAAATTCAGGGCCCCAAAAAAGATCCGGCCCTGCACCGATTTTAACGCTCAACAATAGGATTCGTCACAGTCACTAACTCTTTCACCGTACCAAATGTCAGCTTAATATCTTGTAAATAGCGACCAGTAATTAACTAAACGCAAAAATGACACATGCAATGGACATTTTCAGGGCCCCAAAAAAAAGGAAACTTTGAGAGATATCAAAAAATCGTTTTGAGTAAAAAAGTTGCATACCGCGGAGATCTTACACCTATACATTTAACATTTTTCGATACGACCAACCGTTTACGAGATATATCGATTCCAAAAAAAAGTTTGAAATTCAGGGCCCCCAAAAAAGATCCGGCCCTGTACCGATTTTAACGCCCAACAATAGGATTCGTCACAGTCACTAACTCTTTCATCGTACCAAATTTCAGCCTAATATCTTGAAAATTGCGACCAGTACTTAGGTAAACGCAAAAATGTCACGCACAATGGACATTTTCAGGGCCCCAAAAAAAGAAAACAGTGAGAGATATCAAAAAATCGTTTTCAGTAAAAAAAGTTGCATACCGCGGAGATCTTACACCTATACATTTAACATTTTTCGATACGACCAACCGTTTCCGTGATATATCGATTCAAAAAAATAGGATGAAATTCAGGGCCCCAAAAAAAGGTCCGGCCCTGCACCGATTTTAACGCCCAACAATAGGGTTTGTTACAGGCCCCAACTCTTTCACCGTACCAAATTTTAGCTCGATATCTTGAAAATTGCGACCTGTACTTTGCTAAACGCAAAAACGTCACGCACATACATACGTACATACATACATACATACAGACAGACTTTTTCCAATATACCACGGCTATATGAAAGCCTATAGGATCTTTAGATCCGGCTTTCATAACAAGGCGGCAAAGCGAAGTTGCGACTTTAAATAGACGTTTCTCGCGATTTTACCAACCAAACGTAATGAGACTTGGTACAGTATATGTTTATACACATTGTAATGCCCTGACATCTAAGTTCGTTCAATTGTTTACATAATCTCAAGATGGCGGTTGTGCGAAATATTTCACTGGCATTCTATATCTCTGAAATTATTACCGGTATCACCCTGAAATTTTGTACGGAGATAAGGGGCACCACTGGAAGTTCACTTATGAGACTTTCAAAATACGGTTAACTACAAAACGAACATGGCGGCCACGCGAATTTGAAAGTTTTATATAGACTTTTCTCACGATTTAATGATCCAAACGCAATGAAACATGGCACAGGAAATGTTTATACACATTATAATGCTCTGGTATTTAATTTGGTTCAATTGTTTACATAACCTCAAGATGGCGGCTGTGCTAATTTTCAAATTAAGTTTTTATTTTCATGTGTCGTAATCATGCGATCGAGGTGAAAGTTTGAATAATGAACCTACGCAATATTTTTCTTTAATGGTACATGACTCTATGGCCAATACATATAACAATCCAACATGGCGTCCATCCGAAATATTTAGATGGTTCTCAATATCTACGAATCTATTATATCAATCAAACTGAATTTTTAAATGTTCATAGGGGCTATGAACATAAGTTCACCTATAGGACTTTCAATAACCTGGTTACCAAAAATCCAACATGGTGGTGACCGCACCAAATTTCAGTTTGATATCTTGAAAATTGCCACCTGTACTTCTCTAAACCCAAATATGTCACGCACAATGGACATTTTCAGGGCCCCCAAAAAAGAAACCGGTGAGAGATATCAAAAAATCGTTTTGAGTAAAAAAGGTGCATACCGCGGAGATCTTACACCAATACATTTAACATTTTTCGATACGATCAACCGTTTCCGAGATATATCGATTCCAAAAAAAAGTTTGAAATTCAGGGCCCCCAAAAAAGATCCGGCCCTGCACCGATTTTAACGCCCAACAATAGGATTCGTCACAGTCACTAACTCTTTCACCGTACCAAATTGCAGCATAATATCTTGAAAATTGCGACCAGTACTTAGCTAAACCCAAAAATGTCACGCACAATGGACGTTTTCTGAGCCCCAAAAAAAGGAAACGGTGAGAGATATCAAAAAATAGTTTTGATTAAAAACGTTGCATACCGCGGGGATCTTACACCTGTACATTTAACAATTTTCGATACGATCAACCGTTTACGAGATATATCGATTCCAAAAAAAAGTTTGAAATTCAGGGCTCCCAAAAAAGATCCGGCCCTGCACCGATTTTAACGCCCAACAATTGGATTCGTCACAGTCACCAACTCTTTCATCGTACCAAATTTCAGCCTAATATCTTGAAAATTGCGACCAGTACTTAGCTAAACGCAAAAATGACACGCACAATGGACATTTTCAGGGCCCCAAAAAAAAAGAAAACGGTGAGAGATATCAAAAAATTGTTTTGAGTAAAAAAGTTGCATACCGTGGAGATCTTACACCTGTACATTTAACAATTTTCGATACGATCAACCGTTTACGAGATATATCGATTCCAAAAAAAAGGGATGAAATTAAGGGCCCCCTAAAAGGTCCCTGTACCGATTTTAACGCCCAATAATAGGATTCGTCACAGTCACTAACTCTTTCACCGTACCAAATTTCAGCTTAATATCTTGAAAATTGAGACCAGTACTTAGCCAAACGCAAAAATGTCACGCACAATGGACGTTTCCTGGGCCCCAAAAATAGAAAACGGTGAGAGATATCAAAAAATTGTTTTGAGTAAAAAAGTTGCATACCGCGGAGATCTTACACCTATACATTTAACATTTTTCGATACGACCAACCGTTTCCGTGATATATCGATTCAAAAAAATAGGATGAAATTCAGGGCCCCCAAAAAAGGTCCGGCCCTGCACCGATTTTAACGCCCAACAATAGGGTTTGTTACAGGCCCCAACTCTTTCACCGTACCAAATTTTAGCTCGATATCTTGAAAATTGCGACCTGTACTTTGCTAAACGCAAAAACGTCACGCACATACATACGTACATACATACATACATACAGACAGACATTTCCAATATACCACGGCTATATGAAAGCCTATAGGATCTTTAGATCCGGCTTTCATAACAAGTTGGAGTCCACGCAGCACGACCTGCTTTTAGTGAGACGGTGGCGCAACATAGGGGCCAGCAAGATGGGTAATAATCTCACACAACAACTTCGTTGGCGGCAAGGCCTGATGCCTAGCATTTCGGGTCTTTGGCCCGATTGTGTGGTTATGTAGGAAAATTATAAAACGTTATTCTAGGCAATGCTGACACCATCACGTGGTTATGAAAGCCGGACGTCCTGGGAAATGGAAAGTATATTACAGCTAATTTAATACAGCTGTAAATACATTATTTAACGTATTGAAAAGGTGAAAACGGGTTATTATTGATAATTTTCCGTAGAATTCAATTAGACCATCGTTTAAATGTTTACCTATCATTATATACATTTGGGCCCCATTTTTTTTTCAAAAACCAAGAACATTTAGTACCATCTTCAGGGCCCCAAAATAAGAATACGGTGAGAGATATCAAAAAATCGTTAGGAGAAAAAAAGATGCATACTGCGGAGATCTTACACCTGAACATTTAACGCTTTTCGATGCGACCAACCGTTTCCGAGATATGTCGATTCAAAAAAAAGTTTGAAATTCTGGGCCCCCCTAAAAGATCCGGCCCTGCACCGTCTTTAACGCCCGACAACTGGTTTCCTCACAGGGTTCAACTATTTCACAGCTCCAAATTTCAGCTCGATATCTTGAAAATTGCGACCTGTACGTCGAAAACCCAAAAATGTCACGCACGATAGACATTTTCAGGGCCCAAAAAAAGAATACGGTGAGAGATATCAAAAAATCGTTTAGAGTAAAAAAGTTGCATACCGCGGAGATCTTACACCTGTACATTTAACAATTTCGATGCGACCAACTGTTTCCGAGATATATCGATTCCAAAAAAAGAGTTTGAAATCCAGGGCCGACCAAAAAGATCGGGCCGTGCACCGTCTTTAACGCCCAACAATAAGATTCCTCACAGTCACTAACTCTTTCGCCGTACCAAATTTCAGCATAATATCTTGAAAATTGCGACCAGTACTTAGCTAAACGCAAAAATGTCACGCACAACGGACATTTTCAGGCCCCCCCCCCCCAAAAAAAAAAGAAAGCGGTGAGAGATATCAAGAAATCGTTTTGAGTATAAAAGTTGCATACCGCGGAGATCGTACACCTATACATTTAACATTTTTCGATACGATCAACCGTTTCCGAGATATATCGATTCCAAAAAAAAGTTTGAAATTCAGAGCCCCCAAAAAGATCCGTCCCTGCACCGATTTTAACGCCCAACAATAGGATTCGTCACAATCACTAACTCTTTCACCGTACCAAATTTCAGCTTAATATCTTAAAAATGGCGACCAGTACTTAGCTAAACGCAAAAATGTCACGCACGATGGATATTTTCAGGGCCCCAAAAAAAGAAAACGGTGAGAGATATCAAAAAATCTTTTGAGTAAAAAATTTGCATACCGCGGAGATCTTACTCCTATTCCTTTAACATTTTTCGATACGATCAACCGTTTCCGAGATATACCGATTCCAAAAAAACGTTTGAAATTCAGGGCCCCCAAAAAAGATCCGGCCCTCCAGCGATTTTAACGCCCAACAACAGGATTCGTCACAGTCACTAACTCTTTCACCGTACCAAATTTCAGCTTCATATATTGAAAATTGAGACCAGTGCTTAGTTAAACGCAAAAATGTCACTCACAATGGACATTTTCAGGGCCCTAAGAAAAGAAAATGGTGAGAGATATCAAAAAATATTTTGGAGTAAAAAAGTTGCATACCGCAGAGATCTTACACCTGTACATTTAACATTTTTCGATACGACCATTCGTTTCCGAGATATATCGCTTCGAAAAATAAGTTTGAAATTCAGAGCCCCCAAAAAGATCCGGCCCTGCACAGATATTAACGCCCAACAATAGGATTCGTCACAGTCACGAACTCCTTCATCGTACCAAATTTCAGCTTAATATCTTGAAAATTGCGACCAGTACTTAGCTAAACGCAAAAATGTCACGCACAATGGACATTTTCAGGGCCCCAAAAATAGAAAACGGTGAGAGATATCAAAAAATCGTTTTTTGTAAAAAACTTGCATACCGCGGAGATCTTACACCTGTAAATTTAACATTTTCGATGCGACCAACTGTTTCCGAGATATATCGATTCCAAAAAAAAAGATTAAAATTCAGGACCCCCAAAAAATAACCGGCCCTGCACCGATCTTAACGCCCAACAATAGGATTCGTCACAGTCACTAACTCTTTCACCGCACCAAATTTCAGCTTAATATCTTGAAAATTGCGACCAGTACTTAGCTAAACGCAAAAATGTCACGCACAATGGACATTTTCAGGGCCCCAAAAAATGAAAACGGTGAGAGATATCAAAAAATCGTTTTTAGTAAAAAAAAATGCATACCGCGGAGATCTTACACCTGTACATTTAACATTTTTCGATACGACCAACCGTTTCCGAGATATATCGATTCCAAAAAAAAGTTTGAAATTCAGGGCCCCCAAAAAAGATTCGGCCCTGCACCGATTTTAACGCCCAACAATAGGATTCGTCACAGTCACTAACTCTTTCGCCGCACCAAATTTCAGCTTAATATCTTGAGAATTGCGACCAGTACTTAGCTAAACGCAAAAGTGTCACGCACAATGGACATTTTCAGGGCCCCAAAAAAAGAAAACGGTGAGAGATATCAAAAAATCGTTTTGAGTAAAAAAGTTGCATACCACGGAGATCTTACACCTATACATTTAACATTTTTCGATACGACCAACCGTTTCCGAGATATATCGATTCACAAAAATAGGATAAAATTCAGGGCCCCGAAAAAAGGTCCGGCCCTGCACCGATTTTAACGCCCAACAATAGAGTTCGTCGCAGGCCCCAACTCTTTTACCGTACCAAATTTCAGCTCGATATCTTGAAAATTGCGACCTGTACTTTGCTAAACGCAAAAGCGTCACGCACATACATACATACATACATACAGACAGACTTTTTCCCACACACCACGGCTATATGAAAGCCTATAGGATCTTTAGATCCGGCTTTCATAACAAGTAGGAGTCCACGCAGCACGACCTGCTTTTGATGAGACGGTGGCGCAGCAGCAAGGGGCCAGCAAGAGGGGTTATAATCTCAAACAACAACTTCGTTGGTGGCAAGGCCTGCGGATTTGCATTTCGGACCTTCGATCCGATTGCAAGGAAATGTAGGAAAATTATAAAATGTTATTCTAGGCAATGCTGACACCATCACATGGTTATGAAAGCCGGACGTCCTCGGAAGTGGAAAATTTCTTACTGCTGTTAATACATGATTCAACTTATTGAAAAGGTTAAAACGAGTAATTATAGATAATTTTCCGTAGAATTTAATTAGACCATAAGTTGAATTTTTACCAGATGTTATATACATTTGGGCTCCATTTTTTTTTTCAAAAACCAAAATATTTAATAACATCAAAACGGTGAGAGATATCAAAATATCATAAGGGGTAGAAAAGTTGCAAATCACTGAGATCTTACACCTGTAGATTTAACTTTTTTCGATACGATCGACGCTTCCCGAGATATAACGATTCGAAGAAAAGAATGAAATTCACGGCCCCAAAAAAGGAAAATGGTGAGAGATATCAAAAAATCATATGAGTTAAAAAGTTGCTAATCACTGAGGTCCTAAATTTGTAGATTTTACTTTGTTCGATACGTTCAACCGTTTCCCAAATATAACGGTTCGAAAAAGAGGAAGAAATTCAGGGCCGCAGAAAATCAAATCGGTGAGAGATATCAAAAAATCTTAAGGGTTGAAAAAGTTGCTAACCACTGAGATCTTACACCTGTAGATTTAACTTTGTTAGATACGGCCAACCGTTTCCCAGATATCACAGTTCGAAAAAAAGGATGACATTCGGGGCTCCAGAAAAGGAAAACGGTGAGAGATATCAAAACATCATCAGGGGTAAAAAAAAGGATGAAATTCAGGGGCCCCAAAGAATGGTCCGGCCATGCACCAATTTTAACGCCCGACAAGAGAGTTCCTGACAGGCCCAATTTCTTTCCCCGTGACACATTTCAGCTCGATATCTTGAAAATTCCGACCTCTAGTTTGCTAAACGTAAAAAAGTCACGCACATACCTACATTTTCAGGGCCCCCAAGAAAGACAACGCTGAGAGATATCAAAAAATCGTTATGGGTAAGATCGTTGCATACCGCGGAGATTTAACACTTGTGTATTTAACTTTTTTCGATATGACCAACCGTCTCCGAGATATATCGATTCCAAAAGGGTTTCAAATACAGGGCCCCGAAAAAAGATACAGCCCTGCACCGATTTTAACGCCGAAAAATAGGGTTCCTCATAGGCTCTAGCTCTTTTACCGCTCCAAATTACAGCTTGATATCTTGAAAATTGCGACCTGTACTTTGCTAAACCCAAAAACGTCACGCACATACGCACAACTTCAGGGCCCCAAAAAAAGAAAACGGTGAGAGATATCAAAAAATAGTTTTGAGTAAAAAAGTTGCATACCGCGGAGATCTTACACCTATACCTTTAACATTTTTCGATACGATCAACCGTTTCCGAAATATATCTATTCCAAAAAAAAGTTTGAAATTCAGGGCCCCACAAAAAAGATCCGGCCCTGCACCGATTTTAACGCACAACAATAGGATTCGTCACAGTCACTAACTCTTTCACCGTACCAAATTTCAGCTTAATATCTTGAAAATTGCGACCAGTACTTAGCTAAACGCAAAAATGTCACGCACAATGGACATTTTCAGGGCCCCCAAAAAAAGAAAACGGTGAGAGATATCAAAAAATCGTTTTGAGTAAAAAAGTTGCATACCGCGGAGATCTTACACCTGTAGATTTAACGTTTTTCGATACGACCAACCGTTTCTGAGATATATCGATTCAAAAAAATGTTTGAAATTCAGGGCCCCCCAAAAAGATTCGGCCCTTTACTGTCTTTAACGCCCGACTATTGGTTTCCTCACAGGGTCTAACTCTTTCACCGCACCAAATTTCAGTTCGATATCTTGAAAATTGCGACCTGTACTTCGCTATACCCAAATATGTCACGCACACTGGACATCTTCAGGGCCCCAAAATGGAAAAGGGTGAGAGATATCAAAAAATCATTATGAGTAAAAAAGTTGCATACCGCGGAGATCTTACCCCCTGTACCTTTAACGTTTTTCGATACGACCAACCGTTTCCGAGATGTCTCGATTCGAAAAATAAGTTTGAAATTCAGGGCCCCCAAAAAAGATCCGGCCCTGCACCGATTTTAACGCCCAACATCAGGATTCATCACAGTCGCTAACTCTTTCACCGTACCAAATTTCAGCTTAATATCTTGAAAATTGCGATCAGTATTTAGCTAAACGCAAAAATGTCACACCCAATGGACATTTTCTGGGCCCCAAAAAAAGAAAACGGTGAGAGATATCAAATAATAGTTTTGAGTAAAAAAGTTGCATACTGCGGAGATCTTACACCTATACCTTTAACATTTTTCGATACGATCAACCGTTTCCGAGATATATCGATTCCAAAAAAAAGTTTGAAATTCAGGGCCCCACAAAAAAGATCCGGCCCTTGCACCGATTTTAACGCCCAACATCAGGATTCATCACAGTCGCTAACTCTTTCACCGTACCAAATTTCAGCTTAGTATCTTGAAAATTGCGATCAGTATTTAGCTAAAAGCAAAAATGTCACACCCAATGGACATTTTCTGGGCCCCAAAAAAAGAAAACGGTGAGAGATATCAAATAATAGTTTTGAGTAAAAAAGTTGCATACTGCGGAGATCTTACACCTATACCTTTAACATTTTTCGATACGATCAACCGTTTCCAAGATATATCGATTCCAAAAAAAAGTTTGAAATTCAGGGCCCCCAAAGAAGATCCGGCCCTGCACCGATCTTAACGCCCAATAACAGGATTCGTCACAGTCACTAACTCTTTCACCGTACCAAATTTCAGCATAATATCTTGAAAATTGCGACCAGTACATAGCTAAACGCAAAAATGTCACGCACAATGGACATTTTCAGGGCCCCAAAAAAAGAAAACGGTGAGAGATATCAGAAAATCGTTTCGAGTAAAAAAGTTGCATACCGCGGAGATCTTACACCTGTATATTTAACATTTTTCGATACGACCAACCGTTTCCGAGATATATCGATTCCAAAAAACAGTTAGAAATTCAGGGCCCCCAAAAAAGATCCGTCCCTGCACTGGTTTAAACGCCCAACAAAAGAGTTCGTCACTGTCACTAACTCTTTCACCGTACCAAATTTCAGCTCGATATCTTGAAAATTGCGACCTGTACTTCGCTAAACCCAAATATGTCACGCACAATGGACATTTTCAGGGCCCCAAAAAAAGAAAACGGTGAGAGATATCAAAAAATCCTTAGGAATAAAAAAGTTGCATACCGCCGAGATCTTACACCCGGAGATTTAACTTTTTTCGATACGACCAGCCGTTTCCGAGATATATCGATTCAAAAAAATAGGATGAAATTCAGGGCCCCAAAAAAAGGTCCGGCCCTGGACCGATTTTAACGCCCAACAATAGGGTTCGTCACAGGCCCAAACTCTTTCACCGTACCAAATTTCAGCTCGACATCTTGAATATTGCGACCTGTACTTTGCTAAACGCAAAAACGTCACGTACATACATACATACATACATACATACATACATACAGACAGACTTTTTTTGAATTTTTTTTTTTCGACTCTGATTCGATTGGCTTAGGTTTGAACAGTGGGCGACGCTTAGTTTCCGAGATCTCGAAAAATCCTACCACGGCTATATGAAAGCCTATAGGATCTTTAGATCCGGCTTTCATAACAAGTAGGAGTCCACGCAGCACGACCTGCTTTTGATGAGACGGTGGCGCAGCAGCAAGGGGCCAGCAAGAGGGGTTATAATCTCAAACAACAACTTCGTTGGTGGCAAGGCCTGCGGATTTGCATTTCGGACCTTCGACCCGATTGCAAGGAAATGTAGGAAAATTATAAAATGTTATTCTAGGCAATGCTGACACCATCACATGGTTATGAAAGCCGGACGTCTTCGGAAGTGGAAAATATCTTACTGCTGTAAATGCATGATTCAACTTATTGAAAAGGTTAAAACGAGTAATTATAGATAATTTTCCGTAGAATTTAATTAGACCATAAGTTGAATTTTTACTAGATGTTATATACATTTGGGCTCCATTTTTTTTTCAAAAACCAAAACATTTAATAACATCAAAACGGTGAGAGATATCAAAATATCATAAGGGGTAGAAAAGTTGCAAATCACTGAGATCTTACACCTGTAGATTTAACTTTTTTCGATAGGATCGACGCTTCCCGAGATATAACGATTCGAAAAAAAGAATGAAATTCACGGCCCCAAAAAAGGAAAATGGTGAGAGATATGAAAAAATCATATGAGTTAAAAAAGTTGCTAATCACTGAGGTCCTAAATTTGTAGATTTTACTTTGTTCGATACGTTCAACCGTTTCCCAAATATAACGGTTCGAAAATGAGGAAGAAATTCAGGGCCGCAGAAAATCAAATCGGTGAGAGATATCAAAAAATCTTAAGGGTTGAAAAAGTTGCTAACCACTGAGTTCTTACACCTGTAGATTTAACTTTGTTAGATACGGCCAACCGTTTCCCAGATATAACAGTTCGAAAAAAAGGATGACATTCGGGGCTCCAGAAAAGGAAAACGGTGAGAGATATCAAAACATCATCAGGGCTAAAAAAAAGGATGAAATTCAGGGCCCCAAAGAATGGTCCGGCCATGCACCAATTTTAACGCCCGACAAGAGAGTTCCTGACAGGCAGAATTTCTTTCCCCGTGACACATTTCAGCTCGATATCTTGAAAATTCCGACCTCTAGTTTGCTAAACGTAAAAAAGTCACGCACATACGTACATTTTCAGGGCCCCCAAGAAAGACAACGCTGAGAGATATCAAAAAATCGTTATGGGTAAGATCGTTGCATACCGCGGAGATTTAACACTTGTGTATTTAACTTTTTTCGATATGACCAACCGTCTCCGAGATATATCGATTCCAAAAGAGTTTCAAATTCAGGGCCCCGAAAAAAGATACAGCCCTGCACCGAATTTAACGCCGAAAAATAGGGTTCCTCATAGGCTCTAGCTCTTTTACCGCTCCAAATTACAGCTTGATATCTTGAAAATTGCGACCTGTACTTTGCTAAACCCAAAAACGTCACGCACATACGCACAATTTCAGGGCCCCAAAAAAAGAAAACGGTGAGAGATATCAAAAAATCGTTTTGAGTAAAAAAGTTGCATACCGCGGAGATCTTACACCTATACCTTTAACATTTTTCGATACGATCAACCGTTTCCGAAATATATCTATTCTAAAAAAAAGTTTGAAATACAGGGCCCCACAAAAAAAGATCCGGCCCTGCACCGATTTTAACGCACAACAATAGGATTCGTCACAGTCACTAACTCTTTCACCGTACCAAATTTCAGCTTAATATCTTGAAAATTGCGACCAGTACTTAGCTAAACGCAAAAATGTCACGCACAATGGACATTTTCAGGGCCCCCCCCCAAAAAAAAAACGGTGAGAGATATCAAAAAATCGTTTTGAGTAAAAAAGTTGCATACCGCGGAGATCTTACACCTGTAGATCTAACGTTTTTCGATACGACCAACCGTTTCCGAGGTATATCGATTCCAAAAAACAGTTAGAAATTCAGGGCCCCCCCAAAAGATCCGTCCCTGCACCGGTTTTAACGCCCAACAAAAGAGTTCGTCACTGTCACTAACTCTTTCACCGTACCAAATTTCAGCCTAATATCTTGAAAATTGCGACCAGTACTTAGGTAAACGCAAAAATGTCACGCACAATGGACATTTTCAGGGCCCCAAAAAAAGAAAACAGTGAGAGATATCAAAAAATCGTTTTCAGTAAAAAAAGTTGCATACCGCGGAGATCTTACACCTATACATTTAACATTTTTCGATACGACCAACCGTTTCCGTGATATATCGATTCAAAAAAATAGGATGAAATTCAGGGCCCCCAAAAAAGGTCCGGCCCTGCATTGATTTTAACGCCCAACAATAGGGTTTGTTACAGGCCCCAACTCTTTCACCGTACCAAATTTTAGCTCGATATCTTGAAAATTGCGACCTGTACTTTGCTAAACGCAAAAACGTCACGCACATACATACGTACATACATACATACATACAGACAGACTTTTTCCAATATACCACGGCTATATGAAAGCCTATAGGATCTTTAGATCCGGCTTTCATAACAAGGCGGCAAAGCGAAGTTGCGACTTTAAATAGACGTTTCTCGCGATTTTACCAACCAAACGTAATGAGACTTGGTACAGTATATGTTTATACACATTGTAATGCCCTGACATCTAAGTTCGTTCAATTGTTTACATAATCTCAAGATGGCGGTTGTGCGAAATATTTCACTGGCATTCTATATCTCTGAAATTATTACCGGTATCACCCTGAAATTTTGTACGGAGATAAGGGGCACCACTGGAAGTTCACTTATGAGACTTTCAAAATACGGTTAACTACAAAACGAACATGGCGGCCACGCGAATTTGAAAGTTTTATATAGACTTTTCTCACGATTTAATGATCCAAACGCAATGAAACATGGCACAGGAAATGTTTATACACATTATAATGCTCTGGTATTTAATTTGGTTCAATTGTTTACATAACCTCAAGATGGCGGCTGTGCTAATTTTCAAATTAAGTTTTTATTTTCATGTGTCGTAATCATGCGATCGAGGTGAAAGTTTGAATAATGAACCTACGCAATATTTTTCTTTAATGGTACATGACTCTATGGCCAATACATATAACAATCCAACATGGCGTCCTTCCGAAATATTTAGATGGTTCTCAATATCTACGAATCTATTATATCAATCAAACTGAATTTTTAAATGTTCATAGGGGCTATGAACATAAGTTCACCTATAGGACCTTCAATAACCTGGTTACCAAAAATCCAACATGGTGGTGACCGCACCAAATTTCAGTTTGATATCTTGAAAATTGCCACCTGTACTTCTCTAAACCCAAATATGTCACGCACAATGGACATTTTCAGGGCCCCAAAAAGAGAAAAAGGTGAGAGATATCAAAAAATCGTTATGAGTAAAATAGTTCCATACCCTGGTGATCTTACACCTTTACATTTGACGTTTTTCGATACGACCATCCGTTTCCGAGATATATTGATTCCAAAAAAAGGGGATGAAATTCAGGGCCCCAAAAAAAGGTCCGGCCCTGCACTGATTTTAACGCCCAACAATAGGGTTCCTCACAGGCCCTAGCTCTTTCACCGTACCAAATTTCTGCTTGATATCTTGAAAATTGCGACCTGTGCCTTGCTAAACGCAAAAATGTCACGCACAATGGACATTTTCAGGGCCCCCAAAAAAGAAAACGGTGAGAGATATCAAAAAATCGTTTTGAGTAAAAAAGGTGCATACCGCGGAGATCATACACCAATACATTTAGCTTTTTTCGATACGATCAACCGTTTCCGAGATATATCGATTCCAAAAAAAAGTTTGAAATTCAGAGCCCCAAAAAAAGATCCGGCCCTGCACCGATTTTAACGCCCAACAACAGGATTCGTCACAGTCACTAACTCTTTCTCCGTACCAAATTTCAGCTTAATATCTTGAAAATTGCGACCGGTACTTAGCTAAACGCAAAAATGTCACGCACAATGGACATTTTCAGGGCCCCAAAAAAAGAAAACGGTGAGAGATATCAAAAAATTGTTTTGAGTAAAAAAGTTGCATATCGCGGAGATCTTACACCCATACATTTAACATTTTTCGATACGATCAACCGTTTCCGAGATCTATCGATTCCAAAAAAAAAAATTGAAATTCAGGGCCCCAAAAAAGATCCGGCCCTGCACCGATTTTAACGCCCAACAATAGGATTCGTCACAGTCACTAACTCTTTCACCGTACCAAATGTCAGCTTAATATCTTGAAAATAGCGGCCAGTAATTAACTAAACGCAAATATGACACATGCAATGGACATTTTCAGGGCCCCAAAAAAAGGAAACTTTGAGAGATATCAAAAAATCGTTTTGAGTAAAAAAGTTGCATACCGCGGAGATCTTACACCTATACATTTAACATTTTTCGATACGACCAACCGTTTCCGAGATATATCGATTCCAAAAAACAGTTAGAAATTCAGGGCCTCTCAAAAAGAACCGGCCCTGCACCGATTTTAACGCCCAACAACAGGATTCGTCACAGTCACTAACTCTTTCATCGTACCAAATTTCAGCTTAATATCTTAAAAATTGCGACCAGTACTTAGCTAAACGCAAAAATGTCACGCACAATGGACATTTTCAGAGCCCCAAAAAAAGAAAACGGTGAGAGATATCAAAAAATTGTTTCGAGTAAAAAAGTTGCATATCGCGGAGATCTTACACCTGTACATTTAACAATTTTCGATACGATCAACCGTTTACGAGATGTATCGATTCCAAAAAAAGTTTGAAATTCAGGGCCCCCAAAAAAGATCCGGCCCTGTACCGATTTTAACGCCCAACAATAGGATTCGTCACAGTCACTAACTCTTTCATCGTACCAAATTTCAGCCTAATATCATGAAAATTGCGACCAGTACTTAGGTAAACGCAAAAATGTCACGCACAATGGACGTTTTCTGGGCCCCAAAAATAGAAAACGGTGAGAGATATCAAAAAATCGTTTTCAGTAAAAAAAGTTGCATACCGCGGAGATCTTACACCTATACATTTAACATTTTTCGATACGACCAACCGTTTCCGTGATATATCGATTCAAAAAAATAGGATGAAATTCAGGGCCCCAAAAAAAGGTCCGGCCCTGCACCGATTTTAACGCCCAACAATAGGGTTTGTTACAGGCCCCAACTCTTTCACCGTACCAAATTTTAGCTCGATATCTTGAAAATTGCGACCTGTACTTTGCTAAACGCAAAAACGTCACGCACATACATACGTACATACATACATACATACAGACAGACTTTTTCCAATATACCACGGCTATATGAAAGCCTATAGGATCTTTAGATCCGGCTTTCATAACAAGGCGGCAAAGCGAAGTTGCGACTTTAAATAGACGTTTCTCGCGATTTTACCAACCAAACGTAATGAGACTTGGTACAGTATATGTTTATACACATTGTAATGCCCTGACATCTAAGTTCGTTCAATTGTTTACATAATCTCAAGATGGCGGTTGTGCGAAATATTTCACTGGCATTCTATATCTCTGAAATTATTACCGGTATCACCCTGAAATTTTGTACGGAGATAAGGGGCACCACTGGAAGTTCACTTATGAGACTTTCAAAATACGGTTAACTACAAAACGAACATGGCGGCCACGCGAATTTGAAAGTTTTATATAGACTTTTCTCACGATTTAATGATCCAAACGCAATGAAACATGGCACAGGAAATGTTTATACACATTATAATGCTCTGGTATTTAATTTGGTTCAATTGTTTACATACCCTCAAGATGGCGGCTGTGCTAATTTTCAAATTAAGTTTTTATTTTCATGTGTCGTAATCATGCGATCGAGGTGAAAGTTTGAATAATGAACCTACGCAATATTTTTCTTTAATGGTACATGACTCTATGGCCAATACATATAACAATCCAACATGGCGTCCTTCCGAAATATTTAGATGGTTCTCAATATCTACGAATCTATTATATCAATCAAACTGAATTTTTAAATGTTCATAGGGGCTATGAACATAAGTTCACCTATAGGACCTTCAATAACCTGGTTACCAAAAATCCAACATGGTGGTGACCGCACCAAATTTCAGTTTGATATCTTGAAAATTGCCACCTGTACTTCTCTAAACCCAAATATGTCACGCACAATGGACATTTTCAGGGCCCCAAAAAGAGAAAAAGGTGAGAGATATCAAAAAATCGTTATGAGTAAAATAGTTCCATACCCTGGTGATCTTACACCTTTACATTTGACGTTTTTCGATACGACCATCCGTTTCCGAGATATATTGATTCCAAAAAAAGGGGATGAAATTCAGGGCCCCAAAAAAAGGTCCGGCCCTGCACTGATTTTAACGCCCAACAATAGGGTTCCTCACAGGCCCTAGCTCTTTCACCGTACCAAATTTCTGCTTGATATCTTGAAAATTGCGACCTGTGCCTTGCTAAACGCAAAAATGTCACGCACAATGGACATTTTCAGGGCCCCCAAAAAAGAAAACGGTGAGAGATATCAAAAAATCGTTTTGAGTAAAAAAGGTGCATACCGCGGAGATCATACACCAATACATTTAACTTTTTTCGATACGATCAACCGTTTCCGAGATATATCGATTCCAAAAAAAAGTTTGAAATTCAGAGCCCCAAAAAAAGATCCGGCCCTGCACCGATTTTAACGCCCAACAACAGGATTCGTCACAGTCACTAACTCTTTCTCCGTACCAAATTTCAGCTTAATATCTTGAAAATTGCGACCGGTACTTAGCTAAACGCAAAAATGTCACGCACAATGGACATTTTCAGGGCCCCAAAAAAAGAAAACGGTGAGAGATATCAAAAAATTGTTTTGAGTAAAAAAGTTGCATATCGCGGAGATCTTACACCCATACATTTAACATTTTTCGATACGATCAACCGTTTCCGAGATCTATCGATTCCAAAAAAAAAAATTGAAATTCAGGGCCCCAAAAAAGATCCGGCCCTGCACCGATTTTAACGCCCAACAATAGGATTCGTCACAGTCACTAACTCTTTCACCGTACCAAATGTCAGCTTAATATCTTGAAAATAGCGGCCAGTAATTAACTAAACGCAAATATGACACATGCAATGGACATTTTCAGGGCCCCAAAAAAAGGAAACTTTGAGAGATATCAAAAAATCGTTTTGAGTAAAAAAGTTGCATACCGCGGAGATCTTACACCTATACATTTAACATTTTTCGATACGACCAACCGTTTCCGAGATATATCGATTCCAAAAAACAGTTAGAAATTCAGGGCCTCTCAAAAAGAACCGGCCCTGCACCGATTTTAACGCCCAACAACAGGATTCGTCACAGTCACTAACTCTTTCATCGTACCAAATTTCAGCTTAATATCTTAAAAATTGCGACCAGTACTTAGCTAAACGCAAAAATGTCACGCACAATGGACATTTTCAGAGCCCCAAAAAAAGAAAACGGTGAGAGATATCAAAAAATTGTTTCGAGTAAAAAAGTTGCATATCGCGGAGATCTTACACCTGTACATTTAACAATTTTCGATACGATCAACCGTTTACGAGATGTATCGATTCCAAAAAAAGTTTGAAATTCAGGGCCCCCAAAAAAGATCCGGCCCTGTACCGATTTTAACGCCCAACAATAGGATTCGTCACAGTCACTAACTCTTTCATCGTACCAAATTTCAGCCTAATATCATGAAAATTGCGACCAGTACTTAGGTAAACGCAAAAATGTCACGCACAATGGACGTTTTCTGGGCCCCAAAAATAGAAAACGGTGAGAGATATAAAAAAATAGTTTTGAGTAAAAAAGTTGCATACCGCGGAGATCTTACACCCATACATTTAACATTTTTCGATACGATCAACCGTTTCCGAGATCTATCGATTCCAAAAAAAAGTTTGAAATTCAGGGCCCCAAAAAAGATCCGGCCCTGCACCGATTTTAACGCCCAACAATAGGATTCGTCACAGTCACTAACTCTTTCACCGTACCAAATGTCAGCTTAATATCTTGAAAATAGCGACCAGTAATTAACTAAACGCAAAAATGACACATACAATGGACATTTTCAGGGCCCCAAAAAAAAGGAAACTTTGAGAGATATCAAAAAATCGTATTGAGTAAAAAAGTTGCATACCGCGGATATCTTACACCTATACGTTTAACATTTTTCGATACGACCAACCGTTTCCGAGATATATCGATTCCAAGAAACAGTTAGAAATTCAGGGCCCCTCAAAAAGAACCGGCCCTGCACCTATTTTAACGCCCAACAATAGGATTCGTCACAGTCACTAACTCTTTCATCGTACCAAATTTCAGCTTAATATCTTAAAAATTGCGACCAGTACTTAGCTAAACGCAAAAATGTCACGCACAATGGACATTTTCAGCGCCCCAAAAAAAGAAAACGGTGAGAGATATCAAAAAATTGTTTTGAGTAAAAAAGTTGCATATCGCGGAGATCTTACACCTGTACATTTAACATTTTTCGATACGATCAACCGTTTCCGAGATCTATCGATTCCAAAAAAAAGTTTGAAATTCAGGGCCCCAAAAAAGATCCGGCCCTGCACCGATTTTAACGCCCAACAATAGGATTCGTCACAGTCACTAACTCTTTCACCGTACTAAATGTCAGCTTAATATCTTGTAAATAGCGACCAGTAATTAACTAAACGCAAAATTGACACATACAATGGACATTTTCAGGGCCTCAAAAAGAAGGAAACTTTGAGAGATATCAAAAAATCGTTTTGAGTAAAAAAGTTGCATACCGCGGAGATCTTACACCTATACATTTAACATTTTTCTATACGACCAACCGTTTCCGAGATATATCGATTCCAAAAAACAGTTAGAAATTCAGGGCCCCTCAAAAAGAACCGGACCTGCACCGATTTTAACGCCCAACAATAGGATTCGTCACAGTTACTAACTCTTTCATCGTACCAAATTTCAGCTTAATATCTTAAAAATTGCGACCAGTACTTAGCTAAACGCAAAAATGTCACGCACAATGGACATTTACAGAGCCCCAAAAAAAAGAAAACGGTGAGAGATATCAAAAAATTGTTTTGAGTAAAAAAGTTGCATATCGCGGAGATCTTACACCTGTACATTTAACAATTTTCGATACGATCAACCGTTTACGAGATATATCGATTCCAAAAAAAGTTTGAAATTCAGGGCCCCCAAAAAAGATCCGGCCCTGTACCGATTTTAACGCCCAACAATGGGATTCGTCACAGTCACTAACTCTTTCATCGTACCAAATTTCAGCCTAATATCTTGAAAATTGCGACCAGTACTTAGGTAAACGCAAAAATGTCACGCACAATGGACATTTTCAGGGCCCCAAAAAAAGAAAACAGTGAGAGATATCAAAAAATCGTTTTCAGTAAAAAAGTTGCATACCGCGGAGATCTTACACCTATACATTTAACATTTTTCGATACGACCAACCGTTTCCGTGATATATCGATTCAAAAAAATAGGATGAAATTCAGGGCCCCCAAAAAAGGTCCGGCCCTGCACCGATTTTAACGCCCAACAATAGGGTTTGTTACAGGCCCCAACTCTTTCACCGTACCAAATTTTAGCTCGATATCTTGAAAATTGCGACCTGTACTTTGCTAAACGCAAAAACGTCACGCACACACATACGTACATACATACATACATACAGACAGACTTTTTCCAATATACCACGGCTATATGAAAGCCTATAGGATCTTTAGATCCGGCTTTCATAACAAGTAGGAGTCCCCGCAGCACGACCTGGTATTGATGAGACAGTGGCGCAGCAGCAAGGGGCCAGCAAGAGGGGTTATAATCTCAAACAACAACTTCGTTGGCGGCAAGGCCTGATGCCTAGCATTTCGGGCCTTTGGCCCGATTGTGTGGTAATGTAGGAAAATTATAAAATGTTATTCTAGGCAATGCTGACACCATCACGTGGTTATGAAAGCCGGACGTCCTGGGAAATGGAAAGTATATTACAGCTGTAAATACATTATTTAACTTATTGAAAAGGTGAAAACGTTTTATTATAGATAATTTTCCGTAGAATTCAATTAGACCATCTTTTAAATTTTTACATATTATTATATACATTTGGGCCCCATTTTTTTTTCAAAAACCAAAAACATTTAATAATATCTTCAGGGTCCCAAAATAAGAAAACGGTGAGAGATATCAAAAAATCGTTAGGAGTAAAAAAGATGCATACCGCGGAGATCTTACCCCTGAACATTTAACGTTTTTCGATGCGACCAACCGTTTCCGAGATATACCGATTCAAAAAAGAAGTTTGAAATTCTGGGCCCGCCAAAAAGATCCGGCCCTGCACCGTTTTTAACACCCGACAACTGGTTTCCTCAGAGGGTCCAGCACTTTCACAGCTCGAAATTTCAGCTCGATATCTTGAAAATTGCGACCTGTAATTCGCTAAACCCAAAAATGTCACGCACAATGGATATTTTCAGGGCCCAAAAAATAGGAAACGCTGAGAGATATCAAAAAATCCTTTAGAGTAAAAAAATTTGCATACCGCGGAGATCTTACACCTGTACATTTAACTTTTTTCGATGCGACCAACCGTTTCCGAGATATATCGATTCCAAAAAAAATTGAAATTCAGGGCCCCAAAAAAAAAGATTCGGCCCAGCACCGATTTTAACGCCCAACAATAGGATTCGTCACTGTCACTAAATCTTTCACCGTACCAAATTTCAGCTTAATATCTTGAAAATTGCGACCAGTACTTAGCTAAAGGCAAAAATGTCACGCACAATGGACATTTTCAGGGCCCCCAAAAAATAAAACGGTGAGAGATATCAAAAAATAGTTTTGAGTAAAAAAGTTGCATACCGCGGAGATCTTACACCTATACATTTAACATTATTCGATACGATCAACCGTTACCGAGATATATCGATTCAAAAAAAAAGTTTGATATTCAGGGCCCCCGAAAATATTCGGCCCTGCACCGATTTTAACGCCCAACAATAGGATTCGTCACAGTCACTAACTCTTTCACCGTGCCAAATTTCAGTTTAATATCTTGAAAATTGCGACCAGTACTAAGCCAAACGCAAAAATGTCACTCACAATGGACATTTTCAGGGCCCCAAAAAAAGAAAACGGTGAGAGATATCAAAAAATCGTTTTGAGTAAAAAAGTTGCATACCGCGGAGATCTTACACCTGCACCTTTAACATTTTTCGAAACGACCAACCGTTTCCAAGATATATCGATTTCAAAAAACAGTTAGAAATTCAGGTCCCCCAAAAAAGATCCTGCCCTGCACCGATTTTAACGCCCAACAATAGGATTCTTCACAGTCACAAACTCTTTCACCGTACCAAATTTCAGATTAATATCTTGAAAATTGCGACCGGTACTTAGCTAAACGCAAAAATGTCACACACAATGGACATATTCAGGGCCCCAAAAAAAGAAAACGGTGAGAGATATCAAAAAATTATTTTCAGTAAAAAAGTTGCATACCGCGGAGATCTTACACCTGTACATTGAACATTTTTCGATACGACCAACCGTTTCCGAGATATATTGATTCAAAAAAACAGTTAGAAATTCAGGGCCCCAAAAGAAAATCCGGCCCTGCACCGATTTTAACGTCCAAAAACAGGATTCGTCAAAGTCACTAACTCTTCCACCGTACCAAATTTCAGCTTAATATCTTGAAAATTGCGACCAGTACTTAGCTAAACGCAACAATATCACACACAATGGACATTTTCAGGGCCCCAAAAAAAGAAAACGGTGAGAGATATCTAAAAATCGTTTTGAGTAAAAAAGTTGCATACCGCGGAGATCTTACACCTGTACATTTAACATTTTTCGATACGACCAACCGTTTCCGAGATATATTGATTCCAAAAAACAGTTAGAAATTCAGGGCCCCCCAAAAAGATCCGGCCCTGCGCCGATTTTAACGCCCAACAATAGCGTTCGTCACAGTCACTAACTCTTTCACCGTACCAAATTTCAGCTTAATATCTTGAAAATTGCGACCAGTACCTAGCTAAACTCAAAAATGTCACGCACAACGCACATTTTCAGGGACCCAAAAAAAGAAAACGGTGAGAGATATCAAAAAATAGTTTTGAGTAAAAAAGTTGTTTACCGCGGAGATTTTACACCTATACATTTAACATTTTTCGATACGACCAACCGTTCCCGAGATATATCGATTCCAAAAAATAGGATGAAATTCAGGGCCCCAAAAAATGGTCCAGCCCTGAACCGATTTTAACGCCCAACAATAGGGTTCGTCACAGGCCCCTACTCTTTCACCGTACCAAATTTAAGCTCGATATCTTGAAAATTGCGACCTGTACTTTGCTAAACGCAAAAATGTCACATACAATGGACAATTTTCAGTGCCCCAAAAAAGGAAAACGGTGAGAGATATCAAAAAATCGTTTTGAGTAAAAAAGTTGCACACCGCGGAGGTCTTACACCCGTAGATTTAACTTTTTTCGATACGACCAGCCGTTTCCGAGCTATATCGATTCAAAAAAATAGGATGAAATTCAGGGCCCCAAAAAAAGGTCCGGCCCTGGACCGATTTTAACGCCCAACAATAGGGTTCGTCACAGGCCCAAACTCTTTCACCGTACCAAATTTCAGCTCGATATCTTGAAAATTGCGACCTGTACTTTGCTAAACGCAAAAACGTCACGCACATACATACATACATACATACATACATACATACATACAGACAGACTTTTTTTGAAATTTTTTTTTTCGACTCTGATTCGATTGGAATAGGTTTGAACCGTGGGCGACGCTTAGTTTCCGAGATCTCGAAAAATCCTACCACGGCTATATGAAAGCCTATAGGATCTTTAGATCCGGCTTTCATAACAAGGCGGCCAAGCGAAGTTGCGACTTTAAATAGACGTTTCTCGCGATTTTACCAACCAAACGTAATGAGACTTGGTACAGTATATGTTTATACACATTGTAATGCCCTGACATCTAAGTTCGTTCAATTGTTTACATAATCTCAAGATGGCGGTTGTGCGAAATATTTCACTGGCATTCTATATCTCTGAAATTATTACCGGTATCACCCTGAAATTTTGTACGGAGATAAGGGGCACCACTGGAAGTTCACTTATGAGACTTTCAAAATACGGTTAACTACAAAACGAACATGGCGGCCACGCGAATTTGAAAGTTTTATATAGACTTTTCTCACGATTTAATGATCCAAACGCAATGAAATATGGCACAGGAAATGTTTATACACATTATAATGCTCTGGTGTTTAATTTGGTTCAATTGTTTACATAACCTCAAGATGGCGGCTGTGCTAATTTTCAAATTAAGTTTTTATTTTCATGTGTCGTAATCATGCGATCGAGGTGAAAGTTTGAATAATGAACCTACGCAATATTTTTCTTTAATGGTACATGACTCTATGGCCAATACATATAACAATCCAACATGGCGTCCATCCGAAATATTTAGATGGTTCTCAATATCTACGAATCTATTATATCAATCAAACTGAATTTTTAAATGTTCATAGGGGCCATGAACATAAGTTCACCTATAGGACTTTCAATAACCTGGTTACCAAAAATCCAACATGGTGGTGACCGCACCAAATTTCAGTTTGATATCTTGAAAATTGCCACCTGTACTTCTCTAAACCCAAATATGTCACGCACAATGGACATTTTCAGGGCCCCAAAAAGAGAAAAAGGTGAGAGATATCAAAAAATCGTTATGAGTAAAATAGTTCCATACCCTGGTGATCTTACACCTTTACATTTGACGTTTTTCGATACGACCATCCGTTTCCGAGATATATTGATTCCAAAAAAAGGGGATGAAATACAGGGCCCCAAAAAAAGGTCCGGCCCTGCACTGATTTTAACGCCCAACAATAGGGTTCCTCACAGGCCCTAGCTCTTTCACCGTACCAAATTTCTGCTTGATATCTTGAAAATTGCGACCTGTGCCTTGCTAAACGCAAAAATGTCACGCACAATGGACATTTTCAGGGCCCCCAAAAAAGAAAACGGTGAGAGATATCAAAAAATCGTTTTGTGTAAAAAAGGTGCATACCGCGGAGATCTTACACCAATACATTTAACTTTTTTCGATACGATCAACCGTTTCCGAGATATATCGATTCCAAAAAAAAGTTTGAAATTCAGAGCCCCCAAAAAAGATCCGGCCCTGCACCGATTTTAACGCCCAACAATAGGATTCGTCACAGTCACTAACTCTTTCTCCGTACCAAATTTCAGCTTAATATCTTGAAAATTGCGACCGGTACTTAGCTAAACGCAAAAATGTCACGCACAATGGACATTTTCAGGGCCCCAAAAAAAGAAAACGGTGAGAGATATCAAAACATTGTTTTGAGTAAAAAAGTTGCATATCGCGGAGATCTTACACCCATACATTTAACATTTTTCGATACGATCAACCGTTTCCGAGATCTATCGATTCCAAAAAAAAAAATTGAAATTCAGGGCCCCAAAAAAGATCCGGCCCTGCACCGATTTTAACGCCCAACAATAGGATTCGTCACAGTCACTAACTCTTTCACCGTACCAAATGTCAGCTTAATATCTTGAAAATAGCGACCAGTAATTAACTAAACGCAAAAATGACACATGCAATGGACATTTTCAGGGCCCCAAAAAAAGGAAACTTTGAGAGATATCAAAAAATCGTTTTGAGTAAAAAAGTTGCATACCCCGGAGATCTTACACCTATACATTTAACATTTTTCGATACGACCAACCGTTTCCGAGATATATCGATTCCAAAAAACAGTTAGAAATTCAGGGCCCCTCAAAAAGAACCGACCCTGCACCGATTTTAACGCCCAACAATAGGATTCGTCATAGTCACTAACTCTTTCATCGTACCAAATTTCAGCTTAATATCTTAAAAATTGCGACCAGTACTTAGCTAAACGCAAAAATGTCACGCACAATGGACATTTTCAGAGCCCCAAAAAAAGAAAACGGTGAGAGATATCAAAAAATTGTTTTGAGTAAAAAAGTTGCATATCGCGGAGATCTTACACCTGTACATTTAACAATTTTCGATACGATCAACCGTTTACGAGATGTATCGATTCCAAAAAAAGTTTGAAATTCAGGGCCCCCAAAAAAGATCCGGCCCTGTACCGATTTTAACGCCCAACAATAGGATTCGTCACAGTCACTAACTCTTTCATCGTACCAAATTTCAGCCTAATATCATGAAAATTGCGACCAGTACTTAGGTAAACGCAAAAATGTCACGCACAATGGACGTTTTCTGGGCCCCAAAAATAGAAAACGGTGAGAGATATAAAAAAATAGTTTTGAGTAAAAAAGTTGCATACCGCGGAGATCTTACACCCATACATTTAACATTTTTCGATACGATCAACCGTTTCCGAGATCTATCGATTCCAAAAAAAAAGTTTGAAATTCAGGGCCCCAAAAAAGATCCGGCCCTGCACCGATTTTAACGCCCAACAATAGGATTCGTCACAGTCACTAACTCTTTCACCGTACCAAATGTCAGCTTAATATCTTGAAAATAGCGACCAGTTATTAACTAAACGCAAAAATGACACATACAATGGACATTTTCAGGGCCCCAAAAAAAAGGAAACTTTGAGAGATATCAAAAAATCGTATTGAGTAAAAAAGTTGCATACCGCGGATATCTTACACCTATACATTTAACATTTTTCGATGCGACCAACCGTTTCCGAGATATATCGATTCCAAAAAACAGTTAGAAATTCAGGGCCCCTCAAAAAGAACCGGCCCTGCACCGATTTTAACGCCCAACAATAGGATTCGTCACAGTTACTAACTCTTTCATCGTACCAAATTTCAGCTTAATATCTTAAAAATTGCGACCAGTACTTAGCTAAACGCAAAAATGTCACGCACAATGGACATTTTCAGAGCCCCAAAAAAAGAAAACGGTGAGAGATATCAAAAAATTGTTTTGAGTAAAAAAGTTGCATATCGCGGAGATCTTACACCTGTACATTTAACAATTTTCGATACGATCAACCGTTTACGAGATATATCGATTCCAAAAAAAAGTTTGAAATTCAGGGCCCCCAAAAAAGATCCGGCCCTGTACCGATTTTAACGCCCAACAATAGGATTCGTCACAGTCACTAACTCTTTCATCGTACCAAATTTCAGCCTAATATCTTGAAAATTGCGACCAGTACTTAGGTAAACGCAAAAATGTCACGCACAATGGACATTTTCAGGGCCCCAAAAAAAGAAAACAGTGAGAGATATCAAAAAATCGTTTTCAGTAAAAAAAGTTGCATACCGCGGAGATCTTACACCTATACATTTAACATTTTTCGATACGACCAACCGTTTCCGTGATATATCGATTCAAAAAAATAGGATGAAATTCAGGGCCCCCAAAAAAGGTCCGGCCCTGCACCGATTTTAACGCCCAACAATAGGGTTTGTTACAGGCCCCAACTCTTTCACCGTACCAAATTTTAGCTCGATATCTTGAAAATTGCGACCTGTACTTTGCTAAACGCAAAAACGTCACGCACATACATACATACATACATACATACATACATACATACAGACAGACTTTTTCCAATATACCACGGCTATATGAAAGCCTATAGGATCTTTAGATCCGGCTTTCATAACAAGTTGGAGTCCACGCAGCACGACCTGCTTTTAGTGAGACGGTGGCGCAACATAGGGGCCAGCAAGATGGGTAATAATCTCACACAACAACTTCGTTGGCGGCAAGGCCTGATGCCTAGCATTTCGGGTCTTTGGCCCGATTGTGTGGTTATGTAGGAAAATTATAAAATGTAATTCTAGGCAATGCTGACACCATCACGTGGTTATGAAAGCCGGACGTCCTGGGAAATGGAAAGTATATTACAGCTAATTTAATACAGCTGTAAATACATTATTTAACGTATTGAAAAGGTGAAAACGGGTTATTATTGATAATTTTCCGTAGAATTCAATTAGACCATCGTTTAAATGTTTACCTATCATTATATACATTTGGGCCCCATTTTTTTTTCAAAAACCAAGAACATTTAGTATCTTCAGGGCCCCAAAATAAGAAAACGGTGAGAGATATCAAAAAATCGTTAGGAGAAAAAAAGATGCATACTGCGGAGATCTTACACCTGAACATTTAACGCTTTTCGATGCGACCAACCGTTTCCGAGATATATCGATTCAAAAAAAAGTTTGAAATTCTGGGCCCCCCTAAAAGATCCGGCCCTGCACCGTCTTTAACGCCCGACAACTGGTTTCCTCACAGGGTTCAACTATTTCACAGCTCCAAATTTCAGCTCGATATCTTGAAAATTGCGACCTGTACTTCGCTAAACCCAAAAATGTCACGCACGATAGACATTTTCAGGGCCCAAAAAAAAGAATACGGTGAGAGATATCAAAAAATCGTTTAGAGTAAAAAAGTTGCATACCGCGGAGATCTTACACCTGTACATTTAACAATTTCGATGCGACCAACTGTTTCCGAGATATATCGATTCCAAAAAAAGAGTTTGAAATCCAGGGCCGACCAAAAAGATCGGGCCGTGCACCGTCTTTAACGCCCAACAATAAGATTCCTCACAGTCACTAACTCTTTCGCCGTACCAAATTTCAGCATAATATCTTGAAAATTGCGACCAGTACTTAGCTAAACGCAAAAATGTCACGCACAACGGACATTTTCAGGGCCCCCCACCCAAAAAAAAAGAAAGCGGTGAGAGATATCAAGAAATCGTTTTGAGTATAAAAGTTGCATACCGCGGAGATCTTACACCTATACATTTAACATTTTTCGATACGATCAACCGTTTCCGAGATATATCGATTCCAAAAAAAAGTTTGAAATTCAGAGCCCCCAAAAAGATCCGTCCCTGCACAGATTTTAACGCCCAACAATAGGATTCGTCACAATCACTAACTCTTTCACCGTACCAAATTTCAGCTTAATATCTTAAAAATGGCGACCAGTACTTAGCTAAACGCAAAAATGTCACGCACGATGGATATTTTCAGGGCCCCAAAAAAAGAAAACGGTGAGAGATATCAAAAAATCTTTTGAGTAAAAAATTTGCATACCGCGGAGATCTTACTCCTATTCCTTTAACATTTTTCGATACGATCAACCGTTTCCGAGATATACCGATTCCAAAAAAACGTTTGAAATTCAGGGCCCCCAAAAAAGATCCGGCCCTCCAGCGATTTTAACGCCCAACAACAGGATTCGTCACAGTCACTAACTCTTTCACCGTACCAAATTTCAGCTTCATATATTGAAAATTGAGACCAGTGCTTAGTTAAACGCAAAAATGTCACTCACAATGGACATTTTCAGGGCCCTAAGAAAAGAAAATGGTGAGAGATATCAAAAAATATTTTGGAGTAAAAAAGTTGCATACCGCAGAGATCTTACACCTGTACATTTAACATTTTTCGATACGACCATTCGTTTCCGAGATATATCGCTTCGAAAAATAAGTTTGAAATTCAGAGCCCCCAAAAAGATCCGGCCCTGCACAGATATTAACGCCCAACAATAGGATTCGTCACAGTCACTAACTCCTTCGTCGTACCAAATTTCAGCTTAATATCTTGAAAATTGCGACCAGTACTTAGCTAAACGCAAAAATGTCACGCACAATGGACATTTTCAGGGCCCCAAAAATAGAAAACGGTGAGAGATATCAAAAAATCGTTTTTTGTAAAAAACTTGCATACCGCGGAGATCTTACACCTGTACATTTAACATTTTCGATGCGACCAACTGTTTCCGAGATATATCGATTCCAAAAAAAAGATTAAAATTCAGGACACCCAAAAAATAACCGGCCCTGCACCGATCTTAACGCCCAACAACAGGATTCGTCACAGTCACTAACTCTTTCACCGCACCAAATTTCAGCTTAATATCTTGAAAATTGCGACCAGTACTTAGCTAAACGCAAAAATGTCACGCACAATGGACATTTTCAGGGCCCCAAAAAATGAAAACGGTGAGAGATATCAAAAAATCGTTTTTAGTAAAAAAAAATGCATACCGCGGAGATCTTACACCTGTACATTTAACATTTTTCGATACGACCAACCGTTTCCGAGATATATCGATTCCAAAAAAAAGTTTGAAATTCAGGGCCCCCAAAAAAGATTCGGCCCTGCACCGATTTTAACGCCCAACAATTGGATTCGTCACAGTCACTAACTCTTTCGCCGCACCAAATTTCAGCTTAATATCTTGAGAATTGCGACCAGTACTTAGCTAAACGCAAAAATGTCACGCACAATGGACATTTTCAGGGCCCCAAAAAAAGAAAACGGTGAGAGATATCAAAAAATCGTTTTGAGTAAAAAAGTTGCATACCACGGAGATCTTACACCTATACATTTAACATTTTTCGATACGACCAACCGTTTCCGAGATATATCGATTCACAAAAATAGGATAAAATTCAGGGCCCCGAAAAAAGGTCCGGCCCTGCACCGATTTTAACGCCCAACAATAGAGTTCGTCACAGGCCCCAACTCTTTTACCGTACCAAATTTCAGCTCGATATCTTGAAAATTGCGACCTGTACTTTGCTAAACGCAAAAGCGTCACGCACATACATACATACATACATACAGACAGACTTTTTCCCACACACCACGGCTATATGAAAGCCTATAGGATCTTTAGATCCGGCTTTCATAACAAGTAGGAGTCCACGCAGCACGACCTGCTTTTGATGAGACGGTGGCGCAGCAGCAAGGGGCCAGCAAGAGGGGTTATAATCTCAAACAACAACTTCGTTGGTGGCAAGGCCTGCGGATTTGCATTTCGGACCTTCGACCCGATTGCAAGGAAATGTAGGAAAATTATAAAATGTTATTCTAGGCAATGCTGACACCATCACATGGTTATGAAAGCCGGACGTCTTCGGAAGTGGAAAATATCTTACTGCTGTAAATGCATGATTCAACTTATTGAAAAGGTTAAAACGAGTAATTATAGATAATTTTCCGTAGAATTTAATTAGACCATAAGTTGAATTTTTACTAGATGTTATATACATTTGGGCTCCATTTTTTTTTCAAAAACCAAAACATTTAATAACATCAAAACGGTGAGAGATATCAAAATATCATAAGGGGTAGAAAAGTTGCAAATCACTGAGATCTTACACCTGTAGATTTAACTTTTTTCGATAGGATCGACGCTTCCCGAGATATAACGATTCGAAAAATAGAATGAAATTCACGGCCCCAAAAAAGGAAAATGGTGAGAGATATGAAAAAATCATATGAGTTAAAAAAGTTGCTAATCACTGAGGTCCTAAATTTGTAGATTTTACTTTGTTCGATACGTTCAACCGTTTCCCAAATATAACGGTTCGAAAAAGAGGAAGAAATTCAGGGCCGCAGAAAATCAAATCGGTGAGAGATATCAAAAAATCTTAAGGGTTGAAAAAGTTGCTAATCACTGAGTTCTTACACCTGTAGATTTAACTTTGTTAGATACGGCCAACCGTTTCCCAGATATAACAGTTCGAAAAAAAGGATGACATTCGGGGCTCCAGAAAAGGAAAACGGTGAGAGATATCAAAACATCATCAGGGCTAAAAAAAGGATGAAATTCAGGGCCCCAAAGAATGGTCCGGCCATGCACCAATTTTAACGCCCGACAAGAGAGTTCCTGACGGGCAGAATTTCTTTCCCCGTGACACATTTCAGCTCGATATCTTGAAAATTCCGACCTCTAGTTTGCTAAACGTAAAAAAGTCACGCACATACGTACATTTTCAGGGCCCCCAAGAAAGACAACGCTGAGAGATATCAAAAAATCGTTATGGGTAAGATCGTTGCATACCGCGGAGATTTAACACTTGTGTATTTAACTTTTTTCGATATGACCAACCGTCTCCGAGATATATCGATTCCAAAAGAGTTTCAAATTCAGGGCCCCGAAAAAAGATACAGCCCTGCACCGAATTTAACGCCGAAAAATAGGGTTCCTCATAGGCTCTAGCTCTTTTACCGCTCCAAATTACAGCTTGATATCTTGAAAATTGCGACCTGTACTTTGCTAAACCCAAAAACGTCACGCACATACGCACAATTTCAGGGCCCCAAAAAAAGAAAACGGTGAGAGATATCAAAAAATAGTTTTGAGTAAAAAAGTTGCATACCGCGGAGATCTTACACCTATACCTTTAACATTTTAGGATACGATCAACCGTTTCCGAAATATATCTATTCTAAAAAAAAGTTTGAAATTCAGGGCCCCACAAAAAAAGATCCGGCCCTGCACCGATTTTAACGCACAACAATAGGATTCTTCACAGTCACTAACTCTTTCACCGTACCAAATTTCAGCTTAATATCTTGAAAATTGCGACCAGTACTTAGCTAAACGCAAAAATGTCACGCACAATGGACATTTTCAGGGCCCCCAAAAAAAGAAAACGGTGAGTGATATCAAAAAATCGTTTTGAAAAAAAAAAGTTGCATACCGCGGAGATCTTACACCTGTAGATTTAACGTTTTCGATACGACCAACCGTTTCCGAGATATATCGATTCAAAAAAATGTTTGAAATTCAGGGCCCCCCAAAAAGATTCGGCCCTTTACTGTCTTTAACGCCCGACTATTGGTTTCCTCACAGGGTCTAACTCTTTCACCGCACCAAATTTCAGTTCGATATCTTGAAATTTGCGACCTGTACTTCGCTATACCCAAATATGTCACGCACACTGGACATCTTCAGGGCCCCAAAATGGAAAAGGGTGAGAGATATCAAAAAATCATTATGAGTAAAAAAGATGCACACCGCGAAGATCTTACACCTGTACCTTTAACGTTTTTCGATACGACCAACCGTTTCCGAGATATATCGATTCCAAAAATAAGTTTGAAATTCAGGGCCCCCAAAAAAGATCCGGCCCTGCACCGATTTTAACGCCCAACAACAGGATTCATCACAGTCGCTAACTCTTTCACCGTACCAAATTTCAGCTTAATATCTTGAAAATGGCGACCAGTAATTAGCTAAACCTAAAAATGTCACGCACAATGGACATTTTCAGGGCCCCAAAAAACGAAAACGGTGAGAGATATCAAAAAATCGCTATGAGTAAAAATGTTGCATACCGCGGAGTTCTTACACCTGTATATTTAACATTATTCGATACGACCAACCGTTTCCGAGATATATCGATTCCAAAAAACAGTTAGAAATTCAGGGCCCCAAAAAAGATCCGGCCCTGCACCGATTTTAACGCCCAACAAAAGGATTCGTCACAGTCACTAACTCTTTCACCGTACCAAATTTCAGCTTAATATCTTGAAAATTGCGATCAGTACTTAGTTAAACGCAAAAATGTCACACCCAATGGACATTTTCAGGGCCCCAAAAAAAGAAAACGGTGAGAGATATCAAAAAATAGTTTTGAGTAAAAAAGTTGCATACCGCGGAGATCTTACACCTACACCTTTAACATTTTTCGATACGATCAACCGTTTCCGAGATATATCGATTCCAAAAAAAAGTTTGAAATTCAGGGCCCCACAAAAAAGATCCGGCCCTGCACCGATTTTAACGCCCAATAACAGGATTCGTCACAGTCACTAACTCTTTCACCGTACCAAATTTCAGCTTAATATCTTGAAAATTGCGAACAGTACATAGCTAAACGCAAAAATGTCACGCACAATGGACATTTTCAGGGCCCCAAAAAAAGAAAACGGTGAGAGATATCAAAAAATTGTTTTGAGTAAAAAATTTGCATACCGCGGAGATCTTACACCTGTACATTTAACATTTTTCGATACGACCAACCGTTTCCGAGATATATCGATTCCAAAAAACAGTTAGAAATTCAGGGCCCCCAAAAAAGATCCGTCCCTGCACCGGTTTTAACGCCCAACAAGAGAGTTCGTCACTGTCACTAACTCTTTCACCGTACCAAATTTCAGCTCGATATCTTGAAAATTGCGACCTGTACGTCGCTAAATCCAAATATGTGACGCACAATGGATATTTTCAGGGCCCCAAAAAAAGAAAACGGTGAGAGATATCAAAAAATCATTAAGAATAAAAAAGGTTGCATACCGCCTAGCTCTTACACCCGTAGATTTAACTTTTTTCGATACGGCCAGCCGTTTCCGAGATATATCGATTCAAAAAAATAGGATGAAATTCAGGGCCCCAAAAAAAGGTCCGGCCCTGGACCGATTTTAACGCCCAACAATAGGGTTCGTCACAGGCCCAAACTCTTTCACCGTACCAAATTTCAGCTCGATATCTTGAAAATTGCGACCTGTACTTTGCTAAACGCAAAAACGTCACGCACATACGTACATACATACATACATACATACATACAGACAGCCTTTTTTTGAAATTTTTTTTTTCGACTCTGATTCGATTGGTATAGGTTTGAACCGTGGGCGACGCTTAGTTTCCGAGATCTCGAAAAATCCTACCACGGCTATATGAAAGCCTATAGGATCTTTAGATCCGGCTTTCATAACAAGTAGGAGTCCACGCAGCACGACCTGCTTTTGATGAGACGGTGGCGCAGCAGCAAGGGGCCAGCAAGAGGGGTTATAATCTCAAACAACAACTTCGTTGGTGGCAAGGCCTGCGGATTTGCATTTCGGAACTTCGATCCGATTGCAAGGAAATGTAGGAAAATTATAAAATGTTATTCTAGGCAATGCTGACACCATCACATGGTTATGAAAGCCGGACGTCCTCGGAAGTGGAAAATTTCTTACTGCTGTTAATACATGATTCAACTTATTGAAAAGGTTAAAACGAGTAATTATAGATAATTTTCCGTAGAATTTAATTAGACCATAAGTTGAATTTTTACCAGATGTTATATACATTTGGGCTCCATTTTTTTTTTCAAAAACCAAAATATTTAATAACATCAAAACGGTGAGAGATATCAAAATATCATAAGGGGTAGTAAAGTTGCAAATCACTGAGATCTTACACCTGTAGATTTAACTTTTTTCGATACGATCGACGCTTCCCGAGATATAACGATTCGAAGAAAAGAATGAAATTCACGGCCCCAAAAAAGGAAAATGGTGAGAGATATCAAAAAATCATATGAGTTAAAAAGTTGCTAATCACTGAGGTCCTAAATTTGTAGATTTTACTTTGTTCGATACGTTCAACCGTTTCCCAAATATAACGGTTCGAAAAAGAGGAAGAAATTCAGGGCCGCAGAAAATCAAATCGGTGAGAGATATCAAAAAATCTTAAGGGTTGAAAAAGTTGCTAACCACTGAGATCTTACAGCTGTAGATTTAACTTTGTTAGATACGGCCAACCGTTTCCCAGATATAACAGTTCGAAAAAAAGGATGACATTCGGGGCTCCAGAAAAGGAAAACGGTGAGAGATATCAAAACATCATCAGGGCTAAAAAAAGGATGAAATTCAGGGCCCCAAAGAATGGTCCGGCCATGCACCAATTTTAACGCCCGACAAGAGAGTTCCTGACAGGCAGAATTTCTTTCCCCGTGACACATTTCAGCTCGATATCTTGAAAATTCCGACCTCTAGTTTGCTAAACGTAAAAAAGTCACGCACATACGTACATTTTCAGGGCCCCCAAGAAAGACAACGCTGAGAGATATCAAAAAATCGTTATGGGTAAGATCGTTGCATACCGCGGAGATTTAACACTTGTGTATTTAACTTTTTTCGATATGACCAACCGTCTCCGAGATATATCGATTCAAAAAAATAGGATGAAATTCAGGGCCCCAAAAAAAGGTCCGGCCCTGGACCGATTTTAACGCCCAACAATAGGGTTCGTCACAGGCCCAAACTCTTTCACCGTACCAAATTTCAGCTCGATATCTTGAAAATTGCGACCTGTACTTTGCTAAACGCAAAAACGTCACGCACATACATACATACATACATACATACATACATACATACAGACAGACTTTTTTTGAAATTTTTTTTTTCGACTCTGATTCGATTGGAATAGGTTTGAACCGTGGGCGACGCTTAGTTTCCGAGATCTCGAAAAATCCTACCACGGCTATATGAAAGCCTATAGGATCTTTAGATCCGGCTTTCATAACAAGGCGGCCAAGCGAAGTTGCGACTTTAAATAGACGTTTCTCGCGATTTTACCAACCAAACGTAATGAGACTTGGTACAGTATATGTTTATACACATTGTAATGCCCTGACATCTAAGTTCGTTCAATTGTTTACATAATCTCAAGATGGCGGTTGTGCGAAATATTTCACTGGCATTCTATATCTCTGAAATTATTACCGGTATCACCCTGAAATTTTGTACGGAGATAAGGGGCACCACTGGAAGTTCACTTATGAGACTTTCAAAATACGGTTAACTACAAAACGAACATGGCGGCCACGCGAATTTGAAAGTTTTATATAGACTTTTCTCACGATTTAATGATCCAAACGCAATGAAATATGGCACAGGAAATGTTTATACACATTATAATGCTCTGGTGTTTAATTTGGTTCAATTGTTTACATAACCTCAAGATGGCGGCTGTGCTAATTTTCAAATTAAGTTTTTATTTTCATGTGTCGTAATCATGCGATCGAGGTGAAAGTTTGAATAATGAACCTACGCAATATTTTTCTTTAATGGTACATGACTCTATGGCCAATACATATAACAATCCAACATGGCGTCCATCCGAAATATTTAGATGGTTCTCAATATCTACGAATCTATTATATCAATCAAACTGAATTTTTAAATGTTCATAGGGGCCATGAACATAAGTTCACCTATAGGACTTTCAATAACCTGGTTACCAAAAATCCAACATGGTGGTGACCGCACCAAATTTCAGTTTGATATCTTGAAAATTGCCACCTGTACTTCTCTAAACCCAAATATGTCACGCACAATGGACATTTTCAGGGCCCCAAAAAGAGAAAAAGGTGAGAGATATCAAAAAATCGTTATGAGTAAAATAGTTCCATACCCTGGTGATCTTACACCTTTACATTTGACGTTTTTCGATACGACCATCCGTTTCCGAGATATATTGATTCCAAAAAAAGGGGATGAAATACAGGGCCCCAAAAAAAGGTCCGGCCCTGCACTGATTTTAACGCCCAACAATAGGGTTCCTCACAGGCCCTAGCTCTTTCACCGTACCAAATTTCTGCTTGATATCTTGAAAATTGCGACCTGTGCCTTGCTAAACGCAAAAATGTCACGCACAATGGACATTTTCAGGGCCCCCAAAAAAGAAAACGGTGAGAGATATCAAAAAATCGTTTTGTGTAAAAAAGGTGCATACCGCGGAGATCTTACACCAATACATTTAACTTTTTTCGATACGATCAACCGTTTCCGAGATATATCGATTCCAAAAAAAAGTTTGAAATTCAGAGCCCCCAAAAAAGATCCGGCCCTGCACCGATTTTAACGCCCAACAATAGGATTCGTCACAGTCACTAACTCTTTCTCCGTACCAAATTTCAGCTTAATATCTTGAAAATTGCGACCGGTACTTAGCTAAACGCAAAAATGTCACGCACAATGGACATTTTCAGGGCCCCAAAAAAAGAAAACGGTGAGAGATATCAAAACATTGTTTTGAGTAAAAAAGTTGCATATCGCGGAGATCTTACACCCATACATTTAACATTTTTCGATACGATCAACCGTTTCCGAGATCTATCGATTCCAAAAAAAAAAATTGAAATTCAGGGCCCCAAAAAAGATCCGGCCCTGCACCGATTTTAACGCCCAACAATAGGATTCGTCACAGTCACTAACTCTTTCACCGTACCAAATGTCAGCTTAATATCTTGAAAATAGCGACCAGTAATTAACTAAACGCAAAAATGACACATGCAATGGACATTTTCAGGGCCCCAAAAAAAGGAAACTTTGAGAGATATCAAAAAATCGTTTTGAGTAAAAAAGTTGCATACCCCGGAGATCTTACACCTATACATTTAACATTTTTCGATACGACCAACCGTTTCCGAGATATATCGATTCCAAAAAACAGTTAGAAATTCAGGGCCCCTCAAAAAGAACCGACCCTGCACCGATTTTAACGCCCAACAATAGGATTCGTCATAGTCACTAACTCTTTCATCGTACCAAATTTCAGCTTAATATCTTAAAAATTGCGACCAGTACTTAGCTAAACGCAAAAATGTCACGCACAATGGACATTTTCAGAGCCCCAAAAAAAGAAAACGGTGAGAGATATCAAAAAATTGTTTTGAGTAAAAAAGTTGCATATCGCGGAGATCTTACACCTGTACATTTAACAATTTTCGATACGATCAACCGTTTACGAGATGTATCGATTCCAAAAAAAGTTTGAAATTCAGGGCCCCCAAAAAAGATCCGGCCCTGTACCGATTTTAACGCCCAACAATAGGATTCGTCACAGTCACTAACTCTTTCATCGTACCAAATTTCAGCCTAATATCATGAAAATTGCGACCAGTACTTAGGTAAACGCAAAAATGTCACGCACAATGGACGTTTTCTGGGCCCCAAAAGTAGAAAACGGTGAGAGATATAAAAAAATAGTTTTGAGTAAAAAAGTTGCATACCGCGGAGATCTTACACCCATACATTTAACATTTTTCGATACGATCAACCGTTTCCGAGATCTATCGATTCCAAAAAAAAAGTTTGAAATTCAGGGCCCCAAAAAAGATCCGGCCCTGCACCGATTTTAACGCCCAACAATAGGATTCGTCACAGTCACTAACTCTTTCACCGTACCAAATGTCAGCTTAATATCTTGAAAATAGCGACCAGTTATTAACTAAACGCAAAAATGACACATACAATGGACATTTTCAGGGCCCCAAAAAAAAGGAAACTTTGAGAGATATCAAAAAATCGTATTGAGTAAAAAAGTTGCATACCGCGGATATCTTACACCTATACATTTAACATTTTTCGATACGACCAACCGTTTCCGAGATATATCGATTCCAAAAAACAGTTAGAAATTCAGGGCCCCTCAAAAAGAACCGGCCCTGCACCGATTTTAACGCCCAACAATAGGATTCGTCACAGTTACTAACTCTTTCATCGTACCAAATTTCAGCTTAATATCTTAAAAATTGCGACCAGTACTTAGCTAAACGCAAAAATGTCACGCACAATGGACATTTTCAGAGCCCCAAAAAAAGAAAACGGTGAGAGATATCAAAAAATTGTTTTGAGTAAAAAAGTTGCATATCGCGGAGATCTTACACCTGTACATTTAACAATTTTCGATACGATCAACCGTTTACGAGATATATCGATTCCAAAAAAAAGTTTGAAATTCAGGGCCCCCAAAAAAGATCCGGCCCTGTACCGATTTTAACGCCCAACAATAGGATTCGTCACAGTCACTAACTCTTTCATCGTACCAAATTTCAGCCTAATATCTTGAAAATTGCGACCAGTACTTAGGTAAACGCAAAAATGTCACGCACAATGGACATTTTCAGGGCCCCAAAAAAAGAAAACAGTGAGAGATATCAAAAAATCGTTTTCAGTAAAAAAAGTTGCATACCGCGGAGATCTTACACCTATACATTTAACATTTTTCGATACGACCAACCGTTTCCGTGATATATCGATTCAAAAAAATAGGATGAAATTCAGGGCCCCCAAAAAAGGTCCGGCCCTGCACCGATTTTAACGCCCAACAATAGGGTTTGTTACAGGCCCCAACTCTTTCACCGTACCAAATTTTAGCTCGATATCTTGAAAATTGCGACCTGTACTTTGCTAAACGCAAAAACGTCACGCACATACATACATACATACATACATACATACATACATACAGACAGACTTTTTCCAATATACCACGGCTATATGAAAGCCTATAGGATCTTTAGATCCGGCTTTCATAACAAGTTGGAGTCCACGCAGCACGACCTGCTTTTAGTGAGACGGTGGCGCAACATAGGGGCCAGCAAGATGGGTAATAATCTCACACAACAACTTCGTTGGCGGCAAGGCCTGATGCCTAGCATTTCGGGTCTTTGGCCCGATTGTGTGGTTATGTAGGAAAATTATAAAATGTAATTCTAGGCAATGCTGACACCATCACGTGGTTATGAAAGCCGGACGTCCTGGGAAATGGAAAGTATATTACAGCTAATTTAATACAGCTGTAAATACATTATTTAACGTATTGAAAAGGTGAAAACGGGTTATTATTGATAATTTTCCGTAGAATTCAATTAGACCATCGTTTAAATGTTTACCTATCATTATATACATTTGGGCCCCATTTTTTTTTCAAAAACCAAGAACATTTAGTATCTTCAGGGCCCCAAAATAAGAAAACGGTGAGAGATATCAAAAAATCGTTAGGAGAAAAAAAGATGCATACTGCGGAGATCTTACACCTGAACATTTAACGCTTTTCGATGCGACCAACCGTTTCCGAGATATATCGATTCAAAAAAAAGTTTGAAATTCTGGGCCCCCCTAAAAGATCCGGCCCTGCACCGTCTTTAACGCCCGACAACTGGTTTCCTCACAGGGTTCAACTATTTCACAGCTCCAAATTTCAGCTCGATATCTTGAAAATTGCGACCTGTACTTCGCTAAACCCAAAAATGTCACGCACGATAGACATTTTCAGGGCCCAAAAAAAAGAATACGGTGAGAGATATCAAAAAATCGTTTAGAGTAAAAAAGTTGCATACCGCGGAGATCTTACACCTGTACATTTAACAATTTCGATGCGACCAACTGTTTCCGAGATATATCGATTCCAAAAAAAGAGTTTGAAATCCAGGGCCGACCAAAAAGATCGGGCCGTGCACCGTCTTTAACGCCCAACAATAAGATTCCTCACAGTCACTAACTCTTTCGCCGTACCAAATTTCAGCATAATATCTTGAAAATTGCGACCAGTACTTAGCTAAACGCAAAAATGTCACGCACAACGGACATTTTCAGGGCCCCCCACCCAAAAAAAAAGAAAGCGGTGAGAGATATCAAGAAATCGTTTTGAGTATAAAAGTTGCATACCGCGGAGATCTTACACCTATACATTTAACATTTTTCGATACGATCAACCGTTTCCGAGATATATCGATTCCAAAAAAAAGTTTGAAATTCAGAGCCCCCAAAAAGATCCGTCCCTGCAAAGATTTTAACGCCCAACAATAGGATTCGTCACAATCACTAACTCTTTCACCGTACCAAATTTCAGCTTAATATCTTAAAAATGGCGACCAGTACTTAGCTAAACGCAAAAATGTCACGCACGATGGATATTTTCAGGGCCCCAAAAAAAGAAAACGGTGAGAGATATCAAAAAATCTTTTGAGTAAAAAATTTGCATACCGCGGAGATCTTACTCCTATTCCTTTAACATTTTTCGATACGATCAACCGTTTCCGAGATATACCGATTCCAAAAAAACGTTTGAAATTCAGGGCCCCCAAAAAAGATCCGGCCCTCCAGCGATTTTAACGCCCAACAACAGGATTCGTCACAGTCACTAACTCTTTCACCGTACCAAATTTCAGCTTCATATATTGAAAATTGAGACCAGTGCTTAGTTAAACGCAAAAATGTCACTCACAATGGACATTTTCAGGGCCCTAAGAAAAGAAAATGGTGAGAGATATCAAAAAATATTTTGGAGTAAAAAAGTTGCATACCGCAGAGATCTTACACCTGTACATTTAACATTTTTCGATACGACCATTCGTTTCCGAGATATATCGCTTCGAAAAATAAGTTTGAAATTCAGAGCCCCCAAAAAGATCCGGCCCTGCACAGATATTAACGCCCAACAATAGGATTCGTCACAGTCACTAACTCCTTCGTCGTACCAAATTTCAGCTTAATATCTTGAAAATTGCGACCAGTACTTAGCTAAACGCAAAAATGTCACGCACAATGGACATTTTCAGGGCCCCAAAAATAGAAAACGGTGAGAGATATCAAAAAATCGTTTTTTGTAAAAAACTTGCATACCGCGGAGATCTTACACCTGTACATTTAACATTTTCGATGCGACCAACTGTTTCCGAGATATATCGATTCCAAAAAAAAGATTAAAATTCAGGACCCCCAAAAAATAACCGGCCCTGCACCGATCTTAACGCCCAACAACAGGATTCGTCACAGTCACTAACTCTTTCACCGCACCAAATTTCAGCTTAATATCTTGAAAATTGCGACCAGTACTTAGCTAAACGCAAAAATGTCACGCACAATGGACATTTTCAGGGCCCCAAAAAATGAAAACGGTGAGAGATATCAAAAAATCGTTTTTAGTAAAAAAAAATGCATACCGCGGAGATCTTACACCTGTACATTTAACATTTTTCGATACGACCAACCGTTTCCGAGATATATCGATTCCAAAAAAAAGTTTGAAATTCAGGGCCCCCAAAAAAGATTCGGCCCTGCACCGATTTTAACGCCCAACAATTGGATTCGTCACAGTCACTAACTCTTTCGCCGCACCAAATTTCAGCTTAATATCTTGAGAATTGCGACCAGTACTTAGCTAAACGCAAAAATGTCACGCACAATGGACATTTTCAGGGCCCCAAAAAAAGAAAACGGTGAGAGATATCAAAAAATCGTTTTGAGTAAAAAAGTTGCATACCACGGAGATCTTACACCTATACATTTAACATTTTTCGATACGACCAACCGTTTCCGAGATATATCGATTCACAAAAATAGGATAAAATTCAGGGCCCCGAAAAAAGGTCCGGCCCTGCACCGATTTTAACGCCCAACAATAGAGTTCGTCACAGGCCCCAACTCTTTTACCGTACCAAATTTCAGCTCGATATCTTGAAAATTGCGACCTGTACTTTGCTAAACGCAAAAGCGTCACGCACATACATACATACATACATACAGACAGACTTTTTCCCACACACCACGGCTATATGAAAGCCTATAGGATCTTTAGATCCGGCTTTCATAACAAGTAGGAGTCCACGCAGCACGACCTGCTTTTGATGAGACGGTGGCGCAGCAGCAAGGGGCCAGCAAGAGGGGTTATAATCTCAAACAACAACTTCGTTGGTGGCAAGGCCTGCGGATTTGCATTTCGGACCTTCGACCCGATTGCAAGGAAATGTAGGAAAATTATAAAATGTTATTCTAGGCAATGCTGACACCATCACATGGTTATGAAAGCCGGACGTCTTCGGAAGTGGAAAATATCTTACTGCTGTAAATGCATGATTCAACTTATTGAAAAGGTTAAAACGAGTAATTATAGATAATTTTCCGTAGAATTTAATTAGACCATAAGTTGAATTTTTACTAGATGTTATATACATTTGGGCTCCATTTTTTTTTCGAAAACCAAAACATTTAATAACATCAAAACGGTGAGAGATATCAAAATATCATAAGGGGTAGAAAAGTTGCAAATCACTGAGATCTTACACCTGTAGATTTAACTTTTTTCGATAGGATCGACGCTTCCCGAGATATAACGATTCGAAAAATAGAATGAAATTCACGGCCCCAAAAAAGGAAAATGGTGAGAGATATGAAAAAATCATATGAGTTAAAAAAGTTGCTAATCACTGAGGTCCTAAATTTGTAGATTTTACTTTGTTCGATACGTTCAACCGTTTCCCAAATATAACGGTTCGAAAAAGAGGAAGAAATTCAGGGCCGCAGAAAATCAAATCGGTGAGAGATATCAAAAAATCTTAAGGGTTGAAAAAGTTGCTAATCACTGAGTTCTTACACCTGTAGATTTAACTTTGTTAGATACGGCCAACCGTTTCCCAGATATAACAGTTCGAAAAAAAGGATGACATTCGGGGCTCCAGAAAAGGAAAACGGTGAGAGATATCAAAACATCATCAGGGCTAAAAAAAGGATGAAATTCAGGGCCCCAAAGAATGGTCCGGCCATGCACCAATTTTAACGCCCGACAAGAGAGTTCCTGACAGGCAGAATTTCTTTCCCCGTGACACATTTCAGCTCGATATCTTGAAAATTCCGACCTCTAGTTTGCTAAACGTAAAAAAGTCACGCACATACGTACATTTTCAGGGCCCCCAAGAAAGACAACGCTGAGAGATATCAAAAAATCGTTATGGGTAAGATCGTTGCATACCGCGGAGATTTAACACTTGTGTATTTAACTTTTTTCGATATGACCAACCGTCTCCGAGATATATCGATTCCAAAAGAGTTTCAAATTCAGGGCCCCGAAAAAAGATACAGCCCTGCACCGAATTTAACGCCGAAAAATAGGGTTCCTCATAGGCTCTAGCTCTTTTACCGCTCCAAATTACAGCTTGATATCTTGAAAATTGCGACCTGTACTTTGCTAAACCCAAAAACGTCACGCACATACGCACAATTTCAGGGCCCCAAAAAAAGAAAACGGTGAGAGATATCAAAAAATAGTTTTGAGTAAAAAAGTTGCATACCGCGGAGATCTTACACCTATACCTTTAACATTTTAGGATACGATCAACCGTTTCCGAAATATATCTATTCTAAAAAAAAGTTTGAAATTCAGGGCCCCACAAAAAAAGATCCGGCCCTGCACCGATTTTAACGCACAACAATAGGATTCTTCACAGTCACTAACTCTTTCACCGTACCAAATTTCAGCTTAATATCTTGAAAATTGCGACCAGTACTTAGCTAAACGCAAAAATGTCACGCACAATGGACATTTTCAGGGCCCCCAAAAAAAGAAAACGGTGAGTGATATCAAAAAATCGTTTTGAAAAAAAAAAGTTGCATACCGCGGAGATCTTACACCTGTAGATTTAACGTTTTCGATACGACCAACCGTTTCCGAGATATATCGATTCAAAAAAATGTTTGAAATTCAGGGCCCCCCAAAAAGATTCGGCCCTTTACTGTCTTTAACGCCCGACTATTGGTTTCCTCACAGGGACTAACTCTTTCACCGCACCAAATTTCAGTTCGATATCTTGAAATTTGCGACCTGTACTTCGCTATACCCAAATATGTCACGCACACTGGACATCTTCAGGGCCCCAAAATGGAAAAGGGTGAGAGATATCAAAAAATCATTATGAGTAAAAAAGATGCACACCGCGAAGATCTTACACCTGTACCTTTAACGTTTTTCGATACGACCAACCGTTTCCGAGATATATCGATTCCAAAAATAAGTTTGAAATTCAGGGCCCCCAAAAAAGATCCGGCCCTGCACCGATTTTAACGCCCAACAACAGGATTCATCACAGTCGCTAACTCTTTCACCGTACCAAATTTCAGCTTAATATCTTGAAAATGGCGACCAGTAATTAGCTAAACCTAAAAATGTCACGCACAATGGACATTTTCAGGGCCCCAAAAAACGAAAACGGTGAGAGATATCAAAAAATCGCTATGAGTAAAAATGTTGCATACCGCGGAGTTCTTACACCTGTATATTTAACATTATTCGATACGACCAACCGTTTCCGAGATATATCGATTCCAAAAAACAGTTAGAAATTCAGGGCCCCAAAAAAGATCCGGCCCTGCACCGATTTTAACGCCCAACAAAAGGATTCGTCACAGTCACTAACTCTTTCACCGTACCAAATTTCAGCTTAATATCTTGAAAATTGCGATCAGTACTTAGTTAAACGCAAAAATGTCACACCCAATGGACATTTTCAGGGCCCCAAAAAAAGAAAACGGTGAGAGATATCAAAAAATAGTTTTGAGTAAAAAAGTTGCATACCGCGGAGATCTTACACCTACACCTTTAACATTTTTCGATACGATCAACCGTTTCCGAGATATATCGATTCCAAAAAAAAGTTTGAAATTCAGGGCCCCACAAAAAAGATCCGGCCCTGCACCGATTTTAACGCCCAATAACAGGATTCGTCACAGTCACTAACTCTTTCACCGTACCAAATTTCAGCTTAATATCTTGAAAATTGCGAACAGTACATAGCTAAACGCAAAAATGTCACGCACAATGGACATTTTCAGGGCCCCAAAAAAAGAAAACGGTGAGAGATATCAAAAAATTGTTTTGAGTAAAAAATTTGCATACCGCGGAGATCTTACACCTGTACATTTAACATTTTTCGATACGACCAACCGTTTCCGAGATATATCGATTCCAAAAAACAGTTAGAAATTCAGGGCCCCCAAAAAAGATCCGTCCCTGCACCGGTTTTAACGCCCAACAAGAGAGTTCGTCACTGTCACTAACTCTTTCACCGTACCAAATTTCAGCTCGATATCTTGAAAATTGCGACCTGTACGTCGCTAAATCCAAATATGTGACGCACAATGGATATTTTCAGGGCCCCAAAAAAAGAAAACGGTGAGAGATATCAAAAAATCATTAAGAATAAAAAAGGTTGCATACCGCCTAGCTCTTACACCCGTAGATTTAACTTTTTTCGATACGGCCAGCCGTTTCCGAGATATATCGATTCAAAAAAATAGGATGAAATTCAGGGCCCCAAAAAAAGGTCCGGCCCTGGACCGATTTTAACGCCCAACAATAGGGTTCGTCACAGGCCCAAACTCTTTCACCGTACCAAATTTCAGCTCGATATCTTGAAAATTGCGACCTGTACTTTGCTAAACGCAAAAACGTCACGCACATACGTACATACATACATACATACATACATACATACATACATACAGACAGACTTTTTTTGAAATTTTTTTTTTCGACTCTGATTCGATTGGTATAGGTTTGAACCGTGGGCGACGCTTAGTTTCCGAGATCTCGAAAAATCCTACCACGGCTATATGAAAGCCTATAGGATCTTTAGATCCGGCTTTCATAACAAGTAGGAGTCCACGCAGCACGACCTGCTTTTGATGAGACGGTGGCGCAGCAGCAAGGGGCCAGCAAGAGGGGTTATAATCTCAAACAACAACTTCGTTGGTGGCAAGGCCTGCGGATTTGCATTTCGGAACTTCGATCCGATTGCAAGGAAATGTAGGAAAATTATAAAATGTTATTCTAGGCAATGCTGACACCATCACATGGTTATGAAAGCCGGACGTCCTCGGAAGTGGAAAATTTCTTACTGCTGTTAATACATGATTCAACTTATTGAAAAGGTTAAAACGAGTAATTATAGATAATTTTCCGTAGAATTTAATTAGACCATAAGTTGAATTTTTACCAGATGTTATATACATTTGGGCTCCATTTTTTTTTTCAAAAACCAAAATATTTAATAACATCAAAACGGTGAGAGATATCAAAATATCATAAGGGGTAGTAAAGTTGCAAATCACTGAGATCTTACACCTGTAGATTTAACTTTTTTCGATACGATCGACGCTTCCCGAGATATAACGATTCGAAGAAAAGAATGAAATTCACGGCCCCAAAAAAGGAAAATGGTGAGAGATATCAAAAAATCATATGAGTTAAAAAGTTGCTAATCACTGAGGTCCTAAATTTGTAGATTTTACTTTGTTCGATACGTTCAACCGTTTCCCAAATATAACGGTTCGAAAAAGAGGAAGAAATTCAGGGCCGCAGAAAATCAAATCGGTGAGAGATATCAAAAAATCTTAAGGGTTGAAAAAGTTGCTAACCACTGAGATCTTACAGCTGTAGATTTAACTTTGTTAGATACGGCCAACCGTTTCCCAGATATAACAGTTCGAAAAAAAGGATGACATTCGGGGCTCCAGAAAAGGAAAACGGTGAGAGATATCAAAACATCATCAGGGCTAAAAAAAGGATGAAATTCAGGGCCCCAAAGAATGGTCCGGCCATGCACCAATTTTAACGCCCGACAAGAGAGTTCCTGACAGGCAGAATTTCTTTCCCCGTGACACATTTCAGCTCGATATCTTGAAAATTCCGACCTCTAGTTTGCTAAACGTAAAAAAGTCACGCACATACGTACATTTTCAGGGCCCCCAAGAAAGACAACGCTGAGAGATATCAAAAAATCGTTATGGGTAAGATCGTTGCATACCGCGGAGATTTAACACTTGTGTATTTAACTTTTTTCGATATGACCAACCGTCTCCGAGATATATCGATTCCAAAAGAGTTTCAAATTCAGGGCCCCGAAAAAAGATACAGCCCTGCACCGAATTTAACGCCGAAAAATAGGGTTCCTCATAGGCTCTAGCTCTTTTACCGCTCCAAATTACAGCTTGATATCTAGAAAATTGCGACCTGTACTTTGCTAAACCCAAAAACGTCACGCACATACGCACAATTTCAGGGCCCCAAAAAAAGAAAACGGTGAGAGATATCAAAAAATAGTTTTGAGTAAAAAAGTTGCATACCGCGGAGATCTTACACCTATACCTTTAACATTTTAGGATACGATCAACCGTTTCCGAAATATATCTATTCTAAAAAAAAGTTTGAAATTCAGGGCCCCACAAAAAATGATCCGGCCCTGCACCGATTTTAACGCACAACAATAGGATTCTTCACAGTCACTAACTCTTTCACCGTACCAAATTTCAGCTTAATATCTTGAAAATTGCGACCAGTACTTAGCTAAACGCAAAAATGTCACGCACAATGGACATTTTCAGGGCCCCCAAAAAAAGAAAACGGTGAGTGATATCAAAAAATCGTTTTGAGTAAAAAAGTTGCATACCGCGGAGATCTTACACCTGTAGATTTAACGTTTTCGATACGACCAACCGTTTCCGAGATATATCGATTCAAAAAAATGTTTGAAATTCAGGGCCCCCCAAAAAGATTCGGCCCTTTACTGTCTTTAACGCCCGACTATTGGTTTCCTCACAGGGTCTAACTCTTTCACCGCACCAAATTTCAGTTCGATATCTTGAAATTTGCGACCTGTACTTCGCTATACCCAAATATGTCACGCACACTGGACATCTTCAGGGCCCCAAAATGGAAAAGGGTGAGAGATATCAAAAAATCATTATGAGTAAAAAAGATGCACACCGCGAAGATCTTACACCTGTACCTTTAACGTTTTTCGATACGACCAACCGTTTCCGAGATATATCGATTCCAAAAATAAGTTTGAAATTCAGGGCCCCCAAAAAAGATCCGGCCCTGCACCGATTTTAACGCCCAACAACAGGATTCATCACAGTCGCTAACTCTTTCACCGTACCAAATTTCAGCTTAATATCTTGAAAATGGCGACCAGTAATTAGCTAAACCTAAAAATGTCACGCACAATGGACATTTTCAGGGCCCCAAAAAACGAAAACGGTGAGAGATATCAAAAAATCGCTATGAGTAAAAATGTTGCATACCGCGGAGTTCTTACACCTGTATATTTAACATTATTCGATACGACCAACCGTTTCCGAGATATATCGATTCCAAAAAACAGTTAGAAATTCAGGGCCCCAAAAAAGATCCGGCCCTGCACCGATTTTAACGCCCAACAAAAGGATTCGTCACAGTCACTAACTCTTTCACCGTACCAAATTTCAGCTTAATATCTTGAAAATTGCGATCAGTACTTAGTTAAAAGCAAAAATGTCACACCCAATGGACATTTTCAGGGCCCCAAAAAAAGAAAACGGTGAGAGATATCAAAAAATAGTTTTGAGTAAAAAAGTTGCATACCGCGGAGATCTTACACCTACACCTTTAACATTTTTCGATACGATCAACCGTTTCCGAGATATATCGATTCCAAAAAAAAGTTTGAAATTCAGGGCCCCACAAAAAAGATCCGGCCCTGCACCGATTTTAACGCCCAATAACAGGATTCGTCACAGTCACTAACTCTTTCACCGTACCAAATTTCAGCTTAATATCTTGAAAATTGCGAACAGTACATAGCTAAACGCAAAAATGTCACGCACAATGGACATTTTCAGGGCCCCAAAAAAAGAAAACGGTGAGAGATATCAAAAAATTGTTTTGAGTAAAAAATTTGCATACCGCGGAGATCTTACACCTGTACATTTAACATTTTTCGATACGACCAACCGTTTCCGAGATATATCGATTCCAAAAAACAGTTAGAAATTCAGGGCCCCCAAAAAAGATCCGTCCCTGCACCGGTTTTAACGCCCAACAAGAGAGTTCGTCACTGTCACTAACTCTTTCACCGTACCAAATTTCAGCTCGATATCTTGAAAATTGCGACCTGTACGTCGCTAAATCCAAATATGTGACGCACAATGGATATTTTCAGGGCCCCAAAAAAAGAAAACGGTGAGAGATATCAAAAAATCATTAAGAATAAAAAAGGTTGCATACCGCCTAGCTCTTACACCCGTAGATTTAACTTTTTTCGATACGGCCAGCCGTTTCCGAGATATATCGATTCAAAAAAATAGGATGAAATTCAGGGCCCCAAAAAAAGGTCCGGCCCTGGACCGATTTTAACGCCCAACAATAGGGTTCGTCACAGGCCCAAACTCTTTCACCGTACCAAATTTCAGCTCGATATCTTGAAAATTGCGACCTGTACTTTGCTAAACGCAAAAACGTCACGCACATACGTACATACATACATACATACATACATACATACATACAGACAGACTTTTTTTGAAATTTTTTTTTTCGACTCTGATTCGATTGGTATAGGTTTGAACCGTGGGCGACGCTTAGTTTCCGAGATCTCGAAAAATCCTACCACGGCTATATGAAAGCCTATAGGATCTTTAGATCCGGCTTTCATAACAAGTAGGAGTCCACGCAGCACGACCTGCTTTTGATGAGACGGTGGCGCAGCAGCAAGGGGCCAGCAAGAGGGGTTATAATCTCAAACAACAACTTCGTTGGTGGCAAGGCCTGCGGATTTGCATTTCGGAACTTCGATCCGATTGCAAGGAAATGTAGGAAAATTATAAAATGTTATTCTAGGCAATGCTGACACCATCACATGGTTATGAAAGCCGGACGTCCTCGGAAGTGGAAAATTTCTTACTGCTGTTAATACATGATTCAACTTATTGAAAAGGTTAAAACGAGTAATTATAGATAATTTTCCGTAGAATTTAATTAGACCATAAGTTGAATTTTTACCAGATGTTATATACATTTGGGCTCCATTTTTTTTTCAAAAACCAAAATATTTAATAACATCAAAACGGTGAGAGATATCAAAATATCATAAGGGGTAGTAAAGTTGCAAATCACTGAGATCTTACACCTGTAGATTTAACTTTTTTCGATACGATCGACGCTTCCCGAGATATAACGATTCGAAGAAAAGAATGAAATTCACGGCCCCAAAAAAGGAAAATGGTGCGAGATATCAAAAAATCATATGAGTTAAAAAGTTGCTAATCACTGAGGTCCTAAATTTGTAGATGTTACTTTGTTCGATACGTTCAACCGTTTCCCAAATATAACGGTTCGAAAAAGAGGAAGAAATTCAGGGCCGCAGAAAATCAAATCGGTGAGAGATATCAAAAAATCTTAAGGGTTGAAAAAGTTGCTAACCACTGAGATCTTACAGCTGTAGATTTAACTTTGTTAGATACGGCCAACCGTTTCCCAGATATCACAGTTCGAAAAAAAGGATGACATTCGGGGCTCCAGAAAAGGAAAACGGTGAGAGATATCAAAACATCATCAGGGGTAAAAAAAAGGATGAAATTCAGGGGCCCCAAAGAATGGTCCGGCCATGCACCAATTTTAACGCCCGACAAGAGAGTTCCTGACAGGCCCAATTTCTTTCCCCGTGACACATTTCAGCTCGATATCTTGAAAATTCCGACCTCTAGTTTGCTAAACGTAAAACAGTCACGCACATACCTACATTTTCAGGGCCCCCAAGAAAGACAACGCTGAGAGATATCAAAAAATCGTTATGGGTAAGATCGTTGCATACCGCGGAGATTTAACACTTGTGTATTTAACTTTTTTCGATATGACCAACCGTCTCCGAGATATATCGATTCCAAAAGAGTTTCAAATACAGGGCCCCGAAAAAAGATACAGCCCTGCACCGATTTTAACGCCGAAAAATAGGGTTCCTCATAGGCTCTAGCTCTTTTACCGCTCCAAATTACAGCTTGATATCTTGAAAATTGCGACCTGTACTTTGCTAAACCCAAAAACGTCACGCACATACGCACAACTTCAGGGCCCCAAAAAAAGAAAACGGTGAGAGATATCAAAAAATAGTTTTGAGTAAAAAAGTTGCATACCGCGGAGATCTTACACCTATACCTTTAACATTTTTCGATACGATCAACCGTTTCCGAAATATATCTATTCCAAAAAAAAGTTTGAAATTCAGGGCCCCACAAAAAAGATCCGGCCCTGCACCGATTTTAACGCACAACAATAGGATTCGTCACAGTCACTAACTCTTTCACCGTACCAAATTTCAGCTTAATATCTTGAAAATTGCGACCAGTACTTAGCTAAACGCAAAAATGTCACGCACAATGGACATTTTCAGGGCCCCCAAAAAAAGAAAACGGTGAGAGATATCAAAAAATCGTTTTGAGTAAAAAAGTTGCATACCGCGGAGATCTTACACCTGTAGATTTAACGTTTTTCGATACGACCAACCGTTTCTGAGATATGTCGATTCAAAAAAATGTTTGAAATTCAGGGCCCCCCAAAAAGATTCGGCCCTTTACTGTCTTTAACGCCCGACTATTGGTTTCCTCACAGGGTCTAACTCTTTCACCGCACCAAATTTCAGTTCGATATCTTGAAAATTGCGACCTGTACTTCGCTATACCCAAATATGTCACGCACACTGGACATCTTCAGGGCCCCAAAATGGAAAAGGGTGAGAGATATCAAAAAATCATTATGAGTAAAAAAGTTGCATACCGCGGAGATCTTACAACCTGTACCTTTAACGTTTTTCGATACGACCAACCGTTTCCGAGATGTCTCGATTCGAAAAATAAGTTTGAAATTCAGGGCCCCCAAAAAAGATCCGGCCCTGCACCGATTTTAACGCCCAACATCAGCATTCATCACAGTCGCTAACTCTTTCACCGTACCAAATTTCAGCTTAATATCTTGAAAATTGCGATCAGTATTTAGCTAAACGCAAAAATGTCACACCCAATGGACATTTTCTGGGCCCCAAAAAAAGAAAACGGTGAGAGATATCAAATAATAGTTTTGAGTAAAAAAGTTGCATACTGCGGAGATCTTACACCTATACCTTTAACATTTTTCGATACGATCAACCGTTTCCGAGATATATCGATTCCAAAAAAAAGTTTGAAATTCAGGGCCCCACAAAAAAGATCCGGCCCTTGCACCGATTTTAACGCCCAACATCAGGATTCATCACAGTCGCTAACTCTTTCACCGTACCAAATTTCAGCTTAATATCTTGAAAATTGCGATCAGTATTTAGCTAAACGCAAAAATGTCACACCCAATGGACATTTTCTGGGCCCCAAAAAAAGAAAACGGTGAGAGATATCAAATAATAGTTTTGAGTAAAAAAGTTGCATACTGCGGAGATCTTACACCTATACCTTTAACATTTTTCGATACGATCAACCGTTTCCAAGATATATCGATTCCAAAAAAAAGTTTGAAATTCAGGGCCCCCAAAGAAGATCCGGCCCTGCACCGATCTTAACGCCCAATAACAGGATTCGTCACAGTCACTAACTCTTTCACCGTACCAAATTTCAGCTTAATATCTTGAAAATTGCGACCAGTACATAGCTAAACGCAAAAATGTCACGCAAAATGGACATTTTCAGGGCCCCAAAAAAAGAAAACGGTGAGAGATATCAGAAAATCGTTTCGAGTAAAAAAGTTGCATACCGCGGAGATCTTACACCTGTATATTTAACATTTTTCGATACGACCAACCGTTTCCGAGATATATCGATTCCCAAAAACAGTTAGAAATTCAGGGCCCCCAAAAAAGATCCGTCCCTGCACTGGTTTAAACGCCCAACAAAAGAATTCGTCACTGTCACTAACTCTTTCACCGTACCAAATTTCAGCTCGATATCTTGAAAATTGCGACCTGTACTTCGCTAAACCCAAATATGTCACGCACAATGGACATTTGCAGGGCCCCAAAAAAAGAAAACGGTGAGAGATATCAAAAAATCCTTAGGATTAAAAAAGTTGCATACCGCCGAGATCTTACACCCGGAGATTTAACTTTTTTCGATACGACCAGCCGTTTCAGAGATATATCGATTCAAAAAAATAGGATGAAATTCAGGGCCCCAAAAAAAGGTCCGGCCCTTGACCGATTTTAACGCCCAACAATAGGGTTCGTCACAGGCCCAAACTCTTTCACCGTACCAAATTTCAGCTCGACATCTTGAATATTGCGACCTGTACTTTGCTAAACGCAAAAACGTCACGCACATACGTACATACATACATACATACATACATACAGACAGACTTTTTTTGAATTTTTTTTTTCGACTCTGATTCGATTGGTATAGGTTTGAACAGTGGGCGACGCTTAGTTTCCGAGATCTCGAAAAATCCTACCACGGCTATATGAAAGCCTATAGGATCTTTAGATCCGGCTTTCATAACAAGTAGGAGTCCACGCAGCACGACCTGCTTTTGATGAGACGGTGGCGCAGCAGCAAGGGGCCAGCAAGAGGGGTTATAATCTCAAACAACAACTTCGTTGGAGGCAAGGCCTGCGGATTTGCATTTCGGACCTTCGACCCGATTGCAAGGAAATGTAGGAAAATTATAAAATGTTATTCTAGGCAATGCTGACACCATCACATGGTTATGAAAGCCGGAGGTCTTCGGAAGTGGAAAATATCTTACTGCTGTAAATGCATGATTCAACTTATTGAAAAGGTTAAAACGAGTAATTATAGATAATTTTCCGTAGAATTTAATTAGACCATAAGTTGAATTTTTACTAGATGTTATATACATTTGGGCTCCATTTTTTTTTCAAAAACCAAAACATTTAATAACATCAAAACGGTGAGAGATATCAAAATATCATAAGGGGTAGAAAAGTTGCAAATCACTGAGATCTTACACCTGTAGATTTAACTTTTTTCGATAGGATCGACGCTTCCCGAGATATAACGATTCGAAAAAAAAAATGAAATTCACGGCCCCAAAAAAGGAAAATGGTGAGAGATATGAAAAAATCATATGAGTTAAAAAAGTTGCTAATCACTGAGGTCCTAAATTTGTAGATTTTACTTTGTTCGATACGTTCAACCGTTTCCCAAATATAACGGTTCGAAAAAGAGGAAGAAATTCAGGGCCGCAGAAAATCAAATCGGTGAGAGATATCAAAAAATCTTAAGGGTTGAAAAAGTTGCTAACCACTGAGTTCTTACACCTGTAGATTTAACTTTGTTAGATACGGCCAACCGTTTCCCAGATATAACAGTTCGAAAAAAAGGATGACATTCGGGGCTCCAGAAAAGGAAAACGGTGAGAGATATCAAAACATCATCAGGGCTAAAAAAAAAGGATGAAATTCAGGGCCCCAAAGAATGGTCCGGCCATGCACCAATTTTAACGCCCGACAAGAGAGTTCCTGACAGGCAGAATTTCTTTCCCCGTGACACATTTCAGCTCGATATCTTGAAAATTCCGACCTCTAGTTTGCTAAACGTAAAAAAGTCACGCACATACGTACATTTTCAGGGCCCCCAAGAAAGACAACGCTGAGAGATATCAAAAAATCGTTATGGGTAAGATCGTTGCATACCGCGGAGATTTAACACTTGTGTATTTAACTTTTTTCGATATGACCAACCGTCTCCGAGATATATCGATTCCAAAAGAGTTTCAAATTCAGGGCCCCGAAAAAAGATACAGCCCTGCACCGAATTTAACGCCGAAAAATAGGGTTCCTCATAGGCTCTAGCTCTTTTACCGCTCCAAATTACAGCTTGATATCTTGAAAATTGCGACCTGTACTTTGCTAAACCCAAAAACGTCACGCACATACGCACAATTTCAGGGCCCCAAAAAAAGAAAACGGTGAGAGATGTCAAAAAATCGTTTTGAGTAAAAAAGTTGCATACCGCGGAGATCTTACACCTATACCTTTAACATTTTTCGATACGATCAACCGTATTCTAAAAAAAAGTTTGAAATTCAGGGCCCCACAAAAAAAGATCCGGCCCTGCACCGATTTTAACGCACAACAATAGGATTCGTCACAGTCACTAACTCTTTCACCGTACCAAATTTCAGCTTAATATCTTGAAAATTGCGACCAGTACTTAGCTAAACGCAAAAATGTCACGCACAATGGACATTTTCAGGGCCCCCAAAAAAAAAAAACGGTGAGAGATATCATAAAATCGTTTTGAGTAAAAAAGTTGCATACCGCGGAGATCTTACACCTGTAGATTTAACGTTTTTCGATACGACCAACCGTTTCCGAGATATATCGATTCAAAAAAATGTTTGAAATTCAGGGCCCCCCAAAAAGATTCGGCCCTTTACTGTCTTTAACGCCCGACTATTGGTTTCCTCACAGGGTCTAACTCTTTCACCGCACCAAATTTCTGTTCGATATCTTGAAATTTGCGACCTGTACTTCGCTATACCCAAATATGTCACGCACACTGGACATCTTCAGGGCCCCAAAATGGAAAAGGGTGAGAGATATCAAAAAATCATTATGAGTAAAAAAGATGCACACCGCGAAGATCTTACACCTGTACCTTTAACGTTTTTCGATACGACCAACCGTTTCCGAGATATATCGATTCCAAAAATAAGTTTCAAATTCAGGGCCCCCAAAAAAGATCTGGCCCTGCACCGATTTTAACGCCCAACAACAGGATTCATCACAGTCGCTAACTCTTTCACCGTACCAAATTTCAGCTTAATATCTTGAAAATTGCGATCAGTACTTAGTTAAACGCAAAAATGTCACACCCAATGGACATTTTCAGGGCCCCAAAAAAAGAAAACGGTGAGAGATATCAAAAAATAGTTTTGAGTAAAAAAGTTGCATACCGCGGAGATCTTACACCTACACCTTTAACATTTTTCGATACGATCAACCGTTTCCGAGATATATCGATTCCAAAAAAAAGTTTGAAATTCAGGGCCCCACAAAAAAGATCCGGCCCTGCACCGATTTTAACGCCCAATAACAGGATTCGTCACAGTCACTAACTCTTTCACCGTACCAAATTTCAGCTTAATATCTTGAAAATTGCGAACAGTACATAGCTAAACGCAAAAATGTCACGCACAATGGACATTTTCAGGGCCCCAAAAAAAGAAAACGGTGAGAGATATCAAAAAATGGTTTTGAGTAAAAAATTTGCATACCGCGAAGATCTTACACCTGTACATTTAACATTTTTCGATACGACCAACCGTTTCCGAGATATATCGATTCCAAAAAACAGTTAGAAATTCAGGGCCCCCCAAAAAGATCCGTCCCTGCACCGGTTTTAACGCCCAACAAAAGAGTTCGTCACTGTCACTAACTCTTTCACCGTACCAAATTTCAGCTCGATATCTTGAAAATTGCGACCTGTACTTCGCTAAACCCAAATATGTCACGCACAATGGATATTTTCAGGGCCCCAAATAAGAAAACGGTGAGAGATATCAAAAAATCATTAGGTATAAAAAAGTTGCATACCGCCTAGCTCTTACACCCGTAGATTTAACTTTTTTCGATACGGCCAGCCGTTTCCGAGATATATCGATTCAAAAAAATAGGATGAACTTCAGGGCCCCAAAAAAAGGTCCGGCCCTGGACCGATTTTAACGCCCAACAACAGGGTTCGTCACAGGCCCAAACTCTTTCACCGTACCAAATTTCAGCTCGATATCTTGAAAATTCCGACCTGTACTTTGCTAAACGCAAAAACGTCACGCACATACGTACATACATACATACATACATACATACATACATACATACATACATACAGACAGACTTTTTTTGAAATTTTTTTTTTCGACTCTGATTCGATTGGTATAGGTTTGAACCGTGGGCGACGCTTAGTTTCCGAGATCTCGAAAAATCCTACCACGGCTATATGAAAGCCTATAGGATCTTTAGATCCGGCTTTCATAACAAGGCGGCCAAGCGAAGTTGCGACTTTAAATAGACGTTTCTCGCGATTTTACCAACCAAACGTAATGAGACTTGGTACAGTATATGTTTATACACATTGTAATGCCCTGACATCTAAGTTCGTTCAATTGTTTACATAATCTCAAGATGGCGGTTGTGCGAAATATTTCACTGGCATTCTATATCTCTGAAATTATTACCGGTATCACCCTGAAATTTTGTACGGAGATAAGGGGCACCACTGGAAGTTCACTTATGAGACTTTCAAAATACGGTTAACTACAAAACGAACATGGCGGCCACGCGAATTTGAAAGTTTTATATAGACTTTTCTCACGATTTAATGATCCAAACGCAATGAAACATGGCAGAGGAAATGTTTATACACATTATAATGCTCTGGTATTTAATTTGGTTCAATTGTTTACATAACCTCAAGATGGCGGCTGTGCTAATTTTCAAATTAAGTTTTTATTTTCATGTGTCGTAATCATGCGATCGAGGTGAAAGTTTGAATAATGAACCTACGCAATATTTTTCTTTAATGGTACATGACTCTATGGCCAATACATATAACAATCCAACATGGCGTCCATCCGAAATATTTAGATGGTTCTCAATATCTACGAATCTATTATATCAATCAAACTGAATTTTTAAATGTTCATAGGGGCTATGAACTTAAGTTCACCTATAGGACTTTCAATAACCTGGTTACCAAAAATCCAACATGGTGGTGACCGCACCAAATTTCAGTTTGATATCTTGAAAATTGCCACCTGTACTTCTCTAAACCCAAATATGTCACGCACAATGGACATTTTCAGGGCCCCAAAAAGAGAAAAAGGTGAGAGATATCAAAAAATCGTTATGAGTAAATTAGTTCCATACCCTGGTGATCTTACACCTTTACATTTGACGTTTTTCGATACGACCATCCGTTTCCGAGATATATTGATTCCAAAAAAAGGGGATGAAATACAGGGCCCCAAAAAAAGGTCCGGCCCTGCACTGATTTTAACGCCCAACAATAGGGTTCCTCACAGGCCCTTGCTCTTTCACCGTACCAAATTTCTGCTTGATATCTTGAAAATTGCGACCTGTGCCTTGCTAAACGCAAAAATGTCACGCACAATGGACATTTTCAGGGCCCCCAAAAAAGAAAACGGTGAGAGATATCAAAAAATCGTTTTGAGTAAAAAAGGTGCATACCGCGGAGATCTTACACCAATACATTTAACTTTTTTCGATACGATCAACCGTTTCCGAGATATATCGATTCCAAAAAAAAGTTTGAAATTCAGAGCCCCCAAAAAAGATCCGGCCCTGCACCGATTTTAACGCCCAACAATAGGATTCGTCACAGTCACTAACTCTTTCTCCGTACCAAATTTCAGCTTAATATCTTGAAAATTGCGACCGGTACTTAGCTAAACGCAAAAATGTCACGCACAATGGACATTTTCAGGGCCCCAAAAAAAGAAAACGGTGAGAGATATCAAAACATTGTTTTGAGTAAAAAAGTTGCATATCGCGGAGATCTTACACCCATACATTAAACATTTTTCGATACGATCAACCGTTTCCGAGATCTATCGATTCCAAAAAAAAAAAATTAAAATTCAGGGCCCCAAAAAAGATCCGGCCCTGCACCGATTTTAACGCCCAACAATAGGATTCGTCACAGTCACTAACTCTTTCACCGTACCAAATGTCAGCTTAATATCTTGAAAATAGCGACCAGTAATTAACTAAACGCAAAAATGACACATGCAATGGACATTTTCAGGGCCCCAAAAAAAGGAAACTTTGAGAGATATCAAAAAATCGTTTTGAGTAAAAAAGTTGCATACCGCGGAGATCTTACACCTATACCTTTAACATTTTTCTATACGACCAACCGTTTCCGAGATATATCGATTCCAAAAAACAGTTAGAAATTCAGGGCCCCTCAAAAAGAACCGGCCCTGCACCGATTTTAACGCCCAACAATAGGATTCGTCATAGTCACTAACTCTTTCATCGTACCAAATTTCAGCTTAATATCTTAAAAATTGCGACCAGTACTTTGCTAAACGCAAAAATGTCACGCACAATGGACATTTTCAGAGCCCCAAAAAAAGAAAACGGTGAGAGATATCAAAAAATTGTTTTGAGTAAAAAAGTTGCATATCGCGGAGATCTTACACCAATACATTTAACAATTTTCGATACGATCAACCGTTTACGAGATGTATCGATTCCAAAAAAAGTTTGAAATTCAGGGCCCCCAAAAAAGATCCGGCCCTGTACCGATTTTAACGCCCAACAATAGGATTCGTCACAGTCACTAACTCTTTCATCGTACCAAATTTCAGCCTAATATCATGAAAATTGCGACCAGTACTTAGGTAAACGCAAAAATGTCACGCACAATGGACGTTTTCTGGGCCCCAAAAATAGAAAACGGTGAAAGATATAAAAAAATAGTTATGAGTAAAAAAGTTGCATACCGCGGAGATCTTACACCCATACATTTAACATTTTTCGATACGATCAACCGTTTCCGAGATCTATCGATTCCAAAAAAAAGTTTGAAATTCAGGGCCCCAAAAAAGATCCGGCCCTGCACCGATTTTAACGCCCAACAATAGGATTCGTCACAGTCACTAACTCTTTCACCGTACCAAATGTCAGCTTAATATCTTGAAAATAGCGACCAGTAATTAACTAAACGCAAAAATGACACAAACAATGGACATTTTCAGGGCCCCAAAAAAAAGGAAACTTTGAGAGATATCAAAAAATCGTATTGAGTAAAAAAGTTGCATACCGCGGATATCTTACACCTATACATTTAACATTTTTCGATACGACCAACCGTTTCCGAGATATATCGATTCCAAAAAACAGTTAGAAATTCAGGGCCCCTCAAAAAGAACCGGCCCTGCACCTATTTTAACGCCCAACTATAGGATTCGTCACAGTCACTAACTCTTTCATCGTACCAAATTTCAGCTTAATATCTTAAAAATTGCGACCAGTACTTAGCTAAACGCAAAAATGTCACGCACAATGGACATTTTCAGAGCCCCAAAAAAAGAAAACGGTGAGAGATATCAAAAAATTGTTTTGAATAAAAAAGTTGCATATCGCGGAGATCTTACACCTGTACATTTAACATTTTTCGATACGATCAACCGTTTCCGAGATCTATCGATTCCAAAAAAAAGTTTGAAATTCAGGGCCCCAAAAAAGATCCGGCCCTGCACCGATTTTAACGCCCAACAATAGGATTCGTCACAGTCACTAACTCTTTCATCGTTCCAAATTTCAGCCTAATATCTTGAAAATTGCGACCAGTACTTAGGTAAACGCAAAAATGTCACGCACAATGGACATTTTCAGGGCCCCAAAAAAGAAAACAGTGAGAGATATCAAAAAATCGTTTTCAGTAAAAAAAGTTGCATACCGCGGAGATATTACACCTATACCTTTAACATTTTTCGATACGACCAACCGTTTCCGTGATATATCGATTCAAAAAAATAGGATGAAATTCAGGGCCCCCAAAAAAGGTCCGGCCCTGCACCGATTTTAACGCCCAACAATAGGGTTTGTTACAGGCCCCAACTCTTTCACCGTACCAAATTTTAGCTCGATATCTTGAAAATTGCGACCTGTACTTTGCTAAACGCAAAATCGTCACGCACATACATACATACATACATACAGACAGACTTTTTCCAATATACCACGGCTATATGAAAGCCTATAGGATCTTTAGATCCGGCTTTCATAACAAGGCGGCCAAGCGAAGTTGCGACTTTAAATAGACGTTTCTCGCGATTTTACCAACCAAACGTAATGAGACTTGGTACAGTATATGTTTATACACATTGTAATGCCCTGACATCTAAGTTCGTTCAATTGTTTACATAATCTCAAGATGGCGGTTGTGCGAAATATTTCACTGGCATTCTATATCTCTGAAATTATTACCGGTATCACCCTGAAATTTTGTACAGAGATAAGGGGCACCACTGGAAGTTCACTTATGAGACTTCCAAAATACGGTTAACTACAAAACGAACATGGCGGCCACGCGAATTTGAAAGTTTTATATAAACTTTTCTCACGATTTAATGATCCAAACGCAATGAAACATGGCACAGGAAATGTTTATACACATTATAATGCTCTGGTATTTAATTTGGTTCAATTGTTAACATAACCTCAAGATGGCGGCTGTGCTAATTTTCAAATTAAGTTTTTATTTTCATGTGTCGTAATCATGCGATCGAGGTGAAAGTTTGAATAATGAACCTACGCAATATTTTTCTTTAATGGTACATGACTCTATGGCCAATACATATAACAATCCAACATGGCGTCCATCCGAAATATTTAGATGGTTCTCAATATCTACGAATCTATTATATCAATCAAACTGAATTTTTAAATGTTCATAGGGGCTATGAACTTAAGTTCACCTATAGGACTTTCAATAACCTGGTTACCAAAAATCCAACATGGTGGTGACCGCACCAAATTTCAGTTTGATATCTTGAAAATTGCCACCTGTACTTCTCTAAACCCAAATATGTCACGCACAATGGACATTTTCAGGGCCCCAAAAAGAGAAAAAGGTGAGAGATATCAAAAAATCGTTATGAGTAAATTAGTTCCATACCCTGGTGATCTTACACCTTTACATTTGACGTTTTTCGATACGACCATCCGTTTCCGAGATATATTGATTCCAAAAAAAGGGGATGAAATACAGGGCCCCAAAAAAAGGTCCGGCCCTGCACTGATTTTAACGCCCAACAATAGGGTTCCTCACAGGCCCTTGCTCTTTCACCGTACCAAATTTCTGCTTGATATCTTGAAAATTGCGACCTGTGCCTTGCTAAACGCAAAAATGTCACGCACAATGGACATTTTCAGGGCCCCCAAAAAAGAAAACGGTGAGAGATATCAAAAAATCGTTTTGAGTAAAAAAGGTGCATACCGCGGAGATCTTACACCAATACATTTAACTTTTTTCGATACGATCAACCGTTTCCGAGATATATCGATTCCAAAAAAAAGTTTGAAATTCAGAGCCCCCAAAAAAGATCCGGCCCTGCACCGATTTTAACGCCCAACAATAGGATTCGTCACAGTCACTAACTCTTTCTCCGTACCAAATTTCAGCTTAAAATCTTGAAAATTGCGACCGGTACTTAGCTAAACGCAAAAATGTCACGCACAATGGACATTTTCAGGGCCCCAAAAAAAGAAAACGGTGAGAGATATCAAAACATTGTTTTGAGTAAAAAAGTTGCATATCGCGGAGATCTTACACCCATACATTAAACATTTTTCGATACGATCAACCGTTTCCGAGATCTATCGATTCCAAAAAAAAAAAAAAAAATTCAGGGCCCCAAAAAAGATCCGGCCCTGCACCGATTTTAACGCCCAACAATAGGATTCGTCACAGTCACTAACTCTTTCACCGTACCAAATGTCAGCTTAATATCTTGAAAATAGCGACCAGTAATTAACTAAACGCAAAAATGACACATGCAATGGACATTTTCAGGGCCCCAAAAAAAGGAAACTTTGAGAGATATCAAAAAATCGTTTTGAGTAAAAAAGTTGCATACCGCGGAGATCTTACACCTATACATTTAACATTTTTCTATACGACCAACCGTTTCCGAGATATATCGATTCCAAAAAACAGTTAGAAATTCAGGGCCCCTCAAAAAGAACCGGCCCTGCACCGATTTTAACGCCCAACAATAGGATTCGTCATAGTCACTAACTCTTTCATCGTACCAAATTTCAGCTTAATATCTTAAAAATTGCGACCAGTACTTTGCTAAACGCAAAAATGTCACGCACAATGGACATTTTCAGAGCCCCAAAAAAAGAAAACGGTGAGAGATATCAAAAAATTGTTTTGAGTAAAAAAGTTGCATATCGCGGAGATCTTACACCAATACATTTAACAATTTTCGATACGATCAACCGTTTACGAGATGTATCGATTCCAAAAAAAGTTTGAAATTCAGGGCCCCCAAAAAAGATCCGGCCCTGTTCCGATTTTAGCGCCCAACAATAGGATTCGTCACAGTCACTAACTCTTTCATCGTACCAAATTTCAGCCTAATATCATGAAAATTGCGACCAGTACTTAGGTAAACGCAAAAATGTCACGCACAATGGACGTTTTCTGGGCCCCAAAAATAGAAAACGGTGAGAGATATAAAAAAATAGTTTTGAGTAAAAAAGTTGCATACCGCGGAGATCTTACACCCATACATTTAACATTTTTCGATACGATCAACCGTTTCCGAGATCTATCGATTCCAAAAAAAAGTTTGAAATTCAGGGCCCCAAAAAAGATCCGGCCCTGCACCGATTTTAACGACCAACAATAGGATTCGTCACAGTCACTAACTCTTTCACCGTACCAAATGTCAGCTTAATATCTTGAAAATAGCGACCAGTAATTAACTAAACGCAAAAATGACACAAACAATGGACATTTTCAGGGCCCCAAAAAAAAGGAAACTTTGAGAGATATCAAAAAATCGTATTGAGTAAAAAAGTTGCATACCGCGGATATCTTACACCTATACATTTAACATTTTTCGATACGACCAACCGTTTCCGAGATATATCGATTCCAAAAAACAGTTAGAAATTCAGGGCCCCTCAAAAAGAACCGGCCCTGCACCTATTTTAACGCCCAACTATAGGATTCGTCACAGTCACTAACTCTTTCATCGTACCAAATTTCAGCTTAATATCTTAAAAATTGCGACCAGTACTTAGCTAAACGCAAAAATGTCACGCACAATGGACATTTTCAGAGCCCCAAAAAAAGAAAACGGTGAGAGATATCAAAAAATTGTTTTGAATAAAAAAGTTGCATATCGCGGAGATCTTACACCTGTACATTTAACATTTTTCGATACGATCAACCGTTTCCGAGATCTATCGATTCCAAAAAAAAGTTTGAAATTCAGGGCCCCAAAAAAGATCCGGCCCTGCACCGATTTTAACGCCCAACAATAGGATTCGTCACAGTCACTAACTCTTTCATCGTTCCAAATTTCAGCCTAATATCTTGAAAATTGCGACCAGTACTTAGGTAAACGCAAAAATGTCACGCACAATGGACATTTTCAGGGCCCCAAAAAAGAAAACAGTGAGAGATATCAAAAAATCGTTTTCAGTAAAAAAAGTTGCATACCGCGGAGATATTACACCTATACCTTTAACATTTTTCGATACGACCAACCGTTTCCGTGATATATCGATTCAAAAAAATAGGATGAAATTTAGGGCCCCCAAAAAAGGTCCGGCCCTGCACCGATTTTAACGCCCAACAATAGGGTTTGGTACAGGCCCCAACTCTTTCACCGTACCAAATTTTAGCTCGATATCTTGAAAATTGCGACCTGTACTTTGCTAAACGCAAAATCGTCACGCACATACATACATACATACATACAGACAGACTTTTTCCAATATACCACGGCTATATGAAAGCCTATAGGATCTTTAGATCCGGCTTTCATAACAAGGCGGCCAAGCGAAGTTGCGACTTTAAATAGACGTTTCTCGCGATTTTACCAACCAAACGTAATGAGACTTGGTACAGTATATGTTTATACACATTGTAATGCCCTGACATCTAAGTTCGTTCAATTGTTTACATAATCTCAAGATGGCGGTTGTGCGAAATATTTCACTGGCATTCTATATTTCTGAAATTATTACCGGTATCACCCTGAAATTTTGTACGGAGATAAGGGGCACCACTGGAAGTTCACTTATGAGACTTCCAAAATACGGTTAACTACAAAACGAACATGGCGGCCACGCGAATTTGAAAGTTTTATATAAACTTTTCTCACGATTTAATGATCCAAACGCAATGAAACATGGCACAGGAAATGTTTATACACATTATAATGCTCTGGTATTTAATTTGGTTCAATTGTTAACATAACCTCAAGATGGCGGCTGTGCTAATTTTCAAATTAAGTTTTTATTTTCATGTGTCGTAATCATGCGATCGAGGTGAAAGTTTGAATAATGAACCTACGCAATATTTTTCTTTAATGGTACATGACTCTATGGCCAATACATATAACAATCCAACATGGCGTCCATCCGAAATATTTAGATGGTTCTCAATATCTACGAATCTATTATATCAATCAAACTGAATTTTTAAATGTTCATAGGGGCTATGAACATAAGTTCACCTATAGGACTTTCAATAACCTGGTTACCAAAAATCCAACATGGTGGTGACCGCACCAAATTTCAGTTTGATATCTTGAAAATTGCCACCTGTACTTCTCTAAACCCAAATATGTCACGCACAATGGACATTTTCAGGGCCCCAAAAAGAGAAAAAGGTGAGAGATATCAAAAAATCGTTATGAGTAAAATAGTTCCATACCCTGGTGATCTTACACCTTTACATTTGACGTTTTTCGATACGACCATCCGTTTCCGAGATATATTGATTCCAAAAAAGGGGATGAAATTCAGGGCCCCAAAAAATGGTCCGGCCCTGCACCGATTTTAACGCCCAACAATAGGGTTCCTCACAGGCCCTAGCTCTTTCGCCGTACCAAATTTCTGCTTGATATCTTGAAAATTGCGACCTGTGCCTTGCTAAACGCAAAAATGTCACGCACAATGGACATTTTCAGGGCCCCCAAAAAAGAAACCGGTGAGAGATATCAAAAAATCGTTTTGAGTAAAAAAGGTGCATACCGCGGGGATCTTACACCAATACATTTAACATTTTTCGATACGATCAACCGTTTCCGAGATATATCGATTCCAAAAAAAAGTTTGAAATTCAGGGCCCCCAAAAAAGATCCGGCCCTGCACCGATTTTAACGCCCAACAATAGGATTCGTCACAGTCACTGACTCTTTCACCGTACCAAATTGCAGCATAATATCTTGAAAATTGCGACCAGTACTTAGCTAAACCCAAAAATGTCACGCACAATGGACGTTTTCTGGGCCCCAAAAAAAGGAAACGGTGAGAGATATCAAAAAATAGTTTTGATTAAAAACGTTGCATACCCCGGGGATCTTACACCTGTACATTTAACAATTTTCGATACGATCAACCGTTTACGAGATATATCGATTCCAAAAAAAAGTTTGAAATTCAGGGCTCCCAAAAAAGATCCGGCCCTGCACCGATTTTAACGCCCAACAATTGGATTCGTCACAGTCACCAACTCTTTCATCGTACCAAATTTCAGCCTAATATCTTGAAAATTGCGACCAGTACTTAGCTAAACGCAAAAATGACACGCACAATGGACATTTTCAGGGCCCCAAAAAAAGAAAACGGTGAGAGATATCAAAAAATTGTTTTGAGTAAAAAAGTTGCATACCGTGGAGATCTTACACCTGTACATTTAACAATTTTCGATACGATCAACCGTTTACGAGATATATCGATTCCAAAAAAAAAGGGATGAAATTAAGGGCCCCCAAAAAGGTCCCTGTACCGATTTAAACGCCCAATAATAGGATTCGTCACAGTCACTAACTCTTTCACCGTACCAAATTTCAGCTTAATATCTTGAAAATTGAGACCAGTACTTAGCCAAACGCAAAAATGTCACGCACAATGGACGTTTCCTGGGCCCCAAAAATAGAAAACGGTGAGAGATATCAAAAAATTGTTTTGAGTAAAAAAGTTGCATACCGCGGAGATCTTACACCTATACATTTAACATTTTTCGATACGACCAACCGTTTCCGTGATATATCGATTCAAAAAAATAGGATGAAATTCAGGGCCCCCAAAAAAGATCCGGCCCTGCACCGATTTTAACGCCCAACAATAGGGTTTGTTACAGGCCCCAACTCTTTCACCGTACCAAATTTTAGCTCGATATCTTGAAAATTGCGACCTGTACTTTGCTAAACGCAAAAACGTCACGCACATACATACATACATACATACATACATACAGACAGACTTTTTCCAATATACCACGGCTATATGAAAGCCTATAGGATCTTTAGATCCGGCTTTCATAACAAGTAGGAGTCCACGCAGCACGACCTGCTTTGATGAGACGGTGGCGCAGCAGCAAGTGGCCAGCAAGAGGGGTTATAATCTCAAACAACAACTTCGTTGGCGGCAAGGCCTGCGGAATTGCATTTCGGACCTTCGACCCGATTGCAAGGAAATGTAGGAAAATTATAAAATGTTATTCTAGGCAATGCTGACACCATCACATGGTTATGAAAGCCGGACGTCCTCGGAAGTGGAAAATATCTTACTGCTGTAAATACATGATTCAACTTATTGAAAATGTTAAAACGAGTAATTATAGATAATTTTCCGTAGAATTCAATTAGACCATAAGTTGAATTTTTACCAGTTGTTATATACATTTGGGCACATTTTTTTTCAAAAATGAAAACATTTAATAACATCAAAACGGTGAGAGATATCAAAATATGATAAGGGGTAGAAAAGTTGCAAATCACTGAGATCTTACACCTGTAGATTTAACTTTTTTCGATACGACCAGCCATTTCCGTGATATATCGATTCCAAAAAAAGTTTGAAATTCAGGGCCCCCAAAAAAGATCCGGCCCTGCACCGATTTTAACGCCCAACAATAGGATACGTCACAGTCACTAACTCTTTCATCGTACCAAATTTCAGCTTAATACCTTGAAAATTGCGACCAGTACTTAGCTAAACGCAAAAATGTCACGCACAAAGGACATTTTCAGGGCCCCAAAAAAGAAAACGGTGAGAGATATCAAAAAATCGTTTTGAGTAAAAAAGTTGCATACGGCGGAGATCTTACACCTATACCTTTAACATTTTTCGATACGATCAACCGTTTCCGAGATATATCGATTCCAAAAAAAAAGTTTGAAATTCAGGGCCCCCAAAAAAGATCCGGCCCTGCACCGATTTTAACGCCTAACAATGGGATTCGTCACAGTCACTAACTCTTTCACCGTACCAAATTTCAGTTTCATATCTTGGAAATTGCAACCAGTACTTAGCTAAACGCAAAAATGTCACGCACAATGGACATTTTCAGGGCCACAAAAAAAGAAAACGGTGAGAGATATCAAAAAATCGTTTTGAGTAATAAAGTTGCATACCGCGGAGGTCTTACACCTATACCTTTAACGTTTTTCGATACGACCAACCGTTTCCGAGATATATCGTTTCCAAAAAACAGTTAGAAATTCAGGGCCCCCAAAAAAGATCCGGCCCTGCACCGATTTTAACGCCCAACATTAGGATTCGCCACAGTCACTAACTCTTTCACCGTACCAAATATCAGCTTAATATCTTGAAAATTGCGACCAGTACTTATCTAAACGCAAAATTGTCACACACAATGGACATTTTCAGGGCCCCAAATAAAGAAAACGGTGAGAGATATCAAAAAAACCGTTTTGAGTAAAAAAGTTGCATACTGCGGAGATCTTACACCTATACCTTTAACATTTTTCGATACGATCATTCGTTTCCGAGATATATCGATTCCAAAAAAAAGTTAGAAATTCAGGGCCCCCAAAAAAGATCCGGCCCTGCACCGATTTTAACGCCCAACAATAGGATTCGTCACAGTCACGAAGTCTTTCATCGTACCTAATTTCATGTTAATATCTTGAAAATTGCGACGAGTACTTAGCTAAACGCAAAAATGTCACACACAATGGACATTTCAGGGCCCCAAAAAAAGAAAACGGTGAGAGATATCATAAAATCGTTTTTTGTAAAAAAGTTGCATACCGCGGAGATCTTACACCTATACCTTTAACATTTTTCGATACGATCAACCGTTTCCGAGATATATCGATTCCAAAAAAAAGTTTGAAATTCAGGGCCCCCAAAAAAGATCCGGCCCTGTACCGATTTTAACGCCCAACAAAAGGATTCGTCACAGTCACTAACTCTTTCACCGTACCAAATTTCAGCTTCATATCTTGGAAATTGCAACCAGTACTTAGCTAAACGCAAAAATGTCACGCACAATGGACATTTCAGGGCCCCAAAAAAAGAAAACGGTGAGAGATATCATAAAATCGTTTTTTGTAAAAAAGTTGCATACCGCGGAGATCTTACACCTATACATTTAACATTTTTCGATACGATCAACCGTTTCCGAGATATATCGATTCCAAAAAAAAGTTTGAAATTCAGGGCCCCCAAAAAAGATCCGGCCCTGCACCGATTTTAACGCCCAACATAAGGATTCGTCACAGTCACTAACTCTTTCACCGTACCAAATTTCAGCTTCATATATTGGAAATTGCAACCAGTACTTAGCCAAACGCAAAAATGTCACGCACAATGGACAATTTCAGGGCCCCAAAAAAAGAAAAGGGTGAGAGATATCAAAAAATAGTTTGGAGTAAAAAAGTTGCATACCGCGGAGATCTTACACCTATACCTTTAACAATTTTCGATACGACCGACCGTTTCCGAGATATATCGATTCAAAAAAAAAGTTAGAAATTCAGGGCCCCCAAAAAAGATCCGGCCCTGCACCGATTTTAACGCCCAACAATAGGATTCGTCACAGTCACGAACTCTTTCATCGTACCTAATTTCAGGTTAATATCTTGAAAATTGCGACGAGTACGTAGCTAAACGCAAAAATGTCACACACAATAGACATTTTCAGGGCCCCAAAAAAAGAAAACGGTGAGAGATATCAAAAAAATCGTTTTTTGTAAAAAAGTTGCATACCGCGGAGATCTTACACCTATATGTTTAACATTTTTCGATACGATCAACCGTTTCCGAGATATATCGATTCCAAAAAAAAGTTTGAAATTCAGGGCCCCCAAAACGATCCGGCCCTGCACCGATTTTAACGCCCAACAATAGGATTCGTCACCGTCACTAGCTCTTTCACCGTACCGAATTTCAGCTTCATATCTTGAAAATTGGAACCAGTACTTAGCTAAAAGCAAAAATGTCACGCACAATGGGCAATTTCAGGGCCCCAAAAAAAGAAAACGGTGAGAGATATCAAAAAATAGTTGTGAGTAAAAAAGTTGCATACCGTGGAGATCTTACACCTATACCTTTAACATTTTTCGATACGACCGACCGTTTCCGAGATATATCGATTCAAAAAAATAGGATGTAATTCAGGGCCCCAAAAAAGGTCCGGCCCTACACCTATTTTAACGCCCATCAATAGGGTTCGTCACAGGCCTCAACACTTTCTCCGTACCAAATTTCAGCTCGATATCTTGAAAATTGCGACCTGTACTTTGCTAAACGCAAAAACGTCACGCACATACGTACATACATACATACATACATACATACATACATACATACATACATACATACATACAGACTTTTTTTGAATTATTTTTTTTCGACTCCGAATCGATTGGTATAGGTTTGAACCCTGGGCGACGCTTAGTTTCCGAGATCTCGAAAAATCCTACCACGGCTATATGAAAGCCGATGCGGCTTTCATAACAAGTAGGAGTCCACGCAGCACGACCTGCTTTTGATGAGACGGTGGCGCAGCAGCAAGGGGCCAGCAAGAGGGGTTATAATCTCAAACAACAACTTCGTTGGTGGCAAGGCCTGCGGATTTGCATTTCGGACCTTCGACCCGATTGCAAGGAAATGTAGGAAAATTATAAAATGTTATTCTAGGCAATGCTGACACCATCACATGGATATGAAAGCCGGACGTCCTCGGAAGTGGAAAATATCTTACTGCTGTAAATACATGATTCAACTTATTGAAAAGGTTAAAACGAGTAATTATAGATAATTTTCCGTAGAATTTAATTAGACCATAAGTTGAATTTTTACCAGATGTTATATACATTTGGGCTCCTTTTTTTTTTCAAAAACCAAAACATTTAATAACATCAAAACGGTGAGAGATATCAAAATATCATACGGGGTAGAAAAGTTGCAAATCACTTAGATCTTACACCTGTAGATTTAACTTTTTTCGATAGGATCGACGCTTCCCGAGATATAACGATTCGAAAAAGAGAATGAAATTCACGGCCCCAAAAAAGGAAAATGGTGAGAGATATCAAAAAATCATATGAGTTAAAAAAGTTGCTAATCACTGAGGTCCTAAATTTGTAGATTTTACTTTGTTCGATACGTTCAACCGTTTCCCAAATATAACGGTTCGAAAAAGAGGAAGAAATTCAGGGCCGCAGAAAATCAAATCGGTGAGAGATATCAAAAAATCTTAAGGGTTGAAAAAGTTGCTAACCACTGAGATCTTACACCTGTAGATTTAACTTTGTTAGATACGGCCAACCGTTTCCCAGATATAACAGTTTGAACAAAAGGATGACATTCGGGGCTCCAGAAAAGGAAAACGGTGAGAGATATCAAAACATCATCAGGGGTAAAAAAAAGGATGAAATTCAGGGCCCCAAAGAATGGTCCGGCCATGCACCAATTTTAACGCCCGACAAGAGAGTTCCTGACAGGCCCAATTTCTTTCCCCGTGACACATTTCAGCTCGATATCTTGAAAATTCCGACCTCTAGTTTGCTAAACGTAAAAAAGTCACGCACATACGTACATTTTCAGGGCCCCCAAGAAAGACAACGCTGAGAGATATCAAAAAATCGTTATGGGTAAGATCGTTGCATACCGCGGAGATTTAACACTTGTGTATTTAACTTTTTTCGATATGACCAACCGTCTCCGAGATATATCGATTCCAAAAGAGTTTCAAATTCAGGGCCCCGAAAAAAGATACAGCCCTGCACCGATTTTAACGCCGAAAAATAGGGTTCCTCATAGGCTCTAGCTCTTTTACCGCTCCAAATTACAGCTTGATAGCTTGAAAATTGCGACCTGTACTTTGCTAAACCCAAAAACGTCACGCACATACGCACAACTTCAGGGCCCCAAAAAAAGAAAACGGTGAGAGATATCAAAAAATCGTTTTGAGTAAAAAAGTTGCATACCGCGGAGATCTTACACCTATACCTTTAACATTTTTCGATACGATCAACCGTTTCCGAAATAAATCTATTCCAAAAAAAAGTTTGAAATTCAGGGCCCAACAAAAAAGATCCGGCCCTGCACCGATTTTAACGCACAACAATAGGATTCGTCACAGTCACTAACTCTTTCACCGTTCCAAATTTCAGCTTAATATCTTGAAAATTGCGACCAGTACTTAGCTAAACGCAAAAATGTCACGCACAATGGACATTTTCAGGGCCCCCAAAAAAAGAAAACGGTGAGAGATATCAAAAAATCGTTTTGAGTAAAAACATTGCATACCGCGGAGATATTACACCTGTAGATTTAACGTTTTTCGATACGACCAACCGTTTCTGAGATATATCGATTCAAAAAATGTTTGAAATTCAGGGCCCCCCAAAAAGATTCGGCCCTTTACTGTCTTTAACGCCCGACTATTGGTTTCCTCACAGGGTCTAACTCTTTCACCGCACCAAATTTCAGTTCGATATCTTGAAAATTGCGACCTGTACTTCGCTATACCCAAATATGTCACGCACTCTGGACATCTTCAGGGCCCCAAAATGGAAAAGGGTGAGAGATATCAAAAAATCATTATGAGTAAAAAAGTTGCATACCGCGGAGATCTTACACCAGTACCTTTAACGTTTTTCGATACGACCAACCGTTTCCGAGATAAATCGATTCCAAAACTAAGTTTGAAATTCAGGGCCCCCAAAAAAGATTCGGCCGTGAAACCGATTTTAACGCCCAACATCAGGATTCATCACAGTCGCTAACTCTTTCACCGTACCAAATTTCAGCTTAATATCTTGAAAATTGCGATCAGTACTTAGCTAAACGCAAAAATGTCACACCCAATGGACATTTTCTGGGCCCAAAAAAAAAGAAAACGGTGAGAGATATCAAATAATAGTTTTGAGTAAAAAAGTTGCATACTGCTTAGATCTTACACCTACACCTTTAACATTTTTCGATACGATCAACCGTTTCCGAGATATATCGATTCCAAAAAAAGTTTGGAATTCAGGGCCCCCAAAGAAGATCCGGCCCTGCACCGATCTTAACGCCCAATAACAGGATTCGTCACAGTCACTAACTCTTTCACCGTACCAAATTTCAGCTTAATATCTTGAAAATTGCGACCAGTACATAGCTAAACGCAAAAATGTCACGCACAATGGACATTTTCAGGGCCCCAAAAAAAGAAAACGGTGAGAGATATCAAAAAATCGTTTTGAGTAAAAAAGTTGCATACCGCGGAGATCTTACACCTGTACATTTAAGATTTTTCGATACGACCAACCGTTTCCGAGATATATCGATTCCAAAAAACAGTTTGAAATTCAGGGCCCCCAAAAAAGATCCGTCCCTGCACCGGTTTTAACGCCCAACAAGAGCGTTCGTCACTGTCACTAACTCTTTCACCGAACCAAATTTCAGCTCGATATCTTGAAAATTGCGACCTGTACTTCGCTAAACCCAAATATGTCACGCACAATGGACATTTTCAGGGCCCCACAAAAAGAAAACGGTGAGAGATATCAAAAAATCATTAGGAATAAAAAAGTTGCATACCGCCGAGATTCTACACCCGTAGATTTAACTTTTTTCGATACGACCAGCCGTTTCCGAGATATATCGATTCAAAAAAATAGGATGATATTCAGGGCCCCAAAAAAAGGTCCGGCCCTGGACCCATTTTAACGCCCAACAATAGGGTTCGTCACAGGCCCAAACTCTTTCACCGTACCAAATTTCAGCTCGATATCTTGAAAATTGCGACCTGTACTTTGCTAAACGCAAAAACGTCACGCACATACGTACATACATACATCCATACATACATACATACATACATACATACATACATACATACAGACAGACTTTTTTTGAAATTTTTTTTTTCGACTCTGATTCGATTGGTGTAGGTTTGAACCGTGGGCGACGCTTAGTTTCCGAGATCTCGAAAAATCCTACCACGGCTATATGAAAGCCTATAGGATCTTTAGATCCGGCTTTCATAACAAGGCGGCCAAGCGAAGTTGCGACTTTAAATAGACGTTTCTCGCGATTTTACCAACCAAACGTAATGAGACTTGGTACAGTATATGTTTATACACATTGTAATGCCCTGACATCTAAGTTCGTTCAATTGTTTACATAACCTCAAGATGGCGGTTGTGCGAAATATTTCACTGGCATTCTATATCTCTGAAATTATTACCGGTATCACCCTGAAATTTTGTACGGAGATAAGGGGCACCACTGGAAGTTCACTTATGAGACTTTCAAAATACGGTTAACTACAAAACGAACATGGCGGCCACGCGAATTTGAAAGATTTATATAGACTTTTCTCACGAGTTAGTGATCCAAACGCAATGAAACATGGCACAGGAAATGTTTATACACATTATAATGCTCTGGTATTTAATTTGGTTCAATTGTTTACATAACCTCAAGATGGTGGCTGTGCAAATTTTCAAATTAAGTTTTTATTTTCATGTGTCGTAATCATGCGATCGAGGTGAAAGTTTGAATAATGAACCTACGCAATATTTTTCTTTAATGGTACATGACTCTATGGCCAATACATATAACAATCCAACATGGCGTCCATCCGAAATATTTAGATGGTTCTCAATATCTACGAATCTATTATATCAATCAAACTGAATTTTTAAATGTTCATAGGGGCTATGAACATAAGTTCACCTATAGGACTTTCAATAACCTGGTTACCAAAAATCCAACATGGTGGTGACCGCACCAAATTTCAGTTTGATATCTTGAAAATTGCCACCTGTACTTCTCTAAACCCAAATATGTCACGCACAATGGACATTTTCAGGGCCCAAAAAAGAGAAAAAGGTGAGAGATATCAAAAAATCGTTATGAGTAAAATAGTTCCATACCCTGGTGATCTTACACCTTTACATTTGACGTTTTTCGATACGACCATCCGTTTCCGAGATATATTGATTCCAAAAAAAGGGGATGAAATTCAGGGCCCCAAAAAAAGGTCCGGCCCTGCACTGATTTTAACGCCCAACAATAGGGTTCCTCACAGGCCCTAGCTCTTTCACCGTACCAAATTTCTGCTTGATATCTTGAAAATTGCGACCTGTGCCTTGCTAAACGCAAAAATGTCACGCACAATGGACATTTTCAGGGCCCCCAAAAAAGAAAACGGTGAGAGATATCAAAAAATCGTTTTGAGTAAAAAAGGTGCATACCGCGGAGATCTTACACCAATACATTTAACTTTTTTCGATACGATCAACCGTTTCCGAGATATATCGATTCCAAAAAAAAGTTTGAAATTCAGAGCCCCCAGAAAAGATCCGGCCCTGCACCGATTTTAACGCCCAACAATAGGATTCGTCACAGTCACTAACTCTTTCTCCGTACCAAATTTCAGCTTAATATCTTGAAAATTGCGACCGGTACTTAGCTAAACGCAAAAATGTCACGCACAATGGACATTTTCAGGGCCCCAAAAAAAGAAAACGGTGAGAGATATCAAAACATTGTTTTGAGTAAAAAAGTTGCATGTCGCGGAGATCTTACACCCATACATTTAACATTTTTCGATACGATCAACCGTTTCCGAGATCTATCGATTCCAAAAAAAAAAATGAAATTCAAGGCCCCAAAAAAGATCCGGCCCTGCACCGATTTTAACGCCCAACAATAGGATTCGTCACAGTCACTAACTCTTTCACCGTACCAAATGTCAGCTTAATATCTTGAAAATAGCGACCAGTAATTAACTAAACGCAAAAATGACACATGCAATGGACATTTTCAGGGCCCCAAAAAAAAGGAAACTTTGAGAGATATCAAAAAATCGTTTTGAGTAAAAAAGTTGCATACCGCGGAGATCTTACACCTATACATTTAACATTTTTCGATACGACCAACCGTTTCCGAGATATATCGATTCCAAAAAACAGTTAGAAATTCAGGGCCCCTCAAAAAGAACCGGCCCTGCACCGATTTTAACGCCCAACAATAGGATTCGTCACAGTCACTAACTCTTTCATCGTACCAAATTTCAGCTTAATATCTTAAAAATTGCGACCAGTACTTAGCTAAACGCAAAAATGTCACGCACAATGGACATTTTCAGAGCCCCAAAAAAAGAAAACGGTGAGAGATATCAAAAAATCGTTTTGAGTAAAAAAGTTGCATACCGCGGAGATCTTACACCTATACATTTAACATTTTTCGATACGACCAACCGTTTCCGAGATATATCGATTCCAAAAAACAGTTAGAAATTCAGGGCCCCTCAAAAAGAACCGGCCCTGCACCGATTTTAACGCCCAACAATAGGATTCGTCACAGTCACTAACTCTTTCATCGTACCAAATTTCAGCCTAATATCATGAAAATTGCGACCAGTACTTCGGTAAACGCAAAAATGTCACGCACAATGGACGTTTTCTGGGCCCCAAAAATAGAAAACGGTGAGAGATATAAAAAAATAGTTTTGAGTAAAAAAGTTGCATACCGCGGAGATCTTACACCCATACATTTAACATTTTTCGATACGATCAACCGTTTCCGAGATCTATCGATTCCAAAAAAAAGTTTGAAATTCAGGGCCCCAAAAAAGATCCGGCCCTGCACCGATTTTAACGCCCAACAATAGGATTCGTCACAGTCACTAACTCTTTCACCGTACCAAATGTCAGCTTAATATCTTGAAAATAGCGACCAGTAATTAACTAAACGCAAAAATGACACATACAATGGACATTTTCAGGGCCCCAAAAAAAAGGAAACTTTGAGAGATATCAAAAAATCGTATTGAGTAAAAAAGTTGCATACCGCGGATATCTTACACCCATACCTTTAACATTTTTCGATACGACCAACCGTTTCCGAGATATATCGATTCCAAAAAACAGTTAGAAATTCAGGGCCCCTCAAAAAGAACCGGCCCTGCACCTATTTTAACGCCCAACAATAGGATTCGTCACAGTCACTAACTCTTTCATCGTACCAAATTTCAGCTTAATATCTTAAAAATTGCGACCAGTACTTAGCTAAACGCAAAAATGTCACGCACAATGGACATTTTCAGGGCCCCAAAAAAAGAAAACGGTGAGAGATATCAAAAAATTGTTTTGAGTAAAAAAGTTGCATATCGCGGAGATCTTACACCTGTACATTTAACATTTTTCGATACGATCAACCGTTTCCGAGATCTATCGATTCCAAAAAAAAGTTTGAAGTTCAGGGCCCCAAAAAAGATCCGGCCCTGCACCGATTTTAACGCCCAACAATAGGATTCGTCACAGTCACTAACTCTTTCACCGTACCAAATGTCAGCTTAATATCTTGTAAATAGCGACCAGTAATTAACTAAACGCAAAAATGACACATACAATGGACATTTTCAGGGCCCCAAAAAAAAGGAAACTTTGAGAGATATCAAAAAATCGTTTTGAGTAAAAAAGTTGCATACCGCGGAGATCTTACACCTATACATTTAACATTTTTCGATACGACCAACCGTTTCCGAGATATATCGATTCCAAAAAACAGTTAGAAATTCAGGGCCCCTCAAAAAGAACCGGCCCTGCACCGATTTTAACGCCCAACAATAGGATTCGTCACAGTTACTAACTCTTTCATCGTACCAAATTTCAGCTTAATATCTTAAAAATTGCGACCAGTACTTAGCTAAACGCAAAAATGTCACGCACAATGGACATTTTCAGAGCCCCAAAAAAAGAAAACGGTGAGAGATATCAAAAAATTGTTTTGAGTAAAAAAGTTGCATATCGCGGAGATCTTACACCTGTACATTTAACAATTTTCGATACGATCAACCGTTTACGAGATATATCGATTCCAAAAAAAAGTTTGAAATTCAGGGCCCCCAAAAAAGATCCGGCCCTGTACCGATTTTAAGGCCCAACAATAGGATTCGTCACAGTCACTAACTCTTTCATCGTACCAAATTTCAGCCTAATATCTTGAAAATTGCGACCAGTACTTAGGTAAACGCAAAAATGTCACGCACAATGGACATTTTCAGGGCCCCAAAAAAAGAAAACAGTGAGAGATATCAAAAAATCGTTTTCAGTAAAAAGGTTGCATACCGCGGAGATCTTACACCTATACATTTAACATTTTTCGATACGACCAACCGTTTCCGTGATATATCGATTCAAAAAAATAGGATGAAATTCAGGGCCCCCAAAAAAGGTCCGGCCCTGCACCGATTTTAACGCCCAACAATAGGGTTTGTTACAGGCCCCAACTCTTTCTCCGTACCAAATTTAAGCTCGATATCTTGAAAATTGCGACCTGTACTTTGCTAAACGCAAAAACGTCACGCACATACATACATACATACATACAGACAGACTTTTTCCAATATACCACTGCTATATGAAAGCCTATAGGATCTTTAGATCCGGCTTTCATAACAAGGCGGCCAAGCGAAGTTGCGACTTTAAATAGACGTTTCTCGCGATTTTACCAACCAATCGTAATGAGACTTGGTACAGTATATGTTTATACACATTGTAATGCCCTGACATCTAAGTTCGTTCAATTGTTTACATAACCTCAAGGTGGCGGTTGTGCGAAATATTTCATTGGCATTCTATATCTCTGAAATTATTACCGGTATCACCCTGAAATTTTGTACGGAGATAAGGGGCACCACTGGAAGTTCACTTATGAGACTTTCAAAATACGGTTAACTACAAAACGAACATGGCGGCCACGCGAATTTGAAAGATTTATATAGACTTTTCTCACGATTTAGTGATCCAAACGCAATGAAACATGGCACAGGAAATGTTTATACACATTATAATGCTCTGGTATTTAATTTGGTTCAATTGTTTACATAACCTCAAGATGGTGGCTGTGCTAATTTTCAAATTAAGTTTTTATTTTCATGTGTCGTAATCATGCGATCGAGGTGAAAGTTTGAATAATGAACCTACGCAATATTTTTCTTTAATGGTACATGACTCTATGGCCAATACATATAACAATCCAACATGGCGTCCATCCGAAATATTTAGATGGTTCTCAATATCTACGAATCTATTATATCAATCAAACTGAATTTTTAAATGTTCATAGGGGCTATGAACATAAGTTCACCTATAGGACTTTCAATAACCTGGTTACCAAAAATCCAACATGGTGGTGACCGCACCAAATTTCAGTTTGATATCTTGAAAATTGCCACCTGTACTTCTCTAAACCCAAATATGTCACGCACAATGGACATTTTCAGGGCCCCAAAAAGAGAAAAAGGTGAGAGATATCAAAAAATCGTTATGAGTAAAATAGTTCCATACCCTGGTGATCTTACACCTTTACATTTGACGTTTTTCGATACGACCATCCGTTTCCGAGATATATTGATTCCAAAAAAAGGGGATGAAATTCAGGGCCCCAAAAAAATGTCCGGCCCTGCACTGATTTTAACGCCCAACAATAGGGTTCCTCACAGGCCCTAGCTCTTTCACCGTACCAAATTTCTGCTTGATATCTTGAAAATTGCGACCTGTGCCTTGCTAAACGCAAAAATGTCAAGCACAATGGACATTTTCAGGGCCCCCAAAAAAGAAAACGGTGAGAGATATCAAAAAATCGTTTTGAGTAAAAAAGGTGCATACCGCGGAGATCTTACACCAATACATTTAACTTTTTTCGATACGATCAACCGTTTCCGAGATATATCGATTCCAAAAAAAAGTTTGAAATTCAGAGCCCCCAAAAAAGATCCGGCCCTGCACCGATTTTAACGCCCAACAATAGGATTCGTCACAGTCACTAACTCTTTCTCCGTACCAAATTTCAGCTTAATATCTTGAAAATTGCGACCGGTACTTAGCTAAACGCAAAAATGTCACGCACAATGGACATTTTCAGGGCCCCAAAAAAAGAAAACGGTGAGAGATATCAAAAAATTGTTTTGAGTAAAAAAGTTGCATATCGCGGAGATCTTACACCCATACATTTAACATTTTTCGATACGATCAACCGTTTCCGAGATCTATCGATTCCAAAAAAAAAATTGAAATTCAGGGCCCCAAAAAAGATCCGGCCCTGCACCGATTTTAACGCCCAACAATAGGATTCGTCACAGTCACTAACTCTTTCACCGTACCAAATGTCAGCTTAATATCTTGAAAATAGCGACCAGTAATTAACTAAACGCAAAAAAGACACATGCAATGGACATTTTCAGGGCCCCAAAAAAAGGAAACTTTGAGAGATATCAAAAAATCGTTTTGAGTAAAAAAGTTGCATACCGCGGAGATCTTACACCTATACATTTAACATTTTTCGATACGACCAACCGTTTCCGAGATATATCGATTCCAAAAAACAGTTAGAAATTCAGGGCCCCTCAAAAAGAACCGGCCCTGCACCGATTTTAACGCCCAACAATAGGATTCGTCACAGTCACTACCTCTTTCATCGTACCAAATTTCAGCTTAATATCTTAAAAATTGCGACCAGTACTTAGCTAAACGCAAAAATGTCACGCACAATGGACATTTTCAGAGCCCCAAAAAAAGAAAACGGTGAGAGATATCAAAAAATTGTTTTGAGTAAAAAAGTTGCATATCGCGGAGATCTTACACCTGTATATTTAACAATTTTCGATACGATCAACCGTTTACGAGATGTATCGATTCCAAAAAAAGTTTGAAATTCAGGGCCCCCAAAAAAGATCCGGCCCTGTACCGATTTTAACGCCCAACAATAGGATTCGTCACAGTCACTAACTCTTTCATCGTACCAAATTTCAGCTTAATATCTTAAAAATTGCGACCAGTACTTAGCTAAACGCAAAAATGTCACGCACAATGGACATTTTCAGAGCCCCAAAAAAAGAAAACGGTGAGAGATATCAAAAAATCGTTTTCAGTAAAAAAGTTGCATACCGCGGAGATCTTACACCTATACATTTAACATTTTTCGATACGACCTACCGTTTCCGTGATATATCGATTCAAAAAAATAGGATGAAATTCAGGGCCCCAAAAAAAGGTCCGGCCCTGCACCGATTTTAACGCCCAACAATAGGGTTTGTTACAGGCCCCAACTCATTCACCGTACCAAATTTTAGCTCGATATCTTGAAAATTGCGACCTGTACTTTGCTAAACGCAAAAACGTCACGCACATACATACATACATACATACATACATACATACAGACAGACTTTTTCCAATATACCACGGCTATATGAAAGCCTATAGGATCTTTAGATCCGGCTTTCATAACAAGAATATATATATATATTTTTTTTTTACAGATCCGGGATTCAAAATCAGACCTCCAAGGCACAAGCCGAAAATGTTAGCTGCTAATACAAATGGTGGTCTACATGATTTTTGCATTTTATGTATAGTTTTATTTAACCTTCAGTCGTTAGGTCACAGAAACCTATGTGCCATTTTGGGTGTAATCTTACACTCTAGCTAGCAGAAGTACCCATTCTTCGAACGGTTTTCGGTATTAATAACCAGACGTAATCAATTGAGCTACTGTTGCAATGGTTAGAGACTTGAAACCTGTTTTTCGACAAAGAAAAATGATTAGTTAGAATATGCTCTGAAACTAAATTTACCTAACGTGTACTTCCTGACGTGAAAAAAATATTGAAAACCTCGTAGACGAAACGCAATACACGTCAAAAAAAACTGACCTTCACTGTTGTGTCAAGTCGTCCAGAGGAAGACCCCTTTAATAAATTATAAAGGCTTGTGGTGCATGAAAATTCAGGGTTTTTAGACTCCAATGGCCCAAATTCCAAAGAGCAAAAATAAAGTAACTTATTTCAATTCAGGAATTTTTGAAAATAATGTTTCTGTTTGGAGATATAATAGACCTTCTGTACGACATAACGCACATTTAAGTCGTGTGAAAAAAATCTAGGGTACCCCTTGATCCCCTTAAGCGCATTGATGAATTTTACAGTTTTAGTTGATTCCGTAATAACCTTATAGCCATGTGCAAACATTCACAGAAATTTGATAAATGGAGTGGCTTTACTTCTTGCAGAAATATAAGGAAAGTTGGTTGTCACCTTTTCAGATATTGTTGTCATGGTTACTGGCTTGCATTCCTTCTTTAGTTTTATTAAATGAAATTAGTTTTCTGGGAATATCTCAGAAACTGTTGGTTTTAGAACCTTAAAATGTACTTCTCGGGGACCCTTTACTGCTATTTAGGGGCACCGAGTTTTGTTTCTGACACCAAGGGGCTGAAAATAAGCTTTGTCTCGTCGTTGTAGGCCGTAGTATAATAATAATAATAATAATAATAATAATAATAATAATAATAATAATAATATAACAATATAGGGATAGGTAGGCCTATATAATAGACCTTCCGTACCACACCCGCACGTGTAAATCACGTGAAAAAATCTAGAGTACCCCTTCACCCCCTTAAGCGCATTATATGACATTGAAGAATTTTACAGCTTAATTTGGTTCCGTTATAACCTTATAGCCGTTTGCAAACTATCTCAGTAATGAAATAAATGAAATTGTATTGCGTCTTACAGCAATAGATGGACCAGTGAGATTCCGTTGCCATGGTAACCGGCTTGCATTCTTTCGTTATTGTATTAAATGAAATTAGTTTTCTAGAAATATCTCAAAAATTGTTGGTTTTAGGGCCCCCGAGTTTCGTTTCTCACATTGAGGGGCTAAAAATGAGCTTTGTCTCTCCCGTCTACGCCTATTTCAGCAAGTATTTTAAGGGTGTAGGCCCCCTTTTATGAGAGGTACAGAGAAGAGTTACATCAATGATTAGTGTCGTGCCTCTGAAGGATATCTGTACCAAATTTTACGTTGATCCACCCAGCCGTTCTCGAGTTGTAAGGGAACAACTTTGTCCACAGACAGACAGACAGACAAACAGACAGACAGACAGACAGACAAATATTTTCGCGCGCATCCGTCATAAAACAGTCTGAAACGCGTAAATAACGCAAATTTCCGTAGAAATTCAGAAAAAACAGACAAACTTTCATTTTTATATATAGAGAGATGCCGCTGCTGTTACGGATGATTTTGAATGTTTTACCTTATGACGAAAGGTATAATGCGTAATATATTGTATGTAATATCTACTAGAATCGAATTTTTATACTCTCCGTTAAGGTGTGTTCTACTACTGATATGTTGACGTTTATGTTTTATTAATCATAACGTCCTTATATTGCATTCTTTTATTGTGGACAGTGTCTACACCAGCTGTATTTTGTATTACAAATCAGAAATACAGTAACTATTGCGAGATAATTCAGATTGTTCTATGAATAATATTTCCTTCTGTTATTCGGGTTATATTGTAATTGGTAATTATCCTGCTCTATGACTATGCTAATCTGTAATGGAACCGGACGTTAAATTATGAATTTAGTTGAGAGCATGCCAATAACATACGGTAATTAAACTACGAATATATATTATTATGCGATAATTTTCTACAAGGACCAAACAGTAAGTAGCCTGGCTGCGTGGCTCAGGGGTTACGTTCTCGCTTGCTGAGCCCAAGGTTGCAGGTTCGAAACCTGGCGCAGTCAGCTGGCATTTGAGGGTGCGCAAATGCGAGGGAGCCGTGTCAGAACATTTACTGGCACGTTAAAGATCCCCTTCGGGGAAAAATTCCGGCACCCCGGCGTCTCTAAAAGCCAGGGTAGTTAAAAGGGACGTAAAACCAATAACATTATTATTATTAAACAGTAAGTAATGATATTTTGCCATAAGAACAGCGGACCCCATTAAATCAAAAATAAACACTATCAGGAAAGTAATTATGAGACTCAGTTCTCGAGGAATTCTGTGTATACATCCCTTTTCACTATTGTTGCATTCCCCGCTACGTTATTGTACTCCACTGTACTGTGGGCTATCTTTCGACTACAGTGAGTTAATATTGAACTAGAATAACATCAGAATCGAGGAGAATCATGTTCAAAACTCACTTAAGGGAAAAATTAATACACACTGCGAAATATATTGGCATGTATCATTCTATAACTTATCAAGACACCTCCCGGGCAACGCCGGGTACAATAGCTAGTTTATTATAAATGTGAATTTGCCAATACCATTGTATCAAGAAGGCAGATATTCTAACCTCTTGTATAATTATAGATTCATAATGTAAAAAATAAAATACAATTGTAATAATAATAAAAGTAATAATAATAAAGGACTTGATAAATTGGGGCTCCATCATAATCTGCATACCAGTATGCAGAAAGCAGTTATTTTAGAGACCTACTCCATAGTTGGTTCGTTCCTCAACCTACCAGTATAGATAACTCCACTCCATCTTGCAACAAATGCCGATAAAATGGTGAATTGTACCCAACGATATGGTGAACATATGAGGAAAATAATAATAATAATAATTATAATAATTTTTGCCATGGAGAGTTAGTTAGTTAGTTAGTTAGTTATTGAGGTTTTAAGGGGCTGAACTCTCATGGAGGGTACCATTAAGATACCAGTAAATCTATTAAGACGATGCTGTCGCATTTAAACACCCTTATATGCCTTTGGAATTAGCCGGGAGTGCAACCCGTTAATCTAGGATTTTGGACGGTATCAGTTAACCAACATGACACACATAAGGACAAAAGTCGATCCCTTTCGGGTATTTTTCATATAATTCAAATAGGCTAACACCCAGGTCTGAAAGTTAGTCATCATCATCATAATTTCCCCTTATCCAGCTCCTGCCGGGTCGGGGAATTTATGGCACTTTTCCACTTTCCTCTGTCCTTCCACCATTCTTCTTCCACGTTCTTGTCCCAGTCCAGATTTCTTTTTCTTACGCTGTTCTTCACTGAATCAATCCACCTTGTTCTAGGTCTTCCTCTTGCTCTCTCACCCTTGCACTTCGCCTCCAGCATCTGTCTTGGAATTCTATTTTCCTCCATCCTCTTTACATGTCCAAACCACCTTAGTTTATTCTTCTCAATTCTCTCATTTAGTTTTCCCATCCCAACTTCCTTCCTAACATCTTCATTCCTCACTCTGTATTTCCTTGTCTTTCCTATCATACTTCTTAGGAATTTCATTTCACTGGCTTGGATTCTACTCTCTTGCCTGCTTGTCAGGGTCCAAGTCTCAGCTGCATACGTTAATATGGGAACATAGTACACTTTATACATTACCTCCTTGCTTTTCCTTGGTACTTACTTATCCCAAACAAGTTTTCTTACACTTTGATAGAATGCATTGCTCTGCTGTACCCTCCTGCCAATCTCCATGTCCAACCTACCAGTTTGCATCAATTCACTTCCTAGGTATTTGATCGTGTCCACAATTTCCAAACTCTGACTTCCAATTTTCACAGTGCCCTTTCCTTGTCTTTCCCCTCTTGTCATCACCATGGTCTTGCTTTTCTCTATACTGATTTTCAGGCCGTACTTCTGAATATTTTCGTTCAGTGCATTTAGTTGTTTTTGCACTTCTTCGGTGTTCCTTCCCCAGACCACAATATCATCTGCAAATAACAGTAACTTCATTTCTTTATGTCCATATGCTTCCTTTGTTTCCTTTACAATTTCATCCATCACCATTATGAACAAGATAGGTGTCAGCACACTCCCCTGTCTTAGTCCAGTCTTGTTCCTAAACCAATCTGTCTTTCCAACTGGGGTCAGTACCCTGCTTACACAGTTGTTGTACATTGCTTGCACCATTTCCAACATTTCTCTTCCCAGTCTCTTCTTAACCATGGTTTCCCATACCTTCTCTCTGGGGACACTATCATATGCCTTTTCTAGATCTATGAAAGTCATGATCAAATCCTCTCCATATTCCCAGTTCTTTTCCATCACCTGCCTCAAGCTAAAGATTGGGTCCACTGTGGATCTTCCACTCCTGAAGCCATACTGTTCCTCTTGCAACTCTCCTTCCACCTTTCTTCTCATTCTTCTTTCTAATATTCTTTCCAGTATTTTTACTATCTGTGATAAGAGGGTGATCCCTCTATAGTTATCACACACCTTCTTGTCCCCCTTCTTAAACACTGGTATTATTAGCCCTTTTTCCCAGTATGCCTAATAAACTTATAGAAGAATTCACAATTTAGTCTATTTTCCAATCGAGGCTTATAGGTAGTCTATAAATAACAATAATCAAACTAATAATTTGAATTGGATGAAGTCAAACGGTTGTTTTCAATTGAGAAACCTCTTCCTATTACGATTTGGTGCAGAATGATCTAAGCTGAGTTGTTTGAGTCTTCAGTGTTTTGACTGGTTAGATGCAGCCCTCCATGCTTCCCTTTCTGAGCTAATCGTTTCATCTCTCCATAGCTACCACACCATACATCCGCGCAATCTGTATAACATATTCCAAACTTTGGTCTACCCCTATAGTTCTTATCCTCGGCCCTTCCTTCCATAATTAACTTTGCTATTCCTGGGTGTCTTAATATGTGCCTTACCAACCAACATCTACATGTAGCCTACTCTTTATTAATAGTCGCAAGAAACATCTCCCCTCTCCCAATCGTCTTAATACCTGTTTAATTTTTACCTTATCTACCCATCTTCACCATTCTCCTGTAACACCACATTCCACACACTTCAATTCTCATCTTTTCTGCTGCTCCAACAGTTTAACATCAATAGAGTGCCACGCTCCATACAAAGGCTTTCAAAAATGACTTTATAATGCCTAAACCTATATTTGATGTCATCTCTCCATAGCTATCACACCCTACATCAGAGGTCAACAGATTCCTTTTCTGTAGAAGTGCTTTCCTTGCCTGTGCTAACATACTTTTTATTTCCTCTTTTCTTCGTCCATCACTGGTTAATTTACTTCCTAAGTAACAGAAGTCTCCTACTTCCTTTAGCTCTTCACCTGCCAATTCGACGTCCATAGAAGTTTCCGATTTCCTTCGGCTGCACTCCAATATTTTTATTTTCATCATGAATTCTTTCCTCAAGATAGAATCCACACCATTTATAAACTCATTGAAATCCTCTGGTATGTCGGCTAAGATGACGTTGGTCATCAGCTATCAATATCTTTATACAAAAGCTTGACGTCAATAGTGAATCTTTTGCATGATATTAAAACTAGTCATTTTTAATTTAATTTACCGATTATAACATATTGAAGAAAATCCCTCAGTATGCCTTCCATCGGAGGAAAGGTAAAGCCAGCCGACCCATGTCATAGATTTATGGCATGTTAAAGAACCTTCCACTAATTACACCTGTGTGAAGCTAAATTATATATAGGTTAAATATTTGGCTAACGTTCTTAGGTACCTACGTTCGTCGTCAAGAGCCGACTGCAGTGGCATCTGGTAACTAAGTTCTGAACTAGTTGGTCGTTGACGGTGGCGTTTGGCGGCAAAAGTAGGAACTACTTGGAAAAATTGAATATCTGCAGTCCTTACTTTAATTAAAACAGATACACACACTAATACAGTCATCACTCTCAACACCGGTTATCAGACAGATTCTACACACACACAAAGAGCACGGGGCTACATGACTGCGTTGTCGCAGCTCCTAAACTAAGGAACCAACCCACCAAAACATATTGAAGAACATTTTAGAGAAGCAGATATTATTTCATTAGTTTTATTAGCAGTGTTATTTAAAAATTTTCCTTCAATACTCCAATGTAACGGATCTGATTTTTAAACAAATTTACAAATATCTTTACCCTGATTATAACCATTCTTCAAACACTGGAATAGGAAGATTATTACATTATTTTAAGCAGATTTCAGCTAATATTTGGAAGGTTATTCAACGGATACAAAACTTTCGTATAGTAAACATTTTTATTTTTATTGCGTAATATTATTTATAGGTTGTTAATGTTAGGTTATATTCATGCTTTTAGTTTAATGTTGTTATAATTTTAATTTTAGCTGAGCATGATCACAAATTAACCGAAACTTTCTAGGTAGTGAACCCTTATTGATCTTCGATAAATAAGTATTCATATTTATTATTATTATTACTACGGCCCAGGCAGCACATAAGGAAGTCGACTTGGATATTAGGGAGGCCAGTATTTCGTAATGGTTGCAACAGAAGCTGAGTTGGTAGCTATTCCTGGGGGACGGCCAGAATTAGTCGAGTTCAAGGCCAAATTGTGCAACTACTGTACCAAAATTGGAGACATAAAGGGAGAATCACGAGGTCCTCTCAACGAACATACGATTGAATCAGCCAATCGCAAGAGACCAAGCCGTGACCACGAGGTGGACGGCGTCAGTAGTAAAAAGCGCGCGGAAGTGTGTATCTAAGGAACCGCCGAACGGATTAATCTCCGCTCGAGTAATTTGAGACGTTGGATTCATTTGGAGAAGAATGACACTAGCCCCATCTTTGTGAGACAAAAACTCTGGAAGTTTTTATCCGACTTTGCCCCACTCCGCCGCCCTTGTCAGTTTCTCATAAATAGTCTGGCCTGACGCCAATCTAAGTACTCAGTTGTGGAGCCTTCAGAGGTATACTCCACGCCAGTTTGAAGTGTGATTTTGACGCTCGAATTTATCGAAGTACTATTCTTGTGGAGCCTTCAGAGGTATACTCCACGCCAGTTCGAAATGTGATTTTTACGCTCTAAAACCAGTGAAGCTAATTTATTTTATGAGCTCTGGGAAGCTAAAGTCGCAGCGTTTGCAATATCGAATTTTATAAGCTATAATACATTTTGTTCTAAAATCAACTAAGTTGTGTGATCTAAATATTTCACGCCAGCGCGTGATAAACTGTAACATTCTTTTAAAGACGACGAGTTCAACTTTAAGGGGGAAGTATCGTATCACCCTAATTAGCGCTTACCTGAACCGAAGTCCAAGACGGGACGGAAATACCAGACGAGATAGCGACTGCTGGTGCAGCCAGGATTTTGAACTTGTTAACGAGCCAGTGGCGCGGACTCGAGATGTATATTTTATGTCTAAATTGTGTGTATTGTATGTGTGTTTTTATAGTGCGTATGTGCGATATAATTAGGGCCAGTCTTCGCTATTAATCGCAGTAGGACAATTGTGGGTGAACTGAGTAGCCTACAAGCGATTATAGATAGGCAAATATTTAACATTGAACTTTTCTGCCAAGGAGTCGAGACCAAGATGATCAGCACGTGGTTTGAAGTTGGGATGAGCTTCAAGAAATCAACGCAGACGACTACTATGGAGTGCTAAATTGTCCATAGGGCAATGGGTTGAGGAGGATGTCCTTAGTCCTACATGCAGAAGCGGTGATGTACTCAAAATTGGATTATTTCAATTATGTAGTTAGATTTGGCCGGGGAACTTTGTAAATAGTCATGTTTTTCTTTCTTGTTTTTATAGCTGTTTTTTTTCTTGTACCAACACTATAGGTTTAAATGTCCGTTGGCGCGTGGCCAATGTGTTTGTTGATATTTTGATTTTTTTTCTTGAGTCATGTGTAATGTACGCGGCGTGCGTGCGTGATTTTTATCCTCGCAATTGCGGAACCCGTTACATTCGATAAATGGTGCTTTATTAACGTTAATATTTTGAAATAGGAATGGGAGGAAATGATTGTAAAACATTTTGCTGAACAGGTTATTATTCATGTTAGGGTAGCCGAGTGCACCAACTTAAAAGTAATTATAGAACACCTTCGTTCTAATTTTGATAGATTTTTCTTGAGTCCTTTTCAGGTGACTAGTCACGGCATAGAACGATGGCGCCAGCATGTGGATATTATTTGTGTCTTTTATTTCAGGGTCTGTCACAACCCATACGTGTGATTCAGTGTGTGTTGATGTGTTTTGTGTGTGTTGATTCTACGTGAGGAGGGGGTAGTTGTCCTACCGCCCTTATATATTTTTGCTGCTGTTGTATTTTAGATGGAAAGACAGAGTGCTCTTGGGAGACTGCTGATTCTTGTCCATATGTTTTTCTGACACACATGTATTATTGTGCTTTGGGGCACATTTCTTCGAGGTTCGACCCCATGCTCTGGGAGGTCGAGGTTATTGACACGTGGGTTGACAGACATGCAGAGTTCCACAAACCGCCCGTTCTGCCTGTGACTTATTTTGATAGGCAGTCCTTTTGTCCGACTGAACCCTGTAAGCTTTCATGTAGCAAACCTGTTCATTGTGATGGCTAATTTTAAGCCATAATTAATTGGGGAGTTCGCCATGTGTGTAACGGATTGTTGTACCTTGTATGGATAAGAATATTGTGATTAACGTAAATGTTGGCTGTTTGCCTATTGCTTTGTTGATGACTCGATTTCATGTAATTTTGTTTGTCACACCCGTTTGGTGTAGTGGTAGAGTATTTGTAAATTTTGACAGCGGTCATTTGAGTATTTTTCTATTGGTCACGTGTTAATGTACTTGTGTTGATTTGTGTGAGAAGTCCTAAGTTTTTAGGCAGTAAATGTTGCTACGGCAATTCAAGTCCAATTTCACACGGAAATTTTGTGTTTGTTTATAGTAGATTTAGGAAGTGTCGGTTTAATTTAATGTATTGTAGTTGTGTTCCCTTGTGTCGGTCTAGCTCTAGGAAATGCGGATTCGTTGTCTGAAGGGTCATTCTGGATGATAACGAATCACGCATTCAAAGTACACATCGTGGTGCATGTAGAACGGCGTACGCACTTATATGGTCACTTTTGTATCTTTTATTTAAGGACACTTGGTCCGGGTAATTAATCTCTCCAGAGATATCGCCTAAGTTTTGGCATTTTTATTAAGCGGGAGTCAGTTGGGAGTTTTTGTTGTTAATTGTTTATGTGTAAATATGGTGATTTGTTATTAAATTCAGTTGTTTTAACCCTGGCTTCACTCTTTCCTGCATGTTATTTTGTTATATGTTACCCTGCAAGTTAATGAAGCGCCCTGACAGCAACTTACGAATATGACCTGTTACGCCCCGAATCTGAGTCTCATATGCTTCTTTGCAAGGGTTCATAAAACAAAAATGGCTGCCCAAGTGGGGATTGTTGTTGTTGTTGCTTCGCTGATCTCATATTTATTTCGTTGAGAAATGATGCCAGGTCAAGCGGACATGTAAATTCAGTAAATGGAGGCGATGTTGTACCGCCATGTGCATTAGTAAAATCACTGAGTTCCTAAAGTTAGAAATATTGAACAAGGTTAGAATTTGATTTGGTATTTGTTATAAACTTGTTCTGGCGCCCACATTAAAATTAGAAATTTGCATTATTAATGAACTCAGTCAAAGCAGGAAGATGTTGCCTTATATTTGACATTTAATTGACTTCGGTTAATTGGTGTTTCGTAAATTCTGTTGGTTAGGAATTTAAAAGCAGATCACTAGGGGTTATTTTGTTGTTTGGGAATAAGTGTCTTTGTATTCAGTAAATTTTGTTACTGAAATTTTCATTAAATTAGAGCCAGTAATATTTAAATGTGTGACATGTATGTGCGTATAGGGCTGAAACCTTAGCCCATAACCCTGTTTTTCTCTGAATATATTTGTGTGTGTGAAATGGCGAGTGTTGATGAGATAAAGGCATTGTTAGAACAGATGTCGATCCAGATGTCCGTAAAGACGGAAGAACAATTAAAAGAACAATTAGTGCAGATGTCCGTAAAGACGGAAGAACAATTAAAAGAACAATTAGAAGCTCAGCGTGAGCATAGTGAAAAACAATTACTTGATATGAGCGGTAACATTTCGGTCCAGTTAGAAGTCCAGAAATTAGACACTGACAAACAATTCAATGAACTAAACCACAAATTGTCACAACAGGCGGTAACACAAACCGAACAGTTAGGAAAAATCACAAATGATATTAATCAGAGCGTTCAAAAAGTAGAGAAACTGGCAGGCGAGGTTGCGGAAAACAACATCAGACAGTTAGGCGAAATGAAGAAATTGGAGGCGAAATTTGATAACAAATTAGTACAATTTGACGAGATGGTGGCAGATAAACTCAAGCAGATAGAGGCAGCATGTGTCAGTAACACCGCGGGAGTGAAGAAAACCCAAGAGAAACTACAGCAGCAAATTAATTCGGTAGATAACAACGTGCTGGAATTAATAAAGGAAATAGATAAAGTCGAAGTTAAGGCTGAAACCGAGCGGATACACTTGCGGGAAAATTTAGAGGAGCAATTAGGCAGAACACAAGAGATCATAAGAAAAGAGATGGAAGGCCAGCTAATAAACACACAAGAGGTCATAAGACAAGAAGTAGGGGAGCAGCTCGTCAAAACTCAGGATAATTTGGAAGGTCAGCTAATAAAAACGCAAGAGGCTATAAGAGAAGAGGTGGGGGAACAACTAGTGAAAACGCAGGAACGGATAAGTGAAGAGCTAGAGAAAAATCAGGAGAGGAACGAGGAGAAAATAAATAGCTTAAAAAGTAGGATCCGGCGAGATTGGGACCAGCAGGCTCATGCGAATAAGGAAGACAGGCTGGCAGTTTTAAAGCGAATGCAGGCACTGGAGGAAAATATGAAGTCGAAATTACAGGAACATTCAGAATTAATCATAAAAAACGAGATTAGATCGTTAGAGAATGCGACGTTATTTTCAAACGAAAATATTCCGGAAAAGCAAACAAGTATTGGAAGTCCGGCAGGTTCGAAGTTGGCTGAGGACACGAGTCGGGGTCAAAGTCCCAGACTAACGACTAATGCATTCCAGCAGTACAGGGGGGAGACTTCAACACCGCAACCGAACTTGGCACCAGCCCAAGTCATCCAAGTCATTCGGGGTAATGATTTTAAGCCCGATAAGTTTAAAGAACATTCAGGAACCACTCCCAAAGCATTTCTACGGCAATTAACTGACTACTTTAATGACCAACACATCGGCCCGGAGAAACAATTAAGACTGGTGGAGAAATTTTTAGAAGGACCTAGCCTGACCTGGTTTTTAAGTTTCAAGTACACGTTTACAGACATGGCTCAATTCCGCGAGGCGTTTTTGAAGAAGTTTTGGAGTCCTTCGTTACAGCAAGGGTTAAGAATGGACCTGTACACGCGCAAATACCACAGTACACATCCAACCCGTTTTTCAGAATTCTTCAGTCAGCAATTGGTAAAATTCAGGGATTTTGATGACCCGCCTAGCGAGCCGAATATGGTTCTAACCATCGGAAAACAACTCCCAATGCATATCCAACAATTATTAGTCGCAGGAAATATTCAGACCGCAGTCCAAGCCGAAGAATTACTCAGACATTTAGATGAGACGAGTATGGTAAGCCCACAGACAGGAAGAAGGAATTTGGAATGTGTCAACACGGCAGAGGTAGTTCAGGGACTCCAAAATAACCACGGCCAGGGGAACCAAAGTAAGACACAGTCCACAGGGACACAGTTCACGCCAAGAAGACAAGATTTTGACGGCCGAAACCAGTTCCATAACAACAATCAGAATTATCAGAATAACCGCGGGAGATATCATCAGAATAACCAAAATCAAAATAATCAGTGGACGTACCAGCGGGAATACACGAATTGGAGGGGAAACCAGAGACAAGGTAGACCTTACCAAAGAAATGGAGATGGTAGATGGAGTAACGGCAGGGACTATCGCCAAGAAAACAGAGGGGATTATAGGAATAACTGGGACGAACGATATATTGAATCCCGTAAATACTTGGATCAATTAAGTAATGAAGAAGCGGAGAAGGAGAAGTGGGGGCGTGCCATGGCGAACAGACAGAGCCCAGATAACCATCAAGGAGAGGGGGCAGAGAGTTTACTGAGGCAACAGGAGCGACAGAATGATAACCGGCGAAACACATCTAATGGGGCCCGGGATAAAAAAAAACCCAAATGAACTAAAAGGAGACAGGCTAGAAACGGAGATCGCCAGGGAGCAAGAAGAGATGATAGTGGCCAATATAGAAGAGTGGGTAGCATTCCCAGACGACTGCCTGGAGGAAGTGGTGAAGAACCGTGAAAATGTTATCAGACAGCTACCAATTATTTACGCGCATATTGGAGGTATGAGGGTGAGATGTTTGATTGATACAGGTAGCCAGGTGAGCTTAGTCACTGAAATTTTGATAAAAGAAATAGCAAGAAAACAGAATGTTCCTATTATGCCGGTACCGCTAATGAAAGTCAGAGGTGTCATTCCTGACAAAACTATGAATTGTAAACAGCAAGCATTTCTAGATCTGGAAATATTGAACCATACTTTTTCACAAACATTCATTGTTATTCCAAAGATGAACTACAATATAATTTTAGGAGCCAACTTCATCTGCGATTTTCATGCTGTAATTGATTTACATAACAACACTGTAAGCTTCAAACAAGTAGAAGGATTGGATCATGTGGGTTTAAATATGGAAGAGAATCCGCTGGAGAGAGAGGCCAATACTTGGGTTATTGAGGAATGCACTAATGAGGCCGGAGATAAGATCTTGAGGGGAGAACAAGTCAACCAGACAGCAGTGCTAGAAATGGACAGCCGAGATATTTCGCAGGAACTTTGGGTGCATTTGGCGGAAGAAGAAATGGGCGGAACCAAATTCGAAATTCTACTTCAGGAGCGACTTAAGGAAGCCATCATAGGGGAATCTGCTAGAAGAAGATTGGAAGAAATTTTAAGATTACATAAAGGAGCTTTTGACACCGTACCTGGGAAAGTTTTAAATTTTCAATATGCGATGCAGGTAACAGATTGGACCCCATTTAAAAGTAGATTGTACCCGATCCCAGAGAAGCATTTTTCTCAGGTGAGGGATATCATTACTAACTTATTAGATTCTGGCATGATAAGGAAAGCTGCAACTCCTTATCTGAACGCAATATTGGCTGTGACCAAGCCAAACGGATCAATTAGGCTGTGCCTAGACGCGCGAGTTTTAAATAGCAAACTGCTAGTTGAGCACGACCAAGCACCGAGGATCAAAGATGTTTTGAAAGGCTTCCGTGGGAAGAAGATATACTCAAGTGTTGATTTGACGAATAGTTTCCACCATCTTGAACTTGAAGAAAAATCCCAACTGTTGACGGGATTTTTATTCGATAATCAAAGTTATATCTGGTGTCGAATGCCCTTTGGCGTGAAAACTGCGGGATGTGCACTCATTAGAGCACTCGATAGAAATCTGACTGAGGAGGTCAAGAACTTCACCACGAGATATGTTGATGACATATTAATCGCTTCTGAGACAATGGAAGAACACTTGATAAATTTAAATAAACTGCTGGACAACCTGAGAACCATGAACTTCAAGATCAACTTAAAAAAGTCACATTTTTGCCAGAGCGAAATTTTATATTTGGGACATCTAATTGATGTCGAGGGCGTGCGGCCTAATCCAGCCAAGATTGATGCTATTAAGAAATTTCCCACACCTACCAAAGTCAAACATGTTAGAGCATTTTTGGGAGTGACAGGTTTCTTCAAAGAAAATTGCCCTGGTTACACAGAAACAGTAGCGCCTATGCAGGAGATGTTGAAGAAAGCGAATCGATGGTCGTGGAACGAGGAGTGCGACAGGTCTTTTAAAGCAACAAAGGATTTATTGGAAAACTGTGTGAAACTTGGATATCCGGATTTTGAGAAACAATTTATCATTCAAGCAGATGCTTCGTTAATTGGGATTGGTGCTATGCTGTACCAAGAGGACGCTGAAGAACCCAAGAAGAAATCCTATTTGGCATTTACGAGTCGTAAATTACGGAAACATGAGAGGAACTACACAGTTACGGAACTTGAGCTACTAGCAATTCTATATTCTCTCCAACAGTGGCGCAAGATGATCTATGGTTATTCCATCATTGTTAGAACCGACCACCATGCACTGACATTTTTATTTAAGACAACAATAGCAAGTGAGAGAGTTACGCGCTGGTCCATCTACATACAGCAGTTTGACATCACAATAGAGCATTGTCCTGGGAAATTGAACGTCATACCAGATGCCTTGAGTAGAAACCCTGAGGACGGAAACGAAGTAACAGCGGAAGTTCACAATATTACCTTGACACCTAAGGCTCGTGAGTTTTTGGCAAGATTGAAGGATATTCGGAAGGAGCAAGAAGCTGACCCATGGATGATGATGATGATAAAATTCTATAGGAAGGAGTTACAACCAAATTCACCGGAGTACCGGGAAGCCAGTGCTAAACAAGCGAGATTTCACTACTTGAATAACTTGTTACATAAGTACGTGGATGAGCATCATACTAAACTGCGGATCTTAGTTCCAGCATCACTACAGAGGGGATTAACTTGGCATGTTCACGAGAGCCTAGCACATATCGGCACGGATAAGACTGAAGCTACGATAGGGGAGACCTTTACTTGGCCCAAGATGAGATTCACCATTGTTGAAGTAATTAGAACGTGTGACGCTTGTCAGCGCACAAAGCCGAACAACTTTATTCTGAAACAACCTCCAAGACCACTATTACCGCAGAAACCATGCGAGATGCTCGCGATTGATTGCTTTGGTCCTTTAGTAAAAGGAAAGCGTGGATGCCGACACCTCTTGGTATGTGTCGATGTATTTTCGAAGATGGTCGTGCTATGTCCTATTCAGAAGACGACATCAAGACAAGTCCTTAGTCGGATTAAGAACAAAGTCATTCCGATGCTTGGGAAGCCGGAATCCATTCTATCAGATCACGGTACCTATTTCACAAGCAATGTTTTTAGGCAAGGTTTGGAGAGCCTAGGAATCAAACACATATTTTCAAGTATTCGTCATCCTTGTGGAAATCCGAGCGAAAGAACAATTCGCTGTGTCGCTAAATACTACAGAGTAATGATTCCTAACGAACACAATAAATGGGTAGACAAAGTAGGGGAAATTGAGATGTGCATGAACACTACTAAGCACGAGTCGACGGGTCAAGTCCCACTGATTGTACACCACAACATATTGCCGGAAAGGACTTGGGACAAGATCATTCCTTGCCCAAGGGATCCATTATTAGCGCATGATTTGCGAATCCAGCGAACGAGGGAGCACATGAGGAACCAAGCGGACCGAAGGCTGAGACGGTACCGAGGAAAGAAGTTTCACCGAGAGTTACAAGAACAAGAATTAGTGCTGGTTCGTAGACCACCGATCTCCGACCCTAAGAACAAAGTCTTCGCCAAGTTCTGTCCGAAATTCATTGGCCCGTTCCGGGTAATTAAGAATCTGGGTAACAATGCCTACAGATTAGAAGAAGTGAGCACTGGTGCAAAATCTGTTTTTAATAGCGCCAATTTGAAACCGTACTACAGAAGGGAACCATTTGATGATTAGGAAAGATGATATGTGCAGAATCTGTATTGCCAAAAATTTATATTTTTTTTGAAAGCAAACACTCAAATCCACGGGGAGCGCGTGAGTACGCACTTTGTTTGTAAACAACGAGCAGCTGAGACGACGGGAGTGGCAACTACGTGAGGAGAAGGGGGAGACCTAGAGAAAATATGAATGACATTCCAGCGAGAAGGGAGCACACTAATTGAGTCAGAGGGGCATACACTCGAGCAGCTGAGTGAGATTTAAAGAGATGTGTTGTTACTACAGTGGATTTTGTTTTTGAAATCCAAACCAATAAATTGTTTCGAATTTCAAAACCTTGCTGAGGATAAATGAACCCTTATTGATCTTCGATAAATAAGTATTCATATTTATTATTATTATTACTACGGCCCAGGCAGCACATAAGGAAGTCGACTTGGATATTAGGGAGGCCAGTATTTCGTAATGGTTGCAACAGAAGCTGAGTTGGTAGCTATTCCTGGGGGACGGCCAGAATTAGTCGAGTTCAAGGCCAAATTGTGCAACTACTGTACCAAAATTGGAGACATAAAGGGAGAATCACGAGGTCCTCTCAACGAACATACGATTGAATCAGCCAATCGCAAGAGACCAAGCCGTGACCACGAGGTGGACGGCGTCAGTAGTAAAAAGCGCGCGGAAGTGTGTATCTAAGGAACCGCCGAACGGATTAATCTCCGCTCGAGTAATTTGAGACGTTGGATTCATTTGGAGAAGAATGACACTAGCCCCATCTTTGTGAGACAAAAACTCTGGAAGTTTTTATCCGACTTTGCCCCACTCCGCCGCCCTTGTCAGTTTCTCATAAATAGTCTGGCCTGACGCCAATCTAAGTACTCAGTTGTGGAGCCTTCAGAGGTATACTCCACGCCAGTTTGAAGTGTGATTTTGACGCTCGAATTTATCGAAGTACTATTCTTGTGGAGCCTTCAGAGGTATACTCCACGCCAGTTCGAAATGTGATTTTTACGCTCTAAAACCAGTGAAGCTAATTTATTTTATGAGCTCTGGGAAGCTAAAGTCGCAGCGTTTGCAATATCGAATTTTATAAGCTATAATACATTTTGTTCTAAAATCAACTAAGTTGTGTGATCTAAATATTTCACGCCAGCGCGTGATAAACTGTAACATTCTTTTAAAGACGACGAGTTCAACTTTAAGGGGGAAGTATCGTATCACCCTAATTAGCGCTTACCTGAACCGAAGTCCAAGACGGGACGGATATACCAGACGAGATAGCGACTGCTGGTGCAGCCAGGATTTTGAACTTGTTAACGAGCCAGTGGCGCGGACTCGAGATGTATATTTTATGTCTAAATTGTGTGTATTGTATGTGTGTTTTTATAGTGCGTATGTGCGATATAATTAGGGCCAGTCTTCGCTATTAATCGCAGTAGGACAATTGTGGGTGAACTGAGTAGCCTACAAGCGATTATAGATAGGCAAATATTTAACATTGAACTTTTCTGCCAAGGAGTCGAGACCAAGATGATCAGCACGTGGTTTGAAGTTGGGATGAGCTTCAAGAAATCAACGCAGACGACTACTATGGAGTGCTAAATTGTCCATAGGGCAATGGGTTGAGGAGGATGTCCTTAGTCCTACATGCAGAAGCGGTGATGTACTCAAAATTGGATTATTTCAATTATGTAGTTAGATTTGGCCGGGGAACTTTGTAAATAGTCATGTTTTTCTTTCTTGTTTTTATAGCTGTTTTTTTTCTTGTACCAACACTATATGTTTAAATGTCCGTTGGCGCGTGGCCAATGTGTTTGTTGATATTTTGATTTTTTTTCTTGAGTCATGTGTAATGTACGCGGCGTGCGTGCGTGATTTTTATCCTCGCAATTGCGGAACCCGTTACATTCGATAAATGGTGCTTTATTAACGTTAATATTTTGAAATAGGAATGGGAGGAAATGATTGTAAAACATTTTGCTGAACAGGTTATTATTCATGTTAGGGTAGCCGAGTGCACCAACTTAAAAGTAATTATAGAACACCTTCGTTCTAATTTTGATAGATTTTTCTTGAGTCCTTTTCAGGTGACTAGTCACGGCATAGAACGATGGCGCCAGCATGTGGATATTATTTGTGTCTTTTATTTCAGGGTCTGTCACAACCCATACGTGTGATTCAGTGTGTGTTGATGTGTTTTGTGTGTGTTGATTCTACGTGAGGAGGGGGTAGTTGTCCTACCGCCCTTATATATTTTTGCTGCTGTTGTATTTTAGATGGAAAGACAGAGTGCTCTTGGGAGACTGCTGATTCTTGTCCATATGTTTTTCTGACACACATGTATTATTGTGCTTTGGGGCACATTTCTTCGAGGTTCGACCCCATGCTCTGGGAGGTCGAGGTTATTGACACGTGGGTTGACAGACATGCAGAGTTCCACAAACCGCCCGTTCTGCCTGTGACTTATTTTGATAGGCAGTCCTTTTGTCCGACTGAACCCTGTAAGCTTTCATGTAGCAAACCTGTTCATTGTGATGGCTAATTTTAAGCCATAATTAATTGGGGAGTTCGCCATGTGTGTAACGGATTGTTGTACCTTGTATGGATAAGAATATTGTGATTAACGTAAATGTTGGCTGTTTGCCTATTGCTTTGTTGATGACTCGATTTCATGTAATTTTGTTTGTCACACCCGTTTGGTGTAGTGGTAGAGTATTTGTAAATTTTGACAGCGGTCATTTGAGTATTTTTCTATTGGTCACGTGTTAATGTACTTGTGTTGATTTGTGTGAGAAGTCCTAAGTTTTTAGGCAGTAAATGTTGCTACGGCAATTCAAGTCCAATTTCACACGGAAATTTTGTGTTTGTTTATAGTAGATTTAGGAAGTGTCGGTTTAATTTAATGTATTGTAGTTGTGTTCCCTTGTGTCGGTCTAGCTCTAGGAAATGCGGATTCGTTGTCTGAAGGGTCATTCTGGATGATAACGAATCACGCATTCAAAGTACACATCGTGGTGCATGTAGAACGGCGTACGCACTTATATGGTCACTTTTGTATCTTTTATTTAAGGACACTTGGTCCGGGTAATTAATCTCTCCAGAGATATCGCCTAAGTTTTGGCATTTTTATTAAGCGGGAGTCAGTTGGGAGTTTTTGTTGTTAATTGTTTATGTGTAAATATGGTGATTTGTTATTAAATTCAGTTGTTTTAACCCTGGCTTCACTCTTTCCTGCATGTTATTTTGTTATATGTTACCCTGCAAGTTAATGAAGCGCCCTGACAGCAACTTACGAATATGACCTGTTACGCCCCGAATCTGAGTCTCATATGCTTCTTTGCAAGGGTTCAGTAGTATATGTCATGTAGTTTCTATATACAGTAGTATTGAAATAGGTAGAATAAATATATTGTAACTATTCATAGGAATTTTTATTTACTTTTTTGCCATGCTAAGCGCTGTTAGTTACTGTGTTATAAACTAAGAAGAAATTAAGCCAATTTAAAACACTGAACATATACCTCTGTTTTATCAATTTAGGGCAGATGGCCTCGAAGTTCCGCCCCTTAAAACAACAATAACTAACTAACTTAGCACTTCCTCAAATTCTCCGCCAGGTGAATATCCTCATTCCTCAACGAAGATAACAATTATTCTAGAGTTAATTATTACTAACAAGAGTCTTGGTGAATGCATCTTGGGACTAGATAGAGCTAACCTTATCCATTAAAGTTTCAATCCTCTTTAACGAGTCACTTGATGAATTCGCTATAATTGCATCGCCAGAACATCAGAGGAAATTAGAAGACATCGCTCTTACATTTAAATGACATCTTAGCAGCTCAAACGAGCCGGAGGCTTCTGAGGCCGCATCTTAAATACCTTATAACTATTCCTACAAATGCCGCCTTCTGCGGAGTCAAGGCACAAATTGAGATTGTGGTTCAGGAGATCCTGAATTAGATTCCCATGTCTGCCAAGAAATGTAATTCTAGTCTGTAGGTTAGAACGGTGTACACTTCCAAGGGTACCTCCCCTACTCGTCATCACAGATTTCGTCCAAATTTATGGTACATGCAGGGCTTGACCAGAAATGAAAGTGACAGAGATGGGAGCTCCAGATGGCCGAGCGTTTAGAAAAAAAGATAGCACTTTTGGCGCGGTTCGGGCGAGCCATGAGCAACGTATGTTTTTTTCTTTTTCTATACCAAATTTAAAAAACCATGTAATTCTAAAAATGCGGCGTTTATAACGTGTGCAACATGACGAGAATATTACAAATTCTCCCTGTTTTTACCCCAGCACGTGTAAATCATCAGCTGTAAAGTCATTAATGTATTATATCTAATGTTATATACGACGTTCTCGTGTACGCCTTAATTGCAATCCCTTCCTGGTGATTCATTTGCCATCCCAAATTGTCCTTTGCCCTTCCGTTGCATGACTTTTACGCAAATATTTATAGATACAATACATTGAGCATTACCGTATTTCTGTTTATTTGCAGTGTAAATAACCTATTCCCATAACTTAAATGACTGCAAAAATTGGTGTTATTCTTCTTGTAGTTAATTCAATTTAATGGTTTTGGACATCTTAGCCATCAGCCCCATGTCTTTGGGTGTGTGTTGAATTCGTCTAATAACCTGTATTTATGTGATGACTGGAGTAGTGTGTGTAGATGTATTAGTAACATGCATCAGATAAGTGTTGTTGTCGTTGATTGTTTTGGAGGTTTTGTGACATTGTGTTCAAATAGCCCCGTGTACTTGGGTGTATGTCGAATTTTTCTGATAACCTGTGCCACTGTGATGTACCAGTGTTGTTGTTGTTTGAGTCTTCAGTCTTTTGACTGGTTTGATGCAGTTCTCCATGCCTCCCTGTCCTGAGCTACCAGTGTATGTATTTGTAATATAGGTAGGATTGGGGAACGAAGCAGCCGTGGCCTTACGTTAGGAACTGTCCGGGCATTTGCTTCAATCAGGAGTGTAAAACCACAGAAAACCACTTCCAGGATGGCTGAGGTAGGAATCTAACCCTCCTCCTTCTCAGTCTTGCCTCACGAGGCTGAGTGTACACTATTCGAACCCTGAGACCAGAATTAATAGTTTTGGCAGAGACGGAAATCGAACCGGGGCCTCCATGGTGACAGCTAAGATTAATATCCACTATGTAACGTTTGAGAAGTGGGTCTGGAGGCGAGTGCTAAAGGTCAGTTGGACTGAAAAAAGAACAAACGAAAGTATACTGCGAGAAATCCAGGGAAGGAAACAACTGATGGTAACAGTACATAGAAGAACAGCTAAATTCATTGGACACACCGTGCGTCATAATACCTTTCTAACCAATCAACTAGAAGGAAAGATCTTAGGAAAGAAGGGACGAGGTCGACCTAGGAAGCAATTCCTTCAAGCATTGATACAAAACGTAGGATGTGGTTCCTATTGTGGAAAAGACAAGCTGAAGACAGAAGACAATGGTTGAATCGACAAGGCATTGCCTTCAGACATTGATTGATTGATGCAACGAGGCGGACATGAGGTAAGTTCCCTGGGACTTGAGATAAGGTATTATCCTGGCATTTGCCTGGAAGGAGTATGCAAGAACCATACTTATGATAGCCTCTATCGGCGCCGGGATTAAAACCTATGATCTCCGGGCTAGCAGCAGCTGTCCGCGAGGTCTTGGTGCAAGATTTAACGAGCATGGTTACTCCGCGGACCAAGTGTTATTCTATAAGGCCAATAAACCACCAAAGATTAAGACACTTTTGCTTATCCAGGCACTTCTGTATAATGGACGTGAGCAAAATATTCGCATCTGCCTACCCAGATAACACTGCTTCGATTCCCTCCTCTAGAACTCACGGTGTGAGAGATGGATGTTTTCCATTCACCGTCGCAAGAACTACTATCCTCGAGGGAGCCTGTTAATTCCTAGAGGGCAGGTACCCAGGTGGCGGATAAGGCCCGCATAGAAACGAGGGATGGTCTGACACCACGGAAATGATTCCGCAGACCAACAGACCGCCCATCTCCTTAGGACTTTATAATACTGGGATGCCTTCTCTCCAGGTGTCATGAATATGGAAGGCCCATGTTTGCGGTAAAGAGTGAAGTTCTCAACGGCAGCTACTATAGAGAAATTGGGTTTGGCACAGGGTAACTGGTGGAAGAGTCAGTACATCGTACGAGATATATGAGAAAATAGGATCATTTCCAGTTCTGTGGCAAGTATCAGTACTGTTCCTGTCGATAAGCTCATAAGATCATTGATAGTGCTTCAGACTCAGGTCAGGGGTTGCAGAAGAGCCGGTGGAGGACAAATCATGCATGGTCAATGGCGACACTCAGGTCACTTCTGGAAGGCCGACAAGGTCTCTTAATTCTGCAAGCTCAGATCGGAGATTGCTGAAGAGTTATCAGCAGATATAACCTGTAGGGTCAATGGTGGCCCTCGAATCTCCCAGGAAGGCCGACAAGGTCTCTGAATGCTGCAAGCTCAGGTCGGAGATTGCTGAAGAGTTATCAGCAGATTTATCCTGTATGGTCAACGGTGGCCCTCGGATCTTCCAGTAAGGCTGAAAAGTTCACTGAATGCTGAAAGGTGAGGTCGGGGATTGCAGAAATCAGCAGTTGTATCCTATATGGTCAATGGTGGCCCTCGGATCTCCAAGGAAGGCGCCCGACTGATATTAGCATGATGATGATGATGATAGGCTATCACTCACTAATGAGTATGATGTTTTCATTGGGACTATAAGACCTCAATATCTCTGGGTCCTCTGATGACCGCGTGGACCAATTCTGGAGCCTCAATGTTCCACAATGTTCACAAACATATATTTCACCCACATCTCACTGTGGGTTGTTCCTTTGAGCGTCCATTCGTTCTTTCTTTGCCTGTCGCTTATCCAGTGCATGTCTTCGACGTTCGTGTTTGAAGTGTTGTGGAACTCCGTGAACAAGCTGACGCTATGCTTGTCGGTTAGAAGCTGTCATCTCCCAGTTTTTGGTGTTCATCATAAATTTCAGCATGTTAGATTTCGGGGCATCTTTGGACCATTTGCGCTGTCCTGCCTGCGTACGGTGTCCATTCATGGGTTAAGCATATAAGATTTGCTTCGCGAGACGAGAATCGGGCATATGGACAACATGACCAGTCCACCGAAGTTGATGTTTGATTATTGTGGCCTCGATGCTTGTAGCCTTGGCTTCTTCCAGGATGCTGATGTTGGTACGCCGGTCTTGCTATGTTATTCTCAAGATTCTTCTCAAACAACGTTGATGATATTTCTCCAAGCAGATTATGTGTCTCCTGTAGGTGGTACAAGTTTCTCAGCCGTAAGTAAGGCTTGGTATTACGATAGATTGGTATACGTACGGCTTAGTCCGAGTGATGATATTATGATTATCGAACATCCTTTTCTCGTAGACGAAAGACCGTGCAAGCACATTTGAGTCGATGCTGAATGACAGCATCAATATTTGCACGTGTAGGCAGGTGGCTTCCAAGATAGAGAAAACGTTCTTTGGTCTGCAGTAGCTCGCCATTAATTGTAATGTTGGAGGCATTGCTTGAGCAGTACAAACAGGGTGATAAGGAATATGGGATTTCATAATGTTTAGATCGAGACCAATGTTCTTATAAGCTACGTTAAAAGCATACATAAGCATACAAGCTTGTCAACAGCTCGAATAACACTAACATTACAACAAAGGCAAGCAATAAGGACAGCATGGGACAGACCATTGGTAAAGTAGCGAGGAGTGGAAGGCAGAATACCCGTTACACCAATAATTATTAACAATTCAGTTTGCCCTAAGTAAAAAATACCTACACGCGCGTTCTAATGGGTTAATATAAATTTAGTTAGATGGTCGTTCATTTTTAGCCTACTTTCGATGTTTGCAAAAAATGAAAGTAGACTTATGAGATCTACATGGGCCAAAGGTTGTCAGTCCGTCTGTGTGTGTGTGTGGGTGAGTATATCTGTAACCCCTCCTCCTCCCCCTCCCGCTCCCCTGTATTAAGTCAAACATGAAACCGAATAAAACGAAATTTGGTACAGAGGTCGTGCTAGCAAATGGCACCTCAGTGGCATGTTTTATATCGCCGCCATCTTCACCAAAACTTAATGGCGGCCAATCAAATGGTCGAACTTAAAATTAAATTACGACCAAACTAATCGTCGGATCTGTACCGAATTTGGTAAAATCATACCTTCGTATGGGACGCGTCTAGCGCCCGAACTACAAAATCGTCAGCCGTACCATTTAAGGTTGGCGGCCGTGTGAATAATGCAAGCTTTATTATCCATGACTTGGGAAACACCAGTTCCGATTATCGAACCGAGATTGGTTTAAACTGTTCTAATGGACGTGGCCCGTTCGAATTTTTTTTAAATTTATAATATTATTGTGCAGAATGACTTTAAACGCTGAGCCGTCTCGGTTACAAAACAAGATGGCAGCTGATCTCTCGTTCCTACCTATATTTCACTAATTTGAGTATGTTGCATGTAATATAGCCCACTGATAGAAAAAATATAAACATTGTATGAAATGCTTTATAACAAATATATACACCACTGAAGAAATCGTTTACTCCAAATCATTATTTTCTAATATGTTGTAGACCTATGTACTGTACTGAAAGTCAATTGATAACGATGAATTTCGCTGAACATGATTGGCTGTGTGGTAAAGCGTTAGTCTTTCACCCGTTTGGCCGGGGTACAAAACCTATCAGAGTTGTTTTTTCTTTGCTTGATTTTTTATATTTATTGTTTTGTAATTACTCAGACGTTATGAAATTAAGCATTATATTGTGCATATTACAATCGAAAATATATATTTAATTAAAACAACATTCACCACCGGACCTGCACAAGAGACATCTAACAGCAACCAGATGAACTATGAGGGTGACAAATACCACCAACTGGATGTGAGCTGCACACCGCCCTGGGCTTTGGAACAGCTGTAATTGAAAGTTTCCTATTATGACCGCTAGAATGCACTCGCCCTATTAGGATTATCTTATGCGAAACTTTTCCGCCAGATGTCATGACTGGTCTGTGTGGGACTCCATTGGCTTGCCTTCCGTTGGCATTCTATACGCATCGAATTTGAAGAGTGACAAGTTGATAATACGATACATTTTCATGTTAAAGCGTTCTTAACGGCTTATTTTGTGTTATTTGGAAAGGTTATTTGATCTAAAGAACAAAACGATCCCTCATAGTACCTGTACTCTATCTGTTTGTGCTAGTTCAAGATATCAATTATTACTTTTATTGCAGCCAAATAGCAATCGAAAATAAAGAATGAACATGTACACAAAAATTGCGGTCTGACGATTTGAATTGCATAGTCTTTGATTGTTTTCTTTTACTACAGAGCTCTAAGTGTTGGCCTTCATATGCCTGTCCACATAATGTCATCGCGTCAGGAGATGGCAGTTCAACGCGCTGTGACGGGGTGCGGAGATCTTGCATTACGCATGCTCGGCACGCCTTTTCCAGACCTAAATATATTAGCTTCCTGCATTCCAATCGTTGTTATCGCAGCGTACGATACGCAGCCAGTGAAAGAAGGAATGTGTTGAGTGAGTGAAGCAAGTAGTGACTAACTAATGTTTTTGGAATGCGCGATACGCAGTGAGTGGGAAAACATCTCCAGTTCAAACCCAACTGCCAAATCCTGGCGCGATATCAGTAGTTGACATTCACACGTCACTGTAGGGTCATGGAAAGTATTTTTGGTTTAAATTACAATTAATGTGATGAAAGCCATGGACAGCCAGACGTGTAATCACATGCCTCAACTCAAAGTTGGATGTTGCCCACGTCCGTTCAATCATGATTGTCTCCGGTTTCATGAAATTCTTGAAGTATGCCTTCTCTTTTTTTCCTCAATGATGTTAGTAGTTTTTCCGTGGCTCTGGTGTTTGGTAGAGGTAAATAGACACATTTAAAGTGGGAGTGAAGATTCAAGGAGAAATAATTTCAATTCTGAGATTTGCCGATGACATAGGCATCTTGGCCGACACGCCTAAGGATTTGAATGAGTTTTTGAATGGTATGGACTCCGTCTTGAGAAAAGAATTCGTGATGAAATTAATAAATGTAAAACAAAAATATTCGAATGCAGCCGAATAAAATCAGAAACCTCTATGGATATCAAATTGGCGGGTGAAAAACTAAAGGAAGTTGGAGACTTCTGTTACTTAGGATGCAAAATAACCAGTGATGGACGAAGCAAAGAGGATATAAAAAGTAGGTTAGCTCAGAGAAGGAAAGCATTTCTGCAGAAAAGGAATCTGTTGACATCGAATATAGATTTAGGTATTAGGAAGTCATTTTTGAAGGCCTTTGTCTGGAGCGTGGCGCTCTATGGAAGTGAAATTGGACTATTGGAGCAGCAGAAAAGAGGAGAATTGAAGTGTATGAAATTTGTGTTAGAGGAGAATGATGAAGAACAGGGTTACAAACGAAGAGGTATTAAGGCTAGTGGGAGAGGAGGGAAGTTTCTGGCGACTGCTAATGAAGAGAAGAGATAGGTTGATAGGACACGTACTAAGACACCCAGGAATAGCAAGCTTAGTTATGGGAGGAAGGGTCGAGGACAAGAACTGTAGGGGTAGACCAAGGTTAGAATATGTTAAACAGATTGTATCGGATGTGGGATGTGGTAGCTATGTAGATATGAAACGATTAACTCAGGACAGGGAAGCATGGAAAGCTACATCAAACCATTCAAAAGACTGAAGACTCCAACAACAAATAGTTTCTAAGGTTTCAACCATAGTGGGGTGAGTTAGCTGAAAAAAGTTTCACATCTGGCAATCAATGCGCCCTTTTGGATTCAGACAGTACATGGGTAGACGAGTCTGAAAAGCCCGGGACACAAATTGTTCTGGCCCTCTAGCGGTGTTGGTGACGTAATCAATATGGCCGCCAACATTTTGAGACACGCTTCTAGATTCCCCGTTATAACTCAGTTTTCCTTTTCGATATTAACAAAATATTTAGTGATTATGAATCAGGAGGAAATGCGCTCTCCAACGGTATACTTGGTTTCATTGTTTAAGTTCACAATATAAAAAAATTGAAATTTCATAACTTATTTTGATTTTGATTTTTTCAACGCACTTTGCTAAATGACTAAATGACATGTAGCTGAAAACGTGTCCTATACTTTTTTTGTTCACCAAAGAATTACCTTTCCAACGGTATATATTACCACTGTTTTATCGTAAACAGTTGCTAAATATCTGCCAAAACAATGTAGCGTTGCACGAGTCGTTATTGTAACTGCAATTTATATAGGCCCCAAAAAGTAATAGAGTGTCTAAATAACTATTTAACTAGTAGCAAATGTAATTACTGTTTTTAATGTATATGTAAAATAATATTATTATTATTAATAATAATAATTATAATAATTATAATAATAATAATAAAATAATATCTTCTAAAAACGTGAAAAATACATAAGATTTTATTCAGTAATACTAAATGTGTATTTCATTTTCAGACAGACGTTGTGTGAGGAAGTTCAACATGCAAAGAAGTTATTGTTTTCGTGTATGTAATAGAAATTACTCAATCATGTCAAGGAAGAGCAAACATGAATTGGTTGATGCTACAACTGATCCAGTGGTAGCTCCGTTTGTATGGGACCTGTGTTTGTTATGCCAGAAGAATTCAAAAGAACGCTTAATCATCCCAAAATATGAAGGGTATATATCATTTATTTTTGAAAGAACTATGATATTTTGCTCCATGGGCTACTAATGTCTGTGAAAGAGCACGTCCATTGTTCACTGGTCCAAACTTCTGGCCATGTTCAGCAAAAATTTCAAGATTATTCGCCAATGATATATACCCTTCATATTTTGGGATGATTAAGCGTGTTTTTTTTAATTTTCTGGCAAAACAAACACAGGCCCCATACAAACGGAGCCACCACTGGGTCAGTTGTAGCATCAACCAATTCATGTTTCCTCTTCCTTGACGTGATTGAGTAATTTCTATTACATACACGAAAACAATAACTTCTTTGCATGTTGAACTTCCTCACACAACGTATGCCTGAAAAAGAAATACACATTTAGTATTACTGAATGAAATCTTATGTTTTATTACATTTTTCACGTTTTTAGAAGGTATTATTTTATTATTATTATTAAATTATTATTATTATTATTATTATTATTATTATTATTATGCTTGCCACGGTAGGTTAGTGGTTAACGTGTCGGATTACCAACCCCAAGATTGCAGGTTCGCCCCTGGCCGTGGGAAGTGATTTTTGACAGGTGGCAAAAATCACGACATGGATGTCAGTAGGCCGTGTTCCTCATTTCTCTACTAGAAAGCGCTACAGTGTTCAAGGAGAGTAGATATCTAACCACCTCGACTTTCATAGTGATTCAAGGAACAACGAAATTCGACATGCAAGCTACCATCTGGGTGTCAAATTACTAAGCTTGCACCCGGCATCCGAGGCCGTACGATATTATATTATTATTATTAATGGCAAAATTAATCTCGGGATATTCCGTCAACACAAAGTTCCTCCATTCTCTACTATAAAGCGCTGTAGTGTCGAGGAGCTTAGATATCTAACCTCCTTGACATACATAGCGTTCAAATGAACGACGAAATTCGACATGCAAACTGCCCTCTGGGTGTCAATTAACAAAGCTTGCACCCGGCATCCGAGGCCACACGATATTAATATTAATTTATTATTATTATTATTATTATTATTATTATTATTATTATTATTATTTTACATACACATAAAAAACAGTAATTACATTTGCTACTAGTTAAATAGTTATTTAGACGCTCTATTACTTTTCGGGGCCTATTTAATTGCGTACTTACGATAACGACTCGTGCAACGCTACATTGTTTTGGTAGATTTTTAGCAACTGTTCACGATAAAACAGAGGTAATATATACCGTTGGAAAGGTAATTCCTTGATGAACAAAAAGTATAGAGCACGATTTCGGCTACATGTAACGGATTTCAAGTTATTTAGCAAAATGCGAGGGCCAGAAAAATTTGTGTCCAGGGCTTTTTAGACTTGTCTATCCATGTACTATCTGAATCCAAAAGGGCGCATTGGTTGCCAGATGTGAAATATTTTGGCATAATTTTAAGCTAACTCACCCAAGAAATAATTATATTACACTCCTTGATAAAGACAAATGGTTATAACTATACTCATACATTTTGGAGAAAGTAGGCTATATGTTATGTACTGAACATCTTGTTTTAAATATCAATTTACTGGCGCAAGCACAAAATAGGTTGGTCACCCCAGTATTAGTGCAAAAAGAAAATCACAGGTTTTGTTCGGTAATATTTTGCTATGTAGACAAGACTAGAACTGCAATATTGGACTGTGTGCAGCGTGCGGCGCATCATATGTTGTTTCCCTTCATTAGATTTAGTTAGATTTAGTGTGGAAGGGTGAAGACTGGGTTAGTGGGTCATTTGGTATCGATCGAGGTGTAATTTAAATTCTATACTTCGTTCCATCGATAAAATATAACTTGATGCTTTAAATAGGAAATGGGGGGTAATTACTCATTTACGGGTCATGGTTTAACGGACCACCGAAAAATAAAATCAATAATGAGGCAGTTCTCATCCATCAATCATAGACATCAATTTCCAATTAAATGTTGTAACAGGTGAAGGCTTGAGAGGAAACTCCCCTCTTTTAATTGCAATAAACATTACGAGGAATAGATCTCGAGCCTGGCTCTATACAGCAGTCCTGCACAACTGGCTGATACCGGGCATCGTGCCCCTCGCTTTGCCCATGTCAAGCTCAGGTCTACTTCCTAGTGATTGTACGCTTCCCTGTACGTCATGGCTACCGTCGGGGTGAAAAGTATAGATACCGTGTTTAGAGGTCAATAAGAACTTCACCATAAATCTTACATAAATACAACCCACAACAAAATGTCCCTTATTTTATTCGGCGTTTAACAATATAGGGTAAACATTTGCATTGTATCTCGTAAAAAAATTATTGCAGATTGAACAAAATAAGTGCCTTTTTTACCAAGACTACGGAGTGCTCACTTAGAAAGATCATTACATTAAATGTATTAATCTTATTGTAAACAAACTTTAATAAGTTTTATAGGAACTTAGTAGTAACACGTATGTGAAATTTTATTCTCATCTGACGTTTCTAAGAATAGTTATTGTTACTTGTGTAAAACAACATTTCTCAGACCTGGGTGGTTGTAGCAGCATGAAATATGGTTCGTTATAATACACATTGCAATGCAAGGCTAAACATTTTATCTACACGTGATCGGTGATTTTGTATGGATTGATATTTATTCAGGTGATCATGTAGGAAGAAAGTATTGTAGCAAGCACCGCGACGGGAACTATGCACTCGGGCGAGGAAACTCGTGCGCGTGTTCCATGCCGTACGGTCTGTGAATTGTTGTTATTGTGTTGTAATTCGTGTTAAAGTCGCGTGGCTTCATTCATTTTCGTAAGAAGTGAAACATTTCCCATCAAGACCACCAGTATCTATATTTTATTCCTTAGTTATGATCAACTGGCATTCTATATCTCCACAATAGTAACAGATATCACCCTAACATTTTGTACGGCGACATAAGGTACTACTAGGAGTTCAAGTATGTGCCTCTCATAAACCTGTTAATTACAGAACGAATATGGCGGCCAAACGAGGTTGAAACATTTAAATAGACCTTTCTTGCGATTCAACCTCCCGAGCGCACTGAAAATTGGTACGGTAAATGTTCATATACGATTTAATCTACTGACATCCAATTAAAGTCAATTATTTTGACAACCCCAATATGGCGGCTGTGCGAAATTTTAAAATTAAGTTTTCATGTCTTGCGTCCTTATCATGCGATCGAAGTGAACGTCCCAATATTGAACCTACGCAATAATCTTCATCTAATGGTGCATGACTCTATGGCCTACACATATAACAATCCAACATGGCGACCATCCGAAATTTGTAGATGGTTCTCAATATCTACGAATCTACTGTATTACAGCATTCAAACTAATTTTTAGCCTACTTTCGATTTTTGCAAAAAATGAAAGTTGACTTATGAGATCATTACAGGGCCAAAAATTATGTGTCTGTCTCTGTGTATGTGTGTGTGTGAGTCTGTGTGTGTGTGTGTGTGTGTGTGTACTCTGAATGTCTGTCCCCCCTATCAATTCGAACACGGTGAAACCGAATTGAACGAAATTTGGTACAGAGGTAGAACATGCAAAGGGCACCTCAGTGTCATGTTTTATATCGCCGCCATCTTTACCAAAACTGAATGGCGGCCACTCAAACGATCAAAACGTAAAACCAAATAGCGACTAACCAAATTATCCGATCTCTACCAAATTTGTTAATAACATACCTTCATATAGGACGCGTCTTATGACCAAACGACAAGGTCATCCGCCGTACCATTTCAGGATGGCGGCCGTGCGAATTATGCAAATTTTATAATCCATATCATGGGACCCACCAGTTCCGATTATCGAGCCGAGAATCGATTTAACTGTTCTAAAGGAAGAGGCACGTTCGAAATTAAAAGTTTATTTTGTAATACTATAGTGCAGAAGTGATTTTAAAAAACTGAGCCGTCTCGGTAAGAAGACAAGATGGCAGCAGATATCTTGTGCCTGACTTATATTTCACTAATTTGAGTATTGCATGCAATATAGCGTACTGATACAAAATAAATAAACTTTGTAAGAAATGCTTTATATATACTCCATTGATGAAATCGTTAGGTCTAAATCATTATTTGCTAACAAGTTCTATGTAAGTCATTTTATATAGAACAATGTTCGTTGGCACAAATGGCTCCGTGGTAAAGCGTTGGTCTATCATTCATATGCCTATGGTTCAAACCCCTTCAGTGTTAGGTTTCTTGCTTGAAATTTTACATATTTGTTGCTTTGTAATGACTCAGACGTTTTAAAAATAAGCGTTATATTGTGCATATTACGGTGCAAAACATATATTTAATTAAAACATAATTCGCCAGCAGATTTTCTCGAGACATCTAGCAGCCAAAAAGGTAACTGCACGCCGGCCTACTTATTAACTTCCAGATTTTATTGAAAAGTTTCTTCTTATGGCCGCTAGAATGCACTCGCCCTGTTAGTATTATATTGTTCGATACTTCTCCACTAGATTTCACGACTGGTCTACATGGGACTCCATTGATAGTATACCATTGGCATTCAATGCGCATCGAATTTGAAGAATGACAAGATGATAGGCTACTATGATACATTTTTACTTCTTATTTTAAAGGGTTTGTAACAGCCTATTGTGCGTTATTTAAAAATGTTATTTGAAGTAAAGAACAAAACGATTTCACATAGTAACTGAATTCTAGCCGTTGGTGCTAGTTCAGGTTATTAATACTTTTATTTGAGGCAAATATCAATCGAAAATATCCACATAGTTTGTATACACACGTCTCTGTAGGGTCATGGAAAGATTTGTTAATTCAATAAGGGTTGTGAAAGCCATGCACAACCAGACGTGTAAAGACATGCCTCAACTCAAAGTTGGATGTTGCCCACGGCAGGTTGATTATGTAATAATAACAATAATTTATTTATTTATTTATTTAGCTTATGATGAAAACAACCTATAAACTATTTACATATCCAGTGGAAGATAAGCAGAGAGTAAATACAGATCATGCATATACAAAGCAATTTACGGAGCTTGAGATTGTAAACACTGAGTGTGAGTGATGTACGTCTCACTAAATGCGAATGTCCAATTCCGCTACCCACTTCACTGCTTCCGGTGTGGCTGAATTTAGGTCTTCCATGGTGCCAGAGAAAGCACGGAGTGGGCATTCCTGCACTACATGCTTCATTGTTTAGCGAACCTCCCCACAATCACAATGGGGGGAAACTGACCAGCCCCATGTGTGTAAAGTAGATCCTGTTCTACCTACTCCACATCTCATGCGATTTAGTCTACTCCAGGTGCAGCGTGGCAGATCGAAGCCTGCCAGTTTTGTAGATGGATTATTGATGTCCACTATTGCACGAGGTGGCGATAAAGACCACTCTGTTGACCACTTAGAAGTGGAGTTGAAGGAGCTGGATGTTAATTTCACAGCCGTCTTCCAAGCAGGCTGACGAGACTTAAGGCGCGTGCATTTCTGTCTGATATCCTCATGAACAGGTAGATGCTCATTCTTCAACATTCTTGTCCACAGCTGAAAAAGGGCCTTCTGTCTCCTGATATGTGGAGGTACTATATTGCTGAGTACCGGTAACCATTTGATCGGTGTAGCACGAAGTGTACCAGTTATGATCCGCATGGTTTGGCGAAGTTGTGAATCTACTAGCTGTGTGTGAGCACTATTAAGCCAGATACCAGAGCAGTATTCTGCTGCAGAATAGACCAAGGCCAAAGATGTTGTCCGTAAAGTGTTTCCATCCGCTCCCCAAGAAGTTCCAGCCAGTCGTTGGAGAATGTTATTACGACTTTTTAGTTTGTTGGCGGTTTTCTGCAGATGATGTTTGTACGTAAGAGACCTATCCAATGTTACTCCTAAATAACTGGGATTGGCACAATATTGTAGTTCATGACCCTTGAGGAATAGCCTTGGATGGTAGTTCGCTTCTGCGTTGTTTAGATGAAATGTAGATGTCACTGTTTTCTGTGGGTTAGGATGTAGATACCATCTTTGAAAATAGTCATCCAACAGTTCGAGGTCTCGATTAAGAACTATTTCAGCTTCTGCGAACTTGGGTCGCTGAATTGTAAGGCAAATATCGTCCGCATATATAAACTTTCGGGACACTGTTTCAGGCAGGTCGTGGATATATAAGTTGAAAAGAGCAGGAGATAGAACCGACCCTTGTGGCAGACCATTATTGACTTTGTGGAATTTGCTTCTGATGTGTTCTGAGTGAACTTGAAATTCTGTCAATTAGTGTTGCAATTTTTATGCAAGGTACAGCTTTAATAAGTTTAAGCATAAGACCTTCCCTCCAAACTGTGTCATATGCAGCTGTAAGATCTAAGAAGACAGAGACGTTTTTCAATTTCTTCTCAAAACCAACCTCCAAATACGTGGACAAGGACAGTACTTGGTCACTGCAGTCACGGCCGGGTCGGAACCCTGCCTGCTCAACTGGAAGGATTGCTTCGATGGCCGGTGCTATTCGGTTCAGTATCAGTCTTTCTAATAACTTGTAGGTGACGCAGAGTAGAGCAATAATAATGTTATTTGTTTTATGTCCCTTTTAACTACTGCTGCTTTTAGATACGCCGGGGTGCCGGAATTTTGGCCCGAAGGGGATCTTTAACGTGCCAGTAAATCTACTGACACGGCTCCCTCGCATTTGTGCACCCTAAAATGCCAGCTGACTGCGCCAGGATACGAACCTGCAACCTAGGGCAAGCAAGCGAGAACGTTACCGCTGAGCCACGCAGCCAGTCCGGTCGATTATGTCTCCAGATTCATAACATTCTTGAGATACTTCTTATCTATCTTTCTTCAATGATGGTAGTAGTTTTTTTTTCTAGATTGTGGCGTTTGGTAGAGGTAAATAGTTTCTAAGGTCTTCAACCAAGAAATGATTCTATTATACTCTTTGATAATAACAACGAGTTATAACTATACTCATACATTTAGGAGAAAGTAGGCTATATGTTCTTTACTGAACATCTTGTTTGTGTTGACAGAGGCTATTCATATAAGTTCACCTGTGGATCATTCAATAAACTGATGAGACAATACCAACATGATGGCGACTTGAAATTTAAATGTTTCAATGGATTTTCCTCGCGACTTTTCATCCAAGCGCTGAGAAACTTGGCAGGGTATATCTTCATACAAGTCTTAATAATTATACTGACGTATAATTTAATAGAATTTTATGTAAACTTAAAAAAGGCGGCTGTGCAATTTTCTTTTAAATCTCTTTTTCATTTCCCGTGACCTGAGTAGGACCAGTAGGATATGTGAAAATAGGCTTTTTAGTTCTTCACGGAACCACTTGTTTAATTTCATGTTTTCTTGTGTAAGGGTATCCATTAATTGATTGATCAAATTATTTATTCACATATTTATTTATTTAATTATTTATTTATTTACAATTTAGTTATTATACTCTTATCTTTTATTATCAACTGGCAACCCGACCAGGCTTCGCCCGGGAACAGTTATGAATGCATTACATGATAAGCGCTTTTAAACCACAATGTCAATGAACAACAACCAATGTCGGTTTTATGTCTCGGCATGATGGGTTAAAATCACTGACAGGACTATTAATTATATTATCATGGATATGCAGGTGCAACAAATTCTTGTCAGACGTAATTTAAGAATGGCGAGGTGCATGAAACAAAAAAAACCTTCCGTCCAATCTTAACTTGACTGTGCATTTTACGGAACGAAAAGTTCACAGGCGAAATGAAGAAAAGCCGAGTTGCACTTCCACTCTTCTCTAAAGTTTTTAACTCAACACGATTCGACAGTTTGCTGCTGGCTGTATATGGAGCAATAAGCTCTTCCGCTAGCTAAGCTGTAACAGGATGACAGACTCGCCCCTAGCTAGCTCATAACTGTCGCCTCAGTAACTGAATGGAGATTGTTGGAAGAAATGAAAACGTAAAAACACTTATAGTAGGCGATGTATTGAAGATGGAGATATGCTCTCCCGGGCCATTTTGTAGAACTTTCCATGCTGAACAATGCTTACACTCATAATATTTAGATATTTTAACGGTTTGCCCAGCGTAAGCTTAAAAAGCGCACGGACGCCAGTTTTTGTTTCGACCTTTTCACTGAAATCGTTAGTGTGACTTCCTTTGGTCATAAATAAATTATCTTCTACAGAAACCTTCCTGGAGAGATCCTTTACAGAATGGTGAAACCCGCATCAAAATCCATTCAGTGGTTCTCGAGATTACCCGTGACTTTCAAGAATCGGGGACTTTGTTTTATACTAAGTATAGATTATACGCCAAGCAGTATAATTTAATATAATATTTTCCCCCTCCGTCCAATCTTAAATTGACTGTGAATTTTGCGGAACGAAAAGTTCACAGGCGAAATGGCGAGGTAAATGAATCTCAAATCACCCTTCCGTCTATTCTTAACTTGACTGTGTTTCATAAGCGAAATAAAGAAAATCCGAGTTGCACTTCCAGGGAAACTTTAAACAGAACCACCCTTCTCAGAAGTTTTAACTCAACACGACTCAACGGTTTGCTGCTGGCTGTATCTGGGGCAATAGGTTCGCCCGCTAGCTAGGTTCTAACAGGGATGATAGACTCGCCCTTAGCTAGCTGGTAAACTGTCGCCTCAGTAGTTGAATGGACATGGTTGGAAGAAATTAAAACGTAAAAACACTTATCGTGGGCGATGTATTGAAGATAGACATATGCTCTCGCGGACGTTTTTGTAGAACTTTTCTTGCTGAACAATTATTACACTCATAGTATTTAGGTATTTTTAACGGTTCGCCCAGCGTTAGCATACAAAGTGCTTGGACGCCAGGTTTTATTTCGACTTTTCCACTGAAATCGTTACTGCTCGGCTTCCTTTGATCATAAATAAATTATTTTCTACAGAAATCATCCTCGAGATATCCTTTACACAATGGTGAAAACCGTATCAAAATCCATCCAGTGGCTCTAGAGTTTACCCGTAACATCCAAGAATCGGGGACGTAGTTTTATACTAACTAGAGATGTAAAATCATACTAATATATAAAAATGAGATGGTGTGTGTCTGTCTGTCTGTCTGTGTGTGTGTTACTCAATAACGCAAGAACCACTGGTCCGATTTAAATGAAATTTTGCATGGACGTAGCTGATTTACCATGTTTACATATAGGATACTTTTAATTTCGACATTTTGCACTATTAAAATGGCGACCATTTTAGTGACGTCACTACACCCTTTGGTTTCAAAATTTCATATTTCCATTTCAAATAAAAAAGAGAACGCTAAGAAATAGCAAACGTTTGATGCATACACGAGATTTAACATTTAATTTTCTATCCAAAAGGTCATTATCACTTTTCGTGTATCTCCAACGGTTAGCGAGTAAAACCTCAATTTGTGCAATAAAACACGGTCAACACCGAGTGGTGCAGTATATCTCTACGTACATAAAAATTAAAGTTTGTATGTTTTTTCACAATTTCTACGGAAATTTGAGTTATTTACGCGTTTCAGACTGTTTTATTATGGATGCGCGCGAAAATAATTTTTTGGTCTGTCTGTCTGTTTGTTTTTTGTTTGTTTGTCTGTGGACAACTTTGTTCCCTTATAACTCGAGAACGGCTGCGTGTATCAACGTAAAATTTGGTACAGATATCCATCCGAGGCACGACACTAATCATTGATGTAACCCTTCTCCGTACCTCTCATAAAAGAGGGCCTACCCCCTTAAAATACATGCTGAAATAGGAGTAGAAGGACGAGACAAAGATCATTTTCATCCCCTCAATGTGAGAGACAAAACTCGGGGACCCAGAAGGTTATCACGGAACCAAATTAAGCTGTAAAATTCATCAATACGTATAATGCGCTTAAGGGGGTCAAGGGGTACACTAGAATTTTTTCACGCGATTTACACCTGCTGTGTGGTACGGCAGGTCTATTATATTCCTATCCCTAGGCTATATTATATTATTAGTATTAGTATTATATTATGGCGTACAACGAGGAGACAAAGCCCCTCGGTGCCAGAAACAAAACTTGGGGGCCTCGAAAACTACATTATAAGGCTCTAAAACCAACAGTATCTGAAATACTCCCAGAAAACTAATTTAATTTAATTTAACAAACTAATGAAGGAATGGAAATCGGTAACCATGACAACATTATCTCAAAGGGTGGCACCAACTTTCCATCTATTTCTGTAAGAAGCAATATCACTCCATTTATACCTTGCCTCGGTGGGTGAGTGGATAGCGTGTCGGTCTACTAACCCCAAGATTGCAGGTTCACTCCCGGCCATGGTACAGGCCGGACGTTTGTTTTAGACGAGTGAAAAATCTTAATGGAAGCCTGGAAGTGAGTTACTACAGTACCTGTGTTGTTATCAGCTGCCCCAAGCGCTCCGATGATTGATAAGGCTGTTTCACACTATTGCTGAAGTATAGTCACTGGCAAATATAATGACGTTCTGTTCGTAACTACGTAACGTGTACTTCCGTGTCACACAATACTTCGACGTGGACTGTACTGTCTGCTCAAGTCTGGAATTCCATTACATCAGATCGGTGGTGAAAAAAGTGAAGTGATAGGGCGAGAGAGTGATGTGTACAGGCTCACCCGCAGGCTTGAAGGTCAAGGGCAATCGTCTAAAACAAACGTCCGGCCTGTACGTGATTTTTGAAAGGCGGCAAAAATACGACTCGCATGTCATACGATGTTGGTATGTCAAAGAACCCATTTGAATTCAGTAGGCCGTGTTCATAATGGCAAAATTAACCTCAGGAGTTTCCGCCAACACAAAGTTCCTCATTTCTCTACTAGAAAGCGCTATAGTGTTCAAGGAGCTTAGATATCTACCCTCCTTGACTTTCATAGTGATTCAAGGAACAACGAAATTTCGACATGCAAGCTACCCTCTGGGTGTCAAATTACGAAGCTTGCACCCGGCACCGAGGCCATACGATATTATTATTAGGCTACTCCATTTATTACATTTCTGTGAAAGTTTTCAAATGGCTATAAGGTTATCATGGAACCAATGTAGACTGTATAATTCGTCAATGCAATTAAGGGGGTCAAGGGGTAACCTAGAATTTTTTCATGCAATTTCACGTCCGACATATAGTACAGAAAGTCTATTATATCTACAAACAGAAACATTATTTTCAAAAATTCCTGAATTGAATCAGCATTTTTTGCGGATTTTAGGAATTTGGGCCATTTGAGGCTAAAGAACCAGAATTTTCATGCACCACAAGCCTTTATAATTTATGAAAGGGGTCTTCCTGTGTATGGGGACCTAACACAACGTAGAGGGTCAGTTTTTATGTGACGTGTATTGCGTTTCGTCTACAAGGCTTTCAATTCTATTTCACGTCAGGAAGTACACGTTAGGTGAATTTAGTTTGAGAGCACATTTTAACTAATCTTTTTTTTTGTCGACATACGGGTTCATCGTAAGGATGATTTTGTTTGATACGTATGGTAGATATACCCATATTTGGATATCTGGGTGATATGTTGTAGACAATAGAATTGTCTGTCTGTCTTTCTGTGTATCTTTATGTACGCCTATAAATTGTCTTCGGATGCTTGGTGCATCGTAAAATTAGGTATGGTAAACATGAGTCAATACACCAATCATTTATAAAACTCCTCACCGTACTTTTCATACAGTAGAAGGGTGGATATAGGGAAAAACTTCTCAAAATACATGCTAAAATAGGCGAAATATAAAAATTATCCTTGAAGGACGATCAAAGCATATGTTGCGCTTCTTATTGTGAGACACAAAATTCGCGAATCTATAAGGGATCTCCGAAAACCACATTTTAAGGCCCTTAACAGTGTGTGTGATATTCCCAGAAAACTAACTTCGTTCTGATAAACTTATGAAGGAATGACAAGCCGCTAACCATTGCAACAGTAGCTCAATTGCAACGAGCTAGAGAAAGGTATATAGAGAGGCAAGGAGCCGCGTATCAGCGCTCTGGGCGGAGGCAACCTGAGTTAAGGCGGCCATGATTCAGAACGTCGTCTGACTAGAGCTTGTTGCAATTATTCGGGCTGTGCAGGAACATGTGTTGAATGAAATGTATTTAAAAATACATAGACCATGCCGTCAGTGTGTTCGTCATTCAATTGTACGAATAGAAGTAATAAGACAACAGGAGTGTCGTATTTCAGGTAAGAAATGTCATCCAAATTCATAAATTAATGAGGTAGACTCTTTACGAAAGAGTGATGCAGCAGTTTAAGTTTGTGTGATATTTACATTTCAGATTCCCCTTGCAGAAGCAGGAACTAACAGGAGATAACAGGAAAAGAAAAAGAAGGCTGACCCCTCGCAGAAGGAGGGTATCAGAAAAGATGAGACAAGGGCCAATTAAGGCGGGAAAGGAAGAGACTCCCTAGGCCTCGGATGCCCTAATACCGTCGGGGTCGGAAGAGAACAACGAGTTGACCAAGTGAGGTCGACAGGAAAGAAAACGGAGAGGAGACCGACACAAGTAAGTGGAAGCAATGCCGGACTCAGCTGGGGCCCCGTGGTCGCCCACCCACGTCCCACTAGATGTGAGCCCCTGGGGGGTAGCTCGTTGTAACGATGCCTAATTCTCAAGAGGCTGCTCACGCCATGCCTCCAATAGGGTCTTGTGCACAAGGAGATACAATGAAAAGATCAGGTCTGATCCCTCGAAAAATGAGGGTATCAGGAAAGATGAGACAAGGGCCAAATAAGACATGAATTTGTAAGACTCTCCAAGTCTCGGATACCGTTAGTGCCTGATGAGAACAAGAGGTGACTAAGGAAGGTTGACGGGTGGATTTGCAAGCAATGCCGGTCTCGGCTGAGGTCCCGTGTCGTCAATCCACGTCCCACAAGTTGTGAGCCCCGGGGCGGGGTATGCATATGAACGATAGGTATGTAGAAAATTTTGTTCAGTACATAGCAGGAAGTGTCGTTCGCCAAGTGTCTAAAAAATTAACTTGTATTGAATGCCTAGAAGTGCTTTTATCGGGACAAGATGTTCAGAAAGAAGGACTGATTAAAGAGAAAGACGTGAAAGATGGCCTTTTGAATCCATCAAATGATGTAGTGAAATTATGTAAAACAGCTCAGATTTTCATCAGGAATAATGACAGTATGATGCGAAAGAACACGAAGAATCTCATGCTGAAGTTGCAGACGGATGTCTGTGCTATGCTGCCGGGTTATCTGTTTCAGAAATCTGACCATCTATTTACAGCTACTGAACCTGTGGAAAAGTCTCACTATGCTTCACTCATCGAGCGATTTGTGAAACAGTATTATAAATGCAGGCTTCACCACTTCTGCAGGAATACAGCTCAACGTGAGAGAGGTCAACAGGTGCGTCAGTTGTACACAAAAATTATTCTTTTTAAAGGACAATGAAATCATGCAATGTACTGTGCATAAGCAACGTAGCGTATTGTCTTGTATGATGATTGTGTTAGGTTTCGTTCAATGTACACATTAAATTGTCAGGTCTTGCGTAGGCCTAATCTTATATTACGCCTCGTTAGTCACGCCTCTCCCTCCCTGACTCCCACCCTCTTGACAGTGTATATCATGGCGGCAGCCAGTTCAACCTGCTTCCAACATGGCGGCGCCATTTCCACTCTATATACCTTTCTCTAGCTCGTTGCTCAATTGATAATGTCTGGTGTTAATATATAACACCGTTCGAAGAACGGGTACTTCTGATAGTATCTTATATATCCTAGTATGGTAAATGTTATTGCCTTTCACTAGTATGACCCATCCTTAATCTGCAAAAATATTGGACTCCCTCCGTTCCCGGAAGGAGCTCCACCACACAATGATTTTAGAAATGACCTGAAGGCTGTTAAGGCGTGCTCTCACCCTCTTGAGGACAATTGAGTACGGTAGTTGTCTGATTCAAGAGGCACTGACCTTCATTAAGACAGTTGATATTAACGGCTGTGGGGATAATTCGCTCTTCATCTTGTAATCTGCAGCCCATATGGCAGACCAGCGGTCGCTTGGTAAGCCAAGGCCTTCAATGGGCTCTGGAGCCAAAGGTGTTCTTTAACCTTCCGTCGGGCACAATATCTAGTATAGCGGCAGTGGGTGCAGTGCGCCTGTAAAGCACATACTTTAGAAGTCGGAATAAAATATAATTTACATTATTTGCTGAAGATTTTTTTTATAGTATTCCAATAAAATTGCTCTTGTACTACACATAACAATTGTGTTTACATAACAATTATCATAACGAGGACGATTTTTGTGTGTAATAATATTTCACATTTTCTTTTTGACGTGACAACGTCAAGTAAATTGTTGGAATACAATGACGTTTTTGAAAGACTGTTACAGTGAAAGGTGATGATATCGTTTTATCTCTCTTCTCATGTTGCTGCACTCGAGTGTCGTTAATGTCGTTTTTGGATGTCACGGGCGAACCTCTGGATGGATGTTGATGCAGTTTTCACCATTCTGTAAAGGACATTCAAGGAATATTTCTGTATAAAATAATTTATTTATGATCAAAGGAAGCCGAGCAGTAACGATTTCAGTGAAACGGTCGAAAATAACGCATGGCGTCCATGCGCATTTTACGCTTACGCTGGGCAAACCATTAAAAATTTCTATATACAATGATTGTAGGAATTGTTCAGCATGAAATGTTCTACCAAACGACCGCGAGAGAATATCTCTCTATCTTCAATAAATCGCCCACTATACGTGTTTTTACGTTTTCATTTCTTCCAACAATCTCCATTCAAATACTGAGGCGACAGTTTCCGAGCTGGCCAGGGACGAGTCTATCATCCTAGTTACAGCCTAGCTAGCGGGCGAACATATTACCCCAGATACAGCTGGCAGCAAACTGTCTAGTCGTGTTAAGTTGAAACTTCAGAGAAGTGTGGTAGTGTTTGGAGTTTCCCTGGAAGTGCAACTCTGCTTTTCTTTATTTCGCCTGCGAACTTTCCGTTCCGCAAAATACATAATTAAAAATATACGAAGCTGAAATATCGCAAGAGTGGCAGTTTAATCGAATCAGTCCGAGAATACGTTGTCACGCTCAAATATCTTCGCGTATCGTAGTTGCACGCACCCAAAAAAAAACATAAAACCCTTAGTAAAATACATAACAATGGTCATGACAACAATAAGTTTTGATACAAAAGCGAATACATTCATTCATTCTCTGAATTTACGTAATGATGCTCGTTCAGGCGCAATGTGCCTGTTAAATCACGTTTGCATACGACGAGTACAGATAATATTCTGTGTAATTCTTGGTTACAACAACAGCTGGTGTGGAGGGTCATTGACAAACTGGCCAGTATGGGTTTTAAGGTCACGCGGAAACAATCACTTAAAGGTGGAAGTAGGCTAGCTCACCCCCTGCGAATGACGAATATGAGATAAGAATTTACACGTGTGGCCGTCAGATCAGTTGTGCCCGAAGAAAGGTTAAGACGTTATAGTGAGTTATGAAGTTGGTTGAAGTGCTCGAGCGGAGATCACAGCTAAAAGCTGGATAATATTTCACGGCTGAGTGTATTGTGAACGTGAAACGGAAGGCTTTTAAGAGTGATATCGTATTCCTGTACAGCGTGAGATAACAGACAGAGTTGGGGGTAGAAAGTTTCTAGAAGAAATAATTCGACAGTGATTCCAGAAATATACTGTAAGCTTTCATGATATAGAATTTAAATATGACGGGCACAAGGAGTAATTAGATATGGTTATTGTTGTTTCATTTGAGGGTCTTGGACATCGTGGTCATGTAGCCCCGTGCATTTGAGTGTGTGTAAGCATGTGTGGAATTTACCTCATAACCCGTGTTATTGTGATGGCTGTATTAGTGTGTGTAATTGTAATTCAGATGTGGATTAGCAATGAAGTGGCCGTAGCCTTTATTTAGAATCCGTCCCGGCATTCATCTTGTGTAGAAGTGAGAAGCCAGGGAAAACCCCATCCGGGATGGCTGAGGTGGGAATCAAACCCACCTCTTCTTAGTTTTGCCTCACAAGGCTGAGTGTACCCTATTCCAGCCCTCAGACCAGACTTAGATTTCTTGGCAGAGCCGAAAATCAAACCCGGGCCTCTCTGGTGACAATCAAGAATGCGAGCCACTACGCCACGAGGCGGACAAGAAAAGGTCTGATTGACAAATTAGAAGTAAAAGAAAGGCAAATCTTGAGGAATTAAAGGAAATTGTGAATTCAGAAGAACTCTACTCACATGTACAGAAGATCACAGACACCACTCTTAAGTAAGGTGGAGGATTGCTTTCTATTGCCACATTGCTCGTAGGAGTTCAACTTGGTAGAGCAATATGAGCTTCAGCTATTTTCTTAACAAATAAAAATACAAGGTGGCTTGGTACACTGTGGTCGAGAAAGACCTGCTAGAACTGGGATAACATAGGAGGATATCCGGAAATGAGTCCCGCTCAAAAATAAATCCTAAAAGCATCTTGCTTTCTAAGAAAGACAAAAGTAAAAACTGGCAAAACGCAGAGAGAAGCAAGGAAGTAACAGCATAAGGAACGAATGCTAAAAGTTTAGGGGAGTCAGCCCGGAGGAGGGGGGGGGGGGGGCAAATATATATATTTTTTCTTTTTCATTAAAAATCTGAACAAAAAGGTGTATTCTATATTAGCCTATTATAAATTTAAGACATTGAAAACATATTTGAATTAATATTCTTTCTCACATTATTATAAGAAGATTGCACACCTTTACTTTAAAAATTATATTTCCAAAGTAATTTCCTGCAGAAACCTGGGATTTTGTTTTGTAGAGCAAACTCCATTTCATATGTTGGTATCACAGTTATTACAGTAATGGCACCCGCATATTTATAGAGGAAGAGTACATGTGTTTGTTATGAGAGTAAATCGTAAATTTATATCCATGCCTAACTTTAAAATCCAATTTTTGAAGAATTTAATTTTTCTGCACATTTGACCCATTTTCTCAGGAAATAATTGAGATAGTCTTCAAATTTTCACCATATCTTTATCATTTTGTGTCCGATATTTGGTACTAAGATTATTCAGCCAACAAGCCTCCGTGGCTTAGGCGGCAGCACGCCGGTCTCTCACCGCTGGGCCCGTGGTTCAAATCCCGGTCACTCCATGTGAGATCTGTGCTGGACAAAACGGAGGCAGACAGGTTTTTCTCCGGGTACTCCGGTTTTCCCTGTCAACATTTCATTCCAACAACACTCTCCACTATCATTTCATTTCATCTGTCATTCATTTAATCATTGCCCCAGAGGAGTGCGTCAGGCCTCGGCAGCTGGCACAGTTCATATCCTCGCCGCTAGATGGGGGCTTCATTCATTCCATTCCTGACCCGGTCGGAGACTGGAAGCAGGCTGTGGATTTTCATTTCATTATTCAGCCAAGTGTAAAACGTCATTCAAAATATCCTTCAAGTGCAGAACATTTCCCCCCGAAAATTAACAGAAATTAATCATAATTATAATTGTGTAGAGTGAATATAAATAAGTAAATGCTAATATTTGTAAATATCTGAGATAATGGGGTATCATTGTTCATGTTTTAACATACATGGTATAGACGGGCTGACTCCCCTTTAAGTATAGGCGCAAGGAAAATGAAAAGAACAGCGGAAATAGCGTGGTCTGTAGATGGGCGACAGCAATAACAATAATAATAATAAAAATTAAAAATACAAGCAAGTCATCTATGGCTTTTCCGTGTGTTTTGCGTAGTTTTGCGTAGGTGCACCAAGTCGGACGCATCAGTGGGCACTTGGCGACCGTGCCCGGACCGCCACTGGGGTAGTGGATCAGGCATTACGTCTCATATATGAAGAGCATTGCCCTTCTTTGCTGCGGGTACTGAGTGCTCGGACATCATTATCTTCTCCCTATTACTTGACCGCGAAAGCTAATGTGTCAATAATAGTAGTAATAATAGTCTAATAATAATAATAATAATAATAAGTTAGTTATTGTTGTTTTAAGGGGCGGAACTACGAGGTTATCTGCCCTAATTATTATTAACAATACTAATATTAATAATAATAATTAACAAGAATAATAGGCCTAAATAATAATAATAATAAGTAATAATAATAATAATAATAATAAATGAGAGTTTCCCTAATTGTAGAAACTTTCCATGTTAAACCCGTGCTATCAATTCAAACAAAGCGCAACAAAGTATGATTTTAGAATAGCCTCGGTCCAATACGAGTGAGATGTGACAGTTTGTTCCTCTCCATTTCCATTACGCACAGCTAGTTGGGCTGTCACTGACAGCAGAATATTGTTTTCAGATATCCTCTTGGCAACGATATCATATGGTGCAGATAGTGCCAACAATAAGCAATTGAAGTCAATGTCATTTTCACATGACATGTTTCACAACATCCTACGTCATGAATTTTCAATGAGGTTTGCAAAAGAAACTCCTGATATTGGTAATTTTCCATTCCGCACCATTCAAATAAAACTGTTGTATATCCGTGCAATTGATTACTCCTCAGCTTCAAACCGCATACGTTCACAAACCACCTGCTCGTCATATTATGGGTGATACAAAAATTAATCATCATCATCATCATCATCAATTTTCGTCTTCCAGCCTGGGACTGGTCGGAACAAATATGACACTACTCCACTTTACTCTGTCTACCCACCATTCTTGAACTCCACTCCAGGTTACGTTTTCTCACACTGTCCTTCACCAAATCCATCCACCGTACTCTAGGTCTTCCTCGTCCTCTCTCTCCAGTCATGCATCTCTCCATTACTTGTTTCGGCATTCTTTCATCACTCATCCTTTTCACATATGAGTCATTCAGTTGCAAATCTCGTTTAATCCACTTGTGAATAAGAATCATGTCGTAAAATTATTTATTTAATTCGTTTATTTTAAATTATTTTACTTTATTTTATTTTGTTTAATTTTATTTTATTTTATTTTGGTTTGTTTTGTTTTATTCCGTTTTATTTCGTTTCAAATTGTTTTATTTAATTTTTTGTTTTGTTCTTTGTTTGTTTTATTTTATTTTGTTTTTATTTCGTTTTGTTTATTTTGTTTTATTTTGTTTTGATTTTGTTTTGTTTATTTTTTCATTTTGTTTTATTTTGTTTTCCAGAAAACAAACATAAAACCAAAAACAGGAAGCAAAAATATAAATTCCAAAACAAAAGCAGAAAAAAAACAAGAAACGCAAAGCAAAAACCAAAATTCAAAACAAGCAAGAGCAGAAAACAAACACAAAACAAAAACCAAGAAAGAAAAGCAAAAATCAAAATTAAAAAGCAAAAGCACAAAGTAAACACAAAACCAAAAACCTAAAACACAAAGCAAAAATAAAAATGTAGAAAACAACAAAAACAAAAGATACTCGAGGCAAAGTCCAGAGAAACGTTTCTCATGAAAATGATTCTTAGTCTCAAGTTCATTAAACGAGTTTTTCAACTGGACGACTCTTGTTCATACCATCTCAATCTGTTCAGCTTCTGTATATTCACTTCCTTTCGAATGTCTTCATTCCTCACACTATCTCTTCTAGTCTTCTGTACCATACTCCTCAGTAATTTCATTTCGGCTGCCGTATTCTACTTTGATCTCTCCTCGTCATCGGCCAAGTTTCTGCTCCATACGTCATTATTTGTTAGTAATAGGTGTTGTACATTAATTCTTTAGCCTTCAGTGGTATGTCTTTATCCTGAATTAAACTCCGAACCTGGTGATAAACACTCCCTCATTGTATTATCTTGTTGATATCCATGTCCAATCTTGCATTTTCCATCAATTCACATTGTAAATATTTGAAGAGCCCTACTACTTCCAGATCTACATCTCCCTTTTCCTTCTTTCTTTCCTCTTGCCATTACCATTGTCTTATTTTTCTCTACACTGATTTCTTTCCCCATTTCTCAATATTTTCCTTCAGTACATCCAGCTGTTCGTGGACCACATTCTCATTCTCTCTCCAAATCAATATGAAATGAATATGGAATAAAAAAGATTCCGCTGCGGTAACTTCTTAACTACTGACATATACTGTATATCGTGTATATTAGAAAAAATAACTGGCCTCGTGGCGAATTGGTCCCAAAGATGTCAGCTCGATTTCCGGCGCAGCCATCGGTGATTTGTAATCTCATGGAGTTGATTCTTCTGGCCCGAGGACTGGGTGTATGTGACGACTGCATTATCACTCATTAGGAAGCGAAGAAGCCACGGGCGTCAACTAGAAAGACTAAGAAAGAGTAGTCTCCCAGGAGGTCACATGTCATTATTATTATTATTATTATTATTATTATTATTATTATTATTATTATTGTTACGTGCAAGAGCCCGTCCCAACGTTTCAAACATGTAATTTCCCTTGGATGCAATTCTTGACCTTTTTGAAACGACCGCTTCGTCGCTTGGTTCCGTCTGTGAACACGAGATGGTAGCTGCTGTCGGACTTTGGAAGGACTCCAAGTAGTTCCTGTTTCTCCGATAGATAGTGTGTGCTGTGCCTTATAAAACTCTTCATATGCATGACATAATTGAAAGACAATTATTTTCTACGTCATGAAGCAAATGCCGGTGTATGCATGATACCGCCAAATTATTTACTAAATAATGACATTGTTGATTGAGGTGTCAAGCCTTGATTGGACGTTGAACATTTACATGAATGCAGTTCGGTTCTTGACGCAAAAATTCTCCGCCATCTTGTGGAGTTCTTGGACTGTCTGTTTGTAAACAAGAAGCCGGCCGCTGGTGTGAAGGAATATCTCTTTGTGTGCTAGGGGGCTTACCCCCTGGCTTTTACCAAATATGAATACAAATTCAACTAAGAAACGTCTGTGCTACATAAGAATTTAATTTCTTCCTTTCGCCTGGACGATGAAAGTGATGGAGAATCGCAACTGGATGCGAACGAGTGCTGGTCATCTAAACGACGCATGTGCCGGGTTAGCCAGCTTTGAAGCACATGTAGTGCCGTACAGAATTTAAAAATTATGTGTTAATTATTTTATTATTAGTGTGTCTCCACTGAGAAGGAAATAAGGTACATTATCATTAATGGTTTTTTTATATTATTGTTATGGAGCTCCGATATCATCTTATAGTAATCTTTTAATTCTGTACCTTATTTGTTTTATAGGCCTCATTTTATTTCTGTTTTAATAACGTTACCTGATTTATTTTAATTTTGTTATCTTTTCTTCGTACCTTCTGGAGACACATTTCTAGTTTATTTTACGTTTTAATTATTATTTATTTTCTTTTGCCAATCTTGGGATTGACATAGTATTTAATTTATTCATGATCCGTTGCCCTTCAATGTTAATAGTATTTAGATATAATTGTTTTCCGCCGTTCATTTCCTTCTGCTGATGTTTAAATTTAATTTTATTAATTGTTTGCCGTAGTTTCGATCAGGCATGCGATCTCCTGTTGTTTTTAGTGGCCATGGTTTTTTTTTTTTTACCGTGATGCATTATGGTCTCAAGGGCAATCTCTTGGCGTCAACCGCGAAACTCAAACGTGTTGTGTTAACTTAAGATGTTTTTTATTTAACCTTGTCGGTTTAACATTGTGTTTTTAGTAATTGTTCCTGTGTTTTTCTCCTTCATGCAATTAATGAATTGTTTTCTGATACAATTTAATTTGGTTAATTTTTTTTTTTTTATTTCTCGTTTCATCGTGGCCGGGATCTACGCATGTCGGATCGCTATTGCATTCCCTTGTAAATTATCAAGCCCTTTCTCATTGTGTTATACCTGTAATTTTTATTTTAACCTTTGGGCTGTATAACATTTTAATTTCTATTTGATTCTTGTCCTTTTGTTTGCAAACAAGCAAGTTCTGTTTCTGGTGAAGGTGCTCCTTTAAATTTTTAGTATTAAATTTTATTTTAAAATTTTTTAATCAACTGTTGTGGCATTATTTCGCCGACGGCAGTTCTGTCGGTTATTGGGGGATGTCTGTACAATAGCCTGTGTGTGTTGTCCCCTTCTCCATCTTCCTTCCACCCGTTGGAGCTCTTCTGTTGGGACATGTCATCTGGAGGTGATTTTGTTGTTGTGGAAGCGACGCGGACCTCTCAAACAAAGGTAAGTAGGCCCCCATTCGCCAGGTGTCGCAGTGGTAGCAGACCGCGCTCGAGTTCACGTCCATAACCATCCCCTCCCCAGTACCCGCAGGCTGTTTTATGGACCCCTCTAGTGCTGATGGGGCAGTTGTTGGTGGGATTTTGTCAGGCCAGTGCACTTAATGTTATGTTTTGCTAATCCTTTTCATTTGTTTTATTTCATGTTTGCCTCTGGATATCCATATGCTGTAAGTAAGTGACCTGTTTTGAAGCGAGGCGTTTGCTGCTGCATTTTACCCTGTTTGTGTGCAACATCCCCACTGAAGATGAAGCTCGGTGAGTGACTGACATGTGTTCTTGGCATGGGAAATGGGATTTCTTAATATTCTGATAGCCTACTTGCTTCGAGTGAAGGAGTCCTGGAGCCCGTCAGAAGCTGTTAGCCAGATGTTTTGTGCCTATTTTTGTAATTTAGCTTCCTGTTCTCGAGCCAAGCAAGCGATGACTTCTGCAGTCCTGGGCTTCGTTGTGCATGATGTTTTTGTCGAAATTTCAGGTGTTGAGGCAGTGTTGGTGTTTAAGAAGACTGTTGTGTTCCTGTATGTTTCTTTGCATGATATTCTGTGGTGATATGCTGTCCTCGTAAATTATTTATTATGGAACTGTCACGCCTATTGGTCTTATTGAGAAGTGTAGTCCGATTAAAAGGGCTAACCTATGGAAATCTGCCCTCCCTATGACCCTAGTGTGGTGCCAAAGGCACATTTAACATGCATGTCACTATTTTTTGGCTAGGAATTCTTCCCTAACTCTTTCAAGGTAAGTGTTTGTTTTGAGGTGTTTTTATTCTAGTGTGCGATTTGTAATTTTTTGTTCTTAAACTTACATTATACTGCAATCGTTCTGGGATAAGCGTATATGTTGTGCAAATCATGTCTGTATGCATGTGTTAACGTTAGATTTTGATTTAGATTTGTAGGGTGGGGTAGTTTAGGGTTTGTTTTGTTTGCAAAAGTAAGGTTAGGCTCGTATTTTTATTAGTTGCTTTCCTTGTAATTTTGAACTAAAGCGAATATGTAGGAGTGTTTTACGTGGAGATATCTACTGTCTGGGGTTAGCTAGGTTAGAAGTATGGGATTCTTTCTTGGTTTGATCCCTGGGCAGGTTGTATATAGGACTTGCACGATCCGAACTGGCTTGGTATGGGACTGGTCTGTTCGATGAAATGCAGGTATGTGTAGTGTAATGTAATTGTAAGGGTATTGTGTTTTTAATTGTATTTGTTTGTGTTATGATATCTCTACGACTACATAACTTGCATATTTGAGTATTAATGGGAGTTATTTTTGTGGGTGGTAAAAATTATGTATCGCTATTATTGGAGTATGTTGTGCGATGAATATGTTGTTGTGAATATGAGATCTCAGTTCGTGAACAGCCATAATGTAATGTGCTTTCCGGCTTAATTAATTAATATAGGGTCTTCAAAATTTACTGGGGTTAAATTTCTGTTGGACATTATGGTCATCAGGTTCTGTAAGTCAGCTTGTTTTTCTTTTAAAGCCTGTAATCTGTTGTTGCTGGAAATCAGGGTCACCTGTTGCCTAATGCTAACCGTAAATTACATAGGCCTTCTGTTTTAGTTCATGCTATGGCAATTTCGGTCATCAGCCACTGTAGTTTGAGTAAAATTTTCTGCTTTTGATTAATTATCCTAAATTTTTCGGCTTTATCGTTTGGAATGGTGCGTAAGTGTTCTCTGTTAGCCTCGTCTTTCGACAAGAGCGGCTTGTATCTCATCTAACCGTATTTTTGGGCCATGTTAGGCATCCTTTGGTTGTACGTGTTCGTGTCTTTAACCTGAACGAGGAAACCTCATTGTACCTCGTGTACTGTTGAACTTAGTTCTTTTTATGTTGGATTTTTCTCACCCAGGCGGATGTCGGCTGTATTCTCATCGGGTGTCGAACCTCAATTTCGTTCCTTGTGTGAGTGTATTGGTGTTTGGTTTTCTGCCCTGCCATTTCCTCTTCGTTCTTGTCGTTACTGTAACTGCGTTTGAATTCCTCAGTGTCCCCATGCCAAGTAATGCGTGCGGTCACGAACCAACTATGTAGAGGCATACATGTCAGATTAATTAATTTTCATTTTCAAAACCTTAAGGCAAACAAAATTTCCAGAGTGCATCTGTCGCACATCAAACGAGGTGTAGACGTTTCTAATGAGGAAATGCTACCGTAAATTTTGTAAAACGAATTTTGTATAATGTAGAGTATCCCTAACTTTCATTGAAGCCTTCAGGCATCTGTTCCTTCTGGAATTTTGAACTGGGTATGCAAACTCTGATGGGATACAAATTGTAAATGTTGGGAAGTTCCCATTTTAATGGTAAATTGTATAAGTGTAACTAATTTTGATGTTTCATAGAAGATGCTAACATGTAAGTTGGGCTCGGTGGGAGACCTAACTCATGGTAACCTTGTATTCCTGTTCCCTTTGGGAATTTAAGTGGTCACTCCTCTACCGTAGCTCCTTCTAAGTGTATAGTCGTTTAACTCATGTAATCTTGAAAGGTACTTCTAGTGTGTAAAAAGGTAAATTTTTAAAATAAATTTTGTAACCACGGATCTAGGGCATGGTCAGAAATATTTTCTTCATATAAATTCAACTTTGTTTCTCTTTTGTAAAGTGTAGTAAGAATTAGTAATTCTGTAAACCATTTTTGAAATTAGATTAACTTCTATTTTTGTAAATGGCTGCCCACGCGTCGAATGATATATGGCACATTGCTTCCACCTACTTCGTTTAAAGCGAACTAAATTGGACTTATTGAAAATGTATCTAACATGTCTCGGACTCTGAAAGCACTGCTGGTGCTGGTGTTCTGCATTTCTGAATATTTTTGGACACAGTGATGCTGTTGACTAATTGGTTTGCGAGGTGATCAATTATCCCATCACTGATAATCTGACCCTGCATTCTTCCTAACCAAAACGATGCGGTTGTTATCCATCAATTGGAGTTAACTGGTGAACATTATCTTCTGGAAACATGCTTGGTGAATCGACAAGTTAAGGAGTACTGTCTGTGCCTAGGCATATTCGTGAACGGTGTTCACGCTTAAGGGAGGGAGACTGTTACGTGCAAGAGCCCGTCCCAACGTTTCCAACATGTAATTTCCCTTGGATGCAATTCTTGACCTTTTTGAAACGACCGCTTCGTCGCTTGGTTCCGTCTGTGAACACGAGATGGTAGCTGCTGTCGGACTTTGGAAAGACTCCAAGTAGTTCCTGTTTCTCCGATAGATAGTGTGTGCTGTGCCTTATAAAACTCTTCATATGCATGACATAATTGAAAGACAATTATTTTCTACGTCATGAAACAAATGCCGGTGTATGCATGATACCGCCAAATTAATTACTAAATAATGACATTGTTGATTGAGGTGTCAAGCCTTGATTGGACGTTGAACATTTACATGAATGCAGTTCGGTTCTTGACGCAAAAATTCTCCGCCATCTTGTGGAGTTCTTGGACTGTCTGTTTGTAAACAAGAAGCCGGCCGCTGGTGTGAAGGAATATCTCTTTGTGTGCTAGGGGGCTTATCCCCTGGCTTTTACCAAATATGAATACAAATTCAACTAAGAAACGCCTGTGCTACATAAGAATTTAATTTCTTCCTTTCGCCTGGACGATGAAAGTGATGGAGAATCGCAACTGGATGCGAACGAGTGCTGGTCATCTAAACGACGCATGTGCCGGGTTAGCCAGTTTTGAAGCACATGTAGTGCCGTACAGAATTTAAAAATTATGTGTTAATTATTTTATTATTAGTGTGTCTCCACTGAGAAGGAAATAAGGTACATTATCATTAATGTTTTTTTTATATTATTGTTATGGAGCTCCGATATCATCTTATAGTAATCTTTTAATTCTGTACCTTATTTGTTTTATAGGCCTCATTTTATTTCTGTTTTAATAACGTTACCTGATTTATTTTAATTTTGTTATCTTTTCTTCGTACCTTCTGGAGACACATTTCTAGTTTATTTTACGTTTTAATTATTATTTATTTTCTTTTGCCAATCTTGGGATTGACATAGTATTTAATTTATTCATGATCCGTTGCCCTTCAATGTTAATAGTATTTAGATATAATTGTTTTCCGCCGTTCATTTCCTTCTGCTGATGTTTAAATTTAATTTTATTAATTGTTTGCCGTAGTTTCGATCAGGCATGCGATCTCCTGTTGTTTTTAGTGGCCATGTTTTTTTTTTTTTTTACCGTGATGCATTATGGTCTCAAGGGCAATCTCTTGGCGTCAACCGCGAAACTCAAACGTGTTGTGTTAACTTAAGATGTTTTTTATTTAACCTTGTCGGTTTAACATTGTGTTTTTAGTAATTGTTCCTGTGTTTTTCTCCTTCATGCAATTAATGCATTGTTTTCTGATACAATTTAATTTGGTTAATTTAATTTTTTTATTTCTCGTTTCATCGTGGCCGGGATCTACGCATGTCGGATCGCTATTGCATTCCCTTAAAATTATCAAGCCCTTTCTCATTGTGTTATACCTGTAATTTTTATTTTAACCTTTGGGCTGTATAACATTTTAATTTCTATTTGATTCTTGTCCTTTTGTTTGCAAACAAGCATGTTCTGTTTCTGGTGAAGGTGCTCCTTTAAATTTTTAGTATTAAATTTTATTTTAAAATTTTTTAATCAACTGTTGTGGCATTATTTCGCCGACGGCAGTTCTGTCGGTTATTGGGGGGTGTCTGTACAATAGCTTGTGTGTGTTGTCCCCTTCTCCATCTTCCTTCCACCCGTTGGAGATCTTCTGTTGGGACATGTCATCTGGAGGTGATTTTGTTGTTGTGGAAGCGACGCGGACCTCTCAAACAAAGGTAAGTAGGCCCCCATTCGTCAGGTGTCGCAATAATAATTATTATTATTATTATTATTATTATTATTAGGGATAGGATTTAATGCCCTATAAATCATTGAAAAATTCACTTTAATAAAATGCAGTTATGACCTAAAAATCTCCGAAATATGCGCTATAAGATTTATAAAATGCCCTAAAAATTGCAAGCATTTTACTGTATTTATTTATTTATCGTATGGCATACATGAAAATTATTGACATCAAGTTCCGAAACTTAATGAAGTGCCTGTGGTGTCCCTAGGAAGAAGTCGCTGAAGTCATCACTGTATGATGTTTGTGGGCATTCCGGAACTAGGTGCCGAACAGTCTGTCTTTCAGCACCGCACTCGCAACATGACGAAGATTTTTTCCTCCACTTGTACAAGAGATCGCCGCATACACCGTGATTGGTCCGGATTCTATTTAATTTTCACCAGGTCTTTCTAGGCTGAGTAAACCCTGGCACCTGCTCAGTTATGCGTGGCATTACTGTACTCCCTGGAGGGGCAAACGAATTCCAATCAGAAGACCATCTCTCAGTCAGGCTGAACTTTTTAGATGAAAGATTCTCCGCTGTGCAGATAGGTGGATGTCTTGAAAGTAATCGTTTCACATGTAGATCACCAATGTCTCCATGGAGTGGTAGTTGTTTGTTGGTCTGGATCTTTCTATATTCTCTTATCAAAATGTTGCATCGCCGCAAATGAGGTGGTGGGATGTGGCTGAGAATAGGAAGCCATTGTGTAGGAGTTGACATAATTGTTCCTGTTATCATGCGCATGGTGTTATTCAATTGTACATCTATTAATCTTACATGCGGACTATTTATCCACACAGGAGCACAATACTCAGCAACAGAATAAACTAAACCTAGAGCTGAGCAACGGAGAGTAGTTGCATTGGCACCCCAAGTGGTGCCACATAATTTCCGTAAGATGTTGTTTCTTGTCTTCATTTTGGCAGAAGTCATTCGTAGGTGTTCTTTGAATGACAATGTTCTATCCAGTGTTATACCCAAATACTTGGGATGTCTGTTATGGCGAAGGAGGATATCTAGTTTCTGAACATAAATTCAAAATTGCGTGGAATAAAATATTACCGGTACTGTTTATTTAATGAAGTTCCAGATATTTAAAAAAAAATACACAATTGACGAAGTGATTTTTTTATTTTCATTTTCATTTTACTGGCAAGTATTGAGCGTTCATTTCATCAGTCCGGAATTACAATGTACAATAAACACCATTTGCAGATTTTCAAACCAAAATGACTGCCCATTGTCTCCTAAAATGCCTCCTTTCTACGTGTACTGATGCATACATAAAGTAAACTATGACACTTCCTACCAAATCTCCTTATAGTCCACCTAGAGAAAATTTCGCTCACCCGACAGAACATCTGTAATGTAGCATACTCTTTATCTTTGTTCAATAGCAGCAACAATTTTTTGCTACATCCTTTCCCACCTTGCCTTATCCATTCTCTAAGTCATTCGCCACTCTTTTCACCAAGTCTCTCTGCTCCACTAACTCAACTTCAGATTTTTCTAAACAAGTTATAACATCAAGTAGGAATCCGAAAAGGACACATTAATCCAAAAATATACTTCATCTATTATATATAATCCAAAATTGACTCATCAACGCAGGGCTCAAACCACTAGACCTAGAAAGCTGAAATTTTGCATGTTGGTTGATCCGCGTATGTAGAGGCTCACTAAGAAACGGTTTTGGAAAATTCAATTTGTAAGTGACTTTTTTCGGCCCTTTGGCACTGACCATCCAAAATTGACTCATCGACGCAGGGCTCAAACCACTAGACTTAGAAAGCTGAAATTTTGCATGTTGGTTGATCCGAGTATGTAGAGGCCCACTAAGAAACGGTTTTTGAATATTCAATATGTAAGTGACTTTTTTCGTCCCTTTGGCACTGAGCAAGGACAGTCGGTACAAAGCTCGGATTTAGCTCATTTTAAGTCGCCAGATACGAGAAACAATACTCCGATGTCCTGTAGGGACACGAAACACACTTTTTAAGTTCCTAAAATGAACGGTTTCGGAGATATTCCCAAATAACTGTGTTCCCTCTGAGAAACAGATCAACGTTACTATGGCAACCGCTGAAATTTCCCAGACCGGGGAAAGTTTTCTGCCAATATCTCGAAAACCGTTCGTTTTAGGGCCATAAAACACGGGGTTAATTCCCACTTCTTTGAAGTGGAAACCCCGAACATTGCTCCTCCAATTGATACGCGCAAGAAGAGCTATATTCCATATTTCTACGAGCAAATCGACTTGGAAAGTCTCATCTATTAAATAAAACTAAGTGTCCTGACTGACTCATCACCACCCAGCCAAAACTACTAAGTTAGAAACATGAAAATTTGGGGATATGTTCGTTGTAAGTCGAAAACGCCCACTAAGGAAGGATTTTTGGATATTCAGGTTCTAGGTGTATGTGTGAAAAGTGGGTGTTGAAGGATTCCTAACGGAGGAAGTATCTCTTAAAAGACAGAGGCCTGAAGTATGAAACTCAGGGGGGAAAATCAGCTTGAAAAATAAGTAAATAAGTGGTCGACCGTTTTTTCATAAATCCAATTTAAGGGGCTCATGGGGAGGGGTGAAATTCTGGGGAAAGAAGTGCACTAAGGAAGGATTTTTGGATATTCACTCATCATCCCCCAGCCAAATCTATTGCAGTTAGAAACTTGAAATTTTGGGGATATGTTCGTTGTATATCGAAAACGTCTACTACGGATGGATTTTTGGATATTCATGTTCTGAAAGGGTGTTAAGGGGGTTAAACTTGCATTTCATTGAATAACAATATCTCACGAGTTGTTTCATTTGGGGATGTGATATTCGTTATATAAACTAATCATTAAAAATAAGCAGACATATGTCTAAGAGTTTATCGATATGGTGTATATTATGAGGCGAAAGGGGTGAAAATTGAGGTTTGAAGGATTCTTAACGGAGCGTGAATCTCTTAAACGACATTAGCGAGAAGTTTGAAATTCAGCGGAACAAATCAGCTTAAAAATAAGTAAATAGGTGTTCAACCGTCGTCTTTTTCCCATAAATAATACTGTTTAAGGGGTTCATGGGGAGGGGCGAAATTCTCAAAAATAAATGAAAGAATATGTCCTGACTCACTCACTCATTTACTCATCATCGCCCTGCCGAAATTATTGAAGTTAGAAACCTGACATTTTGGGGATATGTTTGTTGTATGTCGAAAACGTCCACTAAGGAAAGATTTTTGGATATTCAGTTTCTAAAGGGGTGTTAAGGGGGTAAACGTGCATTTCATTGAATAACAATATCTCACGAGTGGTTTCATTTGGGGATGTGATACTTGGCATATAAACTAATCATTAAAAATAAGCAGACACATGTCTAATGGTTTTTCGATGTGGTGTATATTATGAGTTCAAAGGGTGAAAAGTGGGGGTTGAAGGATTCCTAACGGAGCGTGTATCCCTTAAACGACATAGGCGAGGAGTTTGAACCTCAGAGAAAAACAATCAGCTTAAATATAAATAAAAAACAAGTAGTTCCGTGAAGAACTATACAGCCTATTTTCATATATCCTGCTCATGTTAATTGCCTCTATCAACATACAAAATTTCAGTTTATTTGCTGTAACAGATTCGTAGATATTTAGAACCGTCTAAATATTTCAGATGGTCGCCAGGTTGGATTTTTATTTTTGTACTATTACATTAAGATTATTGTGTACGTGTGGTATTCAAATTTCAATCGCATGATTAGAACACAAGAAGTAAAAACGAGATTTTAAAATTACGCACAGCAGCCATCTTGTGATTATGCAAACAATTGAAATAAATTAGATGCCAGTGGATCAACATTTGTATAAGCATTTAACGTGCAACGTTTCACGGCACTCGGATAGTTAATTCGCGAGAAACGTCCATTTAAATATGTATACTTCGCGTCGCCGCCATGTTGGATTTGTGCTCACCAGGTTACTCAAATTCCTATAGGTGAACACATGTTCATAGTCTCTATGAACATAAAAAATATGTTTGGTTGCTTTAAAAGATTCATAGATATTGAGAACCGTCTAAATATTTCGGAAGCTCGCCATTTAGGATTGTTATATGTATAGGCCATAGAGATATGTACCATTCAAGGACAATTATTGCCTAAGTTCATTATTCAAACATTCACTTCAATCGCATGATTACGACACAAGAAATAAAAACATAATTTTAAAATTTCGCACAGCCGCCATCTTGAGCTTATGTAAACAATTGAATTAAATTAGATACCAGTGCATTACAATGTGTATAAACATTTCCTGTACCACATTTCACTGCGCTCAGAGAGTTAAATCACGAGAAAAGTCTATTAAAATATGTCAAATTCGCTTGGTCGCCATGTTCGTTTTGTACTCTACAGGTTTATGAAATATACATAGGTAAACTTGTATCAGTACCCTTTATCACCGTACAAAATTGCAAAATATCTGTAATAGTTTCGGAGATATAGAATGTCAGTGAAATATTTCGCACAGCCGCCATTTTGAGGTTATGTAAACAATTGAACTAAATTAGACTCCAGTGCTTTACAATTTGTATAAACAATTACTGTACACAGTTTCATTACGTTTGGGTAGTTAAATCGCGAGAAAAGTCTATTTAATAGTCTCAAATTCGCTTGGCCCCCATGTTGGTTTTGTAGTCACCAGGTTTTTGAAAGTCTCATAGGTGAACTTCTAGTAGTGCCCTTTATCACCGTACACAATTTCAGGGCGATATCGGTAATAGTTTCGGAGATATTGATTGCTAGTGAAATATTTCGCACAGCCGCCATGTTGGATTGGTGAGATGTAACAAAATTTGAAGGGCACGGTCGAGGTCGCCGGGAATAGCGCCATGAACTTACCGAGTTTCATTGAAATCGCTCCAGCCGTTTAGATTTTATTAGGGGGACACACACACACACCTCACACACACACACACACGCACACACACACGGACAAAAGGTGATCTCATAAGCCTATTTTTTCAAAATTGAAAATAGGCTAATAAAATAAATAGGTGTTTGACCGTTTTTTCATAAATCCAATTTAAGGGGCCCATGGGGAGGGGAGAAATTCTGGAAGAAAAACGTCCATTAAGGAGGGATACTCACTCTCATCGACCATCCAAAACTATTAATGTGATAGGAATGATATTTTGGAGATATGTTTGTTGTGTGTCGAAAACGTCTACTAAGGAGGGATTTTTGGATATTCAGGTTCTAAAGGGGTGTTAACTGGGTTAAACCTGCATTTCATTGAATACAAATATGACACGAATATGACGCGAGCGAAGCCGCGGGTACCTGCTAGTATGCATATAAAATGCAATAAACCCCGATAAGAATTGAAAAATACATACAAATTCTATAATAGTACACTATGCAAAGAGCCTATAATGGCAATAATTAAGACACAAGTACGTTTATAAAACGAGCGCAGCTAGTTTTATAATTTCCATACGAGTGCCTTAATTACCATTATTGGCGAGTTGGTTGGTTCTTAAGTTTAGGGGCTGCGACAACGTGGTCATGTAGCCCCGTGTACTTTGGGTTTGTGTAGAATCTGTCTGATAACCATAGGCGAGTTGCATACGACAGTTTATTTTCGACGATAAGTATAACTTTATTATATGTTTTAACATAAATATTCATAAATATCTGTGGGATTCAGTTAGTGAACAGGGCGCGCAGGCTTTGCTGACTGAACAGAGCGCATGCGTGGGCCAAAGCACTTCGAAAGCAGAGACCATTTACTTTGCTGGGCAATGCTATTGTTTACAGCCTGCATTATGACTAGTGCCGTCCAGCTCTAGTATTCACTAATATTGTCACCGAAGTCGTTTGAAAGCAATGCGCTGTGTAGAAATTGGTGTTGGGGATATTAAGGTACAGTGCTATTTCTTGTCTCATATTCGCCAGTTTATTTACGCGAGCATATGGACGGTGCACTTTCCATGTCGGTAATTTATATAGAAGGATGCTGTGTTGCTAACTTCTGGACGTATATTCGTAAATTTCTTGCAAATGTCATAGTATTTTCTTGTTACCGTAAAGGTTCGCGCTGATTTTGTCTTTGTGTTTGGGATTGTAACTACAATGGTTGATCCGATATCTAATTTGAACGTTCAAATCATGTAATTCATGTCCGACATGTCGAATTTTGAGTGCAAGCGCGAAGGTATCCTAACCTAATTGGTCAATGAATGAGCTGTGATTGGCTGGAGAAACTGTCTCATAATAAAAATAAAAATTACCATCATTATGAAACAGTTCTCTGACGTATTATATTTACATTCCCACATCGCCGACATAAAAATTCTAACAAGATGTTCAGTAAAGAACATATAGCCTACTTTCTCCTAAATGCATGGGTATTGTTATAACTCTTTGTCCTTTTCAAGGAGTATAATTGAATGTTGGTTGTAGTAGCTTGCTGAAATACAACGTGCTATAGGGATATTAAACATGAATATGAGGTGCCCTTTGCTAGTGCTACCTCTGTAAAAAAAAAACATTCAATTCGGTTTCACCGTGTTTGAATTGATCTGGGGAATGGATTCGCACACATACATGGCCGCTATTTGCAAACTATTGGGCTGATGACCTTGTATTCAGTCATAAGATGCTTTCCACAAAAAGGCATGTTGTTGCAAAATCCGGTAGAGATCAAATTGTTAGGATGGTCGAAATTTGATTTAAGCTTTTAACATTTGGGTGGCCGTCATTCCGTTTCCGTCAAGATGGCGGCGATATAAAACATGACACTGAGGTGCCTTTTGCTAGTGCTCCCTCTGTACCAAATTTCGTTCAATTCGGTTTCACCGTGTTTGAATTGATAGGGGGAATCAATTTGCACACATACTTGGCCACCATCTGCAAACTATTGGGCTGATGATCTAGCAGTTTGGTCAGAATATGCTTCCCACATAAAGATTTGTTGTTGCAAAATTTGGTAGAGACTAGATAATTAGGTTGGTCGTAATTACATTTTAGCCTTTAACATTTGGGTGGCCGCGATTACGTTTCCGTCAAGATGGCGGTGATATAAAACATGACACTGAGGTGGCCTTTTCTAGTACTACCTCTGTACCAAATTTCGTTCCATTCGATTTCACCGTGTTCGAATTAATAGGGGGAATCGATTTTCACACACAGATGGCCGCCATCCGCAAAATATTAGGCTAATGACCTATTAGTTTGGACAAAGGATGCTCCCTCCGTAATGGTATGTTGATGCAAAATTTGGTAGAGATCGGATGATTAGGTTAATTGTAATTTGATTTAAGCTTTGAATATTTGTGTGGCCGCCATTACGTTTCGGTCAAGATGGCGGTGATATAAAACATGACACTGAGGTGCCCTTTGCTAGTGCTACCTCTGTACCAAATTTCATTCCATTCGGTTTCACCGTGTTCGAATTAATAGGGGTAATCGATTTTGACACAAAGATGGCCGTCATCCGCAAACTATTAGGCTAATGACCTATTAGATTTGTCAAAGGATGTTCCCTCCATAATGGTATGTTGTTGCAAAGTTTGGTAGAGATCGGATGATTAGGTTAATCGTAATTTGATTTAAGCTTTGAATATTTGTGTGGCCGCCATTACGTTTTGGTCATGATGGCGGCGATATAAAACATGACACTGAGGTGCTCTTTGCTAGTGCTACCTCTGTACCAAATTTCAGTCCATTCGGTTTCACCGTGTTCGAATTAATAGGGGTAATCGATTTTGACACAAAGATGGCCGCCATCCGCAAACTATTAGGCTAATGACCTATTAGATTTGGCAAAGGATGCTTCCTCCATAAAGGTATGTTGATGCAAAATTTGGTAGAGATCGGATGATTAGGTTAGTCGTAATTTGATTTAAGCTTTGAACATTTGTGTGGCCGCCATTACGTTTCCGTCAAGATGGCGGCGATATAAAACATGACACTTGGGTGCCCTTAGGCAGTACTACCTCTGTATCAAATTTCGTTCCATTCGGTTTCACCGTGTTCGAATTAATAGGAGCAATCGATTTTCACACAAAGATGGCCGCCATCCGCAAACTGTTAGGCTGATGACCTATTAGTTTAGTCAAAGGATGCTGCCCCCATAAAGGTATGTTGTTGCAAAATTTGGTAGAGGTCGGATGATTAGGTTAGTCGTAATTTGATTTAAGCTTTGAACATTTGTGTGGCCGCCATTACGTTTCCGTCAAGATGGCGGCGATATAGAACATGACACTGAGGTGTCCTTTGCTAGTGCTATCTTTGTACCAAGTTTCGTTCAATTTGCGCTCACCGTGTTCGAATTGATAGGGGGGGGACAGACATTCAGAGTACACACACTCACTCACACACACACACACACACACACACACAGACTCACACACACACATATACACACACAGACAGACACACTTTTTTTTCGCCCTGTAGTGATCTCATAAGTCTACTTTCATTTTTTGCAAAAATCGAAAGTAGGCTAAAAATGTCCTATCCCACAAAATTAGAGAATAATGCACAAACATCCCGTGACAAATACGCTTAGTTGAACACTTCTTACTCTGAAATACATTTACACACATCAAAAAAAGTTTTGCATCACCTCGGTTCCAAGAGTTCCGGAACCTTTAAATACAAAGGGAATAGAGATCAACACAAACAACATTTCAGCTCGTTTTATTGCTCATGAGACCCACACATTGCATGTTGTACCATCATACAGCTAGACTTTCAGCATTTGTGGTCCAGATTGCAGTACACACCACTACCTCTAATACCCAGTAGCACGTCCTCTTGCATTGATGCATGCCTGTATTCGTCGTGGCATACTATCCACAAGTTCATCAAGACACTGTTGGTCCAAATTGTCCCACTCCTCAACGACAATTCGGCGTAAATCTCTCAGAGTGGTTGGTGGGTCAAGACGTCCATAAACAGCCCTTTTCAACATATCCCAGGCATGTTCGATAGGGTTCATGTCTGGCGAACATGCTGGCCACTGTATTCGAGTGATGTCGTTATCTTGAAGGAACGCATTCACAAGATGTGCACGATGAGGTCGAGAATTATCGTCCATGAAGACAAATGCCTCTCCAATATTCTGCCGATATGGGTGCACTATGGGTCGGAGGATGTCATTCAGGTATCGTAAAGCCGTTTCGGAGCCTTCCATGACCACCAGTGGCGTACGTCGGCCCCACATAATGCCACCCCAAAACATTAGGGAACCACCACCTTGCTGCACTCGCTGGACAGTGTGTCTAAGACGTTCAGCCTGACCAGGGTGCCTCCAAACACGTCTCCGACGATTGTCTGGTTGAAGGCATATGCGACACTCATCGGTGAAGAGAACGTGATGCCAATTCCGTGGGGTCCATTCAGCATGTTGTTGGGCCCATCTGTACCGCGCTGCATGGTGTCGGGGTTGCAAAGCTGGACCTCGCCATGGACGTCGGGAGTGAAGTTGCGCATCATGCAGCCTATTGCGCACAGTTTGAGTTGAAACACGACGTCCTGTGGCTGAACGAAACGCATTATTCAACATGGTGGCATTGCTGTCAGGGTTCCTCCGAGCGGCAATCCGTAAGTAGCGGTCATCCACTACAGTAGTAGCCCTTGGGCGGCCTGAGCGAGGCCTGTCATCGACAGTTCCTGTATCTCTGTACCTCCTCCATGTCCGAACAACATCGCTTTGGTTCACTCTGAGACGCCTGGAAACTTCCCTTGTTGAGAGCCCTTCTTGACACAAAGTAACAATGCGGACGCGATCGAACTGCGGTATTGACCTTCTAGGCATGGTAGAACTACAGACAACATGAGCAGCGTACCTTCGTCCTGGTGGAATGACTGGAACTGATCGGCTGTCGTACCCCCTCCGTCTAATAGGCCCTGCTCATGCATGGTTGTTTACATCTTTGAGCAGTTTTAGTGACATCTATGAACAGTCAAAGGGACTGTATCTTGGATACAATATACACAGTCAACGTCTATATGCCGGAGATCTGGGAACCGAGGTGATGCAAAACTTTTTTTGATGTGTGTATATACAGATTATTAATAAAATTGGCCTACCAAAAAAATGATGCAAAGTGATATAAATCCTAACCCTAATAATAATAATAATAATAATAATTATTATTATTATTATTATTATTATTATTCTTTCTTCGAATGAGCCAACAACGGACTACGTAGGTTAACCAAAATGGTTTTCAGCTCGATGAGTTGTGATTGGTATCACGTTCTTAAGAGTCTTCTTCCGAGCCCATATCTCCTTCATTTTCAGACTTTGTAGTTGTTTAGCCGCTTCTGACCTCTTTGGTCTCTGCTCTTTCATAAGTTTAATATGTGGGTCTTCTTTTCACATTTTCCGGAAAGCTTGTCTGTCTTGTATAACGGATCCAGAGATGTTAAAGATTTTCATATGTTAACTTGCAGGTGCCACAGTGATGTTGTTTTCTTGCAGGATTATTCTCTGTTGAATATTATGATGATTATTATTATTATTATTATTATTATTATTATTATTATTATTATTATTATTATTATTATTATTGTCTTGATTCCTCATGTCCAACTAAGGCGCTCTTCTGTCCATCCCAAAATCTTCTGTGTAGGATTCTCGGCAGATTTGTGTCTGTTTATTAGGGTTCACAATTTTGGTCTATTGTGAAAGATTTCTTCGTTGATACCGATCTCTGTAGGCCTTGTGTTATTTCTACCAGCCAATTGTTGTGTTTTTTGCAGAGATTGTGCAAGGGTTGTTGTTAATATTATTATTATTTATTATTTGAAAAAAAAAAGACCAAATGGGTCACGGTGGCCGAGAGAACTAACGCGCTAGCACGTGCCTCGGGAGAGCGTGAATTTGATTCCCACCTCGGCTGTCTTAAAAATGATTTTCGTGGTTCTCCATTTTCACCACCAGGCAAATGCCGGGATGATTCCCTTCAACATGTCCACTTCTTTCCAAAATCCCTTACCTAACCCTTCCTTAATTAGATCCCAGTTAATGGTCACCTAGGCGATCGCGTGTCACTATGACAAACAACGACCAACAAAATTAAAACCTCATGATGCATGTGCGAATCAAGCCGCGCCCTTTAGTCTATCATCGACTACCACTGCTGTTATAACTTTAAACGCTTTGAAAAGTATGCTAGTATGTGGGATAACATGGATATTAAGGTTTCGGCATTAATGTGTAGGCCTCTACAAGCTGTTGATTTTGAACTCTCAAATTTTAATACTCTTGTTAAGTTGGTACAAGTGCTCTGGTGTAACACAACCTGCTACAGTATATTAAATTATAAAGTCAATCTAGACTAATAAATTGCTTGAAATTTCAATAAAGCTGAATGATTTAATAACAATATACTTGCTTTAAATTAGGTGAATACTTTATCCTGATTCTTTTTACAAAAAAGTAGTTAATTTTCTAGGAGCATGTTAATGAAGTAATTCATTCATAGAGAGTGGCGCAAAAAATTGAACGTCAATATAGCCGTCTAGAGTGTTCCCTTAATGGGTTTATAATTACAGTACTTGCTAAACATTTCTTCCAATACAGCTGACTCCATCCGTCTTTCATGAGGTTCGAGATTCAATTTCAGCCCTCCGGTGTGGTGGGATCGCTATTCTAGAAACTACAACCAGCAGTTGACATTCTCTTTAACAATTCAACAACTATGGATTTGAAGGGATATGAACTTAACAATATCCATTAACTTTCTATATTGACTTTTAATCTGAATGATATACCAATGGGTATTTAATACATTTATTACATCATAGTCAATAACAAGTAGGAGTCCACGCAGCACGACCTGCTTTTGGTGAGACGGTGGCGCAGCAGCAAGGGGCCAGCAAAAGGGGTTATAATCTCAAACAACAACTTCGTTGGCGGCAAGGCCTGCGGAATTGCATTTCGGACCATCGACCCGATTGCGAGGATATGTAGGAAAATTATAAAATGTTATTCCAGGCAATGCTGACACCATCACATGGTTATGAAAGCCGGACGTCCTCGGAAGTGGAAAATCTTACTGCTGTAAATACATGATTCAACTTATTGAAAAGGTTAAAACGAGTTATTATAGATAATTTTCCGTAGAATTCAATTAGACCATCAGTTGAATTTTTACCAGTTATTATATACATTTGGGCCCCATTTTTTTTTCAAAATCCCAAAACATTTAATAACATCTTCAGGGCCCCAAAATAAGAAAACGGTGGGAGATATCAAAAAATCGTTATGAGTAAAAAAGTTGCATACCGAGGAGATCTTACACCTGAACATTTAACGTTTTTCGATGCGACCAACCGTTTCCGAGATATATCGATTCCAAAAAAAAGTTTGAAATTCTGGGCCCCCCAAAAAGATCCGGCCCTGCACCGTTTTTAACGCCCGACAACTGGTTTCCTCACAGGGTCCAACTCTTTCACAGCTCAAAATTTCAGCTCGATATCTTGAAAATTGCGACCTGTACTTCGCTAAACCCAAAAATGTCACGCACAATGGACATTTTCAGGGCCCAAAAAATAGAAAACGGTGAGAGATATCAAAAAATCGTTTAGAGTAAAAAAGTTGCATACCGCGGAGATCTCACACCTGTACATTTAACTTTTTCGATGCGACCAACGGTTTCCGAGATATATCGTTTCCAAAAAAAAAATGAAATTCAGGGCCCCAAAAAAAAGATTCGGCCCAGCACCGATTTTAACGCCCAACAATAGGATTCGTCACAGTCACTAACTCTTTCACCGTACCAAATTTCAGTTTAATATCTTGAAAATTGCGACCAGTACTTCGCTAAACCCAAAAATGTCACGCACAATGGACATTTTCAGGGCCCTAAAAAAAGAAAACGGCGAGAGATATCAAAAAATCGTTTTGAGTAAAAAAGTTTCATACCGCAGAGATCTTACACCTGTACATTTAACATTTTTCGATACGACCAACCGTTTCCGAGATATACCGATTCCAAAAATAAGTTTGAAATTCAGGGCCCCCCAAAAATATCCGGCCCTGCACCGATTTTAACGCCCAACAATAGGATTCGTCACAGTCACTAACTCCTTCACCGTACCAAATTTCAGCTTAATATCTTGAAAATGGCGACCAGTACTTAGCTAAACGCAAAAATGTCACACAAAATGGACAATTTCAGGGCCCCAAAAAAAGAAAACGGTGAGGGATATCAAAAAATCGTTTTGAATAAAAAAGTTGCACACCGCTGAGATCTTACACCTATACATTTAACATTTTTCGATACGATCAACCGTTTCCGAGATATATCGATTCCAAAAAAAAGTTTGAAATTCATGGCCCCCCAAAAAGATCCGGCCCTGCACCGATTTTAACGCCCAACAATAGGATTCGTCACAGTCACTAAATCTTTCAACGTACCTAATTTCAGCTTAATATCTTGAAAATTGCGACAAGTACTTCACTAAACCCAAAAATGTCACGCACAATGGACATTTTCAGGGCCCAATAAATAGAAAACGGTGAGAGATATCAAAAAATCGTTTAGAATAAAAAGGTTGCATACCGCGGAGATCTTACACCTGTACCTTTAACTTTTTCGATGCGACCAACCGTTTCCGAGATATATCGATTCCAAAAAAAAATTGAAACTCAGGGCCCCAAAAAAAATATTCGGCCCAGCACCGATTTTAACGCCCAACAATAGGATTCGTCACAGTCACTAACTCTTTCACCGTACCAAATTTCAGCTTCATATCTTGAAAATGGCGACCAGTACTTAGCTAAACGCAAAAATGTCACGCACAATGGACATTTTCAGGGCCCTAAAAAAGAAAACGGTGGGAGATATCAAAAAATCGTTTTGAGTAAAAAGGTTGCCTACCGCAGAGATCTTACACCTGTACTTTTAACATTTTTCGATACGACCAACCGTTTCCAAGATATATCGATTCCAAAAATAAGTTTGAAATTCAGGGCCCCCAAAAAAGATCCGGCCCTGCACCGAATTTAACGCCCAACAATGGGATTCGTCACAGTCACTAACTCTTTCACCGTACCAAATTTCAGCTTCATATCTTGAAAATGGCGACCAGTACTTAGCTAAACGCAAAAATGTCACGCACAATGGACATTTTCAGGGCCCTAAAAAAGAAAACGGTGAGAGATATCAAAAAATCGTTTTGAGTAAAAAAGTTGCATACCGCAGAGATCTTACACCTGTACATTTAACATTTTTCGATACGACCAACCGTTTCCATGATATATCGATTCCAAAAATAAGTTTGAAATTCAGGGCCCCCCAAAAAGATCCGGCCCTGCACCGAATTTAACGCCCAACAATAGGATTCGTCACAGTCACTAACTCCTTCACCGTACCAAATTTCAGCTTAATATCTTGAAAAGGGCGACCAGTACTTAGCTAAACGCAAAAATGTCACACACAATGGACATTTTCAGGGCCCCAAAAAACGAAAACGGTGAGAGATATCAAAAAATCGTTTTGAATAAAAAAGTTGCATACCGCGGAGATCTTACACCTATACGTTTAACATTTTTCGATAAGACCGACCGTTTCCGAGATATATCGATTCAAAAAAATAGGATGAAATTCAGGGCCCCAAAAAAAGGTCCGGCCCAAACCGATTTTAACGCCCAACATGGTTCGTCACAGGCCCCAACTTGTTCACCGTACCAAATTTCAGCTCGATATCTTGAAAATTGCGACCTGTACTTAGCTAAACGCAAAAATGACACGCACAATGGACATTTTCAGGGCCCCCAAAAAAAGAAAACGGTGAGAGATATCAAAAAATCGTTTTGAGTAAAAAAGTTGCATAGCGCAGAGATCTTACACCTATACATTTAACATTTTTCGATACGATCAACCGTTTCCGAGATATATCGATTCCAAAAAAAAGTTTGAAATTCAGGGCCCCCAAAATAGATCCGGCCCTGCACCGATTTTAACGCCTAACAAAGGATTCGTCACAGTCACTAACTCTTTCACCGTACCAAATTTCAGCTTAATATCTTGAAAATTGCGACCAGTACTTAGCTAAACGCAAAAATGTCACGCACAATGGACTTTTTCAGGGCCCCAAAAAAAGAAAACGGTGGGAGATATCAAAAAATCGTTATGAGTAAAAAAGTTGCATACCGTAGAGATCTTACACCTGTACATTTAACGTTTTTCGATACGACCAGCCGTTTCCGAGATATATTGATTCCAAAATAAGGGACGAAATTCAGGGCCCCCCAAAAAGATCCGGCCCTGCACCGTTTTTAACGCCCAACAATAGGGTTCCTCACAGGCCCCAAACCTATTACCGTACCAAATTTCAGCTTTATATCTTGAAAATTGCGACCTGTACTTTGCTAAACGCAAAAACGTCACGCACATACGTACATACGTACGTACATACAGACAGACTTTTTTTGAAATTTTTTTTTTCGACTCTGATTCGATTGGAATAGGTTTGAACACTGGGTGGCGCTTAGTTTCCGAGATCTCGAAAAATCCTACCACGGCTATATGAAAGCCTATAGGATATAGAACCGGCTTTCATAATATCTAAGCACCTTGAACACTATAGTGCTTTCTAGTAGAGAATTGAGGAACTTTGTGTTGGAGGAAACTCCCGAGATTAATTTTGCCATTATGAAAACGGGCCTACTGAATTCAAACGGGTTCTTTGACATGCCAACATCGTATGACATGCGTGTCGAATTTGTTTTGCCACCTTTCAAAAATCACTTACCACGGCCAGGAGCAAACCTTCAAGCTTGGGGTTAGTAGACCCTGTTGATGAATATGATGGATATGAAGTCAATAGAGTCGCCTCCGTAGCGTAGCGGTCAGGATGGTTATCTGCCACCCCGGAGGTCATGGGTTCGATTCCCGGCTGTGCCACGAAATTTTAAAAGTGGTATGAGGACTGGAACGGGGTCTACTGAGCCTCGGGTGGTCCAAATGAGTAGAGGGGGTTCGATACCCACCTCAGCCATCCTCGAAGTGGTTTTCCGTGGTTTCCCACTTCGTCTTCGGGCAAATGCCGGGATGGTACCTGCTGTAAGGCCACGGCCGCCTCCTTCCCTCTTCCTCGCCTATCCATCACAATCTTCCATCCCTTCCCATCCCTCATGAGGCCCCTGTTCGCTTTGCAGGTGAGGCCGCCTGGGCGAAGTGCTGATCACACCTCCCCAGTTGTATCCATCCCGACCTGATGTTCCAGGCTCCAGGACACTGCCCATAGAGGCGGTAGTGGTGAGTTCCCTCGCTGAGTCCGTGGGAACCACCAACTTAGAAGGTAAATTGTCTAAATAAATAAAAAATAAAACAAAAAAAATATGAAGTCAATAGCCATTTTCCATTCCTTTGCCTTTATTATGAAGTTAGCTTATAGTTCACGGATTTTGTTGAGTTGTGTTAGCGATTTTGAGACAATAACGGTAATGCGATTCAGTACCTTTCCATGTCAATGATACATAAGAAATGTACAGTAATAGATATGCATTTAAACAACTCACACAAAGTCAAATTTTGTGCAATCAGTGCACAGAGTTTAAAAAGAGTTCTTCCATCAATTGCAATTATCATGTTCTATTAAGGTGTAATATTATGTTACGTATAAATCTCATCAAAACTGAAGATAAGAATACCATTAGACTACATTCATGGAATCCATATTGTTATACCAAGATTTAACAGCGAGACCACAGAAGGCGGATAAGTAACTTGTACCCTTAACATTACATGAAACACATACAAAATACTTTTATATTCGTCCATGGCGAAGTCAGGAAACTGTACGATAATGGTACAACTTTTCATTATGATACAGTTTCTTCCACCAATCAGAGCTCAAATAATAATTGTGTGACAAATTAGGTAAGGATAGCATTTCACCTGCGCTGACTTCCTCGGCCAACTATTTTAAATTTCACTACGTGGCTAGTGTCATAGTGGGGTATTCGAGGAAGCCATGGTCGAATACAAGGTATTCTCTGCGTCCCATGCGCATAAAACTGGTGAAATCTCGACAGCTATATATGAATATTTATGTTCGAACATAAAATAGTTATAATAATTATCGTCGAATTAAACAGTCGTATGCAACTCGCCTATAACGGTAATTAAGACACTCGTATGAAAATTATGAAACTCGCTTCGCTCGTTTTATAAACACACTCGTGTCTTAATTATTGCCATTATAGGCTTGTTGCATAATGTCTTACTATACTAAGACCAGTGCCATCCAAGCTGAGGAAGCCGTGATGTAAGCAACAGCTTTGTATTAAATCTTCACCAATAGACGTATACGTTATTGCGGGAGTAGCAGTGTATTTACACGTTGTAAGAATTGGGTCCAATTAGCCTATATTGATAAATATATCCCGGGAGATCCCCACAGTATATGTTGCTGATATTAAACTGTGTTCTTATAGTATATTTAGTAATAGTGCATGAAACTCTCTTGTGATTCCTTTGAAGCTCGAAAACAGACAGAAGTGTCCTTGGCCGACTTCACTGTTCCAATTCTGAATTCCTCTCCGTAGTGCGACCCTTCTAACAACTCATTTCATCTGATAACTCGCGCAACACGTTCGCAATTTCTGTCGAGATAGGACGCGAGTCTCTCTACCTGCCTCATTCCGAGCATGACTTCCTGAATCCCATGGGCTGAGCACTAATTATTTTTTGGGCAGTGGCTGAGTATTAGAAGGAGTGTACACATGGGCAAATGACTTCTGAGCTACATCCTTAAATCAACAGTCACTGCCTTCGCATGTCGACTATTTCGTATTAGTTAGATATTTAATACATTGACCAACGGATTGATTTATTAATTTATTTATATACCAGCAACCCATCTCGGCTTCGCCCGCTATCTTTAACGGTTTACCCAGCGTAATCTCAAAACACGCCCGGATGACAGTTCCCAGACGCAATTCAGAAAAGCCAAGGTGAACAGCAAAACTCCAAACACATATACTCTTCTCTGAAGTCTTAACTCGACACGACTCAGGGGTGATAGGCTCACTTGCTGGCTCGTAAACTCGCTCCGAAGTTAGTAATTGAAATTTCCACTGAATGGAGATTGTTGGAAGAAATGGAAACGCAAAGAAATTATAAATGTGCTCGATGTATTAAAGATGGAGATATACTGTCGCGGAATTTTTAGTAGAACTTTTCATGCTGATCAATTCTTACATTTATAGTATATGGATATCTTTAACTATTTAACCAGCGTAGCTTAAAAGGCGCACGAACGGCATGTTTTTCTTCGACTTGGTTTTTCTTTGGTTATACATTATTTTGTTTTCTACAGAAACCTTCCTCGAGAAATCCTTTACAAAATGGTGAAAAACGCCTCAAAATTCCAGTGGTTCTCGAGATTAACCGTTACATCCAGGAATCGGGGTCTTGACTATGTAGAAATTTCTTGACATAGGCTATTAGGATGTTTTAGCCCCGTGTGTATGGAATTTATCTGATTACCTGTGTAATTGTGACGGCTGTATTACTGTGTGTATTCGTAATTTATTTGAGGATTAGGAATGAGACGGCCATGACCTTAAGTTAGGAACCATTCTGGCAATTCCCCCAAGGCGTGGGTTGGTGACCAAGGGACCCCGCTGAGTCCCGCATGGCTTCCAATTAGTTGTGCTGGGCTCCAGACTGTCACCTTTCCTTTCGGCCTCCCTTGACCAACTCTTGTTCTCTTCTGACCCTGAGGGTATTAGGGTATCCGAGGCGTAGGGAGTCTTTCACTTTACTGCCTTAATTAGCCCTTCTCTCATCTTTCAGGATCCCTCATTCCTCGAGGGGTCAGACATCTTGTTTTTCTTTTCATACCTCCTGCCTTCTACTGAAGGCCCTACAGGAGGCAGGGTGTGTGTAGCCCCAGAACTTGTGGTGCATCCTGGATAGTGCGACACCTTCAAGGGCTCACGGCTGGTGAGATCGGGATTTGGTGATCCCGAGAAATTCCTGAGCAGGGTCAAGTTTTCCCCTTTTTTCCATTACCTTTGGGGCGGTCCCTCTCCTCTTTCCCTTTCCTCTGTGTTTTTCTTGTCTCTCCTTCGTTCCAAGTCCCTCAATTCTCATTCTTCGAGGGTTGAGGGCATTTCCTTTCCTCCTGTCATTTATTTACATTCTCCTTTGTGTTTCTCTTCTAGTTTGTAAGTCAGTAGTAAGTTTTAGTTGTTGGTTTCTTTCGATCATATTTCATTTGCACTATCCCCCAAACCATTAGGCTCCGTTAACCTTGATGTTACGCCCCTTAAAGAACAATTATCGTCATCATCAGCATTATTTAATATTCTTGTAGGATTTTATTAAGAAGTGCTTTTTGTGGTTTCTCATTTCTACTCCAGAAAAGTACTGGGTGGTTCCTACCTTAAGACCGCAACCGCCACACACACATTTACAGACACATCAATAACACAGGCTATCAGACAAATTCTACTCACACCCACGTACACGTGGCTATATCATCACGATGCCCAAGCTCCTCAACTGCAACAACAATGACAAAGAATTAGGTCGGAATTGCTGACATGCAAGTTGTGACAATATCGAAGCCATATACAGTGAGGGCCTTCTCTATACAACGGAACCTTACCCGGGCCGTGTGACGATTGGAGAGCGTTGAGTAAGCGCCAGATGACTAGTAATTGCCCATTACACACGAGCGGGTCGGAAAGCACCAGATGCTGCCATAGCATTCATTATATACGGAGCTGGCAAGATACCTTACTTGAGATAATTAAGACTTGTGGTGAAGTACTGTAGCCTATCTCGTATCCCGTGAACATGGTTAGGTATGGAACAAAACATCGAATTTTCCTACTTGGAACTTATCTTCTCAAGAAGAAGTCTTACATTAAATGTGCTCGTAAGTTTCAACGCCGTGCGATTTTTTACTTGTGGCAGAACCTCAAACATAAGGTATACAGAAATAATCCGCGTACACTGGAGGCTCTCGTGAACGAAATAACTGCGCCGATTTGAAATATCAGCGAGGATAAATTACAGCGGGTGTACCAAAACTTCCTACATTGGCGCAATGTGTGTTTAAAAAATGAAGGACAGCATTTCCAGCAACTACTCTGAAATCATGTAAGTAATGGTGATTATCAAATGCCTACGTTAGAAAGTGGCTTTGGTGGCGTAGTTGGTAGCATGCTTCTATGACCAAGGTCGCGGGTTCAAACCCAGCCGAAGACTTCGGATTTTTAAGAGCGTTAAAAATCCCTCAGTGTGCCTTCCTTCGGAGGGGAAGTAAAGCCAGCGGTCCCATGTCATAGATGTATGGCATGTAAAAGAACTTTCCACTAATTACACTTGTGTGAAGCTAAATTATAATTTAGATTTGACCAACACTCTTAGGTTCGTCGCCAGGTGCCGACTGCGGTGGCATCTAGTAATCAATTTAAAAAACTAGTGGTCGTTAACGGTGGAGTTTGGTAGCAAAAGTATGAACTATTTGAAAATTGAATGTCTTCAGTCCTTACTTGAATTAAGAACAGATAACACACACTAATACAGCGATCATATTAAAACCAGTTATCAGACAGATCCTACACACACCCAAAGTACACGGGGATACATGACCACGTTGTCGCAGCCCCTAAACCGAGGAACCATCCAACCAAATACGTTATAAAGTGTAAATGTGTTTTCAAACTAGTTGGGGCTACGCCAGTACCTTGCTCGACAAGCGGCTAGTCACAGTGACCTTGCCATCACACGGCGCCTCCGAGGTTCCGTTGTATTGACGTCCGAAACGGGGGAGGAGCTTACGGTCAGCTGTTTGCAATATGGCGGCGAGGTAGTGACGTGAAGTAATTGGGTGTGCGTTTGTTATGGCTTCTAATTTATGATGGCAAAATACTACATATTTTCTTTCATTGATAGAAATATTTTTATAATCAATTTAAATGTAGTGCCTAAATACTACCAGTTAAAAATATTACCCACATGTAGATAGTTAATTTACTGTCTGCTGTTACATAGGCCTATATGAAGCCTGTACTTGGGAGCCTAGCGGTATCGATGTTTTTATTAATTTCACAATATATATCTCACATAACACAAAGGACGACTCCCTGATAATAAATTGAATCAAGCAACCCTGAATTTGCATGAATGTTTTGGGTTCAAAGAAGCGTTACTTGGGATGCTCAAATCATACTTCAATATTGCAAATATTGACCTACATACTTGCTGTTCAAAGGCAAGAATATTAATTTATTAATCTCTTGCCACAGGCAAGTTAAAATGGAGGCATCCTCTTTATCAATATATTTAATTAAATGTTTAAAATACAGATATTTAACAAAGCTGGAGTCTCCATTTGAACTTGTCATAAGCAAACGGAACAGATCAAAAACTACACTTTAAGCCAAACCAAATTCACTCCTCAGCTCGACATAAACCATAATACCAATTAAAACCTATACAAAACATACTCTCCTTACTGTTGTACAACTTTCAAACCAACTATTCGCACTCAAAACTGAAAAACCCTGAAATGGGAACTAATTAAACTTAGAATAGCCTAGGCCGATCCGGTCTCCTGCTACATTACCGCATATGTATACTTAACATCACTATAACTTCAAAATTACGGCTAATTGACCTATCTTCCTGAGTAGTATAGGTGTTACCGGCCTGACTGGGATGATGGGTCACCAAACCGGTACTTAAAACTAAGATTTTACATTTTAATTAACTAAATTCAACAGTAGGGAGATCATAGCCAAAAACACAATTTAAGCCAAATCATACTTCAATTACCTACTGTGCCCATTTAGCAAGAAATATGCCAATCACAGTATACCAGCGTAGCTCAATTCGGGATTTCGGGGCAGCGGTAAGTTCCCCCACTCTGTGACTCACATATTTTGGATTAATTAGAGGATACACTTGCAAAAATAACAACAAAATCAACTCCTATTTAAACACATTTAATTAATAAAATTAATGGCGCTACAAACATTTTTAACAAATTAATTACTGACCCAAATATCAACTGCTTGTTCCAAATGAACAAGGGATCACAAAATAAAATAAACAAATATTGTATTCAAAACCTGTGGTTTCCACATAAACCATCAATTCTTACTTAGTCTCACTTCCATAAAGCACTAACATTAAGTTTACATAATTCTGAGCTCTTTGGCTCCATGCATTTACATTATGACGGTGTCATTCTTGTACACCTCAAACACTAGCTTTTATATTTCTTATTTCTCAAGAACAAATATATAATTATATTTAAAAATCTAGGTTAATTATCTAACTCAATATTTTTGGGCATGTCCACACATTCAGTTGTTATCATCTCTCTTTATTTCACAAACATATTAAGGTAATCAGAAAATCAATTGTGTACTCCAGAGCGTGAAGGTACTTGACACAGTCAAAAAACTATAGTTACTCCCGAACTCAGTTGCCTTCAATCAACTCGTGGAATCTCACGTCCTTACATTATTACAATAGGGATTGTTATTTATCTCTTATGTCTCAATAGACCATTATCATGTAAGAAACTACGATCTGAACCGGCAAACGAAATATCCCTCTTTAAGGACCTCGGTTCAACGCCCGGGTCGTTTACAACTTTAAACACTCCTGGTGTATTCATTTCTCTTTTACAACAGCTTACGAGACGGTCTCTGTTCCCCTCGCTTTAAAAGAGCTAGTCTCTACTACAAGGGGTGCGATTTATGACATCTTAGGGTGGCGGAGACATCCCGTCTGACCCAACATTTAGTAGCTTATTTTCAAGGCTTTCAAAACAAACCTTTCCATTCATCCAGTTCTGGGGAGACCGGGCTTTATTGTACCGTAACATTCAAACAACTATTCTTTGGTTCACAGACCATTTTCATATCCTTGGCATTTATTAATTATGAGAGGGTCCTCATTGATTGGGAAGATTAAAGACACATACGACGACGGAGAATTTCAGGGGCTTTTATCATAAGAAGATCCTGCATTCGAATCTCTTCAGGTGCCTCGGGAACTAATCCCGTGCAGAGGACTTATCCAAAATGCGATTTAGAGTCGGCCGTGGCCCAATGACATACGCTCAATAATACCATATATTAGCTCCCTTTTTAAATACATACACAATGCCTCGTGATACTAATGTCACAAATAGAGGACTTACACAATTATCAATTCACTGCAATCAACTACCCTCCATAAGTAATGTACCAAGTATTTAACCATTACGCGTTCCTAGCGTGACACTTTAATATTATATTTGCGCTCATTATGCGCTATGCATTATTTTAAGCCGAAAATGTCTTCCCAAGAACTGATAAATCTCTTTAGTAACAATTCATATTATTTTAATTCACATATTAATCTTTCCATGGTCGATAAATCGCTCCCTGTTTTAAAATATTCCAATGAACCTCATTTCTTACACATACGTTAAGGCTTAACGTTCTTATGTTCATATCAATTTATTTGATTTTTTTTATTTAACATTTCCATATTTAATTATTATTATTATTATCATTATTCTTTATACAAGCTCAAAAGCTATTTCTTTCATATCTCAACTTTACTTTATTTCAATGTCTTTTATGATAATTAAATGATATTTCGCTTGCTCTTAGGACATTTGTTAAATACATTAACCCTTTATTCACATATTACCTCTACGGGATTTATTCTTTACATAATTATTCATAATTTCTCTATTTATTTTATTATTGTTCAGACCGTATTCTTGATTATTCAGTATTTATTCATTAAAACACATCCCTTTCACTCAAAAACTCCGGTGGTTTTGTACACAATCAATTTCTGACACCAAAATAAAAAAATGAATTTTGTACTTACATATTTCCAGATCATCCCATGATCTTAAATCTGGTGTGGTGTTTCATTTTTGGGCCCACTTCGAACTTTTTACACCATATTGAAGGTATTCATCTTACGTAAAAACACTTTTTGACCTATATCTAGAACACTTAATATTGACGACATTTTTATATACTGGTGTGTCCCTTTTGAACACATAATAACACTAAAAATATTATCTAACACACAATCTTGATTATTTTACACTTCACAATTACTCGATCACTAGGCCGTACTTCTGAGCCTATCACACGTGATCTTCTTGAATTCCCGTTTCCAAGGGTGAGATCTATCCGATGTCGGCTTCCTATTCTGAAGAATGCGAAAGTCCCGAAACATCTATTGTTCCCTGGAGTTCAATTCTGCTATTCCTATCCTGGATAACTGGCTATTGATCTAGCTTGAACGGCTTCTCTGTAGATCTGTCTATTGATCCTAACGAGAGTCTATATGGTTCGAGGTCTCCTCTAAGACCTATAGATTTAGTTTCTAGCAGCTAGCACTTCTTGATTCTAGTACTATTAGAATTGTTCGCCTGCTTTCTGGAGCTAATGTTTATAGTCTCCTATCCTCTTTATTTGAACTGTTTTAACACTCCTACGTTCGAACCTTATTCTGTTCTTCCTTTTTAGGTTGCTTCAATTTAAATAACAGTTTATCTGTCTGGTACGATACTTCCGTACGTTATGATCTGTTCGTTCGTACATTTAACGACCTATCGCCTTTAAGTCCGACGTTCGCAGCCTGCTCTGACTATATCTTGCGAATTTTCACTTTAACTTGTATACAGTCGGGCCTAAATCCTATAATTAGGATTTTCCTAATAATTTCACTACGGCGATACTTTAAAATTTCGTCTTGAATGCTCCTTTTGGAGGCAAGCAAGTCGTTACTACTGTGACGCCTGTGGCTATTGGATCTTACTTCGGCGGTGTAAAACAGCGTTTCTCCCCTCAAGGAGTACTGGTAGCTGTTATCGATGTAACGCAGAGTTACGTCCCCTCACGGACTGTCGGAATGATTACTTCTACGTCGTGGAGCAGCACTTCCCCTCACGGAATGCTCGTAGGACTGCATGCGATATGACACAGTGACGTGCCCTCTGGCTGTCTGAATACTGCATGATTGGCTTGGAAACGCCCGAAGCTTTATACTCTTTTACTACAAAAAAATAAGACTCAAGCCTTTCCTGTGGTCAACTTCTAAAATAATGGTGCCACAAATATAAAATTTATACCTTCCGAAAGCTCGTCTTCTCAATGTCTAATGATCTTATTGCACCTAAGAATCGATCGTGCAATTTGGAGATATTAATTAATTTCTCGTCCTCAATTGTGTGGGAGTTGCATTCTTTTTGTTCTCTCCCCTCCACAGAGGCTTAGGTAATTCCCCTCTGACGTAGTCTTACGTCGGCAGTTTATTTCTGCACAATTATTACATGGTTTCTCTATACTGAAAAATCTCTCATTCAAAATGATTCACTGTACTGTGCTTGTTTACTCATTATTATGCTCGTAAACGTGTTAATTTTAATTATTCCTCTTCTGGCGCGTATGCGACGTTGTCAATTTCCAGCCACGTCAGCTTGAATTCCGATTCAGGCTTCTCTTTCTATCACGGTGGAAGATTCCACTCAGTTATTAATACTCGTGACCAGCCCTCTCTGGCATGTCGAGTGGGGTGATCTCATCTAAGGAGCATCTGTCCCTAGTCGCTTGCACAATGTTAAGCTATATTCCTGGCTTAAAATCTCTCTCCGTTCCTTTAAGAAACTATACTTTTCTTTCATTTCTTCCTTAAGGACATTGGTTCGACCGTCATGGACCCTATGGCCCATGGGTTCATCTCTCCCCTCCTTAGGTAAATAAATTTTCGAAAATTTTGAGGAAATTTATTTCAATTTAATTTGTATTTCTTTATCGTCGAATCCATCATAACGTCATCCGTATTTACTGTTGTTTTTACTTCTTTTAAGTCGTATCCGGTAATTGTGTAGGTCGGGTATGCTCTGTCCCTACCCTTTCTTTCTTTCTTTTATTGTCTGGACTTTACGTTCCCGGAACCTCATTCTCCCTTACGGGTTTGGTCTATCCCTACCCGTTTCCTTATTTCATCATTTTCTTTTCTTAACTTGGAATTTTCTTCTTCAATAAATTCAATTATTTCTTTAATTTCCCAATATACTTTCTCCAATTCGCATTCGCACTCGAATGCTTGAGCTCTATTTTCTATTTCTTCCTTATTCTTGTCTATGTCAAAAGCGGATTCATCTCTAAATGTTTCCATGACCAGGGCTTGTTCATTTTCTTCATCAAAATCTTCGGGAGGGTAATATAATTTCAAATTTGCTGAATTCATGGTCACTTCGTGATCCGTTTCACAGTGCCGAATTCTATATGCGTTATTCCTCAAATCTCTGATTATCTGATATGGTCCGTGGTACATTTTCTGGAACTTCTTGTACACACGGTTCCCTGGATCCGAAATGGCTGGTCTTTTCACTAACACCATTTCTCCTGCTAATAATGGTCGATGATACCTCTTATGCCTATTTCTTCTCTGCCTCCTGTCGGCTTGAGCTTTTAGATGCTCAAAGGCTCTCCTAATTCGTACATCTCTTCCCGGCTGAGCGTCTGCTGGTCTAGGAATTACCAGATTCCAAGGTCTTTCTGGTTGCTCATTCCGATGTAACGTTATGGGTATCTCTCCTGTGGATTCATGGATTGTATTATTTATACAAAATTCGATAATATCCAAAATATCTATCCACTTCCAATTTTCTTCGGCACAGTATATTCTACAATACTTGGCCGTTTCTCTCATAACTCTCTCTACAGGGTTTGCCTCAGGATGGCGAATACTTGACAAAATTTGACGTATCCCAAGTCTTTCTAATTCTCGTCTGAACTCTACACTGGTGAAACAACTGCCGTGATCCGACAACAAATTCTCAGGTTTCCCCAGAATCGGTATCACTTTTTCTTTAAGTCGTTTTAACACCTGTTTGGTACTAGTCTTCTGTATGGGAGCAAGGACAACCATTTTAGTGAAGACATCCATAGCCACCATTATGTGTCGATTTCCTCTTCTTGCCTTTGGCAAAGGTCCAAAATTATCGATAGATATGATTTGGCCGGGCCTTTCAGGCAACAATGGTATAGGCTTCTGTCTCATCAAAAATGCATTAGGTTTGATCCTTTGACATAGATCACATGTCTTTAGCGTGTCCCTTACAGTTTCTCTCAGTCTCGGCCATATAAATGCTTCTTTCAGCATTGAGACTGTTTTGTCGACTCCCATATGTCCGAACGATCTATGGGCTAACCATACTATTTTCCTCTGCAAAATTGCAGGTACAACAATCCTTAATTTCGTATGGTCAGAGTCCACAAACTTATATAATAACCCATTATAAAACGTGTAGTCTTGTGCTATCTTCTCAGCTTCCGTGTACGCTGGTGTTCCTCTTATCAAGCTTCCCTCAAGGAATGATATGAGCATGTTCATCCATGGATCCTCCCGTTGCCTTTGACTAATGCTTCTTAACTCATTAAGAGTACGCTGATCCCTGTCTTCCAAATCTATAGCCATTACTTCCTCTTCTATGGACTCTGGCTGTCTACTTAAGTAGTCTGGAACTATGTTTTCCTTTCCTGGGCAGTACTCTATCTTGACATCAAATTGTTGAATATATAAAGCCCAACGCATCAACCTTTGACTGGATAAATCAGTCTTCATCAAAAAGGTTAAGGCTTTATGATCCGTCCTTAGAATGACCTGAAACCCATATACGATCTTCCGCCAATATTGCAACGCGTGCAATATCGCTAACAGCTCGATCTCGCTGATCGTATAATTTTTCTCGTGTGGTTTCAGTCTCCTACTTGTGAAAGCTAGATAGTTCTTCTTATCAGGGTTTTCCGGGTTCTCCTGATATAGCATTGCCCCTATTCCAATCTGGGATGCGTCTGTCTGAATGATAAATCTCTGATTAAAATCAGGATATCCTAGCTTCACGTAGTTTAAGAGCATTTCCTTGGCCTCCACGAATGTTTTTTCTGCTTCCTCCGTCCATTTCCACTTGCCCCCCTTCTTCAGAAGGTCCTGTAGTGGTGCAACAGTTTTGGTGTATGATGGACAATGTCCTGAGAAGAACCCAATCAATCCCAAAAACTGGCGAACGTTCTTCACTTTCAAAGGCCTTGGAAAATCCCTTATCGATTCCAATTTGCATGGATTTGGTTTAACACCATCCTTGTCAATCACATGCCCTAAAAATGTCACTTGCCTTTGACAGAAGTTCGACTTCTTTAAATTTATCTTAAAATTTGCCCTTCTTAGGTCTTCTAATAATTTCTTCAAATTTTCTAAATGTTCCTCAATGTTCTCCGAGGTAAGCAAAATGTCATCTACGTATCGGATAGTGCACTCTTTCACTTCCTCTGACAGGTTTCGATCAAGCGCTCTTATTAATGCGGATCCTGCAGTCTTTAATCCAAACGGACATCTTCTAAAGCAGTATGTTTGTTGATCGAACTGAAATCCAGTCAACAAGCTGGTTTTCTCTTCCAGTTCGAGATGATGATACGAAGAAGTCATGTCAATATTTGTAAAAATCTTCTTGCCTTTAAACTTCCTCAGTATTTCTTTTATGGGTGGTGCCGAATCATTTTCTGGTATAATTTTTGCATTTAGATTCCTGGCATCTAAACACACCCTTACTGAGCCATCCGGTTTACTCACAATCACTAATGGACTAACATATGGTGTCGCCATCTTTTCTATAACACCTGCATTCATCATCTCCTGCAGTGTTTTCTTGGTTTGTGGGTAATGTTTTTCCGCAACCGGGTATGGTTTTTGTTTGAACGGTGCCCAATCGTTGACTTGGAACGCGTATTTCAAATTTTCAATCTTCCCTGGCTTGGAATCAAATACGTCCCTATAATCCAATAATAATTTCTTTAACTGTTCCTTAATTTCGAGGCTGACTTTAGCTTCCTCCATTTTTCCTGACAGGTTGGTCTCGAACTCATTTTCCACATTATCTTCGAGTTCTATGTTGAGGACTTCAAATATTTTTTCTATGTCCTTATAATCTTCCTCAATCACTTCTTCCATATGCCATACCTGTTCTGCTATTTTCGCCTCCTGATCCTGTAGGTTAATGTTTTGCTCATCCACATCCTCTCTTTGAATTCTAATGCAATTTTGCGCTAGGTCTATAATGACCTTGTTCTCACGGATAAAATCAATACCTAATATGACATTATACGGTAATTGATTTACCAGCAAAAAGCACTGCGAAATTTCAGCGTTACCCATGATTAAATCAATGTATACCTGAAATTTACATGTCAAAGATTTTTCAGGGATAATTCCCTTAATCTTTACACTTGATGTGGGAATCTTTAATACTCGGCCCCTTGTTTCCAATTCATTTAAAAGGGTTTGTGTAATTAGACTTATTGTGGATCCAGTATCAATCAATGCTCTGACCAGTAATCCTTCTATCCTAAGCATAATTATAGGTAGTTCTCTTTTAACAGGTGGGATTCCTTCCACATCCTCGTTAATTAGTTCATCTGGTCTGGCTATCCAATTTACAATTTCTACCTCCTCCCAGCTCCTGGTATGTTTCCACTTTTGACAATTTAAATTTGGAGTTTTTTTTTATCCTGAGGGCTCCCTTTTCCCTCATTCTTTAGCTGAGCTTGTAGTTCCAAGCTTTGAGCTCCGTCTAGTCGGTCGGGTGATTTCCGGTTCTTGATTGCCTCATTCCAACGGACTTTTTGCCTATCAGGTTCATCTGGTCTTTCGTTCATATAACGAAGACTCTCCTGATATCTTTCTTCTATTTCGGCCCGATATTCATCATCCCTATCGTCTGGCCTTACATTTCTCCTGGGATAATTCTCCCATTTCTTTCTATTGTCCGGCCTTTGCTGGTTATTGTTATAGGGTCGGCTTTCCTGTTGCCTATAACCCGTCGTTCTAGGATTTCTTCCTCGATATCCTCCCCTGTAATATGGCTGTATCCTTCTAGGCTCCTGGTGCCCATACTCTCGATCTCGTCCTTGAGTATCCGTACTGGTGGACTGATTCCTGGTCGCTGGTTTTTCTCCAGTTTCCTGACTGCTGGCCATGTGTACTTGCTCAGTTTGTCTCTGATGCCGAGGTGTTACGTGCGAAGTCGTCATATCTAACTGACGTAATACGCTTTCCACTTCCACAGCACTTCTGGCTTTGGATGAGATGAGCAGCCTCTGAATCTCATATGGAAGCTGTCTTGCAATGGCGGCACACAGGTCATTTTCTGCCGGAGCAATATCCAGTTCGCGGAATTTACACAGCTGAGCAGTGAAAAATTCCGAGTATTTAGTAGGTGCATTGGTGCTGTACTTCCTAGAGTACAGATCTAGCCTTAAATTTTCTTGGACATCTGCTGCCCAATATCGCTTTAAAAATGCTTCCCTAAAGCCTTCCACCGTATCAAAAGTGTATCTGAAGCTTCTGAACCAGGTGAGACAATCACCTGCCAACAGCTTTTCAATAGCTCTCAGTCTCCGATCCTGAGGAACCTTCATTTCATTTAGATACTCTGCCACTTCTTTTAGCCAGTATTTTGGAGTAATAGACATGTTGTTACCCGTAAACTTTACTGGTCTGTCCTCATTGGATTTTATAATGTTTATTATTTGGCCATTTGTCTGATTCGTGTACGGGGTTGACATCGCCATTGGATATCCTGGGATCTTATAAGGGCTCTCCCCTCCTAAGTCCCTCTCCGCATCTGTGCCTTGTTCACGAGAATCTGCCCATCCTGTTTTTGGAAACTCCTCCTGATTTTCGAATTCTAGCTTCCTTTCTCTTCGGGCACTTTCTTCATTTGCCATGAGTTGGATTTCCATTTGACTGTTCTTATGTTCCGTCCTCTCCAATCGGGATCTTAATTCATTCTGAATTCTTTCTTGATTCCTTTTAATCTCTTCCTCTTCCTTTTTGGATTGGAATTTCTCATCCCTGTAACTATCCCTGAATTCCTTTATTTGGTCTTCTACCTCTTTCTTAATGATCTTAGCCTGTTGGTCTATAATTTCTGGCTTAACGTCACCTATGGTCTCCAGGCCCCCTCGTATCTCCTTTATCTGCTTATCCACTTCTTTTTGTCCTTTGTAGACTTTATCCTGGATCTTGTTCATATCCTCTCGAGCCCTTCCTTGCTCCTCGAATATAATTGTTATGTCGGTCATAACCTTATCTATCTCTCCCTTTGTGTCTCCCATTTGTTTTGTTAATCCTACTACGGTTTCCCGAATTCCAGTAACCCCTTTATCTATCTTCTCTATTTTTATAAGTTGTTCATCACGATCCCTTTTTCGTTGCGTGCTTTCCTTCTTAAGATTCCCTTCGTATTCGCTTAACTTCGTAGTTATATCCCCCTCATGCTTTCTCAACCATTCGTCCACCTGTCCCGTGAATACGTTAAATTGCAATTCCCTTTTGTTGGCATCGGCCTCAGCTTGCTTCTTAACCTCAGTTATTTCTGTCTGTACTTTCTCGACTTTCCCCTCGAGTTTTTCTACTTTCTCTTCAACCCCTTCAAATCTATCTCCTAACTTATTCACGCTTTGTTTTATTTCATCCCGGGATGCCTTACAAATATCGCTGTTAGATTTTATCTGAGCTTCCAATTCTTTCTGCACACCTTGGATCTGGGTTACCAGTTTATTTTCACACTCCTCACCCTTTGTTTCTATGTTAATTAATTTAGTTTCTATAGAACCAAATTTATTTTCCATGGTATCAATTTTATTCCCTATACTTTTAAAATTATCTTGGCACTCCTTTTTGGATTCTATACTATTTTTATTCATAGTCTCTATTTGGACTTGTATTCCTGAGTAAAATCCTTTACTTTCCTCTTTAATTTCACTTAGCTTAGTCTCCAACTTAGTGTCAAACCCTTCATCAAAAATTTTAAATTTTATCTCCATTGTCTCTACTATTTCAGCCTTCAGTACTCCATTGTTTTCTTTACTGTTGGCTTTCAGAGACTCTAACGTCTCCGTTTTCATCACTTCCCACTGTTGTTTAATGGTTTCCCCACTTTCTGTTTTCATCTTTTCTATCTCAGCCTTCAGTTCCTTATTCATGTTTATACCGTCGGCTTCGATAGCTTCTAATTTAGTGCCCATATTATCACTGTTAGTTTTTAGTGACTCTAAACTTTCAGTTATGGATCCTAACCTTTCTTTATTTTCATTCTGTTGGCTATCCAACTTATTTAAACTCTTATTTATGGATTCGAACACTTCGTTATTTTCATCCTTTTGGAGGCCCAATGTCTTGTTTATAGCCTCTAACTTCTCATTACTATCGGCTTTGATAGCCTCCAACTTCTCATTACTATCGGCTTTTATCGCCTCCAAAAGCCCCTGCAATTCCTCACTTAATACCATCTTATGAGAATACAGTGGGCCACAAATGCCACCACACTAGTACATGCTTGAGAGATGATACTCTGAATCCGTGTGTCCCAATTTCTTTAAAAATATTACTTTGGTACGGGTATTCACTTACAACGTACCCTTTTACTACTTTTATTCAATTTCATAAAACCTTTATGGAAGTGTTTAAAATTCAAAATTTCGAAAAACCATTTTTTTTTCAAAAAATGAAAATTTTGATTTTTCGAGAAAACTCGGGTTTTCCCTAGGAAAACTCAGCCCTGCGTACTGGGCGCCAAAATCTTATATGATTTGCTTTGCTAGGGGTTTAATATATAATATATATTCAGGGCTGCTCGGTATGAGTTTCCAGGGACCCATGCGGTCAGTTAATATTTTACGTTGTAGCTATTCCTATTATTACTTTAATCTTACATGATATGACCGACTTAAGTGTTCCTCTAGATATTAATCCAGCACAGTATTTATATATCCCCCTGTGCCCATTTAGCAAGAAATATGCCAATCACAGTATACCAGCGTAGCTCAATTCGGGATTTCGGGGCAGCGGTAAGTTCCCCCACTCTGTGACTCACATATTTTGGATTAATTAGAGGATACACTTGCAAAAATAACAACAAAATCAACTCCTATTTAAACACATTTAATTAATAAAATTAATGGCGCTACAAACATTTTTAACAAATTAATTACTGACCCAAATATCAACTGCTTGTTCCAAATGAACAAGGGATCACAAAATAAAATAAACAAATATTGTATTCAAAACCTGTGGTTTCCACATAAACCATCAATTCTTACTTAGTCTCACTTCCATAAAGCACTAACATTAAGTTTACATAATTCTGAGCTCTTTGGCTCCATGCATTTACATTATGACGGTGTCATTCTTGTACACCTCAAACACTAGCTTTTATATTTCTTATTTCTCAAGAACAAATATATAATTATATTTAAAAATCTAGGTTAATTATCTAACTCAATATTTTTGGGCATGTCCACACATTCAGTTGTTATCATCTCTCTTTATTTCACAAACATATTAAGGTAATCAGAAAATCAATTGTGTACTCCAGAGCGTGAAGGTACTTGACACAGTCAAAAAACTATAGTTACTCCCGAACTCAGTTGCCTTCAATCAACTCGTGGAATCCCACGTCCTTACATTATTACAATAGGGATTGTTATTTATCTCTTATGTCTCAATAGACCATTATCATGTAAGAAACTACGATCTGAACCGGCAAACGAAATATCCCTCTTTAAGGACCTCGGTTCAACGCCCGGGTCGTTTACAACTTTAAACACTCCTGGTGTATTCATTTCTCTTTTACAACAGCTTACGAGACGGTCTCTGTTCCCCTCGCTTTAAAAGAGCTAGTCTCTACTACAAGGGGTGCGATTTATGACATCTTAGGGTGGCGGAGACATCCCGTCTGACCCAACATTTAGTAGCTTATTTTCAAGGCTTTCAAAACAAACCTTTCCATTCATCCAGTTCTGGGGACACCGGGCTTTATTGTACCGTAACATTCAAACAACTATTCTTTGGTTCACAGACCATTTTCATATCCTTGGCATTTATTAATTATGAGAGGGTCCTCATTGATTGGGAAGATTAAAGACACATACGACGACGGAGAATTTCAGGGGCTTTTATCATAAGAAGATCCTGCATTCGAATCTCTTCAGGTGCCTCGGGAACTAATCCCGTACAGAGGACTTATCCAAAATGCGATTTAGAGTCGGCCGTGGCCCAATGACATACGCTCAATAATACCATATATTAGCTCCCTTTTTAAATACATACACAATGCCTCGTGATACTAATGTCACAAATAGAGGACTTACACAATTATCAATTCACTGCAATCAACTACCCTCCATAAGTAATGTACCAAGTATTTAACCATTACGCGTTCCTAGCGTGACACTTTAATATTATATTTGCGCTCATTATGCGCTATGCATTATTTTAAGCCGAAAATGTCTTCCCAAGAACTGATAAATCTCTTTAGTAACAATTCATATTATTTTAATTCACATATTAATCTTTCCATGGTCGATAAATCGCTCCCTGTTTTAAAATATTCCAATGAACCTCATTTCTTACACATACGTTAAGGCTTAACGTTCTTATGTTCATATCAATTTATTTGATTTTTTTATTTAACATTTCCATATTTAATTATTATTATTATTATCATTATTCTTTATACAAGCTCAAAAGCTATTTCTTTCATATCTCAACTTTACTTTATTTCAATGTCTTTTATGATAATTAAATGATATTTCGCTTGCTCTTAGGACATTTGTTAAATACATTAACCCTTTATTCACATATTACCTCTACGGGATTTATTCTTTACATAATTATTCATAATTTCTCTATTTATTTTATTATTGTTCAGACCGTATTCTTGATTATTCAGTATTTATTCATTAAAACACATCCCTTTCACTCAAAAACTCCGGTGGTTTTGTACACAATCAATTTCTGACACCAAAATAAAAAAATGAATTTTGTACTTACATATTTCCAGATCATCCCATGATCTTAAATCTGGTGTGGTGTTTCATTTTTGGGCCCACTTCGAACTTTTTACACCATATTGAAGGTATTCATCTTACGTAAAAACACTTTTTGACCTATATCTAGAACACTTAATATTGACGACATTTTTATATACTGGTGTGTCCCTTTTGAACACATAATAACACTAAAAATATTATCTAACACACAATCTTGATTATTTTACACTTCACAATTACTCGATCACTAGGCCGTACTTCTGAGCCTATCACACGTGATCTTCTTGAATTCCCGTTTCCAAGGGTGAGATCTATCCGATGTCGGCTTCCTATTCTGAAGAATGCGAAAGTCCCGAAACATCTATTGTTCCCTGGAGTTCAATTCTGCTATTCCTATCCTGGATAACTGGCTATTGATCTAGCTTGAACGGCTTCTCTGTAGATCTGTCTATTGATCCTAACGAGAGTCTATATGGTTCGAGGTCTCCTCTAAGACCTATAGATTTAGTTTCTAGCAGCTAGCACTTCTTGATTCTAGTACTATTAGAATTGTTCGCCTGCTTTCTGGAGCTAATGTTTATAGTCTCCTATCCTCTTTATTTGAACTGTTTTAACACTCCTACGTTCGAACCTTATTCTGTTCTTCCTTTTTAGGTTGCTTCAATTTAAATAACAGTTTATCTGTCTGGTACGATACTTCCGTACGTTATGATCTGTTCGTTCGTACATTTAACGACCTATCGCCTTTAAGTCCGACGTTCGCAGCCTGCTCTGACTATATCTTGCGAATTTTCACTTTAACTTGTATACAGTCGGGCCTAAATCCTATAATTAGGATTTTCCTAATAATTTCACTACGGCGATACTTTAAAATTTCGTCTTGAATGCTCCTTTTGGAGGCAAGCAAGTCGTTACTACTGTGACGCCTGTGGCTATTGGATCTTACTTCGGCGGTGTAAAACAGCGTTTCTCCCCTCAAGGAGTACTGGTAGCTGTTATCGATGTAACGCAGAGTTACGTCCCCTCACGGACTGTCGGAATGATTACTTCTACGTCGTGGAGCAGCACTTCCCCTCACGGAATGCTCGTAGGACTGCATGCGATATGACACAGTGACGTGCCCTCTGGCTGTCTGAATACTGCATGATTGGCTTGGAAACGCCCGAAGCTTTATACTCTTTTACTACAAAAAAATAAGACTCAAGCCTTTCCTGTGGTCAACTTCTAAAATAATGGTGCCACAAATATAAAATTTATACCTTCCGAAAGCTCGTCTTCTCAATGTCTAATTATCTTATTGCACCTAAGAATCGATCGTGCAATTTGGAGATATTAATTAATTTCTCGTCCTCAATTGTGTGGGAGTTGCATTCTTTTTGTTCTCTCCCCTCCACAGAGGCTTAGGTAATTCCCCTCTGACGTAGTCTTACGTCGGCAGTTTATTTCTGCACAATTATTACATGGTTTCTCTATACTGAAAAATCTCTCATTCAAAATGATTCACTGTACTGTGCTTGTTTACTCATTATTATGCTCGTAAACGTGTTAATTTTAATTATTCCTCTTCTGGCGCGTATGCGACGTTGTCAATTTCCAGCCACGTCAGCTTGAATTCCGATTCAGGCTTCTCTTTCTATCACGGTGGAAGATTCCACTCAGTTATTAATACTCGTGACCAGCCCTCTCTGGCATGTCGAGTGGGGTGATCTCATCTAAGGAGCATCTGTCCCTAGTCGCTTGCACAATGTTAAGCTATATTCCTGGCTTAAAATCTCTCTCCGTTCCTTTAAGAAACTATACTTTTCTTTCATTTCTTCCTTAAGGACATTGGTTCGACCGTCATGGACCCTATGGCCCATGGGTTCACTACATACCTGCTGTTCAAAGACAAGAATATAAATTCTCTGGCAAATTAAGGCTAGGAACAGCATTTTTCTTAAGTTTACTAACCATTCGGCTATTGTCAATCGGAAGAACCCCTAAAATAAGTTTACGAAGAGCGGATTACATTCTATGTATGGCACAGAAGTAATAGGCTACAAGTTTATCAGTATTTTTGATGTAGCTAAATCCATGTGAATTCAAATTAGAGACAATAACTATCAATAATCAACAGTACCAGTGGAAATAAATCGTCTTCACAAAAATGCACACTGCACACTGGCATGTATCATGTAACACGTTTTCCAATTGACAGCGCCGAAGCCCATCTTTCTCTCTGAACTTTTAGTACAGGAAAGTAGTGAAGATATTTCGTATCCGTTTTATACGATTTGCAACCGTATACAGAGCAGTACCTCCTCGAATTTGACAAATTTCTTTCTGTTTCCATCACGACGTCAATGCTTCACCATCTAAATAAACCTCACCAGTCACAATGTTACAGCTTCAACATTCTACCACGTGGCTGCGCCATCCAACTTTTCTGACGTCAATAGAAAAGACCAGCACTGTATTAGGCCGGTGCCGGCCTTGTGGTGTTGGGGTAGCTCATCTGCCTCTCACCCGGAAGCCCCATGTTTGATTCCCGGCTACAACAGGGATTTTAGAAACTGACGTGAGGGCTAGAACGGGGTGCACTCAGTCTCGTGAAGACAATTGTTTTGCTGTCTGACAGTGAGACAGCGGCCCGGTCACGAAAACCATGATTAACGACCAAGGGGATCCGATGTGATGACCACACGTCACCCTATAATCTGCAGGCCAACAGGACTGAGCAGCGGTCGCTTGGTAGGCCTAGGCTATTCATGGGCTGTAGTGCCACGGGAGGTTTTGTATTAGCCTGGTGTGCAAAAGGAGTTTATTTTAGCGAATGGAATAAATTAATATTAACATGGAACTTTTCTTCATTTTCTTTTCTCCTTGGATTGAAAATTCGTATTCATACGTTTAATATTCGGTATATTATGATGCTGCTTTGTTTTACAGTTCGGCTCGTTGGACTAAAAAGTCAATAAGTGAGTATGCTCGATTGCTTTTGATTGCTAGTTTGATTTTTCCTGGGCGAATGAGCACATGATGGGATTACAAGGCAAATCGCGGTGTATTAACTGGGTTAGTGGACAGCATATCTGATTGAATCAGCGTGTGCTATGCCACCACGCGCTCAGCCGGGAAAATATTTGTCATAGTTCATTGAGGCCACCCACATTATACACACTATTTTCCAGTGTGCTACACAAAATGTGAATTGTATCTGTGTTCCCATAATAATGACAATATTGGTAAACACTAGGAAAGCTCGATCAAAAAATAACCGTGAGCTCTAGATTTGTAAATCAACAATAATATTAGTTCCTCGATAAGTAGATATCGATATATACACCTCGTTACGCGTGCCCTATTCAATTATGAATGTATTGCATTGTAAGTTGAAATGTTATATATATATATATAAACATATGATAGTATTGTGTATTGTATAGTGCGCGCCGACTGTGTAGAGCCACAGAAATGGAGTTCGTGGGAAACGGAACTCTCACGGTCGCCATATTTCCTGTGAGATTGCCAACCTTCAGAAGTCACAATGAAACAACAAGAGTGGCTCGATATGTCGTGCCTAGGAGTATGTATGTCTTGTCAGAGTATGGTATTATCATTAGCAGCATATTTTGGTTGGTTCCTCGGTTTATGGGCTGCGATTACGCGGCCATGTAGCCCCGTGTACTTTGGGTGTGTGTATAATCTGTCTAATAACCGGTGATGACTGTATTAGTGTGTGTTATCTGTTTTCAGTTCAAGTAAGGACTGCAGACATTGATTTTTTTCAAGAAGTTCCTACTTTTGCTGCCAAACGCCACCGTCAAAGACTACTAGTTCAGAACTGGTTACCAGATGCCATCGCAGTCGGCTCCTGGCGACGAACGTCGGGACCTAAGAGCATTTGTCAAATGTTTAACCTAACCTATGATTTAGCTTCACACAGGCGTAATTAGTGGAAGGTTCTTTAACATGCCATAAATGTATGACATGGTACCGCCAGCTTTACTTTCCCTCCGAAGGAAGGCATACTGAGGGATTTTTAACGTTCTTAAAAATTTCCGACGATTTCGCATGCTACCAACTACGCCACCGAAGCCGCCAGCACTATTTTGTGTTCCTGTATTAATCACTAACATTTAGAAGGAACATATTGTCAACGCACATCATTCATTCACCGTCCAACTACGAGCCTTCTATGGTATCATTCCACTCTCGTTTCTCGGATCTACGGAATGTTGATGACATGTCATCATTTTACTGATTTGTCTAAAAGAATGCTGAAGTACATAGAAACTCCGGACGGGCCATCCCGTCTTCAAATATGCCATTTTGTTTGCATATTTTTGCATTTTTGGCTATTTTTCCATTTTAAGAGCATTTTTTTAAGTTTGGTAGATTTTTGGTCATATTTTAGATAAATCAGCCTTTTAAGGTCATATTTTTTCCAATTTAGTCATATTACAGCTTTATATGAGGCAGTTACGTCGCTCAGAGTTTTGAAGAAGTTAGTAGCTATGAATATAAACCTTTTGTTAAGTGCTAGAAATCTATTTCGATTGACTTTTGAGTTTGGGCTTCAGATGTCATTTTTGAAATATTGGTGAGTTTATTTTTATAAGACCATTTTTTCCATTTTATAGTGCATTTTTCGATTTTTTAGGTCATTTATTACAGTCATTTTTGAAAATTTTAAGTGCAGTTTTTAAACTTTTTTACGGCATCAACATCCGGGCCCTAATGATTACCATCTTTTTCATGACGAATTTCATCATACTATCACTCGTCAAATATTAGCTTTTAAGATGTTGTACCTTTCTACTGAACCCCTCCCAATCTAGTGACCATTGATTCATTTTTATTTCACTCATTTGCTTTATTTGCAAATGGATGTAACTCCCTGGTGGTAAAGTGTACACGTACAGAAAATTACGAACAATAATATCGAACACACTTAACGTGCACAAGCCGTAATTTGGAAACTATAGTACTGTAATTACGTCCGATTATTTTCACAAACTTTCAGTCTTCTCTTAAACACATCAATATGTTTCGGGAAAGGCTCTAAGACTGTGGCAGGTAATGAGTTTCAATTATTATCAATACCACGATTAATGAAGCAATACTTCCCAGGACTGCAGCCTTCGAGCCTATCATGGGAACCTCAAAGACTTTCATGATGCATCGCAGCCTGCTCTAGATTGGATTTCCAATTTAAATCTTACCTTGTAAATTTGAACTTTTTATCTATTGAATATGTGTCTCCTCATTCAAAATTTATTTCAATATTGTTCTTTTAGGCTAAATACTAATGTATATGTTTAATGTGTTCTTTAGCTTGTAATTATGTAACCATGCCATACGCTAAATAAATAAATCCCATAATTTATACGCTGCAGTCGGCATTTAACTTTGTGCATATGATCTGCCCTGTTCAGGTAGGTGGGATTTCCCAGACGTTTGTTTAGTTATCCCCATGCTGATTGATTAGTGTAAGTGTTAAACATAGTTTTGTTCATTTCAAGAGATTTCCACCTCAGTTTGCCTATAATTTGAGTTACACTACTTCTAGGATTAAAATAGTCGAGCACAAACCTAGCAGGCTTCATGTGTACCACCTCCAGCTCATTGATGAGCCCTACTTGATATGGGTCCCAAACCGATGAGACATATTCCAAGATTGACCTCACCAGGGTCAAACACTGTATCCTAATTCTTATACGGTGGAACTACTGCCCTTTAATACCCTCATGACCAAATGAAGTTATTTGTAAGCTTTGGAAACGACACAACTCACATGAGTACTGCATTTCATAATTATCATTCCTTAAATGGATGTCCAAGTAATGGGCGAGTCATCTTCTACAAGTACAGTATTTCCGAGCCGATATTATATTATAATATATTGAAAATACTATATACTATATCGGACACACAAAGGGCTTCCAGGTCGGAGATGATGAGAAAGTTCTGGGAAGGGAAAATAAGAAATTTACTCAAATGTACTGATTTAAGTGCTCCAATGTGGGCGTAAAATATGTAAATAATAATATTGAAAATCATGCCTTAGCCCTGTTACCTATTCTCATGAGACTACATTTACTCTAATTATCTTCATTTTGTCGTCAACCACCCATTTCTGGACCAAGTTGTTGTCAGTTTGTAACTGAGCGTTGTCTTGTGAGCTATGCATTTTTCGGTGTATTACTCAATGATCTGTGAGGTTTGTACATGTTGTGCTATCGGTAAATCTGGATCACACAATGAGCCGCTACTGCTCTTCATTCTCTCTATCAGTAGTCACTAGTAAATCACGAATTGAAGAAGAGAAACTAGCATTGGCAATCAGAACTTGATATCTAACCATTTACTTAGTAACGAGATTAATACAATTTGAATGAAAACGAAACCATAATCATTTGTGTCGTCCAGTTGCAAAACTCGTTATGTCCATTTATTTCTCAAAACGGGTTACGGCCACCATTTTATGTATCTCATCAAGACACACGTTCCAGTATTGTAATGGTTGTGCAAACTGCATTTTATTCGCATTTTAGGAGCTGATGAAGGATTGTCACTGCTGTAGAAGTCGTTTTGACGAGTGTGTGCTATGCAGCAAAGTGCGTTATGCCCTTCTCAAATAGAGATTTGCAAAACTCGTTTTTCTATTCATAAAATATTAATATATATGTGCTTATGTGAAAGAACTTACAAAACGGCCTTAAAGAATGATGATTTCTTGATGTAAAAACAAATTATAAATGAAATTCAAAATAATTTCCATTCATAATATTTTATTATGTGTAATATTGTTAACTGTAGCTAATAAAAATAATTTAACCACAAATATACTCATACTATTTCATATAACTCCATAAAATTGCTGCAAAACTCATTATATCCTAACATATTTTGAAATATAAAACTGGTTTTATAAGTTATTTTTTGAGATTTTGTGGAATGAGGAAGATGTTAGTTAAATTTCAATTACAAAGTCCCTATCTCTTAGCTTTATGTATGTCTACCCCTTATTATTCCCGTTTTTCCAACGGGGTCGGGGATGAGATGCGATGGAAGTCTTAGTGTTGATGGTTTATACGGCCGGATGCCCTTCCTGACGCCAACCTCATGAGAGGAGTTAATGAGAGATGAAATGAATGATGGTGAATGAAACTGGGCAAGGATGTGGAAGGAAGCGGCCGTGGCCTGTCAGAAGGTACCGTCCCAGCATTTGCCTGGTGTTGAAAATGGGAAACCACGGAAAACCATTTCAAGGACAGCCGACGGTGGGGCTCGAACCCACGCGTCTACCGAGTCAGCAGAGAGCTTGGCCCCTTGACCTAACGCAGCGCTTTAGCCCGCGTAGCCACTACTGTCGGTCTTAGCTTTATCCCATAACAAATGACAGTTTTTGCGGTTCCTGAATAAATGTTTGTAAGGACATGAAGAGTTTTCCAACTGGACGACTCATTGTAGATAATAGAATGACTAAGGATGGATTTTAAATACCTGGGACATTTTAGGCACAACTGGAACTTTGTCATAAATTAAATTTACTCTTTCAGTTACCAGTTAAAAGTAACGTTTTGTGCCGTGAAAGTAGAGGGCACAATGATGTGTCAGGAAAGTTTTGTCTTGTTACAACACGGTTGAGAGACGCTATTGTTTAACTCGAATGCATCCAAGCCACGTCGTGGAGCGAGAGTAATGCTCTCTACTTATGGAGTAAGCAAGCATGAAGCGTCCCTTAGAAACAGACTGTATCAACTTTCGAAACACATTTCCACTTTCATTGGCAGACGAAGTTATATTTGTAGCCGCTAATGGACTACAGATGAATGAGTTCGACCGTCTTCTATCTGTATTCTCGTCATCTACTTATGGCAGGTCTTATCAATAGGCGGCCCGCGGGCTACATCCGACCCGCCAAGAGAGTTCTGCTGGCCCGCCATGAAAATTGGGACAAATTAACTTTGAATAATTCAAAGAAAATTATTGGTTCCAAATTATACTCCTACAAGTTAGATCCCTTCTTGTTTCCAAAATCGCCGCTTTTCTAAAGACGGAATACTTTGCTATTACGAATCCGGTTAGTTGTTTGACCTAAATTCCGATTTTTTTTTACTTCCATCCCCCCTCCCCCCCCCCCCCCCCTCCCGAGTACCTTAAATGATCGCAAAATTAATCTATGTGGTGCTCGGGAAAATTTAATTGAAAAGGCCTGATTTATGGGGTGTTTAAATTGGTAGGGCCCCGGTGTAGGGTAAGTTATGTGGAAATTCGTACGGAATAAATATTATGAATTATTCAAACATTTATCCACAATAAATATATATCCGTAAACCGAGCGCCTATTGGAATCAAACTACCGCACGCATGGTTCACTTTGTCAACCAGTTTTGGTTTGGAACGTTTATAGGCTTCTAATCTCATACATATTTAATTTTAAGTTGTTCTCTCTTTGGAATATTATTCTACTATTTAAAGATGAATACGTTCATTAGTAGTTATTATGAAAATGCTTAAAGTGGATAATCATGAACAAGTGAACTAGAATTTAAATTGGGCATTGCTACTTCGCCTAACTACAATGCGTAAAACACTAGATAAGTCGTAACATATCATCTGATTGAAACAGTCAATTTCTGTTAAAACCTTTTCTGCCTCTTCTATCAGTCCTGGCAGTATTTATTTATTTATTTATTTATTTATTTATTTATTTAGCGTATGTATTTTACTGCCGTGAGTGTCCGAGGACATGTTCGGCTCGCCAGAGTTTGTAGCTTCTTCTATGCGGACACCCATGTAGTGAGTTGCAAGTACCGGCAGTGTTTTGACAATATTATTTGCTTTGACCCTCGAAGAACATTTTGAAAATCTGTCGTTGACCAAGTTGTTTATCTATCTCTCTAATTAAATCCCATTCGTAGTAGTCTTCATTAATCGCACTGAGCGAATCTGCCGCCTGATCATCGTTACGAACGTTATTTGATTCGTTTGTAAATTATTATAAAGCAACGTCCTCTACTCTCCACATTTCGTTCAACAATTAGCTCAAAATAATATGTAAGTCTTCGTCATTGACAACATGGAATCTAAAATAGAAATGTACTAAATATAATTGCACCTGACCTCTCCTAATTACCCGGAAGGTTTAGAGGAACGGAATATTAAAGAATCACATTGTATTTACATAACAAGACGCATGGTTGACTTTGTCAACCAGCCTGGGTTTCCAAGAATACGCTCGAAATAATTACACACGTATCGCTTCCATTGTTGTCGCAACACTATTGAAGCGATGGTCAGGAGGGAGAGGGAAGGTACTAGTGGCCAGGCAATGCCGACTGGATGCGGGCTGCGCTCTCTATGACATTCCCAGTTAGAACCCATGCATAACGTGTAATTGGTAAATTTCCTCTAGTTGCCGATAGAGCGCACCCCCAACCCATGTATAGGCGCGATTAGTAAACAGCTGTGCAGTAGGTTTATTAAATGTGTTTCTCACAGTGATACGTTTATAAAACGAAGATTTGTTTCAATTTCATTTATTGTAAGTAGTCGGTATTAATATACTGAATTCCTGCGTTGTTTGGAGTGTTTGCTGATGAGATTGTTAAATGCTGGGGTAAATTAAGAACTATGGTTTGAACGCCGCTGCTCAAATCCAGTATGTTATACTGTTTTGTGCCATTTTGCACTTCCAATAGGAAGAAAATAGGGGTATGCTTTCATTTCACGAGTTTCCGTGTGACAGAGATAGGTGTGATGATTGACTTAACGTGATTTCCTGCGATGACTTTGTTCCGGACACAAACTCTCCTTCGTCTGTTGTGTGTAGTCGTCATTTTAAGAGCCCCGCGCCGTAGTTGTGATCGTAGTTAGTTAGTTATCCATTAAGGGTTTAAGGGGCGGAACTACGAGGTCATATATACAATTAACTACGGAATCAACCGTTCAGTGCATACCCATAAGGTATCTTCTGAAAAATGGGGATCATAATGTTTTCTTGCAATTCTGTTGAATTATTCTTCAGTACATCCCCCAGGGGCTTACGACTAGTGGGTCGTGGGCGTGGTGACCACCGGACCCCAGTTGAGTCCGGTATTGCTTGCATTTACTTTTGCCGGGCTCCTTTCTGTCATCTTTTATGCCAACCACCCTTGGTCACCTCTCGTTCACTTGCGACATTACTACCCCCCCCCCCCCCCCGGCCTTCCCTCACTCAGGGGCTTACAACCAGGGGACCCCAGCTGAGTTCGCGATAGCTTCCACTTAATTGTGCCGGGGTCCTCTCTGGCATATATCCTGTCGGCCTCCCATGATCAACTCTTGTTCCGACCCTAACTGTATTAGGACATCCAAGATCTAGGGAGTCTTTCATATTCCCGCCTTAATTGGACCTTGTCTCATCTTTCCTGATACCCTCATTCTTCAAAGGGTCAGACCTCTTGTTCTTATTTTCATCATATCTCCTGCCTTCTGCACAAAGTCATAAAGGAGGCAGGGTGTGTGTAGCCCTACCACTGAAGGTACGCCCTGGATAGTGCTACACCCTCAAGGGCTCACGGCTGTTGAGTTCGGGAAGATACATGAGCTGGATCTGCTTTTTCCCTTTTTCCAGTGACTCTGTGGTGGCCTCTCTTCTATTTCCCTTCATATCTGCCTTTCATGGCTCTACATCCTTCCAAATCCATCAATTCTCATGTTTCGAGGTTTGAGGGCATTTCTTTTAGCTACAGTATATCTTATTTCCCTTATTCCTTCCTTTTTGTCCATTTCTTCTCCTAATCCGTAAGTTAGTTGTAAGTTGTAGTTAGTTTTAGTTCTAGCGTTCATTTTACCATCATATTTCATTTTCACCCCAAAAAATTATCAACTATCATCAAATTACAATTTCAGCAATACCTTTGCCGACAATGAAAACTTCAAGTCCGGGTTACGTTGTTTGCACAATGGAAGGAGTTTCTTGTATGGAAATGTTTGGATTGCATTTCTCAGAACTCAAACACTTTCCACTCATTAACCTAACCGTAGCAACGGACTTGCCAGTGTCATTGCAGAGAAATTTGCATCACTGATTATGGATATTATTGCACAAGCCGAAATACCGGTTGCTTTCAAATGACTTCTATACTAACCACTAAGCAGGAAAGTTCATGAAGTTTATAAAAACCGAGTGAATCTAATGGAATTCTATTTTAACCCTGGAAGAGTAAGTTACAGTGGGACACTCAATACCCCAGAGAATTTTCGTTCCCCGATTATGTTATGTTGATACACCTGATAAGCGGCCACCTCCTGTGACTTTTACTTGACTTCGACGGTCTTTCAGTCAATGTATATGTCGTAGTCAGATAGTGTAATCCGTCATTTCATAAAAAATCCTTGGCACTTCATGAAGAGCCGGCATATGATGTAAAAAGGTACAGTTGCACTATCTGACGCGTGGTTTCATGAAATGACTAAATTTCACCGTCACATAGTGTAATTCATTTTGTACATCATCTGACGGGAAATCCAGCCCGTCACTTCATGAAGTACCGTAGCGGCAGCGGTGATCACGTGTGAGGGAAGTGAGATTTCCAAGAACTAATCGGATAAAAATGTGGACACTGAAGGGCCGTTATTTCCTCAGAAAGTGAACACTGTGACATATGGTACAAATGTATAATAGTCTGGACCTCATTTATCCCCTAATTCCTTCCCCAGCATCTTGCTTGGCCTTGTGCCTGGAAGGAATATTATGCAGCCGTAACCTACTGTGAACGGAAGAAGAACGTCGTTAAGATCCATTTTGTTTATAAAACATGAGAGATAGATAACCGATAGTATAATATGACTTGGTTTCGCTCTTCCACCCTTTAAAAGAACAAGAGCTAACTCAGTTACGGACGCGCATTTAGATCTTGTACAGCTCTTAGCAGCAAATTTGTAATTGAAGTTGTGGTCTCGGGGTATGGTATTAGCTCCCGGAATACTACATGGTGAGTCCGAACCCCACTGAAGGTTGATATTTTTATCAAGTAATTATTTCAGTATTTGTTGTTCAATCTGCACATTTTAATATAGTTCAGTTGTTGCCTTGTTTTATAGTTGTTTTCTTGTATATTTATTTTTAGGGCTAGGAACATCTTGGTCATCAGCCCAATGTATTTGGGTGGTTGTTTTCTGATAACCTGTGTTTGCGTGATGACTGAAGTAGTGTGTGGGTAAATAATTTGGGAAGGTGTCTCGAGACTTGAAATGAAGTACCATCCCGGTATTTCCCGAGAGGGTGTGCGGAAAGACCTGGGGAAAACGCCGCAGTCAGCGACGGGATTCGAACCAGCATAAAGGTCTACTCGTTAAGTAGACTTATGAAATCAACTATGGTTACCACGGATAGAAACATAATTATGGTCTGAGGGTTGAATTGGGGTACACTCAACCTCGGGAGGCAAAACTGAGAAGAGTTCCATTACTATCTTAGCCATCCTGGAATTGGTTTTCCGTGGTTTCCCCCTTCTCCTCTAGGCAAATGCCGGGTTGGTTCCTAACTTAAGCCACGGCCGCCTCCTTCCCAATCTTAACCTGAACTACAAATACACACACTACTACAAATGCCATAATAATACTGAATATCAGACAGATTCTTGCGAGACAGCGTATACCAGCTTGCTAACGCCCCCCAGCCCCCCCCCCGCCCCCCACCCTCCTTCAGACAAAGAAATGAACCTGTTGAAATTTTTAACCCAGCAGAAATCCCTCGACAAATATTTTACAGTATACTATGCAATCTAAGTATTCTAATGTGTGTGTGTATTCATTTATTTATGTAGGCTATTTATTTAACAATATTAAGGTACACAGATGTAAGACCAATTATCTTTCTTCTTGGCATATCAAGTTCAAAATACAAATTGCATCAGTGAAGGAAAGAGAGAAAAAAGATACACATTTGAAGAACACAAAGAAAAACTACAAATGAAATTATGAAAGGATGCATTACAGATTTGAAAAAATACTGTACAAATAAAGAATGTAGAAATAAAAAATAAAAAATTCTACACAAAAAGAAGAGACAGAGAGTAAAGAGTAACCTGTATTTCACGATTAGATTTAGGTTGTTATGTGAAAATTAATTTCGAAAACCATAATAAACAAGCATTAATTTATTTCTTGGAATAGAACAATTTAATGAATTAATGTACGGCTTCATTGCGTCAGTCATTTCATGAAGTGCCGAATCAACAAACACCGGATATTCATGAAGTGCCTCGGCTGATAATGTAATATCATTTCTTACACCATCTGCTTAAATCAGTCCGTCACTTCATGAAGAAACGCGCCAGATGGTGGAACTATCTCTTTTTACATCATATGCCCGCTTTTCATGAAGTGCCTAGGATCTTCATGAAATGACGGATTTCACTATCTGACTACGACATATATACTTCTTAGCAGTGACAGCTATTTATACCCAAAGTAGTGTCTCCAGGGCATTGAGTGCTCCATCTGCCCACGATCCAAGTACACCAAGACCACTGTGGTGTGCTCAGAATGCAAGTGGTTTGTGCGTTGAGTTCAATGGTGATTTGTAGTGAATGTGAGAAGTTAAAATGTTGATTATGATTCTGATGACCAAAGAAAGAATGTCTAAAATAACATTCAAATAATGCTAATATTTTTGTTTTCTATTATTCACAGAGTTATTTTCATTTTAAAGTCTTAATAGTGTTTGTATTCTGTGCTACAGGGTTGATTTCACTCATTTGTTATTGCAGTTATTAGCAATACATTATTTTAATGCATCGGAGTTGTGTTCTGGAGAATAAGGGTACTGTTCCAGGGTTAATAAGGTGCAAGGTATGTCTAGTTTCTCTCAGATTTAATACCACGCTATTTTATTTTGTGATATAATTTGCATTTTGATATTGCGGAAATTATAATGACAAATAGTGGCATAAGTCTTGGCTATGCTATTGTACAGCCCGGGGGGGGGGGCAGTACCCCCTGAGAGCCACCCCACCATCTTCTACCAAAACCACCCCAACTGGAAACATTATAATTCCAGAACATATCTCTACACAGCAAGCGGCGACCACCTAAGCCTAGGAGGTTGGCCAACGGCTTGCAAAACACACATAACATTTACACTAACAACTATCTGGGACAGCTACACTAATGCAATGCTGACCAAGCAGCGCCGAAACGTATAAGAATGGAACCTGGAGAGGAGGGATTATCTGTTCTGTTCTTCGCCAGCGGCCCTGCCCGACGTCCGTTCCAGCTCTTCGCCAGGTGAGACCTAGTTTGTGCTCAGACTCCATTATTTTTGTAAACACTTACCCCAAACATTTGTTCACTTCACAAATTGTATTTCATATTTGTTTAAACTCCCCAAGAGGGACATCACATTACATCTACTGGCCAATAAATACAGGGTCAGTAAACTACACGCTTGTTACTAATTACACTCCACTTTACATCTCCATACCCCACCTGACCTTAGTCATAATTGCCCGTGACCGTAGAAGCCAATAACTGCATCGTCAGATTCCATTGTGCTCGAGCACGCGACTCGACTGCAGAGCGTCGAGCCACTGACTCGGCACATTCATTGAATTGCTCATCCTACTCAGCTGGCAAGCTAGTTTAGCAGCCGGCACTCAGACATTCATCCTCTGGCAGATAATTGCATCCTGCAGGGACGCCCCCAATAGATTAAGCATTCACACCAACACACTACACTGGTAGTCTCTCCCAATTACGGGACACTACTCTCATTCCGGAAGCAATCCTCTAAATTAGCACAGTAACACTACAGTGTTTTTCCCACCCCCAACCAAGGGATAAAACACTATGCTGAGTTGACAGCGCTGTGTGAGCAGTTGAGTAACTAACGGGATTTCATGTAAAAAGCCTCGTTTTATAAACATACTCATGTCTTAATTATTGCCATTATAGGCTCGTTGCATAATGTACTATTTTCGTTGAGAATTTGGCACTGAGATTCAGTGGCACATAAAAAGTGATGGCTTTTGTCTTTCACGTGACACATAAATCGTTTCTGAGATGTGGGAGGCCATTCTACTTTATTTGCCCAAAGATGTCTAGAGAACTGTAGAAACTCCTAACCCCTTATCATTCCCGTTCCTAAGGGAATCGGGGATGATGTGAGCTGAATTCCAAATTTATGTGGTTTTAACAGAAGGATGCGTTTCCTTAAAACAGGCTCACTAAATGAGTCATTGAAATTATCTGAATGAAAGTTAATGAAATGGAGCAGAGATTTAGATAGAAGCGGTCGTAGCCTATTATGGGTGCCGTCACGGCATTTATCTTGAGTTGAAAACAACAAAAATGGAAAACCACTTCAACGAAGGGGATCGAACCCACTCGTCTTCCAAATCCAGAGCTCCATTATCATGAACTTCCACTGACGTAAGACCAATCGGTGAGAAGTTTTTACCATATGAATTCTTACCGTTTTCTTTCAGAATAGTACATCGAACCAGCATCGGCGCTAGCTCGTGCTTCGTTGGCATCGGAAGAGGCTGGGTTCGAATCCCACCTCGGTGGTCCTGTAAATGGTGTACGTTTTTCCCCATTTTCAACACCATGCAAATGCCAGGATGGTTTCCTTCAACAGGTCCACAGCCGACTTCCTTCCAAAATCCCTTCCTGACTCTTCCCAAGTTAGCGATCAGCCTGTAACCATCCCCAGTTGTATCTGCCGAGAAAGTGTGTTCAGTTCCCAGCCTCCGTCCTTGCGACGATAGAGGAATGATCGCTCCAAGCGCGAAGCTGAGCTGGACGGATAAGCGATTTTACAAAAAAGTTGGTCGGAACTGAAGAACATACAACAAGGATAATCTTCAAGACATTCCAGCCAACTTCATGGTTGGTTGGTTTCTCAGTTTAGAGGCTGCGACAACTCGGTCATGAAGACCCGTGTCCTTTGGGTGAGTGTTGAATCTGTCTGATAACCGGTGTTAAATATGATGACTGTATTAGTGTGTGTTATCTGGTTTTAATTCAATTAAGGACTGTAGACATTGAATTTGTAAGTACTACTAGTTCTGTACTTGAGTACTAGACGCCCCCCCCCCCAAACGGAGACCAATTTTTTTTGCAAACTCAAAAAACGAAAACACAATATTCAGACAAATAAAACTTAACGAATTTTAACTGCAAAACAGTTTTTTTTTTCATTTTATTCAATACTGAAAATATCTTTATTGCAATTATTATGTCCTGTTACAACTGTACATATTTACTACTTCATAGCTGTTATATAAAACGATGATTTATGTAACAAAATCAACTCGTCTATTTTGTTTAGCAAACCTTGTGATTACCGAATCGATGTCTATAGTGATGCCACGATGAATGTGCAGCAATGCACTGATAGGAATTTGGGGCTTTTTTTTTCGCACCAAAAAATTTTGCCGACGTCCAAACTGCAAGCTTGTTTGGCAATTTAAGCTGTGACTTTCTCCCTTTGTCGGTACCAACTCGACTTGCCGAAACTGTAACGTACCTTGATACTTTTCTCGAAGCTCGGTGTAAAAGTCGCAAAACACGCCGTTGCAATTTGTACGAATATTTTTGGTGCGCTAAACGCATCAAATTTCTATCCATGCAGCTTGCAAAAATATTGGTCTGGTTTTGTACGTTTGGTTATTTTGTGATTGCGTTGTTAGTGATACCATTTTCCTTAACAATTTCGATTCTGTGACCCCCCAAAGCCAAACTCTACATCCGCGCCTGAATTAAGGCATAATTGCAACTACTCTCCAGAAAATGACCACATCAAATAGGATATCACTTTGTATTTGTATTTCTTATTCAATTGTGTATTTTGTTCGCGAGTCTAATGTCTGTAAGACTAACTTTAATGAAGAACATCATATTTTGCAAAGCTTCAGTCAACACTCGAATAAGAACTAGTTAACAATGTTTACTATTGATCATCACATTTTGTTGTTGTTATTAGTTAGGCTATAATTTAGTTTCTTTCAATTCTATTCTTGTTGTTTTGTTTAGATTAATATTTTTAATATTGTAGTGAATTAGCCATGTGGTTAGGGACGCGCAGCTGTGAGCTTACATTCGGGAGATAGTGGGTTCGAACCCAACTGTCGGCAGCCCTGATTCGATCGAACAGAAAATAAAACAGACAAAGAACAATAACACCAATGACGGATAGTGCTTCAGAACTTATGTTGCCGGTGGAACTGAGCACGTGCTCCACTCCGGACGAGCATGCAGCACTGGACGAGGCTCTTCTTTCCAGCGTGCTAACCTCGAAAATGTTTAAATCACTAAGACGTAATATAAACGATATTTGTATGCAATAACAAAGGTAATCAATTGGCAGATAATTGTAGGAAGCAATTATGACGGAAAATATATATGTTCAGAGTTCCTTCATGATAAAAGGTGAGGTAACAAAACCAGTGTAGGGGGAGGAGAGAGGTGTTCCGTTAAAAGTAAAAGCCCATAAGACCCACAGTCTTTTATTAACGCTGGATGCTCTATAGAGGACCAACAAAGGATTGTATTTGTTGTTTGTATTGTTTCATTTGAGAGATCGTGAGTCCCTATACTCGGGTGTGTGTGAGGAATATTTTATCTGATAACCTGTATTATTGTGATGGCTCTATTAGTGTGTATATTTGTAATTCAGATGACAATTAGGAAGGAGGCGGCCGTGGCCTTACGTTAGGAACTATCCCGGCATTCGCCTTAAGTAGAAGTGGGGAAATCCACGGAAAATCACTTCTAGGATGGCTGAGGTAGGAACAGAACCCACCTCTTCGCTGTTTTGTGTCACGAGGCTGAGTGTACCCCGTTTCAGCCCTAAGACCAGAATTAAATTTCTTGGCAGAGCCGGGAATCGAACCCGGGCCTCTGCGGTGATAGCCAAGAATGCTAGCCACTAGCCAATGAGGCGGACTTAAACTAAAAGAAGGTTACAGAATATAATTAATATTATTTCAACATTTTATTTGTATTCATTTGTTTTATATAGGGCAACTTACTTATTGGTCGTCCTTCGCATATTACCTGAAATTACAGAAGGACAGGAATTCTGTAGTTTAAGTCAGAACTGTGCTTAGTTTATCATTCTGCTATTAGGCTAGTACAATGCTTTCCAAACGGGGTGTCACGTGCTTCCATCAAGGGTGTCGTGAGATATTTTCCAAGACTGAATGTAAACCAATATGACTGAATAAGAAATCCTTTTGCACCCTCCTGCTCATGTGAACTTCAACTTATCGAAGAGAAGAAACTTGAAAACAACCAGACTTTAAAACTTAAGTACCAAGAGTCATAATTACACAGCTTCTGGATTTCTATTCCTCTCCTGAGTAAAAGCGCCCGCATCGTTTTGTTGCAGTTTTCTATGAAATATTCGTGTGAACGTGCGTTCGCTCTTATGGATAAAACAATAACAGTTAAACGTGGAAGTTTGAGAATGTTAGATGAGGAAATGTGTGTGAATTTGTCCTGCATCCGACCCGATATGAAGCATATGTGTAATGGTCGCCAAGCCCGTAGCAGTCATTGAATTGGATCATCAAGGTGCACGTTTCGTATCTATGAGAAAGGTGTTTAATATAGCATATTATAATGTGACATGGCAATTACCATATTTGCTCTGTTACTTATTGACTAAGTATAATAAGTTCTGAAGATTAAAAACCTTAAGTCAATATTAATATGTACCGGTTTCGACCACATTGTGGCCATCCTCAGCGCGAATAATAATATGAATAGAAAAGCAAGACTTACAGTACATGAAACATTTTACTATAAAAGAAGATTGTTCTCCAAACTATTTATAAAAATGTAATCGTCTAAAAGATTTTAAAAAACACTTACACTTAAATAAAAAAACAGCTTTCTTACAAAAATAAGTTTAAGTGCGAAATAAATAAATCTTGATATAAAACCAGCTTGAAGAAGCAACAGTGATGAGGATGTCATGTATAGAAAAAAATTTAGGTTAAGATTGAATTTGTCAGAATGGGTATAATCATGTACAAATGTGCAGTAGCTATGGAATGATAGCCTACCGTTGATATAAATATTCCACTCTGTAGATAGTAGAGTGTCTATATTGCCCTATCTACAGATTTGAATATAGAGTCTCCGTTGTGAAAATAGTCTATGCTTATAATTAAAGTAATTAAAAGGGTGCCATGTAGCAGCCTCCGTGGCTTAGGCAGCAGCGCGCCGGCCTCTCACCGCTGGGTCCGTGATTCAAATTCCAGTCACTCCATGTGAGATTTGTGCTGGACAAAGCGGAGGCAGACAGGTTTTTCTCCGGGCAATCCGGTTTTCCCTGTCAAAAGTTTAATTCCAACAACACTCTCCACTATCATTTCATTTCAAATGTCATTCATTTAATGATTGCCCAAGGGGAGTGCGACAGGCTTCAGCAGCCTGTACAGTTCATATCCTCGCCGCTAGATGGGGGCTTCATTCATTCCATTCCCTGACCCGGACAGTTGACTGGAAGCATGTTGTGGATTTTCATTTCAAAAGGGGGTGTTGTAGAATTATGTGTGCTAATAGGGTGTCGTCATGAGAAAATGTTTGGAAATCTGTGGACTAGTGTCTAGACTCAAATTGTGATAGCTCAGTCCGCGAAGCAGGAGGATTTCGGTACACTGTCGATAATGAATATACTCGTACGTCGATATGGAGTTTCACGTTACTTAGTCTGCTCCCTTTGTTCCACGTTCCAATTACTCCAGTCGATGTTATGGCGCTGTCAAAGAGATTATTTTCCAATGGGATCTCGAGCTGCGGAACACCAAACTCGAGGAGAATGTTGACGTAATGTGCACAGAACGCTCTGCAGTAAATATTGTAGAATTCATCACATTATTATGTTCACATATACAGTTGATACTAGTTGTTGTTGTTGTTGTTTCATTTGAGGGGCTTGGTCATTTTGCCCCGGATACCAAGTGACCGCTGACTAGCCATTCAGCCTTTTGATTGCGGGGTGAAGCGTGATAAACACATCGGGTCCCCTTAGCCATTAATCTTGGTTTACGTGAAGTTGCCTCACTGTTATACATCTGCTCAATTCTCCTCAGGAGACTACGTACAGCCCGTTTGAGTCTTCACGTCAGTTTCTAATATCACTGATGGAGCCGGGAATCGAACCTGGGGCGTCCGGGTGAGAGACAGGGGCGCTACCCCCAAAGCCATCATGCTGGCGCTGACTGCAGACATGAAACCTATGATATCATTGATAAGCACTTCATTCAGATGTCTGGAAGAAGTAGTTCCAAAATATTAAGTTTCATCAAGAGTGGAGTACCATTAAGTTGATGAGTAACACAAGCATGCATAAATGCACACTCGGATATTTTTACATACATAAATCATATCACAATATTGGAACCACCTCTGTTTTGGAAGGTTCATAATGATGACTGATAGATTCCGTGTAACGACGACCAATCTCTTGTGACATCCGAGCTAGGGTGATTATTTCCTCTAATAGTTAAGTCGTCATTCATATGCTTTAACAAATTTCAAAACGAAAACTTGAAACGATGGTCCGTTTAGCTCATACATGGTACACCGGGGCGAAACGCTTGTAACTGTATAAGCTAACCGGACCATTTTTTCTAGTTTTCTTTTTGAAATTTGTTAAAGTATAACTAGCTCATTCAGAGAATAAACTTCCTCTATCCTTCGGGAACAGTCACTTCCAATATGGATAGCCAAGGTAAGGCTTTATTTTTTTTAAAAGGAGCTCGTCTCTCATAGTACATTCGCACTACTCGTGGCATCCTTGGAGCCTTGCAGTAATCTTCTCAGTATGGATTAGCCAAGTGTCTTGGTGAGGTGTACCATACCAACTGATGAGCCAAATGGTACACCTGCTCGAAACGCTGGTAACTGATATGAGCTAACCGGACCATTTTTTCAAGTTTTCTTTTTTAAATTTGTGTAACTATGACAGTCGGAAAATAAATATCCTGTACGGTATCCAACGGCTTCCAGTATATTCATATGTCTGTATAGATTGCTTTGAAGCCATGTTTCAATGTTACAATTTTTCTGTAGGTAAGTTTTTAAGTTCATTATTTTTAGCTTGAATGATTTGAAATTTTTTGGCTTCTTGATTTGCCGGACTGGCATTGAGTATCGACTTTGAAGCCATTTTCTTAGTGTTGCCTTTAGCTGACCGACTGATAAATTGTAATATCAGTTATCATATGTCCGTTTATCACCTAATTTCCTAAAAATCGTTACTGTAAGTAGGAAAAGATAACAAAATATCATTATAATAATTTAGAGACGATGAGAATAAAACCTTATAAATTGGATAAGAGAAACTTGGCGATCAATTTTAGACATAAATACTTACATTTTAAAATAGTCACGTTTATAACTCTAGTAAAACTAAAACTCAGCAATTTTTCTAGGTTTGTGCCGTGTCTTGTGTGGAGTTTCACCTAGGACACCAAGCTGGCTCATCGGTGGGCTCTTGGTGTCCCCGCCCGGACCCCCACAGGAGTAACGAACTGCGCGCTATCTCCCTTTATATAGAGTGCAACTGCACTACTTGACTGCGAGAACTAGAAGCCCAAGCAGCCTTAACCTCCCTATGAAGGCTTCCAAAAAGATGGTACATTGGCTTTCACGGCCACCGATGAGCCAGCTCGGTGTCCTAGGCGAAACCCCACACAAGGCACGGCACAAACCTAGAAGAATTGCTGAGTTTTAATTCACCGGCCGTGAAAGCCAATATACCATCTTTCTAGTAAAACTGTTTACTGAATGGTCCATAGTAGCAAATGGGTCACACATCTTTCGTTGGAATTGGTTTGGAATGGGATGGCTGCTTGTAGGGAATGTAATAGTGTTATATGAGAGAGTTCTGAGAACTCCAACAAGGTTTATCTAAATGATTCTCGGAAGTCAGACAGAATTAACAAGACAGTGGAGAGAACGGCGCTCGTTCATAGCTTCTTGCCTCGCATTTAAGTGGGAAGTACAGTTATGACGTAGGCTACGTAGAATGGTGAATAACAGAACACAAGGGAATAACAGGAAAGGCAATAAATAGGATGATAAACTAAAATATGAATTCCTAGAAAATAAATTTATAAAAGGGGTGCTTTAATTAAAAGAGAAATGGATAGCAGTTGATTGAAACAGAACACCAATTTGCAACTTTTTTTTTGATGGGCCTACTGGGGACTACGCTTGTTCAACTGTTGGGTTTGGGTTTTGCCCAGTACTGACGCATATTTTCCCGGTGTATTTATTTTCTGTCCTCCGACCATGGAGTGCCTTTCTTTAGAGGTTCGCTCTGGAAACCGCGGACTTCCTTAAGAAGTTTTTCAGTCGTATAGGTATGTTAGGACCAGTTATTTGGTCTATCTCAGCTTCAGTCAGCCAAGTGGTACGGACCTTCTTGTTTCGCCAGAAGGTGAACAGGCGCTTGGTCATTCTGTTTGGTTAGAGTATTGTTCTCCATTATAGGTCCGTAATGAATATATTTAACTAGTATAACATTAAAAGCAAAATTTATATCAACAGTTTTGTGTTATTGTTCGCAATTCATTCTCTGGTAAACGATGTCGCCAACTAATGAACTAATTCATTGAAGGATTCTCCACTCAAACAATTATTAGTTTCCGTTCTCATCAAATTAGCAACAAGGAATATAAGCAAATTTCAATATATATTTAAATTCAGCAAGAAATGGAATGTTTTAAGGCACACACGTTAAGACTCGCATCAGGATTTAATGTGCACAGTTTCTCAATCATTCAATAAGCAAGATGTTTTCAGGTTATCAGTGTATCATGGGACTAATGGACAAAGGTTCAAGTGTTTTAACGAATTTTAATGACAAATCGTATTTTAACGTATATTATTATGTCATGTTAATTTTATATTTGTTCATAGGATTGTATGTGTTTGATAGTGTGTTTTATACTTGTGTTTATCTATTTGTGTATTTGGGCTGAGGAAGAGCAGAATACTGCTCGAAACATGTACCCTGTTGCTATATAGATAAATAACAATATTTGTACTGAAAGGACGGAAATCATTAATAGTGTATACCAGTCTGTTTGGAGTAGTTAAAAGGGACGTAACAAGAAAATCTATTCAAATTATTCATGTTTTTGGGCTAATCCCGTGTGAAAATAAAATTACACCAGACGTTTCGAAGGAACCTTGCCTCCTTTTTCAATGGAATAAATTCCATAATTTGAATAGTAATCCGGGCCGTGAAAGCCTTAATCTACACATTAATAGTCTGTTTGGAGGCAATTTCGCCACATGACCATATAAAGCTACCCTTCTTTTCCTGACCACACTCGAATGCTCCGAGTGGGTGAGAAATTTCACGAGCCCTTCAGCCGGGAACGGCACCAAATGCAAGGAGGTTCAGTAATGCTTTGGGGTGGAATCATGTTTGGTCGACGTATGCCCCTAATCCCTATCAACGGTAACATGACTGATCTGGTGTACAGAGACAACATCCTTGAATCTCTCGTTACAGGATTCGCTGCCAAAATGGGTGAGAGCTTTACACTAGTGAACGATAATGCACATGCCTATCAGGCTAGGGTAGTCAATCAGTTCCTTCAGATGCATATTAAACGGAGAATGGAGTGGTCTGACTATTCTACAGACATGAACTGTATTGAACATGCATGGAAAGAGCACAAGAGAGAAATTTCGCATCGTCCCAATCCTCCAACAAATAAACATCAGCTGATTGAAGCTGCTGTCCAAGAGTGTGATAATCTGCCCCAAACCACGTTGGATTCGTTGGTGCTCAGTATGCCTTGTCGCCTGCAAGCATGCTTTAGAGCTCGTGGTGGTCATATACGGTATTGATATGCCCCAACATGTTAAGGACGTTTGTGTGCTCAGTCCTACAATATCAATTTTGTTATTCGTTGTGGGTTTCTGACGCTTTTGCAGAGCAGATTATATGTTTCTTTCTTTGTATGTACCCTATAATGTGTATGATGTGATTTAAGACACATAACAAATAAACAACTCACTGAATTGCAATAGGCCCCATGCAAAACTTTATTTGAGCACTGCAAATTTAATATCATAGTGAAATTAGAATCATGAGGTATCAAGAATCCATTAAATCGTGTACGCTACTTTTAATTTGTTTTCTAATAAGAGAAGTGATATGTTTATTCAAGCAACTCTAATAAGCTTTATGGACCCAGAGCTATAAGCCTACACCTGGGAACTCCTATTAATCAATCAAATTGAGAAATATATACGGAGGCACCTACTCTGTAAGGATTTCCTAATTAGCTCTGAAGAAGTGATGAAATGGTCTGTATTTCATCTTCATTATAACATGACTTCCATTTTTAACACGTCGAGGGGAAAATATTTCATAGTGACTGAGAGGGGGGGGGGGGGGTTGTGACTTGAATGTTTGTGAGCTAAGAGGCAAGCTGAGGAAATATATGAAGCCAAGCTTGAGTCATGAGTTTTATAACTGTTGCAGTTACAACATTCCTTTCCTTACAAGAGGCACTGAGCGTAATGTTTTATATCACCCGACTCGTGTGTAGCGTTGGTAGAGATTATGTTGTAATTTATATTAGTGCAGCCAATGGCCATTAGTTTTCTTTTCAGGACGGGTCAGGGAGGGGATTTTGGAAGGAAATTGGCCATGGACCTATAGAAAGCAATCATCCCAGAATTTTCCTGGTAGTGAAAATGGGAAACCACAGTTTTCCGGACGGCGGAGGTGGGATTCAAACCCACGGTCTCCCAATGCCAGCGAGGCACGAGCCAGCACGTTAGCGCTCTCGGCCACCGCGATCGGAGAGAGATCATGGTTATGCGAAACCTTAAACTAGAGCCACGTTTGTCATTGCATTTTCCTAGTTAACAAAAAAAAGGAAGGAAGCTTGTAGTTTAACGTGACCGTTAATCTCGCGATCATAAGCCACGGGACCTCCGTTTTACGTGGAATCCGAACCACAGGACATGGCATTTCACATCGAAAATCTCACATGCACTGACCGGGTATCGAACCCGGTCCGCCTTGGTGAGAGGCATAAAGCTTGACCGCTGCGCCACCACGCCCCTTCTAGGTAACATTTCCATAGGCTGCAACATGGACAACAAAACAGTCTCTTTGCCGGGCAATACAGGCTTATTTTCCCACCATTCAGGGTCTCACAATATATGGGTCTTGATTTGGTGGCCAACGGTTCCAGCTACCACAATATAACTACCATTTTCTTTGTGTCGGCTTCGTTTTCTTCATTTGTCCTGTGTTGTTGGCGGTTATTGTTGTTGTTTAACGTTTGCTCTCGTAAAAGTGATTTCTTTTAATGTTTATTGTCTAATTTAGAGAGATATAAGTATCTAGAGGGTTAATAGGGCTAGTTAAAGAAATTGAGAGAAAATTTAAAAAAAGTGTGTTTACTACCTTTGGACGCATGGTTGTGGGAAAGTATAAGAATAATGGTCTTAACAAGAAATATACATCCTAATTTCATATATCCTATTTATGTTAACTGACTATCAACATACAAAATTTCAGTTTGTTTGCAGTAATAGATTCGTAGATTTTGAGAACCGTCTAAATATTTCGGATGGTCGCAATGTTTGATTTTTATATATGTAGGTCTTAGAGTTATGTACTACTATATGAAGAAAATTGTGTAGGCGTAGTATTCAAACTTCAATCGCATGATTAGGACACAAGAAACAAAAACGGGATTTTAAAATTTCGCATAACTGTCATCTTGTGGTTATGAAAACAATTGAAATAAATTAGACGGCAGCGAATTAAAATTTGTATAAGCATTTACCGTACCAAGTTTCACTGCACTCGGATGATTAAATCGCGAGAAACGTCCAAATAAATATTTGTATTTCGCGTCGCCGCCAAGTAGGATTTGTGCTCACCAGGTTATTGAAAGTTCCATAGGTGAGGTTAAGTTCAAAGCTCCTACGAACATAAGAAATTTCAGTTTGATTGCTGTAATAGATTCCTAGATATTGAAAACCGTCTAAATATTTTGGATGGTCGCCATGTTGTATTGTAATATGTATAGGCCATAGAATTATGTACCATTAAATGAAAATTATTGCGTAGGTTCATTATTCAAAATTTCACTTCGATCGAATGGTTACGACACAAGAAATAAAAACATAGTTTTAAAATTTCGGACAGCCGCCATCTTGCGGTTATTTAAACAATTGAACTAAATTAGATGCCAGTGCATTATAATGTGTATCAACATTTATTTTACCACATTTCACAGCGCTCAGGTGGTTAAATCGCGAGAAAAGTCTATTAAAATATTTCAAACTTGCTTGACCGCCATGTTCGGTTTGTACTTTACAGGCCTTTGAAAATTACATAGGCCTAGGTGAACTTTTGGTAGTACCCATTATCACTGTACAAAATGTCAGGGTGATATCGGTAAAAGTTTCGGCGATATGGAATGCCGGTAAAATATTTCGCACAGCCGCCATCTTGAGGTTATGAAAACAATTGAACCAAATTAGATGCCCGTTCATTTCAATGTGTTTAAACATTCTCTGTACCAAGTTTCATTGCATTTTGATGGGTAAATCTATAGAAAAGTCTGTTTAAAAGTTTCAACTTCGCTTGGGTGAAATTCTAGTTCTACTCTGTATCACCGTACAAATATCAGGGTGATATTAGTAATAGTTTCGGAGATCTAGAATTCCGGTGAACTAATTCGCACACCTGCCATGTTGGAATGGTGGCACATAATAAAATTTGAAGGGTACGGCCGTGGGCGGCTAAAATGGTGCTATGACCTTACCGACTTTGATTGAAATCGCTCCAGCCGTTTAGAAGTTAGTAGGGGGAAACACACTCACAAACAAACAAACAAACAAACAAACAAACAGACAAACAAACACACACACACACTCACGGACAAAAGGTGATCTCATAAGCCTATTTTTTCATTAATGAAAATAGGCTAAAAATAAGCCATGCAGAAAATAGATATGTGAATGGCTTAGATGCTACAAAACACTACACTAAAAGTGCACGTTTTTAAGCGTGTTTCAACCATGCGTCACATTTAAGAATTATTATCTCAAAAACCCGTCATCAGATCGAATCCAAATTTTAACTCAATATACATTGGAATGTTGTATAACTGGTTTATTAATTTCACATTTTTGTGTGTCCAAGAAACAAAGTTGTTATCATTGTTGTAAGATAACTTTTCCTCGGCTCGGGGTGGTTGGAAAATGTAGTTCTTGGTTTCGTTGTATCGTTATACATCAAAAAGTTATGATGTATGACTGTGAAATTCGTAAATAAATTCACTTATTTTATATGGGTTTGTATTTGTACGAGGAAATAACACATGATTCACCAGCTAGCCGCTCCGGGAAAAGCTGTACAGCGTTGCGGAAATGTTGTCCATGGAGATGGAGCCCATCACTTCCGAGCGAGACGCGCCATGATGCGTGTGGGCAACATTTCTGCAACGCTGTACAGCTTTTCCCGGAGCGGCTAGCTGGTGAACCATGTGTTATTTCCTCGTACAAATACAAACCCATATAAAATAAGTGAATTAATTTACGAATTTCACAGTCATACATCATAACGTTTTGATGTATAACGATTACAACGAAACCAAGAACTACATTTTCCAACCACCCCGAGCCGAGGAAAAGTTATCTTACAACAATGATAACAACTTTGTTTCTTGGACACACAAAAATGTGAAATTAATAAACCAGTTATACAACATTCCAATGTATATTGAGTTAAAATTTGGATTCGAACTGATGACGGGCTTTTGAGATAATAATTCTTAAATGTGACGCATGGTTGAAACACGCTTAAAAACGTGCACTTTTTGTGTTCCTACTGCGATAAAAAATATTAAAATATAAATTAAAAAAACAAACCTACATGAACTAACGTAAAATAGAACGACGAAAATGATGATCGTATTGGCTTTTATGTACCGTAGGTCTATTGGATACTTCACAAGCAACCTTCAAACTCGAGTACACATAATACTTTGGTCGACAGTAGATGGGATGGAGTTGTCAGCTCCACTCCCGGCCGTCTTTGCCAAGGGAATTACTCATTTCTGGTGTAGGCTGAGTGAACCCCAGGGCTATTTGCGTTTCCAAAAGTGGTAGTTTTGTTTCTAAAACCCACTACCTGGGTGGGGATCGATCCCACTCCCTTTCAGTTAGATGCACAGCGCCTCTACCGACTGCGCCACGCAGCCCCACATTCACAATTCCCAAAACGTATTCGTAGTGAATTAAGTTTGTAGTTTTAGGTGACTTAATCTCGCGATCATGAGCCACGAGAACTCGTTTTCACGTTGAATCCCAACCTCAAGACATGCCATTTCACTTCGAAAATCTCACATGAATTGATCGGGTATCGAACCTGATCCATCTTGGTGAGAGGCAAAGAGTTTGACCACGCCCCCCTCTTAGTGAATTCCTGGCGCGAGTCAGCTGGCATTTGAGGGTGCGCAAATGCGAGGGAGTCGTGTCAGTACATTTACTGGCACGTTAAAGATCCCCTTCGGGGCAAAATTTCGGCACCCCGGCGTCTCTAAAAGCCAGGGTAGTTAAAAGGGACGTAAAACCAATAACGTTATTATTATTATTATTATTATTAGTGAATTAGATCCTCTCAAGGGGACAGGAGGAACTGAGTAGGCCTGCAGCAACCCTTAAGAGTCGACAGACCATGACTGTCCAGAACTGCATCGCACGGCGTAGCTGTGGATGTTAAATCGTTCACCACTTGTGTGACGGGGAGCTGCAGCAAGTCCGGAGTTCAAAGGTTTGAATCTCGGGGCTGACGGCGATTACCCACACTCCCTCTAGGCAAAGTCCGGGATACTACCTTATTTCAAGTCCCGTGGCATTTCTCTCCTCCTCCAACGCTATTAATGACAGACTAGTACAAAGCCCGTAATAGTAATTATAAACAAATAATAATCCATAACTGCAGCTGTATCTGGACTCTTCTTTGTTTAACTCATCGTTCTTCATCAAGTAATGCAGATAAACCCGAGACAAATGCCCTCAAACCAATCCAATCGTTGGGTATTTCGTCATTACAGCTGTAATAAATATTTATTTTGATGGAAATATCGGCTGTCGATATTCGCGACTTCATATGAGCTATGTACTTCACATTCCCAGAGGAACGTAGCGGATATAGATTGATTTACTCCCGGAGGGTATTCATGTATACTATATAGCACACTGAAGGGAATATATTTATGAACAAATTTTGCTGATCCACAAATTTATTTTGAAACACAGAATCTGCTAAGCACATTGCTGCATGCAAGTTTCCGACTGCCTAAATATTATTTGTAATTAAGAATAAAATATTGCTTTTGTTCTTTGTGTCATCAGTCTTTTGACTGGTTTGAAGCAGCCTCCATGCCTCCCTGTCGTGGGTTAGTTGTTTCATCTCCATAAATCTACTATACCTTACATCCGAGTCCATCTGTTTAAGTTGGCGATAACTTTGATTTTGGTGGAAAAAATGAATTTCCTCTCTTTTGATGCTTTGGGTTCTCAACATATTGAAATATTGAAGTATGCTCTATTGGCTTTCACGGCCAGTGAAGTAAAACTCAGCAATTCATCTAGGCCTGAGCCGTGTCTTGTGTGGGGTTTCGCCTAGGACACCAAGCTGGCTCATCAGCGGGCTCTTGATTTCCCCGCCCGGACCCCCACAGGAGTAGCGAATTGCGCTCTACCTCCCTTTATATGAAGTGCAACTGCAAAACTTTACTGCGAGAACTAAAAGCTCAAGCAGCCTTAGCCTCCCTACTGTGCCCAATCGGACACGGCAGACTGGCATCGAACTCGGGTCTTATCAGAGAAGACCAGGCCCTTGATTATGCCTAGGGTCGAACCATTGATCTCTGAGGGGGAACAGCTACAGGGAACCCGAAGAGCAATGAGAGTTATAATGACATATAATAATATAGCATGATTTCACGGCTAGAATGTGAATATCATAGCTGTTTAAGGGAATAATTGTTAGAAAATGAAAGTATATGTACATTTTGGAAGCATAGAAGTATGAAGGCAAGCCAGCTTGACGGTTGACTAATCGCAGCCAGCAGATGGGCGTGGATTCGTGACGCCAAAGGAACTCATTTCGTCTGGACCGCCACGACAGCTCAAAATTAATGACTCTGGGGTTCACCGATGGACAACGCTTGAGAATGGAGAGGGGGTAATTGTCCACGGAAATTAATTGATTGCAGCCAATTGGAGCATCGAAATGGAGTGAAATGTACACCCAGGTGAATATATTCTAGGAGAGATAATTTAGGAGAGGTCTCACACCTAAATTAAAGCCCATATCTCTAAATAAGCCTGTGAACACAGAGCCTACGCGCGAGAGGAATGATTTGGAGACCCGCACGAGGGGATTTACCATGGTGGCGTCATGACGCTATGGAAGAAGGCAATTTATTGTAATTAATTGGCCGAAGCGATCGCTTGCACGCGAGTGATTATGGGACTTCCACACCTAGATAAACGAGGTGTATACGTCATTTTGAATGGAAATGCATTATTTCAAGAAAGGAGTCGCACCCGTATGTCCTGTGGACTACGTTTTACGAGAAACCTTTATATAGGGGAAGCAGCGCAGACCAGCCAGTTCGTCTTTAGTTGCTCTGCAGTTCTTCTTTAGTCTTCTTGACTCAACACGTAAACTAAAACGCTGCCAGAAAGTGCGCGAAATGTTAGAGTATCGACGCTCGAGTATATATGAAGAACAATGGAAGCGCATCATACAGCTTCTTAATAGTAATCATGAATCGCGTAAGATTTAATCTACAGCAGATATTTATCCATTATTATACGCAAGTGTAGTTCGCTACCTCGTAGGAACAAGTTAGGATATTTTTGGACAGTGAATATACCAGGAGGTATTGTCATAGTTATAAATGACGCGGTATCGTCAGGATCACTACAATTACGGGAGCCTGGAAGGCATCACAAGTAATCATGACGGTGAACTGAACAGTATTGAAGGTGACGAGAATCGAACGCACGCACACGCATGATAGACTTTCACGAAGACCAGCGGTTGTCGTAGCTGCATCGCATCTCTGAGGTCAGGCGTTAGGAGGAGTCCAATTAAGGATCCACATGTGAAATAGTGCGAAAAGTGTATATAAGTTTTATTACAGTGATTTCAAAAGTGTTTATGTGTATTGTGAAAAATATGTATTGTGTTAAAGTGAGAAAAGCCACTGATAAAAATATGATTATCATGTGTGAAGTATGTGATAGCATGTGTCGTGTGAGATATAGCATGATGGCTTAAACCAAGCATCATGGTAGGTTCGTGGCTGGTGTGCTGGAATAATCCAGAGAAAATGAAAAGTGAGTACAAATTTACAATTTTAATGTAATTAGATAGTTCACCATACAACGAAGCATCACTTTAAGACTAAGATGTAACAGTCACTTATGTACGAGCTTTCACCACTCGTATTTTGGTAGAATATGGCTTGGAGGGTGATTTGCTTAGGGCCATTCAGGCCTAAGATCGTGATGAATGTAACGGTAACGTTAAATGATAATAATAATAATAATAATCTGGGGTCGGTAACAGTAATAAGTAAAGTAATAGGCATTTCTGGCCTAAAGAACGTTCAAAGTGTGTCATGTCTAATATAAAGATCCTGTATTTGGTAAACAGTAAGAAAGTAACATAAAAATATATCGAGATACGAGAATTTCTCAGTGTCAGTGAAGTGTTGAATGAATATTTGATATGGTAAATTCTTAGGAGTGTATTTGAGAACCATTAAAGTGATGTAAGCCAGTAATTTTATACTTGTTTTTGGAGCTATTTAAAGCTTTGGCTTAAGAGTAATTGCAGAGAGGACGTGAGCGCTTTAATAATTGCGTCATCTATGAGAAGTATTGTTTGAGCCGCATATAGCGAGCAATGTAACGTAGAATCAAGTGATTTACGTCAATAAAGTTGCGGGGACCACTCTAACATAGCTTGCACGTTAGGTGAAAGGTTGGCTAATCTACGAAATAGTATTGCCGTTGGAGCATACTTATATTATTCGCAGCGAATTGGAACGGAGCTTGTCTGTATCCATCGCTTGCAGGAATATTGCCACGAGGGATGCTCTTCGAGACCCCGTGAGCTCATGTATTAATTGATCTGCCCTGAGAGGAGAATCATGTTCGTCGTATAGGAAACGCAGATTTCCTTATTATTGTAGGCAGCTGCTGATGAGAAATCTTGTATTCTCAATCGTGATGCGCGCCCGAAGCCACTAGTAATCGTCACAGAACGGCAAGGCTATTACAGGATCCATCCCCAGCCATGAATGTTAAGTAGGAGCCGAGTTGACCCCATTAGACTATAAATATAGGTGGTAAATAATTAGAATGACTCAATTACTAGAGATAACACTCAGCGTAACTCCATTGTATTGCAATTGTAAACAATGTTGACCTTGCTAGCAGCCAGAGGGGTGTGGTAGGTATGCCACGAGGACGGCTGCCATCTTGCTCGGCCAGCTGGAACTAATTTTATTGCCTGCTTGAAAGGGAGGTCTGTTGACCTGGTCCCTTTATTTTAGAAGCATAGTGGGACACTGAAGAATCTCGATATTTCGAAATGTAATTAAGATATGATTGTTGTGATGATGCCAATTGAATTAAATGATGTGTTTCAACACACATACCTGGTCGGATCATTGTGATCGGATAATATTTGGCCCAGTTATTCTCTGAGGAGGAACGCTGAACCAAATAAATGTAGGCATCTTTTTAAAGTGCATTTTGCCCAGTTCACACTAAGTTATGCAGACGGGTAGGTGATTTCTATAACATGACACGGTTGTAACGATAATAATTTCGACCATACCCAGAAAATCGTTGTATGGTGAAACTATAAACATTTCTATCCATGTGTATTTTGGAAGGGAAAACGTACCACTTTAGCGTTTCATATTGATGGGAAAAAGGAAGACGATTCACACGACACAACATTTGTTAATTAAGGCATAAGATAATGAATTTATGTTAATGAAAGTAAATGCCCGTGAAAAACGGATTAATGTTTAATTATTACAGAATTGATGTAATTTAAAAGTGATATTGTGACTTTTGTGTTGTGATACTCCAGTTTGTAAAATTGTGCCACGGGAAGAACACTATGGACGCTCGTAGATGTCTGAAAGTATCAATGATAGGATGCTAGAAATATATTTGAGTGCAGTGAAGCACTAATTAAGAAGAGACTCACAAATAACCTTGTTTTTCATTGTGGGAAGTAAATGTAAATTATCCTTTGTTTGTATTTTTGTTGTATAGCCATGACTTTATATCAGTAAATATTATATTTAGGAATATGTTTGTTATTTCATGTAGAGTAGTTACCTGGCAGACTCAAATCCTGAGCATGTGGTCGTATGGTGGGCAGGAACGTCCCATACCTCGAAAGACCGTGAGTTAGCTGGGATACGAACACATGTTCCATATGATGACAATTGGTTACACTATGAAGGCTTCCAAAAAGATAGTATATTTATTGTCCTTCACGGCCAGTGAATTAAAACTCAGCAATTCTTCTAAGTCTGTGCCGTGTCTTGTGTGGGGTTTCGCCTAGGACACCAAGCTGGCTCATCAGCGGGCTCTTGATATCACCACCCGGACCTCCACAGGAGTAGCGAACTGCGCTCTACCTCCCTGTATATGAAGTGCAACTGCACCACTTTACTGCGAGAACTAAAAGCTCAAGCAGCCGTAACCTCCCTATGAAGGCTTCCAGAAAGGTGGTATATTGGCTTTCATGGCCAGTGAATTTAAACTCAGCAATTCTTTTAGGTTTGCGCCGTGTCTTGTGTGGGGTTTCGCCTAGGACACCAATCTGGCTCATCATCGGGATCTTGGTGTCCCCGCTCGGACCCCCACAGGAGTAGCGAACTGCGCGCTACCTCTCTTTATATGAAGTGTAACTGCACCACTTTACTGCGAGAACTAAAAGCTCAAGCAGCCGTAATCTCCCTATGAAGGATTCCAAAAAGATGGTATATTGGCTTTCATGGCCAGTGAATTAAAAATGAGCAATTCTTTTAGATTTGAGCCGTGGCTTGTGTGGGGTTTCGCCTAGGACACCAAGCTGGTTCATCAGTGGGTTCTTGGTGTCCCCGCTCGGACCCCCACAGCTTGGTGTCCTAAGCGAAACCCCACACAAGACACGACACAAACCTAAAAGAATTGCTGAGTTTTAATACTGAAGTTTGTTTGGAGGAAAAATGTTAATTTATTTTCGAAATTTAGAGTTTTTGAAATTGGCAACTATGGCAAACTTCTACCATTTCCCGATTAATCTATTTGCAGATATTTCATTGAAAGACCATTTATTACAACTTTTATTTTTATGCAAATTATCTCAGAAATATTACTGCATCGATATGCTTGAAATTTTTGCTGTATCTTTAATCGCATATGTGCAATAATCTGACCTAGATTAATGGCTGGAATATTCAGCAATAATTATGCATTGCTTCAAAAGGAAAGCTCTTTTTAAACTTATCAAATAAATATTTGCACACAATAATTTTGAAGAACTAGAACCATGATTTTAAGTTGGATTGCAAGCCATAAAATCATCTTCATATTCAGTTTCTAATCTTTAACTTCAATAGTAAGGTCATAAATGTATCTTTTGCTTGTTCTTCTTCTTCTTCTTCTGCTTCTCGCGGATGGGTCACTTAGGACCACGCGGATTCGACGTAGCCTTCCTCCTTGCCCAATAGCTCTTCATATGCATGGATTTTTGTAGTTCCTGTTCCTCCGACCATGCACGTCGTGTGGGTTTCTTCTGATCATCCTCACATCCCCTTGTGTGAACAATATTCCTGATTACCTTTCTATTCATCAGATCTGGCAATCCCATCTCCACTAGGTCCCTCTCCACCTGTTCGTACCACTTTGGTCTTGTACGTTTGTTCTGCAGAAATTTGTGGATTCGGTAAGTAAGTCTCGTATGATTCATTCTTTCCAAATGGCCCATACATTGAATTCGTCTCATTCTCATGGTATCGGTAAGTTGTTTGATATTTTGTTATTAAGAATTAATTAATTGTAATGTTGGTAACAGTGAATGATATAGCCTTCTTTAGTAACTTAACTATTTTACCTTATCAAGGTAAATGTTGATACATTTTCATAACACTTGAATCAGAAGTATGTGTGGTACGATAATATTAGGAACCGGAACTGTTTTGTTATTCAGTTAGCACCACTTTAACATATTATAACCTTCATCTACCCCTACAGTAAATTGTCCTCGACTCTTCCTTCTATAACTAAGTTCGTTATTCCTGGGTGCTTTATATGTGTCCTACTAATCTATCTCTTGTCTTCATTAGTTCTCGTCCGTATCTGTTGGCATTGGATTTCTGCTCGGAGCGACAGACGCGTTCTGTGTGCCTGAACCTTAAATTAAAGCGTATTCTAGCCTGCAATGTTTGTCACTCGGCAAATGTTAGCAATGCTTGAAATACGTTCATAACCCTTGTCAAGAATTGACACATTTCTCCTTCCCCATCATTCTCCTGTAACACCACATTTCGAAAGCTTCACTTTTTCTACTGCACCAACATTTTATTTTCATAAAGCGCCACGCTCCAGATAAAGGCTTTCAAAATGACTTTCTAATGCTGCTGTTGTTGTTTCATTTGAGGTACTTGGACAAAGTGGTCATTAAGCCCCATGTACTTAGGTGTGTGAAGAATTACGTATTTTTTGGCAACGGATTTCAGCTTGGAGCGACAGATCGCGTTCTGTGCGCCTCAACTTGAGCTATTCTAGCCCGCACTGTTTGTCACTCTGGAACTGTTAGCAATGTTTGAAATATTTTCAGAATTCTTGTCTAATTGAAACAGGCTATAAGTTCCTGATGAACTGTGTTTCACTAAATAAAGAGAATGTTTCTTGGTACAGTTTTTGTCTTTTGGATTATGTTTTTTAGCCTACTTTTCACATTTTGCAAAAATGAGGAAAAAGTAGACTTATGAGATCGGGCAAATGTGTGTGTGTCGGTCTGTCCTTCTGTCTGTCTGTCTGGCTGTGTGTGTGTCCCCCCCCCCCTATCAACTCCTAAACGGCTGCAGCAATCGAAACAAAATTTGGTAGGAGTAAAGATCTATACCTGAATATCTCACGGCCATATTTGAAAAAGATGTCAGTGCTACCAACTGATAAAAAATCGGAATTGAAATTTTAGCTCCATGTTGGATATCTTGGAAGGTATGAATGGGAGCTATTTCAAAATTGGCACACGTATAGATAATAATATTGCAGTTTAATTTCCAGGAGGTCATACATGGCAGTGTTGCCAAAATGATTATAAGCCTGCTGATAGGTCCAATTTTTAAATGCATATAACTTCTACACTATCAATTGGAATTCAACCAAATTTCGTATGTTGTAAGTGTACATAAACAGATATGACTGAGCGTATTCTTAAGACCCACCAGTGCTGCCAACTGTTAATAAAGGCTCTTAATATATTTTTTCCAAATACCAATATATCAGAAAGTATGCAAGCCGACAGCTTTAAACTATGCACACGTGTAGTACCTGACATTCTATATTAATTTGGAGTAACTTATACACGTCAGTGCTACCAACATGATTCTAAGCCTGCTGAGAGGTCCAACTTTAAATACATATAACTTCCATACTATCATTTGTATTTCAACCAAATTTCGTATGTGCTATGTGTATCATAACAGATATGACTATGCGTATTCTTAAGAGCAACCAGGGCTGCCAACTGTTAATATGTGCTGTCTCTATTTTTGTTACCCTAACATCAATATATCAGAAAGTATGCAAGCCAATAGCTATAAAACTTGCACACGTATACTACCTGGCATTCTAGATGAATTTGGAGTAACTAATATACGTCAGTGCTGCCAACATGATTCTAAGCCTGCGGATAGGTCCAATTTTAAAATGCATGTAATTCTATACTAACTAATGGATTTCATTCAAAATTGGCACAACAATAGATCATATTATTTCAGATTATTTCTGACCATTACATGCATGACATTGTTGCCAACATGATATTACGTGCGCTGTTAAATCCAATGTTTAACTGTATGTAACGTCCATGCTATTCATTGGACTCCGACCAAATTTTGTATTCTGTACCTTAAGAGATGGAACTAAGAATATATTCAGTCACCAGGGCAGCCAACTGTAGTGCTATTAGGCTACATTATGCCAGGTATACAGTATTTCGAACTAATTAAAAATTTCGATATTAGCAACTTAATTTCGTCATTATTCTAGATAGATCCAAGTAGATTAATAATTGGCATGAATCTTAAATTTTAAGAAAAGTAGGCTCTTTAGTTCGTCACGGAACTTCTTGTTTTTGTACGATATAGTCCATCTGATACTTTATGTGAAGTCGTGATATTTAAGTGCCGACAAGAAATCTTTCATAAAAGCGACGTAACATTTCAGAGTGATATCACCCTAATAATAGTTTCCGAGATATAGAATGCCGATGAAATATTTCGCACAGCCGCCATGTTGGATTTGTGAGACGTAGTAAAATTTGAATGGCACGGTCGGGGTCGGTCAATATAGTACTATGACCTTGCCGAGTTTCATTGATATAGCTCCAGCCGTTTAGAAGTTATTAGGGCGGACACACACATACACACACACTGACAAAAGTTGATCTCATAAGCCTATTTTTTTTCATAAAACGAAAGAATTAAAATGAGAAGCCGAGAATACAAATGCACAGACATCAATGCGAGTTATTCCAGAATGATAAACAGAGGGACATTCAAGCCGCACCAACTAATGGCCTGTGCTCTGATTCGTCCAGTAATGGTTTACACTGTGGTGCTCTGCAACAAAGCTGATTACTGTGCTTTTTGAAGTATGCAACATTTGTACAATAATTGATGACTTGCCCTCATGCTCCACATGTTACCATCAACACTCTCTAAGCCAGGACATGGCATTTCAAGCCTGAAGGTGACACTCGTTTTTTCCCACAGATATCAGATATTCAATACTGCCAGTATTAACTCAGCACGTAATGCGCTGAATAACATCCTTGGCTGTCACCGAGGAGACCCGGGCTCTATTCCCAGTTCAATCAAGAAATTGAATTGCGGTTTGAGGACTGGAATAGGGTACACTCAGCCTCGTGAGACTAAACCAGAAACAGGTCAGTTCGGTTCCGTCCTTAGTTCTTTAAAGATAGGATAGTTCTTTCAAAAAAGGAAATTCTTGGTTTGATTCTCCTAATTTGTCAAATATTGTGAAAACCACTCATCCCACAGAGTGTTCACTTAGATCTCAAATGTAATCTATATATATAAAGCACAAAGTTTGTCTGTCTGTTTGTCTGTTATGTATACAAAATACACCGTTTCACCGATCTGAACCAAAATTTGTATACTTACCCTTTGGAACCCTGCGGGTAACCCTGTCAACTTTAAATTTCGGACAGACCACCCCATTCCCTGCATTTAGGCCCTTTTGCACAAATCTACACCGTTTCATCGATCTGAACAAAAATTTGTATACTTACCCTTTGGAACCCTGCGGGTAACCCTGTCAAATTTAAATTTCGGACAGACCACCCCATTCCCTGCATTTAGGCCCTTTTGCACAAATCTACACCGTTTCACCGATCTGAACCAAAATTTGTATACTTACCCTTTGGAACCCTGCAGGTAACCCTGTCAAATTTAAATTTCGGACAGACCACCCCATTCCCTGCATTTAGGCCCTTTTGCACAAATCTACACCGTTTCACCGATCTGAACCAAAATTTGTATACTTACCCTTTGGAACCCTGCGGGTAACCCTGTCCACTTAAATTTTCGGACAGACCACCCCATTCCCTGCATTTAGGCCCTTTGGCACAAATCTACACCCTTTCACCGATCTGAACCAAAATTTGTATACTTACCCTTTGGAACCCTGCGGGTAACCCTGTCAAATTTAAATTTCGGACAGACCACCCCATTCCCTGCATTTAGGCCCTGTTGCACAAATCTACACCGTTTCACCGATCTGAACCAAAATTTGTATACTTACCCTTTGGAACCCTGCGGGTAACCCTGTCCACTTAAATTTTCGGACAGACCACCCCATTCCCTGCATTTAGGCCCTTTGGCACAAATCTACACCCTTTCACCGATCTGAACCAAAATTTGTATACTTACCCTTTGGAACCCTGCGAGTAACACTGTCTGCTTGAAATTGGGGACAGACCACTCCATTCCCTGCATTTAGGCCCTTTGGCCCAAATCTACTCCGTTTCACCGATCTCAACCAAAATTTGTATACTTACCCTTTCGAACCCTGCGAGTAACACTGTCTGCTTGAAATTGGGGACAGACCACTCCATTCCCTGCATTCAGGCCCTTTGGCACAAATCTACACCGTTTCACCGATCTGAACCAAAAATGTATACTTACCCTTTGGAACCCTGCGAGTAACACAGTCCACTTAAAATTTCGGACAGACCACCTCATTCCCTGCAGTTAGGCCCTTTGGCATATCTACACCGTTTCACCGATCAGAACCAACATTCGGATACTTACCCTTTGGAACACTGCGGCTAACAATGTCTGCTTGAAATTGCGGAGAGGCAACTCCATCCCCTGCATTTAGGACGTTTGGAACAAATCTACACCGTTTGACCGATCTGACCCAAATTTTATATACTTACCCTTTGGAACCTGACAAGTAACACTGTTCACTTTAAATTTCGGACAGACCACATTATCCCCTGCTTTTTGGCCATTTGGCACAAAACTACACCGTTTCACGGATCTCACCCAGATTTTGCATACTTACCCTTTGGAACGCAACGTGTCTACATGACATTTCGGATAGACCATTCCATTTACTGCATTTAGGCTCTTTGGCAAAAATGTACATCGTTTCGCCCATCTCAACCAATCTCTATGTAAGTTACTTACCCTTTGGAGCCCGACGAGTAACACTGTCTGCTTAACTTTCGGACAGAGCACTCCATTCCTTGTATTTAGACCCTTTGGTACACATCTACATAGTTTCACCAATCTGGACCAAAATTTGTATACTTAGTTACTCTTTGGAACCTAACGAGTATCACTGACCACTTTAAATTTCGGACAGACCGCCCCTTTCCTTGCATTTAGGCCCTTTGGGAAAAATCTGCACCGTTTCACTGATCTGAACCAAATATTTTATACTTACCCTTTGGAACCCGACGAGTAGCACTGTCGACATGAAATTTTGGACAGACCAATCTATTTCCTACATTTAGGCCCTTTGGCACAAATCTACACGGTCTCACCGATCTGAACCAAATTTTACATACTTACCCTTTGGAACCCGATGAGTAACACTGTCCAATTGAAATTTCTGACATACCACTCCATTCCCTGCTTTTAGCTGAGGAATTCCTCGGGGTTGCCAGCTTCCCAACTCACCAGCCATGAGCCTTTGAGGGTGTACCCGAAGTGGTGGGGCTACACACACGCGCCTCGTTGAGGGCCTTGAGCAGAAGACAGGAGATATTATGAAAAGGAAAAGAAGGCAGACCCCTCGAAGAATGAGGGTATCAGGAAGTATGAGACAACGGCCAATTAAGGCGGGAAATTGAAAGACTCCTTAGCCCTCGGATACCCTAATACAGTCGGGATCGGAAGAGAACAAGAGTTGACCAAGGGAGGCCGACAGGAAAGAGAACTGAAAGGAGCCCGGCTCCAGGAAGTGAAGAGATGCCAGACTCAGCTGGGGTCCCGTGGTCGCAAACCCACGTCCCACAAGTTGTGAGACCCTGGGGGGGGGGGGCAGTTGTGAAAATAGCTTGCTGATTCATCGCGAGGTGACATATGACAGGACTTTCCAGAGCTCGCCGTGTTATCTGCTGTCTATGCTGATGCCAGCACAGGGCCGTTGCGAAAGAGTGAGCGATTCCCGACCAATCTAAATAGGACGGGGAACCCCGAACGTGTGTCATCATATTTCGTCATCATCTGTGATCATCTCAAGTTCGTGCAGCTTGGACCCATATTCTTTGCCGAGCAGTACGCCATAAACTCTTCCACTAGACGCATCGAGTACAGGCCTAAGCCAGAAAATAAGGTTGAGACTTTGGAAGACATCGAAGCTCGACATCTGAATTACCTATATCAGTTTTAAAATAACACCATGTTCGTTTAGTAGTCATTTGTTCATTACCTTATTATTATCCTCATCATAAGTGCAAATGACCTAGATGTTACGCGCATCATACCACTAATTACCACCGCATAAAGTCTTTCTCGACTGTGATTTTTTATTTTTATTTTTATTTTTTTACAATACATTGTGTACATTATAAGTTGAAGTGTCAATTCAATAACGGTAGTAGTTTCCCTTATCACCCTCATCATAAGCGCAAATGACCTAGATATTACGTCCTCATTGTCTTTGGGGGCTAATGTCCTAGATTTAAGTCCATTATATTTCTAAGGAGACTTTAAGACATTATCATCATTCCACCGGGCGAAGCCGGGTACTACTGCTAGTATCTATATAAAGCACAAAGTTTGTCTGTCTGTTTGTCTGTTATGTATACAAAACTACACCGTTCCACCGATCTGAACAAAAATTTGTATACTTACCTTTGGAACCTTGCGAGTAACCTTGTCAACTTTAAATTTCAGAGAGACCACTCCAATCGCTGCGTTTAGGCCTTTTGGCACAAATCAACATCGTTTTACCGATATGAACCAAAATGTGTATACTTACCGTTTGGAACCCTGCGGGTTACACTGACCACTTTAAAATTTCCTTCATTTAAGTCCTTTGGCACAAATCTACACCGTTTCACCGACCTGAACCAAATTTTACATTCTTATCCTCTGGAAACCGACGAGTAACACGTCCATTTTAATTTTACGGACAGACCACTCCATTCCCTGCATTTAGGCCCTTTGGAACAAACCTGCACCGTTTAACCGATCTGAACCAAATTATACATACTTACCCATTGGAACCCGACGAGTAACACTGTCTACATGAAATTACGGACATACCACTCCATACGCTGCCTTTAGGCCGTTTGGCACAAATCTACACAGTTTCACCGATCTGAACCAAAATTTGTCTACTTACCCTTTGGAACACTGCGGGTAACACTGTCCTCTTTAAATTTCAGACAGACCACTCCTTTCCCTGCATTTAGGCCCTTTGTCACAAATCTACACCGTTTCACCGATCTGAACCAAAATGTGTATTGTTACCCCTCAGAACACTTCGGGTAACACTGTCCACTTTAAATTTCAGACAGACCACTCCTTTCCCTGCATTTAGGCCCTTTGGCACAAATCTACACAGTTTCACCGATCTGAACCAAAATTTGTATACTTACCCTTTGGAATCCTGCGATTAAAACTGTCCACTTATAATTTCAGACAGACCACTCCAATCCCTGCGTTTAGGCCCTTTAGCACAAAATCTGCATCGTTTTACTGATCTGAACCAAAATTTGTATAGCTACCCTTTGGAACCCTGCGGGTAACACTGTCCACTTTAAATGTCCCTGCATTTAGGTCCTTCGGCACAAATCTACACCGTTTCACTGACCTGTCTAATCATTTAAATTAGCTGCTGGCTGCGCGAGCGAAGCGAGCGAGCCAGCGGCGTTTGGGCCAGGTACGCGGTGCGACTAAGCGCTCCTTATCCTGGTGTATAACTTGAAAAAAGGGGGTTAAAAGTAAATTAATAAAATTGATTTATGTGATATGAGTTTTAGGTTAAAATAGAGGTGCCTGCCGGGGCAGCTAGCGACCAACAGCCTCCCCGGAGGCCGCTGGCGTGATATCAAATTGATGGCTTTTAAGCTTGCGCTGTATTTGAAGTTTGAGGTATTTAATAGTTTAAATGTTAAGTTGATTCAAGTTATTATATATTAGCGTTATGTAAAAGTGTTATTAGAAGCTAGAAATTTCTGTCTCGTTCACTCGACCGCCACATACCCTCCCGGCCATGGCGTGACATCAGCAGTCGCCTCAGCTTGATGATAATAATAAAATATGAAGGTTTTCAAGTTGTAACTTTAAGCTTTAAGAAAGGAAGACGGACCACTAGTGGGTTAATGTTTGATAGTATGAAATGATAGATAGACCTGTAGTAGGTTAGTTTGTTTAAAATAAAAAATTGATAGTAATAAGCCTCGCTAATGATGAATTTAAATGACTTCAATGAGATGTGAGATGTGTTTTGAGCTGCTGCGCTGTGATTGGCTGTATTTGAACTTGTTGGCTGGCCGGGTAGCTGTGCAGGGCTGTGATTGGTAGTTGAGATTTGGCCTGTTTAGTGTATTTTCGTAAAGTAATTTTGTGTTTTTTTGTTTGAAAATGTGTAATTTAGAGGTGTGGCTGCGCTGTGGAGTAGTTTTGGTTAGGATATCACTTTCGATTTAGGTGTAAAAGTTAGTCAGACGTTCCAAATTGCAACAAGGGCCTGTGATTGGCTATCTGTGTTCTGTAGAGTCTGCTGGTGAATATTGTAATTTGAGCTCCTAAAGGGAGTTGAAAATGGAGTAATTTAGCAAATACGGAGTTAATAATTTAATTTTGTGTTGAGGAACTGGTAAATTAGCCGGCCCCGTGGTGTTGGGGTAGCGCGGATGCCTCTCACCCTGAGGCCCCGGGTTCGATCCCCGGCTCCGTCAGGGATTTTAAAACGGGCGTGAGGGCTGGAATGGGGTGCACTCAGCCTCGTGAGGACAATTGAGTAGCTGTCTGACAGTAAGACAGCGCCTCGATCACGAATACCAAGATTAACGGCCTAGGGGACCCGACGCGCTGATCACGCGTCACCCCAATATCTGCAGGACCAAATGGCTGGGCAGCGGTCGCTTGGTAGGCCTTAGCCCGTCATGGGCTGTATAGTGCCAGGGGTTGATTTTTTTTTGTTGACTTTTGGAACTGGTAAATTAGGGTGTCTATGAGATGTATGTGGCCCGCCAGCCTGCAGCGCGCCATCACAGATGGTCAGGCTATCGCCTAATCCCCAGGCAGGCGCTCCACGAGGCCGCGGTTCCTGTGTTCGAATGAGGAAAATTGCTGGTAAGTCTTATCGTTCCCACGGCCTGCGGGGCACCACCCCGGGTGGGTCCTCCATGGCCAGCCCCCCAGGCAGGCATCCCGCGCAGTCGCGGTCGGTGGGGAAAGACGTGTTGGCTGATGAGGACTGTTTAAAGTGTAATAGAGGCTAATTGCGAGAGTATCTGGAGTATGTGAGTGAGGGCTGTGTTCTGGGTTTGCGCGGGAGGAGGAATTGTTAGTGACATGAGGGCTGGGATGGATGAGTTGGTGTTTTGTCTGCGCTGCAACTGCCTTCGCCTAATGGCTGTTTTAATGTATTTGCAACCACTGAAAGAGGCTGCATGTGTACCGCCACAATTGACGCACTTAGGCGTGTCTCTTTGAGCCTTGCAAGCAGTGTGATGATGAGTATCACTGCATCTGTTACAGCGGGTGGCGTGGGGACAACTAGCAGCATTATGGTACAATATTTGGCAGTTGTAGCATTGAATAATACGTGTAGAGTGTGGTTTGGATGAGGGAACAACGTTTCGCCCGTGTTTTTTTTATTGATAGGTTGAATGTACTGTGTTTGAGGGAGGGTGGGAATCAAATGAGACGTCACTCTCTGAGGGAGGAGCGACAGTCAGAGGCGTGTCAGAGTTCTGCGTTGTTTGAGAGCTTTCGTTTTCTTGTACGATTTGGCTGGAGTCTAAATGTTTGTTAGTGCCTGAACTGGTGAATTGAGTGTTTTTGTGTTTCCCTTTGGGCTCGATGTGTGGTAGGGACGTCTGAGTCCATCTCTGAGCGATGTCCGGGAATGTTTTTGAGTGTTCGTGATGTATTTCTTTAGTGTCTGTCTGAGAGCACTTGGAGTATTTGAGTATTGGCGGCAAGGGCGGAGTGAAAGGAATTGTGGATGTTGTATCCTCCTGTTTGGGCTCGTAAGTGTCGTCCGTTTGTGACTGGGCTGTGTCGAATGTGGATTCTTGGTATGGCATTTGTATGACTGACGGAATGGCCGGATGACTCAATAGAGCTCTCCTGATGGTGCTGAGGCGAATGTCTTTGGTAGGACTGATGGCGATACGATTGTTGCGAAGTTCCTCAATCTGGGTGATGCACTTCGCAATTGGTGTAAGCACACTGATTATTGCTCCTCTGAGTGAGCTCATGTAGGTGTTATTTTTAGGGGGACGAATTATAATCAGCGTGCATTTTGGGGATCGCCGAGTAGGTGATTCATACCACAGCCCCTGCCCAAAATCAAAGTCTGGGAAGGTGCCGTGACAAGGTGTTGGAGGAGGCGAACTGCAGGTGTATTCAGGGTCCGGGGGACCTGCAGTTACATAGAATAGTTCACCCCAGAGGGCGTTGGTGTTGGTGTTCATGTTGCGAGTGTTTGTGAGAGTGTGTGAATTAATTGAGATGGATGAAGAGGGTCAAATGCCTTTAGCAGACCCGTATGGAATTAATTTGGCTCGCCCAAGAAGATTAGCCAGTCGTATATGGTTTCCAGTTATTGAGCAGAGGGGCTGCGACAATATACGAGCTGTCTATGGAGAATTACCAATTAATTAATTGACTAAATAATTAATTAGGCCGTTGGGGGTGAGGAGGAATAAGTATTGCTTGGCGGCAACTCAAGATTGATGGGACTTGCTTGGCTTGGATGGTACGGTAGGTGGGTAGGCAATAATGACTTGGTATCAACAATGGGGTAATGGTTAGAAGTGGGATTGTTGAATTGAATTGGGATATGCGATAGGGTTAATGGTTGAACGTAGACTCGATGGCAGCGATGGCGTAGTGGCGTGAAAGGTGGATCATCGATTTCATGAAATTCGAAGAGTTCGGCGGAGTCGTGGCAGGAGTTCGGAGTAGCATGCGTCCTGTTCGGCAGCTAGACTCGGAATCACACAAACCCTTCACCGACCTGAACCAAATTGTACATACTTATTCTCGGCAACCCGATGAGTAACACTGTCCACTTTAATTTTCGGACAGACCACTCCATTCCTTGTATTTAGGCCCTTTGGAACAAATCGACACATTTCACCGATCTGAACCAAATTGTACATACTTACCCATTGGAACCCGACGAGTAACACTATCTACATGAAATTTCGGACAGACAACTCCATTCCCTGCATTTAGGCCCTTTGGCACAAATCTACACCGTTTCACTGATCTGAACCAAATTTTACATACTTAGCCTATGCCTACCCTTTGGAACCCAGTGGGTAACAGTGCCCACTTTAAATATCGGACAGACCATTCCATTCCCTGCATTTAGGCCCTTTAGTTCAAATCTGCACCATTTCACCTAATTGCACCAAATTTCACATACCATTTGAAACCCTGCTGATATTTTTGGAAAACCTTCTCCATTCCCTACATTTAGAGTAACAGACAAGAGGAACTTGAAAACCACGTTTTAAGGCCCTACAACCACTCATGTCCGTAGCGGTGTAACTGTAAGAATATTTTAATAAGTCTATTGTTCGCTGGCAACGACGCCCCTACCCGTGTTCTGGTGCAGCATTACAAAAATGGTTAGGGCTACATCTTGCGCTGCTTATAAATTGCAGTCACGGGGAGAAATTAGTGCCAAAAGATTTATTTGGCCCCTTAAAACCGTTATCATAATGAAAATATTATGCCTCAGTATAAGTGCGATGGTGTTGGTGCAGTACATTGAGGTTATGAAATGCAATAAGCGTTGGTGCTTTCAAATTTACTTTCATCCATCCCGATCATCGTTGAGCGGTATGTGGCGATAAATAACACTATTGCTACCTCAGGAGTTCAGGACAGCCGAAGTTTTCCAAAGTGCTGAGATTATTTTTCTATGGAGCTATGCGACACATTACGACACTATTGGTCTCTACTTTTCTAACAGCCAATGAGATATAGGCCCTATGCAGTGTCTTTTATTTCACTTACTCCTCTTTCTAATCAGATTTTTCAATTCGTTTTTAAATTAAATGTGTCAGTTCTGTAGTTAGTAAATAGCCGTTTCCCTGTTCATTATTATCATTACGGGAAAGAGACCTGGATGTTACGTCCATTACACTGTGCTACTTATCACTCGCTCTACCACCACCACAAAAAATTACATGTAGTAGTATTCATTATCATCCATAAAACAAATAAATCCACCGAGCGAAGCCGGGCACTACTGCTAGTATTGCATATTATTCAGGTTGCTACCCTCTCAGGTAGGCTTGTGGGTGCTTGGCAAAGGGTAGTTGTGTGATGGGGGGATGCTCAGAAGAGGGGGCGACTTCCTGGAACGAGGTTGGGACTGTAAGGGTGCGTGTGTGTGTTGGGGGATGTATGGATGAACGCGTGTCGAGCGAATAGAGGTGGGCTCAGGACGGGCACTCCAAATGGGTTTGTGCGCGGGCCATTTGCTTGGTCAACGGCACGCGTACGCGACCTTGGAGCGGTCGCCTGATAGTAGCTGAGTCGGTGAGAGAGCCACAGGCTGTTATCTTCACGACCTTAGGGAAATCAGTGTACGCGGGAATAAATGACAAGAGGCAGAAATTACTTATGCATAATTATGATTTGAGTCGTCCAGTTCAAAACTCGTTTAATCCACTTGTGAATAAGACTCATTTTCATGAGAAACGTTTCTCTGGACTTTGCCTCACGTCTCTTTTGTGTTTGATGTTTTCTACTTTTTTCTTTTTGCTTTGTGTTTTTGGTTTTTGGTTTTGTGTTTTCTTTGTGCTTTTAAATTTTACTTTTTGCTTTTCTTTCTTGGTTTTGTGTTTGTATTCTGCTTTTGCTTATTTTTGAATTTTGCTTTTTGCTTAGTGTTTCTTTTTTCTCTGCTTACGTTTTTGAATTTTGCTTTTAAAAACAAAAAACATAATAAAATAAAACGAAACAAAAAACAAAACAATTCTAAACAAAATAAAACAAAATTAAAATAAAACAAAGTCGCCTCCGTAGCGTAGCGGTCAGCATGGTTAGCTGCCGCCCCGGAGGTCCTGGGTTCGATTCCCGGCTCTGCCACGAAATTTGAAAGGTGGTATGAGGACTGGAACGGGGTCTACTCAGCCTCGGGTGTTCCAAATGAGTAGAGGGGGTTCGATTCCCACCTCAGTCATCCTCGAAGTGGTTTTCCGTGGTTTCCACTTCGTCTTCGGGCAAATGCCGGGTTGGTACTGTCCCCGTTTACCCGGATAGTAGGCTGTCAGATATCCGCCCCCTCAATCGGATTGCCAACAATCAATCGCACCAGCTCAGCTACATCAATGAAAATGGCACTGACAGATACTACCGAGGTTTGAACACAGAAGTTACCAAGAAAAATTATTGTGGAACACACCAAAATAGACGGGGTTTCATACTTACTCTTACTTACCTCTTATAAATATCTCGGGGATTGGGTTGACAACAGGATCATTAAAGTATGTTCTCACAATAACCTTCACCATGACATTTAAAAATGAACCAGACCGAAGGCAAGAACTTTGAACTGTACAAAAGCTTTATTTCCAAATAAAGAGTATGATTTTCACAACTCAACAAAATAAACGTGGCTATCAGTAGCCTATGTCAATCTGACTACGTCCTCCTAAAGGACTTGCAAATTATCAAACAATATGTTAGCTCCCATGAGCTCAAAATACCGTAACATTTTAAAACACATTTGGATTGGATGAGGAAGTCAGGACGAGACATATATAGAGCACTTGGTTTCCTTTTAATAAACATGAGAATTGTATTTATAGTCGCAAGGCCAGAGTGTGGACGACCTCACCCGCTGATAACCAGTTGTTGGGACAGCTGCAAGCTACCCTCCAACCTGTTGCATACTTGTCAAATGGACTCCCTTCTCACATGCTACGTTACGTAAGAATACAGCTCTCTTTTAAAGCTTTAAATGTCTACAAGACAACTCATACATATTGACGCAAATCTTTCAAATGCTTAACTCACATCCCACTGGATTATTTTAACTATCCTTAAACTTGTTAAGTTATCATCCAAATGTTTAATCAGCATAGTTTAGAGTATAAAACACACTCTTAAATGTTTATAACAAAATCACATAAATTATTTATAACAATTAGAAATTGTTTATAATATTGTCGAAAATAATTACAAAAATTTTAAACACGCCTTTAACATTACTTTCGTTCCACATTATTGTCAAAGATATTTACATTTATTATTTACAATATCAACATTTAAATTATTTAAATTAATAATTTAAGAAATACATTGAACCACATGTTTTATCCGGTTGGTAAATTCATAATCGTGTTTAATATAATCGACCAATGAAGGTTAGTTATACATGTACATGTCATAATCTGGTTTAATAAAGGTTGTAATAATTTTAATTATTTGTGACGGTAATCTTCATTCAAAATCTTATCTCAAATTCTTTCAAAACTCTTGTTAATTATAACAGTAAATTCACTTGATTAATTTTCAACGAACTATGACAATACACTCTAGCGGAAAATACTTCGCTTACAAAATAATGCACAAACTGCATTCAAAATAGCCCAAAATTCATCATATATTAATCTATATGGCATTAAAATCTTCCACAGCATTTACAAAAACCTCCCCTAACACAATCTTTATCATTATTAATTACTGTGGGAATCTCCTTCATTTATTTAAGGGCATTATACATCAGCGACTTTCAACATGTCCGCTGCACTATCGATTATACATTCATAGTTCCACTTAAAAATTCTTATATCAATAATTGTTTCAAAACTGTTGTCATTTAAACTTCGTGGATTTCATTCATGAATCGAAATGAAATAAAAATTTGCCAATCACAAACAAATTTAATAGTGAATACGCTTATATACGCCTGTCTGGTCTATCAAAATTTAAGATTAACATCTTCAAAGAATTGTAGTATAAAAATACTATCATCAAACAAAGTGCGACTAACTGCAAAATAGTCGAATAGAATCCAATTAGACTGGGGAATGCAAACATCATTATATAAATCTCTATATGAGAAAAAAAACTAACACAAGTTTCACGAATTTAATGCATTCAATAATTCATAATTAATGTTCATCTTTCACAAAATTGCCTAAGATGCAATGGTCGTTCATGACTGACGATAAATGTCTGTGTTGTAATCAATTCAAATAACGACTAGCATTTCCAAGATCGTCGACAACGTACTGGATTTTAACGCTCTAAAATCATTTAAATGTTCTTCCTTCTTGATGATGACAGAAAATTGGTCAAAGTAATTAAACTGGGGTAGAATTACTTTAATAAAGTGACACGCTGTCTGAATTTAAATCTGCCATAAAAATCATTAACTTACAGTCAAATCGTGACTACAAAAATAAGCAAATTACTGAAAAATCTAAATATCAGTCTCAACTGATTCAAAATCATTTAACTATGCCCATGACATAACAATGTCTTAATAAAACGTCGAAAAAGGCATAACTCATCAAGGTGTATTGAGAATAGGAATCTCAAATAAGAATATCGGGCAAAAAAAACATGAGGACAAAAATATGGGAAAAATGGTTGCTCAAATATTGCTAAGAAACTCAAATACAATAAACGTTCACGACTACCTTATCTGCCGATTGACGTTCCAGAGGAAAATTCCTCAAAGAAGACTGTTGATGGATCCATTTCACCAAGTTAAAGCTGAGCTCCATCCTCGAAACCAGAAACAGCACCATCGGAGAATCGAACTGCTTCACGAAGACGAACGACATCCTTCCGGCAATAATCTTCTTTGTGAGTCGGGACAACCCTGACCTCTCTTGAAAAATCCCTGAAGTTCCAGTTGAAAATCGCCATGAAGTTTTTGTATAAATTTCCGAAGAAATATTCATATTCAAAAAGTATGAAATCATTTCTATTGCTGTTTGATAGTATTCAGCCTTTAATCACGAAACATGGGTGTAGATGGTTATTTACCACATGTTCGCTTGTATGGAATAGCAATTAGCGAAGTTCCATGCTGCTATCTTACTCCGTTGAAATATGTCCCAATTGCATTAAGTCCTTTAGCCTTCCATATGCTCTTCGGTTGTAGTATTAGAAGAACAAACTGCCTTATTAAATTGCTCCATTATACTGCAGTGTTGTGTCACAAAAGCAATCTGAAGTCTCCCTATTTCACTAGCCCTGTCAGCCGTAGCGTAGAGTCTGGCTATACAAAGTGTTTCTCCTGTGGCGAGAAAATCACTTTTGTCAGTCGTCTAATATTGTCAATAACTTCCAAAATACTTCCTCGAAATTGTTCAGCTTTTCTACAGTCCTTACTGTAGCAATGCACAAGAGAATTAGCTTATAAGCGACCGCTAACTGTTCACAGCTAATCTTGTAGAAGCGTTATAAGTGTCGTTTCAACTTCACCTAGATTTACTTCACAGTAAACCTGCACTGCTTGTAAGTTCGACTCCCGTTTTATGCAGTGGTTTCACCACGCGTTACAAAGACGACTTTTTCACTAATAATCTCACTCGACGTTTCACTGAAATGACTATTTGAGATCTGACGATTGAATATCAGACGATTTATAATCTGAGAATGAGGAATGAGCGAATGAGGCTCCTCTCTTCTGCGCAAGGCCTTTTATGAACTTCATGAGGGGCGTATCTATCCCTTCCATCGCGTGTTACTGCGTCATCGCTAGAAGTTCCAACTTCGTCAATACATGACGGATTTTCAAAATTCAAAAACTGAAAATAAATTTCACCAAAATTCCAGAACAATGCCTCTACTGCAAATGGATTTCCACAATTCTGCATTCCAAAAAGTAATAAAAAATACCATAGTTTCAGCAATCTCCGTCTTCCTTCAGACTATCGTTCATTGGTTTAAGTCTCCCCTCCAATAGCATAATTTCTTCCTCAGCAGAATTCCACGTTTCCTGCGACTGCGTCGTACATCTCGGATCCTTCTCGAATAAATGCTGACGTCACTGAGAATCTCAGCTCAAGTAGCCTGTCGGCATAACGTCTGCGTCATCCGTGCTTACGTCATGACTACCCACGTCATAACTATGACAGCCATAGCTTTCGCTATAATTTCCAAAATAGCCACCGTGGTCTCTATATAATTCAATTACGGGGGCATTCTCCTCTCACCACGTTTTAAAAACAGTTGCAAATTGTTTTTAAACTCAGTGTTACAAGTACCTCAACTCTCTTGAACACGAAATTGAATTATTACTGGCTTACTCTAGGATAGTATCTTTTTAAATTTCCAGCATTGAACTTGCCGTAAATGACATTATTCTCATCATCGTAGAGTTCATAGCAGTTGTTTCCATAGGCGTTCGTAATCCTAAACGGCGCCATGAATACATTTCCAAATTTGGGGTATATTTTCTTGCTCATATCAGCCTTGACAGGTCTGCGTAATAATACAAGATTTCCAACTTGTAAGGGTGCACCAAAGCGTTTTCCAGCTACTCTTTTCAATCGTTTCTCTGCTGCTTTCTGGAGTTGTTCCTTCGCCTTGTCAATCCTCTGCTGCCTTCCTAAGTCGGGATCTCTAGAAATGTGGTTGAAAAGATTATCCCACGGCCTTTCTGGGTTTCTTCCAAGATGAAGTCGCATTGGCACTTCTCCTGTGCTCTCCTGCACTGTAGAATTCAGACATTCCTCTATAAGGGGTACAAATCTCACCCAACCAGAATGATCATTTGGACAGAAAATTCGACAGAATTTCGAAAATTCAGCCATATATCTTTCTGAGGAATTCGATTCTGGGTAACGCACGCTTGAAAATAAGTGCTTAATGCCAAGCCTTTCCATATCCGCTGCAAATTCCACGGACGTAAACTGCGTTCCATGATCTGACAGTAGATATTCTGGTATACCAGCTTTAGGAAATACAGCATTTTCCAGTCTGCTTACTACGTTCCTTGTGTTCGCTTTCTGCATGGGACTCATTGTAACAAATTTTGAGAAAACATCCACGGTAACCAACAGGTACTGGTTACCCTGATATCCCTTCGGACAGGGGCCAAATATGTCCGTCGCCATTAGTTCGTTTGGCTTAGAAGGAATCATAGCCTTCGGTTTACCTTTTAATAAAGCAGAAGCATACTTTGCTCTTTGACATTTGTCACAAGATCGAATGACCTTGGCAATGCTGGAACGCATGTTAGTCCAGATAAATCTCTCTTTAAGAGTATTAAGAGTCTTATCTAAACCGGCATGTCCAGTTGCGTGATGAGCTACCCACACTAAATTGACAACAAGTTTAGGTGGCACGACTATTCGGAGTTTTGTATGCGCAGAGTCAGCATACTTGCATACGATGTCTCCACTCAAGACAAAGTGTCGTGAATTTCTCCGTGTAACTGCATAGTCAACATCAGTATTGTCCATGTAACCCTTGAGGAACCTGTACATTTTCCTTATTGGAGCGTGTCTCTTCTGTGACACACCGATTCGGGCTAACCTCCTAACGGTTTCTTGATCTTCTTGCTCCAATTGTACATGGTGTATCTGCACATTTTTAATAGGGTTACGTGATAGAGCATCAGCCAGTAAGTTATCTTTCCCAGGCTGGTGGACGATAGTGGCGTTAAACTGTTGGGTGAACAAAGCCCAACGTGTCAATCTATCACTCGACATGTCAGTTTGCAGCATAAACTGAAGTGCTTTATGGTCAGTAATAATGATGACCTTATGTCCCAGCAGTATTTTCTTCCAGGCTTGCAGTGCTGTTACAAAAGCTAACGCTTCAAGCTCCGTCGTGAAGTAATTTTCCTCGTGTTTCTTCAACTTCCGACTAGTGAACGCAATGTAGTGCTTGTTGCCTGCCTCGTCTTTCTGGTATAAGACTGCACTAATGCCTACTCTTGATGCATCAGACTCAATATAGAACACCTTCTCAAAGTCTGGGTACTCCAGTTTCACATTATTTCTGAGCATCTCTTTTGCTTTCTCAAAAGCCTCGTCTGCAGCGGTACTCCATTTCCATCTGTTATTCTTCTTGAGTAAGTCATACAGAGGAGCCATAATTTCCGAGTATCTTGGACAGTGGCTGATAATAAATTGGCATGCTCCTACAAATTCTCTGACTTGTTTCACCTTAGTTGGCTTTGGAAATCTCGTGATCGCATCTACTTTTTTCATGTTTGGATGATATCCATCTTTATCAATAGTATGCCCCAAGTAATTTATTTCCTGTTTCAAGAATTGACATTTTCCAAAATTCACCTTGATATTGGCCTCCCGTAAATTCTCGAACAACTTTCTCAAGTGCACTAAATGTTCTGCGGCGTTGGGTGAAGATACGATTAAATCGTCAATGTAGCAGATTACATTTTCTTTCACTTCGTCAGTGAGCTTACTATCAAGTGCTCGAATAAGTGCTGGTCCACTGTTAACCATACCAAAAGGCATTCGGACAAAGACCCATGACGTCTGGTCAAATAGGAATCCAGTGTACTGCATACTATCTTCTTCTAGCTGAACTTGATAAAATGAAGACGTCAAGTCAAGAACGCTGAAACATGCTCTCCCTTTGAATTTTCGAAGCAGATCTCTAATCTTGGGTGGTCGGTCATTTTCTGGAAGAATCTTCAAGTTAATGGTCCTGGCATCGAGACAAAGACGTATCTGACCATTACTTTTCTTCACTACTGTGATGGGGTTTATATAAGACGACGCCTGTTTTTTAATAATCCCGTCTACCTCCATTTTTCTGATTAACCCTCGTACTTCTTGATAGTATTTCTCAGGAATGGGGTATATTCTCTTCTGGTAAGGGGTTTCATCTGTCAGCCTTATCTTGTATTTATAATCCTTAATCAATCCAGGCTTTTCATCGAAAATATCTTGGAATTCCTTTATCAGATCCTCAAATTCCCCCTGAATTTCTTCAAATCCTTCAGTTTTTCTACTGGGTATTTCTGCTAAATTTTCCACTTCATTAACTATAGTATTCAAAATTTCTTCCCTAAGGTCTATTTCCAGACTGTTTTTCACGTCCTGTTTTTCTATCTCTTCTGTGATTATGTACCCATCATTAAAGCTAATACTTCTGTTCTTCATGTCAATAATAGCTCCGACCTTCGATATAAAATCGATTCCAAGCACCATATCAAAATTGATCTTGCTCACCACAATGAAGATCTGTTCATAATTCCTTCCATTGATCTCAAAGTTCAATAACACTTGAATCTTGCACTTCACTGCCTTATCTTGGAATATCCCTCTCACTTTGACGGTAGAAACAGGTAGAACTGTCATGTTCTCTCCTCTTAGCAGACTTTGATAACATTCCTCTGAAATGATGGAGATAATTGCACCAGTATCCATCAGGGCTTTATACTGTTGTCCATCAATCCGTACAGAAATAATGGTTAAGGCACATGGTCTTTCCTCTTTAACTATACCCCTCTCTTCTAGCAAATCTTCATCAGGCACTTCATATATCTCATTAATCGTAATCAGGTGTGGTGTGGCAATGTATTTACAGGTTCTCACTGTCGTTGAGAAATCGGCGTTTTTTTTTGTGTTACCGACCTCAAAATTCTGCTGGCTCGTAGAAGGCCCAGGATCGATTACAACATCCTGCCTTTTCTTTTGGTTGTCGGCTTCTTTTTCCCGTAATTCTTTCAGGTATTGCTGGCTTTCCTTCTCTCTTTCCTGATACTGATCGGGTGTCATAACCTGACCTTGAGGATTCTGATTTCTGTTTTGGTTCTGGTTATTCCTATTATACTTCCTGTTATAACCATTATTGTTGTAATATCTGCCTCTTCCATTGTAATTTCCTCGGTTATAGTTCCAGCCTCTTCTCTGTTGATACGGTCGGTAACCTTGCGATCTGTTATTTCGAAACTGATTATTCCTGTGAGGACCTACATTGTCAGTTTTCTCCTCATCTGGCTTGTCAGTTTGTTGGACTTGGTCCATATATACAGTGTTTATTTCTTTAAAGTCATGCCTTTGACCTTTCTGCACCACGTTAGGCATTGGACTTGTGTAGTCTAACCTCCTCAGTAATTCATCCATGCTGGTTAAATCCCTGATGTTGGACGAAATTATTAGTCTTCTCACCTCAACTGGCAGCATACGAGAAATCGCATCAATGAGTTGCTCCGTGGACAATGGGGGTTGTAAGAATCTCAAGCGGGATAATTGACTCGTAAAGAAATCAGCGTACCGCGTTGGAAGAGTACCGGAGTATTTTCTTGAATACACCTCCGCTCTTAACGAATTCTGCGCTTCTATGGACCAAAATCGTTTGATTAATGCCTCTGCAAACTCGTCAAAGTTACTGAATGTGTATCTAAATGCGCGAAACCATTCGAGGGGTCCTCCAATCAAATATCTCTCCACTATCTTCATCTCTCTCTCTCTGGGAATGTGAGCTTCGATGAAATAATCTTTGAGGTTCCTTACATATTCGATAGGTGTCAAACTATCCGTGTTACTGAATTTTTGCGGTTTATCTTCAAAATTCCTGATGACCGTTACGTTCCTCGGATATGAATCCGGGTAGTTTTTCCCACTATCACGATAGTTCCACTCAGGTTCCATATTCCTCTCGTCATCTTCCTCCCTGAATCTGGATATACGTTCTTCAGGAGTCACGTCTCTCTCTTCTGGATCTAGGTTATATCTTCTGGCATAATTCCTACTGGTTTCGCAAGCCAAGCCTTGTGTATCCTTGTCAGTGATTTCCGTTAAGACTTTCTTGATTAACTCTTCTTTGTAGGTCTCCATTAAATTAGCTTCTCCTAACTTCAAATTCTGTAGTTTACTCGTCGTTTCATTCACATCAGAGACAACTTTATGAATCTGTTCCTCTAATGCAGATTTTAATGTTTGCACATCCCGACCTAGTTGTGTTCTATCTTCAACTTGTCTTTCGGATAGCGAATCCATCCTGACGCTTAAATCTTTCCTAATCTGTACTACTTCATTGTTAATATCAATTTGAGTACTGGCAAGTTTCCTTTCAATACGATCCTGAATTTGGGTTACATGTTCCCCACTTGACCTATTCCACTCTTCTTTCCATATTGCTACATTTTCCGTTAACATTTCTGCTATGTCTAATTCAATATCCTCTTTCAATACTTTATTATGGTCTAATACTTGGGTTCTCATGACCTCTACATCAAACTTTAAACCTTCTAAAGACGCTGTCGTTCTAACTGACTCATCAACTAGCCTAGTCGTTAATGCACTTATATTACGTGTACAAAGAGTTTTCGAATTTTCTATCTCTTCCCTGACTTTATTTACATCAGTTTGGACTTTAGCAACGTCTACGAAAACTGTGTTGACCTCTACTTGAATTTTATTTATGTCACTTTGCATCTCGTTTACATCCGAATGAATGTTATTAATATCAACCTGAACATTGGACACATCAGTTCTAACATTTTGGATTCCTCTTTGGACTTCCTCAACCTTGTCTTGGACAGTCGCAACATCATTTTTGACAACAACTACCTCAGCCCTAGCACAAGAAATATCACTACGGACATTAGCAACATCTAAATTCAACATTGTAAGATCTTTATGCACATTAGCAACATCAATTTTAACATCAGCAACATTTTTATGCATATTAGACACATCTATTTTAACATTGGACATGTCTGAGCGCATGTCAGTTACAGTATTCTCAATTCCTTGGGTATTAATCTGTAAACGCGACATATTATCCTCTAAGTTAGCAGAACTAGTCTGAAGACCCTTCAAACTTTCATCCATGCTAGCTTTCAAGTTAGCAGACAAATTACTAGCATTCTCCTCCATTCGACTAGTATTCCTAGCTTCCATCTCCTTCATACTTTCATTCAGCATCTGCTTCATACTACTATTTATGTTAGCAGACATCTCCGCTAACATCATCTTCAAACTTTCATCTGCCATTACAATATTATTCAAAAATTAGACTGCTGTAGGGACATACATCAAAAGTGCAAAATAACAACATTTGAGCAACACTTTTCACCATATATGAATTTGATCAATTTTCTGTCTTAAATCTAACTTATAACTACCTTATAATTAACTTTCGAAGACACTTCATGTTGAAACAAACTCAAGCACATGTTCAAATTTCCCTGGCTCATCTTAAAATATCCTATCACAAATAATTTTACATTTACAATCCAAATAATTTAATTTTATCTTTAATATGACTAAAATGTCATAAGCCGGTCAAATAAAATAAGATTCCAGATCATAGGCGATTTTTCTAAGTTTCCAGCCCATTTAACCTTTCTCAAGTCGTATAAGATCTGATCTTTTCTGAGTGTAATTTTCCTAATACAATGCAACATTTAATTCCTATATAATCACACTCTCAAATTCTACAATTGGCCAAGACATCTAACAAAGAATTAACCTCTTTATTTGAGTCTAATCGAACCACACGTTTTAGGTTTGCCAATCCTACTGGCGTTCAACCTGGTGATCCAGTTATGTTGAATCGAGCCCCAACGTTTTAGGTGTGCCAATCCTTCTGTCCCCGTTTACCCGGATAGTAGGCTGTCAGATATCCGCCCCCTCAATCGGATTGCCAACAATCAATCGCACCAGCTCAGCTACATCAATGAAAATGGCACTGACAGATACTACCGAGGTTTGAACACAGAAGTTACCAAGAAAAATTATTGTGGAACACACCAAAATAGACGGGGTTTCATACTTACTCTTACTTACCTCTTATAAATATCTCGGGGATTGGGTTGACAACAGGATCATTAAAGTATGTTCTCACAATAACCTTCACCATGACATTTAAAAATGAACCAGACCGAAGGCAAGAACTTTGAACTGTACAAAAGCTTTATTTTCAAATAAAGAGTATGATTTTCACAACTCAACAAAATAAACGTGGCTATCAGTAGCCTATGTCAATCTGACTACGTCCTCCTAAAGGACTTGCAAATTATCAAACAATATGTTAGCTCCCATGAGCTCAAAATACCGTAACATTTTAAAACACATTTGGATTGGATGAGGAAGTCAGGACGAGACATATATAGAGCACTTGGTTTCCTTTTAATAAACATGAGAATTGTATTTATAGTCGCAAGGCCAGAGTGTGGACGACCTCACCCGCTGATAACCAGTTGTTGGGACAGCTGCAAGCTACCCTCCAACCTGTTGCATACTTGTCAAATGGACTCCCTTCTCACATGCTACGTTACGTAAGAATACAGCTCTCTTTTAAAGCTTTAAATGTCTACAAGACAACTCATACATATTGACGCAAATCTTTCAAATGCTTAACTCACATCCCACTGGATTATTTTAACTATCCTTAAACTTGTTAAGTTATCATCCAAATGTTTAATCAGCATAGTTTAGAGTATAAAACACACTCTTAAATGTTTATAACAAAATCACATAAATTATTTATAACAATTAGAAATTGTTTATAATATTGTCGAAAATAATTACAAAAATTTTAAACACGCCTTTAACATTACTTTCGTTCCACATTATTGTCAAAGATATTTACATTTATTATTTACAATATCAACATTTAAATTATTTAAATTAATAATTTAAGAAATACATTGAACCACATGTTTTATCCGGTTGGTAAATTCATAATCGTGTTTAATATAATCGACCAATGAAGGTTAGTTATACATGTACATGTCATAATCTGGTTTAATAAAGGTTGTAATAATTTTAATTATTTGTGACGGTAATCTTCATTCAAAATCTTATCTCAAATTCTTTCAAAACTCTTGTTAATTATAACAGTAAATTCACTTGATTAATTTTCAACGAACTATGACAATACACTCTAGCGGAAAATACTTCGCTTACAAAATAATGCACAAACTGCATTCAAAATAGCCCAAAATTCATCATATATTAATCTATATGGCATTAAAATCTTCCACAGCATTTACAAAAACCTCCCCTAACACAATCTTTATCATTATTAATTACTGTGGGAATCTCCTTCATTTATTTAAGGGCATTATACATCAGCGACTTTCAACATGTCCGCTGCACTATCGATTATACATTCATAGTTCCACTTAAAAATTCTTATATCAATAATTGTTTCAAAACTGTTGTCATTTAAACTTCGTGGATTTCATTCATGAATCGAAATGAAATAAAAATTTGCCAATCACAAACAAATTTAATAGTGAATACGCTTATATACGCCTGTCTGGTCTATCAAAATTTAAGATTGACATCTTCAAAGAATTGTAGTATAAAAATACTATCATCAAACAAAGTGCGACTAACTGCAAAATAGTCGAATAGAATCCAATTAGACTGGGGAATGCAAACATCATTATATAAATCTCTATATGAGAAAAAAAACTAACACAAGTTTCACGAATTTAATGCATTCAATAATTCATAATTAATGTTCATCTTTCACAAAATTGCCTAAGATGCAATGGTCGTTCATGACTGACGATAAATGTCTGTGTTGTAATCAATTCAAATAACGACTAGTATTTCCAAGATCGTCGACAACGTACTGGATTTTAACGCTCTAAAATCATTTAAATGTTCTTCCTTCTTGATGATGACAGAAAATTGGTCAAAGTAATTAAACTGGGGTAGAATTACTTTAATAAAGTGACACGCTGTCTGAATTTAAATCTGCCATAAAAATCATTAACTTACAGTCAAATCGTGACTACAAAAATAAGCAAATTACTGAAAAATCTAAATATCAGTCTCAACTGATTCAAAATCATTTAACTATGCCCATGACATAACAATGTCTTAATAAAACGTCGAAAAAGGCATAACTCATCAAGGTGTACTGAGAATAGGAATCTCAAATAAGAATATCGGGCAAAAAAAACATGAGGACAAAAATATGGGAAAAATGGTTGCTCAAATATTGCTAAGAAACTCAAATACAATAAACGTTCACGACTACCTTATCTGCCGATTGACGTTCCAGAGGAAAATTCCTCAAAGAAGACTGTTGATGGATCCATTTCACCAAGTTAAAGCTGAGCTCCATCCTCGAAACCAGAAACAGCACCATCGGAGAATCGAACTGCTTCACGAAGACGAACGACATCCTTCCGGCAATAATCTTCTTTGTGAGTCGGGACAACCCTGACCTCTCTTGAAAAATCCCTGAAGTTCCAGTTGAAAATCGCCATGAAGTTTTTGTATAAATTTCCGAAGAAATATTCATATTCAAAAAGTATGAAATCATTTCTATTGCTGTTTGATAGTATTCAGCCTTTAATCACGAAACATGGGTGTAGATGGTTATTTACCACATGTTCGCTTGTATGGAATAGCAATTAGCGAAGTTCCATGCTGCTATCTTACTCCGTTGAAATATGTCCCAATTGCATTAAGTCCTTTAGCCTTCCATATGCTCTTCGGTTGTAGTATTAGAAGAACAAACTGCCTTATTAAATTGCTCCATTATACTGCAGTGTTGTGTCACAAAAGCAATCTGAAGTCTCCCTATTTCACTAGCCCTGTCAGCCGTAGCGTAGAGTCTGGCTATACAAAGTGTTTCTCCTGTGGCGAGAAAATCACTTTTGTCAGTCGTCTAATATTGTCAATAACTTCCAAAATACTTCCTCGAAATTGTTCAGCTTTTCTACAGTCCTTACTGTAGCAATGCACAAGAGAATTAGCTTATAAGCGACCGCTAACTGTTCACAGCTAATCTTGTAGAAGCGTTATAAGTGTCGTTTCAACTTCACCTAGATTTACTTCACAGTAAACCTGCACTGCTTGTAAGTTCGACTCCCGTTTTATGCAGTGGTTTCACCACGCGTTACAAAGACGACTTTTTCACTAATAATCTCACTCGACGTTTCACTGAAATGAATATTTGAGATCTGACGATTGAATATCAGACGATTTATAATCTGAGAATGAGGAATGAGCGAATGAGGCTCCTCTCTTCTGCGCAAGGCCTTTTATGAACTTCATGAGGGGCGTATCTATCCCTTCCATCGCGTGTTACTGCGTCATCGCTAGAAGTTCCAACTTCGTCAATACATGACGGATTTTCAAAATTCAAAAACTGAAAATAAATTTCACCAAAATTCCAGAACAATGCCTCTACTGCAAATGGATTTCCACAATTCTGCATTCCAAAAAGTAATAAAAATACCATAGTTTCAGCAATCTCCGTCTTCCTTCAGACTATCGTTCATTGGTTTAAGTCTCCCCTCCAATAGCATAATTTCTTCCTCAGCAGAATTCCACGTTTCCTGCGACTGCGTCGTACATCTCGGATCCTTCTGGAATAAATGCTGACGTCACTGAGAATCTCAGCTCAAGTAGCCTGTCGGCATAACGTCTGCGTCATCCGTGCTTACGTCATGACTACCCACGTCATAACTATGACAGCCATAGCTTTCGCTATAATTTCCAAAATAGCCACCGTGGTCTCTATATAATTCAATTACGGGGGCAGTACCTTCTTCAAGGCCACGGCCGCCTCCTTCCCTCTTCCTTGCCTATCCATCCTGACCATCCATTACCTTCCCTCATGAGGCCCCTGTTCGCTTTGCAGGTGAGGCCGCCTGGGCGAGGGGCCAATCACACCTCACCAGTTGTATCCACCCCGATTAGATGTTCCCAGCTCTAGGACACTGCCCGTAGAGGCGGTAGTGGTGAGTTCCCTCGCTGAGTCCGTGGGTTCGACCAACCTGGAGGGTAAACGACTAAGAAAAGAAGAAAAAATAAAAAATAAAACAAAACAGAATTAAATTAAATTAAACAAAATAAAATAAAATAATTAAATAAATAATTTTACGACATGATCCTTATTCACAAGTTGATTCGTAGTTGGTAGCATGCTGAGCTTCTATGACCAAGATCACGGGTTCAAACCCGGCCTAAGTCGTCGGATTTTTTAAAGCGTTAAAATCCCTCAGTATGCCTTTCTTCGGAGGGGAAGTAAAGCCGATGGTCCCATGTCAGAAATTGATGGCATGTTAAAGAACCTTCCACTAATTACACCTGTGTCAAGCTAAATTATAATTAAACATTTGACACACGCTCTTTGGTTCCTACGTTCGTCGCCAGGAGCCGAATGCGGTGGCGCCTGGTAATCAAGTTCTGAACTAGTAGTCGTTGAAGGTGGCGTTTGGCGGCAAAAGTAGGAACTACTTGAAAAAAAATCAATGTCTGCAGTCCTTACTTGAATTGAAAAAAGTCCTCTCGGCACGCCGGAAGGCGGAGGTAGATTTCACCGGACAAACTTGGGGATAGGCGAAAATAGGCAGAATATGCAGATTTTCGTAGAAGGATCAGACCTCATTTATTGCGAGAAGATATTTTATAATTGGAGCTTAATTAACTTTGTTTTTCGTCATTTTATGCTTATTTTAAACATTTTATTGTCTTATGGGAACGGTAACCTTCTTGTCATTTGGGGTCCATTTTTATACTTGTGGTCACACTGTCCTTATGCTAGGTTTCGACACTGATGTGTAACTATGTAACGGTCTGTTACTTCTTCACGCAAAATTATATCTCCCGCAGAGATATTGGTTGGTTCCTCAGTTTAGGGGCTGCGACAACGCGGTCATGTAACCCCGTGTATTAAGGGATGGCTGTATTAGTCTGTAATTCAGGTAAGGACTGCAGACGGTCAATTTCAAGAAGTAGTTCCTAATGTTGCTACCAGGTACTACCGTCAACGACACCTACCTGTGAACTTGGCTACTAGATGCCACCGCAGCCAGCAACTCGCAGCGAACGTTGGAACTTCCTCTCCAAAGGAAAGCATACTGAGGGATTTTTAGCGCTCTTAGAAAATCCGACGACTTCGGCCGGCTTTGAACTCGCGACCTTGGGCATAGACATTCAGCATGATACCAGTTACGTCACCGAAGCCGCTTCACACTTCTTCTTCTTCTTCTACCTTATCCGATACGGACGTTGGCTACCACCATGGCTAACACCTTCTTATCCTGTGCAATCCTGAAGAGTTCACTTAGTCAGATGAAAATCTGAATCTGATCTCGTGCAAGTGCGTCTGATGGCTCATCCCTCATCAATTTAGTAGTGTTGCCATGGCAACCTCTGATAGCTCTTGGCATTTTCTTATAATTCCGAAATAATTTTTCTCATCCCTTGGCATAATGGTGGGTCATATCAAAAATTCTTTCAGACGAAAGTTTTAGGTAATTATTAGGGGACTATTGTCCATTTTGTACGGTTTTGATATTGTGCCTATTAAGAGAGATATGATTAATGTTTCCCGAAAAACCCACATTTTCCCACCCCTTTGGTCAATGGTTGGTGCTATAAAAAACTCTTCAAACATAAATGTTTGGGCTTTATCCGACACATAGTATGAACGATGAACGGATTCGATATGTAACATATTAAGAGAGTTATACCAATATTTCACTTTTTCGAAAAAAGCCCCCCATTTTCACCCCCTTCGACCGATTTAGCCCAGTAACGAACTCAACCGAAATTATATAGGTATACATATTCGGTAAAAAATTCAAAGTGATTGGTGCAAAATTACGGCAGGTATCGTGTCTACAAGAAACTGATATATATATAAACTTTTGAACTGACCGTGGTTTTGGGGTCTGGTGGATATGAAACGCGAAGATATGTCGAATTTTTCCGGAAGTCGAAACATGGTACCCATTGCAATAGTTAGCTTTCTAATGAAATCTACCTCTGGTTGGTTCCTCAGTTTAGGGGCTGCGACAACGCGGTCATCTAACCCCGTGTACTTTGGGTGAGTGTAGAATCTGTCTGATAAACGGTGTGAATTGTAATGGCTGTATTTGTCTTAATTCAGGTAAGGAATGCAGACGGTCAATTTCAAGCAGTAGTTCCTAATGTTGCTACCAGGTACTACCGTCAACGACACCTAGCTGTGAACTTGGCTACTAGATGCCATCCCAACCAGCAACTCGCAACGAACGTTGGAACTTTCCCTCCAAAGGAAAGCATACTGAGGGATTTTAGCGCTCTTAGGAAATCCGACGACTTCGGCCGGCTTTGAAACCGCGACCTTGGGCATAGACATTCAGCATGCTACCAGTTACGTCACCGAAGCCGCTTCCCACTTAGTCAGATGGAAATACTGAATCTGATCTCGTGCAAGTGCGTTGTCATGGCAACAATGATGGCTCATCCCTAATCAATTTAGTAGTGTTGCCATGGCAACCTCTGATAGGTCTTGGCATTTTCTTATAATTCCGAAATCATTTTTCTCATCCCTTGGCGTAATGGTGGGTCATATCAAAAATTCTTTCAGACAAAAGTTTTAGGTAATTATTAGGGGAATATTGTCCATTTTGTACGGTTTTGATATTGTGCCTATTAAGAGAGATATGATTAATGTTTCCCGAAAAACCCACTTTTTCCCACCCCTTTGGTCAATGGTTGGTGCTATAAAAAAACACTTCAAACATAAAGTTTTGGGCTTTATCCAACACATAGTATGAACGTTGAACGGATTCGATATGTCACATATTAAGAGAGTTATAGCAATATTTCACTTTTTCTAAAAAAGCCCCCCATTTTCACCCCCTTCGACCGATTTAGCCCAGTAACGAACTCGACCGAGATTTTATAGGTATACATATTCGGTAAAAAATTCAAAGTGATTGGTGCAAAATTACGGCAGTTATCGTGTCCACAAGAAACTGATATACATACATAAATTATATATAAACTTTTGAACTGACGGTGGTTTTGGAGTCTGGGGGATGTGAAACGCGAAGATATGTCGAAATTTTCCGGAAGTCGAAACATGGGACCCATTGCAATAGTTAGCTTTCTAATGAAATCTACCTAACAGAAACACACACTAATACAGCCACCACAATTAACACTGGTTATCAGACAGATTCTACACACACCCAAAGTACACGGGGCTACATGACCGCCTTGTTGCAGCCCCTAAACTAAGGAATCAACCAACCAACCATCCACAAGTGGATTAAACGAGTTTTGCAACTGGACGACTCATTTAATAACTAGAGTCAGGGTGTTGTTAGAGGTACAGAGGAGGGAAAATGAAAAGCTCCTGGGCCTACACTTACCCTTGGTGGTGCTGCTGGGATGTGTCTGGATGTCAAATCCCGACCGTAGGCGATAACCACAGGAGGGCGGCAATCCTCCGTCCGTCGTCACACTGTCGTCTGTCTGTCTCGGAACCGCCCTTTGGTTTAACTGGTCCTTGTTCCTGTTGTTTGTGGTAGTGATGAAAACTTGCAGCCACAGTATTATGACCGTGAAGCATTATACCAGACCCAAAACAACTGTGAACATGGGCTCGCCCATTAGCGTGCGTCCAGCGGAGCACTGTTGCCACAGCGGGACTTGCGGAGGTGACACAGCTCTACGCTCGCAGTATACACACGACCTTCTTCCAGTGGCGGCTGGTATATATTATTTCTGGGCGTTGCACTATTTTGGCGTGTAGAAGGGGGCGATGGTGTAAAAGACGACTTGAGATGCATGTGTTACACACGTCTGATTTAACAGTCGTAGCTCATTCGTTACGAATGTCGCAGTCCTCGTATTCCAGATAATAACGTTCTCCCGTTCTTTCCTTTCACTTAAACACGTATCCAGAATTCCTATTCCTGTGGGAGCTCAACACATACTGTATATGACCCAGCATGCAATTACAGAATATATCAGACTACCTTTTTTTTAAAACTAAATGTAAATCCATATTACCATCAAAATAATAGACCAAGGAACGACCGGATGCGTGGCGAAGCGGTAATGTTCTCACGTGCTGTGCCCAAGGTTGCAGGATCGAATCCTGGCGCAGTCAGTTGGCATTTGAGGGTGAGCAAATGCGAGGGAGCCGTGTCAGTATATTTACTGGCATGTTAAAGATCCCCTTTCGAGCAAAATTCCGGCACTCCGGCGTCTCTCAAAGCCGCAGTAGTTTAAAGGGACGTACAATCAATAGCATTATTATTATAACAAAGGAGCAAATATATCTGTCTAGTTAAACCTTAATAATTAACAGCATTTTTTAACTAAGCCTGAGTACAAAATTACTTCAGTAAAATAATTCAAAATGAAGTATAATATAGAAATAATGATTCACTACAACGTATTTAAAATGTTAATGATTTTTTAAATGTTGGTTAATACAGGTCTACCCACACATTTCCGCACGTAAATTCAAGCTCAAGACTTATTATTATTTGTTGAGTAGTAGATTGTTAGCTCATTCACTAAAAAACCGTGGCACTAGAGCCATTGAAGCCTTGGCCTACCAAGCGACCGCTACTACCCTCATGAGGCTGTCCTTGACGGAGCCGGGAATCGAGCCCGGGCCTCCGGGCGAGAGGCAGGTACGCTACCCTTACACCCTTATATCATTCACTGCTCATAGGTTTATCAATCACCATATCCTTTGTGATCGTATGTAAGTGTAAATCATTCACAAGCTGCGGTTCAAACGTAGCTTAGTATCGGCTGCTAGTTACCCTAATTATGATATTCACTAAACTTTATAAGTAACTTATTTTGCTTCAGATTGATCAGCCTGTAAGAAAATACTAGTTCAGTAGGGGCAAATTCCATTGTTTGCAAGATTTGGTATTATTCTCGGAACTCTTCCTCAATGCAGCCTGCGTCTCATGACTAGGGCTCGGATTTTTAGGTAAATAAATATTTTTTATGTAAATACATATTTTAAGCGTTTTTTCTATAAATACATAAATTCCCGCTTTTCACTTATTAGCACATAAAATGACGTAATATTTACATTTTTAAAATCAGTATGCTAGATCTTTCAGTTTATTGCATTTTCGTTCTGCGTTACTTCAACGGGGAAGAACCTGTGAGCTATCTAATCTTCATGCAGAGCGTATGTCAGCTTGCAACTGTGTTATTCTTAACTTTTTCGCCCCGTGCCACTCACTGTGGAAACCGGGGATTTTCTTGTCCATAGCCATATTGCAACACGTGCTAGACCTTCGCCCCCCCTCCCCTCCAACCCCCACTTCCCCCTCCCCCTCCGCGCCTTTCCTCTCCCCCCTTCTCCTCCCAGCCACATGGAACCAGTGTCACTCACATGCAGTTCATTTCCGTCACTGTGAAGTGTAAGGCCTAAAGTAAAAACAACTACAAGTTATCGTCTGTTACAGAATTTAAAAATAGTTTTACTTCTGATGGAGGCGTTCTGTTCTGCCAACCATGTGGGAAAGCAATCAAGGCTGAACAGCGATCTCAAGTTACACAACACCTCAAGAGCAAGAAACATATTGCCGCAGTTTCGCGCCTTCAGAAAAAGCGTTTCGGATAATCATTGGTCATTTGTGATGGACAACCTGAAGATGTATCTTGTTGTGTATTGTAATTATTCAGTAGTCAGTGAGGCATAGCCTTCGTGAGTACTGCATATGGTTTATAATCACATTAAGAAACTAAATTATAATTAAATATTTTTACTTTTTTGTCACATATTTCAGGTATTTTTAATACATAAAAAGAAAATATTTTCCTGATTTTTAGCACCTAAAAATCTGAGTCCTACTCATGACCAGAGCAGCCACTGATGACGCAACGGGAGGTGACGACAAATCAACTCCTCACCACACATCAGCTAGAGGCTGATAGCAGCTGTGTTTAAACCAGACCTTGGATATCATTCACAGATAAAACAAATGTGTCCAGCCAGGAGTGCTGTCTTCAGAATTGAACAGCTAATCCATAGTATAAATATTTCTCCGCAAAAACTATAGAAGAAAATACTCAGACACTATAATGCAATATGCTTGCTCTTTCTCTCTCTCTCTCTCTCTCTCTCTCTCTCTGGAGCGATTCAGACACGGGCATTCTCATTCAGACAGCAATTAATACCTGATGGCGCAAACCTGTGCGAACTCGCGGGTGAGGAGAAGGAAGGTAGTGGAGGGGGTCATTGCTGCTGTGCTTTTGGGAGGCACTGACGTCACACAATAAACAATCAAATGAAATAAAATCATACTATACAAATAGAATTCAAACGTGACAGTTACAGTAGGAGCCGATAGTAACATTCCCTTAGCAATGAGCCAAGTGAACGTCTCTCCCCTCTCTCTCACGCTGCAGCACGTGGACTCGCCCGCATATGAAACTCTTTCCGTACGTATGTGCCATCAGGTAATAATTGCGGTATACATCCTTTTCCCTGATTGGAGGTCATGGAGCTGTAAGCCTTTATCAGGACGCCGCGTCGGTAATATGAGCCGTACGGGGGCTATCGGATAGTTCTGTGGGCTGTATAGAAAGCGAGAAAAGGCCTGAATTGGATAGAAGCGGTGGACAACACTTCTTGGAAACAAGTCTATTTTCGATTGTGAAGGCAGAAGCACAATAGCATAGAAGATCCACTAACAGTCACAAAATAAGCAATCAATTTAAAAAAAAACGTACGGTATTATATAAATATAATTCAAAGACAATCGACAATGTTAAGAATTAGTAACAATTAGTAATAATCTCTTACTCACATTATTTAAACAGGAAGTCCATTCTCCTGTCTTTTGTTGCAGCGAACTTGTCTATTACGCGCAGATTGAAGTCTGGAATTTCCATGATAAGGTCCTTTTTCAATGGAGAGCATGGCCAATGCTGTCAATCTCTCTTGAGACATGGAGTTTCTTAGGAATATTTTAATCCTCTTTAATGTGGAGAAACATCTTTCAGCTTCCACTGACGTCATAGGCACAGTTAGAATCAATTTCAGTAGTCTCGATGATTCACTGAATGTATTTTCCAAATTATTTCGCAGAACAAAATCTAATAAACTCACAGCCCCAGACACACATTTGAATTCTTCTGCCGAGTAGATAGAAGATAGTTCATGAGAAAGTTTAATCCTGTCAAAAAAGTTATAAATCGTGCACACTGTTTTCACTGTTTCTTCTGGAAATGTTGATGCGTACTTTGGAAACATATCTGGTACAAACAAATTTGATGCAACAAGATGTCCTGAGAAAGAGAAGCGGGCTTTGGCTTCGGACACGATCACGTCACACACTTCTTTTGCCTCCCTCTTCCATTCAGTGATGTCAGTCATCCTCCTTTACGAAGAAGTCGCGGTAGGTTCTGCGCTTGAATCAACATCAATTTGTTCCCGAATGAGTTTTATGTTATCTTCGAACTAAGAAATTGCCCTCTGGGCAGAACAAGGATCAATTTCTCTTCTCTGGAGTTGACCAAATAACATTTCAACAAGTGGCATTATTTTGCTGAAAAAGGAGAGCCAAAAACTGAAATCATGACTGATTAGAATTTTCTTATGACCAGCAGTCTGATTTATTGTGCTGGAGTTCTTGATCTCGTCACTGTCCAGAATCTCGTTCATACACTGAATGATATCTTTCTTATGGTCGAAAACGGTATTTACACTTCTAGATAAAAAAGTTCCAACGAGTATTGTTAGCTCGAGGTAACCGTCTCTTCACCACTGAATCAAGTACCGCAGTACGTTGGGGACTAACAGAAAAAATGTACAAATACCCTATAAATTTGAAAAGAAAATTCTCACGTTTCTGTTGACAGAAGCAGCCTTACCCATTACCAGATTTACTTGGTGAGCATAACAATGCATGTATTCTGCATTTGGAAATGTGGTTTTCATTATAGCCTGTACACCTCCAGAAGAACCAGACATAACCGAACACTCATCGTAAGTCTGTGCAATTAATTTCCACGAATTTTCTGGAGAATCTAATTTATGTTTTCGCAATTCTTTAAGCAAACAAGAAGCTAATGTTTTGGCGTCATGGTGTTGAGGTGAAATAAAACCGTAATTTCTTTCCACCGGCTTACCCTTCACCACATAGCGATAAACAATGGCCATTTGAAAAAAAAAATGTTAGACACATCACTGGTTTCATCAGCTATTACAGACAAGAAATTTGCATCTTTCATTTGCCTTGCAATTTCTTCGTGGCACACATCTAGCATCACTTGAAACAGCTTGTGTTGCACCATACGCTAATAATAATAATAACTTGAAGCAGCTCATTATGAATGGTTTAAGATGTCCCCTTAAAGACCGTGGCCTTCTTTAAATGTGACTTCAAAGCAACATCTAGTTCTGCACTAAAATTAATTAATCCCCTATAAATTCCTGGATTTGATGATGTTTGAGTTTCATCGTGGCCTCTCAAAACTAGCTCAAATACGCCACAAAATCTAACGCAATTTATTAGTATATTCAGGACGTACCTATTGTACTTCACTTTCTCATTTTCTGCTGCTATTTTCCTCCTGTATGTACTGTCCAGCTGCGAAGCTACATTTACCTTGCCGAAGAGCGCTAGCTTCAGCACATTTCTCGTGTTTTTTAATGCTTGAACTCAAATGATTCAAATCAATAACTCCCGATTTCGTCCACGCTTGTTCGCGGCCAAATAGTAAACATGGAAAACAAAACAATGCGTTCCTATCTTCACACCCACACAGCCAGTCATTATTGTTATATACATCTTTCTTAAAAATTCTCCTAAACTGCCTCTTCCCTGTTTGAATATTTTGGACAATTTTCAACTCTGGCAATGGTCTACCACGTTGTTTAATTTCAAGTTCTCGTCATCAGTGCACTGAGAAAAAGTCTTAATTTGCAAACTACTTACGGAATTCATCCTAGATCGAATACAAAACACTAATAACACAAAACACTAATTAAATTCACACGAGAACATCACATTCATCTCGGGATAAAATGGATGAAAAACGATATAAAACTTCACGAGAACAAATCAGCGTACCTTAACACACGAGGGTAATAAAGAACAGGAAGTATCTGACTCAAGCGCCAATTACATTGCAAGACGGTCGTATCGGCAGTTCGCGGAGCCACTCGGGTATCATCGCCCGCCCACTCCATTCTGGTTGCAATGAGCGGGCAACGACCAGCCGAGTTAACTGTTGGGATAGGGCTTACCCGGCCTAGCATCTCTGCCATACCTTTCACTCTTGAGATCTGGTCGGTGCTGGCGCGATGCAACGACCACACGTCCAGCGCTCCTACACTCTTCGCGCGCTCTTCTTTTTCAATGCAGTTCACAGTACTATGAGATTTCCTGAACTATTAAAGAACAACTCGATCAATTCCTATCCATGTAAGAGGAAAAAATATAAAATGCATAATATTTTCCCTCCCAAAATTCTATATTTTGTCTCTATGAAAAAGCCGGTCGTTGTGCAACGCTGCAACCTTATTACCGGCCGCCACTGCCTTCTTCCTGAACACAAGGTGCTCCGAATGTAAGTGCATGTACGAGCTAGCTGGGGGACCTAATCCTACGAATATCTATCCTCACAACGGATTGCACACAATGTGATGAGGCAGATATAAGATGTCACACAAACATTATTCGTGCAAGTGAGCACCTACTAGTATAGCGACCAGCATTCTTGGCTGTCGCCCAAGAGGTTCGGGTTCGATTCCCGGCTCTGCCAAGCTATTTAAATTTAGTCTGAGGGCTGGAACAGGGTACGCTCAATCTCGTGAGGCAAAGCTGGGAAGATGTGGGTTAGATTCCTACCTCAGTCATCCTGAATGTGGTTTCTAATTTCTACTCCAGGCAAATGCCGGGATGGTTGCTAACTTAAGGCCACGGCTGCCTCCTTCCCAATCCTCACCAGAAGAAGAAGAAGAAGAAGAAGAAGAATATTACACACACTCTAATACAGACACCACAGTAACCCAGATTTTCAGACGAGTACATGGGGCTAAAGTACCAATATGTCCAAGTCCCTCAAATGAAACAACAATTACAACGTTATTATATCACATGACGTAATCTACACCCCAAGCCATTCTGAGTAACATTGCTTGTTAGCCCTTTGTAAGGTAATAGAAACAGAGAATACAATTTGTTGGGGGTAAGTTTTGGTTAATTGGAGACCACCTTGTGGTGTACTGGCTAGCACATTGCTGTCCATTCTTGGCTATCACCGCGGAGTCCCGGGTACGATTCCCAACAAATGTAATTCTGGTCTGAGGGCTGGAACAGGGTACACTCAGCCTCGTGATGCAAACCTGGGAATATGTGGATTGGATTCCTACCTCAGCCATCATTGAAGTGGTTATTCTGTGGATTCGCACTTCTACTCCAGGCAAATGCCGGGATGGTACCTAACGTAAGGCCACGGCCGCTTCCTACGCAAATCCTTCCTCAATTACAAATATACACACTAGTAGAGACATCACAGTGTCCCAGGTTATCAGATAGTCTTGCCACGGTGGGTGAGTGGTTATAGTGTCAGACTACCAACCCCAAGATTGCAGGTTCGCCCCTGGCCATGGTAAGTGATTTTTGAAGGCGACAAAAATCACGATACTCATGTTATACGTTGTTGGCATGTTAAAGAACCCATTTGAATTCAGTAGGCCGTGTTCAATGGCAAAATTAACCTCGGGATTTTCCGCCAACACAAATTTCCTCCATTCTCTACTTGAAAGCGCTGTAGTGTCAAGGTGTTTAGATATCTAACCTCCTTGACTTTCATAGCGTTCAAAGGAACGACGAAATTCGACATGCAAGCTACCCTCTGGGTGTCAATTAACAAAGCTTGCACCAGGCACCCGAGTCCATACGATATTATTATTATTATTAGGTTATCAGATAAATTCCACACACACCCAAATACACGGGGCTACATGGTCACGATGTCACAAAGCCCCTACAACAATCATCATCAACAACAACAACAACAACAACTCTTGCTGTCACCCATGATGTCCAGATTCGATTCACGGCTCAATCAAGACATTTAGTTCTGGTCTCAGGGTTAGAACCGGGTACTCGATGCCTCGTGAGGTAAGACTGTGAAGAGGTGAGTTTTATTCGACTCAATTTTAAAAAAGAAAACAATTGCCGACAACACAACAACACAGGTTATCAGATTTTGTGTTTTCACGTACTTCTGTATTCGAAAGATTCTTTAAAAGGCCGTATACCCTGAAAATTATTTTTCTTGCCTCGCTGTTCGACTCCCACTCGGCTTGCTAAGGAACATTGTTATGAATTCAAAACTTCAGCTCACAGCACTAACTTCTTTAAGCTCCACTACTGAATTGATACAACAATGCTGTCACTCTTAGTTATCTTCCCCAGCGAAACTAAATATTTCAACACCTAACCAATCTTCGCTCTAATTATCCCTTCAGTTCAAGAGCAGATGATATCTCCCGAACGGCTGGTCGTATCGTCATGGGGTTTGCACAGTCAGCTTCAGAATGTTTAGCTCTGTAACATAGGTTCATCTAAATAATTGGATAATTAATGATTTTCGTGCGCGGAGAGAAATAGGGATTTCGTACGGCACAGCGAGCCCAGATGCGTAGTTAACTAGGCAACGCCACGCTATGCAATTGGCTGTCGCGGGTGAGCGCGTGAATCTGGCTCCTCCCTCATGTTCACAGTTGTTTTGGGCCTGGTATAGTCAGTGCCGGCCCTAGGTCTTTTTGTTGTGTAAGCAAAGAACATTTTGGCGCCCCCCTCCCCCCTCCCCTATACTCATCAGAGTACCTTTACTATTTTTACTAAACGTGTTATATGGCCAAAAGGTAAAAGGCAAAGGGATACACAAAAAATAACTTAAAACCAAACATTTATTTACAGGTCATTATTATTACATAGAACGACAATTATTATTGCTGATTTTTTGCACACTGTTGAAATCTTTTAAAATTAAAACGAGATTTTCCTGGCTTTCACTTTAGAAAACTCGTTCAGCAGCAAATCTGTTTCCATTTCATTTAACAAATATTTTTCAATGGCCAAAGTAGCTAGTTCACTCAAGTGCTCTTGGCTTAAAGTTGATCGCAAGTATGTTTTTATAAGTTTTAACTTCGAAAAACTTCTTTCTCCGCTGGCCACTGATACCGGGAGCGTTAGCAGAATCCTCAATGCAACAAAAACATTTGGAAAAATGTCCACATAACCACGTTTGGTTAAAAAAGACAAGGCTCCAGCTGGGTGACTTCAAATTGGTGAAAAAATTTGCAGTTCTTCGAACAGATCATCTCCGTGCACATCACAGTCACCTCCATCACTCAAAACGGTTTGAAGGTGCTTACAGGCTTTTTCAACTCTTGTTCGTTAAAATTCTTCTCGAAGCTAGCAATTTCACAAAGAAATTAGAAACTTTCACTATGGTGATCCATTAGCTCAAATCTCTCCCTTAATGAGGCTATTGCTGTGTCAAGTACGACAAAGAAGAAGTTAACTTTAAATGCATATTTTTCAGAACGTAGAGCTTCATCTTCACTCTCATAGGAGAATTGTTTTTTTACTTTTCTTGGCCGAAGTAGAGTTCCCTTTTCAAAGTTAGCATCAACCTCGATTTTTTCTGCAAGTTCTTTTGCATCTGTAATGACGGTGTTTAGTCCTTGATTTGATCTCATCTTTTCCAGAAATTATTTTATACTTTTAAAGACATCCATTGAACTTTGTAGGTCATTTGTGACTTTTTCAACTGTTTACTAACCATATTGGTTTTATGCAGGATCTCAGGCCATGTCACTAAGCAGCATAGAAACTTGAAGTTTTGCAGTTTTTTAGTCCTACGGCAGTGTTCCTACCAAATGCATCAAGTTTCTGATCCTGAGAAGCTTCATATAAGGCATCATACACTTCTTCAATGTGGTACCTCAAAGGCAACAATGCCTCAATTCTACTTTCCCATCTAGTATTGCAGAGTGGTTTTACTGTCAGACTTGAAACATGTTTCAGCAAAATATTCCATCTTTGAGTAGAACTGGAAAAAAATAATTCTTGTATAGTGCTGAAACAGTCCACAGCAATGTTGCACGACAGAGCTGCATCATTAATGACCAAGTTCAAGGAGTGGTTCCCACACGGTACACAAAAAGCTCTAGGATTTAAATCAAGGATTCTCTTCTGGACTCCAACATGTTTTCCCTTCATTGTGGAACCATTGTCGTACCCCTGGCCTATCATGGCTTTTAAAGGAATGCCTCGTGCTTCTAACTATTTGAGCAATACCTCTGTGAGGCCTTCAACTCAAGAAACTGTAATGGGAACAAAGCCCAAAATATTGTTCCTTAATTGAAATATCCTTATTTGCTAAAATGTTTACAAATCTTACATTAAGAGTCATTTGCTCGGTGTGGCTAATGTATGGAGTACAGTCTAATATAACAGAATAGTACGTTGCTTGCTGTATCTGTTGTAAAATGTTAGCTTGAATCTTGGCCGACAAGAAATAACAAACTCATTTTGGATACTCTTGCTCAAGTAGTGTACTTGTGTATCTTTTGTTCGTATTCTTCTCAAATGTTCAGCCGTAAAACCATCAAATTTAGCTATGTGTTCTACCAGCTTTAAGAAATTTCCATCATTACGTTCAAATAGGGTGTCTTTTTTTTTTCTCTAAAGGCCAATCCTTGAGTTCCCAAAAATTGTACAATACATAGTAGGCGTTTTAGAAATTGATTCCAGTGTTCAGTTTCAGCACGAATAAGTCTTTCATTTTCCTCGTCAATATTTTTTTTAACGTAAACGTAAAGAAATTTCGCGCCAACATTTGCAGTTTTGAATATGGATAGAGGATTTCTCATGACTGGTCAAAGTTTTGCTCAAGTTTTGTAGTCAGAATACCCTTGGCCACCAGTAAGGAGAGAATTATCATTCCAAAAAGTTTGCAAGCAAAACATAAAAATGCTTTTTTCAATATGGAATAGATTAACAAAATCCCGTGGACTTGCTCTCCGTTGCAAAGCTTCCTTGTGTAATACTTTGAGGAAAATCGCCTACCTTTAAGGTCCACAGGAAATTCATGGTCTGTGACCTGCTGTGGTCCTAGCTCAACAAGAATTTTTCGTACATCATCGTTTATTTTAGGTGGCCATTCTCCACAGTCGTTTGAAAAAAACTGATGACGTTTCAGAGCTCAGTTTCTGCAAATAAACCACCGACCTTAAAACGTTTACCTTTAGCTATACATAGTATAACAGCCGTAATACATAGAGACCTTAAACTTTGCATTCATAATTATGGGTACTTGATGAGTACATTAAACCAAAATTTTATTAATGTTAATAAATATTTATATTTTCAAAAAATATTTTAGTTCTAAAAAGTGATAAAAAAATTGAACATTTTCAAACTGTTAAAAATAAGTAGTATGTATAAACTTTAATAACAATTTTCGTTTATCAGGAATATATGGATGTAGTAAGTTAATAAGTATATAACATTTTGGAATAGTAGGTTCAGTGGTTTTATTTAATATGTACTTAAACTTTGAAGAAATCTTCATTAAAAAGCATTGAATCGGAAAAGGTACAGTCTCCCCTTAATACAAAAAATATAAGGTGCCCCTTTTCCTTCTCTGCCTTCTTTCCTCTCTCAACCTAAAAGAGGCTAAACTAACTATGGATTACTAGGCCTAGTTATGTTTTAACAAAACTTCGTTAACTAAGATTCAATTTACACCATTGTAAATTGTAATTCTTAAAGAAGTACCTAATAAATAACCCATTGTATTGTTTCAACATAAACTTACAGTTTCAGTGGCTTGTTGACTTGTAGACTCCAGGTTTGTAAGTTCTAATGAATCCTCGTCAACACCTTCGGTCCCGGTTATGTCATAGCCAATTGGTAGTGCCAAGTAGATCCTCGTCCTGCAAAAAAATTAGCTGTTGGCCAAGTATACTTAAGCACCAATATATCTTCTAAAGCTACCCTCAATTCCTAAATTTATTTTCTAAATATACAACTTAAGTATAAATTAATACTACTTAAGGATTAGTGCTATAATACTTTAAATAAATTACGACAGTATTCAGTAAAGTAATGCTATTAAATTAATTATATTATTATAATTTACGTTATAAGGGTAAATTGTTTATACAAATGCTCATCAATTTAGATTTAATTAATTTAGGCATTTAGAGTCATTAGCAACAAAATTATATGTAACTTAAAATTATTTACAGTTACACTTACTTTTTTGAGGGATTCTTCTCTCATTGATGGTCCAGGCACTGCCATCGTAATGTGCAGGCCATAAGGCTCCTACTGTGACGTCACGCCTAGGGTCGTTATAGTCCCAGCAGCAGTCAGATAGTTCCCTTCACACGCAGTCTCTTCAAACCTAATATAAATTACGCTCCCGCTTTAAGACGTAGAAAAATAGCAATGCTATTTAGGGCTGATTGGTACTTCCATCCGTTACCACTACATACGCCTAATTATCGCTCCGCTTGTTCGAATCCGGCCGATGTGAACAAAATGGTACATTGCCGGTACATTTACTAGGACGTTGAAACACACTAACAGGGCTAAATTGCAGTATTTTTACGTCGAGAATAAGATCTATTCTTGGCCATTTTCTCGTTGTTCACCGCTTTGAAAAGGTTTATGTTAGATGCCTGAGAAAAACCCTAAACACTCTTGGCTATTCAACAGATCACGTTCTAAACTGCTCATGGATGACAAAGCACAATGTAACCTATCTCTAACTGAATTCAATGCACAGGCCACCCTCAAGGTGACTTAAAAAGGGCCTATCCTAACAGCACTTATTTTCTATGACTCAATCTAACTTGTTTCTTGCATCAGGAATTTACAATGGGTTGTAATTTTGAAATCAGGTATCAATAACCTACAGTACATACACCAGGTGCTAACAATCCCATTAATGTAAATACAGTAGCCTACACAAATGCTGCCAATTCACTTGAGCTTGATCGAGAGACCATTCCCACAATAATGTAACTTGGACTGACTTCAATAGATACTGAATACTGGATATCGCTTCTCTGATTTACATACGGTAAGTAACTTAACCTAAGTATTATCATATTAGAAATGTTTCCAGTCCTAGCATAGGCTGAAGTTTGGGAACTTCTTACAATAATTGAAACCATATTAACTAACAACCTACCATCAAGGCGGTACCGGGTGAGTTAGCCGAGGTCGTTGCGGCATGACTGTTGGCAGTCGCTCACATCCGGGAGGCGAGGAGGTTCGAATCCCCCCGCCGGCAACCTTGAAGATGGTCTTCTGTGGTTTCCCATCTTCCTTCCAGGCAAATGCCGGGGTTGGTCCTTAACTATAGGCCACAGCCGCTACCTTCCAACTCCTCGACCCTCCCTTCCAACTTTCCACCCCAACGGTACTTGTAGCTCACCCATTGGGTGTCCGTCTCGAAGCAGCTACAAAAACTGGCGAGCCGAACATGTCCTTGGACACTCCCGGCACTAAAAGCCATACGCTAAAAAAAAAAATCAAGGCGATTAGCTCTTCTCTCCCGAAGAAGGGTATCTTACTTCGAGGGAAATGTTAACACATACTCTTGTATTCCCCGTAATGTACCTACAAATAATTTCTAGGAATTGCTAGGCATTGCTTTCTTAAATTCTCGTGGTGGGGAAGGAGAAGCAAGCCACATTGTTATTTCTTTCATAATACCGGTAGTTGCTATAAACACACTTTTGACATACCTGCGACCTGGGAAGGAGGTTTCCTGAACTGACAACATTTTATTACCATCCAAAAATCCTTGTATGAGTCGAAATAATAAGTGATATAAAGGTCCTAACTAAAACATAACCTTCTGTGTGATGACAAACATGCAACGCAAAATTTGCGTAGATACAATAACCTACCTACAAAATGAACATTTGTTTCAGAAAATAAATATTTCTCATTCTAGATGACGTAAGTAGAAGCGTTCTCAAGTATCACTTTTCACGCGGATACTCATTCATAAAAGATATCAACAACTCAGCACAAAGCAAAATGGTCGCCATCTCTACCCCCTACCGATCAGCTGATCAATCGTTAAGAGTCGCTGCATGATGGCCTGTACATTACGATAGCAGTGGTCCAGGCAGCTCTGATATTGGTAACGTCGATCATTTTTGCACATGTCAATGAAGCCAAAGGCGCAAAAATCCTTTTCAGTGCTTCAGATTGATTCTCATCTTCTTTAGATTGCTGCAAATTTCTTTTACTGTGAAATGCACCTGATGGCTTTTTATTACTGGACATTTCGTGTGTCTAAAAAATCATCTCCTCGTGTAAGAAGGGGAAATAACACAGTGCAGCTTACGTCAACACATCAACACACTACAAACTACAACGTTGAGTGAAGGCTGTCAGCTAGACGGCAATACTGAGTCACTGAGCGGATAAAGACAAGAGACATATGAGTCACGCGGACGAGTCGAAGTCATTTGTGGAAGGGGTCATACTTCGACCGAACGGCTCCAGGCACTCCGTAATACTGTAGTTCTAAGTTTGTTTCATAAGTAGCATCACCCGTAAAGCGGTGACTCTTTAAAATGGTTATGCTGATTTTTTCAAATATTATTTCGTTTTGTTTGTTAATGAAATTGTCAAGTAAAACTGAAAAGACGAAACATAAACAGAACTAGATGAAACCCGTCAAAACATGACGGACAATGGAAAACAAATTTACTGAAGAAGCTTCTTATATAAGTTACATTCTTTGTACGATTACTTTTTAGCACTATTGCAACTTTAAGGGCGTCAAAAGATAGCACTCTCAGCATTGCAACATATTGCTGGTCATGACTGAAAACGTGATGAGGTCATCATCATCTTGCACAGTTTCCAGCCACTGGCCGGGTCTGTTTGGAACACAAGCCTCTCCAACGTCTTCTGTCTTCCCACCATCTCTCAGCCTCCACCCTTGTCCAGTCTTCTCCTCTCTTCTTCACGCTTTCTTCCACCCCCTTCAGCCACCTGTCTCTCGGTCTCCCTCTTGGTCTCTTTCCTTCCCACTTCGTCTCGTGTATCCTCCTGGGTATCCTCTTCTCCTCCATTCGTTTTACATGTCCATACCATCTACGTCTAGATTTCTCTATACCATCCTGTAATGGTTCCTCCTTCATTAATTCTCTGGTCCTCTCATTTCTTATTCTGTCCCTCTTTGTAGCTCCAATACTGCTTCTCAAGAACCTCATCTCACTGGCCTGTATTTTTCTCTTCTCCCTTCCTTTCATAACCCAGGTCTCCGAGGCATACGTCAGGATAGGGACATAGTACGATATATGATCTACTTGCTGTTCTGAGGGACATCCCTGCTCCATGACATGCTTCTCACACTCCTCCGGAATGCTTCTGCCTGTCTCCCCCGCTCATTTATTTCTCTACCGTTTCTTCCATTCTCTTGTATCAGGCTTCCCAGATACTTGAAACTCTCCACTTTCTTCAGCTGTTCCCCACCAATTGTTATTCCCGTTGTGGTCCTTTCCTTCTTCCTTGTTGTGATCACCATCTCACTCTTATTTATGCCAAATTTCATCCCATATCCTTGTATTATTCCTTCCCACACGTCCAACTGTTCCTATACCTCCTCCTCCTTGTTTCCACAATCATCAAATCATCCGCAAACACCATTGCTTTCATCTTTCCTTCCCCAATTACTTGTGCCGCTCGGGTCATTATGTCATCCATCACCACAATGAAAAGTAACGGTGACAGTGCACTTCTTTGTTTCAGGCCGTTTCTCTGTTCCACCCAGTCCGATCTCTCTCCTCCCACTTTCACACAGCTCACGCTTCCCTTGTACATCTCTTTTATCCTCCTTATAGTCCATTTTTCTACTCCTCTATCCTCCAGGGACTTCGATAATTTGTTTCTGCATACACTGTCATATGCTTTCTCAATGTCCAGGAAGGCCATCAGTAGATCTGTTCCATACTCATAGTGCTGTTCTTGTAACTGACTTACAACAAAAATCAAATCCACTGTGGACCTTCCTGCTCTGAAGCCATGTTGTTCTTTCCTCATCCCTCCTTCTATCCTTGTCCTAATTCTCCTTTCTAAAACTTTCTCAAACATCTTTGCACAATGACTCATCAGTGTTATTCCCCGATAGTTTCTGCATTCTGTTCTACTACCTTTCTTGAAGATCGGGACAATTATTCCCTTTTTCCAGTCCTCTGGGGTCTTCCTTTCCTTCCATGCTGCCTTCATCACTCGGTACAACCATTGTATCCCCACCTCTCCTGCTGCTCTCACCATCTCTACACTCAACTCATCCACACCCGGTGCCTTCCCTCCTTACATCATCCTCACTGCATCTTCCACTTCTTTCCATGTTAAGTCCTTTTCTGTTTGCAGTTCATCTACTGTACCTCTTCCCCGATTTCTTCTTCCTCGCCGTGGTTTCCATTTGGGTTCAGGAGTTCTTCAAAATATTCTTTCCACATTTTCTTCAGTTCTTCCCTATTTTCTATCCCTTGTCCCCTTTTGTTCACCATTCTGACATAATCCGTAGGATCCTTCCGCCTCTTATTCTTTACCATCCCATACAGGACCTTTTTTGTACCTTCACTATCCTGCTGGTCATGACTTAAAACGTGATGAGGTAAATAGCCCAATACGTTCAAGAGTTTCTCCTTGAGCTTGATTGATTGTGATAAAGTAGGCCGAGCGAATAGGACATTGTTGCCTATTAAAAGAAAATGTACTGTACCTGCAAGTGTTTTATCGGAAGGTGTTAAATCAAGTCGTAGGATTTGAGCTCTCTGCCTAATATTACTGCACCTATTATATCCGAATCCAAGCAATTTCTTACATATTTCTTACAATTAATATATTACCATATATGAGTCCTTGGGAAACGTTCAGATTTCTAAGGAGCATAACTATGGCTCAAACGTTCGGAGTATGTGGAGGCGAATCACTTAATTCCAAGGAATTGAAAAATTCAATAATAGGGAAATGAAGTAGCTGGCTTTCATCTTCAGTATCCAATCTGTTAACGCTGATGTATGTGTTTGAACTACTGGATATAAGTTCAATGACTTTTAAATTAATATCATTACATTGTTGCAGCTTGGCAAATATTTTATATTCCAGCAGATCAATTTTACCCTCACAACAGTAAAGACCAAAGTAACCACGCATAGATTTTACGCAAGAGAAGTACAATGTAGAACAATGTTTACATTTGATCGTCAAAGACCTTACAGTACACTGTACTGCATAATATCTGGAATTGTTTCTGAAATGGCCTATTTATATTGGATTTTAAATGTGGCTTCGTATTATTCGATAACACTATAGTGTCCTGCAATAACGGAGCCGCTAAATGTTAAATGGCAAATAATACTTCCATTGCCGAAATCAACTGCGTAGTTAGACTCAGTACTCTAAACAAATAATCATTAAACAATTGTCTTATACAATGAAGTTCAACATGACCGTCCAGAGACTTTCATACTCAAGTTGGTTGGTGAGGAGAATGCGATGAGACTGATCGCTTAAAATAAATTCCTTATAATTGTTCCTGCCAGCGAAATTTTTTGCGATAGCTTGAAAAAGCAGCTCAGAATGACGTTCTTCATTTTGTTATAAACAGTACGAAACTGCTCTAAATAAGCAATTTCCATCACCTGTTATAGGTTATGACAGTACATTTTGCAGGGGAACATAGAATCACTTCGCCAACTACTGGAACGACCATAGGCCTATACTCAATACTCACTTCGGCAGTCACCCTAATGGAGGCAGTTTTTGAATTATATGTCCCGTGCATGTCAAAAATCGTATTAACACATGGAGGCCCACCTATTCTTGTCTATCGCCCCGGAGACCCGGGTTACATTTCCTGCTCTGCCAAGAAATTGAATTCTGGTCTGAGGGCAAAAACGGGGCACATTCATTCTCTTGAGGTATAACTAAGAAGAGGAAGGTTTAATTCCCACCTCGACAATCTTGGATGTGGTTTTCCGTGGTTTCCCACTTCCACTTAAGGCAAATACCGGGATGGTTCCTAACTTAAGGCCTTGGCCGTCTCCTTGCCATTTACCACATTATTAACAAATACACACAGTAATGCAGCCATCACAATAACACAGGTTATGAGAGAAAATGTCACACATACACACCCAAGTACACGGGGCTGAGTGACCACAATGTCGGAGCCCTTCAAACGAATTATGTTTGCCAAGTGTCTCTCATGGCGAAAGCAATTGTGGACACGCGCGAGTGCCTGGAAAACTACTTTTTTCTTTAATAATTTAAGAGTATATCGACGATGCATAATTATAACTTTTAGTCTAGGACGCTAATAACGACCACCGAAGTATTGGGAAGAAATTGCAATATTAAGGTACATAAACAACATAGCCTACTCATTCAACTGTCGGTTAATGTTCCTCAAAATTTCCCTTCTTAAATATTCCCCTTCTTTATAATTCTCCATATCGATGCAATGGTGCTGCCATCTGCTGTCAGTTACTGGAACTATATGGGCGATGTACTGCCATCTGTTGTCAGTTATAGGAACTGATTGCAGATATTTAAACGGCGTAGGTAATCTGTGGGCGTACTGAGGACAACAGTTTGCTCTTTTGATCACATGCTGTAATGCAATGGTAAAACGGAAATAAAACGTATTGAGAGGGAATGTAGAAATATGTATCTCTTACAGACATAAAACCTTACTAATACTCCTTGATTAAACAATATTTCAATGGTAAAAAAAAAAACATATATCGGCGAGGGCTGAGATCGAACCGGCGATCCTAGAAACCACAGTCTGTCGCCTTAACCACATAGCTACTCGAGCAATCCTGTACAGCAGCAGACGCAGCCATTCATTATCTTCAAAAGCTGCTGTCTGAAGGAAATAATCCATTTCATTATCCAAATAAATCAATGTTGCACATTCGTATACGTTCATGCTGTTATTATATTTTATTGCCAGAACTTGGTTAATGTATGTTTTCAATTACATGGAAGCTTATTAAATAACTTACATTTTAATGGAATTCTCACCGCCATTTTGTCATGACCTAAGGCGGTTTGTGCGCATGCATGAGGGGAAAGAATTCTGCTATTTTCTATATTAATTCAAAAGTATACCGAGAGGGAATGTAGAAATATGTATCTTTAACAGACATAAAACCTTACTAATACTCCTTGATTAAACAATATTTCAGTGGTAAGAAAAAAAGATAGCGGCGAGGGCTAGGATCGAACCGGTGAACCTTGGAACAACAGTCTGTCGCCTTAACCACATAGCTAAACGCGCACGCTTGGTCAGCAGCAGACTCAGCCGTTCTTTTTCATTAAAAGCCGCTGTCTGTAGGAAATAATCTATTTCATTATCCAAATAAATCAATGTTGCACATTCGTATACGTTCATACTGTTATTATATTTTATTGTCAGAACTTGGTTAATGTATGTTTTCAATTACATGCAAGCTTATTAAATAACTTACATTTTAATGGACTTCTCACCGCCATTTTGTCATGACCCCAGGCGGATTGTGCGCATGCGTGAGGGGAAAGAATTCTGCTATTTTCTATATTAATTCAAAAATATACCGTAATATATTTGTTTATTTTATAGACACTCTGCAAATCTAGAGGCCAAGAGCTTTCGTTAGAGTGCTCTACGAAGTAAATCGGTTCTGTCGTTCTCTCAATCTCGTGGTAACAAAAATCACCCTACTGTTTTAAATATATAGATGGTTATGTTATCTGGTTACATTGTTTATAATGTATATATTACAGTTTGTTAATGTTGTAAAAATTATAATTCGTAATGTTTGCAGCATTACAAACTAGCTCCAGGCACCCCTAACTTGATATTTCGGCACGCCACGGCGCCCCCCGTCTCACGGCGCCACCCGCGGCCGCGTAGTTCGCTTATATCTCGCGCCGCCCCTGGGTATAGTTGCCTCACCTGTGTGTAATAATTGTGCTGTCTGTAAGCTGTTCCCCGTATCCCTTTAACATGGGATTCTGGAAAAGCTGTAGTTAGGCCCCGTTAAGGGCTGGGCCTAAACAGTCTACTTATAAAATAGCATATATGTTATTTTCTGTCAGACGCATATTTTAAAAGACTTGAGCAAAAACTGAAAAATGTGCATATATTTTACTGTTCCTTTTGGCTATTACACAGCTAGTACAGGTCTTCCGAAGTAGCAAATTAGTTTCTTGACTATCGGCGGTGGTCCAAACAATATACTCGTACATACAATTAGATTTATCTACGAGGTACGTCCAGAAAGTAAGTTCCGTTTGGTAATAATATTACATTGTGTACAGATACAGAAAAATTATTTATTGCACAACATTCTACAACCCTTAAACTACTTTCACACATAACTGCCGAAATGTTGCAGGCATTTGTCGTAGCGTGGCACGAGTTTTTGTATACCTTCTTCATAGACGTGTGCCGCCTGTGTCTTCAACTAGTTGTACGTTCCGCTGCAGCGGTTACAGAAGAACTGGTTCACGCGATTGATGACAAGATCCGGGAAAACCGCAGGTTTACAATTAGTGCTTTCGCTATGGAATTTCCCCAAATCTCACGATCACTAATTCATGAAATTGTTACCGAAAAACTGAACTTTCGTAAACTTTGCCGACGTTGGGTATCAACGATTCTTACGGAGCAAAACAAAACGGATGGGTAGTGCACTTCAGTTTTTGACCCGTTACAATGAAGGCGGCGAAGAATTTCTGACATAGTCACAGGAGATGAAACTTGAGTTTCTTACGACACCCCTGAAAGGAAGCGGCAATCAATGGAATGGAGGCACACTTCATCCCCAGCAAAGGTTAAGCCGAAACAAATCTTGACACCTCGGAAAATGATGTTTCCAACTGGTTGAAGACACAGGCGGCAAACTTCTATGAAGAAGTTATCCAAAAACCTGTGCCACGCTATGACGAATGCCTGCAAAAGTTCGGCAGTTATGTGGAAAAGTAGTTTAAGAGGTGTAGAATGTTGTGCAATAAATGTTTTTTTCTGTATCTGAACACATTTTAATTTTATACCAAACGGAACTTACTTTCTGGACGTGCCTCGTATTTTTGTGGTTTCGGTGGCATAGTTGTTAGCATGCTGAATGGCTATGCCCAAGATAGCGGGTTCAAACCCGGCCTAAGTCGTCGGATTTTTTAAGAGAGTAAAAATCCTTCAGCATGCCTTCCTTCTGAGGGGAAGTACAGACGGCGATCCCATGTCATAGATTTATGGCATGAAAAAGATCCTTCCACTAACTAAACTTGTGTTAAGCTAAATTTCTAGGTTAGATTTCGTTGTAACGCTCTATCAAAGTTCCAACGTTCACCACTAGGTGCCAGTGATACCTGGTAGCGAAAGTTGGAACTACTTGAAATTGAACGGAACTTGTAGCTCACCCTATGTGTGTCCGCTTGAAGCAGCTACAGCCTCTGCGAGCCGAACATGTCCTCGGACACTCCCGGCACTAAAAGCCATACGATAAATAAATAAATAAATAAATAAATAAATAAATAAATAAATGAAATTAGAACAGTATGTACTGTATATTACCACAAGCCTCCGTGGCTTAGGCGGCAGCACGCCGGCCTCTCACCGCTGGGTCCGTGGTTCAAATCCCGGTCACTCCATGTGAGATCTGTGCTGGACAAAACGGAGGCAGACAGGTTTTTCTCCGGGTACTCCGGTTTTCCCTGTCAAAATTTCATTCCAGCAACACTCTCCACTATCATTTCATTTCATCTGTCATTCATTTAATCATTGCCCCAGAGGAGTGCGTCAGGCCTCGGCAGCCGGCACAATTCATATCCTCGCCGCTAGTTGGGGGCTTCATTCATTCCATTCCTGACCCGGTCGGAGACTGGAAGCAGGCTGTGGATTTTCATTTCATTCATGTACTGTATATTACCAACTCTTGATGAATGCAGTACATTAGCATTTGGCTATTGGCACAGGACAGAGTAAAATGTGTCTTTCCACCGATCTCACTCTCATTCGTGGCTGTGATTATATGGAAGCTATTGAGGAATGAGTGGTGCTTAGTAATGGTCATCAAGGCACAATTAGTGCCTGTGTGTACTGGGAAAGCGTGTACTCAGGGTCAGTGCTATTGTTCTGACTCAGTAACGAAAGTAATGGCAAAGTATCTCACTCCTCATCTTGACTAATACGCCTCACTATAGTGCTGTTTTGAGCTTTTGTGGGTATCTAACGATCTAACGTGTGGCGATACAGTTCTTGAGATCCAATCAGCCTCTGGGCTGACTAGCCCTGGCAAAAGGTCTGCCGGTTTTTTAGACAGACCTTTCGTCAGGTCGGGTCTTTTTGTATGTCTATTTTAACAGAACTAACATTATACCTTGCTTATTCTTATATTTCTTGGAATACCGGTACCAGAAAAGAACAATCGCGTGCTATTTTGTGAAAAATCATTTTACATGGACGTTATGAGATTGATATCTGGTACAATAAATGCACCCCTATTCAATGGCTTCCTGTTCTGAGCTACATTCCTCCGCCCCATCTCCGCAGGTGTAATATCCTGGTCAAAACATACTACAAGATACTCCAACCTCAGGATCTCCCGATTCATGCTGATATACCTGCTGCTTGTCTACCCAGACTTCGCTCAAAACAGCCCCCTGTGAAGACAGCTACGAGACTTAACAATGAGAACTTTGACATAGTCCAGCAGTGGTCTCATGATTGGAATACTTTTGCTCCACAGGAGTGCCTGGTTTTGATCTTCCTCGTCGGATATGGTCGAAATTAAACCGAATCAGGACCAATTCTGGTGTTTGTGCGGACTCTTGGTTCAAGTGGAACAGGTTGCTCTCTCTAAAGGGTGACTGTGGAGCCGATAGACAAACGGTGAAGCACATCATTCAGGACTGTCCTCTAAGAGCCTATGGTGGCAACATATTGGATTTTCTCTCAGTGACTCCTGCATCAGTGGACTACATTCTGAATTTAGATATTAAATTAAAATACTATCACAACATGACATCAAGATAATACTAGGAGACTTTAATGCCAAGGTAGGAAAAGAAAAGCACCTACAACCGACGATAGGTAATGAAAGCCTTCATGAGGAAACCTCTGAAAATGGGCTTAGAATGATCTCATTTGCAGAATCAGAAAGCATGAATGTCAGGAGTACGACGTTCCCACACAAGGATATACATAAGGAAACATGGTATTCAGCAGATGGAAAGACGGCAAACCAAATTGACCATATACTAATTTCAAATCGACACAGAAGCGCCATCACTGATATTCGTGCTTACCGAGGAGCTGACATAGGCTCTGACCACAACTTGCTGGTTGCATCCAAGGAGGTGAAACTGAAAACTCACCACAAACAACAACAAGGGCGCGCAATACAATATGATCTACAAGCATTAAAGGAAACTCCTCAAACTTTTCAGTACCAAGTGGAAGTGAGCAACAGGTTTGGCGTACTTGATGAAGTAGGAGAAGAAGTGGATGAAAGTGGAACTACAGATATTAATAGATTGTGGAAGGATATCGAGAAGGTGATTCAAGAATCAGCTAAAAACGCATTACCAAAAGAGGAACGAAAGAAGAAATGGTTTAATGGTACATGCAAAACAGCAGTAGCAGCTAGCATCTCAGCAAGGAAAGCATGGCTACAGGACAGGAGAAATGAAGAATTGGAACAGCACTACAGGGAAACACGAAGAGAAACAAGCATAACCTTACGAAAAGAAAAGAAGCTTTACCTTAAACATATGTTAGAGAGTATTGAGAATGACCAGAAGGAGAACAACATCCGTAAAGTATATGGGACGGTGAATAACACTAAGAAAGTTTCCCAACCGCGATCAGCAGTTCTCCACGACAACAATGGTAACATCATTGCAGGAACAACCCACATAGTACAGCCTTGGAAAGAGTACTTTGACCTCTTACTGAACTGCCCTGAACCAGACAACAAATTGGAGAGAACCACTCTTTCAACGGTAGAACCTTTCATAAATGATCCTTCATATGAAGAGGTAACCAGCAGTCTGAAGAAACTGAAAAACCACAAAGCTGCTGGATCTGACGGTATACCAGTTGAATTGCTTAAATATGGGGGTGAGAAGCTTCATGAAAAACTGCATAAACTTATCCTGAAAATATGGCGCGAGGAACAAATACCGGATGAATGGAAGGAAGCAATTATTGTTCCAATACATAAGAAAGGAGATAAACATAACTGCGGATATTACAGAGGAATATCCCTACTTGTCACAGCTTACAAATTACTGTCGCACATAATATTACAACGTCTAATTCCATACACCGAAGATATAATAGGAGACTATCAGAATGGTTTCCGTAAAAACAGATCAACAACAGACAATATATTTTGTATTAAGACAATCAATGAAAAAGTTTGGGAATATAACAAAAACGTCCATTACCTATTTATTGACTTCCAAAAGGCCTATGACTCAGTCCACAGAGAAACGGTGTGGGAAATTATGGCAGAATACGGAATCCCACAGAAACTTATCAGCCTGGTCAAAATGTGTATGGAGGAGACAGTGAGCAAAGTGACACACTGTGGATCCGTATCAGACGGTTTTGAAAACAGAACAGGACTAAAACAAGGTGATGCGCTCTCCCCACTTCTCTTCAACATCGTTATGGAAAAAGTAATTCGGGAAACCAAAGAAGCTGCAACTGGAGACCTAGAAGATAACAAACACAACATCCTGGCATATGCAGATGACATTGTATTAATAGGAAATAATGGAGGAGAAATTGAAGCTTTATTCAGGAAATTAAATGAAACTACTGCAAAAATAGGTCTAAAGCTTAATGAAGAGAAGACAGAATACATGATCATACAGAGAGAAAACATGACTACAGACCAACGCAACAACCTTCATATAGGCAATTTTACCTTTAAGAACACGCCAAACTTCAAATACCTTGGGGTAAATATAAATGACTGCAATAGAAGACAAGTTGAACACCAAATTAGATTACGGAATGCAAACAAAGTTTACTTTTCCCTGCATAAATTACTTTCCTCCAAACTTTTGACCAGGAAAACAAAACTAAAACTATACAACACGATCATCAGGCCGGTACTGCTATACGGAGCCGAAACATGGAGTGTAAACCAAAAGGGAGGAACGCCAACTTACAGTCTTCGAAAACAAGATATATAGAAAAATTTTCGGCCCCATCTTTGACCAGGAAACACAAAGATGGGTTCTCAGATCAAATCATGAGCTGTACAAGTTGGCCAATCAACCCAGAGTAGTGGACGTCATGAAAGCGAAACGGCTGCAATGGGCAGGGCATGTTATCAGAATGGACGCTGCCAGAATAGTTCGCCAGGCGTATGAGAAGAAGATCGAAGGCTTGAGACCCCCTGGAAGACCTAGGAGTAGATGGCAAGATTAGATGACCTCTGACTGCAGACAAATGGGTATTACTGGATGGGAGAATACTGCGCTGGATAGGAGGAACTGGAGGCAGATAGTGAGAGCGGCACGGGATCGTCACGTCCCAGAAAAGCCAACGGAGAGAGTGAGTGAGTGAGTAATACTATCTCTTCTTTTTGATGTGTAACATCTTTCCACTCGGTATCTGGATATTTTTGTGGCACTCGATAGCTGTAATTTTTTGTGGGAGTGATTTTGGGAAAGGGACGGAGGTGGATGGGACGAAGTGCATGGGACGGAAACAATGAGTGCGCGCGCTGGTGGAGATTGGCACAACGAAGTACTATATGATGATGATGATAATTGTTGTTTTAAGGGGCCTAACATCTAGGTTATCGGCCCCTCGAAGTACTATAGGCCATGTGGCTATGTGAAATCTATATCGCATACGCTTTAGTTCAAGGTTTGGAGACCGTATTAAAGATATTCCTACAATAAATCATCTTCAAGTTGTCGTTCTTTGGTGTGAAAATAATTATATCATATTTGCTGAAAGGATTTGGCACAAGAGTTTTACAAGTAGCGCGCGGTGGCAGAGATTAGTTCTGTTGGCCATGCGGCTATGTGGAATGTAAATCGCATACGGTTGACCTCAAGGTTTGTAGGCCCCATTACAGATATTCCTACAATAAATCATCTTCAAACTGTCGTTCTTTGGTGTGAAAATATCCATTATATCATATTTGCTGAAAACAATTATGATTTTTTTAAATCTTACTACTCTAGCTGTATTCTTATTTAATGTAAGCACTCGAGGTAGTCGACCAAAATACAGCACTATTATATCATATTTGCTGAAAGGATTTGTCACTGGTGTTTTAAAAGTAGTTATTGCAGAAATAATAGTAATGAGAACCTACCGATGGTAATAACACGAAGGAATCCTTCATGTTTGTTGGCACAAGGTTCACTATGAGTTCATTTAAAAAAAAAAATGCGAGTAAGTAATATGGAATTATTCGAATAACATGTCAGACGTTACACATCATATGCGAATACTGTAAAGCTCGTTTTTTAGCCTATTTTCAATTTTGAAAAAAAAAAAAATAGGCTTATGAGATCACCTTTTGCCCGTGTGTGTGTGTGTGTGCGTGTGTATGTGTGTGTGAGGTGTGTGTGTGTGTCTCCCTAATAACTTTTAAACGGCTGGAGCGATTTCAATGAAACTCGGTAAGTTCATAGCACTATTCCGCGCGACCCCGACCGTGACCTTCAAATTTTGTTACATCTCACCAATTCAACATGGCGGCTGTGCGAAATATTTCACCAGCATTCAATATCTCCGAAAGTATTACCGATATCACCCTGGAATTTTGTACGGTGATAATGGTAACTACTAAAGGTTCACCTATGTGACTTTTGAAAACCTGGTAACTACAAAACCAACATGGCGGCCAAGCAAATTTGCGACTTTTAAATAGACGTTTCTCGCGATTTAACCAACCAAACGCAATGCAACATGGTACAGTATATTTTTATACACATTGTAATGCACCGACATCTAACTTCGTTCAATTGTTTACACAACCTCAAGATGGCCGCTGTGCGAAATATTTCACCAGCATTCTATATCTCTGAAACTATTACCGGTATCACCCTGAAATTTTGTACGGAGATAAAGGACATTACTGGAAGTTTATCTATGAGACTTTCAAAAACCGGTTAACTACAAAACGAACATGGCGGCCAAGCGAATTTGAAAGTTTTAAATAGACTTTTCTCGCGATTGTATGACCCAAACGCAATGAAATCTGGTACAGGAAATGTTTATACCCATTGTAATGCACTGGTGTCTAATTTAGTTAAATTGTTCGCATAACCTCAAGATGGCGGTTGTGCGAATTTCGAAAATTAAGTTTTAATTTATTGTGTTCTAATCATGCGATCTAAATCAACATTTGCATAATGAACCTACACAATAATCATCATCTAATAGTACATAACTCTATGGCCTACATTTATTAAAATCCAACATGGCGACCATCCGAAATATTTAGATGGTTCTCAATATCTATTAATCTTCTACAGCAATCAAACTGAAATTTTGTAAGTGTATAGAGGCTATAAGCATAAGTTCACCTATGGGACGTTCAATAACCTGGCGAGAACAAATTCAACATGGCGGCGACGCGAAATTTAAATATTCAAATGGAACTTTCTTGCGTTTTAACCATTCGAGCGCAGTGAAACTTGATACGGTATATGCTTATACAAATTTTAATCGACTGGCCTCTAATTCATTTAAATTATTTTCATAACCACAAGATGGCGGCTGAGCCAAATTTTAAAATCCCGCTTTTATTTCGTTTGTTATAATCATGCGTTTGAAGTTTGAATAAAACACCTACACAATAATCTTGACGTAATAGTACATAAACCTAAGGCCTATAATATACAATCCAACACGGTGACCATCCAAAATATTTTTACGGTTCTCAATATCTACGAATCTATTATAGCAATCAAACTGACAATTTGTATGTTGATAGAGGCAATTAATATTAGTAGGATATATGAAAATAGGCTATTTAGTTCTTCACGGAACTACTTGTTTTTTTCAAGATTTCATTAAGATTATGATGTATTATTATGTATTATGATGTAAGTGTGTGCCATACAATACCATAAATAGATAAATAAATAAAGATGGTCGTTTTAAAATATATTCCTGCATGAATTAGAATAGTAATTATTTAATTTAATGACTTTCAATTGACGGGTTTTGTTTCGTACATTCTCATTTCTAGCAAGGTAACTTTACTAATCAATACTAGCTTACTGGACGCATTAGCAGAGGGCTGAGAGCACGACGTAAGACAGGAACTCAATCAGTGGTTCAAAGCACAGAATGAGATGACTAATAGAGGTCTTGTACAAAGCACAAGGAGTACATCCAAGGTCAATCTACTTTGATAGAGCACAATTACGTTCATTCCTCGGTTACTTTGTGATTAAAAGACTCACATACGCGTCGTTAACCAATAGTAGAGTGTTGTATTTATCATCTCAGTGTCATGGATTTGGTTTCTGGCTTAAGGTTGGAAAATTCAACGGTGCACACTGTCATACATTTCAACGAGGTATGACATCGATGCCACAAAAAAACCAAATGAATCAATGACAACAAGATAGATTTATTGGAACAGGATAGAGGAACATATTGCTTTCTACAGACGTCTCAATTTCATTTATGGGAGTGATTATATGCCAATAACATTCTGGTTGCAGATACAGAAGTTCTTGTGGATGCTGCGAATGGTATTACTCATAGGATCAGTGCCCCTACACTGGCAGAATGAGGAAGGCTAAGACAAAATCACTATATTTCTTTTCTCAAGTAATCGGAGACTAATCTTCCAAAATATTAACAAGTATTTCCGTGAAGAACTACATAGCCTATTTTCATATATCCTACTTATGTTGATTGCCTTTATCAACATACAAAATTTCAGTTTGATTGCTGTAATTGTAATAGATTCGTAGATATTGAGAACCATCTAAATATTTTGGATGGTCGACATGTTGGATTTTTATATATGTACTATAGGCCTTAGAGTTATGTACTATTACAAGAAGATTATTGTGTAGGTGTATTATTCAAACTACAATCGCATGATTAGAACACACGAAATGAAAACGAGATTTTAAAATTACGCACAGCCACCATCTTATGGTTAAGAAAACAATTAAATTAACTTAGATGCCAGTGGATTAAAATTTGTATAAGCACTTACCGTACCAAGTAATACTCAACACGGATGGTTAAATCGCTAGAAACGTCCATTTAAATATTTACATTTCGCGTTGCCGCCATATTGGATTTGTGCTCACCGGATTATTAAAAGTCCGAACTTCTAGTAGTGCCCTTTATCACCCTACAAAATATCAGGATGATATCTGTAATATTTTCGCAGATATAGAATGCCGGCGAAATATTTCGCACAACTAATACCAAGAGTGTTTTGGAGTAGAAAAGGAAGGACAAATGGGGTTTGTTTTTAGACTGTCTTTAAGTAATGTTTATGGGTGTTCTGCACTATGAACGTTTACACTGGGATATCAGTTTATTTTAGGCACGTTTCTCACGAAACCTTTTTTTTTTTACAGAAATGACACTATTGAGTCTGATGTAGTTTTTTGTGGATTTAACATTTAGGTTTAGTTTAAAGTCGATGAGAATTTGATGAGCTTGCAAACATGACTGTAAACCCAATACAGCGTTTCTTGCTTGATACTGATAATTCATTCATTCATTCGTGTCAGAAACACTCAGTGTGAAATTGAATATACAATACATAGTCTACAGTACATAATATTATATACAAAATTTTAAAATTCTATTTGTTCAAACTATAGCCGCCCAGAAGTTGGCAACCTCTATGTCATTAAGTGTTGCATGAAACAGGTCTTCTAGTGTACATGTTGTTGGATACTGACTGCACTGAAGCAGATGGTAGGACTTCTGCGTTGTTTCACATTCACAAAACGGTGACTCCACATGGCAACCCCATATCATTAAGTTGCTTTTGCATCTTGTGACGCCCGACCGAAGTCTGTTGAGTGATCTCCATGTACTCCATTTCTCTGTGAAACCGGCTGGTAATTGTTCTGAGGGTGGAAACCATTGTCCAGAGCTGTAGAACCTTGCATGCCACAAATTTGCCCGGGATTGTTGTGAAGTCCCGACAAGATCTTCTGTTGTTCTGAGGTAGCTTTTCCTAGATTTTAGTCGGGGTTTTTCAGGTCGATGGGCTTCAGAAGTTTCTGCCCTTTTTCTCTCTCATTTTTCGCCGCTACCTCTCGGCGGATGTCAGGGGGTGTGATACCAGCAAGGGTGTACAGCTTGTCAAGCGAAGTGGGATTGAGGCACCCAGTGTAACATCTACCACATTGGCATAATTGGATTTTAATAGTAATAATAATAATAATAATAATAATAATGGCCTCGGGGCCGTGTGCAAGTTTTGTCAATTGACGCCCAGAAGGCAGCTTTATTGAATTGCTACAAGTTGTAGGTTGCGTCGAATGGGGCGTGGAAAAAGATCCATCGGAGGAATGAATATTAACTCAGCGAAAGTTCTAAGAAAGTAGAAACATGTAGTTCCGTGACGAACTAAGACGCCTACTTTTCTTAAAAATTAAGATTCATGCCAATCTATATAGACCTATCTAGAATAATGAAGAAATCAAGTTGGTAATACTAACATTTCTAAGTAGTGCAGTTAGAAATACACCTGAAATAGTGTAGCCTAATGGAGTAACTTACTAGTCCTGGCAGTCCTGGTGACTCTGAATATATTATTAGTTCCATCTCTTAAGGTATAGAATGCACATACAAAATTTGGTTGAAGTCTAATGGATAGTATTGACGTTACATGACTTACTTGACTTATTCCTGTCGTTCCCATTGGAACATAGGGCATCCACGAAGCTGCGCCATCTCACTCTGTTGGCTGACATCCTCCTCACCTCTTTCCACGTATTTCCCTGATGTCGCCCCTCTGTCTCTACCGTCCACCTCCACGAATGCTTGGGCCTTCCTCTTCTCCTGCTACCCTGGAGATTCCAATCCAGGACTTGCTTCTCAATGGCATTGTCAGATTTTATAAGTGTGTGGCCAATCCACTTCTATTTCCTTCTTTTTATTTGGATTTTAATCTGTTCCTCTGAAGTTAGAACTAGAAGCTCCTCATTTGATATTGTCTCAGTCCAATATATATTCAGAATCCTTCTTAGACACCTATTAACAAACACCTGTAATCGACTGGTAATTTGGTTGCTAACATTCCAAAACTCAGACCCATACAATAATACTGCCTATACATTACTTCTAAATATCTTTAACTTTGTCATTGTAGTTATATTTTTACTTTTCCAAATCGGATACAGTTGTACAAAGGCAACATTTGATTTTTCTAATTCGTTGCCCTACATCATCACCAGCTCCTCCGGTCTTGGTCAATTCGCTTCCAAGGTAAGTATAACTTCCTACATCTTCCATGGCTTCGGCTTCCAATCTGATAGGGTCATTTTCCTTCATATGGACGTTACATGCTCTTTGATATTGAATTTATCAGTGTGCGTAAAATCATGCTGGGAACAATGCCATATATGTGATGCCCAGAATTAATCTGAAATATTACGATCTATAACTGTATAGTGCCAATTTTGGATAGAATCCATTTGATAGTATATAAGTTACATGTAATTAAAAATTGAAACTATCAGAATGATAAGAATCATGTTATCAGCACTGAGGTATATTAGTTACTCCCAAATTAATCTAGAATGTCAGGTACTAACGTGTGCAAAGTTTAGAGCGGATGGCTTGCATACATTCTGATATATTGATATTAGGATTAAACAAATAGAGAGAGCATTTATTAACAGTTAGCAACCCTGCTGGTTCTTACGAATATGCATAGTCATAACTATTGTGGTACACAAAGCACATACGAAGTTTAGCTGAAATTTGTTAGTATAGAAGTTATATGCATTTAAAAACTGAACCTATCAGCAGGCTTAGAATCGTGTTGGCAGGACTCGTGTATATATGTTTCACAAAACTAAGGTAGAATGTCAGGTACGATACGCCTGCAAAGTTTACAGCTGTTGGCTTGCATACTTTATGATATACTGATATTAGGGTTAAAATATACAGAGAGCATTTATTAACAGTTGGCAGGCCTGGTGGTTTTATAGAATACACACAGTCATATCTGTTGTAGTACACAATAGTGCATACGAAATTTGGTTGAAATACAGTCGATAATATACAAGATACATGCATTTAGAAATTTGACCTATCGACAGGCTTTGAATCATGTTGGCAACAGTGGCATCAAGGGTTTTCTGAAAATAATCTGGAATGTTATTATCTATGTGTGTGCCAATTTTTGAATATTTCGCATGCATAACTTCTGAGATATCCAACATAGAGCTCAAATTTTAATTGCGATTTTTCAGCAGATGGTATCATTGACGTCAATTTCAAATATGGCCGTGAGATATTCAGGTATAGATCTTAATTCATACCAAATTTGGTAACGATAGCTGCAGTCGTTTAGGAGTTGATAATGGGACAAACACACAGAGATCGACATACAGACACACATTTTCCCAGATCGATCTCATAAGTCTACTTTTTCCTACTTTTTGCAAAATGAGAAAAGTAGGCTAAAAATCCCACGGAGAGTCAAATGCTTGACATGCAAATCACGGTAATGTTAGCAACATAATCCCTCGGAGTGGGAGAAAGTGTCCCCCATTAGACAATCAGTTCAAGCAATGGAAAATTTGCATAGCGACCCCAAGTGGTTGCTTACTTTGGTTTTAGTAAAGCAATGAAGAACAAGTTCCCCGTAGGAAGCCGTTTTAGTGAATATAACTTTTATAAAATGTTCAAATTTCAAGAACGAGACTTGGAAAACCGTTAAAATATTCACAGAGGCTCCATTAAAAGTCAAGTTTAAGACGACTGAATTAGTTACTTATCTTTTTTCACAGAGGCTCCATTAAAAGTCAAGTTTAAGACGACTGAATTAGTTACTTATCTTTTCAGAGTTGATGCTTGAAGACAATCGCAGCCTAATCTGTGAATGAAATCGCTGACTGCGAGCGTAGAGAGCAGGTCAGTGACGCTTGGGTACCAGGTAGGCGGTGCGACTATGCGCTCCTTTGCCTGGGATGGTAGATAAAAGTGTGGGTGATTAAATGATTTTATTTTAATTTTGCGTAATAATGTGTAGTATGATTTGAATAAATTGTTTAGTAGCGTGGAGCGGGCTACCGACAGAGCCCCGCCAGTTTCGCCATTGATGTGTTTAGGGAGTTGAATTGATAATAGTAATATTAATAATTTGTTGCCGGTGAGTGGCTAGTTGAAATAGTCTAATCTTGTGTTACAGACTGGCTAGATGGTGAGCCTGAATTAGTTCGGCCGGTAAAGTATCACTACATCATGGAGATAAAATTTGAAAATGTGAAACATCATGATATATATAGTAATCTCCCTACAGAAGTGAACTACCAGTAAGTTCGTTGCACAGACCAAGAGTGAGTAGTCTGAAAATCAAGTGACTGAATGATGATTCGAGATTGGGGAGGGAGGAGAGAAAGGTAAGGGGAACACATGCGCAACATAACAAAATGAAATAATAATTGAAACCAAGAAAAGCTCTTCAGTTTTCAAGAGCAGGTCATGACACCAAAGAATTGTCTGCAGAGACATCTGTAGTGGAAGTAGAGAACCTCAAGCTTTATCGTATATTAGACGAGTTAGTTCAGCCTTCGAAGTGTACAGAGGCGCCGCAAGATGTCACAACAAGAAGATGCCTGACACACATGGGTTAGCGAAGGAGAACATAATCAATTTCCTGCAATCACACTAAAAAAGAATAAAGAAAAGCACAGAGAGAGAGCAAGAATACAAAAGAAGTCTCTGTTGGTGTTGGGAATACAAATACACGGACAAAAGATGATCATATAAGCCAAATCTTTCATAAATGAAAATAGGCTAGAAATTCTGTTAATTATAATCGAAAGTACTGTCAAATTTGAAAATATCCCATCATCCACCAGGGCACCGCCCCACCGGATCTGCCCTCCAACCTGGAGATCTTTGCACGCCGCTTCGAACGGGTCTCTAACGGTCATTTCGCCCTCACCTTCGATGACACTAACAACGATGCCGTCAACTCCATCCCCGATCGACTCTATCTCCAGCCTGATCATCAACACCCCATATCCCACACCCTATAAACGACCCTATCACCTCCATCGACATTCACCTCGCCCTTTCCCGTACCAAAAATACTGCCCCCGGTCCCGATCAACTCCGCTACCTCCACATCAAAGAGGTACCCGCTATCTTCTTCCAGCTCCTAGCCACCCTATATACGTATCTCCTCAAAACCAGATTCTACCCAACGGCATGGCGCGATGCCACCATGCTTCTCTTCCCCAAACCTCACAAACCACTCTCCGACCCCTCCTCCTATCGTCCCATCTGCCTCACAGTCGTCCTTTCCATACTATTCGAAAAAATCCTAGTCCGCTGCACCCACCTCCATCTCATTCAACATCAGTTACTCCCCCTCTCCCAATGTGGCTTCCGGCCTGCCCTCTCCACCCATGACCAACTACTCCGCCTCACCACCCTCACAGTCATTAACATGTACCGCTTCCGCCCCACTCTCCTCCTCACCTTCGATTTTCATAGTGCCTTCGACACCGTCTGACAATCAGCTCTCCTTCTAAAACTCCACTATTACCACCTCCCGCATAATTTCATCCGCCTCATTGGCAACTTCCTCAGTCCTCGCACCGCCCGCATTTCTATCATTCGCACCCTCTCACGCTCCTTCTCTCTAACCCAAGGCGTACCCCAAGGGTCGGTACTATCCCCTCTCCTCTACATCCTTTTTGTCGGAGATATCCCCCACCCTCCGGCTCCCCTCCATCTCCTCCAGTTCGCGGACGACACCGCAATACTCGCTCCTTGCCTCTCCGTCACAGCCATCAACAGACTGGTCCAACCGTACCTAGACCGTTTCACGGCCTGGTGCGATCGCTGGCATCTCAGCTTAAACACGGATAAGACCAAAGCCGTACTCTTCCGCCCCCGTCGCCAAGCCAACTCGGCCACCCGCAACCCCAACGTTCTGACCCTACGTATCCACGACCACCGCCTTCACACTTCACCATCACTACGCTACCTGGGCGTCATCTTTGACGAGCACTTCACCCTTCGTCCACATCTACGCGCACTCACGGCTTCTGCTCAGAAGCGCTCTCGCCTCATCACCAGGCTGTTCGGCACCTCTTGGGGACTACATGCCTCAACGTTGTTCTACACGTACAAGTCCCTAATCCGCTCTTATATCACATATGGACATGTGGTCTGGGCCGGCTGAGCCGCCAGCTACTTGCACCCCCTGGTAACCATGGTACGGCGAATCGCCCGCATAGCCCATCGCCTCTCCCCAATACACCCTAGCGAGGACCTGTACCGTCTAATGCCATTACCCCCCGTCACGACCTACATCCACCTTCTTCAACTGCGCTACCTGAAGCGCGCAAGAAGAACGCAGAATCCTATCGTACGAAAACTTGAGGCACTCCAGCTACGCAACCCCGTCTACTGTAAACTAGGTCTAATCCACCTCAAGAGCCTCACCCCTGCCCCGGACTAAAAGTCCCCTACATAATAAAACTCAACATCACCTCACCATCAACACATACATACATACTCACATCTTCTCCCAGCAGTTTATATTTCTTTTCTTTCTATTTTTCTTTTCCATTCTTTTCTTTTCTCTCTCTCTTTTCTACAACACCCCTCCACTTCCCATCTCCACCAAAGTCATCCATCACCTCCATCTCAACAAACAATATCATCCGTTTCTATCATCGCATTCATTCAAAAATCATTACAACATCAATTACCAAATCTCATCATCCACACTCCCACAAACGCACCTTCTCACCTCATCACATACCATCTTCAAGCACTCTCACATACTGTGCATACGATCAACTCATCGTATACGCCATTCTTTCTCCACTTCTCTCACCCCCGCTTCTCATCTCCACAAGCACCACCAATTACTCCCTTCTCATAATACATAATCATCCACTTCTCAACAACAACAAAAACAAAAACAAGAAAAAAAAAACACAAATAAACCAAAAAAAACAATCTCTCCAACTTTCGAACCTCATAACCCACTCTAACTTCCAAACTTATAAGTAGTGGTTTGGTGACAGTTCAAAACCCACCGCCACCGCTGGAATACTAAAATGGCAATATCTCGCGAACCAATCAGGCTAGAGACTTGTACGAGGAGTCATTGAACTCGGGCTATCACCCCCTTTCCATTCGATAACATATTTCCACCCCAAAATAAAACCTACCCCTACTATGGGGTGAAATTGTAATTTTTAGATAATCTCGCTTTCCAAGTGCAACATGTGAGAGTCTGAATGCCAATATGGAATTAAACGTTGTTCTACATAAAGTGCATGTGTTCGGTGGAAAGCTACTATGAATTAACATGCTTGTTTTCCGTTTTATACACACATGTCCACTCATGGCTTTTGTAAGAGGGCGGGCTTTTTAAAGATGGTGGCTGTAGTGTAACCTAACCTAACCCAACCCACGAGGGGTGATCAAAACGTTTTCCAAGTGGTGCTTGTCGATAGGCAAACTGATAAACAAAGAGGGTCTTGTCAGGCCTTGAGGCGAGAGCCCCTGTTATTGTTGACGAGCCCCTGTTGTCGGGTCCCTGTGGATGGGTCATTGCTGACGGGTCATTGTTAACGGATTATTGTTGACGGGTCCTTGTTGATGAGTCCCTGTGGACGGGTCATTGTTGACGATGCCTTGTTGGCAGGTCGTTGTGGACGGGTTATTATTGACAGGTCATTGTTGACGAGTCATTGTTAACGGGTCATTGTTGACGAGTCCTTGTGGGCAGGTCCTTGTGGACGAGTCCTTGTGGATGAGCCCCTTTGGACTGGTCCCTACGGACTAGCCCATGAATTTATTTAAATTATGTCAAAGGGCCTAACTACATTTTGCGTGTAAAGCAGTGTGTTGAACTGACGTTGTTCACTAATCCCCGACTACTATAATGGGATAACGATATGAAAGGTAAGTGACGAAATACATGTGAACATACAAGGGATCTAACTTGGTGGATGGATGTGTTCTAACGAGTCATTTGTAGTTGAAAGAGAATAATACATGTTCTTATGATGTTAAAACTGTGGAGATGGCACGTGCAGTAAGACTTCTTGTTATATTTCCTGTGACATATTGCAGACATGGCAGAGAGCGCGCAGATCTGTTGCTATGACTAACGCTGCAGTAATTTGAAATCGCAAGTGTTCATGAAGACAATGGGTGATGATCATGCAAAGTTAGCAGTTATTGGATATTACACAGGTGTTCCTTCCGGTGTCATGTTGCTGACATGCCAGAGAGCACACACTGCGGTTGCTATGACTGACGCTGCAGTAATTTGAAACCTCAGGTGCTGATCAAGACAATGGATGATGATCATGCAAAGTCAGCAGTCATTGGATACCACACAGGTGTTCCTAGTGTACTTTGGACTCTCAGCTGTATTGGGAAAGGAATTGCAATGATCTGCAAAAAAAAACTGCTGACACGAGCGATGCGAGTTTATATAAGATAGGTGTCATATATTTCCCTACTGTCAGTCTTTATTACTCGATTTGAGTGAACAGTGCTCTATTACTGCTCAAGAGTTGAAAAAAAGCCTTTTGGGTAGAAAATCATTAAATTATTTTGCATGGTAAGTACTTATTATTAATGGATTGTAGTCTTTTATTACTAATTGATGTTGAAGTTATTGATTGGAATGTATTTATTGATTGATTGATTGATTGATTTGTTTACAGATAATTGGGTACCTGTAGGTTACCAGATTCTTACAATCTGTTAATTCAGTGACATCAGTTGATAAATTATAAAAAGGTAAGTGCCCCCTCTAATAACTATTAAACAGTTAGAGTGATATTTTCCAATGTTCACCACTACATGTTAGTGAAAATGGTATATTTGGCAGTCAATAGTTGGAACTACTTGACCATGGTGTGTAAAGCTAATTTTGTAGGTTAGATTTTGATTTCCGCTCTATTAAGTCTGAATGTTCATTGCTAGGTGTCAGTGACCGAGGGAATATTTAAAGACTTAACCTCAGTTCACCTAACATAACCTAACTTTACCTAACTTAACCTTGTCATGTGATATGTTTTACAATTTTAAACTTGTTTTAAGACTGGCTATGACGTCACACTTAGCTCACTTAACTGGCGATCGCTGGTTTCTATCACGTGATATGTTCTACAAGTTTAGACTTGTTTTAAGACTAGCTATCACGTCATACTTAGCTCACTTAACTGGCGATCGCTGGTTTCTATTACGTGACATGTTCTACAAGTTTAGACTTGCTTTAAGACTGGCTAAGACGTCACACTTAGCTCACTTAACTGGCGACCGCTGGTTTCTACCACTATATCAAGTTCCAATGTTCACCGCTAGGTGTCAGTGACAGTGGTATATAGTAACCCCCAGTTAGAACTACATGAAGTCAGACTTGATAGGAGTTCACAGATCGATTTAAATACCCAGCTATAACCATTGACTGGAATATAATTAAATTATTTATATTGTACTTTGTTTTATCTTTTATTAACATTGATGATTTCTTTCTTTTATAGATAACTTGGAAAGTAATCATCATGTTCAAGTGTGGTGACTGTAAGAAACAGTTCTCAAGACCTGACAGCCTTCTACGTCATGCAAGTACAAAACATAATCAGAAAATGTTTGTATGCAGTCATTGTGCTACAACATTTAACAGACAGGATAGTCTTACACGACATGTAAATTTAAAACATGTCAGTACTGCACCATTTTCGTGTTCAGTTTGTGAACTTGGTTTTTCTGCTGTAAAGCGATATCAATCCCACATGGTTGAAGTGCATGGAGAACAACAGGAATTGAAATCTGTAAAACCATCAACTAGCACGGAACCTTTAAATGAATGTAATGCTCAAAAGCGTAAACGTTCTCAAGATTGCGAAAATAGTCATGCAACAAAAAGAAAGAAGAATGGTGAACCTTCGATAACCCATTGTAATGTATGTTATATTGATATACCTTAATCAATCATTCATGGACATTTACGCAGTATTAATCATAAAAACAACGCTTGCCATGAAGGAAATTCTGGAAATGTTCAACAAATTGGTAGTGCATTTATAAGTCGAATTGCTAGTTACAGACTTTATAGTGAAGAAAAAACTCAAAGTATTGAAACATTTTTACAGAAAGTTCAACCTACTGTGTTTGGCTTAGTAGAAAATGTTTTAGTAGAGCATAAAACAATTAAAATGAATTTTGAACTTTTTGGACTCTATGTAAAAACTGGGAGTGACGGTGAAATTATGGATATCAAATCCTTTAATACAAAAAACATAATTGTTAGCGAATCAACTAATATTAGTGATATGTATCGAAATATTTCAAGTGCTATCATTGTGAAGAGTGAAGAGTTCCAGGAAAGGGAGTCAGGCTAGACGTTGGTTGAAGTACTTTATTTAGAAACCAACATGAATAAATACAACCCCCTTCGAGCATCATCATATATTGATTTACCTGTATGGATCAAACGAAAGAGAGCTGTTGTGAATGTTTTCAATAGTGATCAAGCATGTTTTGCGTGGGCTGTAACCTCAGCTCTCCATCCAGCAGTGGGGCATGTAGAGAGAACATCATCTTATCCTCACTATTCTTCAGTGTTAGATTTAAAAGAAATAGAATTTCCTATGGCGATAAAAGACATTCGACGTTTTGAAGAGCTGAACAATGTAAGTATTAATGTTTATGAAATTGAAAACAAGAGAATAGTAGGTCCTCTATATTATACTCAGGAAAAAAAGGATGCAAATGTAAATTTTCTATACATAACCGAAGGTGAAAATGCTCACTATTGCTGGATAAAACATTTCAGTAGACTTGCCAGTAGTCAGGTTTCAAAACACGATGGTAAAAAGTGGTTGTGTGATGGTTGTTTGCTACATATCCAGAAAGAGGATCAACTAATTCAACATCAAAAATGGGGATGTAATTACGTTTGTACGGTATTACCTACTCCTAGAAATAACATTTTAAAATTTAAGGATTATGAGAAACAGCTTTGAGTACCATTTGTTATATATGCTGACTTCGAGGCTTTGCTAAAACCATTTAATACATGTTCATCGAATCCAGCCCAACCTGTTACCTACACTACTCACATTCATGAACCTTTTAGTTTTGCATATTATATGAAATGTAGTTATGATGACTCTTTAAATAAGTTTGAGCTCTATAGAGGACCTGATGCACCTAAAGTTTTTATGGAAAGGCTTGAGAAAGATGCCATCCGTATATCCTCTATTTTAAATACGATCATTCCAATGGAACCACTAACTTCAATAGAGCAAATGAATTTTGAAACTGAAACTAATTGTTTTATATGTGGTGAATGTTTATATACAGACAGGGTTCGCGATCATGACCATTTAACAGGAAAATATCGTGGTGCTGCTCACCAAGAATGTAATTTAAATTATAGAGTAAGTAAATTCATTCCGGTCATTCTACATAACGGTAGCAAATACGATAACCACTTTATCGTTAAAGAATTTGGAGCTTCAGATGTGAAAATTGATGCGATTGCAAATAATAAGGAACAACACATATCGTTCTCAAAATACATCAAAACTGACAATAAGAAAACGATAAAACTGCGATTTTTAGATTCATTCCGCTTTATGCCGAGTAGTCTTAATAAGCTTGCTAGTAATTTAAAACCAGATCAGTTTCATGAAATTCAACGTGTCTTTCCTAAAGAAGATGATTTATTTGATTCGTCAAAAGGGTATATTCCCTTACGAATATATTAACTGTGTGGAACGTCTTGAGGAGTGTTCTTTACTACCGAAAGATGCATTTTACAGTTCCTTAAACACAAGTCATATCAGTTATCAGGAATATTTACATGCACAACGTGTATATGCACAGTTTGACATTCAAACTTTAGGAGAATTTTCAGACATATATTTGAAGACAGATGTGTTGTTATTAGCAGATGTTTTTGAAAATTTTCGGAATGTTTGTATGAAAACTTATGACCTTGATCCTTGTCAGTATTTCACTGCTCCTGGGTTAAGTTTCAGTTCAATGTTGAAAAAAAAAACGAAAGTAAATTTAGAATTAATGACTGATATAGACATGATCAATTTTATAAAATCATCAATTCGAGGTGGATTAAGCCAATGTAGTGGACGGTACTCTAAAGCGAATAATAAATACATGCCTAGCTACAACCCTTGTGAAGAGTCAAAGTATATTGTCTACCTCGATGCAAATAACCAATATGGTTGGGCTATGATTCAATATCTACCACTAAAAGATTTTCGCTGGCTGACACAACCTGAAATTGATGTCTTACATGTTGACACTCTTAATGATAACGGTGATAAAGGATATATTTTAGAGGTAAATCTTGAGTACCCTAAAGAGTTACATGATGATCATAATGATTTACCATTTTGTCCTGAGAATATGAAATCTCCATACTTCACATCACAAACAAAAATGTTGATTGCTAATGTGAATGATAAATGTAAATATGTAATACATTATCAAAACTTGAAACAGTGTCTACAGCATGGATTGAAATTAACTAAAATTCATCGCGTATTGCAATTTCATCAGTCAGCATGGCTCAAACCGTATATTGATCTGAACAATAATTTAAGAACACTGTCAACAAACGCGTTTGAAAAAGATATAAACTCATGAATAATAGTGTTTTTGGAAAGACTATGGAGAATGTTGATAAACGAGTTGATGTAAAGCTGATAACAAAGTGGGAGAATGATGGTAAAAGGTATGGTGCGAGCAACTTAATAAGCAAGCCTAACTGTCATAGCTGTTCAATTATTCATGAGGATTTAGTTTTAATACAAATGAATCGTCTTAAAGTAACTTACAACAAACCCATATATGTGGGTTACACCATTCTGGAATTGTCAAAAACACTTATGTATGAATTTCACTATGATTATATAAAGAAAAACTATCTTGATAATGCTAAATTACTCTACACAGACAAAGATTATTTTATTTATGAGTTTAAAACTGATGATTTTTATGAGGATATCAAAACTGAGCTAAATAAGTTTGATACAAGTGACTATCCCGAGGATAATATTTACCATTTACCTCTAGTAAACAAAAAGGTTCTTGGGAAATTTAAGGATGAATGTGCTGGTGTTATTATAGACACCTTTGTAGGCACAAAATCTAAATCATACAGCTATATGACAATTGATGATGTAGTAGTAAACAAGATGTTCAGGAAAGAACATATAGCCTAATTTCTCCTAAATGTATGGGTATAGTTATAACTCTTTGTCTTTATCATGTCCTAATTTCTTCCAATTCGAAGTGCAAATTGGCACACTGGATTTGAGGAGTGGCGTTCAAATAATTTACCCCAGCATTTTGCAATTTCATCAGTAAACACTCCAAACAACGTAGGTATTCAGTTTATTAACACCGACTACTTACAATAATTTAAACTTCGTTGCTCTAAACGTATCACTGGGAGAAACATATTTAATATAACTATTACACAGCTAATTTGTAATCGCGCACGGCTAACGAGAAAGACAGGCCATGGCGCGTAAACCAAACCCTTCTGTGGCGTAGGCTATGTACCGGTACTGCTTGATGATGCTTGTACGTTTAAGTCGAGAGCAATTCATAAGCAGCAGAAATGCAATATTTTATATCAATCTTCATAAAATGGACGCAATTTAGATGTTCCGTGTGTTTTCAAACACGATAAATTATACTGTATAGGTTTGCAAAACTACGCCTATTGAAGTTACTCCTTCCAAAAATCCACGCGAACTAGGATTCAAGGGTTCGTTGTGTCTTTAATAGCTGCAACGAACAGGCTACAGTAAGTCGAGTTGTAGATTCTGTGACCTTCGTTGTGAGTTAAATTATGTGCACATTAGTATAATTAGATCAAAGAATCTTGCAGCACAGTATAGATATCATTAACTTATTGTTGTTTCAAGGGGCGGAACATAAATTAATTCGTTTATAGAAGAGATCTGCGGAATACACTACCCTCCGACTAACGACTTGTATCAATACCTTCTATGAAGACAAGTGATAAATGAATACCAACGTTTATACAGGTTCAATGATGTAGACAAGATAACTAGGTACCACACCGGCAGTAAAACGAAGACCAGGCAGTGGTGCAACAGAACTACATTGCTGACGTCACGATAACTCACCAGAGCCAGTCATTCTCGTTGGCCGTGATAATCGCGCCTTATCTTGAGGATGTGTACCCTCTATCGGCAAAAATAATAACCTTCGCAATTATACTGTAGACATGGGTTAACTAACTGGCCGGTAGAGAGCATAGCTCGCATCTAGAAGGCTGTGGTTACCAAAAACATAGTTCAAGTAATTACTCTTAGATGTCACTCCGGTGGTGAATGTTGTTTTAATTAAATATATATTTTCCATTTCAAAATGCACCATATAATGCTTTATTTTATAACGTCTCAGTACTCAAGAAATAATAAATATTAAAAAATCAAGAAAAAAATGTCTAACTCTGATAGGATTTGAACCACGGCCAGCCTGATGAATGACTGACGCGCTGACCACTCAGCCAATCGTGCACACTCTAATAGTTCGTTAGGAACCAATACATATACCACGTTATAGCAAATCATGACTTGAACTAAACGTTTTTTTTACTGGAGTATATTTTAAACCGAGTTCATTTCATAGAAAGTTCATATATTTGTTACCACTAGCCTATATTGCATGCAACATACTGAAATTAATAAAATAAAGGTCAGAACGAGAGATCAGCTGCCATCTTGTCAAATAACCGAGACGACTCAGCTTTTTAAAATCACTTCTAGACTATAATATTAAAATATAAACTTTTAATGTCAAACGGGCCACGTCGTTTCAAACAGATTAAACGATTCTTGGTTCGATAGTCGGAACTGGTGGGTCCCATGTTATGGATTATAAAGTTTGCATAATTCACACGGCCGCCATTCTGAAATGGTACGGTTGATGACCTCGTAGTTTGGGCACAAGACGCGCCTCATATGAAGGAACGTTGTTACCAAATTTGGTAAAGATCCGATTATTAGTTTGGTTGTAATGCATTATTACGTTTTGACCATTTGAGTGGCCGCCATTAAGTTTTGGTAAAGATGGCGGCAATATAAAACATGACACTGAGGTGCCCTTTCCCAGTGCTACCTCTGTACCAAATTTCGTTCAATTCGGTTTCACCGTGTTCGAATTGATATGGGGGGACAGACATTCAGAGTACACACACTCACACACACACACACACAGACTCACACACACACATACACACAGACAGACACACAATGTTTGGCCCTGTAGTGATCTCATAAGTCTACTTTCATTTTTTGCAAAAATCGAAAGTAGGCTAAAAATTAAAAGGAGTGAAAAAGAATGTTGTTAGTAAAGAGTTATATATAAGTGATAATAAAAACTGTATAGTTAGTAACCCACCTGTATTATATAAGAAAATGAGTGTTTTTAGAAGTAAAAATCATCAGCTATATACCAATTTGCTGAACAAAGTTGCTTTAAGTAATGAAGACAACAAACGATTCATTATACCCAACACATTTGATACTTTTGCTTGGGGAAACAGTCGCATTGACGACTATTACTTTACTTAAGTCTTATGATCACTATATTGTAATATTTGTAGTGTGTTTTATATTGTAATATTTTTTGTAAAAAACTGTAAGTAGAATGTATAATGTTAGGCTACTGTAGTTTAGTAAAAATAAGATAAGTAATACATTTTAGTGTAAAATGTTTGCTTTTGTATATTACGAAAAAGATTTTTAAAAAATGTACAGAATGTGTGAACTAAACAAGGGAAATGTAAAAATGTAAAGTGGAAATTGTAAATATCCATGTGTGAAAAAGTGAAATGGCTATCACCATTTTAAAATTAAAAGACATTGTGATCTGGTAAACCTTGTTTTTATTTCACAACAGCAAAAATGTACAGAATGTGTAAACTAAACAAGGGGAATGTAAAAATGAAAAGTGGAAATTGTAAATATCCATGTGTGAAAAAAATTAAATGGCTATCACCATTTTTTTTAAATTATAAGATATAGTGATCTGGTGAACCTTATTTTTATTTCACAACAAAAATGTACAGATGGTGTAAACTAAAGAAAGAGAATGTAAAAAAATGAAAAGTGGAAATTGTAAATATTCATGTGTGAAAAAATGAAAATGAAGAAATGGTTATCACCATTTTAAAATTAAAAGACATTGTGATCTGGTAAACCTTGTTTTTATTTCACAACAACAAAAATGTGCAGATTGTGTAAACTAAACAAAGAGAATGTAAAAAAATGAAAAGTGGAAATTGTAAATATTCATGTGTGAAAAAATGTAAATGAAGGAATGGCTATCACCATTTAAAAATTAAAAGACATTGTGATCTTCTAAACCTTGTTTTTATTTCACAACAAATATAGATTTTCAAAATAGAATACAAAGAAATACCAATTCCTCAATCCTTTTCAATGTTCATGTCCACTCATCATTAACTTTCCTTTTATAGCACTAATCACAGTGAGGGCTGCCAACCTCTCCCCCACTGAGACATCACAGGATGTCAAACTTTGTTTAGCTTTTCAACGATACTTTATCCACTACACGTCTTAATGCAGAATGACTATGGCGATAAAAAGGTGCATGCTCGATCCAAAAGTATTGATAGGTATATCACCACGCTGCAAAAGTTCTTCAAGACAAGTTCCAGGACCACACAAATAATAACCAGGTAGGTAGATTTCGAAAGTCAAGTATTGAATGACTTTGTTAATGACGCCATTGCCAGTACAGGTCTGGCATATCCTTTTCCATAGGTGGAGAAAAGGTTTGATCTTCCTCCTCCTCCTCTGTGGATGATGTTTGTTGTTGCTGCTTTTTTTTCTCCATCACACCCGTGGAATGAAGAAACACGTGATACAGTTTGACCAGCTGGCAAGTGGCGCACTGTCGCATAGATGGTATTTTTGCCATAGCCACTTGCTTATGGTGATCATAATCCGTACATGGTTGCAATTCACTTAACACAGAGTCTTGAGGTCATGATTTTGGTACATGTTGCCAGATTTCTCACTGCATTTGCTTTCACATAATAAATGAACGATTTTGGGAGAACCAATAATTCTTCTTTGGTAAAACTGTCTAGTTTCTTTTTACACACAAAGAACTTTCCAATCGCTTTATCGGTAGCATCCCCTTTCTCCATGGTATAATGTAGATGTATACACGTCGCTTGTAGAAATCTCACTGGTGTCATTCACAGGTAAACCTAGAGTTTTAATTTTATTTAACAACACCCAGCAGGCATTGGTGGTTAGCCAATGAAACAATTGCACACCTGTGCCATGGCTTTATGGGTAATGTTGTCACAGGGGCAGCGGTCCATGAGTGTTTGCAGCGAGGGACAGCCTATGTCCATTAAATCGATACATTGACAGTAAGACGCCAAAAATGGTTGTAGCCATTGACGTTTTTCACTACCTTTCACAAATACTACATGGGCTGAAGACATGTGGGCTTTCATGACCATGTCCAGGTGCTTATATGAAATGGTTCCTTGATTCCAGTCTAGCTGCATATGAGTTTCAATTCACTGGGTTTGTTTACGGTCTTTATCACACAACAAATCAAACGCATAAGGTGGTTTAAACACCAAATGGGTAGCTTGCGGTATCCAAAAAGTGGATCAATCGATAATGGCCACTTCTTTAAATATAAATTTGTTATCTCCAATTTTAAACCCTTGACAGTCGACGATTAGTGTACGCAACATGTTCACTCTTGTCTGGATCAAGTCCAACTGACCACAGACTGACAATTGTTCAGTAAGGTGTACCCATGTCGTTTACTTACATTCCATTCTAGTAAAAGAAAAGAAAAACATTGATTAGTCACTTTGGAGGTTAGGATATGACAGGGGGGTATAAGAAATAATAATATAACTACAACAACCAATTTTTATTGCAATATTTTATTAGCATAACAAGTTTTACATTCTTTTTTTCATTCTAGGATAGAGGCGGTACCAACTCATACAACAAAAAAGTATTGTGTGTTTATAGTGTCCATAACACCGTTGATATCCCAATGTCTCTAAACTGGGTGTTTTTGACTGTGAGCTGCTCACTGAAGAGCTGTTGACACCATAAAGTCCACATGTATCATAACTTTTTTCTTCACTCAGAGGCATGAGTGAGGGGTAACTTGAATGACAGGGTATATTACCCACCTCCATTCTGCACAGGTAGGGACAGGCAGGTTACCAGCGCTGATGTTCCTGCATGGGTTCATCGCTCTCTTGCCATTGGTCTAAGATGATGGGACAAAACACACATTTCACTTCATCTCTTGTTTTTAAATAGTAGAATCCAGCGGCCGCTAAGGCTTGTGGGTTTATAAAAGGCACCGGCCACGTCGCAAAGGTCTTGAAACGTTGTTCCTCAGATTTTAAATTCATGAATGTAACTTCTCTTGAGGCTTGAAAGCAAGACATGACTGAGCGGTTTGACGTGGGTTGACCTGCTATTTATACACTTGTCACTTGGTTGGACAGTGGATAATAGTTGACTTGTTAGTGTTGAATGATCAAACACTAGGCCGTGGTATTGGCTGGAACATTGTCATGCGTTTCAAAATCTAGTCGAATGTCAATATTGGATGGTTTGACAGACTCTTCCAAGTAGGAACAGTCAAAGACAATCAGTGGCGCCCTGGTCTTAAAAGCTTGAGGTGTCAACATTGGACAATTCTCTTTTTGATAATACGACCATCTAAATTTAGAAAACAAGTCGTACAGGGAGCCAAACTTATTTTTTGAAAAATCTATATCCAGCCCTTCATAAGGAAACACAGCACCGTTGAGGAAAATACGTGCATTTCTCAATTGCAGGTGATCAAATTGCGTGACATCTTTGGTTTGTTGATACTTGCGATTCGTTTGAAAACCCACAATCATGTAGAGAGGTCTCTCTGTATTTATAGACCAACTGTGTGTGTTGGTGGTGGGCAATAACGGGTACTCATGGAGTGCCCAACTTCTAAATTCCATGGGTAGAGGTATATCTCTCTTTACCATCTTGAGTATGTCCAGTTTTTTGCTATCGTTAAGGGTCACATGAGGCACTTTCCATAGCAAGCGTTGTAGTTGAATTTTTGAATCAATGGGGGCATTGCCGGCTCCCTTGAGTGCATTATTATCACTCCTGTCTCTCACCAGATAAAGCACTTGCCTTGCATTCACAACAATGCGCTGGTGATCTTCAGCAAAGCCTAAAATCAGTTTAAGAGGTGAATATCCAGTAAAGGTGCCATCGGTGTGTACCATCCAGTCATTGATCGAGTCAGGGCACCAACCCGCCATGCAAAGCGTTTTAGCTTCTTCCTCACTATAAGAGGGATATAGTTTCATGACACTGGAAATACACACATTTCGAGTGCTATCCACCACGGTATCGTTAATCACATAACGCATTTCAGAAAACAGAAAGGCGAAAGCATGTTTGGCTAACTTGGATGTGGTGGGTGTAGAGCCATCGGCTTTGGTGAGCCGTCCTTCTATCTGAATAACACTTTCATGTGGTAGAGTGTAAATATCTTGGTTGTTGATAACAAATTGAATTTCATCATTGTTATTGAGTCCAGGTGTTTGAGCTTCATAAGAATGGAGATCAATTCTTACCACTCCTGGTTGCTACTCGATGTGGTTCGCTACCTCTAGGATATAATTCATCGTGGGGGTTGACGTGGTAACCCAAATGCTGTAAAATCTGCTTGCTCTGAGATGTTAACGTGTATTCATGTGGTAAACAACTAACACCATATCTAGACGGTGCTGTTGCTTTATATGCAAACTTCATAGAGGCTTTAGCACCAACTTGTAAGTCACTGGTGTGGTAGAATCTAGATCAATGAGTTGTTGCTCTCTATTGATCAGTCTTAATGTTATATTACTAATACCATCGACAGCCACAGAATGAAAAAGCACCACTGAAGGGTTTTCACGAATAATATAGCCATTGGGCGATGTTACAATAAAGTCATAAAGCGAATGCGACGGTTCTTGATTGGTGTACACTTGACTAATAATATTACACGTCACCGACACATGATGGTCCTCAATGAATTTCACTTCATGGTCTGATTCATGTCTTTGTTGGGCTCCAACACGCGTGGTTTAAATCCTAGTAATGGACCAATGGAATCGGGGTTTGCTTTAAAGTCAATTTTGAATGTAGAAAAAATACTGCAGCGATGAGTGTTGGTATTTCCTACAAGTTCAAACTTGCGCGTTCCATCGAGAAATGACTTTAAACCATATTCATTGATCAACACCACATAAATGTGTTCATAAATGTCATCTATCGTGTATCCACCAGAGTTCAGGGTGAGCACAGAATCATCATAATAAAACTTGTTGTTCACATTTTCACGTATGTTGTATATTGTACAGCCTCCCAGGGGTATGCACCCCTTGGAGTCCATCCCCCCGGCATCTGGCTAAATCCCCTAAATGGCAACCCTTGGAAAGCCGGCCCAACATCCATAAAACTTAGCAGGGACAGCTTGCCACTCTAAGAAGCAGCTCAGTCCTTGCACAATGGTTACACATACCTACATACTAGTAACTGGGCCAACACATTGCTGACAACATAGCGCCAGAGTGTATAAGAAGGCATCCTAATGAGGTCAAAGGGTCTCTCCATTATCAGTGCTTCATCGAGACGGCCGGAGGCCACGCTGGTGTCAACCGAGGTGAGTCAGTCAATCGTGTTCAGAGTTCCTACTTTGTAACCTGTAACCCAACACTTGTAATACATTGTGAACGTAATTACATTCCCTACAAGGGACTCATACTCAGAACTACAGACCAATAAAACACTTGGTCCACACTCTACACTAGCATTACTGTTTATACGCCTCTTTACATCCCAACGCCCTTCCTTATTCCCGTCACGGTAAAGACGTGACAGACGGCAGGCTAATAGCGCTAACTCAGGTACCTTTGTGTTCCCCGAGCCGGCTCGGCTGCCAGCAAGCAGCACGTGCCACTCAGCTGATACGAGCAGATTCAATTACATAATAAGCAGTCAGCTGAGCGACTAGCACAGCGACCCTTTGCATTGGGTCCCATCTCTTCAAACACTACCACATTATTTATAGGAACGCCCCCTAGTTCCTAGCACACCACAACACTCTACACTGGTCAGCTTGCCCTGCCAAGGGAAGCTACCCTTTTTAGGCACAACCTTATAAATTAGTACAATAACTCTCCCTTTTAGATCCACCCCCAAATAAGGGATCTAAAACACTGGTGGAGGCGCGGTCCTACGCATAAAGAACGGGACTCAACCAACGAGCCCTCGTAGGAGAAACGACCCCTTCCGTACCGCAAAAAGCCAAGCGAATAGTGAAAATTTTTCCCCCAGACAGAAAGTAGTTTTTTTTTGCTCCAAACCAGCTACACAGGGGAAATTCTTAGTAAGACAACCCCAGTCAAAGGCATTTTTTTCTTTTCTCAACACATATAGGACGATGTATGCACCCGCACGAAAGGCCATGCTGAGGAACATCCATTGGGAGCGTTCAGAGGAAAAACTCAAGAACCACTCAAACGACATCTCTGTAGACGCATTAGCGCAGCAATTTGCGAAAACGTCTCTCTCAGCACGTACCGCAACACAAGGGCGGGAGGCTACCATGGCCACAGGGCGAAAGACAAATAGACCACCCTCCAGTACGATGCGGGGACTCACACACACATGCCACCAATTCCCGGAACCGGCCCGGAAGCCTGACAAAACGGCGAATTGGCGAAGCCGGGGACATGTCCCTCCCACACCAATACAGAGAAAAACGGGGCTACCCACCCCGACACCACGTCAAACAACAGACAAACAAACAACCGGGGGGGACAAGGGAAGACACAGGAGGGAAGAGCGAGCGAGAGCCTACAGACAAACACATTACCGGGATTATAGAGACCCAACTAGACCGACAGAAGGAGCACATGCTCCGGTAAGGGATGAAACCCGCAATCGTCGGCAAAACGAACATAACATTTGGACATCCGCGCTACAACATCACGATAGGGCATATAGGTACACTAGGCACACGGACCTGACTAGGCATGCAATGGCTAATTCAGCGCCAGGACCACGAGTGCAAGTGCAGACGTGGACTCATACCGAGACTCACACCCGGTACACGTACAGAACCACATACAGTTGGTAGGGCCGTCAGCCCACCCGAGAGAGGACATGAGCGTGGATACGCTGACTCGACAATTTACGAGGATGTCCCTCTCGCCACGTACTGCCACACAATGGAAGGAGTTCGCCGTGGCCACAGTCAAGACGACGGCCAGGTTAGGCTCCAACTTACTGCAGAATAAACCTAACACATACACACGTCCTTCAGCTCCGGATCGGAAGGCAATTTTGCCAAACCGAGGGGCAGAGCCTAGAACAATCCCCTCGGAACAAAGGGACGAGAGGGAGTTGAAGCCAGGACTCTCAAATACACATAGCATAACAGAGGGACAACGGGACGTAACCACGTCATGGGCAGACGACATAGAACCCGTCCCACTACACATAAAGCCTGCATACACCCACGCAGATAGGCTAGCGCAATGGCAGGAGTCTGCCGTGGCCACAGGCCGAAAAGCGGTGAGGCTACAAGCCACCACATTGCTAGGCCAGACACAAGCCATTAAGCGACCTTTACCGCCAGTTCAAAGGGCAAATTTGCCAGAACGAAGGCGAACACCGGTATTAGGCCCTCAGGATGCACGATATACGCACGAACATTTTGACCGGGCACTACCACACACTACGCGGGAATTAGGAAAAATGTTATTAACTATCCCACAAAACCACGCAGTCAAATATATACACACTCCCGTAAAATCTACTAGGGCAGCGTCAAGCACAATTAGGCCCTCGAATACAGGTACATTCAAACCTATAGACACGCGCCACGGTGGAAGTAGGCCAAAGCTTACTTTGCTAGAAATTCCGCCGGAAGGTAGCAAAGGAACACCCCAGTGGATTTCAGAGGCCTATAATCTAATAACAGGGCAAAACCCTTTACCTTTCCGCCCACTGAAGCTCGAAAGAAGATAACGACTTCCACCAGGGCCACAGAAATAAACTAACATCACTTACACCAACATTATAGGATACATAAGTTCTCTTACACGGGGGCGATAAGAAAATAGTCCAGCAAGTACATAATAAACATAAAATTGCATATTTTTTTCTCTCTCTTATTTTATGTATATACAGTGCAACATAGCCAAATTAGAAGGAATAATTTTAAACCCTTCTTTTTTTTTTTTTTTCTTCTTCGAAACCATGGCATTTTTCTCTCAGGCCAGCAATGGTTATTGGGCGAAGTGGTTAACACCTTAACGTAAAGTCTCTAATATGCAAGCCAAGTGGAAGCCAAGCAGGCTTCAGGCCGAAAAGAGATATTTTGAACACAGCTTAAGCATAAAATCACAGCATAAAGCTTCAGTGAGTCTTTCTAGGTAGAAATGACTAAACGTTCTATGTTATGGTTCCACAGTTTGGTAGATTCTCTTGTTGCGGGCGAAAGCCGTAAGAGTGGCAAGAATTAAGAATCTCAAACTAGTTTCAAAAATTTGGTGAGGTGTGCTTTAACCAATTGAAAAGCACAATTGCACACCGGGACGAGACACTGTCATCTTGTTGAGTTACAATTACTTTGAAGGGCAGGTTTGACTCCCACAGTGCACTGGCTTTGCTCGTGACGTGGATACAAGTGTATCAATTACGTCTTGCAAGGGCCTTCCTAATGTGTACTCGACAGTGTCGGTAGATTCCCCCGAGACGTAACCAGTTTACGGTAGTACTCACGTTACCAAAATGGTAAATACTACACTCAGGTCCCAAGCACCATTTTTTTTAACATTTTTTATAGTGTTCACGACATAATTTTCAGAGACTATCGCCACCTGCTATTATTTTCTTTCAAAGTGCTCTCTTAATCCAGAGCGGGGCATAGCTCATTTTTTTTCTATGACACAGGCATTAGGCCCGATGAAAGAAAGGTGGCCAAGTTAAACATATATATATTTCATACATAGATACACGCTAAAGATTACACGCCTCTAACATGACTTTTTCTCAACGACAGATACGATCCTAACACTCACCAGAACTGTCCCGGAGACACAACCTTAATGGTGCCAGAAACAATTACTCTGGGTAAAAGACGGTCTCCAAACCCGCAACCTTCTGAATACCAGGAATATAAGGTTGGGTAGATATCCAGTTCTAGAATAGAATAATGGGAAAGCTAAGACTAATTGGGACAGTCCCACTAACAGCGGGTCATAAACGAAAAACAATAAAATCGCCTCTGGCATCTGGTCACCAAACACGCGACTAGCGGACCAGACACACTCGCGTACAACGACATTTTCTCCAGGGATAAAGAACATACTTGAACAACGATACAGTTAACACAAAATCTGGGGACACAAATGTAGTCAATGGAAGGTTTTTCTACAGTACGGCCAACGCATATGGGATTTCCGAAGTGAAATGCCATGGCCTGTGGTTTGGATTCCAAGTAAAACGGAAATCCCGTGGCGCATGAGCTACAGATCAACGGTCATATTAAACCACAAGTTTTTTTCTACAATGAGAGAGGCACTGCTAGCAATCACTATAGACAGCAATCAGGTTCACACACACACACGTGCAGAAAACTAGGACGTGGGCAGAGCATGAAACAAATGAAAGCACACAACATCGTAATTCAACACCGTCGTATCAGCAGTAACATACTCCTCAATGAGCAAGACTGCTCGACACAGACAAGCCGAGCCAAAGCCTACTGGACAGAAATCAACACATCATTCACGCCCGATTTAGAGACCCTATATCTTCCAAAATTACACTGCGAGGGGAAATCAAAAACATACAAACTCTACACAGGTATGCATGCTTTCATATGCGCATTGCACATCCACGGGAACGTGCCATATTATATGCGGCACGGAAATGATCACACCAAGTCTTTACAGACAACCGGATTCGAACCCATGACCACACACCACACGCGTACCAAAAACTAACTATCCAACGGTATTTTTGGTACACGGAACACAAGCAAAAACCACACTGGGAAAGCCCCAAGCCCTGTAACACAACGCAAACATAAAACACAGAGAATGACATAAGGTCACGGGTCTGAGTTCCAGTAAAAATTTAGACACAAAGGAGAACAGCTATTCAGGCGTCCAACCATACTGAAATTGGCCCATACAGGTGCATGTACAGGGAATACTACATTTCCTCCCACCAAAAGCCAGACATAAAATTTCGGATTACACCAGGTATAGAGGATACATTTCACAGACACAGGTAGGAAAATTTCACAAGACACAAGTCTTAGGGAACAATGGCCACACGACGTCATTACCTAACTAGGGCGAATTGCTACATTAGGCCGCTAGGAATCCAAAACAATGACCACACTTGCATTCGTGCAGAAAGGCACATACCAGCGGATGACAAACAGTAACTTCCCAGCCTGGTATTACACATACCAATTGCTGACTGCAGACTATTCACACTGCAATACTGCGGTGACGAGACACTATTGCGTATCGCCCGTGACCGTGAAATTACACACACATAACAATTATAACACCATACATTTTTTTTCTCTCCACACTGCAAAAACATTTGGCAATGGACAAGACGTGACACAGCGGAACATATCTTGGGCCTATAGGGCACGGTCGCAAGGACGTTGGCAAGCCACGGGCGCCTTCTGCCCACACAGGCGATACATATTACGATTTGGCCTGCAACAGACCAACCGTCCGCGTGGCGTAGCGGTACATAGTCACACACACGCACACGCACTCAACAATTAGGAGCAAACACAGACAAGATCTCCCCCCTAATAACTTCTCTTATCAATCGTAAGGCATAAGAGTCATTACAGATGACTAGCACATGACCAGTCGCACTACGACCACTGGCCACATCTACACTGCAAATGGCCGACCAGATTAGGTCATGCAGCTCTACTATCCCAAGGCGCGGATAGACAGCCAACATGGACCAAGGGAGGATGACAGGAGAACAGGCTACCAGCGTACCACCTTACTCCCTTCCCATAACCTTCTCACGCCCAACATACACAACGCAGACACATCTACACGACCAAAAACAGCTACACTACATTACAAAATACACACAAGGGGTTGATGGACTTCATGCGTCTAAAGAGCAGGCATGCTACGCCTTGAGCCACGGTGCTACCACCCGAGTATTAGGGGTGGCTCAGCAAACATTCAAGAAGCATAATGCGCCTCTCCAAATGAGAGAGGAGGCCATAGATATATATTAACCATTCTTTAGTACTTAAACACTCCCGCATGAAAGGAATATATTGGTATTATGCCCCACCCTACACCTATCCGTACATGAAGGCAGAAACTTCATATCCAGACACATGCATGAGTATCCCATCCATTTACCAGGGATTTTAATATCAAACCTGCATGAATTTTCGTATCTTTGCAATCCCGGGAATTACCTCCCCACTCCACTCACTATAGAAGCATCCCAGTGGCATCACCGGTTTCAGGCCACCACTAACGTGGAACCCAAAGGTGCGCAAACCCTTCCTACCATACTTTAAGCCCACTCAACAAATAATTACCCTCAAATCCTAATAACAGGGTACCTGACATTTCAGACCCTACTAACACCTCCATTAAAGTAAAGAAAGCATTATTGCTGGAAAGCTGACGTAGCGATGGTAGGCCAGAAGTAGCCTATGTACTTAGAAGATCTACAACCCCGCTACACTGGAAATATTTTACATTTTACACAGAGATTAAACTATTTACACAGGTTACGACACATTTTTTTTTCTTACAAAGGAATCTGATACGATCTGATTGTTGACAACGGTGTAAGCCGAAGGTCAGGAGGGACCACATTAGAGCAGAGCTGGGGAAGGCGATGTGGACCCTCACCCCAGTTGGCTCATCAAATCACTGACGACTAGACCAAATAGACGAACCACGTAAGGTCAAAGCATTCGGGACCGGACACGGGCAAACATCGAGATCTAGGGGTGCATATTAGCCCATCCCCCTTGTCGGAGAAAGTTACACCCACTATGTGTCACGATCATCGAAGCCGAGACCTGCAGGGTGACTTTCTAAGGATGGCGGGAGAAATAGCTCACTCACCGCCGGCCTCGGGAACTATCCCTAGAGACGACCCCATTATGACTAGACTTCTAGTTAAGTTTAAATTTAAGTAGGCACGGCTTCCATAGCGGGAAGCAAAACTCCTATGCGTTGGAGTGGAAGATAACTGCGAAATACATATTACTGCGGCCCATAGCGGCAAAATCATATATCGATGCGAAAAGCATACTACGGCGGCCCATAGAGGCAAATATTACTGCGAAAAGCAGATTGCGACGGCCGATAAAGGCGAAGACAATATTATGCCATTGGACCACACTGTCCAATGCCCACATAAATGGCGACGCATCGGGCAACCAGAGGGCATTAAGAGAGGGGCAGTGCGCGCACCTCACAGGAGCCAAGTGGGCGGCTCAACTACGATAAATCGGAACAGCAAACGGTCATGAACAAGGAAGTTACAGCGGGCGAAACGGTTAGCTTAGTGGCACCGTAAGCCGCCTGCGAATAGATTAGTACTAGTAATAGACGTCGACACCAAGAATTAAGGGGACGGAATCTAGCGACCCTAGAGACAACCGGTGTTTCTGGGGCTCGTGCGGGTGGTGTCCTGGGGATTTAATTGCCCCAGGCGATCGTCCTAGGCCAAATTTAGTTGTAAGACGGTTGCATTTGACACGCAACCTAGGATTAAGCAAATTTATTCACCGCTGTTGCCAGGTATGGCGCAGCACATTTCGGCAATAGATTAAGGCAACCCTCTCGGCTTAGAAATAGCATTTTTTTATTATTAGACCATAATTAAGATAGATAGTATTAAGTAACGCCGGTCGGCTCCTGATGACCGCCAAACCCGGCATCAGGGTAAGTCCGACAATACACTATAATATAGGATAATATATAATATAGTACAATAGGCATAATCAAAGTGGAATATATCGGCACCCGGTAACCACAATTCCGCTACCGGGGTAAGACCAACTATATATTATTTACGGCATCACGGCACCGTATAGGGTAAGCCCGGGCATGCAGCTAATTAACATTAATCATGCTATTTTTTTTCAGAGAAAGAAGAGCTTCAGCCTGTAAAAACTATGGCACAGGAAGCGACATAGAGAATATGTCCTACTAATATGTTTTTTCTAAACCTCGCCATTTTTTCACAGGCATCGACACCAGATACAGGAAACTGGTGACAGGAATTTCACTACCATATAGCAGTGTCATATTATGTACGGCATGCCATGATGGTGTACTATTTTTTTATTTTTTATACGTCAACTTGCACTAATCCCAACACACTCTCAAACACTCACCACATTTTTCTTTTTCAGCTACACACTCCAAAAAAAAAATCTGCACAGCAGGACTGGTGCCTGTGGGGTACCAGGCTTACTGGCAGATAAAACTAAATAGAAACACATAAAGCGTCAAAATGCGACGCAGATTACGACAATGAGGGCGCAACCGACTTGTGGCAGTGACTCTCATTGTCAAGTGTGAAAGCATTCACCCACAGAGGATGCTTCACAGATTAGGTATTAAGCATACATGCCAGCGGTACGACCACTATACCGTACCAAGAAGTGGCCGTACAGGATCAGCCGTGAGACGGCAAGCGTACGTACAGACGGGTAGCGTGCACGCGAGGTACCTCACAAAAACTTGAATTATAAGGGATTAGCGCACTTAAGGTAGACATAAGGTCACTGTAATTCATAATTTTTAAGGATAAACTTCATACAATTATTCCACTAGACATAAGGTCATTGTAATTCATAATTTTTAAGGATAAACTGCATATAATTATTCCACTAGACATAAGGTCATTGTAATTCGTAATTTTTAAGGATAAACTTCATACAATTATTCCACTGGAAAGCGACAATATGCCTAAATGTCAGAATCGCAACATAGTACATTAAACACTATATATTTTTGTTTGTTTATCAAGATTCCAATGTACATAATGTGTATGATTTGTTTTCTTTCATTTTTCCTTCTTCTAACTTCCCCATTTGTCAGGGTGTTCCGTTTTTTCCCAAACAAATAAATACTTTGAATATTTCCCTTAAATTATACCCTGGAACACCCATTTTTCTATTTTCTTCTACCTTTCTTATTGCAGGGAGCACTTTTTCCCTAAGATAGGGCGGACGACGCAATCATCCGTTCGGCCCTGGGTTTTTCCTCCCTGCACAACTATGTAACGAATCACCATCAGAAACCATGTTTTTTTTTGAAACTAGCAATATGCCAGCAACAGCAAGGGCAATTTTTTTTTACATGTCGAATTTCTGTTGATGTTAAATTTTTCTCAAATGTCAATTTTTTTTCCCAATGTTAATTTTTTTTGCGATATCCAATCTTTCGCAATGTCAATATTTTTGTTTGTTTTTTCACAATGTCAATATCAGTGTATACATATATCTGTACATCCCATAACCCTCCCCTCTGAACACGGGCTGACCTCACACCCACACTTCGATACGACACCACCAGGAGATACGAGGGGGTTTCAAGGACCACTACGTCAACACCCCAACCTCCAGTTCCGTTCCCGTTCGCGAGGACGCGAAAAAATGAAGGAAGACGCTTGTACAGCCTCCCAGGGGTATGCACCCCTTGGAGTCCATCCCCCCGGCATCTGGCTAAATCCCCTAAATGGCAACCCTTGGAAAGCCGGCCCAACATCCATAAAACTTAGCAGGGACAGCTTGCCACTCTAAGAAGCAGCTCAGTCCTTGCACAATGGTTACACATACCTACATACTAGTAACTGGGCCAACACATTGCTGACAACATAGCGCCAGAGAGTATAAGAAGGCATCCTAATGAGGTCAAAGGGTCTCTCCATTATCAGTGCTTCATAGAGACGGCCGGAGGCCACGCTGGTGTCAACCGAGGTGAGTCAGTCAATCGTGTTCAGAGTTCCTACTTTGTAACCTGTAACCCAACACTTGTAATACATTGTGAACGTAATTACATTCCCTACAAGGGACTCATACTCAGAACTACAGACCAATAAAACACTTGGTCCACACTCTACACTAGCATTACTGTTTATACGCCTCTTTACATCCCAACGCCCTTCCTTATTCCCGTCACGGTAAAGACGTGACAGACGGCAGGCTAATAGCGCTAACTCAGGTACCTTTGTGTTCCCCGAGCCGGCTCGGCTGCCAGCAAGCAGCACGTGCCACTCGGCTGATACGAGCAGATTCAATTACATAATAAGCAGTCAGCTGAGCGACTAGCACAGCGACCCTTTGCATTGGGTCCCATCTCTTCAAACACTACCACATTATTTATAGGAGCGCCCCCTAGTTCCTAGCACACCACAACACTCTACACTGGTCAGCTTGCCCTGCCAAGGGAAGCTACCCTTTTTAGGCACAACCTTATAAATTAGTACAATAACTCTCCCTTTTAGATCCACCCCCAAATAAGGGATCTAAAACAATATTCGATTGTACGTTTCAAGTGAAACAAGTCCTAAACCATAGGGGTTTTCACTCAATTCGATAGGTGGGTAAAAGTCTAGGCTCACTTCAGGTCCACGTCCATACAGTGTAAACGTCTTACTTTCCACCGACATACTGTTGACGTTTTTGCTTATGCTGCGTCTTATATAAAAAAAATTAAACACAAACGTCCACACTGTTGGCTGTTAAACGTTTGCTCACGTTTCACATTATAATATATCTTGATCCTGTTTCCAAAATAGGTCACTAGTTCCATGGGCGGTGGCAAATTCCCAAAACTATCAAAGTACCATACAGTGAATCCCTCTTTGACATAAGCTACATAATGTGTTCCAGGTCCTCGGTGATCATCCAAATTGACAACAGCACATTCATGTTTCCAGAGTTGTGAGGGTAATTGGTTTCGCATAATCACACCTCGAAAATGAGAAAGCTTCAGTTGTTTAGAATAGCTTTCCACTTGTTGATGCGTCAGGGCATGTCTTGCTATGGCTGAGGTTAAAGATGTTTTTTTAATTTCGAAAAGGTGAAATTCCAAATCCATGTTGATAAAAGGCTGGCTTCAAATTGACATTTCTAGCCTCCATAGCAATGGCTTCCATCGTTTCATTGTGTCACTGACTTTCTTTGAGTTGTTGCTTGCCCTGCTGCGCGGCTTTAATAGTTTTTGCCACTGCACTGGCGCCGCCAAAAAGTGAACCTAGAGCAGCCAGACCAGCGAATAATGCAGGTAAAAATCCCGCTCGTTTGGGAACGGGAATCACTCGCCCTTGTTATCTACCCTGTCGCTAACGTTTTGGAATAACATGCCTCTGTGCTGCTCGAAGAGCTTTCCTTATGGTCAACACATTATTTTTTTTTCTTTCACAAGGGCTTGTCCAAGAATGTCTTAAGCCCAGGCTTTGCCAAGGACAGGGTCATATTTTTAGTCTTTCTCACCACATATCTTTGTTTCACCATGATGATGATGACCAACAACCTTTCACAAGAAAGTTTAAGTCACAACTAACGTCTGATTGTTATTTCATGGCTGTATATTCCAATTCTACATAAAGTAAGAAATCGTTTATGGTTTTTCCAGCTTGCTTTTCATCCCATGTCAACATGAGATGAAAGGATAATTCGTCTCCTGCATTGAGCATTTCATGGTTATGGACCAACATCCTATGACAATTTATCTCTATTTCTAAATGGTTCTCATCACGTATGACGTATTTGATGTGAATGGTTCCATCATAGTGTAATCGATAGTGGTTTAAACCCGAAGCAAGCACATGGGTCAAGTGCTGGTCATGAACTAGCGGTATATGGTTTCTCTCATTCACAGGTTTTACATTTGTCAGATACACTAAAAATACAGATGGGGTAAATTTATAAAGCCTTTTCATTTCATAGGTCACGTATCGCTTGGTACAGACATCATCATCTTCTTGTGGGTCTTCCACGTGAATAATGCGGTGATGATTAGCGGTATAGCCATCCACCGTAAGCTGAGGCACTTTATCAAAAAACTCATACACCTTGTTATCCACATACTTTTTTGTAGTAACGTCTGTAGACACTTGAGGATGTTTTACATGGGTTAACCGCTTTCCTTTAAAGTCATAATCTCCCTGTTTTGTGTGTGGCACTACAGACCTATCCACATAGTGTTTATTAGCAGGATCTGTTTCTTGTTTGGGATCATGTATGGGAACAGACTTAGCTTTGACCATCAACGCACGTCCAAAGGCATCCATCGTCAACCTGTAGTACGAGTCTACTGTTTCTATGACAAGGCTCGGTGCGATGTATATAGACAGCCTGCTAGCCTCTCTAAGCCTTAGTTGAAATGTAGATAATTAAGCAGCAAGAGTCATTCCCCGTGGGGGACATGGTTTCCCATCTCTGTCCCACATCACGTGAACAACGCCATGGTTCACTGTTTACATCTTCCATTCGCTGCATCATTGTGGGACCTTCCGTCTGTGGAAAGACCAATCTTTTGCTGACACTTATTACAGCACCCTATGGTCTGTGTTTTCAAAATATTTATATTTTCGCAAAATCTCTCTACCAACCCCTCTACGTGTTTCTGGATCAAGTCATGTCTGGATTACAAAATGAGAATATGGGGTATTTTACATTTTCCACGCATGAACATGTTATTTCGCCGGATGAGGTAAAGCCTGATTCACTCATGATTTTCGATGATGTATCCACTGAACGACAAGGCATCATTCAAAGCTATTTCAGCATGGGTCGACACAAACATATCGATTGCTTCTATCTTGGACAAACGTATTCTAAAATGTCCAAACAGTTGATTCGTGACAATGCCAATGTCATTGTTTTATTTCGCCAGGACGAGAGGGACAGTCGTCACATTTATAATGAACATGTGAATCCGGATATGACCTTTCAAATGTTTACAGAATTGTGTGGCAAGTGTTGGAACACACAACGTCATGCCTGTTTAGTGATTGACAATCAAAGTGAACTCAACCAAGGGCGGTATCGCTTAGGGTTTGATCATTTTATTGCTATTTAAGGTTCTGTATCATTCTCTCTCAAGTCACTTGTTACGACAGCATGGCGGTAGCAGAGAGTCAATTGAAAAAGCATATTATTAGAGCAAAAAATACTATTCGCCAAAAGTTCCGTCAATTGAAACGATTACGTGCAGATCATGCTTTGTTTATTCAACAACATTTAGCCCCTCCGCTAAAAGCTATGTTGAAACCCTCTTTCAAGCCATCTGAAACGCTACCCACCGTTTCACAAGCCACTCAGACGCACTATGAGGACCCTGAGGAAGAGGAAGAGGAACAGGAAGATTTAACTAGTGTTAGCGAAGTTGAGGATAATGAGGAACAAGTGTTTACGCCTCAAAAAAAGGCATCACCCCTCACAGAGTTTTTAAGAAAAAAGAAATCCTTGGTCATGGTCGAAACACCTTGCCCTTCCAGATCGTCTCCATTTTCACAACTCTTGGCCACCCCTCAACATAAAGCTCAACTGAAAAACATTTTAATAAAATATTATGGATCAACACTGGAACCCTATTTCACCAATCTATTTATTGGAAACACAGATACCACATATGACGTTCGCTATGAGGATGATAGTTTTAGAATTGGTGATTCATCGATTAAATTTAGTCGTACTAAAGCTGTCATTAAAAAGATTAACTATAAATTAACACCAGGACTGTTAAAGCTACTATTCTCTCGGACTCCCTCATCCCAAGATTATACGCCAGGGGACCTTGGTAAATATAAATCCATTTTATTGGACACCCCTGCCCACAAAAGACAGTATGATCCCACTCAACAAGTGAATGCCAATATATATAAAAAATATAAAACCATCATTCCAAAAATGTTCCCCACTAGTCAAAGTGGTCGTCGTAAAGTGTCCGCTTCAGGGGTGACATTTAAACCATTAAAACCCCTTGTGGATGTTACCTACTGGCACAATCCCAATAAACTCGTCCAGCGACTACAGCTGTTGCATGCTTCACGTCAAGCCAGTCATACTGGTCACGATTGGGATATTGAGGAAGAACTTCGAAATGCCAAAATTATTGTTTAAGCCCTCACCCATTAAAATGGGTATTGCTCACGAGTTGCATCGTCCAGCCAGACGTCACTATCAGCGACTGAAAGTGATTTCACTGCGTGTGAATGAACTTTGGCAAGCAGACTTGGTTGAAATGATTCCCTATGCTAGCGTTAACAATGGTGTACGCTATATGTTGACGGTCATTGATGTTTATTCCAAAATGGCGTTTGTTGAACCTGTGCGTCGCAAGTCTGGTCCACTAGTCACCAAGGCCTTTCAACATATTATTCAACAATCCAAACTTCAACCTCAGCTGCTACAAACCGATCAGGGAAAATAATTTTTCAACAAGGATTTCTCCAGTTTTCTCAAATCTAAGGATATTCACCATTACACCACGTATAGCAATCTCAAAGCCAGCGTGGTCGAGCGGTTCAACCGAACATTGAAAACCCATATGTGGAAAGCGTTTACCGCTCAGGGCACTTATCGCTGGTTGGACTTGTTACCTGAGCTAGTGTCACGTTACAATGACACCAAACACAGAACCATTGGGACCAAGCCACGACTTGTGACCAAAAATATTCCACAACTGGATAAACTGTTTAACCCCATAAAAACAGCAGACCCTAAACGTCATCGCCTTAACATCGGGGACCATGTTCATGTGAGCAAATTCAAGTCCGTCTTTGACAAGGGCTACACTCCAAATTGGGGGGCTGAACTATTTCGAATTCGTCAAGTCAACCTGAACAGTCCAGTCACCTATTTACTCGAGGACCTCAACCATCAACCCATAAAAGGTAGGTTTTATCTCCAAGAACTCCAAAAGACAGCGTTTCCAAAACATTACCTTGTGGAAAAAGTGTTGAAACAAAAAGGAAATAAACTATATGTAAAATGGTTGGGATTTAGCTCAGCCTTTAATTCTTGGATTAATAAATTACATGTTGTGTGAACCTGTGTGCCTTGTATTTATTTATTCACTCATGTTGTACTTAACCTACAGTTCTATGTACAGTCCTCAGCTCCACATGTATTATGAGCAATACATATTTCTTTCTCTCTTCACCTGTGTTCTCTCTTACACCAACTCTCCCCCTCCCCCCCCCCCCCTTCACCTCCCATCACTGTCAAAACAGGTTGTGACTTGTTAGCTCTTATCGTGCACGTGTACAGGTGAACACCTGTGTGTTAGGTCATATTACACATGAACTCGCATTTTCTCACGTATGAACCAAAACAGGATGTAACTTGTTTCACAAGGAGGACGGTAATAAGGTCATCTCACACGTGTTCACATGTATTTCGTCACTTTCCTTTCATATCGTTATCCCATTATAGTAGGGGGAGGATTAGTGAACAACGTCAGTTCAACACATTGCTTTAAACGCAAATGTAGTTAGGCCCTTTGACATAATTTAAATAAATTCATGGGCCAGTCCGTAGGAACCAGGCCAAAGGGGCTCATCCACAAGGACTCGTCCACAAGGACCTGCCCACAAGGACTCGTCAACAATGACGCGTCCGCAGGGACTCGTCAACAATGAACCGTCAACAATGACTCGTCAACAATGACCTGTCAATAATAACCCGTCCACAAGGACTCGTCCACAAGGACCTGCCAACAGGGAATCGTCAACAATGGCCCGTCAACAATGACCCGTCCACAGGGACTCGTCAACAATGACCCGTCAACAATAATCCGTCAACAATGACCCGTCAACAATGACCCATCCACAGGGACCCGACAACAGGGGCTCGTCAACAATAACAGGGGCACTCGCCTCAAGGCCTGACAAGACCCTCTTTGTTTATCAGTTTGCCTATCGACAAGCACAAGTTGGAAAGCGTTTTGATCACCCCTCGTGGGTTGGGTTAGGTTAGGTTACACTACAGCCACCATCTTTAAAAAGCCCGCCCTCTTATAAAAGCCATGAGTGGACATGTGTGTAAAAACGGAAAACCAGCATGTTAATTCATAGTGGCTTTCCACCGAACACATGCACTTTATGTAGAACAACGTTTAATTCCATATTGGCATTCAAACTCTCACATGTTGCACTTGGAAAGCGAGATTTTCTAAAAAAATTACAATTTCACCCCATAGTAGGGGTAGGTTTAATTTTGGGGTGGAAATATGTTATCGAATGGAAAGGGGGTGTTAGCCCGAGTTCAATGACACCTCGTACAAGTCTCTAGCTTGATTGGTTCGCGAGATATTGCCAGTTTAGTATTCCAGCGGTGGAGCGGTGGCGGTGGGTTTTGAACTGTCACAAAACCACTACTCTTATAAAATCACAAAAAAATTCGAATCTCTTACATAACCATAAAAATTATTATATCTAAATTCAAAATCTAACGCCACAATCAACAATAGTGCAATGCATAGGAGAGCAATTTTTCGTCAAACACCAAAATTTCATAACTTCAATCTTAGCCAAGAGGTTATAACATTTCTCCTTCTATAACTTACACAATACACCACCACCCTTCTCCTATAACTCTCAACCTTCCAATCAATCCCCTCCTCTGGCCCAAGAGATGGCCATTTATAGGGGCCCGCCCACCCTCGCTGGGTGGGAATGAAATGACCCTTTATTATTTATTTATTGAAGATATCGTAAAAATATTTAAAAAATATAAAATTGCTTTAAAAGTCAGATCTTTTACAACTGAAGGTTTAATGAAAATTAAGAAATTATATACAATATTGCATATATTCCCAGAAAACTAATGTCACTTAATAAATTAATGAAAGAATGCATGGCGGTAACCATGGCAACTGAATCTCAGAGGTCCATCTATTTCTGTAAGACGCAATGCAATTCCATTTATTACATTACTGTGAAGGTTTGCAAACGGCTATAAGGTTATAATGGATCCGAATTAAGCTGAAATATTCATTAATACATACAATGCGCTTAAGGGGTCAAGGGGTACTCTAGAATTTTTTCACGCGATTTACACGTGCGGGTGTGGTACGAAAGGTCTATTATATCCCTTCTCTATTATATAACAAGTAGTTCCGTGAAGAACTATACAGCTTATTTTCATTTATCCTGCTCATGTTAATTGCCTCTATCAACATACAAAATTTCAGTTTAATTGCTGTAACAGATTCGTAGATATTGAGAACCGTCTAGATATTTCAGATGGTCGCCAGGTTGGATTTTATTTTTGTACTATTACATTAAGATTATTGTGTACGTGTGGTATTCAAACTTCAATCGCATGATTAGAACACAAGAAGTCCAAACGAGATTTTAAAATAACGCACAGCAGCCATCTTATGATTATGCAAACAATCCAAATAAATTAGATGCCAGTGGATCAACATTTGTATAAGCATTTAACGTGCAACGTTTCATGGCACTCGGATAGTTAATTCGCGAGAAACGTCCATTTAAATATTTATACTTCGCGTCGCCGCCATGTTGGATTTGTGCTCACCAGGTTACTGAAAGTCCTATAGGTGAACATATATTCATAGTCTCTATGAACATAAAAAAAAATCAGTTTGGTTGCTGTAAAAGATTCATAGATATTGAGAACCGTCTAAATATTTCGGAATATCGCCAATTAGGATTGTTATATGTATAGGCAATAGAGTTATGTACCATTCAAGGACAATTATTGCCTAGGTTCATTATTCAAACTTTCACTTCGATCGCATTATTACGACACAAGAAATAAAAACTTAATTTTAAAATTTCGCACAGCTGCCATCCTGAGGTTATGTAAAGAATTGAATTAAATTAGATGGTAGTGCATTACAATCTGCAAAATCATTTATTGTACCACATTTCACTGCGCTCAAAGAGTTAACTCACGAGAAAAGTCTATTTAAATATTCCAAATTCGCTTGGTCGCCATGTTCGTTTTGTACTTTACAGGTTTATGAAATATATATAGGTAAACTTGTATCAGTACCCTTTATCACCGTACTAAATTGCAGGGTGATATCTGTAATAGTTTCGGAGATATAGAATGTCAGTGAAATATTTCGCACAGCCGCCATTTTGAGGTTATGTAAACAATTGAACTAAATTAGACTCCAGTGCATTGCAATGTGTATAAATATTTGCTGTACCAAGTTTCATTACGTTTGGATATTTAAATCGCGAGAAGAGTCTATTTAAATGTCTCAACTTCGCTTTGCCGCCATGTTGGTTTTGTAGTCAACAGGTTTTTGAAAGTCTCATAGGTGAACTTCTAGTAGTGCCCTTTATCACCGAACACAATTTCAGGGCGATATCCGTAATAGTTTCGGAGATATTGAATGCTAGTTAAATATTTCGCACAGCCGCCATGTTGGATTGGTGAGACGTAACAAGATTTGAAGGGCACGGTCGAGGTCGCCGGGAATAGTGCTATGAACTTACCGAGTTTCACTGAACTCGCTCCAGCCGTTTAGATTTTATTAGGGACACACACACACACACCTCACACACACACACACACACACACACACACACACACACACGGACAAAAGGTGATCTCATAAGCCTATTTTTTCAAAATTGAAAATAGGCTAAAAATGAATGTTTGTCTGATTTTTCGGCTTTTCTACGAAAATTTGACATATTTGCCCGTTTCAGACTGTTTTGTGACGGATGCACGCAAAAATATATTTTTGTCTGTCTGTCTGTGGACAATATTTGGTGTCCTTATAACTCGAGAACGGCTGGGTGGATTAACGTAAAATTTGATACAGATATCCATCAGAGGCACGACACTAATCATTAATGTAACTCTTCACCGTACCTCTCATAACAGGGGGTCTACCCCCTTAAAATACATGCTGAAATAAGTGTGAGACAAAGCTCATTTTCAGCCCCTCAATGTGAGAAACGAAACTCGGGGGCCCCAAAAGGACCCCGAAAACCACATTTTAAGGCCCTAAAACCAACAGTTTTTGAGATATTCCCAAAAAACTAATTTCACTTAATAAATTAATGAAGGAATGCATGCCGGTAACAATGGCAAAAGAATCTCAGAGGTCCATCTATTTCTGTAAGACGCAATACAATTCCATTTATTACATTACTGTGAAGGTTTGCAAACTGCAATAAGGTTATAACGGATCCAAATTAAGCTGAAATATTCATCAATACATATAATGCGCTTAAGGGGTCAAGGGGTAATCTAGAATTTTTTAACGCGATTTACACGTGCGGGTATGGTGCGGTAGGTCTATTATATCCCTATCCCTATTTTGTTATATTATTATTAGTAGTATTATTATTTTAATTATTATCATTATTATGGCGTACAACGAAGAGACAAAGCTCATTTTCAAACCCTTGGGGTCAGAAACAAAACTCGGGGCTTCTCAAGAGCCGTAAAGGGTCCCCGAAAACTATATTTTAAGGCTCTAAACCCAACAGTTTCTTAGATAATCCCAGAAAACTAATTTCATTTAATAAACTAAAGAAGGAATGCAAGCCACTAACCACGACAACAGTATCTCAAGTGGTGGCATCCAACTTTCCATCTATTTCTGGAATAAGTAATGCCACTCCATTTATTACATTTCTGTGAAAGGTTGCAAATGGAGTACCCTAGATTTTTTTCACACGACTTACACGTGCGATATGTCGTACAGAAGGTCTATTATATCTCCAAACATCAACATTATTTTCAAAAATTCCTGAATAGAAATAGTAGACTGTTTTTTGCTGATTTCGGAATTTGGGCCATTGGAGGCTAAAAACACTGAATTTTCATTTATAATTTATAATTTATAAAAGGGGTCTTCCTATATTTGGGCACTTGACACAACGGTAAGGGTCAGTTCGTATGTGACGTGTATTGCGATTCTTCTACGAAGTTTTCAATTTTATTTTCACGCCAGGAAGAACACGTTAGGTAAATTTAGTTTGAGAGCACATTTTAACTAATAATTTTTCTTTGCCAACAAACAGGTTCCAAGCCCCTAAACATTGCAACAGTAGCTCAATTGATAACATCTGGTTATTAATACCGAAGACCGTTCGAATAATGGGTACTTCTGCTAGTATTGCATATAAAATTAATCATTGAGTTCCAAAAGAGAGAAATCTGCTTCTATGGAGTAGGAAACGGAAGTGAAAAGACGTTCCTATGTTTTTCAAATATTATTATAATCAATGTAGCCTCCGTGGCTCAGGCGGCAGCACGCCGGCCTCTCACCGCTGGGTCCGTGGTTCAAATCCCGGTCACTCCATGTGAGATCTGTGCTGGACAAAACGGAGGCAGGCAGGTTTTTCTCCGGGTACTCCGGTTTTCCCTGTCAAAATTTCATTCCAGCAACACTTTCCACTATCATTTCATTTCATCTGTCATTCATTTAATCATTGCCCCAAAGTAGTGCGTCAGGCTTCGGCAGCCGGCACAGTTCATATCCTCGCCGCTCGGGGGCTTCATTCATTCCATTCCTGACCCGGTCGGAGACTGGAAGCAGGCTGTGGATTTTCATTTTCATTTTAATCAATTAAATTAGTCGTTATGATTTCCATGATTTGCACCTTCTTTGGAAATAGATCAAATTGATGTGGCTCTGGATTGAGAATCTCATTGAAATGTCCCCTTTATTAAGATGGTCGTATTGTTATTGATGATTAGTACCTTCTTTCGATTCATATCGATAAATATTTTGAAATATCTTAATTTTAGAAGTACAATAAAGCCATAGGTTATTTTTATCGCAAATTTAGATTTTGATAGAAATTACATTCAGGCGACGTTAAGCGAACAATTCATACCATGAATATGTATCGTAATATTTATAGATTTTAAAGAGAACCTTTGGTTTAAGATGCTGAACTGTAAAACGCCCACTCTACAATATTATATCGTCCAATAATTGCGTAAGGTCCCATTGAGCACACAATTGCCGCGATTGTATCGATTATCTATTTGCCTAATTTACTAGTAGATAACAGTTAGTGAACTGATACAGCAGTCTACAAATCAGCCTATGTTCAAAATAATCGAATGAATAATAGAACATATGCACAGCCTCTACCCAAATAAAACGATATACACTCTCATGTTTTAACACACACACTGTGGGAACCCTGACGAACTGTAGCTTTCTGATGGGAAGGAAACTGCCCTGGTGAGGGGATGAATTTGATACTTGTCAAGGGAAGCTATTGCCCACTTATAAACAAATAAACCATTTTTTGAACAAATGGGGGCTTAAGTTATTAAGTTGTGTGTTGTACAAAAATTGCATGCTATATGCAATGAAACTAAAGTGAAAATTTTGGGTCGGAATGATACACATGGTAAGAAACGCAAACATTGTATTCTGAGATGGATATACATCAAAGGAGCAGCCTCCACAAAACAGTCACTGTTTTGGACAAGATTAATATGAACTGTACTATACGTACATTGTTGCTCTGAGTAGGGCGTTCTTGTTCTGTGCTGTAAAATGTTGCTGTGTTGTTGCTCTGATCAGTAGGTAAGTTTCATGTAGCTGCTGCTATGTTGCTGCCCCGATCTGAAGGTAGGTTGTTGATTATTGTTGCTTTCCGTAGGTAGGTTGCAGCTAGGTCGTTGGTCTGATCAGTAGGTAGGTTTCTGCTAGGATGTTGGACTGATCAGTAGGTAGGTTGCTGCTAGGTTGTTCTGATCAGTAGGTAGGTTGCTGCTATGTTGTTGGTCTGATCAGTAGGTGGGTTGCTGCTAGGTTCTTGGTCTGATCAGTAGGTAGGTTGCTGCTAGGCTGTTCTGATCAGTACGTAGGTTGCTGCTATATTGTTGGTCTAATCAGTAGGTAGGTTGCAGCTATGTTCTTGGTCTGATCAGTGGGTAGGTTTGCTTCTAGGTTGTTGGTCTGATCAGCAGGTAGGTTGCTGCTAGGTTGTTCGTCTGATCAGTAGAAAGGTTTCTGCTAAGTTGTTGGTCTGATCAGTAGGTAGGTTGCTGCTAGGATGTGGATCTGATCAGTAGGTAGTTTGCTGCTGGTTGTTAGTCTGATCAGTAGTTGGGTTAATGCTAGGTTGTTGGTCTGATCAGTAGGTGGGTTGCTGCTAGGTTCTTTGTCTGATCAGTAGGTAGGTTGCTGCTAGGCTGTTCTGATCAGTACGTAGGTTGCTGCTATATTGTTGGTCTAATCAGTAGGTAGGTTGCAGCTATGTTCTTGGTCTGATCAGTGGGTAGGTTTGCTTCTAGGTTGTTGGTCTGATCAGCAGGTAGGTTGCTGCTAGGTTGTTCGTCTGATCAGTAGAAAGGTTTCTGCTAAGTTGTTGGTCTGATCAGTAGGTAGGTTGCTGCTAGGATGTGGATCTGATCAGTAGGTAGTTTGCTGCTGGTTGTTAGTCTGATCAGTAGTTGGGTTAATGCTAGGTTGTTGGTTTGATCAGTAGGTAGGTTGCTGCTGGTTGTTGGTCTGTTGAGAAGGTAGGTTGCTGCTATGTTGTTGGTCTTATCAGTAGGTAGGTTGCTGCTAGGTTGTTGGTCTGATCAGTAGGTAGGTTGCTGTTATGTTGTTGGTGGGATCAGTAGGTAGGTTGCTGCTAGGTTGTTGGTCGGATCAGTAAGTAGGTTGCCGCAAGGTTGTTGGTCTGAACAGTAGGTAGGTTGCTGCTATGTTGTTGGTCAGATCAGTAGGTAGGTTGCTGCTAGGTTGTTGGTCGAATCAGTAAGTAGGTTGATGTTCGGTTGTTGGTCTGATCAGAAGGTAGGTTGCTGCTTTCTTTTGGTCTGATCAGATGGTAGGTTACTGCTGGTTGTTGGTTTGATCAGAAGGTAGGTTGCTGCTAGGTTGTTGGTCTGAACAGTAGGTAGGTTGCTGCTAGGTTGTTGGTCTGATCAGTAGGTAGGTTCCTGCTGGTTGTTGGTCTGACCAGTAGGTAGGTTGCTGCTGGTTGTTGGTCTGATCAGTAGTTGGGTTGCTGCAAGGTTGTTGGTCTGATCAGTAGTTGGGTTGCTGCTAGGTTTTTGGTCTGATCAGTAGGTAGGTTGCTGCTAGGTTGTTGCTCTGATCAGTAGGTAGGTTGCTGCTAGGTAGTTGGTCTGATCAGTATGTAGGTTGCTGCTGGTTGTTAGTCTGATCAGAAGGTAGGTTGCTGCTAGGTTGTTAGTCTGATCAGAAGGTAGGTTGCTGCTAGATTGTTGCTCTGATCAGTAGGTAGGTTGCTGCTAGGTTGTTAGTCTGATCAGAAGGTAGGTTGCTGCTAGGTTGTTGCTCTGATCAGTAGGTAGGTTGCTGCTGGTTGTTGGTCTGATAAGTAGTTGGGTTGCTGCTAGGTTGTTGGTCTGATCAGTAGTTGTGTTGCTGCTGTGCTGTTGGTCTGATCAGTAGTTGGGTTGCTGCTAGGTTGTTGGTCTGATCAGAAGGTAAGTTGCTGCAAGGTTGTTGGTTAGATCAGTAAGTAGATGCTGCTAGGTTGTTGGTCTGATCAGTAGGTAGGTTGCTGCCAGGTTGTTGGTCTGAACAGTCGGTAGGTTGCTGCTAGGTTGTTGGTCTGATCAGAAGATTGGTTGCTGCTAGGTTGTTGGTCTGATCCGTCGTTGGGTTGTTGCTATGTTGTTGGTCTGATCAGTCGTTGGGTTGCTGCTAGGATGTTGGTCTGATCAGAAGGTAGGTTGCTGCTAGGTTGTTGGTCTGATCAGTAGGTAGGTTGCTGCTAGGTTGTTGGTCTGATCAGTAGGTAGGATGCTGCTAGGTTGTTGGTCTGATCAGAAGGTAGGTTGCTGCTAGGTTGTTGGTCTGAACAGTCGGTAGGTTGCTGATAGCTTGTTAGTCTGATCAGAAGGTAGGTTGCTGCTATGTAGTTGGTCTGATCAGTAGATAGGTTGCTGCTGGTTGTTGGTCTGATATGTAGTTGTGTTGCTGCTAGGTTGTTGGTCTGATCAGTAGTTGTGTTGCTGCTATGCTGTTGGTCTCATTAGTAGTTGGGTTGCTGCTAGGTTGTTGATCTGATCAGAAGGTAGGTTGCTGCTAGGTTGTTGGTTAGATCAGTAAGTAGATGCTGCTAGGTTGTTGGTCTGATCAGTAGGTAGGTTGCTGCTAGGTTGTTGGTCTGATCAGTAAGTAGGTTGCTGCTAGGTTCTTGCTCTGAGCAGAAGGTAGGTTGCTGCTAGGTTGTTGGTCTGATCAGAAGGTTGGTTGCAGCTAGGTTGTTGGTCTGATCAGTAGTTGGGTTGCTGATAGGTTGTTGGTCTGATCAGTTGGTAGGTTGCTGCTAGGTTGTAGGTCTGATCAGAAGTTAGGTTGCTGCTAGGTTGTTGGTCTGACCAGCAGGTAGGTTGCTGCTTTGTTGTTGGTCTGACCAGTACGTAGGTTGCTGCTGGTTGTTGGTATGATCCGTAGGTAGGTTGATGATTAGAAGTTGCTGTGATTTGTGGGTATTTTTCTGCAATGTTGTTGGTCTGATCAGCAGGTAGATTGTTGTTTGATGTTGCTTTGGTCGGCAGGTAGTTTGTTGCTTTGTAGTTGCTCTGGTCAGTAGGTATATTGCTGCTAGTCTGATATGTAGGTTGTTTGCTGCTAGGATGTTGCTGTGATCTGTAGGTAGTTTCCTGCAATGATATTATTCTGATCGGTAAAAATAGGTTGCTGCTAGGTTATTGCTGTGATCTACAGGTAGTTTGCTATCGGTAAAAACATGTTGTTGCTATGCTGTTGATCCGATTTGTAGGTAGGTTGTTACTTTGTTTTTTCTCTGATATGTAGGTGCTGCTATGTTTTTGCTCTGATCTGGAGGTAGGTGTTTGTTTGTTGTTGCTGTTCTATACGTAGGTTGCAGCTATTTTGTTTCTCTGTAATTGCTCTGGTCCGCAGGTGGATTCATTATTTGTAGTTGCTCTGACCTGTAGGGGGGTTGCTGTCCTGTAGTTGCTCTGATCTGCGTGTGTAAGTGTCTGCAAGTTGTCCTGTGATGTGTAGTTTTTTTTCTGGTATGATGTTACTCTGATCGGAAAATGTACGTTGCTGCTAGGTTGATGCTCTGGGCAGTTGATAGGTAGTTGCTTTGATCTGGAGACATGTTGCTGCTATGTTGTTGATCTCATCTGCAGGTTGGTTGTTGCTTTAATGTTACTGTGATCTGCAGGTAGGTTGTTACTTTGTTGTTGCTTTTATCTCTAGGTAGGTTGCTGCTTTATTTTTGTTTACATCTGTTGAAAGGTTGTTGTTCTGTTGTTGCTCTGATCTGTTGGTAGGTTTTGTGTGTTGTTGCCTCGATCTGTAGAATGATTGCTGCTATTTTGTTGGTCTGATCTGCAGTTAAGTTGTTGCTTTGTTGTTGCTCTGATTTCTGGTAGGTTGTTGCGAAATTCATGCTCTGATCTGAAGGTTCTGCTTTCTTGCTCTGATTTGTAGGAAGGGTTGTTTCTTTCTTGTTGCTCTGATCCGTAGTTAGGTTGCAGATTAGACGTTGCTGTGATTTGTGGATATTTTTCTACTATGTTGTTGGTCTGATCAGCTGGTAGGTTATTGTCTGATGTTGCTCTGGTCTGCCGGAAGTTTGTTGCTCTCTAGTTGCGCTGATTTGTAGGTATGTTGCTGCTAGGTTGTTGCTCTGATTTGTAGGTTGTTTGCTGCTTTGGTGTTGGTGTTGTGATCTATAGGTATGCGTCTAAAATATTGTTCTGTGATCCGTAGGTAGTTTGCTACTATAATATTACTCTGATCGGTAAAAATTGGTTGCTACTAGGTCGTTGCTGTGATCTGCAGGTAGTATGCTTCTTTGTCTTTGTTCTGATCTCGGGGTATTTTGTTGCTTTGTTGTTGCTTTGATCAGTAGATAGGTTGCTGCTACTTTGTTGGTCTGATCAGAAGTTAGGTAGTTGTTTTATTGTTGCTCTGATATCTGGAAGGCTATGTTCTGTAGGTGCTGCTATGTTGTGCTCTGATCTGAAGGTAGTTTGCTCTTTGTTGTTGCTCTTATCTGCGGGTAGTTTGTTGCTCTGTTGTTGCCCTGATCTGTAGGTAGTTTGCTGCTAGGTTATTGATGTGATCTGTAGGTAGTTTGCTGCTAAGATGTTACTCTGATCGTTAAAAATCGGTTGTGGCTATGTCGTTGTTTCTGACCTGCAGGTAGGGATTTGCTTTCTTGTTGCTCTGATCTATAGGTAGGTTGTTGCTATGTGTTTGCTCTGATCTCTAGGAAGGTAGTTGCTTTATGGTTGTTTGGAACTGCAGAAAGGTTGTTGTCTTGTTGTTGCTCTGATCTGTTATTAGAGTTTTGCTTTCTTGTCGCCTTGATCAGTAGAATGGTTGCTGCTATTTTGTTGGTCTGATCTGAAGTTAGTTTGTTGCTTTGTTGTTGCTCTGATCGGTAGGTAGGTTGCTGCTACGTTGTTACTGCGTTCTTTCGGTAGGTTGTTGCTCTGATCTTCTGTTAGGTTGCTGCTAGGGTGTTGCTGTAATTTGTAGGCAAGTTTCTCGAAGGGGGTTGCTATTATCTCTAGGTAAGTGTATGCAAGTTTGTTGATGTAGTCTGCGGGCAGTGTGGTTCAATTATGTTACTCCGATCGGTAAATATAAGATGTTGTAATGTGGATACTCTGATCTGTAGATAGAGTACTGCAAGGTTGTTACTGTAATCTGAAGGTAGGGTATTGCTCTGATCTGCAGATAGAGAGCAGCTAGGTTGTTGCTGTAGACCGTAGGTCAGTTTCTGCAAGGCTATTGCTGTGAAATCTAGGTTGTAAGCTCCGATGGGTAAAATTGGATGTTGTAAAGTTGATGCTCGGATATGTAGGTAGGTTTCTGCTAGCTTGTTGGTGTGGTCTGAAGGTAGTTTGCTGCTATGTTATTGCCTTGATCTGCTAGTAGGTTGCATCTATGTTGGTGCTGTGATCTGCAGTTAAGTAGTTGCTTTGTTGTTTCTCGGATCGGTAGGTAGTCTGTGGCTAGGTTATTAATGTTATCTGTAGGTAGCTTTCTGCTAAGTTGTTGGTGTTGTCTGAAGGAAGTTGCTGCTATGATGTTACTCTGATCGGTAAAAATAGGATGTTGTCATGTTGATACTCTGATCTATAGGCAGATTGCTGCTAGTTTGTGTCTGTGATCTGAGGTTAGGGTATTGTTCTGATCTGCGGGTAGATTGAAGCTATGGTTGTGTCTGTGATCTGAAGGTAGGATATCGCTGTGACAGATACGTGTATGTCAGAAAGCACGGCCCGGGAAGGCGCGTCCACCGGTTTCTCTCCGATGGCCACGTGTCGCCACGTGAGGCGTACGCCTCGCAGTGCTGTTTCATTACATAATTGCACAAATAAATACATTACATAGAATACCCCGTACAGAAGTGGCCCTCTGCCGGAGCAGAGGGTATACCTAGCAACATTCGAATCGGTATATATTACAATATTCTTGTTGGTTTCAACACCCATCGCCAAGTCCTCCAGCGCCCAGTACGCCGTCCTTACCTCGGCTGTAAGTTCAGCTTCATTAACCGTAGCCGGATGGCGAAAGGCCTGGCCCCAGGCCTGGTGATTGGGGGCATAGTAACCTGCTATGCCCCATGGTGGGCATCTGAGTCCATCTCGATGGTCCATCCTTGGGCTGGTACATCTCGGGTGGCCGCAAAGAATTCCTTAGTGAGCAGTTTACGTGGTCAAAGGAACTCACGGGAGAGATGGGCCAATTCATGACCCAGCGCTCCCAAATCAGAAAACATGCGGCTTGCCCCAGTTGTTTGTCTGTGTAACTATCAAGGTACCAGATTGTTTGTTTCACACGGATCTGGGTAGCCTTGTGCAATCCGACACACGAGTTGGATATGTTGACTACAACACCGAGGTAGGTTTCAACTGCATTTTTCCTTATTTAAAGTAATGCCAAAGACAACCTCCTAATATGGAATTATCTCTGTGACAGGAAGGTTTTAGCTATGGATCAACCAGTCATCTAACTACGGAATCATACACACATCAAATTCACGTTCAACTATTTCGCGCAATGCCTCCGCCCAGCGTTGCATGACTGATGGCGTGAGGCTGTGATCCATAGGGAGCCTTGTCCACATATAAGGTTTTCCCAGGCAATAAACACCATAAAAGAGCTGTTACCTTGCAATGAAGGGTATTTGATAAAGTCCAAATTTCAAATCCAGTCTTATGGCCAAATGATCACTCGGTATTCGAGTAAGTGCACGGGCCGCACCCTCCAAGGTAAACTTAGGACGCTGTATATACTCCGTTCAAGCACTAAGGTCATATAGCTCTGGCAGTGCCATTGGCCTTAGGGACCAAAAACGAGAGGAATGCTATAAAAGGCCTTAAACGGGAATTGAATTCCATTGTGACACAGATCCTCAATCACACGCGTCATTAATGGAGTCGCTCGAGTTTTCCTAAACACTGGTGGTGCCCCGTGGGGTCGAGGAAGGTGCACACCACCTTGTAGCACTTCAGTTATCTACACCCCGTTGGCTGACTCCCCGTACGGCACCGGGTGAGCCACCCGCACAACCATCGACTGGTACGAAGCGGGAGGAGGTGGCCGTGGTGAGGGCGGCGTCACTGCCCATTGAGTACCATGTGTACCTGTATGGAGTCTTCGAGGACGGCGAGGGTACTCAGGATGGTAGATCCACTCGTCATCGTCCGTGGGTCGTCAGGAAACTGGTAGTGATGGTCCTGTTGTTCCTCAGTGGGTGTGCCCAATTCTAGTCGCACTGCGGGTGCGGCCCCTCCGTCCGATTCCGTGATATCGTCACCGATTAAATCCCAGGGAGCGCTGCGCATTCTGAACCAATTGATGTCAAAGATGGGCTCAGAAACGAGGTTGGGCGGCATAGGCACGTCCTCCGATGGAGGATCTGGGTTGTCAGAATGGTACTACTGCCAAAACTGTTGCAGGGCTGTCTGCAAGTGCAACACGAGGGGTTATCGGACAAAGGTTGAGCCTGGCCTGGGTGTAGCTCTGAAATTCTCGCTCCTGAGATGAGGCCCTCCGTCACCACAGTTCCCCGCCTGAGTCGGTGTGTCAGGCGACACATAATATATACATCACTTAATGAACGGCTGATGTGCTGTCTACGTGTCTCCGTTCGAGATCCAGCTGACTATATATCCCCCAGGAGGGAGCTGTGTATGTCGGAGAGCACGGCCTGGAAGGCGCGTACGCCGGATTCTCTCCGAAGGCCACGTGTCGCCACATGATGCGTACGCCTCGCAGTGCTGCTTCATTACATAATTGCACAAATAAATACATTACATAGAATACCCTGTACAGAAGAGGTCCACTGGCTGAGCAGAGGGTGTACCTAGCAACATTCGAATCGGTATATATTACAATATTCTTGATCGTTTCGTCATCCTTCGCCAAATCCTCCATCGCCCAGTCCGCCGTCATTATCGCGGCCGTAAGTTCAGCTTCATTAACCGTAGCCGGATGGCGAAAGGCCTGGGCCCAGGCCTAGTGATTGGCCGCATAGTAACCAGCGATGCTCCATAGTGTGGCATCTGAGTACATCTCGATGGTCCGTCCTTAGGATCGTACATCTCGGGTGGCCGCAATGAATTCCTTAGTGAACAGATTGCGTGGCCAAGAGAACTCACGGGAGAGGACGTGCCGGGGCACGAACATGGGCCAGTTCATAATCCAGCACGCCCAACTCAGAAAACCCACGGCTTTCTCCTGCTGTTTGTCTGTGTAACTATCAAGGTCCCGGAGCGTTTGTTTCACACGGATCTGGGTAGACTGGTGCAATGTTGACTACAACACCGAGAGAGGTTATCAACTGCATTGGCTGAAAAATGCATTCGTCTTTTTTATGTAATGCCCAAAACTACCTCCAAATACAGAGTGATCTTTGTGACAGGAATGTTTTTGCCTTGGATCAGCCAGTCATCTAGGTACGGAATCATATACACATCAAATTCACGTTCAACTATTTGAGCAATGACTCCACCCAGCGTTGCATGACTGATGATGCGAGGCTGTGGCCCATAGGAGCCTTGTCCACATATAATGTTTTCCCTGGTAATAAACACCATAATAGAACTGTTACCTTGCACTGATGGGTATTTGATAAAATCCCGATTTCAAACCCGGTTTTATGGCCAAATGATCACTCGGAATTCGAGTAAGTGCACGTGACGCACCTTCTAAGGTAAACTTAGGACGCTGTATATACTCCGTCCAAGCAATAAGGTCATATATAACTCTGGCTGTGCCATTGGCCTCAGGGTCAAAAAGAGAGGAAAGCTATAAAAGGCCTTAAACAGGAATAGAATTCCACTGTGACACAGATCCTCTATCACACGCGTCATTAATGGAGGCACTCGAGTTTTCCTAAACACTGATGGTGCCCCGTGGGGGCCGAGGAAGGTGCACACCATCTTGTAGCTCGTTAGTCATGTACATCCCGTTGGCTGACTCCCCGTACGGCACCGGGTGAGCTACCGGCACTACCACCGACTGGTCCGAAGTGGGAGGAGATGTCCGTTGTGAGGGCGGCGTCACTGTCCAATGAGTACCATGCGTACCTGTATGGAGTCTTCTCACTGGAGAACGGCGAGAGTACTCAGGATGGTAGATACACTCGTCGACATCAGCGGGGTCGTCAGGAAACTGGTAGTGATGGTCCTGATGTTCCTCAGTGGAGGTGCCACTCCTACAGGTGCGGCCCCTCCGTCCGATTTCGTGATGTCATCACCAACGACATCCAGGGAGCGCTGCGCTATCTAAATCAATTGATGTCACAGATGGGCTCAGAAACGAGGTTCGGCGGCATAGGCACGTCCTCGGGGTTGGATCTCTGGTGTGAACGTGTCTCCGTTCGAGATACAAATGACGCGCCCCAACCGGGCGCCCCCGACTATATATCCCCCAGGAGGGAGGCGTGTTGGATCTCGAACGGAGACACGTAGACGCCACAGCAGCCTTTCATTAAGTGATATATATATATATATATATATATATATATATATATTATGTCTCGCCCGACACACCGACGGAGGCGGGCAGGTGTGGTGACGGAGGGCCTCACCTCAAGAGCGAGAACTTCAGAGCGGTCACAAACGCCAGGTTCAACCTTTGTCCGACACCCCGTCGTGTTGCACTTGCAGACAGCCCTGCAACGGTTTTGGTGGAGTACAATCCTGACAACCCAGATCCAACACCAGAGGATGTGCCTATGTCGCCGAACCACGTTCCTGAGCCCATCTTTGACATCAATTGGTATAGATGGCGCAGCACTCCCAAGGATGTCATCGGTGATGACATGACGATATCGGACGGAGGGGCCGCACTTTCAGTGCGACTAGGAATGGCACCTCCACTGAGGAACAACAGGACCATCACTACCAGTTTACTGATGACCCCGCTGATGTCGACGAGTGTATCTACCATCCTGAGTACCCTCGCTGTCTTCCAGTGAGAAGACTCCATACAGGTACGCATGGTACTCAATGGGCAGTGACGCCGCCGACGCCACGGCCAACTCCTCCCACTTCGTACCAGTCGGTGGCAGTGCCGGCGGCTCATCCGGTGCCGTACGGGGGTCAGCCAACGGGGTGTACATAACTAAAGTGCTACAAGATGGTGTGCACCTTCCTCGACCCCACGGGGCACCACCAGTGTTTAGGAACACTCGGGCGACTCCTTTAATGACGCGTGTGATTGAGGATCTTTGTCACAGTGGAATTCAATTCCCGTTTAAGGTATTTTATAGATTTACTCTCTTTTTGGTCCCTAAGGCCAATGGTACCGCCAGAGTTGTATATGACATTAGTGCTTGGACGGAGTATACACAGCGTCCTAAGGTTACCTTGGAGGGCGCGGTCCGCGCTCTTACACGAATTCCGAATGATCATTTGGCCATGAGATTAGACTTGAAATATGGATTTTATCAAACACCCCTCGGTGCAAGGTCACAGTTCTCTTATGGTGTTTATTACCAGGGAAAACATTATCTGAGGACAAGGCTCCTATGTGCCACAGCCTCGCGCTATCAGTCCGTAACGCTGGGCGGAGGCAGTGCGCGAAAAAGTTGAACGTGATTTTGATGTGTGTATGATTCCGTACTTAGATGACTGGCTGTTCCAAGGCAAAAAAAATCCTGCCAAAGATATCATTATATTGGAGATAGTTTTGGGCATTCCGTAAAATATGGGCAAATGCATTTTACAGCCAATGCATTTGACAACCTACCTCGGTGTTGTAGTCAACATATCCTACTCGTGTGTCGGACTGCACCTGGCAACCCAGATCCGAGTGAAACAAACACTCCGGGACCTTGATAGGCACACAGACAAACAGCTGGAGCAAGCCGCGTGTTTTCTGATTTGGGCGTGCTGGTCATGAACTGGCCCATGTTCGTGCCCCGGCACGTCCTCTCCCGTGAGTACTTTCAGCCACGCAATCTGCTCACTAAGGAATTCATTGCGGCCACGCGAGGTGTACGAGCCCAAGGACGGACCATCGAGATGTACTCAGATGCCCCACCATGGAGCATCGCAGGTTGAAATGCGCCCAATTACCAGGCCTGGGCTCAGGCTTTCACCATCCGGCTGCGGTTAATGAAAGTGAACTTACGGCCGCGATAATGACGGCGTACTGGGCGCTGGAGGACTTTGCGAAGGACATCAAGAATATTGTAATATATACCAATTCTATTTTATTGCTAGGTACACCCTCTGCTCCGGCAGAGGGCCACTTCTGTACAGGGTATTCTATGTAATGTATTTATTTGTGCAATTATGTAATGAAGCAGCACTGCGAGGCGTATGCCTCGCGTGGCGACACGTGGCTTTCGGAGAGAATCCGGCGGACGCGCTTTCCGGGCCGTGCTATCCGACATACACGGCTCCCTCCAGGGGGATATATAGGGTGTATTTTATGTACATTAGGAGAATGATAGGTCGTGTAGTGGACGGGTATAGAAGTAATTTGAGATAGGGAACTTGGGGTCGGAGCGGCCTCCTTAACCCCTAAACTAAGGGTTGATTCAGGCCCTCCACCCTGTAAGTTAAGCAACCGACCCAAGCCTCTATTTCCTTTCTGAATCCTGCAACTCTTGGCAAGATTCATTTCACCATGTGGCGCTGGCAGGGACTACCCGCCTTTCGCACCACAACGCTATCCATTACGCCAGCGTCACATGGTGAGATGAATCTTGCCAAGAGTTAAATGATTGTGAAGTTTATAGAAGCTTGGGTCAGTTGCATAACGTACAGGGTGGATGGCCTGAATCAACCCGTATTTTAGGGGTTAAGGAGACCGCTCCGACCCCAAGTTGCCGATCTCAAATTACTTCTATACTCGTTCCCTATACGACCTATCATTCTCCAAAGGTACATAAAATACACCCTGTATAGTCGGGGCGCCCGGTGGAGGCGCGTCAGATGGATCTCGAAAGGAGACACGTCGACACCACAGCAGCCGTTCATTATGTGATATATATATTATGTGTCGCCCGACACACCGCCGGAGGCGGCGAGGTGTGGTGACGGAGAGCCTCACCTCAGGAGCGAGAACTTCAGAGAGGTCACCAACGCCAGGTTCAACCTTTGTCCGATACCCCTTCGTGTTGCACTTGCAGACAGCCCTGCAACAGTTTCGGCAGGAGTACAATCCTAACAACCCAGATCCAACACCGAAGGACGTGTCTATGCCTCCAAACCTCGTTGCTGAGCCCATCGTTGACATCAATTGGTTTAGATGGCGCAGGACTCCCTGGGATATCATCGGTGATGACACCACGCAATCAGACGGAGGGGCCGCACCTGCAGTGCGACTAGGAGTGGGCACCCCCACTGAGGTACAACAGGACCATCACTACCAGTTTACTGACGACCAACGGAGGACGACGGTTGGATCTACGTTCCTGAGTACCCTCGCCTTCCTCCAGGGAGAAAACTCCATACAGGTACGCATGGTACTCAATGGGCAGTGACGCCGCCCTCACCACGGCCCACTCTTCCCACTTCGTACCAGTCGGTGGCAGTGCCGGCGGCTCACCCGGTGCCGTACGGGGGTCAGCCAACGGGGTGTACATAACTAAAGTGCTCTAAGATGGTGTGCACCTTCCTCGACCCCACGGGGCACAACCAGTGTCTAGGAACACTCGAGTGACTCCATTAATGACGCGTGTGAAAGAGGATCTGTGTCTCAGTAGAATTCTATTCCCGTTTAAGGCCATTTATAGCTTTCCTCTCTTTTTGGTCCTTAAGGTCAATGGCACTGCCAGAGTTATATTTGACCTTAGTGCTTGGACGGAGTATACAGGTATCTTTTATGTACCTTTGGAGAATGATAGGTCGTGTAGGGGACGGGTATATAAGTAGTTTGAGATAGGGAACTTGGGGTCGGAGCGGCCTACTTAACCCCTAAAATAAGGGTTGATTCATGCCCTCCACCCAGTAAGTTAACCAACCGACCCAAAACTCTATTACCGTTTTCAATCCTTTAACCCTTGGCAAGATTCATTTCACCATGTGGCGCTGGCGTAATGGATAGCATTGCAATGCGAAAAGATGATAGTCCCAGGTTTGATTCCGGGCTTGGGAAAAACCTTTTTTATGTTATTTGTCGTATTGTAGTCACATGATACAGTCTGGTGCTACGTCGGAGAAGAGAAGGCAAATACGACAAATAATATATATTAAAAATAAGATTTTGCCCAAGCCCGGAATCGAACCCGGGACTACCGGCCTTTCACACCGCAACGCTATCCATAACGCCAGCGCCACATGGTGAAATGAATCTTGACAAGAGTTAAAGGATTGTGAAAGGTATTAGAGGCTTGGGTCGGTTGCCCAACTTACTGGGTGGAGGGCCTGAATCAACCCTTATTTTAGGGGTTAAGGAGGCCGCTCCAACCCCAAGTTCCCTATCTCAAATTACTTCTATACCCGTCCCCTACACGACCTATCATTCTCGAAAGGTAAATAAAAGACACCCTATTTACAGCGTCCTAAGTTTACCTTGGTGGGTGCGGTCCGCGCTCTTACACGAATGCTGAGTGATCATTTGGCCATAAGACTGGATTTGAAATCGGGATTTTATCAAATACCACTCAGTGCAAGATCACAGCTCTCTTGTGGTGTTTATTACCAGGGAAAACATTATATTTGGGCAATGCTCCCTATGGGCCTCAGCTTCGCGTCATCAGTCATGCAACGCTGGGCGGAGGCAGTGCGCGAAATAGTTGAACGTGAATTTGAAGTGTGCATGATTCCGTACTTAGACGACTGGCTGATCCATGGCAAAAACATTCCTGTCACAGAGATCATTCTATATTTGAAGGTAGTGTTGGGCATTACTTTAAATAAGGACGAATGCATTTTACAGTCAATGCAGTTGATAACCTACCTCGGTGTTGTAGTCAATATATCCAACTCGTGTGTCGGACTGCACCAGGCTACCCAGATCCGTGTGAAACAAACACTCCGGGATCTTGATAGTCACACAAACAAACAGCTGGAGCAAGCCGCGGGTTTTCTGAGTTGGGCGTGCTGGGAACGTCAACTGGCTCATGTTCGTGCCCTGGCAAGTCCATCTCCGTGATTTCTTTTGGCCACGCAATCTGCTCACTAAAGAATTCATTGCGGCCACCCGAGATGTACGAGCCCGAGGACGGACCATCGAGATGTACTCAGATGCCACACCATGGAGCATCGCAGGTTACTATGGGCCCAATCACCAGGCCTGGGCTCAGGCCTTTCGCCATCCTGCTACGGTTAATGAAGCTGACCTTACGGCCGCGATAATGACGGCGTACTGGGCGCTGGAGGACTTGGCGAAGGATGATGAAACCATCAAGAATATTGTAATATATACCGATTCTATTTTATTGCTAGGTACACCCTCTGCTCCGGCAGAGGGCCACTTCTGTACAGGGTATTCTATGTAATGTATTTATTTGTGCAATTATGTAATAAAGCAGCACTGCGAGTTGGACGCCTCTCGTGACGACACGTGGCCACTGGGGGATATATAGGGGGTCATTTAAGTACTTGAGTACCCTTAAGGGGAGGGTAGGGGATGGGTATAGGATCAATTTGAGATAGGGAACCTGGGGTCGGAATGGCCTCCTAACTCCAGAAAACAGGTTTGTTTCAGGTCGTCCGCCCCTGTAAAGTTGGCAAGCACGCCATGTGTTACCCTGAGGTCAGGCACTCTTTCGCTGTCAACGGTCTTGGCGCGATCACCGCTCAAACTGCGTTAGTCGCGAGCTGCGTTCCTCTTGCCAATCGATAGTTCCATCGTCTGTAACTACTACAGAAACACTCGTAACTCATTGATACTAATAAACAAAAGGCAATTAATTTACAGAATCAACGATAGTTTAAAAAATCAACACAGAATGAACACCACTGTGACTACGCCCCCTCCTTTCCCTCTAGAAATAAAGAAAAAGAAAAAAATGAAGTCATGGCACCCCAGATGAAACGAACCCGGGACGACCGGGCCACCACGCCTCGCCGCTATCCTCTCGGCTAACGCAGCGTTGAGCGGTGGTCGCGCCAAGACCGTTGACAGCGAAGGAGGGCTTGACCTCAGAGTAACACATGGCGCGTTGCTTACTTTACAGGGGCGGAGGGCCAGAGACAAACCTGTTTTCTGGGGTTAGGAGGTCGTTACGACCCCAGGTTCCCTATCTCAAATTGATCCTATGCCCATCCCCTACACGCCCCTTAAGGGTACTCAAGTACATAAATGACACCTGTATAGACGTTAGGGAGTTGCTTTGATGTTTCTCTTATCGGCAGGTAGGTTGTGGCTTAGTAATTAATGTTATCTGTAGGTATGTTTCTGCAAGGTTGCTGCTGTGGTCTGTGGTCAGTTTGCTGCTATTATGTTACTCCGATCGGTAAAAATAGGGTGTTGTCATGTTGAAACTCTGATCCAATGGATGAGTGCTGCTGGGTTGCTGTGATCTGAAGGTAGGGTGTTGCTATGATCTGCAGGTAGGGTGTTGCTATGATCTGCAGGTAGTTGCCTGCTCGGTTGTTGCTGTGATCAGAAGTTAGGGTATTGCTGTGATCTGCAGGTAGTTGCCTGCTAGGTTGTTGCTGTTATCTGAAGGTAGGGTATTGTTCTGATCTGCCGGTAGGTTGCTGCTGGGTTGTAGATGTGATCTGTAGGTGTGTTTGTATTGTTCTGATATGCAGATAGGTCACTGCAGGTTGTTGCTGTGATCAGATGTTAGGGTATTGCTGTGATCTGCAGGTAGTTGCCTGCTAGGTTGTTGCTGTGATCTGAAGGTAGGGTATTGTTCTGATCTGCCGGTAGGTTGCTGCTGGGTTGTTGTTGTGATCTGTAGGTGTGTTTGTATTGTTCTGATATGCAGGTAGTTTGCTGCTAGGTTGTTGCTGTGATCTGAAGGTAGGGTATTGTTCTGATCTGCCGGTAGGTTGCTGCAGGGTTGTTGTTGTGATCTGTAGGTGTGTATGTATTGTTCTGATATGCAGGTAGTTTGCTGCTAGGTTGTTGCTGTGATCTGAAGGTAGGGTATTGTTCTGATCTGCCGGTAGGTTGCTGCTAGGTTGTTGTTGTGATCTGTAGGTGTGTTTGTATTGTTCTGATATGCAGATAGGTTGCAGCAGGTTGTTGCTGTGTTCTGTAGGTAAGTTTCTGCAAGGTTGTTCTGTGATCTGTAGGTACATTGCTGCTATGATGTTACTGTGATCCGAATAAATAGGTTTCTGCTAGGTAATTGCTGTGCTTTGTAGGTATTTTGCAGCTCTGGTGCTACGCTGAACGGTAAAAATAGGTTGCCCCTAGGTTGATGCTGCGATCTGTAGGTAGTTCGCTGCAATGATAGTTCTCTGATCGAAAAACTAGTTTGTTGCTATTTTGTTGATCTGATATGTAGGTAATTTGTTGCTTTTTGTTGCCTTGGTCTGCCTGTAGGATTTTGCCTTGTTTTTGCTCTGAACTTCAGGAATGTTCCTGCTTAGTTGTTGCTCTGATCTCTAGGTAGGTTGTTTCTATTTTTTGGGCTGATCTACCGTTAGTTTGCTGCTTTCTTCTCGGTCTGATCAGTAGGTAGATTGCATAGTATGTCGTCGCCCTGATCTGCAGGTAATTTGCTGCTATATTGTAGCTCTGATCTCTCGGTAGGTAGATTGCAGCTATGTTGGTGCTGTTATTTGTATTTAGTTTGTTTCTATGATGTTACTCTGATAGGTTGTTGTACTGTTGTTGCTCTGATCTGCAGGTAGATTGCTGCCAGGTTTTAGCTATGATCTGTTGGTAGGAAATTGCTGTGATCTGCAGGTAGTCTGATGCTTTGTTGTTGGTCTGAACGATAATAATAGGTTGTTGCTCTTATCTGTAGATAGATTTCTGCTACATTTTTGTTGTTATCTCTAGGTAAGTTGTTGCTGTGATCTGTAGGCTGCTTTTTGCTAGGTTCTTGCTGTGTTATGTAGGTAGGTTGTTGCTCTGATCTGCAGGTAAATTGTTGCTTAATAGTTGCTGTGATCTGTAGGTAGTTTGATGCTATGTTGTTGCTCTAATCTGCTGGCTGGCTTTGGTTTTTGCTCTGATCTGTAGGTAGGTTCTTTTTTGTTGTTGCTCTGGTCTGTACGTAGGTTGTTTGCATTGTTGATGCTGTGAATTGTTGATTGGTTTTTGCTATGTTGTTGCTCTGATCTGTAGGTAGAATAAGGAAAGATAGAGAACGTTCATGGCAATTGTAAACTTAGAAAGAGGCAAATGACATAGATGTATTGCTCCTTAAAACTCCAATCTCTATCAAACTAGACTTAGGAAGGGATGTTGATAACGTTGATTGGTGTAATAATTGGTGTAGTAAGATGCTTGACTTTTTGGAAAGAATTTATTAAAGTACAGGGATTGGAGGGTGATCAAAAATCTGTTCTAAAACCAGACAGCAGTTATTCAAGCTGAAGGACATGAGAGAGAATCTGGTATTCAGAAAGGTGTAACCCAAGGCCGCAACTTATCACCAATACTTTTCAATCTATGTACATTGAGCAGGCAATGATGCAAATTACAGATACAGTTAAAGTAGGAGTAGGAATTCAAAGAGAAATAAATTCTACACTGAGGTTGGCTGATGATATTGTCATCATAGCCGATTCACACGATGATTTGAATGAGATTTTGAATGGTATGGACTCCATCTGGAGGAAAAAAGTCATGATTATCTATACTAATATGTAAATATGAGATGGTGTGTGTCTGTGTATTACTCAATTAGGCAAGAACCACTGGTCGGATTTACATTAAATTTTGCATGGATGTTGCTGATTTACCTGGTTAACATGTAGGCTGCTTTCGATTTCGATACTTTGCACTATTTGAGGATGGCGACCATTTTAGTGACGTCAATACACCCCTTGGTTTCAAAATTTCATATTTCCATTTCAAATAAAAACAGAACGCTAAGAAATTGCAAACGTTTGATGGCACATGTGTGGTTTAAAATTTAATTTTCTATCCGAAAAGTCCTTATCACGTTTCGTGTATCTCCAACGGTTAGCGAGTAAAACTGAAATTAGTGCTATAAAACATGGTCAACACCGAACGGTGTAGTAACTGAAACTCAATGTTTATATGTTTGTCTCATATATATACAAATCTACAACGTTTCACCGATATGAACCAAAATTTGTATAATTACCCTCTGGAACCCTGCGGATAACACTGTCTACTTGAAATTTCGGAGAGACAACTCTATTCCATGCATTAAGGCCATTTGGCACAAATCCACACCGTTTCACCGATCTGAACCAAAATTTGTGTACTTACCCTTTGTGACCCTGCGAATAACACTGTCTACATGAAATTTCGGACAGACAATTCAATTTCCTGCATTTAGACCCTTTGGCACAAATCTACACCGTTTCGCCGACCTGAACCAAAATGTACATACTTACTTACCCTTCGTAAGCCGACGAGTAACACCATCTGCTTGAAATTTCGGACAGACCAATCCATTCCCTGCATTTAGGCCCTTTGGCTAAAATCTACATCGTTTCACCCATCTGAACAAATTTCACATTCCTACCCTTTGGAACCCAACGAGTTACACTGTCTACTTAAAATTTCAGACAGACCACTCCATTCCCTGCATTTAGGCCCTTCGGCACAAATCTACACCGTTTCACCAATCTGAACCAAATTTTACATACTTACCCTTTAGAACCCGACGAGTAACACTGTCTACATGAAATTTTGGACAGACCACTCCATTCCCTACATTTAGGCCCTTTGGAACAAATCTACATCGTTTCACCGATAGGAACCAAACTTAATGTACTTACCCTATGACACACAATGATCATCATGAAAATATTTTCCCCTGTATAATTCCGATGGTGTTGGTGCAGTACATTGAGGTTATCAGCTGCAATAAGCTTTAGTCAGTGCCTTCACATTTACTTTCATTTACTCCGATCCTTACCCTTATGTGGCGATAAATGACACTATTGCTACCTCAGGAGCACGGGACAGCCGTAGTGCTCTGATTTCCTACGTCGCTATGCGACAAAAGACGACATTATTGGTCTCTGCTTTTCTAACTGCCAATCAGATTTAGGCCCTATGCAGTGTCCTTTATTTCGCTTACTCCTCTTTCTAATCATATTTTTCAATTCGTTGGTGCATTACATGTTTCAGTGCTGTTGTTAGTAAATAGCCGTCTCCCTATTCATTATTATCATTACCCTTACGGGAAAATGACCTGGATGTTACGTCAATTATACCGTACTAATTATCACCCCCACTAGCACTACCACCACCACAAAAATGTATATTTTTAATTATTTTTCTGTTAGTATAAATATAATGTGCCAGTCCAGTAGTAAGCTAGTATTCAGCGGTGTCTAACTAAAAGATTGTCCCAGTGCCAAAGAAAGAAAAATATATACGTGTCCAACCTAAGTGGTCAACTATCGTTGCGTTTCGGCTCAAAATATACATTCAACTACTACCTCAACCTGGACAAACCTCGTACAATAGGCTTTACAAGACTCACGGTTACTTCACAAACTAGGTCACCTTCCAGAACTCCCATTGGAAGGGGTGGTATACTTCCCGGGTTCCAAGCATACTCCTTGGTAAGGCTATAGGTTTAAGCCTGTCCTCGTGGTCCTCTGTTTGCGTCTTATACATGGTTTGTACCTGGTGGTGTGGATTGGACATTTCCATGGTGGTGGTTTACATCATCGGTGTTCCCCTCACATGATGAATTACACCATCAAGATGCTCTCACAATAAAGTTGAAGAATTACTAACACGTGGTGCGTTATCGTATGCATCGTAGTTATTGAGGCGTAACTATTCGCCTCGTCAGTAGTACCCTGTATTTTGCCTCAAGGAAGAATCAGCTGGTCTGATAGTAAAGAGATGTTAGTACCTAGTTGAGGCGGTAGAGGTAAGGAGATGCTGGGATTCGCCGGGAGTTCTCTGATGTTTGCACTATCCGGTGTGGACTTAAGAACTTGATCTTTCTTGTCTGTCATTTGTACTTGTTTAAGCTTGACTGCGGTGATTGTATAAGAGAATAAGGGAAGTACGTTGATTATTGTTATAAACCAAGGGTATAAGATTTTGACAAGGCGAAGTGAGACGCAAAATGTAGCCACTTATGATCCAGGCTATAAACCAATAGCTCAAGCTATTGGGTGGTCTCCCCTTACTTGAAGTATGAAGAATTATGGCCTACTACGTTAACGCAATGGAATAGTTGTTTGAAAAATTAAATATTTTGATTGTGCAAGGCAAAGCAGATATATTAGTACGTCGTGTGTACCAACTGATAGATGACTAGTGATCGGAGATTTATGTGGAGGGCTGATGTGAAGTGCGTGTACTGTTTTGGAGTTCCTATTTAATAATATTAGTTATTTATTGGCGTAAATGCCAGTTTTGGAATCTTCGAAAGGTCATCGTTTTATGTTGGTCATGCCTAATATTTCGTAACTGAGGTACTTGTAAGTATCGTTCCGATTCTAAAGAAAGGTAATGTAAGTGATCTTTATTTTGGTGCATACGCTCTGCTAGAATCTGTTAGGTTATTTAATGTGCTCAGCCCATGATTTCTCGTGTGATGTTGGCACAGCATTTCGATTCAGTGGATAGGGTTTTAAAACTAGTATATATTTGTAACATCTTTATCCTGTTCACTGGTAGATTACCGTTATGGTCTGCTATATTATTTTTAGTTTGGAAATGTCACGTGAAGTAGTAGACTGCTAGGCTTTGTCAAGAGTATGGAATGTTGTTGTTGCCTAAGCTCCAATAGTCAGCTGTTGTGAAAAAGAGGAAGATCACGGGAGCCATGTTAGAAGAAGTTAAGATTTTTACGCCAGTCAAGAAGTAAGATATTATTTGATACCTAACAATTCTAGAAAAGGTGAATTCTTTGTCTAATTCGACATTATCCGACATTAGTGGGTTATTGAATGACATCTTAGAAGAATATTGGATATCATAATTGGATTTTAAAAAAATCAGATCGACAGTTCTACATTCTGAGGAGTTGGCCTAGGCTACGTACCTTCAAGTTGACAACTATTGTTAATCGAGCAACGGATAATCAGGTTATGAGCTACAGGTTTTGACGAGATTCCGTATAAGAATGATTGTGACAACCTCATCTGGAGGTTATATGGGTTAATACTACACATCTGAAAGTAAGTGGACCAACTTGTAAAATCTACACCTTTAACATTATTTACATCTGTGTTTGGTATTACATGTATTTATTGTGATTGTATTAATATGTTTTAATAGTTGAAGATGATTTGTGAAACGCATACAGTGTTTTCCTTTCTAAACTTAGGGGTCTCAATTGGTTCAGATTGTAGCATCCTCTGGGGTATTAATTGGGGGGGGGGTCCTTCCAATTTCGATCTTTCCTTGAGGGGAAGTGAGGTGTCAAGTGTTATGTGCAGAACGTGGTTAGGTCTTACTCTTGCTTGTTTTTGGACTAATTGGGGACCTGAGTAGGGAGAGGAATACACTAGTTACAATCGTAATTATTGGGTGTTATCGTTTTGGTGAATGTAATTAATATTGTATTCTTGTGTTTCATGTACCTATACTATGGCCCAAATGGAAAGACGTGTTTGGGCAAATTCTTACTATCTGAAACGTGATGAAATTGTTTATGAAGTTCTAATTCGAGGTGGCATTCGTCGTGGCCATTATGAATTGGATCTGAATTTACTAAGAGAGTTAAAGCATGGTAATGTTTCTGTCCCGGATATTAAACACGAACATTGGAAAGTAGGTAAGTCTTGTGTTATACTATTTGTTCAACCTTGTTTGACGATATTTCTGTGTTAAGAAGTGAAAGTGATCCATCGGTGTCCCAAATTAATAGGGTAAAGCATCAGGCTTTACATTGGCTTTTGAGGTTATCTGATCTTATAAAAGTTTGGTCTAATGAAGATAAGTTATTTTCTAAAGAATTGTCTATTTTACGTACTAAGTTGTCAGAAATGTATGATCGTGTGTTGTCTAGGAATAATGGTGCTGTTGAGTGTGATTCTGTCGTGTTGTCAAATAGTGTCAGTTCTAAAAGTAACGATTGGCGTGAAGCTAGTTTGGATGGTAATTCTGTTAGGAATTCGGCATCTTCCTTGTTAGTTAATGCTGAACATACAATCAATAACGTGAGGGATTGCAATGTGTCGACTGTTGGGAAAGAAAATGAGACTAATTTCCTGTTACCTTCTGGTATGTCATGCGGTGGTAGATCTATTTCTGACAGTCTAAAAATAATAATAATTCTTCTAGATTCGTTTCTTCGCTCCGTTATGTAATGTACCCTATTGTTCACAGTCAGTTCAGACAAGTGCTTCCTTATTAAATAATTTCATTGAAATGCCACAGCGTTTATCTGATCACAGTCCAAATGTGAATAAGAGTGCTCGTGTATTTGAGGGTAGTAATGTGCTTCCTGATCGTAGTGCCAGTTTTGCGTCGCTTCCCAACCCTTTGTCAGTAATTCTAAAAGATTTTCATTGCTGTGACGGGAGTGATGTTGATTATTTAATTCAATTCTTACGAAAATTAGTAGAGTTAAAGGATAGTGCGATTGTGTTTGGACTTTCTGAGTGCCAAATATTTAGGATTGTGTTCCCTTGTACCCTAGGAATGCTTAGGGATATTTTGATTGACAATTTAGCAGGTGGAAAATCGCTTCTTGATTTTCAGTTACAAATCATAGATTATTTTATTACTCCTCATACTTTATCTGATCTGCATAGACATTATTTATTTAGAGGTCAGCGTATGGAAGATACCCTTACTGACTATTTCTCTGATATTAGATATTATGTGAAGGTTTTTACCGTTCAGTGGTACGAAGAGAAAATTGTTGCTTCCTTGGTTGAGGGAATAAATCCTACTTATAGGTTGTGTTTGCCTATAGGGAATTTTCAGATTTGATTCTTATGGCTGAAAAGTTCAGAAGAGCTGACTCCACGCGCACGGGGAATTTTCCTTTGGTATGCTCCTTTAGTCATGGGCTTTTGGCTACAAATGTTTCTTCTACTGCGTTTCAGGGTTCGAGCGCTGGTCGTACTGGAGATATCAAAGGAGATAGCAGATATAATAATTAATGTTTTCAGGGCAATTTGTGTCGTGATGTCGTACCTGTAGTTGGAAGAGGTAATTCTTTTCAGGGGCGTGTCACAAGAGGACCAAGGCAGGGGAGTTCTTTCGGAGGTAAGAGGTGTGACTTATGTGGTTCTTATAATCATATTAGGCGCTGGTGTGATGCTAATTTGAACTAAAGCTCTGTATTAGGCAAGATTGTACTATTTTCTAAATTGTATGTTTCTGGAACTAGAATTCATAATCTTTCCTCCCTCTGTATGTATGATCCTCCCCCTGTATGTATGTTTTGTATGTATTTATGTTGCCGGTGTACAATTTTCTAAATTGTATGTTTCTGGAAAAAGAATACATAATTTTTCCTCCCTCTGTAAGTATTATCCACCCTCTGTATGTATGTTTTTGTATGTATTTATGTCGCCAGTGTACAATTTTCTAATTTGTATGTTTCTGGAACTAGAGTAGATACATTTTGCTCCCCATGTATGTATGTATGTATGTTCTTTCTCTGGTTTATGAATGATGTATGTATGTTCTGATTGTTTCTTATTGTATTTTATGAGTGTTTAATTTTGCTGTTTGGTATGCATAAAGTTAAGGGATTGTTTTGTTTTATTTCTAGGGGATTAATATTCAGGTTTCACTTAAGGTCCGAGTATATGAATTAGTATTCGTTAAGGTGTCTTTAAGGTGTAATCTACTAAATAATTTATGGGAATTATTTAGTAAGATTCGGGTAAGATGAAAGTATGTAACTTTATTAAGGTAGGTATTTATTAAAATTATTTCGGAGATTTACTTGAAAAGCGAAGCTTATGACACAATCGTTTTGCTTAGCTTCATTGCTTGGTTTTAAAACATACCGGAATATGAGTGAAATTTATCAAGAGGAGTTATGAATAATTTTGACGCGCTAAGGATGATGATATCAACGTGTTGGCTACAGGTGTGATTATGGGTGTTTATTTGTAAATTATTTAGAAATACAGTAATTATTTCGTCGTAATTTCTGAATGATATGATAATGATTTGAGTAACACGAATGATTATGAATCGTGTCACAAGTGTATAAATTAGTTGCGTTGTTAATTGATATTGAGTATAGTTTATTATTATTATTATTATTATTATTATTATTATTATTGATGTAAGCCCACTACGGAGCGCTTTTGACTAGTTCTTCTTCGTTGCTCTTTTCCGTTCCCAATATCTCTTGAGCCGTGCTGATAATTTCTCCTTTCTCTCCTGCGAAAGGGGCTTCCGACATTAGGGGGCGTGGTGGCTCAGCGGTCTAGCTGTATGCCTCTCACCAAGGCGGTCCGGGTTCGATTCCCGGTCAATGCATGTGAGATTTTCGAAGTGAAATGCCATGTCCTGTGGTTCGGATTCCACGTAAAAAGGAGGTCCCGTGGCTCATGATCTCAAGATTAACGGTCACGTTAAACTACAAGCTTTTTTGCTTCCGACATTTAGGGACTCTAGGTGGTGGGCTCCAAGATTCTACCATAGCACAAAATTTAGAGCGATCTTCTACATGAAGGTCAGCAATTCCAGCCGAATCCAAATCCTTTAGTACTTCATTAAAACACCGGCTTCCAGTCTTGTAGCTTTTAACCAAGGATGTCTTGGTATGCCTGTTGCTGTTCATTCGTTGTAGGTGCCCGTAGAACTTTAGCCTCCTACGTCACTTACTGCTATTGGCTGATTCTAACTGTCGATACAGGTCAGAATTAGATTTCAAACGGTAGGTTCCATCTGGGAGCAATCTCGGGCCATGGATTTTCCTGAGGATACGTCTTTTGGCTTTCTCCTATCATCCATGGTGACTTTTCAGTTCATCATCAAGAGGGTCTCTGCGGCATACAGAAACTGTGGTATGACAGCAGTTCTGTAGTGACAGATCTTAGTATTCCTCGAAGTACAGTATAGTGATATCTACGTTATAAATGAAACATTCATAAATTCCAAGTAGGAATTGCTTCTACGATCTACGTCGTAAGTCATATTTTGATATTTGATTTCTGATATTTTGCTATAATGTCTTCGATCGTTAAATTTGTGTGGCTTTATTTCACGATTATTTTTGACGTGGTGATTTATAGTGATGGTGTAATATTGTGCTAGGAAGACCATTGTTAGGTGTTTTCCCGCTCTACCCATTACTTTGAGATATATTATTTTTGCTTGATTCTTGTTGTTATTCGACTGAGCTAGTTCTTTCATTTTCACTTTAGTGTTTTCTTAACGCAATCTTTTAGGGCATGCATGTTCCCTTTTCATAAAGGCTAGTGCTTGTCGTTAGTATTTTTTTCCTAGCTTGGGACCTTCAGGTTCTTCGATCCAGTTGTTCCATTGGATTCGACAAGTACCGTCGTGATATAATCGGGCACAGTACCATCCCGTCATTTGCCCGAAGACAAAGTGGGAAACCACGGAAAACCACTTCGAGGATGGCTGAGATGGGAATCGAACCACCTCTTCTCATTTGGACCACCCGAGGCTGAGTAGAACCCGTACCAGTCCTCATACCACTTTTCGAATTTCGTGGCAGAGCCGGGAATCGAGCCGTGGACCTCCAGGATGGCAGCTAATCACACTGACCACTACGCAACGTAGGCACTATAATATTGCAATGTAAACTTTTAATTTCGAATGGGCCACGTCCTTTAGAACAGTTTAAACGATTCTCGGATTGATAATCGGAACTGGTGGGTCCCATGTTATGGATTATAAAGTTTGTATAATTCACACGGCCGCCATCCTGAAATGGTATAGATGGTTACCTAGTAGTTTGAGAATAAGACGCGTTCCATATGAAGGTATGTTGTTACCAAATTTGGTAGAGATCGGATGATTAGTTTAGTCGTTATTTGATTTTACGTTTTGAACGTTTGAGTGGCCGCCATTCAGCTTTGGTAAAGATAACGGCAATATAAAACATGACACTGAGGTGAACTTTGGTAGTGCTACTTCTGTACCAAATTTTATTCTATTCGATTTCACTGTGTTTGAATTGATAGGGGGAGACAGACATACCAAATCACACACACATACACACACACTCACACACAAACAGACACACAATTTTTGTTTCTATGTAGATCTCATTAGTCTACTTTATTTTTTTGCAAAAATCGGAAGTAGGCTAATAGTGGAATGCAGGCGAGCGAAATCAGAATTACCTATTGACGTCCAATTGGCAATGGAAAAGTTAAAAGTAGTAACTTAGGTGACTTCTGTTACTTAGAAAGCAAAATAACTTGTGATGGACGAAGCAAAGAGGATATATAAAATTCGTTGGCTCAGGCAAGGAGAGCATTTCTACATAAAAGAAATCTGTTGGCTTCGAATATAGATTTAGGTATTAGGAAGTCAGTTTTGAAAGCATTTGTCTGGAGCGTGGCACTCTATGGAAGTGAAACATAGATATTTGGTGCAGCAGAATAGAGGAGAATAGAAGCATTTGAAATGTGGTATTACAGGAGAATGATGAAGATCAGATGGGTAGATAAAGTAACAAATGAAGAGGTATTAAGACGAGTGGGAGAGGGGATATGTTTCTGGTGACCGCTAATGCAGAGAAGAGGTAGGTTGGTGGGACACACATCAAGACACACAGAAATGGCAAACTTAGTTATGGAAAGAAGGTTTGAAGACAAGAACTGTAGGGGTAGACCAAGGTTAGAATATGTTTAACAGTTTGCCTCGGATGTAAGTTGTGGTAAAGATGTATACAAAAAACAGTTATCTCAAGACAGGGAGGAATGGAGCTATGCATCAAACCAGTCAAAAGACTGAAGACTCAAACAATAACATTGGATATTGCGTAATATGCATAATGTCTCAACCCAACTAACGTCATAATAGCATAATTACCTATCAAGTAATTTCAGTTTTAGTAAAAGATGATATATCTTAACAATTATTTTAATATATAAGATACGTCACCTTATCTGGCTAAATCGATTGTTCAAATAAGTCAATTGCATGGTCGGAACAATAGCTACAAATTGCCATATCCCTAACAAGTCATTTGTTTCAAAAGCGTCGAGATAATGAATTATTTAAAGCTGATAGAGGGGTGTCAATTCTCAGAAATCTTCTATTCACGCCCATTGTGGGTGTAGCTATTTATGATTTTAGTTGTAGAGTAATAAGTTATAGCCTAAGGCATATCAGCTATGTCCGTAAAACAGTTTTGTATACATTTCTGCCTTGGTATAGTTCGACTAATTAGACTAAAGAGACCCATCCAAATCTTGATACTCCCTGTATTTAACTACTGTGCTGCTGTATTAGTAGATGCTACCAGAGAACAAATCAAGAGACTTCAGAGAGCTTTCAATTCCTGCATTAGGTTTATTTTCTCATTAAAATGTTCCTAACACGTGTCTCCTGACCTCTACTTTCCTGGTTAAAATTAGAACACATAAACCTGCACACATGTATACTTATCTATCGACTTCAAAATGAATGTACACCTCGCTATCCCTCTTGTAATTTTCGTTTTCTCTCTTCCTTTCATGATCGTCACACGCGATCTGGATCTATAATTGTAATTCCTCTACATCATTCATCTGCTTTCAGTGACTGTTTCCTCGTGTCGGGAACTAGAATTTGGAATAATAGACCTCGTGATGTTAGATATTTTACATCCCTAACAACTTTCAAAAGTGTATGTAAAGATTTCCTCTTGAATTCGTAGGCCAACTAGAACAATTTGTGAATGAATGTGTGAGTGAATTACCGTAGCAAATCGTTCTTAAAACTTCCTGTATTGTTATTACTGGATGTATTTTTACAGCATAGTTAATATCACACAGTTGCCACTTTAATTCTAGTATTTATGTTTCCTTAGTATTTAAGTATGGTAGGTTAAGAATAATATGTATGCGTATTAACCCGTTGAGTGCTTCACCCGTCTATAAATGTTCCAATTTCCTTTTCATTTGCCCCATTCGCTTTCGAGTGCCGAGTCGAATTCTCGCATGTCCTGCAATCTATTGGGTATTATGTAGTACTACTTGAGTTATGGATTTTTGCTTCCGGAAGTATCTAACAGACCATTGTGTAGACGTCTGTCCTCTACGGCTGGAGTTCATCAGAGATATAAACAAGCATGGCGGAATAACAAGTAAATTCTTCTCGCTACGTTGTGATTTCGGATCAAAGAATATCAATTTTTGAACAAATATTACTTGCCTACTAATTTTAGGAAATAATTTTACTTTGGACCCTCCACTTGGTTTGATAATCCAAGCATTGGTGCAATTTTAATTTTGATTCCTCTCAAAATAAAAATGAATACAAACGTAGGATTTTGAATGTACATTTAGATGAATATATACCCTAAACCTACAAACATTTAGAGCCCCCCTCACTGATAAGTTAAAATGATAATTTATACATTTTTTATTGCGAAAGAAAATGCTCAGCCCTGAAAGGGTTAATGGAAGTTGCATTGTATGTGGTTAAGCGTAAGAGAGGGCCAAGAGCCTTAATTTCGCCTCTATCAAAGCACCAATAAAATTAAATAAATAAAATATAATTAGGTTAATTTAAGACTATTTTTAATTAAAATATGTACAGTAGTGTCAGTTAGTTGCAGTAAAAGAGGCTCTGAGTCTAACTTGTAATAAACTTAAAATAAATTACAATTTCACTAGTTGGAACTCCAAACGTGCCATTAGCTGATGTTGTTTCTGCTAACGGCTAGGCCTCAGTGCAACAGGGTGTGCTGTATAAATCAAGAGTTGTACTTCCGTCACCCCACTGGATGCCGGAGAACGCTCGCGGAATTAATTTGATGGGAGAAACAGCACGAGAATGAGGAAGCAAACACATGCGGTGAGACAGAGGCAAAATTCCTCCATTCTACTACAAGAAGAGTTTGTGTGAATGTGGATGGAGGCATGGAGTAAGACCGAACTCTGCGTTGTGATGACTTCGTCTCTTGGTTATAATGTTACGGTCTTTCCTAGATGTCTGGCTGCGTGGCTCAGGGGTAACGTTCTCGCTTACTGAGCCCAAGGTTGCAGGTTCGAAACCTGGCGCAGTCAGCTGGCATTTGAGGGTGCGCAAATGTGAGGGAGCCGTGTTAGTAGATTTACTGGCACGTTAAAGATCCCCTTCGGGACAAAATTCCGGCACCCCGGCGTCTCTAAAAGCCAGTGTAGTTAAAAGGGACGTAAAACCAATAACATTATTATTATTATCTTTCCTAGAAGCACGGTCTGATGGTAGTGATTCGTTACTAGTGACGTCCTCTGCCCATATAATAGTTTGCGGTGACAGAGTTCACGCACATCACAATAGTATACTGTATGTAATAACCCGCGGGATAGCCATGCTCGTAAAATTCGTCTACCACGACTGCATCCAGTCCGAAAATTGGTGGTTCGAATCCCAACATAGGCAGTGGCCATCCTAAGAGTTATTTCACACTGAATGTTTCCCTCACTTCCTCTCAAGAAAAATGCTGGGATGGTACATTATTTCAAGTCCCGAGACACGTGCTCCACTCCACTTCTCTAATAAACACACTTAACATACTTTACTATAGTCATTACAAAACCACAGGATATCAGAAAAAGTTATAGTTAGTTATTGTTTTTAAGGAGCGGAACTACGAGGTCATCTGCACCGTTAACAGACAAATCCAAAACACTCAGAAGTACGCGGTTATCATTACAAAGATGTCTCCAGCCCTTAGAATGAATTAACCACAAACAACAACAACAGTATATTTGTTAGTTAGTAATTGTTGTTTTAAGGGGTGGAACTACATGGTCATCTTCCCCTCTTAACACGGATTAAAGTACAAAAATTTCGAATGGAATTTAAAATTTAGAGATGGATACCTACATTTGAAAAATCGAAAATTAATAAAACAAAAAATTAAATAAAACTAATAATTATAACAATAAACAAATATTACGGGAAAATAAAAAATTATCATTCACAAGCAACATTATATTCGGAAAAACACGGTATACTGTCCCGTTTAGTGGTTTAGTGGGTATCACAACTAGTTTCAAAGCCACGTGGCAGCTCCATCAAGTCATGGAGTAAGACCGAACTCTGCGTTGTGATGACTTCGTCTCTTGGTTATAATGTTACAGTCTTTCCTAGAAGCACCGTCTGATGGTAGTTATTCGTTACTAGTGACGTCCTCTGTCCATATAATAGTGTATGTTACTACCCCGATATGTGTTTAACAGTTTTAACCTAAGATCTAAGATCTGCCATTTTTGCACCATGCTTCTGTGGTACAGTATTAAACGTTTGGGAGAAAAGAACGATCGTGGACAAGCATCATTGCCGTCAACAACCGCGCCGTACGTGAAGACGATCGTCGCAAAACAATTTCCGAAATTACTTCAGTAGAAAGATGTTAAACAAAGTCAGGAGACCGTGCAGAAATATAAAATGAAAGTGAGGGGATTATAGGTTTTTTTCGTTCTGATAACTTAATTAAATTATTAAAACATAACTCTGCTTTATGTTTTATTCAAACTCGATCTTATAGGTGCAGGATTACACCCTCCCCCCAAACATTTTAATTCAAACCACAACATCTGGGCCGTTTGCACCCACACACATTATGGTAGTCCGTAAGAAACGCTTGTACAATGAAATTCCAGTTTTTGAAATTCCGTTGGCTGGAACGTTGTTAGAGACATCTCTTCAATTGGCATGCTTCTGTCGTAGTAACGTCAAAACCTTTTACCCATCAGTAACAGCCGCACATAACAAGGGAACTAACCATCCTGAATGAAGATAGGAAGAGCATTGGTGGCAGCTTCAGCTTATCTCTAACACAGGTACTGAAGTCATTCAAATGTGACTTCCTGTCACAATTCTCAACGGGATTGTCACTGTCTAGCCAGCTATGAGTAATGCTCCACCTTGCGTTATCCGTTTGACTCTTGCAATATGATCCTCTAAATGTTCACTCATTTCATTAGATCACTCGCTACGTACAGCGACAGTGAGATTAGAACATAAACGTCGTCTTTCATGTGCAGATTAAGCCAGATCTGTTTTCAGTCAGAAAATAACTGGAGAGGTGGATTCTGTATTCTTTCCCCAATGCTTTTCCACCTCTATTCAGAAATAATTCTACGTGATGCTCTTTAAGGAAAGACTCCAGGAGTGATAGTTAATGGAGTCACAATAAATAATAGTAAGTATGCACATGACACTGTCATACTTGGAACCAGTCTTAAAGATTTACGAGAATTGCTAGATGCTGCAAATGAGGCCAGTAACAACATGGGCTTAAGGCTGAATTTGAACAAGACCAAGTGGATGGTTATACGTAGGAAAGAAGATGGCATTCATGGCAGTCTGAAAGTTCTGGATTGACAATGAGACATCATTTAAATACCTAGGATGCCACATTAATGATAACAGGGACTTTGGTAGAGAGATCCGATGCAGAATTGAGCAAGTCAGACAAGTTTAAATAAGACGAGACCTGTCCATTGCACTACGGACACGACTCCTCAGATGTTACGTTTTTAGCGTTCTACTCTACGGCGTCGAAGCATGGACATTAACTGAAAGCATGTGCAAGGAGCTACAAGCATTTGAAATATGGATGTATCGAAGGATGCGAAAGATACCTTGGACAGCCAAAGTTACCAATGTAGAAGTTTTGCAGCGTACGAACAAAAAACCTGAAATTCTCAATACCATCAAGACAAGAAAGCTACAATACTTTGGTCATATGATGCGAAACGGTAAATACCAACTCCTTCAATTAATACTCCAACGGAAAATTATTGGAAGACGTGGTCCGGGGCGAAGAAAGATATCGTGGCTCGACAACTTAAGCCAGTGGTTTGGGGTGACAAGATTCGAACTGTTCAGAAGAGCTATGGACACCAAACAGATCATGCTACTGATCGCCAACGTCCTGAGAGGACACGGCACTTAAAGAAGAAGACCCATGTCTCCATGTTCTACTGTCAACTTTTATTGAGAAGGCCAAGTAAGGAGTATCAAACGTAGCAGTAATGCGTTTCTGATGACCAACAACATTTACGAATGGCAACAAGATTGAGAGGTACATAATTCTTTATTCAACATACTGTCGAGTCAATGTTGAACGTTTCACTGCTGCCTGCACATTCATTGCATCTTTCCACTTATGTGGCTAAACGTAATCGTGTTCTTACGTCTAATATTATTCTACATTGCCATTATCTTCATTTTCTGACAATGTTGCTTTCTGTTCTTAAAACTAACTTCTATAGCCTACTACTATAATAAAGCTGAAGAGTTTGTTCGTGTGTTTGTGTGTTTAAACGCGCTAATCCCTGGAACTACCTGTCGGATACGAAAAATTATTTTTGTATATGATAGCCAGATTCAAGAGGAATAGTTTAGGCTATGTAGTGTTAGACTACACCTCTCAGGTAACCTTAAAGATTGATTTTTGTTCACTAAGTCGGAAGAAGCGCTCTCGAACAGCTTCAATAATACCTAAGTCTATTGTTGCCCGGCAATGCGGGCCTCATCACGTCACCCCTACCAGTGTTCTGGTGCAGAATTGAGAACTGCTTATAAATTGCAGTCACGGGGAGTAATTAGTGCAAAAAGATTTCTTAGGCACATTAAAACAGTTATTATCATGACAATAGTATACCTCTGTATAAGGGCAATGGTGTTGATGCAGTATACTGAGGTTATCAGCTGCAATAAACGTTGGTGCTTTCCGATCCTTATTTTTGAGCACTACAGTTCTGTAGTAGTATTCATTATCATCCATAAAACAAATAAATCCACCGGGTGAAGCCGGGCACTACTGCTAGTTATTTAATACCATCACAAGTACATAAACTGGAAATGCCTTCTACTTTCTCCTACTTCGGTGTATTGATAGATTTGTAATGTTGAAAAGAATCCTTAGCAGAAAAAGTAGGGGTCCCCATCTTAACAAAAATATTCCTCTCGGCACGCCGGAAGGCGGAGGTAGATTTCACCGGGCAAACTTCGGGATAGGCAGAATTTATGCAGGTTTTCGTAGAAGGATCAGACCTCATTTATTGTGAGAAAGTATTTCACAATTGGAGCTTAATTAACATTATTTCTCGTCTCTCTATGCATATTTTAAACATTATATTGTCTTATGGGGACGGTAACCCTCGTCATTTGGGATCCATTTTTAGCCTATTTTCAATTTTGAAAAAAAAAAAAAGGCTTATGAGATCACCTTTTGTCCGTGTGTGTGTGCGTGTGTGTGTGTCCCCCCATTATAAAATCTAAACGGCTGGAACGATTTCAATGAAACTCGGTACGTTCATAGAACTATTCAGGACGACCCCGACCGTGCCCTTCAAATTTTGTTATGTCTCACCAATCCAACATGGCGGCTGTGCAAAATATTTCACCAGCATTCAATATCTCCGAAACTATTCCCGACATCAACCTGGAATTTTTTACGGTGATAAAGGGAACTACTAGAAGTTCACCTATGTGACTTTTGAAAAACTGGCAACTACAAAACATACATGACGGCCAAGCGAATTTGCGACTTTTAAATAGGCGTTTCTCGCGATTTAACCAACCAAACGCAATAAAACTTGGTACAGTATATGTTTATACACATTGTAATGCACCGACATCCAACTTGGTTCAATTGTTTACATAACCACAAGATGGCGGATGTGAGATATATTTCACCGGCATTCTATATCTCTGAAACTATTAGCGGTATCACCCTGAAATTTTGTACGGAGATAAAGGGCACTACTGGAAGTTCATCATTAAGACTTTCAAAAACTGGTTAACTACAAAACGAACATGGCGGCCAAGCGAATTTGAAAATTTTAAATAGACCTTTCTCGCGATTTAATGTTCCAACGGCAATGAAATCTGGTACAGGAAATGTCTATACACATTGTAATACACTGGTATCTAATTTAGTTCAATTGTTTACATAACCTCAAGATGGCGGCTTTGCGAATTTTAAAATTAAGTTTTTATTTCTTGTGTCGTAATCATGCGGTCGATGTGAAAGTTTGAATAATGAACCTACGCAATAATCTTCCTTTAATGGTGCATGACTCTATGGACTATACTTTTAGCAATCCAACATGGCGACCATCCGAAATATTTAGACGGCTCTGAATATCTACGAATCTATTATAGCAATCAAACTGAATTTTTTAATGTCCATAGGGGCTATAATCTTAAGTTCACCTATAGGACTTTCAATAACCTGCTGATCACAAATCCAACATGGTGGCGACGCGAAGTATAAATATTCACATGGACGTTTCTCGCAATTTAACCATCCGAGTGCAGTGAAACTTGGTACAGTAAATCCTTATACGAATGTTAATCCACTGGCATCTAATTTATTTCAATTGTTTCCATAACCACAAGATGGCAGCTGTGCGAAATTTTAAAATCTCCTTGTTACTTCTTGTGTCCTAATCATGCGATTGAAGTTTGAATGCTACACGTACACAATAATCTTCTTGTAACAGTATACCTCTAGGACCTACATATATAAAATCCAACATGGTGACCATCCGAAATATTTAGTCGGTTCTCAATATCTACGAATCTATTACAGCAATCAAACTGAAATTTTGTATGCAGATAGAGGCAATTAACATGAGTAGAATATATGAAAATAGGCTGTATAGTTCTTCATGGAACTACTTGTTATACTTGTGGTCACACGGTCCTTATGCAGGTTTCGACACTGTTGTGTAACTATCTAATGGTCTGCTACGTCTTCACGCAAAATGTTATCTCCCGCAGAGATTTTGGTTGGTTCCTCAGTATAGGGGCTGCGACAACGAGACGGTCAATTTCAAGTAGTAGTTCCTAATTTTGCTAGAAAATACTAGTCAACGACACCTAGCTGTGAACTTGGCTACTAGATGCCACCGCAACAAGCTACTCGCAACAAACGTTGGTACTTCCCCACCGATGGAGAGCATACTGAGGGGTTTTGGCGATCATAGAAAATCCGACAACTTCAGCCGGCTTTGAACCCGCGACCTTGGGCATAGAAGTTCAGCATGCTACCAGTTACATCACCGAAGCCGCTTCCCACAGATTCAGATAGAAAACTGAATGTGATCTCGTGCAATAGCGTTGTCATGGCAACGTCTGATGGCTCATCCCTCTTCAATTTAGTAGAGTTGTCATGGTAACCTCTGATGGCATTTTGCTCATTCCATGGCGTAATGGTGGGTCATATCAAAAATTCATTCAGACAAAGGTTTGTACGGTTTTGATATTGTGCCTTTTACGATAGATATGATTAATGTTTCCCGAAAAAAAAACACTGTTTTCCACCCCTTTGGTCAATGGCTGGTGCTATCAAAAAACTTTCAAACATAAATTGTTGCCACTTATCCGACACATATTATGAACTTTGAAAGGATTCGATATTTCACGTATTAAGAGAGTTATAGCGATATTTCACTTTTCGAAAAAAGACTCCCATTTTCACCCCCTTCGACCGTTTTTGCCCATTAACTCGACCGAGATTTTAAGGGGATACATATTAGGTAAAAAAATTCAAAGTGATTGGTGCAAAATTACGGCAGTATGTATATACTGAACCCATGTACCATTGGTTCAAGGGGTCGAATCCATGTTCTATTGGTAAAAGAAGGGAGGAAAGATACAGTCTTCAGTGGAACATAGAGAGATTTTATACAAGAGGACTGGTTTAATGTTGTGCAATAGTAAGAGCCCAGGAGGCTCCAGGAAATGATATCATGCGTGACGCACCGATAAGGAGCGATCATGGCTATAATTAGAACGAGAGGAACTTTCCGTTCGGAGTGAGCGAGAGACGGTTTCGGAAATTGACCTTACACAGCAGTAAAATGGCATCCTCGCAGTTGTGCAAGAGGAAGAATAATTAGATTTAAGCCATTTGCGAGAATATTATTAACAAAAGAAATACGGCATTGTGAATCATTTTGGAATAGAGATTTTTGTGTGGGAAAAGATGTTATAATAATTGCCCAGGAAAGAAGTGCAAATGCGGCATTACGTAATTTAAAGTTCCCCGAGACCCGAGGTGGTAGGGATTAAAAATAAAACTCAACGCCCACGTATAGGAAGAGCAAAAATTATTTAATATCTCGGAATTGTACGATCGATTTTCATGTGCAAAGAAGTCAGTTTACGTTTAGAAAACGAGCTTTCCAGAGATATACTTTTTAAAAGTGTGCGACTATTGCTTCAAAAGTTAGTTATGAAAAAGACGAGGATTTTATCTTTTTGTAGCCAAAAAGTATAAAAGTCCTGGCAGAGCCAAGCCAATCATGGAGTTTTCAGACGGGCCAAGGGGCGTCACTGTGTCACAACGAATGCAGTCTACGCGCACTCCGTGAGCGGAGGTGCTGCATCACATCGTGCAGTTTCCGACAGCCCGAGGGCGTCGCTGTATCGACAACCAACCAGTCCCGTGAGCGCCGAGACGCTGCACGAGGAAGCATCAAGTATCATCATAGTATCGCCGTGTGAAGACTTAGGAAAATCCTATTACAGGATTTAGTTCAGCAAGCGTCAGTCTTTATAGTGAAAAGTTCAGTATTACAGTCAAAGTAGGCTGCGAACTTAAAGAACCGGCGATAGATCTTCAAATAACAGTTCAGTTAAACGACGGAAAGTATCGTAACGTTTTGAAGTACCAATAATAGTGAAACAAACATTTCTAGCAAAGTTAAGGAACTCGATCAGGGTCGGACGAAATAAGTAACGCCTAGTGTACCGAAAAGATAGGAACTAGCGCGCCGAATAATAAGAAGTGAGAATTTAATACCAGACGTTGTCTACAGGAGACAAGCGAACAGTAACAAGCAATAAGTTACGAAACTAAAGAATAGCAGTAAATGCTAGGGAAGTAGGAAGGTCACCGATAAAATATTCGAAAGGCCGTAAACAGGATAGACTTTAGCTAGACAAACTAAATAGTGTCTAGAAAGAAACGACTTCGAGCTAGGAAAAATAGAAGCCGACAGTCAGAAAACCGGATCTGAAGAAATTACCGTTCCAGGGAGGGGAGATTGATTGAGACTTTCATCATCTTGCCAGATAGGGAGCCAACGTCTAAGAGTGTCAACCCGTGGAAACGGGAAAGAAGGAATCACGTGTGTAAGGCAAAAAGCAAAGCCTTAGTGATTAAAAGCAGTGTAATATAGTAAAATTTGTGTTAGTGTAATAATTTTTAGTGAATTTATTCGTGTATGATAAAAGAATACAAAATTGTATTCAATATGTTACCAGTGTTGAAGGTAAATAATGTGTATGTGTATCAAGAAGTGTCAGTGTGTGAAATGGAATTAGGGAAGATGGCTTAAACACATTGAGTGGGCAAAAATGAAACATCGCTGGAAAATACGGTCGGTGACCGTCATATCATGTGAGTAACCATTTCATTATGTTATGTGTTAGGGAATATTTGCGTACAATCCACCTGAGAACAAAAAGAATAGGGATGTTTTTTAATAACAAATAACAGAATAATAGCGCGATCTGAACGATTTGAAATGAGAATGTATAAAAGAATTATGTGAAATAAATAAATCCCCTTGGGGTAAATGTATGAAATAAAATATCAGTGCATTTGATAATTGATTTCAATATGTGAAAGCAAGCGTGATAATAATAATAATAACAATGATATAAATGAATAAAGATTATGATGAATTATAGAAAAGTAGTAGCTTATGAGCTCCTTTAAAAGAATTAATACATGTTGTGAACACATGTTCTTAAGATAAGGCGATTATTGCATGGGAGTGGATTAATATAAAATTGAGATGTATAATCAAATGTTGATTTTTGAATTGATCAGTTCATTGAAGGCAACTTGGCTCAATAATATGTAAGCGCTGTGAAGCGCATTAAAGAATTTTGTCACGCTAGGGATGCGTTTCACATACTTGGTAAACTAATTATGAGGGACAGTTGGTCGTGGTAATTGAGCTATGGTAAGTCCTCTAAATAGTGATTTGATCACGAGGCCATGTGTGTATTGTGTAGTAAAGGGGTGCGAAATATTTATTGTATTATGAGCGCAGGTTCAAGGCAAAGGCCACCCTAAGTCGCGAATGTTATAAGTCCTCCAGTATGGGATATGGTTCCCGAGGCAGTTGAAAGAGTCGAACCTAGATTCGTCGATTGTTGAAGCCCCTAAATATTTGTTGTTGTATTGAATTACTCTTACCCACCGATGAGGATACTTCATAATTAATACATGCCGAGGTTTTGTGAACCTCAATATGTTGTTAAAATAAAATAATGAAAGCCTTGCTTGTTCAAAGAACTACTTTTAAGAAACAGCTGTATGAAGCTAGGAGTCGCTCGTCCCGTGTGGGCGAAGACCGTGAAGTCTCCCTCCCCGCAATAAATCACGCTAAGTGGCCAGGCCAGACCCTTACTATTCATGTTGTGGTAGGTCTGAAGAGCCGTCTGTTTGAAGTTATAGTACACAGGAGTGTTAAGAGTTGTTTTAACGACCCGGTCTTCGAACCGAGGTTCTTGTAGATGAAGAGCCGCTTGCAAGTTCAGATCGTTGCTTTCTTAGGATATGATGGTCTTTTAAGACAAATAATAATAAATCCCTAATGTAATGTTATATAATGTAGTGATTCACGAGTTTAGTGAAGACAATTAGATTCCGGGAGTGATCTTAATTTTTGACGTGTTCAAGTAGTCTTCTATAACTCGGGAGTACGCAAATGTTTCCCAATTACGGTAGTGAATTTTTGACTTGAGGGAGGTGGTAACCTAAGAACATTGTGAAAGCCCAAAGTTTAAGTAAAGGAGTAACAGTACTTTAATAAGAATTATATATTGTTTTTATTATAAAATACTCATATAATAGGTAGTGATGTGTTGAAAACAAGGATAACACAATTTATATTGAAAAGTATCGAGCCTATTGGAGCTCTTGTTTGTATTGGAATTTTAAAAGGACACTATATGGAAGTGAAAAGAAATATGAGTTTGTTGGTTTATGAGATACCATTTATTATGATTTAACCTTTGTTTTATTATGTATTCCTTGTTCACTCTGAACAAGTTAGAATTATGGGTCAGTATTTTATTTGTTTAATTTCCAACGTGGGGCTTGTATGATTATATCATACACCCTAATAGCAAACAATAAATCTTTTGGTGCCCAGTACGTAGGGGAGAGTTTTCCTAGGAAAAACCCGAGTTTTCTTGAAAAATCAAAATTTTCATTTTTTGAAAAAAAAATGGTTTTTCGAAATTTTGGAATTTTTAAATCACTTCCATAAAGGTTTTGACATTGAATGAGTACATCAAAAGGGTACGTTTTAGTAAATACCCGTAATAAGGTAAAATGTTGGAAATTGGGACACAAGAGTTCGGAGTACCATCTCTCATGCATGAACCGGCGATGTGGCATGATAGCCCCACTGTATTCTATAAGATGGCATTAAGTGAGGAAATGCAGAGGTTTGTGGACGTCTTAAAGGCTAATAGCCGTGAAAAGATGGCGGCTATGAAAGCAGAGAATAGGGAAGAGAGGCAGGGACTTTTGGACGCTTTAAAAGCCGACAATAAGGAAAAGTTGGAGGCCATGAACAATAAATTCGTTGATATGACGCAATTATGCTTAACGTATGTGCAGAATGCACTCTGTCATAGCTGTGTCCTCTGCTTCGCCACGCGGGGCTCATGTTACAATAAACAACAAACGCTGGCGTAGCCACGCTCAGCGGGAATCAAATGTTGAATGGGGGAATAACTCACAATTATTCCACTACACAAACAGCTACACACAATATTCCACTAGCACTGTAGTATAACGCAAATATTGGTAACCCAATATCACCACACGAGCAATGTCGAACAGGGAAGACTCCACTGCTCCACTCCAAAGCCTAGCGCAGGGTGAATTAACCGTTAGAAGATGGTGAAGGGAGAGAAATTACGAAAATAGCTGGATCCAAGCTGTGTGACGTTACAAGCATATCGTCACTCAGTGAATTGGCCTTCTCTCTCGGTGGTCACGGAGCACTCAAACTCGTGAGGACAATTGGGTAACTGACTGACAGTGAGGCAGTAGATTGCCACGGTGGGTGATTGGATATCGTGTCGGACTACCAACCCCAAGCTTGCAGGTTCCCTCCTGGCCATGGTAAGTGATTTTTGAAAGGCGACAAAAATCTCGGCACGCATGTCAGACGATGTTGGCATGTTAAGGAACCCATTTGAATTCAGTAGGTCGTGTTCATAATGGCAAAATTAATCTCGGGATTATCCGCCAACACAAAAGTTCCTCCATTCCCTGTTCGAAAGCGCTATAGTGTCAAGGAGCTTCGATATCTAACCTCCTTGACTTTCATAGCGTTACAAGGAACAAAAAAATTCGAAATGTAAGCTGCCCTTTGGGCGTCAAGTAACAAAGCTTGCATCCGGCTCCCGAGGCCATAAGATATTATTATTAGACGGCCGAGGAGGGATTCGAACCTACGCTCTCGCGATGCCGACGAGGGGAGATATAATGCGTTAGGGCTCTCGGCCACAGTGGCCGGTCAGTTGGATTAATGTGTGTGTATGTACAGTACATGGAAAAGGACAAGTTGTCGAGAATGTATGGGCTGTATACAGCTACACCTGCATCTAACGAGAAACCCATCAGACTTTGAAGCAGTAAGTGAAGTTTGTTATTAGGGATTATCTGTCTGTCTTTCTGTAAGTTAGTCTGGTTTTCATTGTGAATTTCCTAGGAATTTTGTATTATTCACGTGTTTAAGACTGTTTTATGACGAATGCACGAAAACTAGAATTATTGTCTGTCGATTTGTCTGTCTGCCTGCATGGTTATAACTTGTTAACGCTGGGTGGTACAACGTAAAAGTTAGTAACCCTGTCCAGCACAGGTATCGCACCTATAATTTACATAATTTTTCATCATACCTCTTACGGTATTGCAAGAAGGATTATGTGGGAAATCCCTTCAAAATAAACTGAATTTAAGTTGTCAGACGCAAAACCAAAGCCGAAATCTGCAGGCTCCCAATAACCAGGCTTTAAGACAGCGGAGGGGCAGATGACCTCGTAGTTCCGCCCCTTAAAACAACAATAACTAACTAACTAACTAACTAAGACAGCGGATATTTTGACCATACTGCCCTCGCAATGGAAAACATTACGTTCTGGAGACATGCGTACATTATCAAGTACTGCATATCTATAACACAAGCAGATCCTTCTCTATGCCTGGCTTGTTCATTTCCTCAGGCGTTATACGTTATTTACTCACAGTTTGTGTCTTGAAGGTTCACTTGTTAAAAGCTTTGTTTCTTCCCTTTTAATGAACATAGAAACAGGAGTTCCTTTTGCAGCTAAGTTATTGCTTTAATCTCATCCCAGAGACTCAACTACAATCACGTTAATGTGTTCACATGGATTAAGAGTTGTTTCATAAGCCGCTTTACTTATCATGTGCGCACAACGGTCTACGTAAGTCCGTAGAGAAGAGTCACACAGAGAAATTCGAAAATTAAATAAGTTAGTAGAACAGTTGTTTGTTAAAATTTCATTGCCACGACCCATATTGAACTATGCAATCAAAGCAAGACCCTAGGCTCAATTTTGCACTAAAACAGTGCTAAATTGACTTCAAAGTCAGTGAATCTTCTAAAAACCTGTGTGCTGATAGAAACAATCGCCGTGTACAGCGTAGTGTCGAGTCCATCAAAGGCGTTATGAAAGATTTAAGTAAGATGCGAAAACTGCGAAGAATCGTTCAAGAAGGTCGGAAAGAGGCATCTGAAGGTCCAATGTATGCTTTAGGGAGCTTATGAATTGGTAAGTTATTGAGAAACACTTTTTTAGGCATGACAATTTTATGTCAGACAATTTTCAAAACAGTCCATATGATGCAATTTTCACTCAAATGGCTAGATATTCAAAATTAAGATTGTAAATTAGGCTACATATGTAAAAATGTGACCTATGCGATTTAGTCGAATCATGCCAGTTCCTTAGCAATATTCAATTGAAATTTGAATTTGCTTCAAAATCTCAAGAAAAATCTATGAATTAAATTTGAAAAATAATTTTGAAGCTTTCATATCATCAATTTCAAAAATCATTTGTCAGATATTTTATCTATATTCAGAGAATTATTTCTAAAATTATTGGATCAATTAAATGAAAATTGCATCATGTGGACCATTTTTTCGGAAACAGTAATTTTGAAAAATAAATAATTAATATCTCCAAAGCCGTTAATGCTACAATGTTGCTACTTTGTACACAAATTTTTCCCCGTAAGGTGTGAATTCTTATAAACTTTCAGCTTTTTATCTTCAACGCTGTGGGAGTTTCAAATTTCACAGGTGCATCCCCTTAAGAAAGCAATGTCAACGAAGGAAACGTTGTCACCAAATAAAAATCTAGAGCTGGTTGAAAGTATTTCCAAAGAGTCAAATTCTGCGGAAGTAGTACCTCCAGACATACGGAAATTGAGACACACAATTGACCACGGCCTCCTACCCATATCCAAAGTACCTAATTCCAAAGAGTATTCAACACACACAATTTGCAGAGTCCAATGCTACACATACCAATGCTACAGCTACCATCATGAACCCGTATTTCACAAACTACAACGCAGATTTCCAGTGAATAATAAAATCAAGAATTTTGAATAAAATAGGAGCAATATATTGGATGGAGACCAATTTCGACTTCTGAACGAATTAATGAATCAGGACCAGCAAGATTTGCTCAATCGTCTGCGTGCAACTGAACCTACTATGCAAACCTCTAAATCTAATCCTCTTGTACATACAGCATTGATACCTCCGTTCGAGAATTTTGAGAGCAAAAAGAGAGCCTCAAATATTACCGGCAACGATTTGGAAACTAACTTCAAATGAAAAATGTATTTCAAAATAAGAATTCCTGCAAACAAATGTTACTCAATTCTATTGGGTCTTCAAATTAAAACACTCTAGCATCACGTTTAGCCCCACAACTTCCAAATGAACTACAGTATGATGATCTAACCGAAGCATTAGGAAAGCATCTATGGCCCAAGAAGGATGTACTTGTAACGCGGCACAGATTCCTCTCAATATATCAAACGGATTCACAATCCATTTCAGATTACGTAGGGGCATTATTGAATGCGAATTTGTATCCGCTTGTGACTGAAAAATTTCCATTGCTGACTTATTTTTATTAGCCCGGTTCATTGGAGGTTTACGAGGAAACTCTATTCTAGAGCAACTAATAGTCAGACATTTCAACATTTGAAGAAATAGCAACAAACGCTATTGCACTGGAAGCATCAAAAATCGACAGCCGTGAATTTTCAGCACAGGAATCCCCATCAAACCCTTCAACATCATCCAGCAACTCCATCAATAAGGTGACACGGAATCAGCGTACCTCCAGAAGAGATGGTTCAAGAACAAAATATCAATCACACACAAAATAGAGGCAGAACCAGACTAATCGTCGATCGAAATCTAGGCCCAGGATCGATTATAGAAATCTTGGAATAGAAAATATATGCTTGTGTTGCGGACGTCACAACCACACAGCAAAGATCCTCAAATGTAACTCATGTAATAAGTCAGGCCACAACTCCAAAGTGTGCATTTCAACTCGGCTAGGGAAGAAACGGACGAACAGTTACACCACAGAATCCACAAGCGAAATCACAGAACATCTAGTCCGGAATAGTATCAATAACGTCGTGGACATTTACGAGCAGCACGGACGACACAGCTAAGTATTATTCAACCGTACTTATCGAAGGACGACGTCAGACATTCGAAGTGGAATCTGGAGCAGGATACAAACTGTAACCGAAGAGAGAATTTGATCGACTATGGCCTGATGCTGAAGTTCAACCAGCTAACATTGCATTTCGATCATACACTCATGATGTGATCCTACCCTATGGACGCGTTAAGGGTAAAGTCAGGGGCAGATGACCTCGCGTTCCGCCCCTTAAAACAACAATAACTAACTAACTAATGTTAAAGTCGAATACTATTAATTCATGTCAGTCGACCGAAGAACTCTACACAGTTCCTGATAAATTTGAACCCCTATTGGGAAGAGAATGGATCAGACATCTGAAAATTGATCTCGCTACTGTTGACCATGAAGGATGCACGGATACAAATATCAATCAAGCTGATTTGAGGGAAACAGCTGAGGATGCGGTTCAAATGTTTCCTGAAGTATTCGTGGGAAAAGTGGGGAGAGTGCCGAACATCACATGTTCACTAAAGCTCCGACAGGAAGTCAAACCTTGCTATTCGAAGGAGCGAGATGTCCCGTACGCGATGGTATCATCACCAAAATCTCGACAAGTGACTGGAGATCTCCCCTAGTTATCATCCCGGAGCCCGACGGTAATGTGCGACTGTGTGTCGAGGTGTCAACAGTAGGCTGATAGATTCAAACTACCCGATTCGAAGAATCGACGACATTTTGAACTATCATTGAAATTCAAATTACTTCTGTCGTTTCGATCTTTACAAGGCACACCTACATTAGTCCGAGGATGAATAAAGTGCAAAGATTCAAATTATTACTTCGCATCGAGGCATGCACTAGGTAACTAGACTGTCTTTCTAAATTAAGACTGCACCGGCTGAATTTAACGGAATAATCGACCAAATATTGAATGGCCTTAAGGCCATGTCCTACTTCGATGACGTCATTATACATGGAGAAACTCTGAAAGAGTGTTCTTGAAACATCTATGTCTGTGTCCTGAGATTACTCAAGTTCGATCTGCATGTCAAAATGCAGCATGTCAAAATGCAAAAGTGTAAATTCTTCACTACAAAAACAGAATATCTCGAACACGTTGTAGAACACAACAAAATATCGAAATCTGAGAAAAAGACCAAAGCAATAAATCACATGACTCGACCCTAGACTGCAGACGAAGGTTTTTAGGAATTGTGAAGTTTTACGCACGGTTTATTCCTGACCTTTCCACAAAGACATATCCTCTCCGAAAACTACTTTGGAAGGAAGAAAATTTAAGCGGACAGCAGCATGCGAAGCAGCTTTCATAAAGCTTAAGAATGAAGTTTCAAGTGACCAGGTGTTTACTCCATGCGATCCAGAATTTCCACTCGTTGTAATGTGCGATGCCAGTCCAGTGGGTGTCACAGGAATCTTGTCTCATGCAATTGATGGTATTGAAAGACCTTTAGCATTTGCATCCAGGTCACTGACGGATACAGAAAGAAGATATAGTCAGTTGGACAAAGAAGCTCTGGTGATAATGTTCTCCGTGCATCATTTTTCCATTTTATGGAAGAAAATTTCAACTTATTACAGACAATAGACCTCTTACAAGAACTCTACATCTGGATTCAAATATTCCAGCAATGACTTCAGGAAGATTACTCCGCTATGCATATTTTCTTCAGGAATTTGATTACGAAGTGAAATACCGAAAGGCGGATGATCATGTAAATGTGTACTGTCCTTCACGAGCACCAAATCCAGAGTATAAATCTTCCTTCAAACACGTGTTTGACAACGAAGTTTCAATACTGTGTGATCAGATCATTAATCAGATTTCGAGCGAAGCAATAACTCCCGAGAACCTGATCAAAGCATCTCGTGAAGATGAACTCATCCAAATTAGAAATGAATTCAATTCAACCATAAATACAGATTCAAAGTATACTATCCAGGACGAACTCCTCTTCTGAGACCATTGGTTAGCTGTTCCAAGTCAGTTACGGCCAGCGGTGTTGAACGAACTACACCACACACACGTTGGAATCGTTAAGATGAAGTAGCTAGCACTAGAAAGGGATCGACGGATACATTGAACGAATGGTGAGATCCTGTGAAGCTTGTGCACTGCTACAGGAAAGTCCTGCAAAGATACCTGTGCACCAGTGGGATGTACCTTGAGAAAACTTTGAACGAGTTCACATTGAATACGCGGGACCGTTCAGAAATCTCCATTTCCTGGTTCTAGTTGATGCCAACTCTAAGTGGGATGAAGTCCGAACTCAAACAAGTGTACCCACATCAGAATCGACAGTTGAAGCCCTGAGTGACATTCTTGCTACACACGGATTTCCATCACTTCTCGTGTCAGACACTGCAACAATTTTTACATCAATGGAATTTAAAGACTATTGCATTAAGAATGGAATTATTCAGACAATTAGTGCTCCACATCATCCCTCAACCACGGATTAGATACGTGCAAACATTAAAAGACAAGCTGATTTCCATGAACAATTCAGGTATGTCACTACGATGGCAGGTACAAGAGATCATGTTCAGGTATCGAGCAACTCCTTTAGCCTACGCGAAGTCTCCTGCAGAGCTATACCTGAAACGAACCATTAGAACCCGTCTAGATGCACTTGTCCGAGGTCACTCAAAGACTCAACAGTGCGACTCAAATGAACAGAAAGTACAAAGGAGGTCTACTCACAAGTTTTCAGACGATGAAAAAGTACATGTTCGCTAGTATCCATAAAACAGAAAACCTGTGGGACTCACCTGTGTCCACAACGGTACCCCCTGATCAACTGGCAGTAACGTTACAAGGCAAGTCACACCAATTGTCGCTCAGACAACAATGAAGCCAAAACCAATGTCGCACTTATTATGTATTTTTATTGAATAAATGTTTCTATATTTACACCTCTGTATGTCAATTACATGTTAGATCGACCTCAAAGCCAGTCATATTGCCGATGAAAGTGAAAAAGAAACTCACAATAAATTGAAAAAGAAAGGGAGGACGGTAAATTAACGTCGCAGGACCGCGTGTGTTACATGAAAGGGGCGCTACCGCAAGAAGGTTAATAAGAGTGTAATAGGGTGAGGAATCAAACCTAATTTTACCTGACCTTCCCGAGAGGTCTCCTGAAATTCAACATTGTTCGTTCTATCATTGGGAACAATAACTTCTATTTTATATAAGTAGAGAATCGAATGCTCAGCTCATAAGAATAAAGGTCTGAATATCTACTCACGGTTCCACCCCTTAAAAACTCAATAACTAACTAAATACTGTAATATCTACTGTAGAAACAAAATGTTAAAACAAGGTGTTCAGTAAAGAACATATAGCCTACTTTCTCCTAAATGTATGAGTATAGTTATAACTCGTTATTATCAAAGAGTATAATAGAACTATTCTTTGTTGAAGACCTTAGAAACGATTTACCTCTACCAAACGCCACAACCTAGATAAAAACTGCTACCATCATTGAAGAAAGAAAGAAAGAAAGAAAGAAAGAAAGATAAGAAGTATATCAAGAATGTTATGGATATGGAGACATAATCGACCGGACTGGCTGCGTGGCTCAGCGGTAACGTTCTCGCTTGCAAGGCCCTACGTTGCAGGTTCGTATCCTGGCGTTGTCAGCTGGCATTTGAGGGTGCACAAATGCGAGGGAGCCGTGTCAGTACATTTACTGGCACGTTAAAGATCCCCTTCGGGCAAAAATTCCGGCACCCCGGTGTCTCTAAAAGCAGCAGTAGTTAAAAGGGATGTAAAACCAATAACATTATTAATATTATTATTATTTTTTATTTGCGAATTGACCACTTCGGATCACGCTACAATTTCATTTTTTCTTTGCCTGAAGTTTCCTCTTCCTCCAGTACTCCTTCATATGGGCGCTATGCTGTTTCTTCTGCTCATCCGTCCAGGCTCTTCCCTTCTTTGTGGTTCTTGTGACGTGAAACCCTTCCAAATTTTGAATTATTATTATTATTATTATTATTATTATTATTATTATTATTATTACATATACGACCTGCCGTGGGCAACATCCAACTTTGAGTTGAGGCATGTCTTTACACGTCTGGTTGTGCATGGCTTTCACAACCCTAATTGAATTAACAAATCTTTCCATGACCCTACAGAGACGTGTGTATACAAACTATGTGGATATTTTCGATTGATATTTGCCTGAAATAAAAGTAGTAATTAATAACCTGAACTAACACCAACGGCTTGAATTCAGTTACTATGTGAAATCGTTTTGTTCTTTACTTCAAATAACATTTTCAAGTAACGCAAAATAGGCTGTTACAAACCCTTTAAAATAAAAAGTAAAAATGTATCGTAGTATCATCTTGTCATTCTTCAAATTCGATGCGCATAGAATGCCAATGGTATAGTAATCAATGGAGCCCCACGTAGACTAGTCGTGACATCTAGTGGTGAAATATCGAACAATATAAGCCTAACAGAGCGAGTGCATTCTAGCGGCCAGAAGAAGAAACTTTTCAATAAAATCTGGAAGATAATAAGTAGGTCGGCGTGCAGTTACCTTTTTGGCAGCTAGATGTCTCGAGTAAATCTGCTGGCGAATTATGTTTTAATTAAATATATATTTTACACCATAATATGCACAATATAACGCTTAATTTTAAAACGTCTGAGTCATTACAAAACAATAAACATATATTATTTCAAGCAAAAAAAATAGCTCTGACCGGGTTTGAACCATAGGCATTTGACCGATAGGCTAACCCTCAACCACTGAGCTAATTGTGTGAACGAATACCGTTTTATATAAAATGACTTACATAGAACTTGTTAGCAAATAATGATTTATACTCAACGATTTCATCACTGGAGTATATTATTTATATATAAAGCATTTCATACAAAGTTTATTTATCAGTACGCTATATTGCATGCAATACTCAAATTAGTGAAATATAAGTCAGGCACAAGATATCCGCTGCCATCTTGTCTTATTACTGAATCGGCTCAGCTTTTTAAAATCACGTCTGCACTATAGTATTACAAAATAAACTTTTAATTTCGAACGTGCCAGACATTCAGAGTACACACACTCACACACACACAGACACACACGCACAGACTCACACACACACATACGCACACACACACAGACTCACACACACACATACACACACACAGACAGACACACTTTTTTCGCCCTGTGTTGATCTCATAAGTCTACTTTCATTTTTTGCAAAAATCGAAAGTAGGCTAAAATCATTAAAAATAATACAGTGTATCTTCCACGCTGCAATAGTGTAGGCCTATTTAAATGGAGAACCTTAGTTTAGTTATTGTTGTTTTAAGGGCGGAACAGCGAGGTCATCAGCCCTTTGGATCACCTTATGGCATACTCAAATTGGAGAGCTTCTTAGGCAACACTAAAAATAATGTCTTCTTATATTTCAACATAGGCACTGACTTACAAAAAAGTTCCTGACCGTTAGAAGTAGAAGTAGTAGTAAAGGATCATAATATGATATGGAGTGAAGACATTTAGGAGATGAAAAAAATCGCATGTAATGGTCATCTGCCCTATGTAGCTCGGTGTGTGTTAAACTTGTCTGATAACCTGTATTTATGTGCTGACTATGCCGGCAATTTCCCGGAGGGAGTGTGGATAAACCTAGGGAAAACCCCCAGTCAGGATAGTCATTCGCAGCTCTGGGATTCAAACCTACGATAATCGCGCGGCCGTGGTACACGATTTAACGAGCACAGCTACACTGTGGGACTATTACAGTCCACACTGTAACGTAATCTTGATTACGGTACAAATTATTATTATTATTATTTTTAAAGTCATTGTGTTATTATTATTATTATTATTGAAATATCAAAGTTATATCGTTTTATTCACCCATTAATATCAAGGGAGGGGCCATACCATATTCACGTCATTACCATAGTCATATATAATATTGTCAAGTGCTTAGATTAAGAAACAGGGTTTTTATAGAGGTCTAGGGCTGTTTTATTAGTTAAATTGTAAAGACAGGACGGGCATGGTTGGAAGAAGTTACGGACGGTGAAGCAACATATTGCAAGAAAATGTATTTCTGGAACGAAGCCACGCTGACTGGAGACAAGGGCTTGGAGAAAGATTTCGGCGGAATATATAAATGCGCAACGAGAGGAATAGCGGGTTCTGAGTGGAATATTTGAAGTACGCGGGCCTGTATTCCCGCTCGGAGAAGTTTTAGCGTCGCTTGAGGACTGAGAAATGCTTTGCTATAATTGGTCTGATGGGTCGCGGGCAAATTTATGCCGCGAAACATCGGGACCATTCAGAGTGTATAAAAGCCCAGCGCGACTTCAGCACTGGCTATTCTATAGATTCTATTCTGTCATTCACATATTCGATCACGCACTCACTCATTGACTTTGTGAGTCGTAGACTCTGTCAGTCCCTCAGTAAGATGGGACTTAGTGAATTCCATTAGCCTGGTTTGTTCAAATTTGCTTACCATGGTGATCAAACTCAGAAACAAGCAGCAACAACAACAACAACAACGAGAAGAAGAAAACATATGTTTTCAAAGGTCAATAAACGTGTGTTGGCGTAAGATCTCAAATTAGACTGCAAGCAGACCAACGAGATGGACTTTGAACCACAAGGCACCAGGTATGTGGACCGAGTTATTATCAACACAGAAGATCAGCGCTAGCGAGAAGACAGTCAATATTGCCCCGCAATTAGGGAATATTAATGCACATATTGTACACAGCTCGAAACCTCAGATCAAATGTTAATAATTTTGTTGTAAATAAACCAGTATTAGTTAAAATGTCTTGTTCATTGGGAGTTGAATATATAGGATAGTTGGAATGCAAAGAGTATCTCATAGAGCAAGTTTATTGCCCTACGCTCCGATGATAGATCTTGGCTCAAGGAAGGGAGCGGCCGTGGCTAAATAAAATTTTAATGTGTTATCTCTACGATAACTGGCGCCCAGTAAATCTAAATTAATAAAGTGTATGTCGTCTGTCTAGACAGGCCAATGCTAAATAAGAACGATGAGGTGGTTTTAAGGAGTCTTGAGTGTAATATCTGTAGAAACGTTATAAATGATCGCCCAACTTGTAGAGCGATATCCAACGACGAAGGTAGCCGTTACAAATGGCACAACCAATGTGGGGCTACGAAATATCGTACTGAAGTGAATGGATATTATGTATAAATTCAGTTTATTTCAAGTATGTTAAAGTTTAAAGTTGTTTTCATGTACGATATAAACGAGTACTCTTTGCATTCATTCCGAGTTTTTCAATAAAGAGGCATATATCAAGTTAGGGAACTACGGTTATAAATTAGGAGTGTTCCTTTGATGAGTTGTTTTTTGGGTAATGAGTAACAGGGATAATTTGGGGAACATAAATTTGAGAAACCGTAGTATTATAAGATCAGTTAAAATGTCGAAATTAGATGTGCAGGGTACCAATGATGAGATGTCAAAAGTAAGCGAAAATCAGGAAACTGAGGAAAATAAACAAGACGGGGCTACAAACATCCAGATTAATGAGGGGGAGAATCCTTCCTGGCTTCGAAACCTGACGATGCTGATAACAGAACAGAACAGAAACATAGATATTAAGTTAGGCGAGCAAAGTGCAAAGTTAGCTGAACAGAGTAAGAAGCAAGAGGAACAAAGTAAGAAATTTGACGTGCGTAGTGATCAATTAGAAAAAGCAATAGATCATAAGTTAGCTGAGCAGAGTAAGAAGCAAGAGGAACAAAGTAAGAAATTTGACGTGCGTAGTGATCAATTAGAAAAAGCAATAGATCTTAAGTTCACTGAGCAGAGTAAGAAGCTAGATGAACAAGGTAAGAGGTTTGATGAAGCCACAGAAAACTTCAATAGACAAATTAAAGAAGTAGGCCGAGAATTTCACAATAAGTTAGAAAACAGGATTAGTGAGGTGGAGGAATCATGGTCACTTAAGGTTGACGCCAGAATGCAACAAGTGTCGGAGCGAGTTGACAAAATTGACGAGGAAGTGAAAATTGAATGTAGTAAGGTTAGGGTTGACTTAGAAGGTGAAGTCAACAGCATGAAGGTCAAGTGTGATAATAATATTGCTAAAATAGGTCATTTAGAAAATAAAGTAGAGAGCGATAATCAAGAAATTAGGGAAGAGGTTAACAGTAAATTTAACAGTTTCAGTGAAGAAGTAGCGAGTAAAACAGATAAAATAGAGGAGAAATTGCAGAGATGTCAGAAGCAAATAGCAACAAATAGCGGTAATGTACAAATAGGAAATTTAAGTAGATTTCTAACTAAAGAGGCAGATTTGCCAGTATTCACAGGCAAGGCATATAACCCAATGGAATTCTTAAAAACAGTAGAAAAGAAGTTCGCTAAAGATTTAGAAGAGGGTATCGTTCAATGGGAACAAGTACTTGAGATGCTAGATAAATCTTTTGTTAGGGATTCAAGGTCATGGTTCAGTGTGTATAAATACCAGATGACTAGTTTTAGAAAATTTAAAGAGAAGTTCATAGCCAAGTACTGGAATGAAAATGTGCAAGAAAGAGAAAGATGTAACATTATTTTTGGAAAGTACCAAAGGAGAGATGGTGTTTCGTACACAGAGTATTTCTTAGCGCATGTACTTATATGCCAGAATTTAGAAGGTTTAGAGACTGAATCACAGGTAATTAAAACATTATTAAGGCATTTTCCTGATATAATTAAAGAAGCATTCTTCATGCAGAATATTACTACTATTGACGGGTTCGAGAAGCTATTGGAAAACTTTGACTCTCTTGAAAATAGTAGGACCGAACGCAAGCCAATAAGCAGAGGAGATAATTTCGGGCAGGGTGAGAGAGAGAGGGGAAGAGAACAAGGCAGGAATGCGAATTACGAAAGACGACTTGACAATGGGGGACGCACAGCAAATACGAGGAACGAGAATTTGAACAGAGTAGGGGAAGGTACTAGGCCAGACAGACGTACAGGTCAACAACAACAATCTACATCAGGGGCAGGTAGGCCTAATTTAAACGAATAACGGGTTGCAGTGAGGTCAACAGACAGCCCGAAGTGATTGCAGTTCAATGTCCTAGGAATATTGAGGATTTAGGAGATTTTAATATAGATGTTAGAGAAGAACTGCTTTATGACCTAAATGGTGGAAATTTAGATAATGTTGAGAATGAGATTATGTCACCAGTAATTAAACTTAATGTGTGGGGTAAAGAAGTTGATGTTTTATTGGACAGTGGAAGCGAAAACTCTTGTATAAATTTAAGATTTTTGGAAGATGTAATGAGAGAAGGTATTCATGTTGATATAATTCCAGTTAAGTCCACTTTCATTGTCACAGCTGTAGGTAGTAGGTCTCAGAAAATATGTAAGCAAGTCGCAGTTCCAATTAACATTAGTGAGTTAGTTAAATTTCAGCCCTGTTTGGCAGTTCCAAATTTAGTATATCCGGTGATTCTCGGTGCGGAATGGTTATCATTATATCAAGTTAAATTAGATTTTCATTTTGGCAGGATATGTTTATTTTGGCAGGATAAAGAAGTTCAGGTTACGTATAAGGTGTCTAAGACTGACAAGCAGATGAAAGTGTGTATGTTTGAGGAAGAAAGCAACGTGGTTGTGAGTGATGAGATTCCTGAAGTAAATGAGGTAGACCGCGGAGATGCTAGTGAGAGCAAAGTTTTTAAGGTGTGTCAGGTTGCAATGGAGTCTGAACTTGAGAGTAGGATCCATGATGCATTGTCACAGTGTAAGCTGGATGATGAGCAAGGTCATCAGTTACATGAGGTATTAATAAAATATAAGGAAATTTTCAGCACAAAACCCGGAGCAACACACTTATATGAGCATAGTTTTGTCGTTAAAGACACAAGTAGTTTCGTAGGGCCTAGGTATCCTGTCGCAACTAAATATATGAAAGCCGTCGAAGAACAGATAGAATTAATGTTGGAAAACGACATAATTGAGCCTTCAGCTAGCCATTGTTTAAATCCATTAGTTGTAGTAGCCAAGAAAGACAATTCAGTGAGACTGTGCATAGACGCCAGAATGTTAAATACCAGAATCGAAAGCGACCAGCTGAGAACTGAAACAGTGGAGGAATTAGTTCAACGTTTTCAGGGGCGGAAGTGGTTCTCGACAGTAGATTTAAGTAGCTCATTTTGGCAAGTTCCACTCCGTGCTTCAGATAGGTATTTAACTGCCTTTGCTTTTAAGAATAGACTCCTACAGTTCAAAAAAGTACCATTTGGGACTAAAACTAGCAGTTCCGCCTTAATTCGAGCTTTATCTATGGCTCTAGGTCCAGAGACTAGTGAGTTTGTTACGAATTATGTGGATGACATAGTTATTGCGTCACATACATTCGAGGAACATATAGATCACTTGAGTATAGTTTTTCGTAAATTATGGGAAGGGGGTTTCACTTTGAAACTGGAAAAATCTGAATTTTGTGTACACCACATAACTTTTCTAGGACACACTGTTTCTGCAGATGGTGTTACACCAGAGTCATCTAGGCTAGAGAAAATTAGTAGTATGCCGTCTCCACGTAATAGTAAGCAATTAAGGTCATTTATTGGTGTTCTCAATTATTTCAGGCGTTTTGTTGTCCAGTATGCAGGGTTATTAGAACCATTTAGAGAATTGTTGAAGAGTAAGAGTGTGTGGAAATGGACACAGGTCCACGAGGAAGCCTTCAGAACGCTGAAAGAAGGATTCAGTAGAACAGTGATGCTGAAACACCCTAGGTATGATAGAGAGTTTATAGTAATCACGGATGCATCAGAGGTTGGTATTGCAGGCTGCCTATGCCAATACGATGATCAGGGTCAGTTAGGCATTGTATCGTTGGCAAGTAGAGGTTTGTCAATGGCTGAAAAACGCTATACAATTACTGAGATGGAATTCTTGGCAATTATTTACTCAATGAGTAAATTTAGGGTTTACGTGCTAGGCACGCACTTTCAAATCTGGACCGATCATCAGGCGCTAACGTTCATTAAATCTAGCAGGTTAACTAGTAATAGGATGACACGTTGGACGCTAGCCATGAGTGAATATGATTTCAGTATCAAACATATCAGTGGAACGAATAATAATTTAGCAGACTACCTGAGCAGACACATTCATAGTGAAGAGTGTGAAATCAATATAGGAGTGAAAGAAGGCATCTTAGTGTGTGTTGGTAAACGTATAGTGCAGGAGGATGAGAGAGTACGTTTACGAAATATGTCTGTTGAACAGGAGAGAGACAGAGTATTAGGCGACATTGTCCGCTTGGTGAGAAGCAGCAATGATGGTGAGTTATCAGTAGGGAGGCTCAAGTACGGGCTATATCAAGGTATGCTATCTAGGAAAGATAGAGATGGTGAGTGGAAAGTGTGTGTACCAGAATCTTTACAGGAAGATTTAATCTGGTTCTTTCATGCTCAATTGGGTCATTTCGGAGCCAGGAAAGTTCTGTATGCCATTAAAGGGCATTTCTTTTTTAAAGCTATGGGAAGGAAGATTAGGAAGATTCTTGCTACTTGCGATCTCTGCCAACGCGCGAAGCACTCAAATCGGCACTTGATTGGAGAGTATCAAGCGGTAATAGCCAAGAAGCCGGGAGAGCTTGTGTGTGTTGATCTGTATGGGCCACTGGTGAAGTCTCGATACGGATACCAATTTATAATGGTAATAATTGACGCATTCAGTAAATTTGTCAAATTATATCCCTTGAGACAAGCTACGGGAAGGTGTTGTGTCAAGCAGATAGCAGAAAAGTATATTCCTGAGTTTGGATGCCCACTCAGTATACTTAGCGATCATGGAAGCCAGTTCACGTCTAAAATATGGACTACCAAGCTGACGGAACTAGGTACCCGGATTATCTACTCTTCAATTAGATATCCACAAGGCAACATGGTTGAACGGTCTATGCAATCCATTGGAAGAATATTCCGTACATACGTGCACGACAAACACAACGCGTGGTTCTCACGGTTGGGTGATGCCGAACGCTGGTTAAACTCAGTGTTACACGAGAGTACGGGATGTTCACCATATGAAATTCGTTATGGAAGGAAGCCCTCCAACGAAATAGCAAGAATGATAGGTTTAGATCCGGGTGAGGGACACTCCACGGAGTATTATCTTCTGTTGGCCAGGGACAACTTAGTAAAGTCAGGAAACCAAAGGAAACGCCGACAGAAGGGGGTCTACGACGAATTGGAAGTAGGTAGCGAAGTTTTGTTACGTAAGCCGTTGCCATCTTGTGCATTGGAAGGGAAAATGTCAAAGCTGTTTTTATTGTTTACTGGACCTTATGTCGTTTCGAAGAGGATAGGAAAGAATGCCTACTTATTGAAAGATCAGGAAAATTGTGTTATTGGTACATATAACATTTTCAATCTGAGGAAATATCATAGAAAAGAGCAAGTGCTGCAAGAAGGGCAGACTGCCGTGTGTTTATAATTAGAGTCGTGTCGTGGCTCTAAGGAATTGGTGGAAGTGAGATAAATCACTTGTGTTGCGTGAAACAAGAAGCAATATATATTGTGTTCTGTTATTGTAAGGGACTACAAGAACAAATGTAGCATGTAAATCCTGTATGACTGCACAGGACAATCAGAATGTTTATGTAACATTGCAAGAAGAGTGCAGATCAATCAAGGAAAATGAAAAGGGTATAATCATTATGTATGTAATTTGAAGGGTCATATATGTATATTCAGTGTATTTCCTGTTAAGTTTTAAAGGGAAAATTTGTGATTTCATCATTCATTACATTCTTTATGAAACCATGGGGACGTTTTGTAACGTAATCTTGATTACGGTACAAATTATTATTATTATTATTTTTAAAGTCATTGTGTTATTATTATTATTATTATTGAAATATCAAAGTTATATCGTTTTATTCACCCATTAATATCAAGGGAGGGGCCATACCATATTCACGTCATTACCATAGTCATATATAATATTGTCAAGTGCTTAGATTAAGAAACAGGGTTTTTATAGAGGTCTAGGGCTGTTTTATTAGTTAAATTGTAAAGACAGGACGGGCATGGTTGGAAGAAGTTACGGACGGTGAAGCAACATATTGCAAGAAAATGTATTTCTGGAACGAAGCCACGCTGACTGGAGACAAGGGCTTGGAGAAAGATTTCGGCGGAATATATAAATGCGCAACGAGAGGAATAGCGGGTTCTGAGTGGAATATTTGAAGTACGCGGGCCTGTATTCCCGCTCGGAGAAGTTTTAGCGTCGCTTGAGGACTGAGAAATGCTTTGCTATAATTGGTCTGATGGGTCGCGGGCAAATTTATGCCGCGAAACATCGGGACCATTCAGAGTGTATAAAAGCCCAGCGCGACTTCAGCACTGGCTATTCTATAGATTCTATTCTGTCATTCACATATTCGATCACGCACTCACTCATTGACTTTGTGAGTCGTAGACTCTGTCAGTCCCTCAGTAAGATGGGACTTAGTGAATTCCATTAGCCTGGTTTGTTCAAATTTGCTTACCATGGTGATCAAACTCAGAAACAAGCAGCAACAACAACAACAACAACGAGAAGAAGAAAACATATGTTTTCAAAGGTCAATAAACGTGTGTTGGCGTAAGATCTCAAATTAGACTGCAAGCAGACCAACGAGATGGACATTGAACCACAAGGCACCAGGTATGTGGACCGAGTTATTATCAACACAGAAGATCAGCGCTAGCGAGAAGACAGTCAATATTGCCCCGCAATTAGGGAATATTAATGCACATATTGTACACAGCTCGAAACCTCAGATCAAATGTTAATAATTTTGTTGTAAATAAACCAGTATTAGTTAAAATGTCTTGTTCATTGGGAGTTGAATATATAGGATAGTTGGAATGCAAAGAGTATCTCATAGAGCAAGTTTATTGCCCTACGCTCCGATGATAGATCTTGGCTCAAGGAAGGGAGCGGCCGTGGCTAAATAAAATTTTAATGTGTTATCTCTACGATAACTGGCGCCCAGTAAATCTAAATTAATAAAGTGTATGTCGTCTGTCTAGACAGGCCAATGCTAAATAAGAACGATGAGGTGGTTTTAAGGAGTCTTGAGTGTAATATCTGTAGAAACGTTATAAATGATCGCCCAACTTGTAGAGCGATATCCAACGACGAAGGTAGCCGTTACAACACATCGTTCTTAAATCACCACCATAACACAGGTTATCAGAGAATACACACATAACTACATGATCAATGGGGCAAGCAACAAGATACCCATTTAAATTTTCTGCGGTTTTTAAACACTGGGAATAATGAGTTCGGTAACTAAAGGTTTGGATTGAAAATTAACACGCTGAGAAGTTAAGTTATAACCTAGTGTTGGTGGTCTCTGTTCATAAAGAACAAACTCAGCCCAACTTGTGTGTGTACGAGGGTATCTCTCAGAGCTCGTGTGAAGAAAGACGTGGAGCATATATCCGGGGAATAAATCAGACGCTTCTGGCGTATGTTATGGCCTCTCTCAGGAAATACGTTCAGCGAAGGGTGGCTAGGGAAAAGAAGGCCAGTGGGAGGCACAAATATCTTCATCCTCCCAGGCTAATATGGTTTCATAGGGAAGAGTATCCACGTACAGCCACTCCAATGAGTTACCTCCACAACTTGAGTAGAACACATTCAGGTATACAATTTAATTACTTTGGAATTCAGAATCACAGTTCCCATTAATTAATTGATTCATTCATTCTTATTCTTATTTTTCTTCTTCTTAGCATTTATCCCGCTGAATTGCAGCGTCTGCTGTTCTGCACTTTCCTTTCCACTTGATGCGATACTGTGCATCTTCAGGACAGACTTTAGCCACATGCATATCCTCCCACAGTGTGTCAAGCCAGCGCTCCTTTGGTCGCCCTCGTGGTCTGCGGTCATCAGGTCTGATGTTTAAGCCTCTTCTCGCAACGGAAGAACCACTTCTAATTCTTTAAATTTCTATTATGTTCGACCCTGACTATATGTCAGAAAACTGTACTATAATGAGGCTCATTATAACACTATTTTTCATTATGAAACAGTTTCTCCCACCAATCAGAGCTCAAGAAACAGTTGTTTGACCAATTAGATAACGATAGCATCGCACCTGCCGTGGGTTCCAAGGCCTTCTAATTTAAATTTCACTGCGTGGCTTAGTGTCATAGTAGGGTGGTCGAGGAGGCCGTGGTCAAATACAAGGCATTCTGTGTCCCATGCGCTCTGTTCAGTACATAAAACTGGCGAAATCTCGACAGATATTTATGAATATTGATGTTCGATCATAAAATAGGCTAGTTATAATAATTATCGTCGAACATAAACAGTCGTATGCAACTCGCCTATAATGGTAATTAAGACACTCGTATGGAAATTATAAAACTCGCATACGCTGGTTTTATAAACAATACTCGTGTCTTAATTATTGTCATTATAGGCTCGTTGCATAATGTACTATTTTAATTATTAGTATTAATTTAATTTTAATATTTTTTAAAATTGTATTTCAATTATTATATTGAATCTTATTTTAATTATTATTTTGAATTTTCTTTTAAGTATTAATTTGAATTTCATTTTAATTATTATTTTGAATAACTAACTCTAACTACTTCTGAAGAGGTCATGCAAGCTATCCACAGAACTATCCCACAGCTCACTCCAGATACTTAGGTACTGGCTGGTGACGAGGACGAATACGAGGGAAGTGAAGATGGCTGTTGTCACATGCAGATGTACTCTTGAAGCAAGATCATATCACCATAGGATGGGTCAATTGCAGGATTAGACGGAGGATCATGTTATCTCGCTGCTATAGATATCTGGTCTATGGACACGTCGCTAGCATGTGCAAAGGCACTGAAAGATGTATACTTTGCTACAATTGCGGCGGGATGATCACAAAGCAAGAGGATGTACGGCCAAAAAGAAATGTGTCTTTGTGAAGAACGAGGTTTTATCAAAGATTTAGCACATCCTGTGGGATCTGGCCAGTGTAAGGTCTTCAGAGAAGCATTAGACAAAGAAAAGTCTTACTGATCAGTGAACAGTATAAAGATAAAGAGTCACCTCCTTGGTTCAGTGATACACTTGGCACTTCTGCAATCTGCAATCCTAGAAGATAATTCACTACGGAAGAGTACACTACGGGCAAATATAAAATGACTCTAGCCTGAAATACCGTAATGTAATAAAAGGTTCCAATCTAGTGTTCAGAAGTAACGGGGGAGTTTTAGTCGGTAGTCTGCTACTCAGGAGCCCGACACTACTGTCGACCAAAATATTATGTGTACTCGAGTTTGAAGGTTGTTTGTGAAGTACCTAATAGGCCTACATAAAATCCAATATCATCATAATTTCCGTCGTTCTATTTTACGTTAGTGTATGTAGATTTGGCATTTTTAATTTATATTTTTTTTTATCGCAGTTGGAACACAAAAAGAGCCCGTTTTTGAGAGTGTTTCAACCATGCGTCAAATTTAAGAGTCAGTTTCTCAAAAACCCTTCATCAGATCAAATCCAAATGTTATCACAGTATACATTAGAATGTTATATAACTAGTTTATAAATTTTAAAATGTTGCATGTCCGAGAAACAAAGTTGTTAACATTTTTGTAAGATAACTTTTTCTCGTCTCGTGGTGGTTGGAAAATTGCGTTCTTAGTTGCGTTGTAATCCCTATATAACAAAGGGTTATGTTATATGTCTGTGAAATACGCAAATGAATTCACTAATTTCATATCGGTTTGTATTTGTACGTGATAAAATGGCTCTGCTGCTAGCCGATGCGATGAAAGTTGTCCAACGTTGCAGTGACGGCTCACACCCGCGTGGCATGCCGCGTCTCGCTTGAAACTGCATGGGCAGATTCCTTCACTATTTACGATTAACTTTTTATTATCTTCATTAATAAGCAAAAGGTATTAAAAGGTCATGAAAAACATCTTCTATCAGATTTTCTCATGAGGGCTTTGGACCTCCAAGAGCAGCTATACGTTATTTTTTAATTTTTAGGTTATTTTAAAGTTTTCTATGTTTTCTTTATATGCGTTTGTCTACTTACAATTATACATTGGTTCAAGTTAATTTGCAATTCATCACCAAAAATATCGTCTTCATTTTTTAAAGAATTGGAATTGTCGAGATTAATTACATCTTGTACTTCAACATCATCCGGAAGGCGGTCTTTTTCCCATTTTAGCCTATTTTCAATTTTGAAATAATAGGCTTATGAGATCACCTTTTGTCCGTGTGTGTGTGCGTGTGTGTGTGTGTGTGTGTGAGAGAGAGAGAGGTGTGTGTGTGTGTCCCCCCGTAATAAAATCTAAACGGCTGGAGCGATTTCAATGAAACTCGGTAAGTTCATAGCACTATTCCCGGCGACCTCGACCGTGCCCTTCAAATTTTGTTACGTCTCACCAATCCAACATGGCGGCTGTGCGAAATATTTCACTAGCATGCAATATCTCCGAAACTATTACCGATATCGCCCTGAAATTGTGCACGGTGATAAAGGGCACTACTAGAAGTTCACCTATGAGACTTTCAAAACCCTGGTGACTACAAAACCAACATGGCGGTCAAGCGAAGTTGAGACTTTTAAATAGACTTTTCTCGCGATTTAACTATCCAAACGTAATGGAACTTGGTACAGCAAATGTCTATACACATTGTAATGCACTGGAGTCTAATTTAGTTCAATTGTTAACATAACCTCAAAATGGCGGCTGTGCGAAATATTTCACTGACATTCTATATCTCCGAAACTATTACAGATTTCGTACGGTGATAAAGGGTACTGATACAAGTTTACCTATGTATATTTCATAAACCTGTAAAGTAGAAAACGAACATGGCGACCAAGTGAATTTGAAATATTTTAATAGACTTTTCTCGTGATTTAACTCTCTGAGCGCAGTGAAATGTGGTGCAGTAAATGATTTTGCAGATTGTAATGCACTGCCATCTAATTTAATTCAATTGTTTACATTACCTCAAGATGGCGGCTATGCGAAATTTTAAAATTACGTTTTTATTTCTTGTGTCGTAATCATGCGATCGAAGTGAAAGTTTGAATAATGAACCTAGGCAATAATTGTGCTTGAATGGTTCATAACTCTATGGCCTATACATATAACAATCCTAAATGGCGAGCTTCCGAAATATTTATACGGTTCTCAATATCTATGAATCCTTTACAGCAAGCAAACTGATTTTTTTTGTTCATAGAGACTATGAACATATGTTCACCTATAGGACATTCAGTAACCTGGTGAGCACAAATCCAACATGGCGGCGACGCTATGTATAAATATTTAAATGGACGTTTCTCGCGAATTAACTATCCGAGTGCCTTGAAACGTTGCACGTTAAATGCTTATACAAATGTTGATCCACTGGCATCTAATTTATTTCAATTGTTTGCATAATCCCAAGATGGCTGCTGTGCGTAATTTTAAAATCTCGTTTTTACTTCTTGTGTTCTAATCATGCGATTGAAGTTTGAATACCACACGTACACAATAATCTTAATGTAATAGTACAAAAATAAAAATCCAACCTGGCGACCATCTGAAATATTTAGACGGTTCTCAATATCTACAAATCTGTTAGAGCAATTAAACTGAAATTTTGTATGTTGATAGAGGCAATTAACATGAGCAGAATATATATGAAAATAGGATGTATAGTTCTTCACGGAACTACTTGTTTTCAATTACACATTTTTTCCAGATCGCAGGCGTTACGGAACGTAAGGTTTCTTGTCATCGGTCTCTTGCAACATTTATACTTTTTGCTTTGTCTTCTGTATTTGCGAGATTACCTATTCGTATAGTAAATTTTACAGATTGGCGACTGGCTATTTAAAGCAATCGAGTTCTGTTCTGAATATTTATTTTAATCATATCGCTCAGTTCATGCATCTGTAGGTTATGCTGTGACAAATTTTTACGACCATTTAAATCCAAAACATGGCTTTGAGTGCATTAGGTCGAGATTGTATAAAGCATCGACGTGTTTCTGGACAACTGCATGTTACTGTCGACCAACATATTATGAGAACTTGAGTTTGGTGGTTATTTATGAAATAGCCATTAGGCGTACAGATAATCCAATAACACTTTCATTTTCCTACTTATGTTTGGCGTTAGGTCAATAAAATAATAATAATAGCAATAATAATAAAAACCAAACCCCGTAGCACTACAGCCCATGAAAGGCCTAGGCCTACCAAGGGACCGCTGCCCAGCCATTTGGCCTGCAGATTATGGGTTGACGCGCGGTCTGCACGACGGGTCCCCTCAGCGTTAATCTTGGTCTCCATGACTGGGGCGCTGCCTCACTGCCAGACAGCTACTCAATTGTCCTCAAGAGGCTGAGTGCACCCCTAATAGCCCTCAAGTCAGTTTCTAAAATCCCTAAGGGAGCCGAGAATCGAACTCAGGGCCTCCGGGTGTGAGGCAGACGCATTACCCCAACACGACGGGTTCCGGCAATTATAATATTGGTTTCACATCCTTTCTAAGTACTGTGGCTTTTAGAGACCCAGAATTGCTTGAATTTTGCCCTGAAGGAAATCTTTAATCTATCATTAAATCTAACAGACAGACAATCGTAAATAGTGCAATTTCAAGCGAGGCGCGGCATGCCACACGGGTGTGAGCCGTCACGGCAACGCTGTACAACTATCACCACATCGGCTAGCAGCTGAGCCATGTCATTATATCACGCACAAATACAAACCGATATAAAATTAGTGAATTCATTTGCGTGTTTTACAGTCATATAGTATAACCCTTTGTTATATAAGGATTACAACGCGACTCAGAACGCAATTTTCCAACCACCACGAGCCGAGAAAAAGTTATCTCACAAAAATGTTAAAAACTTTGTTTCTTGGACACGCAACATTTTGAAATTTATAAACTAGTTATAAAACATTCTAATGTATACTGCGTTAAAATTTGGATTTGATCTGATGAAGGGTTTTTGAGAAACTGATTCTTAAAGTTTACGCATGGTTGAAACACGCTCAAAAACGGGCTCTTTTTGTGTTCCAACTGCGATAAAAAAATATTAAAATATAAATTTAAAAAGCCAATCCTACATAAACTAACGTAAAATAGAACGACGGAAATTATGATGGTATTGGATTTTATGTAGGCTTATCAAGTACTTCACAAACAACCGTCAAACTCGAGTGTACATAATATTTTGGTCGACAGTGGTAAATGCATTGCTTCCCCTAAAATTGTATTTTTGTAATTTTATATTTTTACTCTTCCTCTTCCTCTTCCTCTTCCTCTTCCTCTTCCACTTCCTCTTCCCCTTACTCTCACACTCACTCTCATTTTCATTACTATTTTTATATTTATATTTATATTTAATTAAACTGTTTTGCCTTTGAGCGTCCTGTGTACTTTGCAACCCTCTGACTGCAAACGAGTCCGCTCTATGATGCACTGTTGGCACTGCGGCCTGCTCTGCAGTTTTGCCACTCACCTTGAATCACTTAATTTAATCATCGCCTGCTAGGTTAACTCTGCTTGTCGTACGGTCTGTAGCCTATTTTACTAACTCCCTAGGTAATATCTTTTCCCCATTCTGACCACATGACCACACCAGCTGAGCTGGCTTATTCAAAGTTTCATAGAACGTGTTGATTTCTATCTTAACTTTTGTCTCTTCATTACGAGTACCTTCTTGCCATTGCTCCCATCTATTTGTCCCAGAAATCATTCGTGCAACCGTCATATCAGTTATCTCTAGCTTATGTAGCTGATATCCTGAATCTACACAGTTCTCACTTCCATACAGCAAGGTCGGTTTAAGTACTGAGCGATTTAAGTGGAGTTTAATCGCTACATTAACTTCTATCTTGCAGAATACTGTAGATTACATCTGAGAACTTGCTTCATAGGATCTTCTGCACCTCGAATCTATTTCCTTCCCTATACAACCATCCTGGGAGAATAGCGACCTAAATAATAATCAATTACGTCATACTTTATTTACCTACATTACTTACCTACAATGGCCTGTTTGCCATCTCTTGATGAATGCAGTACATTCGCAACTGTCTATAGGCACAGGCTAGAGTAAAATGTGGCTTTTCACCGATGTCTCAGTCTCACTCATGGTTGCGATTATATGGAAGCTACTGAGGTATGGGTGGTGCTTGGTAATGACATTCAGGGCACAGTCAGTACCTGTGGATGCTGTGAAAGGTTCTACTCATAGGGTTAGTACTGCTGTTCTGACTCAGTGAGGAAAGCAATGGCAAACTACCTCACTCCCCTTCTTGCCTAGTACGCCTGAATATAGCGCTGCCTTGGGTTTTTGTGGGTATCTACCCACATAACCTAACGGTGGTGCTTTTTGAGGATCCAACCAGCCTTCGGGCTGACTACCTAACAGACAGACTTACCTACAAGGATATTACAGTCAGTACGTACACTATAATATGGATTTTTCATCTTAGCACGGGAGTCAAGGATGATCAGCGGAACTTTCTTTGTCAGTAGAGGCTATACTATAAAGAAAAGGATGCTGGTAAAATGAAATCATAACACCAGTGATTCTTTCGATATTGACCAAGAGTCCCATGACAACCGGAAATTAAGGGAGAACATGTTAGAAATGGTCGAGGCTGACATTATCTTCAATCTATTTCCCCTGTGTGAAGGTGCACATTTTTGACGGCTTTTTCGAATGAAACTGTAACTGCTTTATCATATTTATATGGTGAGGTTGCTGTAAATTTACTGTTGAAGGACACTATCGGAAATATTGTCATATTTGTAGAAATGATTACTATTAAAAAGAATTGTCTCTAAAGTCTGTTCGCCGAGTCGAGATTGTTGAAAAGAACACAGTTGTACACGTGATTGTAGGGCTGCCCGCAAGGGGTGCCTACTTCAGTGCTGTGTATAGCCTACATGTGAAGCGGGCTGACTTATCGGTTACATGCTACAGCGCGGTTTATTTATTGTTCGTTTAGGTACTTAATTAATTAATTAATTAGTTTTTAACTGCATATGACAGACAACTGTATGCAGTGCAGCACAGCACTAAGTGCAGCAAGTCTTGTCTTTTCTAGTGCTACGGCATGACTAATGATCTTGGAGCTTCTTGGCTACCCCTGTCCGGCAGAGCCGATGACGTGAACTGGGCGTGTTTCCCTGTCCAGGCAGTAAAGTGACCACGTACAAGTATTTACGCGCACTATCTCGACTCGGTGAACAGACTTCAGCGTTTTAGGCCTATGCACGGAGTTGGTTAGAACATGTACTACAGTTCAGTAAGTTAGGCTGCACACAGCGGTAGGGGCATGGGAAACTCAAATGTGTAGTCTAATCCCTTGATGTGCTGGCATCTTTACTGCTTTAGGGGAAGCTATACTGTACTGGAAAGAACTGTAGATTTAATTACTCGAAGCTTTCCACTTAAGGCTCAATCGTTCCGCTGCCCAGTGAAGTTGCCGGCATATTAGGGGGATTAGAATGCATTTCTAATTTTCCGAAGCTCCTACTGCTCTATGCAGCCCTACGTACTGAGCTGTTATCACCTCTACATGGAAAACAGGAGTAGTATTGTTCCTGTAACTTATGGCTTGAATGTGGTGAAAACCGTAAGTTTTCTTTGACGTGGATTTCAACTACATTTTGTAAACATATATTGTAATTTGATTAATATTTGTTCTTGCCATATGTTTTATACCCAGCAGCATCGCACCTGGAATGGTTAGTGGCAAATTCGGTGAACGGAGGTTGGCTTCAATATGTGAATAGCGACTATCCTCAATGAGGTTATTCCATACCGACTCCAGTAAAATCAGAAATGAAAAACTTATTTCACGTCCCTTGCACTAATTTCAATAATTCCTGATCTTAATAGAACACACCCCAGTAAAGACACCACAATTACGTAAGTCATAAAAGAGCTATCATACATGTATGTGGGAACCGGTGTCAAAAACACTCACGTTTGATTTGTTGAAAAAGAATATTTTACTTAACAAATGCAAATATATAGATTACCGGTACATTATCAATACAGAATGCGTTGATGCCTTCCCAGCTCCAAATAACAACAACAATCAAGTCCAAGACCACTGTTTTCTCTATGTCCGCGCGCCCTCTATATCACTCGCGGCAAAACCTCGAAATTCCTGCCCGTCTTCCCACATTCGGCCCTCCTGATCATCATCGTCCGACCCGGACGATAAGCCTTCCTCAGGCCAGGGCTTCATGTATTCCGCACAGGTGGTGGTGGTCTTGGGTCCTTCGTTGCTTCCTCGTCTTTCGACATCGTACGTATCATTGGGTTTGACCTTCGTGACTTGATAGGGCCCCAGGTACTCGGCCTTCAATTTCATACCTGGTCCGAATTGAGACCTCTTGACAGCCACTAAGTCTTCGATGTTGTAAATCTTGCGTTTTTTGTTGAAGTTCTTGCGGTTCTCCTCTTGAGTCTTGAGAATCTGCAGTTTTCCCTCCTGCCTGATCTGGTCGCGTTGATCCTCAAAATTGTTAATGACTTCTTCTTCCAACATCTCCATGATCTGAAGATCTGTTTTGTTTCGCAACTTGACCCCGGTCAAGAGTTCAAACGGTGTTCGACCTATACTTCTCTGATAAGACGAGTTCAGTGCCAGTTGAACCGACGGGACGACTTTGTACCATTTGGTTGGATCTTCGGCGGACAGCTTGGCTATGATGGATGTCACAATCGCGTTGATGCGCTCCACCTGGTCGTTGGCTCTGGGTATCCCAGTCGTCACCAAGCAGGGATTGATCCCTTGGTCCTCACAGTACTCTTCAAATTCTTTTGAGGTAAAAGATGGCTCTCGGTCCGTGATCACCTGAGCAGGGTTTCCAACGAGGATCCTCTGCAGCTCCAGCTTGCTGATGGTATCGCTCGACTTGGTGGTCTTGACTGGATACAACCAAGTGTACTTGGTAAAGCTGTCCACGACCACAAGGATGTGGTTGTAGCCTTTATGCGTTGATTCCAGCGGTCCTACATGATCCAGATGATAGGTGTGTAAAGGCTGACTTTCCTTGAACAGCGGGTGAAGTAATCCTTCCTGGTTCCCAGACCTTCTGTTTACAATCGGGCATTTCACACAGCTTCCGATCACTTTCTTCACCTTTTCTGTCAATCCTGGGACGTAGTACTGCTGTTTTATCTCCTCCTCTTTTCTCTTCACCGCGTAGTGTCCTTTGTCATGAATTGATCTGATGATCTCTTGCTGCATCGACTTTGGTACTACTAGAAGTTCTCGGCCGTCTACAAACTTGAATAACATCTGGTCTCTCAACACGTAATCTTCATATGGTCCTTCCTTCAGGATAGTTTTGATGGCGAGTAGTCCTTCGTCCTTGTTTTGAATCCTCTTGATTCTAGCAATCAGACTATCAGCGAATCCCAAAAGGGCTGCGGTACACCGACTCAAGGCATCAGCATGTCGCATCTTCGTTCCAGAACGATGTTCGATGGTGTAGGAGAACTCTTCCAACGACAGGGCCCATCGAGCGACTCTGGGTGTTAGATCTTTCTTTTGCATAGTCTTTTGGAACGCCGAGCAATCTGTCACTATTTTAAAATCCACTCCCAAAAGGTAGACTCAGAACTTGTTCAAGGCTCAAACAACGGTGAGGACTTCGAGCTCGTAACTGCAATATTTTTCTTCTTGCGGCGTAGTCTTCTTGCTCATGTATGAGACCGGGTGAAGTAGACCATCCTCGGGTAGCCTCTGCAGGAGCACGGCGCCATAACCGAACTTGCTAGCGTCTGTATGAAGCTCAGTCTCATATCTTGGGTTGTAGATTATCAACACAGGACTGGACAAGATTCTTTTCAACTCCTAGAATGCCTCTCTCTCCTTGTCTCCAAACCGGAAGTCATGGTCGGTTCTGAGCATATCGCTCAAAGGTTTGGCGATTGAAGCGTAGCCTGGAATAAATTTCCGGAAGTACCCTGTCAAACCCAAGAAGCTTTGGAGAGCTGTGATCGTCTTCGGCACCGGGAAGTTTTGTACAGCTGCTGTCTTCTCATTTGACGGTTGAATCTTTCCTTCCTGGATTTGGTAGCACAAAAAATGAAACTTCCTTTTCAAGAATTGACACTTCTTAAAATTTATCAGCAATCCGTAGTCCCGTGCAATGTCAAGTACATCAATTAACAATTGAATAGCTTCCAGTACAGTTTTTGCCGGAATTATCAAATCGTCCATGTAGGTGAAGATGAGTCCTCTCTTTATCAGCTCCCAAAACACAGCGTTAATAAATCGTTGAAATACAGACGGGCTCTTAGTGAGACCAAAGGGGACTTTCTTGAACTCGTACTGACCTGAGAGGGTAACAAACGATGTATACTTTCTACTCTCTTCCTCAACGTCTACATGGAAGAAACCATTCTTCAAGTCAAGCGTAGAGAATACACGAGCATCTTGGAGTTTGTCAAGCAAGTCTTCGATGAGAGGGAGGGGGTAGTGATCCTTGACGATGATCCTATTTAGTGGTCTGTAGTCCACGCAGACACGATGTGAACCGCTCTTCTTTTTCACAACTACAACAGGACTGGCGTACTCAGATGCACTTGGTTGCACAATTCCATCTTACAGCCATGTCTGAATCTGCTTCTCAACCACCTCTTTTTCTCTCGGTGCCAATCGTCTCGGTCTGCTACATATCGGTTCTTCTGTCTTCACAATTATCTTCATCTGGATATTCGTGGATTTGATTTTCATTGGGGTGTAACTCGCTACGATGTGCTCGACTGTTGCCTTGGCCTCGTCAGATACAGTCTTCGCAATGTCCAGCTCGTCTTCACCTGTGTCAATGCACATGACCAACGTCTCTTCTCTCTTCTTCAACTTCTTACTTGTGCCGGGCTCCTCTCCGTCTTCTTTCCTGTCGACCTCCCTTGGTAAACTCTTGTTCTCTTCCAACCCCGACGGTATTAGGTTATCCGAGGCCTAGGGAGTCTTTCACTTTCCCGCCTTAATTGGCCCTTGTCTCATCTTTCCTGATACCTTCCTTGTGTGAGGGGTCAGCCTTCTTTCTCTTTTCCTTTTACCTCCTGCCTTGTGCTCAAGGCCCTTAAGGAGGCAGGGTGTGCGTAGCGCCACCACTTCTGGTGCACCGTAGATAATGCTACACCCTCAGGGGCTCACGGCTGGTGAGTTCGGGAGTTGGCGACCCCGAGGGATTCCTGAGCTTGGTCCGTTTTTTCCCTTTTGTCCCTTACCTTTGGGGCGGACCCTCTCCTCTCTCCCCTCTTCTCTCCTCTCCGCCTTTCCTCATAATTCCTTTTCTCTTTAAGTTTCCCGCACCTTTTTGTAGGTATTCTTGATCTACGTTGCATTTTGTAAGTTTTTCGATCTAAATTGCATTTTGTGAGTGTTTTTCTACCTCACTTGCATTGTGTAAGGATTGCCAATCAAAATTGCTTTTTAGTAAGTCTTTCAATATAGGGGGGCCTTCTTGTGAGTATTTTGAATTTCAATTGCATTTTGTATTTTCAACCTACCCTGCTTTGTTCAAGTAGTTAAGTCTCAATTGCAATTTTGTGGGTATTTTGAATCTAAATTACATTTTGTAATTATTTTCAATCTAAATTGCATTTTGTAAGTATTGTCCATCCAAATGAGAAGTTTGAATCTACCATACCTTTTGTAAGCAATTTCAATTGCATTTTGTGTTTTCAATCTACCCCGCTTTGTTCAAGTAGTTAAGTCTCAAATGCATTTTGTGGGTATTTTGAATCTACATTACATTTTGTGCGTATTTTCAATCTCATTTGCATTTTGTAAGTATTTTGATTTCACTTGCATTTTGTAAGTATTTCGACTGTACGTTGCATTTTGTACGTATTTTGGACTTAACCTACATTTTGTGCGTATTTTTCAATCTATTCCTTTTGTGAGTATTTTCGTTCGAAATTCCCTTATGTAGGTATTACCGCTCTCCATTTGGTGAGTAGTTTCAATCTGAGTTCCTTTTTGTAAGTATTATTCCTGCTACATAAGACATAATTGTTGGGGCTCACTTTCTTTTTTATCTAAACCATTTCGTTTCTTCCATAGCAGTGAGCTGTTTTTTTTATCTTCATCCTTTCATTTCACGCCATTTCATTTCGTCAGGGGCCGATAACCTCGATGTTAGGCCCCTTAAAACAACAATTATCATCATCATCATCTTCTTCTTCAACAGAACGCCCTCTCTAGAAATCAACACCTCAGCCTGATCCAGTAAGTCGATTCCAATAATTATAGAAACTGGAATAGCTTCGTCGGGAACAACCTGGACGTCGACACAAAAATCCTGGTCGTCAACGGTGATCGTCGTGTTGAACCATCCCAGCATGGACGCTTTGCTTGCGCCCAAGCCAGTCAGGATCCGGTTGCTTGGTTGCAGTTCTGGGGTGTCTTCTTCCATGTCCTTGTAAGCGTCCTGCCTCAACAAGTTGAAATGACAAGCACTATCTACCAGGGCCGATAAATTGTGGTTGCAGATTTTGACGTCCTCGTATTTGTAATTACTGACTGCTTCCTTCGACGTATTCAAGGCCACCGTCTGTTTCTTTAATTCTTCGTCTTTCATTGGATTGGTACAATCTGTGGAGATGTGTCCGAATTTGTTACACTGGAAACACTTCCGTCCCTTCTCCTTATCCTTGCACTCGCTGGATTTGTGACTTGACTTGCCACAGTTGTAACACCTCTGCGCCTTGCCCTTATCCTTGCCTGCATCGTCATCGTTCTGTTTATTTGAATCTGCTCCACCGGATTTCTTCTTGTTGTGCTGCGACGACGTGGAAGACCTCTTCGAAGTTATCCTTCTCGCGGCACGTTCATACTGACGTAGTTTCTCTTTGAAGTCTCTAAGCGACTGAGCGCCGTACAATAACAGCTGGGTGCCAGAGTCATCCTCTATTCCGTCTATCACGTACTGCATGAGTGAGTCATCGTCTATATCTCCTCTACTTGCTATCTCCTTCATTGTAAGGTAATATTCCTGGAGCGATTCGTCCCTTTTTTCCCTTCGTCTAAACAGCGTCGAATGGATCTCCGCTGTACTCGTCTGCACGTCAAATTCCTCTCGAAGAGATTTCTTCAACGCCGTCCAGCTGGTAATCACCCAGGATGAAGAGTTTTGCCAAGCCGGTAAGAGATTTCTTAGCGAAGATCAACTTCTGCAGTTTGTTCCATCCCATCAACACAGCTGTTTCCTCAAAGTCGGTGATCCATCGGTTGACTGGATATCCACTGCTACCATCAAATAACCTGACAGAACCTTCGATGTCGCGAAACGTCAAAGCAAACTTATGGGAATACCTCGATGCTTCGCTACCGTCACTTGAGCTGTCCCCTGGTTCACTCTCGTCGCCGTCATCGAGTTTCATTCGATTTAGCTTCTTTTTTCTTTTCGCCACTGTCAATTCCCTCTTAATAACCTCCTCTAGATCCGCTTTGGAGAGCGCTGCAGCTTTAGCTTGTGCCTTCTTTTGCACTTGTTCGTCATCGTGCTCGTCGTCCGAAGATTTCTCAATCATCTCAATGTACTCCGAAAAATGCGTCAGGTGGTGACAAATCGCCATTGCCATTTCCTCCGGGGTGCCCTCGTCTAAGCGCAGGATCGAGCAAAATGCTTGCAGTTCCTCTTCCGTCAATTCCTTTGTTATAAACTCGACCTTGGCCACATAAGCCTCTGAATCAGGTTCGAAAGTAAACCCTGAAAATTCTCGCAACCTCTTTCTATTGTATCGATCATTTGGAGCGTCTTCAAATATAATCTTATGTAATGCTTTTACAACTGCCACTGGAACAGTTGAAATGCTTTTGTTTATGAGATCAATATCTCCTAACGTCATCATTTTGGAAATATTAAGCTACGGTAGGCTACTTATCTGCGTCAACACCGATCCCAAAGCTCTTTTGTCGTCTTTCTCAAATCGTCTTCAACTCCTTTTGTCTTTGTCCAGCTGCAAACCTTTCACTGATGAGATAAGCCTTCAGTCTCAATCATCCGCCGTCAATTCGAGCTGAATTCGTCGTTGGCCTTTTGTCGTTTCGCCGTCAGCAAAATTGGTAAGTGAACATAACCTCAGAAATGCGTCGTTGATTCAATCCAGGACGTGCCCTCAATTTGTGCGAACCGGTGTCAAAAACACTCACGTTTGATTTGTTGAAAAAGAATATTTTACTTAACAAATGCAAATAAAATAGATTACCGGTACATTATCAGTACAGAATACGTTGATGCCTTCCCAGCTCCAAAGAACAACAACAATCAAGTCCATGGCCACTGTTTTCTCTATGTCCGCGCGCCCTCTATATCACTCGCGGCAAAACCTCGAAATTCCTGCCCGTCTTCCCACATGCACATGATCAAGCATATGGAGAGGCCAATATCGGCCAACATTGTGATTCGGTACTCTCTACATGAAACTGGTTACTTTTTCCATAAAATGAATTTTTATTATTTACTTTTAAGGTTAAGGGCATTGATTAGTTTATGCCTTTATGCTATTTACGAATTTTGAATCAAATCTTGCCCCGGAAAACTAAAAAAAAAATCCTCCCCAGCCTACTTTATTGTTGTTAATTCGCATTAGGGTCTTGAAACATTGGACGACAACAGACCCATGTACTTGGATGTGTATTGAATTTGTCTGATAACTTGCGTTTCTACGTTTCTGTAGTGTCTGTAGTAGTGTACAGTAGCTGAACTTGTTAGGGTCAAATAAGGGGTAGATGCCCCTGGACTAGAATTCATGTACTATAGTGCCATTTTCCACTAAGGGAGAGTGGAGAAAATACTATAATACCACAATCAAGACAACAGCTGTCGGCGGTGGGTTTCAAACCTTCCAACACCCGATTTGCTGCAGCTACCCATCATGGGTCATGGTGAGCTGTTTAACACTCACGGCTACACAGCGGGATATCGCAGCCTAGGAGGCACGATGGAAGCTCTCTCCCCCTTACACTGAAAGGAAAAGACATAGAAAACTGGCACAGGGCGAGTGGATTTTCTTTTATATCCTTATTATTATTATTAATTGGCAATTTATATATACGTTTTCTTATGTTGTACAGTATTTTTTTGATGAAAATAAGGTTATCAACAATCTGTTTTGCCTTGCGATGGGCCATTTTAGTAGCGTAGGGGGACCCCCATGGACCTATTACAGACTGGAATGAAATTTTACTTGTCGTTCGCCACAAACTTTGTAGAAAATAATTTGTGAAAATTATTAAAATCAACCTGGGCCCAATGTTTGGGAAGCCAGGCTCTGCCTGTCACAAGCCAGGACAAAGTGGTGAGTGATAGAGGAGTAACACCTCTTTAAAAAACCTCGGTACAGCTGACCCGGCTGGTAGTACCTTGTAAGGGTCCCTTGCCAGGGTTATGGTGAAGTCCTCAACGGCATAGACGTGGAGTAGATGGACTACGGAACAGTGTAGATGGCGGACGAGGCAGCCCTGTACTCGGGATAGTGAGTAAAAGGTATATGTCCACATAATAGGCATATATCAGACACCGAACTTCTCCCGGGATAAGGAGACCACCTTCTATCAAGTGCCAACGGTCTTTTAGGAGGGTGGATGAGCGGGTAGAAGAAGGGCACTCTCTTGCCCTTGGGGTGGGAAACTGCTCCTAAAGGCGGAAGAGCCGAAAGATGGCCAACGGCATAGAATGGAGAAGGCAACGGGAAACCACTCCATTAAAGATCCGACTGGGTATCCCTAGAATCAGCAGCTTATGATGGAAAGCCATTTGGTTAAATACTCCGGAGGTAAAATAGCTCCCTATTCGGATCTCCGGGCGGGGGCAGCTAAAGGAAATAATGGTATTATTAACAGACGCAAGAAACAAAAATGCGTAAGGAAAATAGGACCATAATATGTTAACACATTATTAAAGGTGGGGAAGCTGGAAAACCTGAAAATAGAAATGAAGAGATTAACAAGTAGTTCCGTGAAGAATTATACAGCCTATTTTCATAAAATCCTACTTATGTTAATTGCCTCTATCTACATACAAAATTTCAGTTTGATTGCTGTAATAGATTCGTAGATATTGAGAACCGACTAAATATTTCGGATGGTCGCCATGTTGGATTTTATATATGTAGGTCCTAGAGTTGTGTACTGTTACATGAAGATTATTGTGTACGTGTAGCATTCAAACTTCAATCGCATGATTAGGACACAAGAAGTAACGAGGAGAATTTAAAATTTCGCACAGCTGCCATCTTGTGGTTATGGAAACAATTGAAATAAATTAGCTGCCAGTGGATTAACATTCGTATAATGATTTACTGTACCAAGTAAATTCCCCCGAAGGGAAGCATACTGAGGGATTTTTAAAGCTCTTAAAAATCCGACGACTTCGGCCGGGTTTGAATTCACGACATTGGGCATAGAAGCTCTGCATGCTACCAACTACGCCACCGAAGCCGCCGAAAAATACTAACAGCAGCAGAAATGAAATTCATGAGACGAACTTCTGGTTACACCTTACTCGATCATCGGAGGAATGAAGACATCCTGCAAAAACTAACAAGAAGTTCCGTGACGAACTAAAGAGCCTATTTTCATATATCCTACTTATGTTAATTGCCACTATCAACATACAAAATTTCAGTTTGATTGCTGTAATAGATTCGTAGATATTGAGAACCGACTAAATATTTCGGATGGTCGCCATGTTGGACTTTATATATGTAGGTTCTAGAGTTATGTACTGTTACATGAAGATTATTGTGTACGTGTAGCATTCAAACTTCAATCGCATGATTAGGACACAAGAAGTAACAACGAGATTTTAAAATTTCTCACAGCTCCCATCTTATGGTTATGGAAATAAATTAGATGCCAGTGGATTAACATTCGTATAGATTCACTGCACTCGGATGGTTAAATTGCGACAAACCTCCATGTGAATATTTATACTTCGCGTCGCCGCCATATTGGATTTGTGATCACCAGGTTATTGAAAGTCCTATAGGTGAACTTATGTTCATAGCCCCTATGAACATAAAAATATTCAGTTTGATTGCTATAATAGATTCGTAGATATTCAGAGCCGTCTAAATATTTTGGATGGTAGCCATGAAGGATTGTTAAATGTATAGCCATAGAGTCATGTACCATTAAAGGAAAATAGTTGCGTAGATTCATTATTCAAACATTCAATTCGATCGCATGATTACGACACAAGAAATAAAAACTTAATTTTAAAATTCGCACAGCCGCCATCTTGAGGTTATGTAAACAATTGAACTAAATTAGATACTAGTGCATTACAATGTGTATAAACATTTCCTGTACCGTTACATTGCGTTTGGAACATTACATTTTCAAATTCGCTTGGCCGCCATGTTCTTTTTGTAGTTAACCGGTTTTTGAAAATATTATAGGTGAACTTCCAGTAGTGCCCTTTATCTCCGTACAATATTTCAGTGTGATACCGCTAATAGTTTCAGAGATATAGAATGCCGGTGAAATATTTCGCACACCCGCCATCTTGTGGTTATGTAAACAATTGAACGAAGTTAGATGTCGGTGTATTACAATGTGTATAAACATATACTGTACCAAGTTTTAATGCGTTGGGTTTGTTAAATCGCAAGAAACGTCTATTTAAACGTCGCAACTTCGCTTGGCCGCCATGTTGGTTTTGTAGTTACCAGTTTTTCAAGAGTTACATAGGTGAACTTCTAGTAGTTCCCTTTATCACCGTAAAGAAATCCAGGGTGATATCGGTAATAGTTTCCGAGATATTGAATGCTGGTGTAATATTTCGCACAGCCGCCATGTTGGATTGGTGAGACGTAACAAAATTTGAAGGGCATGGTCGGGGTCGCCCGGAATAGTGCTATGAACTTACCGAGTTTCATTAAAATCGCTCCAGCCGTTTAGAATTTATTAGGGGAAGACACACACACACCTCACACACACACACACACACACACACACACACACGCACACACACGGACAAAAGGTGATCTCATAAGCCTATTTTTTCAAAATTGAAAATAGGCTAAAAATTGCCCCAGTTGTACAGCATATACAACAGTATAGGAAAAAATGGAAAGAATATGTGTACAGGATGAGTTCTAGCTGAGTCCCTAAACAGATTCTTCCGTGTGCTCCAATTGGTCGAAGAAACCTGGGAAGACCAATGAAACGATGACAAGAGACCGTAACTGACCACTAGTCCTAATACGTGAAAGTTAATGATGGTGAAGAACTTTCTCTCAAATTATAGTACATAGGATGTTGGAAAATAAAATTCCCGACTTTCTGTAATCATTGAAGTATTTGCTGTATACCCAGACGAAAAGCAAGCTGCCGTCTCCCCACCATTGATCCACAGCGTTCATCAATCAATTAAGTACCTAAATAGATTGCTGCCCCACGGGACTGGATCTTCGCCTTCAGGTTGTCCTAGTCCCGATATTGAGCACACGCTGGTATTATATCCCCATTATTCATAGTGAAAGGGCTGCATCAATAATGTCAGTCTGTGTACGCATCCCATCAGATAGCTCTTGGCGAGAGATTCATGACCCGCTATGCAAGTTAGACATACAATAATGTACCAAGCAAGGCAGTCTTCTTGTAAAAGAAGTGAATGTTGATTTGATTCTTGGGATACCACCGCCTATCTATTCAAGTTGATAAGAATAATCAATATGTTGTCCTTTGCTTAACTCATATTCTCGAGAATGAAATGTTATACAGGGTAATACTGGACAGGCGAGAATGATTTCCCACAACAGGAATCGTCAGAAGACGTGAAGAAAATATAGCAACAGGGGTGTGGCTTAGAGGGAAAAAATGGTTTAGTTACATTTTAACACGTCTAGCGGACTAATCATACGCTATATCACTTTGTGTTTGTAGCAACAAGCATTCTCGGTTGATGCTCCGGAGATCCGGGTTTTATTCCCGATTCTGCTGATGTTTTTTTTTTTCAAAATTCTGGTCTGAGTCCTCAATTCGTAGATATATGTGAGGAATGAATTGGACGGTTTCCATAAGTTCTGTATTTTGGCATTTTCTCTATTTTTAGTCATTCATTTACTTTATTCGCAAATGGGGGTAATTCCCTGGTGCCAAATTGCACACTTACAGAAAATTACCAACAATACTATCAAACACGCTTAGGCTATTGTACTCATGTCGTGATTTGGGAAATATAGTAATTACATCGGAGTATTTACAAAATATTTCAGTCTTCTCTTAAACACGTCAATATGTTTGGGGAAAGGCTCTAACGTAAGTCTATGACAAGTAATGAGTTCCAATTATCAATACCATGAATAATGAGGTAATATTTCCCATAATTTGTACGCTGCAGCCTTTAACCTTATGCGGATGATCTGCCCTGCTCAGGTAGGTGGGATTTCCCAGAATTTTGCCTAGTTCTCCCCATGCTGGCCGATTAGTGTAAGTGTTAGACATCTATACTAATATAATAACGCTGAAGAGTTTGTGTGTTCGTGTGTTTATGTGTTTAAACGCGCTAATCTCAGGAACTACCAGAAAAATTCTTTTTGTATATGATAGCCTGATTCAACAGGAATAGTTTAGGCTATGTTAAATTTCGGACAGACCACTCCATTCCCCAAATTTAGGGCCTTTTGCACAAGTCTACACCGTTTCACCGATCTGATAACTTACACTGTATCATGATAGTCAACGCCGCACCATTGATGGACAGGTTGTCACTAGGCAACAACGATTTACTCTGTATCATGATAGTCCGGTAAAATTTGTTAGAGGACACATGGGAAAAATGACCGATTGACAATTAAGGATTGTATTGGACTGTAGTATTCTCTATGCTAACGTATGTACAGTTAATATTTCATTTGCGGGGCTTAGACATCGTAGTCATGTTGCCCCGTGTACATGGGTGTGTGTAGAATTTATGTGATAACGTGCGTTATTGTGATTGTTGCACTAGCATGTGCAAATCTATTATATATAATCCAAAATTGACTCATCACCGCAGGGCTCAATCCACTAGACCTAGAAAGCTGAAATTTTTCATGTTGGTTGATCCGAGGATGTAGAGGCTCACTAAGGAACGGTTTTTGAAAATTCAATTTGTAAGTGACTTTTTTCGGCCCTTTGGCATTGACCATCCAATATTGACTCATCGCCGCAGGGCTCAAACCACTAGACCTAGAAAGCTGAAAGTTTGCATGTTGGTTGATCCGAGGCCCACTAAGAAACGGTTTTTGAAAATTTAATTTGTAAGTGACTTTTTTCGTCCCTTTGGCACTGAACAAAGACAGTCGGTACAAAGGTCGGATTTAGCTCATTTTAAGCCGCTAGATACGAGATACAATACTCGGAGGTCATGTAGGGACCCCGAAGCACACTTTTTAAGTTCCTAAAATGAACGGTTTCGGATATATTCCCAAATAACTGTGTTCCCACTGAGAAACAAATCAACGTTACTATGGCAACCGCTGAAATTTCCCAGACCGGGGATAGTTTTCTGGCAATATCTCGAAATTCGTTCGTTTTAGGGCCTTAAAACGCGGGGTTCGGTTCCCACTTCTAACTACGAACATGGCTCCTCGCATTGATACGCGTAAAATGAGATATATAGTGGTGGCTTTTGGGGTCGGATACGATCGTGATTTTTAGTCTAATTTAATACTCTTGGAGCTTGTTATTATAAGCGAGCCTTCAGATCTTTACTCTAATTTACAATATTAAGATTCTTTCTATTTTGCACGGTATGTTTCATTTTCTTTATAAATTTGTTTTTTGTTAACTGAATATTTTTGTTTGCCAATTTTGATCTGCTCTTTTTCGTTCTTTTTACCATGATCAGCAACCCATATTCACAGTCGAATGTGTCGTATCCTACCGGCCGTCACGTTAATTATTATTTTTTCTTAATTAATCTTACTGAAGAATAATGTTGGTATTTTGTCTTTCACGGCCATTGAATCCCCGCACAAGGCACGGCTTATACCTAGAAAAGTTGCTGAGTTGGACTAATGTACTAATGGTGCAGCAGAAAAGAGGAGAATTGAAGCTTTTGATATGTGGTGATACAGGAGAATGGTGATCAGATGGGTAGATAGGGTAACAAAGGAGGAGGTATTAAGACGAGTGGGAGAGGAGAGATGTTTCTGGCGACTGCTAATGAAGAGAAGAGATAGGAGGGTACGACACATATTAAGACACCCAGGAATAGCAAGCTTAGTTATGGATGGGAGGGTCGCGGACTAGAACTGTAGGGGTAAACCAAGGTTAATCAGATTGCTTCGGATGTAGGGTGTGGTAGCTATGTTGAGATGAAACGATTAGCTCAGGAGAGGGAGGCATGGAGGGCTGCATCAAACCAGTTAAAAACTGAAGACCCAAACAACAACAATCAGGAATTTTAATTACTTAGAGAGGCATGTGAGTCAAAAGGGTGGTTGGAGATTTCAATCCCTGGGATGTAACACTGGAAGGGACTGCATAATGTACATCAGCGGCCAAGGTGAGTTATATTTAACTATAGGTCTATTAATAGAGATATGTTGACGTTCAAATCATCAATAAGTATGGCCAAATTACATCCAGAATAGCTTAAGTAAGAATACTTTTAATTCCCCATATTCCGATAGACTTGCCATTCCAGTGTGCAAGAGTGCAGTTCCCTTTTCAAACAATATTCGCAATTTCTTTAACAAAGCGCAATGACACACACTTAACAGTAGCACGTGTACATTTAGACAAAAACCATTTTTTCCCATGGGCAACTGTATGTGGCGTGCTCGCGAACATCCGGACAACAAAATCGTTATGTCTCAGCAGAAGATGGCAAAACCAAAAACGTAATTTTAAAATGTGTTCACATAATGTAACATCGAACCCTGCAGACATTCACAACTCTATAAAATTCCCACTTTGCTGCTCATATCAATATACTGTATGTATCAGAATATTCAGAAATAGAATGGACCCACCTATAGCCGCGATTGCTGTAATAGAATAGACCAATTATCAGCAATAATGCATCGTCCCCATTGTCTTGATCGCGGGCGAAGCCGCGGGTACCTGCTAGTACGGTATAAAGCTCAATGTTGGTTTGTCTGTTATTTATACAAATCTACACTGTTTCACCGATCTGAAACAATATTTGTATACTTACCCTTTGGAACCCTGCGAGTAACACTGTTTACATGAAATTTCGGACAAACTACTCCATTCCCTGCCTGTAGGCCCTTTGACACAAATCTACACCGTTTCACCGATCTGAACCAAAATGAGTTTTCTTACCCTTTGGAAACCTGCGAGTAACACTGTCTACGTGAAATTTCGGACAGATCACTCCATTCCCTATATTTAGGCCCTTTGGCACAAGTCTACATCGTTTCACCGATCTTAACCACACTTAATGTAGCCTACTTACCCATCGAAACCCTGCGGGTAACACTATCCACTTGATACTTTGAACAACTCTCTCCATTCCCTACATTTAGAACAACAGACAAAATGAACTTAAAAAGTACGTTTTAAGGTCCTAGAACCATTCATGTCCGTATAGTGTAACTATAAGAATATTTTAATAAGTCAATTGTTGGCTAGCAATGCGAGCTGCATCACGTCGCCCCTACCAGAATTGCGAAAATATTTACAACTTGCGCTGCTTATAAATTGGAGTCACTGGGAGTAATTATTGCAAGAAGATTTCTTAGGCCCCGTAAAACAGTTATCATCAAGAAAATATTATGCCTCTGTATAAGTGCGACAGTGTTGGTGCAGTACATAGAGGTAATCAGCTGCAATAAGCGTTGGTGCTTTCAAATTTACTTTCATTTATTCAGATCCTTATCCTTGAGCGGTATGTGGCGATAAATGACACTATTGCTACTTCAGGAGCTCCGGACAGCCGAAGTTTTCCAAAGTGCTCTGATTATTTTCCTATGGCTCTATGTGACAAAAGACGACACTATTGATCTCTACTTTTATAACAGCCAATGAGATATAGGCCCTAGGCAGTGTCTTTCTAATCATATTTTTCAATTCGATTGTAAATTACATGTGTCAGTACTGCATTCATTATTGTCATTATCATTACGGGAAAATGACCTGAATGTTACGTCCATTATACTGTACTACTTATCACCCCCACCACCACAAAAAGGTATATTTTTAAAATATGTTTTTCTGTTAATTTAAGTATTATATGCCAGTTTTGTAATAGTATTCATTATCATCCATAAGACAAACAAATCCACCGGGCGAAGCCGGGCACTATTGCTAATAGCGTATAATCTGGATTTCGTCCATCTATCTTCCAGATACAGTATTCCCTACCTAGATGTTATATCATTCAAGGATTAATATCGTTGAGCATAAACTTAGCAGTCTTCCTATGAATAGGCTTGCCAGACGTCCCGGTTTGACCGGGACAGTCCCGGTTTTCAGACAACGTCCCGGTGTCCCGGCCGATTTCCTTCACGTCCCGGAAAAATTAAATTTGATTTTTTAGATGACCAAAAAATTGTAAAGTAATTAATTGTGTAGGATTATTAAGGATAATCATAATACTGTCATTTAATTCTGCACTGTATGAAAAGTAAAACTATAGAAGAGTGATGGTTTTCTAGTGAATAATATTGTCATCGTATCGTCTTGTTTAGCCAACCGTGACTATACGCGATGGGATATTCTCTCTGGGCGAGTCTAGTACTGGGTACTCGCTGCACAGTACACACCCTCGTGCAATAACATTGGACTCGCCCACGTCGGCACTAGGCTTGCGATAGAGATGAAGATGAAACTCAGTCAGTTGTCAGTCCTTGTCAGCGGTGCGTGTTGTGTTAGCGAGCTAGCGCTGTTTTATTTATGTTTTAAGTTAAAAGTTTATTCTTTCTCTGTTAAAATGCCAAAACGGTCGTGTAAATTTACCGATGATTTACAGAATGAATTCCCTTTTTTGAAGAAGGTATGGATGTACTGGTAATCAAGATCAAGACGATAGAGTTAAATGTTCACAATGTAATTCTGAGTTTTCGGTTGCTCATGGTGGTCGATCTGATATAAAAGATCATTTGCAATCGAGTAAACACAAAAAGAGTGTAGTAGCCTATGTGCTGCTAGCTCATCAAAACTGACCAGTTTTTTTTAAGACTGCGAGTTCTAATGACAAAAACTTAGATTTAGCAGAAAAAGAGGCGACCTTTGCTTACCACACAGCAAACCATAGCTTAAGTTTCAATTCCAATTCTTGTTCATCAAAACTAATTTCTAAGTTTTTTGAACCTAAATTCTCACTCGGAAAAACTAAGTGTGAAGCTATAGTTTTAAATGTCATAGCTCCATTAGCCCAGGAAGAGCATAAAGAAGACTTGACCAAGTCAAACTACGTATCTGTAAGTATGGATGCATCAAACAGAAAAGATATAAAACTTGTGCCAATTGTTGTGCGCTACTTTAATCCTAATTCAGGTGTGCAAGTAATGCTGTTAGATTTCAAATCTGTGGAGGGTGAGACATCTGAAATTCTTACAAATCACTTATGCTCTGTCCTGTTGCAAAACGATTTGAACAACAAAGTGGTTGGCTTTTGTGGCGATAACTGGAACACTAACTTTGCTGGTGTGAAAAGAGCAGGGAAAAACTATGTTTTCCATCGACTCAAGAATAGCCTAGGACGGGAAATCAATGGAATCGGATGTGGAGCACACATTGTGCACAACTGTGTGCAAACTGTAGATAGTCTCCCAATCGATATTGAGGCCTTAGTGGTGAAGATTTATAAATACTTCCACATATGCACAGTCCGTGTAACTAAACTTAAATCATGTTGTGAATATGCAAAGATAGAGTACCGTAAACTAATTCAACACGGAAACACTCGGTTTCTATCAATGATGCCGTCACTGGAAAGAATTCTACAGGTGTTTGAAGGTCTGAAAGCGTTCTTTTAGACCAAGAAAAATGCCCATCAACAATAAAAAAAACTTATTTACTGATTCAAAGGGCGAGCTCTACTTGTGGTTTGTCCACGGACAGTTTGCACTATTAACAAAGCCATCCTGGTAATGGAAAAAAATAACACGACAGCTTTTGAGGTTGCTGAAGCTCACAAAGCTCTCAAAAGAAACCTGACAGAAAGAAAGGCCTCAAACTTTATCCCTACGGGTGCAAAGAACATCTACAGGAGTCTAGATGAGAAAGTACGTAACAGTGTGAAAGAAGAATTTGATGGCTTTTATGACAGATGCATTGCATACTTAGAACTCTGGGAGAACAGCTTTGGAAACGCTGAACAGTTGTCATGGGTCAATCTGACGAAAACAGATGCTGTTGATTGGGAAAAAGCCGAAACTTCTGCTAAAATCATCAATAGCAGTCTTCTTGATGAAAATATGAAAATAAACAATGATCAGCTGTTTGACGAAGTTGTGCTTGCTAAGGAGTATTTGCAGTCAAATTGGGAACAGTGGAAGCAAGAAGAGACTACCAGAGACGTGATTATTTCAAGCGAAGAAAAATGGCTAAGGCTGTCTGGTCACTTCAACGAGAATCGCATAGCAGCCCCCAATCTGATCAAAGTGTTGAGTATGCCTTCTGCTTACCAGGGACATCAGCACCAGGAGAGAGTACTTTCTTTGATGAACAACGCATGGACTGATGATAGAGGCTTGATGAAGGAATCTACAGTTAAAGGCTTGATGATTTGTAAAATTAACATTGGATTAGATTGTGAAGATTATTACAACAAAATTAAAACCAAAAAAGACTTCCTAAAAAAGTCCTAGCCAATGAAAAGTACATGTAAATATTGTCCAAGTTTTAGTCAATATTCAAAGTGTTTTTTCTTACTTGTCTATATATATAACAAGATGTTCAGTAAAGAACATATAGCCTACTTTCTCCTAAATTCATGAATATTGTTATAACTCTTTGTCCTTTTCAAGGAGTATGATTGAATGTTGGTTGTAGTAGCTTGTTGAAATACAACGTGCTATAGGGATATTAAACATGGATATGAGGAGCCCTTTGCTAGTGCTACCTCTGTACCAAATTTCGTTCAATTCGGTTTCACCGTGTTTGAATTGATAGGGGGAATCGATTTGCACACATACTTGGCCACCATCTGCAAACTATTGGGCTGATGTTCTTGCAGTTTGGTCAGAATATGTTTCCCACATAAAGATATGGAGTTGCAAAATTTGGTAGAGACTAGATAATTAGGTTGGTCGTAATTACATTTTAGCTTTTAACATTTGGGTGGCCGCGATTACGTTTCCGTCAAGATAGCGGTGATATAAAACATGACACTGAGGTGCCCTTTGCTAGTGCTACCTCTGTACCAAATTTCGTTCATTCGGTTCCACCGTGTTCGAATTAATAGGGGGAATCAATTTTGACATAAAGATGGCCGCCATCCGCAAACTATTAGGCTAATGACCTATTAGATTGGTCAAAGAATGCTCCCTCCATAATGGTATGTAGTTGCAAAGTTTGGTAGAGATCAGATGGTTATGTTAGTCGTAATTTAACTTAAGCTTCGAACATTCGTGTGGCCGCCATTACGTTTCAGTCAAGATGGCGGCGATATAAAACATGACACTGAGGTGCCCCTTGCTAGTGCTACCTCTGTACCAAATTTCGTTGTATTCGGTTTCACCGTGTTTGAATTAATAGGGGGAATTTATTTTCACACAAAGATGGCCGCCATCCGCAAACTATTAGGCAAATGACCTATTCATTAGGTCAAAGGATGCTTCCTCTATAACGGTATGTTGTTGCAAAATTTGGTAGAGATCGGATGATTAGGTTAATCGTAATTTGATTTAAGCTTTGAACATTTGTGTGGCCGCCATTACGTTTCCGTCAAGATGGCGGCGATATAAAACATGGCACTGACGTTCCTTTTGTTAGTACTACCTCTGTGCCAAATTTCGTTCCATTTGGTTGCACCGTGTTCGAATTAATTGGGGGAATCGATTTTCACACAAAGATGGCCGCCATCCGCAAACTATTACGCTGATGACCTATTGGTTTGGTCAAAGAATGCTCCCCCCATAAAGGTATGCTGTTGCAAAATTCGGTAGAGATCGGATGATTAGGTTAGTCGTAATTTGATTTAAGCTTTGAACATTTGTGTGGCCGCCATTACGTTTCCGTCGAGATGGCGGCGATATAAAACATGACACTGAGGTGTCCTTTGCTAGTGCTACCTTTGTACCAAATTTCGTTCAATTCGCATTCACCGTGTTCGAATTGATAGGGGGGGACAGACATTCAGAGTACACACACTCACACACACACAGACACACACACACACACAGACTCACACACACACATACACACACACTCACACACACACACAGACTCACACACACATACACACACACAGACAGACACACTTTTTTCGCTCTGTGTTGATCTCATAAGTCTACTTTCATTTTTTGCAAAAATCGAAAGTAGGCTAAAAATCAATTTTACGTGATAGTTTGTCTGTCTGTGGGTATGTATGTCTCCTATGCGTTCATATACCATTCATCCGATTGCGATGAAACTTGGGTGAGATGTTGAGTACACTCCAGGGAAGGTTTCTGACTTAGTAAATCCTTTTTACAATAGGTAGCGCACGCGTAGATTCAACAAATGAGCGATGACACGCGAAGCGTTTCAACAAAGTCCAGGATGCATTCATATACCATTCGTCCGATAGCTAAAAAAACTTGCGTAAAATGTTGTGTACACTTCAGGGAAATTTTCTGGCTTATTATATCCACTTTACAATAGGCGGCGCACGAGTAGATTCAACAAATGAGCTACGACGCGCGAAGCATTTCAACAAAGTCACGTATGCGTTCATATACCATTCGTCCGTTAGCGAAGAAACTAGGCTGAGATGTTGTGTGCACTCAAGGGAAGGTTTCTGGCTTAGTAAATCCCTTTAAAAATAGGTAGAGCACGAGTAGAATCAACAAATGAGCGACGACGTGCGAAGCGTTTCAACAAAGTCCCGTATTAGGTCATATACCATTCGTCTGATTGTGATAAATGTTTGGTGAATTGTTGTGTAAACTCCAGGGAAGGTTTCTGGCTTAGTAAATCCATTTTACAATACGAAGCGCACGTTTAGATTCAACAAATGAGTGACTACGCGCGAAGCGTTTCGACAACGTCCCGTATACGTTCACATACCACTCATCCGATTGCGATGAAACTTGGGTGAGATGTTGTGTACACTCCAGGGAAGGTTTGTGGCTGAGTACATCCATATTACAATTCGTAGCGCAAGATTAGAATCAACAAATGAGCGACGACACGCGATGCGTTTCAACCAAGTCCCGTATGCATTCATATACCATTCGTCCGATAGCTATGAAACTTGGGTGAGATGTTGTGTACACTTCATGGAAGGTTTCTGGCTTAGTAAATCCACTATACAATAGGCAGCGCACAAATAGATTCAACAAATGAGGAACGACGAGCGAAGCGTTTCTACAAAGTCCCGTACAAGGTCATATACCATTCTGCCGTTAGCGGTGAAACTTGGGTGAAATATGGTGGACACTCCAAGGAAGGTTTCTGGCTTAGTAAATACATTTCACAGTAGGTAGCACACGAGTAGATTCGACAAATGAACGACGACATGCGGAGCGTTTCAATACAGTCCCCTATGTCTTCATATCCCATTAGTCCGATAGCGATGAAACTTGGGTGAGATGTTGTGGACACTTACGTGACGGTTTCTAACTTAGTAAATACATTTTAAGGTAGGTAGCGCACGAGTATATTCAACAAATGAGTGACGGAGAGCGAATCGTTTAAAGAAAATCAGGTATGCGTTCATATACTATTCATCCGATTGCGATGAAACATTGATCAGTTATTGTGTACCCGCCAGGGAAGGGGACTTAGTAAATCCATTTCACAATAAGTAGCGCAAGAGTAGATGCAACAAATGGGTGACGGCGCGCGAAGCGTTTCAACAAAATCCCCTATTGCGTTCATATAACATTCTTCGATTACGATGAAACCTTGATGAGTTATTGTGTACACGCCAGGGAAGGGCTTCGACTTAGTAATACATTTCTCAATAGGTAGCGCTCGAGTAGATTCAACAAATGAGTGACAGCGCACGAATCGTTTAAACAAAACCCCGTATACGTGCATATACAATTCATCCGATTGTGGTGAATCATTGATGAGTGTGTACACACCAGGGAAGGGTTTCGACTTAGTAAATCCATTTCACAACAGGTAGCGTACGAGTAGATTCAACAAATGAGTGACAGCGATGAAACTTTTGAAAGTTGTTGTGCACGCTTCCACGAATGGTTCTAAATTAGAAAATCCATTTTACGATAGCTTAGAGGCAGTTAACATGTTGTGTATCCAAAAGCACTTCAAGAAACAGAATTTCAACGCCAACACTTTCTTTGATTGGCATTGCAACGCATGCCGGGTACAGCTTGTAACTAATAAATATTAACATGTTTCAATTTATAATTGTCATTTATTATCTGTAGCATTAGGAATATACTACCCTCTAAAACTCTAAAAACCAGTCAAGGGTGTGTACCCTTAAATAACCTAGAAGCAGGGGGGGGGGGGGTCCCGGTTGAACATTTTAGATATCTGGCAAGCCTACCTATGAACCATCAACAGCTTATTGATGAGCCCAAACCGTTGAGCAGTGTTCCAACAATGGCCTGACCAGATGATGACGATGGTGACGTACGCGATAATGTGTGTAGTTTGAAGAAATGAGGACACGCCCTTTCAGCGGTAAATAAAGACGATGGTGTTATATTGGAAATAGATTATTCATAACGGTTGGGGAATTGTACGCAATATCCTCCAGCACTACACAGCATAATAGCGTTGTATTGTTTATTCCATAAGATATGTAAAAATGAAAAGCATTTATTACTTTGCCCGGAGAGAAGTTTCAGGCTATAAATCCTGTGTTATAATGCTGAAATAATGATCTATTTATTTATTCCTATAGGTATTGGCTTTTAATGTGTATTCACGTAGTGCTCACCATTTAAACCAAGTAAAGGAGAGAGATGGATTACTGTTCCACAAGATATGTGAATGTGGATTTGAGCGGCGTTAAATCAACTTTATAAATTGCCGGCGTCGCCAATTAAATATTTTCCTATCAACAGTCCATGGAATTCAAGCACTGTTTGTATGAATGAATGTTGTTGTTTGAATGTTCAGTGTTTTAACTGGTTCGATGCAGCTTTCCTAGCCTCCCTGTCATGAGCTAATCGTTTCATCTGTGCATAGCTACATCATAGCTACCCTACATTCGAGGCAATATGTTTGACATATTCTATTGGTCTACATTGTCGTCGACCCATTCTTCCACATCAAAGTTTGCTATTCCAGGGTGACTTAATATGGGCACTACTAACCTATTTCTTTTCTTCATTAGCAGTCGCCAGAAACATCTCTCCTTTCCCATTCGTCTTAATGCCTCTTCTGATGTTCATCATTCTCCTATAACACCACATTTCAAACGCTTCAATTCTCCTCTTTTCTGCTCTGCCAATAGTCCAATTTTCACTTCCTTAGAGTGTCACGCTCCATATAAAGGCTTTCAAAAATGACTTCCTAATACCTAAATCTATATTCGATGTCAACAGATTTATTTTCTGTAGAAATGCTTTCCTTGCTGAACCAACCTACATTTTACGTAGGTATAACCTCTTTGCGTCGTCCAACACTAGTTATTTTGCTTCCTAAGTAGCAGAAGTCTCCTACTATCTTTAACTTTTCACCAGCCAATTTTAATTAAATAGGAGATTCTGAGTTATTTCGACTGCATTCCTTTATTTTTGATTTACATTTATTGATTTTCAACAGAATTTCTTTCCTCAAGACGGTGTCTATAACATATATAAACTTATAAAAATTCTCGGGTGAATCGGCTACGATGACAATATCATCAGAAGTCTCAGAATTGAAATTATTTCTCCTTGAATCTTTACTAACTTCTACTTTACATTTCTGTCTAATTTTCATCATTACTCTTGTTACCGGGTGAGTTAGCCGTGGTCGTTACGGCGTGGCTGCAGGCAGTCGCTCACATCCGGAAGGCGAGGAGGTTCGAATCCCTCCCCCCGCCGGCAACCTTGAAGAAGGTCTTCTGTGGGTTTCCATCTTCCTTCCAGGCAAATGCCGGGGTTGGCCCATAACTTTAGACCACAGACACTACCTTCCAATTCCTCGTCTTTACAAACACATTTTCTTCTCCAGAAAACACTCCACACGCGACGGTACATGTAGCTCACCCCATGGGTGTCCGCATAGAAGCAGCTACAAATTCTGGCGAGCCGAACATGTCCTCGGACATTCCCGGCACTAAAAGTCATGCGCAAAAAAAAACTCCTTTTCAATGTACAGATTGAAAAGGATGGGTGATAAGTTGCAGCCTTGTCTTACACCTTTCTGAATATCAGCTGTAAATAATATAAATTTAAAATACAGTTTCAGAACATAATAATTATGTTTATGTTTTTGGGATTAATATTCAGAATTCCAGTGATATGAGAGTGTATGACTGGACACAATGCAACTGCATGGACAACTATTTCAACGGAATTCAGTTAACCTAGTTTCTGCAATAAACCTGCAAGGACAAACAATCTGTGTGAGGTATAACGAGGTAACCTGTAACATGTGATTCTTCAGGTCAGGTAGCGCTGTAAGTCATGAAATAAGCATAGTTAGCCTAAAGGTCAGTGGATTAGAAGAATAAATGGTTTAGTTACATTCTTCAAACATGTGTAGCAGGCTAATCGGACGCCCTATCAATATGTATTTGTGCACCATAACAACATTTAAAATTGTATTGAGGATACTATGTACTCTTGAGCATGTTTTCATTACTAGGCATCATTATATTAAGCTTTGCTCGTTTTGTGTTAATTTCTAGGGTAAGATACTTGTTGCAATCAAAAAGTAATCTTATATATTAAAATTTATTATGAACTGGATTATAACCATTATGACGAGGTTACAAAATCTGGTAATTTAATACAAAGGAGGAAAATAACATTGTTTTATTCAGTTGTTTTTCAACGAAATGCTTTCAAAGTTTTTCACATTCTGAGAATAGCTAATGTCAGAATGCTAATCAGTTTATTAATATTAGAATAGAATTTTAGAAATCCTATCCCAATTACTTGAACTATTTTTATAATTTTTAATGGATTATAATTTTTTTCTCGTCTTCCTAACATCCGGTGAAAATTATTATAGGTGAACATTATTAAGGTATTTATTCTCAGTATGTGAAGAAATGTAAAGAATATTTGTTTGGAAAACAAATGATATAAATGTTCCTGAAAAGAAGACAATGTTATTTTTTTCTGAATTTTCTTTTGTTACAATTTGTATAAATTGTCCAGATTTTCTAGTCTCAAATTATCATAATCCAGTTCATAATTAGTTACTATTTGCATGTTACAAGAATCTTAGCGATGACCTTACCAGAAAACGGGAAAATGCTTCGTATAATGATGCCTGATTATGTACACAATGTGCATGCTCAGGAGTACACAATATCCTTAAACAAAGTAGATTCCAAAACATTTTCTTCACTCCGAGAGTTCACACGGACTGCCATAGAAACTCACCGATCAATAGAGTATTATATCAGTATAATAAAGTTCATTATCTTGATATTTTCAGTATGTCAGGAAAACCAGTTTGCTGCGTCTTGTGATAAACCGCAAGATGTCTTGTAATATATTGTACTTTATTAAATTCAGCCTTTTATTTCCTTCTCATACCTAACACTTCTTCCCCTTCGTCTTCTTTTCCACGTGCATCTCTATTTATATTGAACCCGCTGAGCTATGGTTCATGTGATATTTTTTTTTATGACAGAGCATTTATGAGGGGATGTTGTACTTTTGAACACACCCAGGAAGCCACGTGAAGCTGAGAGATCACGCGATACTTTGAAGTAGCGGTGAATCGCACTTTTGACTTTGGTGTAAACTGCTAATTATTATCTGAGGTCTTATTAATTATTTTTACCTTTCCTACGAGACTCAGAATATTCCATTTCGTCATGCTGCATTATTAAAACATTTTGGAGAATGTTTATTTTTACTTTAGGTAAGGTAATACCCTTGCAGATACGCAAAAAGGAACGTAAGTAGTCGCTCAACGTTTTCGTTTTGACGACCTACTTTCTAGAGACACCCAGTACCGGAGCACTGCGTCTTGAGAATCCGCCTTGTGTAGGCGTGGAATTACATTTGTCCTACGAGACGTAGAAGAATATCCGCTGTTTAGCGTTAAAAGTGATTATAAGGTGCCATCGAGCAAGCAAATACTAATATTCACTGTCGATGAAGTCCAGTGAATTAAATAAGAAGCTTGGGAAATAATTATTGGCAAGTATAGTGTATTGCACAACATTGCTGTGACATCACATATTACCCACGCGTATGTGGAGGGCAGATGCCTAGTGGAAATATACAGGTAATAGTGTTACAATTATCCTGAATAAGTGTGATTATAATAGTATGAGATATTTAAATTGCCAAAGTGGAAATTTCATCTTTGAAACGTCGTATAATTCACGGATGCTGCGTGATACAAAAGTAGCGTCACTAGCACGTGCAGCATTATAAAATAGTATTAGCTCACATGCTAATCCACATCTGCAAGATTAAGGCTGTGTCGTATTTTATAATTGAAGCCTATAATAGTCACGACGGACATTATAATTTTGGAAGTGAGAGGATGAATAATCACGCAACTTATTTCGCTACCCACGTGATTGGACTTTTATTCACCATGGTTGAAGCAGTCACCATGGGCTAATACCATCCCAGTATGGGGGGGTGACGTTTCTACAGGAACCAGCATGATGGTGGAACTTCCAGAACGATGAACGAGAGGGAAGGAGCCAAAATGCCATTTCCAGGCATATCCACGAAGATGTCGACAGGGACAAATCGAACCCTGGTCTTTGGGGGAGTCCAGATGGGAGTCCTGATGAGGAGGATACCGATCCAGAGAGCCAGAGAGGTTTATGTACAACCCTTGTTGTGGAATAGAGAGCTGAGTGAGAGCTCCTCCATTTCGTGAGTTTTTGTCACACCCCTTCTTTGTTCTAGTTTCTGGTGGTATAGTAGTTTTAATGTAGTTTGTGAATCAACCACACTCAGTGTCAGCCATTTTTGTAGGTAGGGATGTAACTAGATTAGTTAGATGTCATTTATTTCAGTTTAGAGTGAGACACCCTTGGGGTCAGACATTTTGGTCAGCCCTGGTGCAGCTTGGTGAACGTCGTGGAACGTCAATGCCTACCTTTTTGCTGAACCTGATCGTAGTCATTTTGAGGCTATTTTGTTCAACCCTACTTGGGGTAATTTTCAAGTCTTTGCTGACTGTAGTTATGGCAATCAGATGCCTTGGTTATTAATTGACTGCATTCTTCGCAGCCATCCTTTGTTACACCCCTGACTGTCGTTAGAACGGTCGTATCATTTAGGTAGTCGACAGTAACTACCAGTTTGTAAATGCATTATATTTCATTTTGAATAAGCTCAGAAGCTATTCTTGGTCATGTTTGAACCTAACAACTAGAAGGAATGTTTCGTTGCCTAGCATCGAACGCGGTTCCCAACGTATCATTAAGCAGATCTAGTGTGTGAATCTGTGCAACATTTATCATATTTTTCTTGTGTCGTGTGAGACACGTTTTTATTTGATGTTCTAGCAACTACTGAGTTGCATTTTTAAAGCAAAGAGCTTCAGTTATTGTAAGTTTACTTTCATTTAAACGTCTTTGGTAGAAAGACGGAAGTGTATTACTATACTCAGATTTATAGCGTGCGTTTGATACACGGACTCTGTAGAGATCCGTAACATATGGTAAAGTTTTTTATGAACCGGCCAAGTGCAGGTTTTGTATTGATTAAATCGCCGGCCTTGAATAAACTGGTTATGTAACCCAGTGACCTAGAGCACGCCTGCTTCATTGTGAGACAAAGCTACTATAGACGAGGACAGAGTACAATTTGTATTCGCTTTTCCTTTCATTGCTACTTTGCTTATGGAAATCAGTTTCCACTCTTGTATTTGATCACTTGTTTTATGGATCGGTTTTTGTTAGTTTAACGCTCTGTTGCGTGTATTGTCGTATGACAGGTACAGTTATGTAAGGTTTTCTATAGGATGGTGAAGTCTACCCTGTTATAGCAGGATGTTATTGTATGCTTTGTCCGGGGATGATCCCGTTGACCAGATGTTACTGGAAGGTAACTGTTGTACAGGCCTATCCCAGAGTTATTGAACGCGAGCTTAGCGCCGCTGGTAACCCGTGTTATTGTGTGTCCGAGTTGTTATACTCGTTGATTATATTCCGACTGTTGAGTCGAGGCTTTTTGGTGGAGAATGATCTCAGTTGGAGACACTCCGTGCCCAGGCTATTGTCAATGTTATTCGCCATAAACCTACGATAATCCTATAAACCGACATTCTAATAATAAAATGCATAATTGTTGTAAAACAAGCCTAACTAACGATTCTTTCTATCTAACTTTGTTCTTTGCATTCTGGAACTGTTGACATAGCCGTGCAGTTGAAGATAATTTCCTTGTGAGGAAATGACTAGGTCAGTTGACATTTTTGTAGCGACCTGAAGCATGTGCGAACCTAGAGTTCGTAGCTTGCGGAGCTCAGGCCATGCGATGTCAGACGTGGTCTCAACTGCGCATTCGTCACCGTAACTATACACATTAGATGACTATGGTTTACAAAGAGTAAACCAAGGTGTAGGCAGGAATTTTTAATAAAACTACTGTGTCTATTTCGTTATTAATTTATGATGTCAAGTGTATTAAACCCTACATGTTACTTTATTGTGTGCTGTTGGCACATAGTTATTAAGCATAATTAAATTGTTTGTTTTTCATGGCTGTACACTTAGCTTTTGGATGTAATTGTTTTCTTTTACGGACGTCATCGCCGTAAATTTTGTTAATTGATAGGACTTAGCTAGTTGAATTAATGTTAAATTTAAATGTCGAAATGGTACCATCCTAACCTAGATTTGTTTTGCTACCCTGTTAAATGTAAATTCAGATATTAGCTTGATCTTGTAACTTGAACTAGGGACTTGCGTCGTGCCATATTCCTAGCGTTGCTGTTGTTGCTTTATCATTGTGAGTTAGATCTTTCGCGAGGGTTTTCAGTAACTTCTCAGGTAGGGGACCTGTTCTTTATCTTAGTTTATTTATTAATTTGCGGACTAGCCGATTATAACCCTCCGAACTAGGCTAGGGGCTTGTGAATTTTAATAAATTTTCACGGTGTTTTACATGAGTCTAGATGTTTATTTTCTCAGTCTAGTTTTAAGGTGAACCTTTCCTTAGGCGGTCTATGACCATCGTCACCATGTACCACGATCCCTGTGGACTACGGACTCTCGTGCCGCTTTAGCCTTTTTGGAAGGTCACCTGATCCTCACGGTACTTTTTATTCGATTTATGTGTCGTTAGTTGAGTCATCGTGGTTGTTGACATCAACTAAACGGTCACATAAAATGGCGCACAACGTTGTGGGCTTGACTTGGACGACATAAAATGGCGCCCAACTCATGTGCCGACGTTAACGTGGTGACCCTCAGTACCATGTTATTTTTTTTTGAGGATCCTAATGTTGATTAATGGTAAATTGACAGGACTGGGACGAACTTAGAAAGTCGTACTGCAGATCAATTGACCGCATGGCATTCATGTTTGATAGAAGTCCATGGGGTGAGGCTTTAGTGTTGAATAAATGAAGGATAGGATTTTCTTTGATGATGCCTCATCCTAAGTAAATGTAATACTTTGCTTTGCTCACCGTTGTCTTTGTAAATGTAGAAGCACTTAGTTTGCATTCTCCAGCTGTACTCGTGATATTTATATAAATGAAGCAAGCTTTATACCACCAAGTAACTAATCATAGCTGTAAGTTCCAGTAGAAATTGATCCCCCACTTTCTCATATATTTCTTATCTATGGATGAGGAAACTATTCGTCGTGTGTTTGGAGAGATGATGGCAGGTGTGAATGCCAATCTTCAACAGAATACTCAGGCTGTAAATACTGTAAGTGGTCATGTGGACCAGGTTAGACAGGACTTAGAGATTAACACTCAGTCTATGAACAATGTAAGACTGGACTTAGAGATTAACACTCAGTCTATAAACAATGTAAGACAGGACTTAGAGATTAACACTCACTCTGTAAATAATGTTAGGGCTGATTTAACTCAAGTCAGGGCAGACATGGACACATATAGGATCGAAGCGAGAAATGATCTGACGACAGGTTTAGCAGCTGTTAGGGTTGATGTCATACGACACCATCAGGAGGCTAACCAGCGCGTAGATTGCTTAACCGACCAGATGAATAGAGCTAGGGAGGAGGTGCAAAACCGATTGGAGGAGCACACAGCTCAAATTCAGACAACCTTGAATAAATTCCAGATAGACATGAGAGCAGATCTGGAACATACCAGGGAAGAATTCGGGACTCGACTAGATCACGTCGAGGGATTTATCGGAAATGTGAAGAAGGACATGGCAACCATGAACGTTGGTTTAATCTTGATGAGAGGAGCTGCCAATGCCGTTAATAACAACGTGAAGACTATCGTTGATGGCATGATGGAGATTAAAGAGGAACTTAACACCAACAGGAGAAACATTTCTGAATTGACGGAAACCGTAGCCAGTCTACGTGAGACAGTTGATGTTCATCATGAGGAACACAAAATTGACCTCATGTTATTGAGAGGTGACCTCAACGAACACGAAGCTACAGTCGAGGCTAAGGTAGCCGAGGTTAGAGACGATGTGGGTAAAATCCAAGAAAATATGTCCAGAGTTGAAGGAGATATCGATTCCTTACAAAAGAGATTTGAGGAAGTCGCGGTAACCGAGAGGTTAGACCTCAGTTATAACCTTAGGACGGCCATACGCGAGGTAGACACAAACCTCAAGGGAAAGGTTGACAGGATCGAGCTGCAATTGAACGACTTAGGCAACAAAGTCGCAGCCAGAACCATCCCATGTCTTGAAGTAATAGAAAGACGCCTGGACAGACTCGAGACGACTCCAAGAGAGAGACACGTACACCCACAGATGGGAGAATCTCAGGAAACGCCTATATCTCAATCAGGAGGAATGATGCCTACCCATTTCCAACCCAGCGCGCCTATGGAATCGCAACCGTCACAATTCACTAATTTAGCGCAAGGTCAGACCTTGAACTTTAACGCTCACCCGTTTCAACCAGCATCTAATCGAATTAGTCATGAGACTAACACTCCTACGCAGAGTTACATGCAAAATACTTTCAGACCCGCGAATACGCAGGGAAATGTCACCATAATTCGTTCAAGAGAGGAGCAACCAGCTCGCTTCTCGGGAACTGGGAGCGGTGTTACTCCAGTGGAATTCCTAGCAAATGTCGAAAGCTACTTACGTGATACTATGGTAACTCCAGAGAGGGAACTAAAAGTTATAGAGCGACTGCTTGAGGGACAAGCCGGTACCTGGTTCAGAGCATTCCGATACTCATTCACAGGCTACCAAGACTTTAAGGAAGCGTTATTAAGAACATATTGGTCGAGCGACATCCAGCAGAGCATCCGAGCTGAGATGTACACTCGAAGGTACAGTTCCAATACACCTACTCGTTATGCGAATTACTTCGCAATACAGCTCGCGAAGCTCCGTTGTCTTCAGCCTCCATTGTCCGAGCAAGATTTGGTGAACACAATTGTTTGGCAGTACCCTGCGGATGTACAACGTGTGTTAATCGCTGCAGGGGCATCCACTTTCCAGCAGTGTGACCAGATACTGCGAAGGTTGGACGCTAACACAGAACAGTTTCCTACACACCGTCAGCAGAAGGCTGATAGGCGCGAGGATAGACATATGAATCTGACGACTGTTGATAAAGTGAGCCAGACGCCACAACAAACACAAACCACAGAGGATTCTGGGCGACGTGATAACAATTACAGTTATAACAGGAGAGAATGGAACAACACTCCGTATACTCGAAATCAACATGATGACCGGCGAAGTCATTGGGACCGGCGATTCGACCGAAGGACGGACGACAACCGACGTCATGAAAACAACCGCCGAGGGAATGAAGGAAGAAATCAGCAACACGGACGTATCCGTAGAGACTATCGATATAGTGGGGGTTACGACAGAAATCGAGACCCTAGAAACCAGCCAGACAGGGATTGGAAAGGAAGAGCGCGGGAGAGCCGTGAGTACCTCCAACAATTGAGGGAATTGCAGATCCAAGAAGAGGGAGAACGGAACCCTACTTCGAGGGAAAATAGACATTCGGCGCAGGAGACGGAGCAGAACCAGCCCAGTACTTCTCGCCATGACAGAAAAAAAAACTCCGAAAAATCAATAGATTCTTGTTTGGTTGAGCACCGAGTAACTGCCTCTATATTACTCTGGGAGCCAATCCAAGAAGACTTGTTGGACGAACGACGAACGACGAACCACAATTATGAATTAACACGTCTACCCAAGATTGTAGCCACCTTGAATGAAGTCAGTGTAGTCATACTCATCGATACTGGAGCGATGATTAGTGTAATTTCCGCCGATTGCCATGCCAGACTTAGAGCAAACTCTGAGGTGACGGAGTTGCCCATTTCAGCTATAAGAGTCAGAGGTGTCATACCTGACCGCGTTGTAACGTGCAAAATCCAGATTTTGTGTACTGTGCAGATTTCGAGCCACGTGTACTTGCACGAATTTCTCGTAATGAAGGGCCTGCATCATGATGCCATTTTAGGCGCAGACTTCATTAGAAAATATGATGGAATCATTGACATGGGACGGAATACGGTAGAGTTCAAGCCGAACGAACCCATTCAGATGAGCCTAATTGAAGAAGAACCGGAATTCCTATCCGAAGTAGACGTAGTCGAAGCATTAAAGGGCAAGGAAATTGAGGCGACACTAGATGCCGACGAAGGGGCAGAATCGTTATCAGCACCCACACATGAGGATCTTGAGGCAATACTGAACGAATACCGAGATATATTCGACACCACACCTGGTGAGATATTAGACTACGAGTATGATCTTGTATTACTGGACGATTCCCCATTCCAGAAAAGGATCTATCCGATTCCCGAGAAACATCTCGAAGAAGCTGCTAAGAAGATCCATGAGATGGAAGCGGCAGGTACAATCAAGAAATCACCGACTCCTTTCTTGAATCCCATAATACCTGTGGTTAAGGTAGATGGAAGCTTGAGACTTTGTCTTGATGCCAGAGCCTTGAATGAACGCCTAGCTCCTGAGCACGACAGACCGCCCAAGATTAGGGACATTCTCAGGAAGTTCAAAGGAAAAAGGATATTTTCATCATTAGACTTGGTTCAGTCTTATTACCATATCAGATTATCTGAGCATACTCAGAAATATACTGGATTCTTGTTTGATCAGACTACTTATGTATTCCAAAAACTACCATTTGGATTGAAAAATGCCGGAGCCGCATTAATCAGAGCACTTGATGCCAAGCTGACTCATGAAGTGAAGCAGAAAGTAATATGTTATGTGGATGACATAATCATAGCTTCGGGAACAGAAGAAGAGCATTTAAAGACATTGTGCCTTGTTTTTGAGAATCTCCGACAGGCAAATTTTAAGGTCAAGTTTGACAAGTGTCGATTTTTTCAGGAAGAAGTGAAATTCGTAGGACACATAATCAATGGAGAAGGATATAGACCGAATCCAGCAAAGATTAGAACTGTTGCTGCATTTCCAACACCAACCCGTGTGAAACACGTGAGACAATTCTTAGGAATTCTCCAATTCTTTGCTGCTCATTGTGAGAAGTATTCCGAAACTGTTGCACCACTGCAAGGATTATTGAAAAAGAACTGCAGGTGGAACTGGAATGATGAATGCGAGATAGCTTTCAGGAGAGCTAAACAGATGCTTGTGGACTCAATTCAGTTAGAATATCCAGATTACTCTCGGAACTTTATTCTAGAAACTGATGCATCTGCCATTGGTATTGGAGCCATTTTACTGCAAGAAGATGATGAGAAGAAACGTCATTACATCGCTTTCTTAAGCCGACGTTTAAGAGCACATGAATCTCACTACTTCACGACCGAGATAGAAGCACTTGCAATTGTTTACGCACTTGAATACTGGCAGAAACTTCTGTTAGGTCATAGGATTATTGTGAGAACCGATCATCATGCGTTGACCTTCATCTTGAGAACAAGACTGGCAAGCGACAGGATCACACGTTGGACGCTGTTTCTCCAACAGTTCGATTTGGAAATAGTTTATCGACCAGGCAGAGAGAATGTGTTGGCCGACATCCTCAGCCGGAATCCTGAAGCTACTGTTAATGCCATAGACATCGAGGGAGAATGCGAGGAACACCTTCGCCGATTTCGTCATTTACCTGAAGGACAGCGACGTGAGGAGGAACTCAGACATATTATCCGTTTCCTAGAACGAAGAATGGATCCACAGGATGATCATTATGCAAGGATTGCTGCTGTTGCAGATGATTATTTGATTTATCATCGTGTCTTATACAAGTTTGTAGACGAGGACCACACTCAACTGCGTGCAGTTATTCCTAGGAGATACCAAGAATCTGTTATTCTTATGGTACATTTATCCATTGGACATGGTGGAACAGACAAAACCATTGCAACTATCAAGGAGTCTTTCACATGGAAAGGGTTAGGAGCCACCGTTAGACAGTGTTTACGTGCTTGCGACGCATGCCAGCGGAACAAATACACGTCACACTTGCTGAAGGAACAACCTAGACCAATACTACCAACTCAACCTAGAGAGTTGTATGCACAGGACCTGTATGGCCCAATACCTAAGGCTCGTCGTGGGAATCGATACATCGTTGTAACGGTGGATGTGTTCACGAAATATACGATGCTTCATCCAATTCAAAAAGCTACTGCACATCAGATTATTCAGAGGATTAGACGTCAAGTGATACCGGAGGCAGGAAAGCCATAATTCTTGTTGACTGATCACGGATCACAGTACACCTCAGCAGAATTTGCCAATGCCATGAATGAGCTTGAAATAGGTCATGTTTTATCATCTATTCGACATCCAGAGAGCAACCCAGCAGAATGCGTGATGTCTATTATCGCAAAATTCTGTCGATTATATTGTCAAGAAGAACACTGGCGATGGACTGAAGTCCTTGTTATTATGGCAAAATGTATTAATTCAACAGTACATGAAAGCACTGGTCAAATACCTATGGTCTTGCATTTGAACCAGATGCCGCTGAGAATATGGGATCGTGTGATTGTAAATCCACCTTGTTTACAACCATCACATGCCAGCAGACTTTTAGCTGCAAGAGAGACTATGGACAGACAAGCTGCCAAGCGCTTGAGAAGAACTAGACGCCAGAGGGTTAGAGAACCACTAGTAGAAGGAGACCTTATCCTTATAAGGAGACCCGGAATTTCTAGTCCTATAGACCGCATATATGGGAAATTTCTATCCTTGTATTATGGCCCTAGTCGTATCCGACAGTCTTTAAACAATGGAAGTTATGTGATAGAGGACATTAGGACAGGAGAACGCATTGGAACCTTTAATGCAGCCAATCTAAAAAAATATCACTCTTGAATGAATTTCAAAGCAAATAAAAATGTTATCCCAACATTTTATTTGAAACGACAGAGAGGCAGATGAACCCGCTGAGCTATGGTTCATGTGATATTTTTTTTTATGACAGAGCATTTATGAGGGGATGTTGTACTTTTGAACACACCCAGGAAGCCACGTGAAGCTGAGAGATCACGCGATACTTTGAAGTAGCGGTGAATCGCACTTTTGACTTTGGTGTAAACTGCTAATTATTATCTGAGGTCTTATTAATTATTTTTACCTTTCCTGCGAGACTCAGAATATTCCATTTCGTCATGCTGCATTATTAAAACATTTTGGAGAATGTTTATTTTTACTTTAGGTAAGGTAATACCCTTGCAGATACGCAAAAAGGAACGTAAGTAGTCGCTCAACGTTTTCGTTTTGACGACCTACTTTCTAGAGACACCCAGTACCGGAGCACTGCGTCTTGAGAATCCGCCTTGTGTAGGCGTGGAATTACATTTGTCCTACGAGACGTAGAAGAATATCCGCTGTTTAGCGTTAAAAGTGATTATAAGGTGCCATCGAGCAAGCAAATACTAATATTCACTGTCGATGAAGTCCAGTGAATTAAATAAGAAGCTTGGGAAATAATTATTGGCAAGTATAGTGTATTGCACAACATTGCTGTGACATCACATATTACCCACGCGTATGTGGAGGGCAGATGCCTAGTGGAAATATACAGGTAATAGTGTTACAATTATCCTGAATAAGTGTGATTATAATAGTATGAGATATTTAAATTGCCAAAGTGGAAATTTCATCTTTGAAACGTCGTATAATTCACGGATGCTGCGTGATACAAAAGTAGCGTCACTAGCACGTGCAGCATTATAAAATAGTATTAGCTCACATGCTAATCCACATCTGCAAGATTAAGGCTGTGTCGTATTTTATAATTGAAGCCTATAATAGTCACGACGGACATTATAATTTTGGAAGTGAGAGGATGAATAATCACGCAACTTATTTCGCTACCCACGTGATTGGACTTTTATTCACCATGGTTGAAGCAGTCACCATGGGCTAATACCATCCCAGTATGGGGGGGGGGGTGACGTTTATACAGGAACCAGCATGATGGTGGAACTTCCAGAACGATGAACGAGAGGGAAGGAGCCAAAATGCCATTTCCAGGCATATCCACGAAGATGTCGACAGGGGCAAATCGAACCCTGGTCTTTGGGGGAGTCCAGATGGGAGTCCTGATGAGGAGGATACCGATCCAGAGAGCCAGAGAGGTTTATGTACAACCCTTGTTGTGGAATAGAGAGCTGAGTGAGAGCTCCTCCATTTCGTGAGTTTTTGTCACACCCCTTCTTTGTTCTAGTTTCTGGTGGTATAGTAGTTTTAATGTAGTTTGTGAATCAACCACACTCAGTGTCAGCCATTTTTGTAGGTAGGGATGTAACTAGATTAGTTAGATGTCATTTATTTCAGTTTAGAGTGAGACACCCTTGGGGTCAGACATTTTGGTCAGCCCTGGTGCAGCTTGGTGAACGTCGTGGAACGTCAATGCCTACCTTTTTGCTGAACCTGATCGTAGTCATTTTGAGGCTATTTTGTTCAACCCTACTTGGGGTAATTTTCAAGTCTTTGCTGACTGTAGTTATGGCAATCAGATGCCTTGGTTATTAATTGACTGCATTCTTCGCAGCCATCCTTCGTTACACCCCTGACTGTCGTTAGAACGGTCGTATCATTTAGGTAGTCGACAGTAACTACCAGTTTGTAAATGCATTATATTTCATTTTGAATAAGCTCAGAAGCTATTCTTGGTCATGTTTGAACCTAACAACTAGAAGGAATGTTTCGTTGCCTAGCATCGAACGCGGTTCCCAACGTATCATTAAGCAGATCTAGTGTGTGAATCTGTGCCACATTTATCATATTTTTCTTGTGTCGTGTGAGACACGTTTTTATTTGATGTTCTAGCAACTACTGAGTTGCATTTTTAAAGCAAAGAGCTTCAGTTATTGTAAGTTTACTTTCATTTAGACGTCTTTGGTAGAAAGACGGAAGTGTATTACTATACTCAGATTTATAGCGTGCGTTTGATACACGGACTCTGTAGAGATCCGTAACATATGGTAAAGTTTTTTATGAACCGGCCAAGTGCAGGTTTTGTATTGATTAAATCGCCGGCCTTGAATAAACTGGTTATGTAACCCAGTGACCTAGAGCACGCCTGCTTCATTGTGAGACAAAGCTACTATAGACGAGGACAGAGTACAATTTGTATTCGCTTTTCCTTTCATTGCTACTTTGCTTATGGAAATCAGTTTCCACTCTTGTATTTGATCACTTGTTTTATGGATCGGTTTTTGTTAGTTTAACGCTCTGTTGCGTGTATTGTTGTATGACAGGTACAGTTATGTAAGGTTTTCTATAGGATGGTGAAGTCTACCCTGTTATAGCAGGATGTTATTGTATGCCTTGTCCGGGGATGATCCCGTTGACCAGATGTTACTGGAAGGTAACTGTTGTACAGGCCTATCCCAGAGTTATTGAACGCGAGCTTAGCGCCGCTGGTAACCCGTGTTATTGTGTGTCCGAGTTGTTATACTCGTTGATTATATTCCGACTGTTGAGTCGAGGCTTTTTGGTGGAGAATGATCTCAGTTGGAGACACTCCGTGCCCAGGCTATTGTCAATGTTATTCGCCATAAACCTACGATAATCCTATAAACCGACATTCTAATAATAAAATGCATAATTGTTGTAAAACAAGCCTAACTAACGATTCTTTCTATCTAACTTTGTTCTTTGCATTCTGGAACTGTTGACATAGCCGTGCAGTTGAAGATAATTTCCTCGTGAGGAAATGACTAGGACAGTTGACATTTTTGTAGCGACCTGAAGCATGTGCGAACCTAGAGTTCGTAGCTTGTGGAGCTCAGGCCATGCGATGTCAGACGTGGTCTCAACTGCGCATTCGTCACCGTAACTATACACATTAGATGACTATGGTTTACAAAGAGTAAACCAAGGTGTAGGCAGGAATTTTTAATAAAACTACTGTGTCTATTTCGTTATTAATTTATGATGTCAAGTGTATTAAACCCTACATGTTACTTTATTGTGTGCTGTTGGCACATAGTTATTAAGCATAATTAAATTGTTTGTTTTTCATGGCTGTACACTTAGCTTTTGGATGTAATTGTTTTCTTTTACGGACGTCATCGCCGTAAATTTTGTTAATTGATAGGACTTAGCTAGTTGAATTAATGTTAAATTTAAATGTCGAAATGGTACCATCCTAACCTAGATTTGTTTTGCTACCCTGTTAAATGTAAATTCAGATATTAGCTTGATCTTGTAACTTGAACTAGGGACTTGCGTCGTGCCATATTCCTAGCGTTGCTGTTGTTGCTTTATCATTGTGAGTTAGATCTTTCGCGAGGGTTTTCAGTAACTTCTCAGGTAGGGGACCTGTTCTTTATCTTAGTTTATTTATTAATTTGCGGACTAGCCGATTATAACCCTCCGAACTAGGCTAGGGGCTTGTGAATTTTAATAAATTTTCACGGTGTTTTACATGAGTCTGGATGTTAATTTTATCAGTCTAGTTTTAAGGTGAACCTTTCCTTAGGCGGTCTATGACCATCGTCACCATGTACCACGATCCCTGTGGACTACGGACTCTCGTGCCGCTTTAGCCTTTTTGGAAGGTCACCTGATCTTCACGGTACTTTTTATTCGATTTATGTGTCGTTAGTTGAGTCATCGTGGTTGTTGACATCAACTAAACGGTCACAATATGTTGGTGCATATTGTCATATTCTAGTAGTGAGCATTGCAATTTGGGCTTCCTATAACGTTGACAACAGGGATAAATAAATACATAAATAAATAAATACATTTTTAATTAATTAATTAAACAAATCAATCAATAATTCTCTAAACAGTATAAAACAAAGTCCCCGATTTTTTTTATGTACCGGTAATCCAGAGAACCATTGGATAGATTTTGATGCGGTTTTCACCATTCTGTAAAGTATTTCTCTAGGAAAGTTTTTGTAGAAAAACATGCATTTATGACTAAAGGTAGCCGAGCAGCAACTATTTCAGTGAATCAGGTCGAATGAAAACCTGCTGTCCCACAGTGGGGCAAGAGTGTCTCAAATGCAGCACTAATTAAAAGACTGGAAATGGTCGTATGATGATATTTTTGGTATAACAGAACAATAGAAGATTTGCTCTACCATGTTGAAACACGTTGTGACCTTGACCACACTGCGTCTCGCTTGGGGAGCCCACAGTAGTTGAGATATTGCAGAGCAGATAAGTCGTGTTTTCGATTTTTTTTTTTCATTATTTCGCCATGGAACCTTCGTGTGCAGGTATATAATGATATTTTTAGTTGTTATATAGTAAAATTTGTGAGTAAGAAAAATCTTTCTTTAAACGGATGCTTATATTTACCATCTCGAGATATAAGAAGGTGAATAGTTATGTTCCAAGGCAGTTCGAGCATGCATTGTTGATTTTTCTAGTGGTTGTGGCCTCTATATTGTAGATCAGTTTAGTTTTGCTGCTACGGTTTGCTACTTTTTTCTAAATGACAATAAAATCAAGAACAGAGAAAATCGGAGGGCGTCGTATAAAATCTTGCCTTGGTTTATTTCAGATGAAAATCCACAGCCTGAATCCAGTCGACTGACCGGGTCAGGGAATGGAATGAATGAAGCCCCATCTAGCGGCGAGGTATTTCAGGTACCAGCTCAAATAAAATGTTGATCACAAGGAGAAAATTTCTGGAAATCATGAAAAATTTAGAGTTTATGCCTATAGCCCGGCAAGATATTTCGTTCAGAAATACCCATGGTTCAACATGCTTCTTATAGGAAAATTAACATAGGAAGCACCGGAAGCACGTAATAAGGACTTCAAAAATTGCCGGGTAAATTATTCCAGAAAATGTAGACGGCAGAAAACAAATGCCGATATTTTAAATTACTTTTTGGTGAGTTATGATCCACTTATCACCAGCAAGAGGAAACTTAAAAAAAAACTTCAAGGCCTTCCGAAAGAAGCATTAGATTTATTAAAATTACCATTCATATCTACAATTAGTCCCAGGAGTCGGGATGATGATGATGATTATGATGATGATGAACCGAGTGATAGTAGTGATTGAGACAACTTTAACTAGTTCTGTGGATTCATGTGATTTCAGTTGCTTTATAATAATTATTTTACTACAGATAATTTTTACATTGTTAGCCTACTTTCGATTTTTGCAAAAAATGAAAGTAGACTTATGAGATCAACACAGGGCGAAAAAAGTGTGTCTGTCTGTGTGTGTGTATGTGTGTGTGTGAGTCTGTGTGTGTGTGTGTGAGTGTGTGTACTCTGAATGTCTGTCCCCCCCTATCAATTCGAACACGGTGAATGCGAATTGAACGAAATTTGGTACAAAGGTAGCACTAGCAAAGGACACCTCAGTGTCATGTTTTATACCGCCGCCATCTTTACTAAAACTGAATGGCGGCCACTCAAACGTTCAAAACGTAAAATCAAATAACGACTAACCAAATCATCCAATCTCTACCAAATTTGGTAACAACATACCTTCGTATAGGATGCGTCTTGTGACCAAACTACAAGGTCGTCCGCCATACCATTTCAGGATGGCGGCCGTGCGAATTATGCAAACTTTATAATCCATATCATGGGACCCACCAGTTCCGATTATCGAGCCGAGAATCGTTTTAACTGTTCTAAAGGAAGAGGCACGTACGAAATTAAAAGTTTATTTTGTAATACTATAGTGCAGACGTGATTTTAAAAAGCTCAGCTGATTCATTAATAAGACAAGATGGCAGCGGATATCTTGTGCCTGACTTATATTTCACTAATTTGAGTATTCCATGCAATATAGCGTACTGAAACAAAATAAATAAACTTTGTATGAAATGCTTTATATATAAATAATATACTTCAGTGATGAAATCGTTTAGTATAAATCATTATTTGCTAACAAGTTCTATGTAAGTCATTTTATATGGATCAATGTTCGTTGGCACAAATGGCTCAGTGGTCAAGCGTTAGTCTGTCCTTCATATGCCTATGGTTCAAACCCCATCAGAGATATGTTTTTTGCTTGACATTTTACATATTTGTTGCTTTGTAATGACTCAGACGTTTTAAAATTAAGCGTTATATTGTGCATATTACGGTGCAAAACATATACTTAATTAAAACATAATTCGCCAGCAGATTTAATCGAGATATCTAGCTGACAAAAAGGTAACAGATTTTATTGAAAAGTTTCTTCTTCTGGCCGCTAGAATGCACTCGCTTTGTTAGGATTATATTGTTCGATATTTCACAACTAGATATCACGACTAGTTTTTATATTTATTGTTTCTTGAGTACTGAGACGTTATAAAATAAAGCTTTATATGGTGCTTTTTGCAATGGAAATTATATATTAAAAAAAACGACATTCTCCACTGGAGTGACATCTTCCAGCCTTCAGTTGTACTATGCAGAAACTATAGATTCGAGCAGCGCTCTATACCGGCCAGTTAGTGAACCCAGTCTTAACGACTGCTAGGAGTAATAAGACAGTAACATTCGTTTATTCCTTGTGCACAGAGGCGTTGTTGATAATCTCAAAACTTGCAATATGGATGATTTGGAGATGGATTATTTTTGAGGCGTGCAGATGTAGAGGACGCGGACCTGAGACCTAAGTCGAGACCCTTAACACACGGTGAACTAGATGGAGCACCGACCATCCAATGACTACACTTTTCGAGTAGAGGTTGTAAAATAAAATAAAATTTAATATCAAAAAACAAGACATAGCAAAAGGGGACGTGAGGAGTGCATGAAATGGTAAGATGAGGGATGATGGGCCTGTAATAAAATATGTACATGGTATTATAAAACAGTAAAACAATAAAACGTAAAACACACAATAAAGATCTATAAAAGGAGAATGTCGACTACGAGGAGAATGCCTAAGTCGCTGGAGATCGTTCAGTAGAGGGGAAGAAATTAACGATAGTGTTAATAGTGCGTTTCGTTCCACCACAGGCTGACTACTAGAAGGTAGTCAGAAGCATCATTCTTAGAAGTACATGAAATCGTATCTCCCACGAACTGTCTACCCGACCACCCTTACATTAAACTGTATGTCACGCCAAGCTACCCAAAGAAACAACCAACAACAGCAACGATCCTTAAATGACCGGTCAATAAACACAGAATAATTACACAACTTCACAAGGCGCTACACTTCACATGACATGCCGTGACATACAAACTCAGCAAATAAACATAGATCAGTTCAGTTAAAATGAAAACAAGCAAATCCCAAAAGAAGATAAAACCAAACGATTTCATGAACTGGTAGAATAAAACTTCTTTCGAACGAAGGCACAAGGTTCAGTTACCTTGCGGGATGCCAAATAAGCGTCAATTGCAGTCCCGGGCACGTACAACGAACACACATTCCATCATCTCGGAAGAGTAACCAATACACCTGATTTAATAACGTAATGGGATCACGCATTGCTTGCTGACTGAAGGTCACAACAAAACAGAACAACACTAAACATGACCCTAGACCTTCAGTCAAATTCCCACTTAAACAAACGACATAAACCCAACCCTTAATATCAAGACTAGAACCGTGATTGTAAATGAAACATATTTCTGAAACATACATAGATAATGCTTGCCCAGTCTCCAAGGATAAAAATAAAACCTAATCGGCCATCCTTGGAGTGCACGAATGACAAGCATGATAAAAACAAACCCTTGAAACATAAAATAAACTGGTGTGTGTTCCAACAAAAAGATATTACATCCAAAGCAATGAACAACACACCCTCCTACGTCTAGGCACAATTAAAATCGCGAACTAACCTAAAGAATACCAGTCCCTAAAGGTCCCTGAAAGATCCCATACTCTAGCAAGGGGTTAGAAACTGGTAAGAAACATCTCTCATAAATACAATCGCGTTTCACAACATAAAACAAACGCAAGTAACACGCACTAAAATAAAACTCGACTAGATACGAAAAGAAACAACAACAACAACAAGCACCCATTTAAATTAATAAACCCATAAACAAGCAATTTGATTCTCCACTACGTGCGTATATAAATAAACTGGGGACTAAATAACCACCAAATAACTTCATAGAGAAATACGAACGGTCTCCAGTTTAACCCTACCTTAGCAGATTAAATTACGGAACTTTTAACACTGAAAGTTGGGTAGTATATATATATATCGTGATCAGTTTTCTTCAAAACATGACACATTAAAACAGAATAGCTACAAGGACCATTTCCACTTAGCTGATACTCCGAGACGTTCTGGAAGTTCACTGATAATAATTTTATATTATAACAACTCCATTTTTACGGAATTCTTCACTATGAGACAAAGCGGGAAACGCGTAGTGTCTCCCCAACATTTATATCTTCTTAAAGCTTATTATAAAGGGCATCTCGGAACATTAGAATAGATTTGCTGGTAGTGGCAGTTATAACGGCAGACGATCATCAAATTCTCCTCGCGATAACAATTCAGGCGCGATAACAATCGCCGAAGGCGTGTTCCTTAGACAAGGATGAGTACTCCAACGCGGGCGCATTCCTTTTTCCGACGTGCGGAAATTACGATCTCTTAGATGTATTACTAGAGACCGCTAGATGGAAACAACGTCGAACAGATCTTAAAATTGTACCGGCTCAATTTTGTTATACCGTGTATTTAAGATTAGCCTATAAATTAACGGGTTGCGAAGTTACTTCACTTAGTTCTATATCATTCGTACACGACACAGAACAACAACGTGACGTCAGTTTCTGATCTGCTCTGATTGGCTATTACATTGCTGCAGTCGGGTAGTTGGCAGTCAAGGATAAAATTCTCGACTGCCAACTGCCAGCTACCAACTGCAACTTCATGTTGTGTATGGTGCCTATAGTATACACGGAGTCGATCGCGACTGCCGACCGAGGACTACCAACTACGGACTGCCGACTGCGCATTGTAGATGGGCCTTATTAGAGCAACGAAGTTTAAATTATTGTAAGTAGTCGGTGTTTGGAGTGTTTGCTGATGAAATTGCAAAATGCTGGGGTAAATTATAAACTATGGTTTGAACGCCACTGTTCAAATCCTGTGTGCCAATTTGCACTTCAAATAGGAAGAAATTAGGAGATGATAAGGACAGAGAGTTATAACTATACCCATACATTTCGGAGAAAGTAGGCTATATGTTCTTTCCCGAACATCTTGTCTTACAACTATTATATTAATAAACAAATGTCAAATTAACTGTTTTTTCACTTTTCGTAAGACACAAACATGTCCTTGATATTGATATAGGCTATAACTTAGAAATCCTATTAAGTAAAATTAGAATTAATGACGAATTTGGAGCACTCTTGCCCCACTGTGCGTCCGTGCGCCTCTTAAGCTTACGGGGTAAACCGTAAAACATATCTATATACAGGGTTATACTTTTATATCAGCACCGTCACGCGTCCAATCAATTGTCCCGTGTATCGGCCGACCTCAGCTGATGTAATTGCCGTAATTGCCACGCGGTGACAGATGCAGCTGACGAGAAGGGTGCAGATGAGTAACCCTTAAAATTTCCGTAATTTAACCTTGATTCGATGACTCCTTGTGAAGATTTAACCAGTCTCCGGGGTAATAAACCGATAGACAGACAGTTTTGAAATACCACAGCATACGATATACTGACTTTTGATGTATAACATCTTTCCACTCGGTAGCTGGACATTTTCGTGGGAGTGATTTTGAAAAAGGGACGGAAGTGGATGGGACGAAAATGGATGGGACGGAAGTGCGTGGGACGGAAACAATGAGCGCGCGTGATGGCAGAGATCGGTACAACGACGTACTGTAGGCCATGTGGCTATGGCGAATGTGCATCGCATACAGTTTAGTTCAAGGTTAGGAGACCCCATTTAAGATATTCCTACAATAAATCATCTTCAACTTGTCGTTCTTTGGTGTGAAAATATTCATTTTATCATATTTGCAGAAAAAATTACGATTTATTAAATCTTCATACTTTTGCTTTATTCTTTTAATGTAAGCACTCGATGTACTGTCGGCCATGTGGCTATGTGGAATCTATATCGCATCAACAAACACTCCAAACAACGTAGGAATTCAGTATATTTACGCCGACTACTAACAATAATTGAAACTTCGTTGGTCTAAACATATCACTGGGAGAAACACATTTAATATACCTTCCGCACACCTAATTTTGTATCGTGCCTATACTTGGCAGTGCGCTGATCGTCAAAACGAGGCCATTTTCAATAACATCGCTGGCATGGATTCACTAACTGGCCGGTATAGAGCGCTGCTCGCATCAAGTAGACAGTGGATTGCTTCCGCCACGGCAAATAACAATTATGATTCATTACGGTCAGGATTTGGCAGTGGAGTTTTACAAGTAGTTATTTCAATGACAACAGAGTTCACTGTCAACAAGGGATTAGCGCTCCCGGGACACACATAGCAGGATAACATATCACATGTTACACATCATATGCGACTACTGTAAGGTTCGTATAATTTTTTAAAAATAACACTCCTCTCAGTTTTCCTCGAATGTACATATCTCAGCTTACCCTGTAGGTACGGCAACCCTTCACACAAATTCCCTGCACCATTATTATTTATACGGTGTCCCGGTCACGTTATCTAACCCCTGCGTTCACTTTCTCCGCAGAGATTCCCTGGGATTTTCCTTTCCCCTTGCGCTGTTTATAATTCACGAGTCTTCTCAACATGATAGTGGAGACAGGGTTAACCAAGACCTTGAACACCTTTCCTTACTGTTGTCACTTCAGCCAAATTGAACAACATCAATAATAAAGAATGAGAGTGCTACATCCCCATGGGAACAAAATGACCGCTTTGAAACGCTGGACTACGCCAGAGTTTACATGTGGATCTATTCCTCGATACATGTTTCCATTCGCATTGATATTAAGTACATCACACCACATAAGTTACTAGTTAATAAATAATACAAATCGTTTGTACACCCGTTAATTCTAATATATTTACTTCTTTATAATAGAAACATGTTTTCGGCTCTTCAATGAGGCCTTCTTCAGCTTAATTAGACTAACTTAATACTACACTAGAAGACCCATGCTGCTCCGCAGCATTCACTTCAATCCTACAGCACTTCTGTCCATATGACATTTGCATGTGTTCATGCTAGTGACCTGAACAGACATTTAACGTACCGTCGCTTTTGGGTAAATGATGAAGTAGACTTATGAGATCAAATGTCCTCTGTGTGTGTGTGGCACTATTTACCCAGCGTAAGCTAAAAGGCGCACGGACGTCAGGTTCCAGACGCAATTCTGAAAAGCCGAGGTGAACAGCTAACTCCAAACACATAAGCTATACTCTTCTCTGTAGTAGCCTACGTGGGTTGGCGACCACGGGACCCCAGCTGATTCCGGCATTGCTTCCACTTACTTGTGCCGGGCTCCTCTCCGTCTTCTTTCCTGTCGACATCCCTTGGTCAACTCTTGTTCTTTTCCGACCCCGACGGTATTAGGGTATCCGAGGCCTTGGGAGTCTTTCACTTTCCTGCCTTAATTGGCCCTTGTCTCATCTTTCCTGATCCCTCCTTCTTCGAGGGGTCAGACCTCTTGTTTTCTTTTCATTATATTTCCTTTACTCTTTAAGATTCCGCACTGTTTTTTGTTAATTGGCTCCCGTGTATCTAAATTCCATTGAGCGATTTATTTTGCATCCACACTCCATTTTGTAGGTGTTTTCAGACTACGTTGCATTTTTTAAGTCTTTTCGATCTACAGTAAATTGCATTTTGCTAGTGTTTTCAACCTCGATTGCATTTTGTAAGGATCGACAATCTAAATTGTATTTTAGTAAGTCTTTCAATATAGGGGATGGGACTATTGTGAGTATTTTGAAACTAAATTGCATTTTCTATGGTGGTCATTTTGCAGGTATTTTGATTCTCAATTGCATTTTGTGGGTATTTTGAATCTAAATTACATTTTGTAAGTATTTTAAATCTAAATTGCATTCTGTAAGTATTGTCCATCCAATTGAGTAGTTTGAATCTACCATGCATTTTGTAAGCATTTTCAATTTCAATTGCATTTTGTAAGTATTTTCAATTTTAATTGCTCTGCGTGTTTTTTTGGAATCTGAAATGCGCTTTTTTCAATCTAAATTGCATTGTGTACGAGGCACGTCCAGAAAGTAAGTTCCGTTTGGTAATAAAATAAAATTGTGTACAGAGATACAGAAAAAATATTTATTGCACAACATTCTACACCTCTTAAACTACTTTTCCACATAACAGCCGAATTTTTTCAGGCATTTGTCATAGCGTGGCACAAGTTTTTGGATACCTTCTTCATAGAAGTTTGCCGTGGACCGTAAACGAGAGTGATGACTCCCCTGTAAGATATCCTACCGTTTGGCCACCACTGTTAGGCAAATTGCGTGCTTACCAGGAGAACTGCGTATGTTTAGGAGTTCTCCTGACCATATACATACAACTGCATTTGACCCCAAATTTGTGCAACTGTGAATCAAGCATTGGTAAAGAAATGTTTTCCCGGTGCCCCCTGGACCGTCAATGAAATATGCATTACTCATCCTTTCATTGCTGTAATGGCAATACTGTTGAATTTTACTATCGAGTTCTTCGCCAGCTCCAGCAAAGATCTGATGCTGGGGAGCGTATATATGACCAGATTCGGGAAGTTAAAACCAAGCTCCTGTCTCTACAGCAACGAACGCTCGCTCATATAAACGTGGCTTTAAAAGATCGTACAGTGCTCCCCGACGAAAGTGCAAGTGTATACCATATCGCCAAAGGACAACGTGAGTGGCAACGTAAATATATCCACCGGCTCCGCACCAGTACTGGAAGTGTCGTCACCTCCCCTGACGCTATACGTAGTGAAATATCATTATTTTATCAACGGTTCTACGCTAAGGCTCCAATTGATCCACAGCAGGTGACCCTATTGCTTTCATCTTGCAGTACCCAACTATCTCCGGACAACAAAACACTGCTCAGCGCGGATATTACGGATGAAGAGATTCACTCTGTGGTTAAGCACCTCCCAAACAACCGCTCACCTGGCATTGATGGACTGCCAAATGAAATGTATAATCACTTCTGGCCTCTCATTGGCAAATAATTTTGTCATGTCCTGCGTACCATTCTCCAACGTCATGCTCTTTGTCAATCACATCACGAGGGTACCATAGTCCTCATACCAAAAACATCCTCTCCCATGGCAGTTGGTGACTTCCGACCAGTTACTCTGCTCTGCAGTGATTATAAAGTCCTTACCAAAGTACTTGCATGCCGATTGAAGACTGTTCTACATGATATCATTGGTGATGAACAATGTTGCAGTATTCCTGGAAGAACTCTGTTAACAAACTTAGCGATACTACGGGACCTACACCTAAAAGCCGAAACTGAGCCAATGAGTTTTCTCACCTTAGATCTTGATAAAGCTTTCGACCGCATCAGTCATGAATACTTGTACATGGTCTTGCAACACTTTGAATTTCCTGAAATCCTTATTGACTACATTCGTATGATAAATTGTAATGCTATGTCTCGAGTGCTCGTCAACGGTTTTCTTTCCCCTCTGATTCCAATACAACGATCAGTTGGGCAAGGATGTCCCCTTTCCATGCTACTTTTTGTCATTGGCCTTGAACCGTTCATTCGGACTACCCAGGTGAAGCTACAGGGTTACAAACTGTCCACACATGTTTTTGGCATGTGCGCCTATGCAGATGACGTATCATTATTGATCCGCAATAATGAAGACATCTCCCACATCGATAGCGTCCTTCAGCTCTACCATATCGCCTCTGGAGCACAATCGAACCCCCAGAAAACTGCTTTGCTTCCGCTCAATACTAACTCAGTGATTACCCCACAGCCCTGGTTCCGGATAGTAAATGAGGTGAAAATTCTTGGCATTACCTGGAAGCAATCGCTTCTGGACACAGTGCAAGCAAACTGGACTAAGGTCATTGCCAAAGTTAGGGGAGTGCTGATCCAATTTGGTCTAAGAAACCTCAATATAGTGCAACGGGTCATGGTCCTCAACGTGTTTGCGCTCTCTAAAATATGGTATGTCGCACAACTTTTCCCACTTCCCAAAATGTTTGAGAGCCAATTGGCAAAATATACAGGTTGGTTTATATGGCAAGGATTTTTGTTCCGAGTACAACGGGAACAGTTGTATCTCCCATCCCGGCAAGGCGGGCTAGGGCTAACAGCTCATGGCATGAAATGCCGAGCACTCCTCTACAAGAACGATATCACCATTCTTTCCCAACATGACACTTTTACGAAAGCGCTATACAAAGATATTCGAAACACAGCCCGTGGTTGTGATAGAGCTTTGCCGAAGATATTTAGGGACCATCAACAGCACCTTCTGGAAACTGTTCGCCAAATGCCTTCAGGGACTGTTCCAACGACGAAAAGTATTTATAACATGTTGCGGCAAGTGGTACACTCCAAACCGCGAATCGAGGCCACCACCCTCTACGTCCATTGGCCCACTGTTTGGAAAAATTTTGGGGCTATGACCATTTCTTCTGCTGTACACTCCCAGGTTTTTATCTTCCTCAACGATCTCATCCCAACCGCTCTACAGCGATATACCATCCGTCTTGAAGCTTACCCAAGGTGTACTATATGTGGTCAAACTGATACGGCGATACACCGCTTCACATCATGCACGCGAGTTGCCTCCACGTGGCTGTGGTGTAAGGGAAAAGTATGTCAACTATTAAATGTGCCCACGGATGACCTTGATGACAGGAAGTTGATTCGTTTGTCGGTGACCGCCTTCCCCAAAATTAAACAGACTGCCATTGTGTGGATAATGGGCCAATATGTACACTTCGTGATGGACAATGATCAACATTTCTCGTTCCTGGATCTCAGGTATCACCTGCAGAAAGAGCGTTAGTCTTTCATCAGACTGGCCGTGGTTCAAATCCTATCAGAGTTAGACTTTTTTTTCTTGATTTTTTTATACGGTATTTATTATTTCTTGAGTACTGAGACGTTATAAAATAAAGCATTATAAGGTGCATTTTTTTATTATCTCTTTACAGAATTACAGAATTTTCAGATATGATAAATACCATACTATTACATCACAAGCAATCCAGATAGTGTCCATATTTATCGTACAATTGTCCACTTTGACTAAGCTTCTCGTTAGCCGTGCGCGATTACAAATTAGCTGTGTAATAGTTATATTAAATATGTTTCTCCCAGTGATACGTTTAGAGCAACGAAGTTTAAATTATTGTAAGTAGTCGGTGTTAATAAACTGAATACCTACGTTGTTTGGAGTGTTTACTGATGAAATTGCAAAATGCTGGGGTAAATTATTTGAACGCCACTCCTCAAATCCAGTGTGCCAATTTGCACTTCGATTTGGAAGAAATTAGGAGATGATAAAGACAAAGAGTTATAACTATACCCATACATTTAGGAGAAAGTAGGCTATAAGTTCTTTCCTGAACATCTTATTACATTACTGAGATAGTTTGCAAACGGCTAGAAGGTTATAACGGAACCAAACTAAGCTGTAAAATTCATCAATACATATAATGCGCTTAAGGGGGTCAAGGAGTACTCTAGAATTTTTTCACGCGATTTACACGTGCTGGTGTGCTACGGAAGGTCAATTATATCCCTATCCCTATATTGTTATATTATTATTATAATTATAATAATTATTATTATTACACAGGGGAGCGTGATGGCGCAGTGGCTTAGCTGTTCGTCTTTCACCCGGACGGCCGGGGTTCGAATCCCGGTGACAGTGGAGTGGAATTTTCACCTGAAAAATCACGTGGCGTCAGGAAGGGCATCCGGCCTTAAATCCCCGGCCAAAACCAAATATGAGCCTGGTTGGCTCCGGCGACCCCAATTAAATGGGAAAAGCCGAAGAAAGTTCGTTCGTACACTACGGAAAGAAAGACCGCAGAGGACTGGAAAAAGGGAATAATTGTCCCGATCTTCAAGAAAGGTAGTAGAACAGAATGCAGAAACTATCGGGGAATAAAACTGATGACTCATTGTGCAAAGATGTTTGAGAAAGTTTTGGAAAGGAGAATTAGGACAAGGATACAAGAAGAAATGAGGGAAGAACAACATGGCTTCAGAGCAGGAGGGGCCACAGTGGATTTGAGTTTTGCTGTAAGGCAGTTACAAGAAGAGCACTGTGAGTATGGAACAGATCTACTGATGGCCTTCCTGGACATTGAGAAAGCATATGACAGTGTATGCAGAAACAAAGTATGGAAGTCCCTGGAGGATAGAGGAGTAGAAAAATGGACTATAAAGAGGATAAAGGAGATGTACAAGGGAAGCGTGCGCTGTGTGAAAGTGGGAGGAGAGAGATCGGACTGGGTGGAACAGAGAAACGGCCTGAAACAAGGAAGTGCACTGGCACCGTTACTTTTCATTGTGGTGATGGATGACATAATTATCCGAGTGGCACAAGTAAATGGGGTAGGAAAGATGAGAGCAATGGTGTTAGCGGATGATTTGATGATTTGGGGAAACAAGGAGGAGGAGGTACAGTAGCAGTTGGACGTGTGGGAAGGAATAATACAAGGATATGGGATGAAATTTAGCATAAATAAGAGTGAGATGGTGATCACAACAAGGAAGAAGGAAAGAACCACAACGGGAATAACAATTGGTGGGGAACAGCTGAAGAAAGTGGAGAGTTTCAAGTACCTGGGAAGCCTGATACAAGATAATGGAAGAAACTATAGAGAAAAAATGATCGGGGGAGACAGGCAGAAGCATTCCGGAGGAGTGTGAGAAGCATGTTATGGAGCAAGGATGTCCCTCAGAACAGAAAAAAGATCATATATCGGACGTACTATGTCCCTATCCTGACGTATGCCTCGGAGACCTGGGCTATGAAAGGAAGGGAGAAGAGCAAAATACAGGCCAGTGAGATGAGATTCTTGAGAAGCAGTATTGGAGCTACAAAGATGGACTGAATAAGAAATGAGAGGACCAGAGAATTAATAAAGGAGGAACCATTACGGGATGGTATAGAGAAATCTAGACTTAGATGGCATGGACATGTAAAACGAATGGAGGATAAGAGGATACCCAGGAGGATACACGAAACGAAGTGGGAAGGAAAGAGACCGAGAGGAAGACCGAGAGGAAGACCGAGAGGAAGAACGAGAGGAAGACCGAGAGACAGGTGGCTGAAAGGGATGGAAGAAAGCGTGAAGAAGAGAGGAGAAGACTGGACAGGGGTGGAAGCTGAGAGATGGTGGGAAGACAGATGACGTTGGAGTGGCCTGTGTTCCAAACAGACCCGGCCAACGGCTGGAAACTGTGCAAGAGGATGATGATGATGATACTACGGCCTACAACGACGAGACAAAGCTCATTTTCAGCCCCTTGGTGTCAGAAAAAAACATCGGGGCCCCTACACAGTCGTAAAGGGTCCACGAAAACTACATTTTAATGCTCTAAATCCAAGAGTTTCTGAGATATTCCCAGAAAACTAATTTCATTTAATAAACTAATGTAGGAATGCAAGCCAGTAACCATGACAACAGTGTCTCAAAAAGGTACATCCAACTTTCCATCTATTTCTGCAAGAAGTAATGCCACTCCATTTATTAAATTTCTGTGAAGGTTTGCAAATGGCTATAAGGTTATCACGGAACCAACAAAAACTGTAAAATTCATCAATGCGCTTAAGGGGGTCGAGAGGTACCCTCGATTTTTTCACAAGACTTAAACGTGCGATGTGACGTACAGAAGGTCTATTATATCTTCAAACAGCAACATTATTTTCAAAAATTCCTGAATTGAAATAGTATATTTTTTATTTTATTTTTTTGCTTTTAGGATTCTGGGCCATTGGAGGCTAAAAAACCTGAATTTTCATGCACCACAAGTCTTTATAATTTATTAAAGGGGTCTTCCGCTGGATGCGCACCTGACACAACAGTGAGGGTCAGTTTTTATGTGACGTGAATTGCATTTCGTCTACGAGGTTTTCAATTTTATTTTCACGTCAGGAAGTACACGTTAGGTAAATTAGTTTCAGAGCATATTTCAACTAATCATTCATCTTTGTCGACAAACAGGTTCAAAGCCCCTAACCATTGCAACAGTAGCTCAATTGATTACGTCTGGTTATTAATACCGACGACCGATCGAAGAATGGGCACTTCTGCAAGTACTAATATATAAAAACTAGCAGAAGTACCCGTTCTTCGAACGGTGTTATATATTAACACCAAACATTATCAATTGAGCTACTGTTGCAATGGTTAGCGGTTTGTCATTCCTTCATAAGTTTATCAGAAAGAAGTTAGTTTTCTGGGAATATCACACACACGCTGTTAATTTAAGGGCTTTAAATGTGATTTTCGGAGACCCCTTATAGACTCGCGAATTTTGTGTCTCACAATGAGAAGCGCAACATATGCTTTGATCGTCCTTCTAGGATAATTTTTATATTTCGCCTATTTTAGCATGTATTTTGAGAAGTTTTGCCCTATATCCACCCTTCTACTGTATGAAAAGTACGGTGAGGAGTTTTATAAATGATTGGTGTATTGACTCATGTTTACCATACCTAATTTTACGATGCACCAAGCATCCGAACACGATTTATAGGCGTACATAAAGATACACAGAAAGACAGACAGACAATTCTATTGTCTACAACATATCACCCAGATATCCAAATATCTACCATACAGTATCAAACAAAATCATCCTTACGTTGAACCCGTATGTCGAAAAAAAAAAAAAGATTAATTAAAATGTGCTCTCAAACTAAATTCACCTAACGTGTACTTCCTGACGTGAAATAGATTTGAAAGCCTTGTAGACGAAACGCAATACACCTCACATAAAAAATGACCCTCTACGTTGTGTTAGGTCCCCATACACAGGAAGACCTCTTTCATAAATTATAAAGGCTTGTGGTGCATGAAATTTCAGGTTCTTTAGCCTCAAATGGCCCAAATTCCTAAAAGCCGCAAAAAAATGCTGATTCAATTCAGGAATTTTTGAAAATAATGTTGCTGTTTGGAGATATAATAGACTTTCTGTACTATCTGTCGCACGTGAAATTGCATGAAAAAATTCTAGGTTACCCCTTTACCCCCTTAATTGCATTGACGAATTACACAGTCTACGTTGGTTCCGTGATAACCTTATAGCCATTTGCAAACTTTCACAGAAATGTAATGAATGGAGTAGCCTAGTAATAATATCGTATGGCCTCGGTTGCCGGGTGCAAGCTTCGTAATTTGACACCCAGAGGGTGTAACTATAGCACGTTTAGCTTGCAGTATCTACCATGTGTTGGTGGCTGAGAGGGTTAAAGCATGGCAGTACGTGGTGGGCGCGAGCGGTAGAATGCTGCTTCGAATCCAGTAGTGGACATACTTCTTTGAACGAAAGCCCACATTGCATTTTAGTTGGGACTAGCAGTAGTACCCGGCTTCGCCCGGTGGAATGATGATAATGTTTTAAGGTCTCCTTAGAAATATAATGGACTTAATATCTAAGTCATTTGCCCCCAAAGACAATGAGGGAGTAATATCTAGGTCATTTGCCCTTTTGATAAGGATGATAATAAAAACTACTGTTGAATTGACACGTCAAACTTACAAACTACCGTAATAGAAATACATATTTCAAAATTCACAGGCGAGGAAGACTTATTGTGTGTGGTGATTAATGGTGTAATGGGCGTAACATCTACTGTAGGTTATTTGCTCTTATGATCAGGATGATAAGGGAAACTACTACCGGTATTGAATTGACACTTCAACGTATAATGTACACAATGTACTGTAATAAAAATAACTATATGGTGGCTTCGGTGGCGTATTTGGTAGCATGCTGAGCTTCTATGCCCAAGATAGCGGGTTCAAACCCAGCCGAAGCCGTGGGATATTTTAAGAGCGTTAAAAATCCGTCAGTATGCCTTTCTTCGGAGGGGAAGTAAAGCCAGCGGTCCCATGTCAGATTTATGGCATGTTAAAGAACCTTCCACTAATTACACATGTGTGAAGCTAAATTGGATAGGTAAACAACGCTCATAGATGTCTACGTCCGTTGCCAAGAGCCGACTGCAGTGGCGTCTAGTAGCTAAGTTCCGAACTTGACCTAGTAGTCGTTGACGGTGGCGCTTGGCGGCAAAAGTACGAACTATTTGAAGAATTCTAAGTTGCAGTTTGTACTTAAATTAAAAAACAGATAACACACAATAATACAGTCATCACATTTAACACCGGTTATCAGACAGATTCTACACACACACAAAGTACACGGGGCTACATGACCGCGTTGTCACAGCCCCTAAACTTAAGAACCAACCAACCAAAAATAAATATTTTAAAAATCACAGTCGAGAAAGACTTTATGCGGCGGTGATTATTGGTATAATGCGCGTAACATCTAGGTCATTTGCACTTATGGTGATAATAATAAGGTAGTGAAAAAATGACTACTAAACGAACATGGTGTTATTTTAAAACTGATATAGGTAATTCAGGTGTCTAGCTTCGATGTCTTCAAAAGTCTCAACCTTATTTTCTGGCTTAGGCCTGTACTGGATGCGTCTAGTGAAAGAGCGTACTGCTCGGCAAAGACAAAGAATATAGGTCCAAGCTGCACGAACCTGAGATGATCGCAGATGATGACGAAATATGATGACACACGTTCGGGGTTCCCCGTCCTATACATATTGACCGGGAATCACTCACTGTTTCGCAACGGCCCTGTGCTGGCATCAGCATAGACAGCAGGAGATAACACGGCGGGCTCTGGAAAGTACTCTCAAGTCACCTCGCGATGAATCAGCAAGCTATTCTCACAATTGACCCCCCCCCCCAGGGTCTCACAACTTGTGGGACGTGGGTTGGCGACCACGGAACCCCAGCTGAGTCTGGCATCGCTTCTACTTCCCGGTGCCGGGCTTATTTCAGTTCTCTTTCCTGTCGGCCTCCCTTGGTCAACTCTTGTTCTCTTCCGACCCATACTGTATTAGGGTATCCGAGGGCTAGGGAGTCTTTCAATTTCCCGCCTTAATTGGCTTTGTCTCATCTTTCCTGATACCCTCATTCTTCGAGGGGTCTGCCTTCTTTTCCTTTTCATAATATCTCCTGTCTTCTGCTCAAGGCCCTCAAAGAGGCAGGGTGTGTGTAGACCCACCACTTCTGGTACACCCTCAAGGGCTCATGACTGGTGAGTTAGGAAGCTGGCAACCCCGAGGAATTCCTGAGCTACTTGCAGGGAATGGAGTGGTATGTCAGAAATTTCAAGTGGACAGTGTTACGCATCGGGTTCCAAAGGGTAAGTATACACACTTTGTTTTCGATCGGTGAACGATGTAGATTTGTACCAAAGGGCCTTAATGCGGGAAATGGAGTGGTCTGTCCGAAATTTCGAGTGGACAGTGTTACTCGTCGAGTTCCAAACGGTAATTATGTAAAATCTGGTTGAGATCGGTGAAACGGTGTAGTTTTGTGCCAAGGGCCAAAATGCAGGGAATGGAGTGGGCTGTCCAAATTTTAAAGTGGACAGTGTTACTCATCGGGTTCCAAAGGGTAAGTAAACACATTTTGTTTTCGATCTGTGAACGATGTAGATTTGTGCCAAAGGGCCTAAATGCGTGGAATGGAGTGGTCTGTCCGAAATTTCGAGTGGACAGTGTTACTCGTCGAGTTCCAAAGGGTAATTATGTAAAATCTGGTTGAGATCGGTGAAACGGTGTAGTTTTCTGCCAAAGGGCCAAAAAGCAGGGAATAGTGTGGTCTGTCCGAAATTTAAAGTGAACAGGGTTACTTGTCGGGTTCTACGGGTAAGTATATAAAATTGGGGTCAGATCGGTGAAACGGTGTGGATTTGTGCCAAACAGCCTAAATGCAAGGGATGGAGTGGCCTCGCCGCAATTTCAAGCAGACAGTGTTAGTCGCAGTGTTCCAAAGGGTAAATATACAAATTTTGGTTGAGATCGGTGAAACGGTGTAGATTTGGGACAAAGGGCCTAAATGCAGGGAATGGAGTGGTCTGTCCGCAATTTCAAGCAGACAGTGTTACTCGCTGGGTACCAAAGGATAAGTTTCCGAATATTGGTTCTGATCGGTGAAACGGTGTAGATTTGTGCCAAAGGGCCAAAAAGCAGGGAATGGGGTGGTCTGTCCGAAATTTTAAGTGGACAGTGTTAGTCGCAGTGTTCCATAGGGTAAATATACAAATTTTGGTTGAGATCGGTGAAACGGTGTAGATTTGGGCCAAAGGGCCTAAATGCAGGGAATGGAGTGGTCTGTCTGCAATTTCAAGCAGACAGTGTTACTCGCAGGGCACCAAAGCGTAAGAATACGAATTTTTGTTCTGATCGGTGAAGCGGTGTAGATTTGGACCAAAGGGCCTAAATGCAGGGAATGGGGTGGTCTGTCCGAAATTTTAAGTGGTCAGTGTTACTCGCAGGGTTCCAAAGGGTAAATATACAAATTTTGGTTGAGATCGGTGAAACGGTGTGGATTTGGACCAAAGGGCCTAAATGCAGGGAATGGGGTGGCCTGTCCGAAATTTCAAGTAGACAGTGTTACTCGCAGGGTTCCAAAGGTTAAATATACAACTTTTGGTTCAGATCGGTGAAACGGTGTAGATTTGTGCAAAAGGGCCTAAATGCAGGGCATGGGGTGGTCTGTCCGAAATTTAATGTTGACAGGGTTACCCGCAGGGTTCCAAAGGGTAAGTATACAAATTTTGGTTCATATCGGTGAAACGGTGTAGATTTGTATACAGACAGACAGACAGACAGACAGACAGACAAATTTTGTGCTTTATATATATATATAGATAGATGTAACTACATTGCCACATGTATTGCCTTACGACGTATTTTTGTGAAGAGTACGTTGAATTTTGATGATTTATAAAGAAAATACGATCGAATTGGTACGTTATGCCACGTGACCTGTAGTGGCAGAAAATTAAAAAACTGGCATGAATATTAACATAACATATCGAAGTGTTGCTCCGGAGGTCCGGGTTCGATTCCCAGCTCTGCCAAGAAATGTAATACTTGTCTGAGGGCAGAAATTAGTTACACGTAGCCTCGTGAATCAAATATGAGAAGAAGTGGGTTCGATTCCCACCTCAGCCACCCTGGAAATGGTTTTCCGTGGTTTCCCACTTCTACTCCGGCCAAATTCCGGGACGGATTCTATCTTAAGGTTATGATCGCGAGATTAACGGTCACGTTAAACTACAAGCTTCCTTCCTATCTTAAGGCCACTGCCGCCTCCTTCTCAGTCCTTAATTGCAAATACACACATCATTACAAGCCCGCAATATCTCAGGTTATCAGTCAAATTCTACACACACACCCAAGTAAACTGGGCTAAATGACCGCGATGTTCTAGCCCATCAAATGAAACAAAACAACAACATATCGAAGGATATACTGATCGCCAGTGCTTGCATCGAAATATTCGTATTCCTTAGAAATTCCCATGGTATTATTAGCATACTTTCTATTTTTGCAAAAAATTAAAGTAGACTTATGAGATCTATACAGGGCCAAAAATTGTATGTCTGTCTGTCTGTCTGTGTGTGACTGTCTGTCTGTGTGAGTGTAAGTGTGTGTACTCTGTATGTCTGCCACCCCCCCCCCCCCCTATCAATTCGAACACGGTGAAACCGAATTGAACGAAATTTGGTACAGAGGTAGCACTAGCGTAGAATACTTCAGTGTCATGTTTTATATCGCCACCATCTTGACGGAAACGTAATGGTGGCCACCCAAATGTTCAAAGCTTAAATCAAATTAGGACTAACTTAATCATCTGATCTCTACCAAATATTGCAACAACATATGCTTGTATGGCGAGCGTCATTTGACTGAACTACAAGGTCATCAGCCCATTAGTTTGCAGATGACGGCCATGTATGTGTGCAAATCGATTCCCCCTATCAATTCAAACACGGTGAAAGTGAATTGAACGAAATTTGATACAGAGGTAGCTCTAGCAAAGGGCACTCCAGTGTCATGTTTTATATCGCCGCCATCTTGACAAAAACGAAATGGCGGCCATCCTAATGTAAAAAATTGAATCAAATTACGACCAACCTAATAATTCTGATCTCTACCAAATTTTGTAACAACATACCTTTATGTGTAGAGAATCTTTTGACCACACTACAAGGTCTTCAGGCCAATAATGTGCGGATAGCGGCCATGTATGTGTGCAAATCGATTCCCCCTATCTTTTCAAACACGGTGAAACCGAATGGAACGATGTTTGGTACAGAGGTAGCACTAGCAAAGGCCACCTCAGTGTCATGTTTTATATCGCCGCGATATTGACGGAAACGGAATGGCGGCCACCCGAATGTTAAAAGCCTAAATCAAATTACGTCCAACCTAATCATTTGATCTCTACGAAATTTTTCAAGACATACATTTTTGTGTTAAGCATCTTTTGACTTAACTACAAGGTCATCAGCCCAATAGTTTGCAGATAGCGGTCATGTATGTGTGCAAATCGATTCCCCATATCAATTTAAAGACGGTGAAACTGAATTGAATGATTTTTTTCCGAGGTAGCACTAGCAAAGGGCACATCATATTGATGTTTAATATCCGTATAGCACGTTGTATTTCAAGACGCTACTACAACCAACATTCAATTATACTCCTTGAAAAGGACAAGGAGTTATAACAATACCCATGCTTTTAGGAGAAAGTAGGCTCTATGTTCTTTACCGAACATCTTGTTTTGTTATTAAATTTTAACAAAAAGTCATAGCATATCTTTAGGCCCGTATCACATGACACTCGCTGGCTAGGAAGCTGCTGTGATCGCTGGTACAAAATCCTGTATGATTCTGTTCTCTTCGTCAGTACACCTGCTTGTATGACCGAAGTGTATCACACGCTAGCATTTTGTACGCTAAGTTGTATGAAATAAAACTGAAGGCCTGTCGTTTGAGGGCATTATTTGCATTTCTGTCGCCTTATTAACGTAAAACCGGGTGAGTTAGCCGTGGTCGTTACAGCATGACTGTTGACAGTCGCTCACATCCGGGAGGCGAGGAGGTTCGAATCCCCCCACCGGCAACCTTGAAGATGGTCTTCTGTGGTTTGCCATCTTCCTTCCAGGCCAATGACGGTGTTGGTCCCTTACTATAGGCCACAGCCGCTACCTTCCAACTCCTCGTCCTTCCCTTCCAACTTTCCTCCCCCACGGTACTTGTAGCTCACCCATTGGGTGTCCGTCTGGAAGTAGCTACAAAACTGGCGAGCCGAACATTTCCTTGGACACTCCGGCACTAAAAGCCATACGCTAAAAAAAAAAAACGTAAAGCAGTCGCGAAACTTGCTTTAAGTAATATATAAAACATACCAAGTACTGAATGAATGCATTCCAATCAATATTTAAGATCTAACTATAATAATTGATTATTTTACCATACGCGTTAGTAAGAAGCGCAATAAAAACCTCCAGAGTGTGTTGGAAAGGTGTGCAAGTGTTATTGCATCTGCTCGCTCTTTCGAAGATACCGGGTTCATGACTATCCAACGGCAGATTTATTAAATTCTTTTTAACTATTTTATTTACCCTCCCTATCTCGTACAGCAAGATTTCAACTTGGTTTTGTTCTCATTATCTACGAAGACGATAGAGAAAGTTATTTTCTTGTCTCATTTAAATGGCTATTTTCCCTAAATACTGTTCAAAACCATGGATGGATACTATTCGTTATAATTATTATTTTTTTAGTCGATTTTACCCTCCAAGTTAGGTTTTCCCACGGACTCAGAGAGGGATACCATCATTACCACCTCTACGGGCAGTGTCCTGGAGCTTGAAACATCTCAACTGTGGGATACAACTGGGGAGATGGGATCAACACTTCGCCCAGGCGGCCTCACCTGAAAAGCGAACAGGGTCCTCTTGAGGGATGGGAAGGGAGGGGCAGATCGGGAGGGATAGGCAAGGAAGAGTGAAGGAGGCTGCCGTGGCCGTACGGTAGGTAACATCCCGGCATTTGCCCGAAGGCGAAGTGGGAAACCACGGAAAAACACTTTGAGGATGGCTGAGATGGGAATCGAACCCCTTCTACTCATTCGGACCACCCGAGACTGAGTAGACCCCGTCCCAGTCCTCATACCACTTTTCAAATTTCGTGGCAGAGCCAGGAATCGAACCCAGGACGTCCGGGGCGGCAGCTAATCACTCTGACCACTACGCAAAGGTGGCGACTCTATTCGTGACAATTAGAATTTTAACAGTTCAATATTTATAATAATATGACACGTTCTGTATTTAATGCCTTGCTGCGAGGCTCAGCGGTAACGTTCTCGCTTGCTGTGCCCAAGGTTGCAGGTTCGTATCCTGGCGCAGTCAGATGGCATTTGAGGGTGCGCAAATGCGAGGGAGCCGTGTCAATAGATTTACTGGCACGTTGAAGATCCCCTTCGGAGCAAAATTCCGGCACCCCGGCGTATCTAAAAGCCAGAGCAGTTAAAAGGGACGTAAAACCAATAATGTTATAATTATCTGTATTTACTGTATGTTTGAGGCAGATGTCCTCGTAGTTCCACCCCTTGAAACCTCACTAACTATTATTGTAAGTGTATAGCAAGCGCTTTTCGCACAGACGCTGTTGAAAGAAATTATAGTTTCGGTCTGATGTATTTATTCGTGAGCCTACCCACATAACAAATCTATTTGTTATGTGTCGTCTGAGTGAGTCGGAGTTTTCCTTTAAACAAAGGAGGTCAAAATTTCGAACACTTTCTACATTGATATACAGGATAACTTGCTTTCGTTCAACAGATCATTATGTCGTCGTCCAATCTGCATGCGTACCATCGGATAAGTACGGTGCTTTTGAGGACCAAATAAAAAATCACTCGATGGAACAGATAGATATGCGTCCATAATACATCCGCAATAAACGACATTAAGCAAAAAAAAATATTATTAGTTCAAGGTTCGAACCTACTACAAGGCGACTTCGTAGGCTCTACTCTAGAAATTCTTGATTTAGCCACCATAGCTACCGAGAACCTTGGTGCAATACTGGCACTTATTGAATCTATTCGTAGACACTTCCTGTCCAAACGTAAGAAGGTGTTATTAGGAGCTCTGATCGTTTCAATCATTGATATTTGAGGTCATTGAAAGAACACTGCCACTATTGATTTCTACTATATTCGCGAGGATGTACTCAACGGTAAAGCTGTACAATGGACGTAAAGGAGCAGGTACTAATGTTTTTACGCGTTAGTTGGGTTGCCTTCCTCCAAAAAAATAAGGGGCTGGTGGAACACACTGTATAACACCGTTCGAAGAACGGGTACTTCTGCTAGTCTCTCTCTATATAAGAACTAGCAGAAGTACCCATTGTTCGAACGGTCGACGGTATTAATAACCAGACGTAATCAATTAAGCTACTGTTGCAATGGTTAGGGGCTTGGAACCTGTTTGACGACAAAGATAAATGATTAGTTGAAATATGCTCTGAAACTAATTTACCTAACGTGTACTTCCTGACGTGAAAATAAAATTGAAAACCTCGTAGACGAAATGCAATTCACGTCACATAAAAACTGACCCTCACTGTTGTGTCAAGTGCGCATTCAGAGGAAGACCCCTTTAATAAATTATAAAGGCTTGTGGAGCATGAAAATTCAGGTCTTTTTTAGCCTCCAATGGCCCAAATTCCTAAAAGCAAAAAAATAAAATAAAAAATAAACTATTTCAATTCAGGAATTTTTGAAAATAATGTTGCTGTTTGAAGATATAATAGACCTTCTGTACGTCACATCGCACGTTTATGTCTTGTGAAAAAATCGAGGGTACCTCTCGACCCCCTTAAGCGCATTGATGAATTTTACAGTTTTTGTTGGTTCCGTGATAACCTTATAGCCATTTGCAAACTTTCACAGAAATTTAATAAATGGAGTGGCATTACTTCTTGCAGAAATAGATGGAAAGTTGGATGTACCTTTTTGAGACACTGTTGTCATGGTTACTGGCTTGCATTCCTACATTAGTTTCTTCTTGTTTCGAATGGGCCTACTTTGGACCACGCTTGTTCAACTGTTGAGCTTTGATCTTTGCCCAGTGTTGTCGCATTTTCTGCCGGTGTAACTCCTTCCTTTCATCTGTCCAAGGGGTACCTTTCTTCCGGGGTTTTTCCTGAAATCCATGGACTTCCTTCAGGGCATGTCTCACAGATTGCCTGTCTTGAAGATCTGATATTCCCAGTTCATTAATGTCTTTCTCAGTTTCTGTCAGCCAAGTGGTACGAACCTTCTTGTTCTGCCAGAAAGTGAACAGCCTATTGGTCAGTCTTTTGGGAGGCAATCTTGCCACATGACCATAGAATGCTACTCTCCTTTTCCTAGCACAGTCAGAGAGCCTTTCTATATGTTCGTAGAGCTCGGAATTGTGCCGCCTACGGTATTCCTCATCTTCCTTTACCGGACCTAGGATCTTCCTGAGAATTCTCCTCTCTCTGACTTCCATTTTCTCCATCAGACCACTTCGGTTCAATGAGAGACACTCCATGGCATACAGGGCTTCTGGTCGTATGACTGAGGTGTAGTGCTTCAGTTTCAGGTTGCGTGACAGGCATTTCTTGTTGTAGATGTTCTTTGTCAGTCGATAAGCCAGTTCCAGCTTGTTGACTCTCATGGATAATGATGCTCTTTCTGATAAGTTGGGTTCAATCCATTCGCCGAGATACTTAAATTTCTCAATCCTCTTGATTTTTCCCTGTTCTAGTAGCATCTCTCTGTTAGCTTCTTTGATGTTGGTGAAGAATTCTGTTTTTTCCAGCGACACTTGAAGACCCACTTTGGCTGCCTGTCTTCTGAGGCAATTGACCTGCATTGTTGCTGTATCCAGAGATTCGGCAATAAGTGCCATGTCGTCAGCAAAGGCCAGGCAATCTACAACCAGTCCTTCCTTCCTACGCCCCAGGTATATCCCACTCTGGACACCCATATTGGTCAGTTCCTTGCGCCATTCTCTCACAACCTTTTCAAGGACACAGTTGAAAAGAAGTGGAGAAAGTCCATCCCCTTGTCTCACCCCTGTTTTTATCTCGAAGCTTGCTGAGACCTCGCCTCTAAATTTAACCTTGGAATGGGTATTGGTCAAGGTTTCTAGAATGAGTTTGCGGGTTTTGTTGTCTAACCCTAGTTCTTGGAGAATTCTATTAAGTGTTTCCCTATCAACAGAGTCGTAGGCCTTCCTAAAATCAACAAAGGTGACAACCACCTTGCGGTTTCTCAATTTGGAGTATGCAAGTACAGTTTTCAGGTTGAGGATCTGTTCAGCACAGGATCGGCCCTTCCTGAAGCCTCCCTGATATTCTCCGAGTTGACTGTCCAGTTGACTTTCTGCCCGTGTTAGTAATGCCTTGGAGAAAATCTTGTATGTTACCGGGACGAGAGAAATCCCACGGTAGTTGTTTAGGTCAGTAAAATCTCCTTTCTTGTGGAGGGGATGGATCAGAGCTGAGGTCCAGTCAGGTGGTAATTTCTCTGTTTCCCAGATGTTCTGTATGATCTCGGTGAGTTTGCACACAGCATTGCTTCCAGCACATTTCCAGAGTTCACCAACAATGGAGTCCTCTCCAGCTGCCTTGTTGTTCTTAAGAAGTTGAATGATTTCACGAACTTCTTCCAGTGAAGGAGGCAGCGAGTCCGGGTTTGGTGTTGTTTGTATGTAGTCAAAGTCTTCGCTGGGTGGATCACAGTTGAGCAAGTTCTTAAAGTACTGAGCTAAGAGGCGACAGTTGTCCTTGTCGTTAAAAGCCAGTTTGCCCTGTGAGTCTTTGAAGTGGAGACTTGGTGGAGTGTATTTTCCGAGTGACTGCTTGAATGTTTTGTAAAAGTCTCTGGTGTTATTTTTAGCGAAGTTCTCTTCGATTTGGGTTAGTTGGTTGCGTGTGAAGGCCCGTTTGGTTCCTCGGATTATCTTGGTTGTAAGCTTCCTTTGTTCCAAGTAGTTCTCCCAATTTTCCTTAGTCTTTTTAGAGTTCCATTTCATCCAGGCTGTCTGTCTTTGAGCTATTGTGTTGTCACAGTCTTCAGTCCACCACGGATGTTTCTTTCTTCTAGTGAGGGGAGCAAGTTCACTAGCCGTCTTGACAAGAGCTTCTTTCAGTTGGTCCCAGTTGTTAAGATCTGCACTGTTCAGTCTTCGACTGACTTCTTGATTGTTCTTAAGTCGCTCTATATCAAATCTGACCATCTTGGAGGTTCTGTGTAATCTATTGTTTCTAGGTTGGAGTCGCAGTTTGATCTTTGAGAGGTAGTGGTCTGAGTCCAGATTGGCGCTTCTTAATACCTTCACGTTTTGTATTTCCTTTTGGGATTTTCTTGAGATGGCCACATGATCTATCTGGAATTCACCCAGGTTGATGTTAGGAGAGATCCAAGTCTTTTGCTTTCTTGGCAGATGTTTAAATGCTGTAGACTTCATAACCAAGTCGAAAGCCCTGCACAGTTCCACCAATCGTTCTCCATTGCGATTAGTTCGTTTATGCGTTGGATAGTTGCCCACTATGTTTCTGTATTTTTTCTCCCTTCCTAACTGGGCATTGAAGTCACCAAGCAGTATGGTGGTATGTCGGTCTGGGATTTTAGAGAGAATATCTTCTAGGTCTTCCCAGAATTTGTCAGTTCTGTCTGGGTTGCGCTTGTTGTCCTGGTTGGTTGGGGCGTGTACATTGACTAAAGTGTAGCCCTTGTTAGCACATTTGAGAGAGAGGATAGATACACGACTGCTTGGAGAACTAAAGTCGATGACTGAATCCAGTATCTTATGGCTGATTATAAATCCTGTACCTAAGTGGGGTACGTTCTTCATTACTCGCTGACCGACTTTTCCTTTGAGGATTCTGTACCCTTGGGATTCAAGGGCATGGTCATCAGTGAATCTGGTTTCCTGTACTGCTGTCAGTACTATGTTATGTCGTGTTAGTGAGTCTGTCAGATGTTTCAGTTTACCCACTTTGAGCAGTGAATTGGCGTTAAATGTTGCGAAGAAACTTTGCCGTCTTGATCTGAGTTTACGTCCAGGAATTTCAGGATGCTCCGACTCATCCTTAAAGCATGTTAGTGCGGACTCCCCAGAATCCGAAGGTCCGCTAACGTTGCCATGGGCAACGGTGGATTGGTTACCACCTGGGGTAGTGCATTTAGCGAAATTTTCCTCCATGCTCAGTTGAAGATCATTCTTCATGGGGCAGCGACGAGTCACTGTCCAAGGTACTGCTCAAGTTGTTAGCTTGAGAGGCTTATTATTCGGGGTTGTCACCCCTAGACAGGTTGCCTTCACTGTGGCTAAGGAGCCCTGTCTACCCCACCCTTGCCAGGGACTACCCTCCGGGCCAGAGGGACCTGGGGCTGCTTGGGCAGGGGCGCCACTCCCTGAGTGGAGCTATCCATTAGGAGTCTCCACTAGCTACCCTTCCTACATTAGTTTATTAAATGAAATTAGTTTTCTGGGAATATCTCACAAACTCTTGGTTTTAGAGCATTAAAATGTAGTTTCCGGGGACCCTTTACGACTGTTTAGGGGCCCCGAGTTTTTTGGACACCAAGGGGCTGAAAATGAGCTTTGTCTCGTCGTTGTAGGCCGCAGTATCATCATCATCATCATCATCATCCTCTTGCACAGTTTCCAGCCGTTGGCCGGGTCTGTTTGGAACACAGGTCACTCCAACGTCTTCTGTTTTCCCACCATCTCCCAGCTTCCACCCCTGTCCAGTCTTCTCCTCTCTTCTTCACGCTATCATCCATCCCTTTCACCACCTGTCTCTCGGTCTTCCTCTCGGTCTTCCTCTCGGTCTCTTTCCTTCCCACTTCGTCTCGTGTATCCTCCTGGGTATCCTCTTATCCTCCATTCGTTTTACATGTCCATGCCATCTAAGTCTAGATTTCTCTATACCATCCCGTAATGGTTCATCCTTTATTAATTCTCTGGTCCTCTCATTTCTTATTCTGTCCATCTTTGTAGCTCCAATACTGCTTCTCAAGAACCTAATCTCACTGGCCTGTATTTTGCTCTTCTCCCTTCCTTTCATAGCCCAGGTCTCCGAGGCATACGTCAGGATAGGGGCATAGTACGTCCGATATATGATCTTTTTTCTGTTCTGAGGGACATCCTTGCTCCATAACATGCTTCTCACACTTCTCCGGAATGCTTCTGCCTGTCTCCCCCGCTCATTTTTTCTCTATAGTTTCTTCCATTATCTTGTATCAGGCTTCCCAGATACCTGAAACTCTCCACTTTCTTCAGCTGTTCCCCACCAATTGTCATTCCCGTTGTGGTTCTTTCCTTCTTCCTTGTTGTGATCACCATCTCACTCTTATTTATGCTAAATTTCATCCCATATCCTTGTATTATACCTTCCCACACGTCCAACTGTTCCTGTACCTCCTCTTCCTTGTTTCCCCAAATCATCAAATCATCCGCTAACACCATTGCTTTCATCTTTCCTTCCCCAATTACTTGTGCTACTCGGCTCATTATGTCATCCATCACCACAATGAAAAGTATCGGTGACAGTGCACTTCCTTGTTTCAGGCCGTTTCTCTGTTCCACCCAGTCCGATCTCTCTCCTCCCACTTTCACACAGCTCACGCTTCCCTTATACATCCCCTTTATCCTCCTTATAGTCCATTTTTCTACTCCGCTATCCTCCAGGGACTTCCATACTTTGTTTCTGCATACACTGTCATATGCTTTCTCAATGTCCAGGAAAGCCAACAGTAGATCTGTTCCATACACACAGTGCTGTTCTTGTAACTGCCTTACAGCAAAAATCAAATCCACTCTGGACCTTCCTGCTCTGAAACCATGTTGTTCTTCCCTCATCCCTCCTTTTATCCTTGTCCTAATTCTCCTTTCCAAAACTTTCTCCAAACATCTTTGCACAATGACTCATCAGTCTTATTCCCCGATAATTTCTGCATTCTGTTCTACTACCTATAGAGAAACTATAGAGAAAAAATGATCGGGGGAGACAGGCAGAAGCATTCCGGAGGAGTGTGAGAAGCACGTTATGGAGCAAGGATGTCCCTCAGAACAGAGAAAAGATCATATATCGGACGTACTATGTCCCTATCCTGACGTATGCCTCGGAGACCTGGGCTATGAAAGGAAGGGAGAAGAGCAAAATACAGGCCAGTGAGATGAGGTTCTTGAGAAGCAGTATTGGAGCTACAAAGATGGACAGAATAAGAAATGAGAGGACCAGAGAATTAATAAAGGAGGAACCATAACGGGATTGTATAGATAAATCTAGACTTAGATGGCATGGACATGTAAAACGAATGGAGGATAAGAGGATACCCAGGAGAATACACGAGACGAAGTGGGAAGGAAAGAGACCGAGAGGAAGACCGAGAGGAAGACCGAGAGACAGGTGGCTGAAAGGGATGGAAGAAAGCGTGAAGAAGAGAGGAGAAGACTGAAAAGGGGTGGAAGCAGAGAGCTGGTGGGAAGACAGAAGACGTTGGAGTGACCTGTGTTCCAAACAGACCCGGCCAACGGCTGGAAACTGTGCAAGAGGATGATGATGATACAATGGCCTACAACGACGAGACAAAGCTCATTTTCAGCCCCTTGGTGTCAGAATAACCTCGGGGCCGCTAAACAGTCATAAAGGGTCCCCGAAAACTATATTTTAATGCTCTAAACCCAAGAGTTTCTGAGATATTCCCGGAAACCTAATTTCATTTAATAAACTAGTGTAGGACTGCAAGCCAGTAACCATGACAACAGTGTCTCAAAAAGGTACATCCAATTTTCCATCTAATTCTGCAAGAAGTAATGCCACTCCATTTATTAAATTTCTGTGAAAGTTTGCAAATGGCTATAAGGTTATCACGGAACCAACAAAAACTGTAAAATTCATCATTGCGCTTAAGGGGGTCAAGAGGTACCCTCGATTTTTTCACAAGACATAAACGTGCGATGTGACGTACAGAAGGTCTATTATATCTTCAAACAGCAACATTATTTTCAAAAATTCCGGAATTGAAATAGTATATTTTTTATTTAATTTTTTTGCTTTTAGGAATCTGGGCCATTGGAGGCTAAAAAAAACTGAATTTTCATGCTCCACAAGCCTTTATAATTTATTAAAGGGGTCTTCCTCTGGATGCGCACCTGACACAACAGTGAGGGTCAGTTTTTATGTGACGTGAATTGCATTTCGTCTACGAGGTTTTCAATTTTATTTTCACGTCAGGAAGTACACGTTAGGTAAATTAGTTTCAGAACATATTTCAACTAATCATTTATCTTTGTCGACAAACAGGTTCCAAGCCCCTAACCATTGCAACAGTAGCTCAATTGATTACGTCTGGTTATTAATACCGACGACCGTTCGAAGAATGGGCACTTCTGCAAGTACTAATATATAAAAACTAGCAGAAGTACCCGTTCTTCGAACGGTGTTATATATTAACACCAGACATTATCAATTGAGATACTGTTGCAATGGTTAGCGGTTTGTCATTCCTTCATAAGTTTATCAGAACGAAGTTAGTTTTCTGGGAATATCACACACACTGTTAATTTAAGGGCCTTAAAATGTGATTTTCGGAGACCCCTTATAGACTCGCGAATTTTGTGTCTCGCAATGAGAAGCGCAACATATACTTTGATAGTCCTTCTAGGATAATTTTTATATTTCGCCTATTTTAGCATGTATTTTGAGAAGTTTTTCCCTATATCCTCCCTTCTACTGTGTGAAAAGTACGGTGAAGAGTTTTATAAATGACTAGCAGTAGTACCCGGCTTCGCCCGGTGGAATGATGATAATGTTTTAAGGTCTCCTTAGAAATATAATGGACTTAATATCTAAGTCATTTGCCCCCAAAGACAATGAGGGAGTAATATCTAGGTCATTTGCCCTTTTGATAAGGATGATAATAAAAACTACTGTTGAATTGACACGTCAAACTTACAAACTACCGTAATAGAAATACATATTTCAAAATTCACAGGCGAGGAAGACTTATTGTGTGTGGTGATTAATGGTGTAATGGGCGTAATATCTACTGTAGGTTATTTGCTCTTATGATCAGGATGATAAGGGAAACTACTACCGGTATTGAATTGACACTTCAACGTATAATGTACACAATGTACTGTAATAAAAATAACTATATGGTGGCTTCGGTGGCGTATTTGGTAGCATGCTGAGCTTCTATGCCCAAGATAGCGGGTTCAAACCCAGCCGAAGCCGTCGGATATTTTAAGAGCGTTAAAAATCCGTCAGTATGCCTTTCTTCGGAGGGGAAGTAAAGCCAGCGGTCCCATGTCAGATTTATGGCATGTTAAAGAACCTTCCACTAATTACACCTGTGTGAAGCTAAATTGGATAGGTAAACAACGCTCATAGATGTCTACGTCCGTTGCCAAGAGCCGACTGCAGTGGCGTCTAGTAGTTAAGTTCTGAACTTGGCCTAGTAGTCGTTGACGGTGGCGCTTGGCGGCAAAAGTACGAACTATTTGAAGAATTCTAAGTTGCAGTTTGTACTTAAATTTAAAAACAGGTAACACACACTAATACAGTCATCACATTTAACACCGGTTATCAGACAGATTCTACACACACCCAAAGTACACGGGGCTACATGACCGCGTTGTCACAGCCCCTAAACTTAAGAACCAACCAACCAAAAATAAATATTTTAAAAATCACAGTCGAGAAAGACTTTATGCGCCGGTGATTATTGGTATGATGCGCGTAACATCTAGGTCATTTGCACTTATGATGATAATAATAAGGTAATGAAACAAGAAGTTCCGTGAAGAACTATACAGCCTACTTTTCATGCCAATGATTATTCTACAGAATATGAACCTATCTAGAATAATGACGAAATTAAGTTGCTAATATCGAAATTTCCAATTAGTTCGAAATTCTGTATACCTGGCATAATGTATCCTAATAGAGCACTACAGTTGGCAGCCCTGATGACTGAATATATTCTTAGTTCCGTCTCTTACGGTACTAAATACAAAATTTGGTTGAAGTCCACTGGATAGCATGGACGTTACATGCAGTTAAACATTGGATCTAACAGCGCGCGTAAAATCATGTTGGCAACAATGTCATGCATGTATTGGTCAGAAATAATCTGAAATAATATGATCTATTGTTGTGCCAATTTTGAATGAAATCCATTAGTTAGTATAGAAGTTACATGCATTGTAAAATTGGACCTATCAGCAGGCTTAGAATCATGTTGGCAGCACTGACGTATATTAGTTACTCCAAGTTCGTCTAGAATGCCAGGTACTATACGTGTGTAAAGTTTAGAGCTATTGGCTTGCATACTTTCTGATATATTGATATTAGGGTAACAAAAAAATAGGGACAGCACATATTAACAGTTGGCAACCCTGGTTGCTCCTTAGAATACGCATAGTCATATCTGTTATGGTACACATAGCACATACGAAATTTGGTTGAAATCCAAATGATAGTATGGAAGTTACATGTACTTAAAGTTGGACCTGTCAGCAGGCTTAGAATCATGTTGGTAGCACTGACGTATATAAGTTACTCCAAATTAATATAGAATGTCAGGTACTATACGTGTGCATAGTTTAAAGCTGTCGGCTTGCATACTTTCTGATATATTGGTATTTCGATAAAATAAATTAGGAGCATTTATTAACAGTTGGCAGCCCTGGTAGGTCTTAAAATACGCTCAGTCATATCTGGTGATGTACACATACAACATACGAAATTTGGTTGAATTCCGCTTGATAGTGTAGAAGTTATATGCATTTAAAAATTGGACCTATCAGGAGGCTTATAATCATTTTGACAACACTGCCATGTTTGGCCTCCTGGAAATTAAACTGAAATATTATGATCTGTACGTGTGCCAATTTTGAAATAGCTCCTATTCATACTTTCCAAGATATCCAACATGGAGCTCAAATTTCAATTGCGATTTTTTAGAATTTGGTAGCACTGACATCATTTTCAAATATGGCCGTGAGATATTCAGGTATAGATCTTTACTCCTACCAAATTTTGTTTCGATTGCTGCAGCCGTTTAGGAGTTGATAGGTGGGGACCCACACACAGCCCGACAGACAGACAGACAGAAGGACAGACAGACAGACAGACAGACAGACAGACAGACACACATTTGCCCGATCTCATAAGTCTACTTTTTCCTCATTTTTGCAAAATGTGAAAAGTAGGCTAAAAATTACTACTAAACGAACATGGTGTTATTTTAAAACTGATACAGGTAATTCAGGTGTCTAGCTTCGATGTCTTCCAAAGTCTCAACCTTATTTTCTGGCTTAGGCCTGTACTGGATGCGTCTAGTGAAAGAGCGTACTGCTCGGCAAAGACAAAGAATATAGGTCCAAGCTGCACGAACCTGAGATGATCGCAGATGATGACGAAATATGATGACACACGTTCGGGGTTCCCCGTCCTATACATATTGACCGGGAATCACTCAGTGTTTCGCAACGGCCCTGTGCTGGCATCAGCATAGACAGCAGGAGATAACACGGCGGGCTCTGGAAAGTAATCTCAAGTCACCTCGCGATGAATCAGCAAGCTATTCTCACAACTGACCCCCCCCCCAGGGTCTCACAACTTGTGGGACGTAGGTTGGCGACCACGGAACCCCAGCTGAGTCTGGCATCGCTTCTACTTCCTGGTGCCGGGCTTATTTCAGTTCTCTTTCCTGTCGGCCTCCCTTGGTCAATTCTTGTTCTCTTCCGACCCAGACTGTATTAGGGTATCCGAGGGCTAGGGAGTCTTTCAATTTCCCGCCTTCATTGGCTTTGTCTCATCTTTCCTTATACCCTCATTCTTCGAGGGGTCTGCCTTCTTTTCCTTTTCATAATATCTCCTGTCTTCTGCTCAAGGCCCTCAAAGAGGCAGGGTGTGTGTAGACCCACCACTTCTGGTACACCCTCAAGGGCTCATGACTGGTGAGTTAGGAAGCTGGCAACCCCGAGGAATTCCTGAGCTACTTGCAGGGAATGGAGTGGTATGTCAGAAATTTCAAGTGGACAGTGTTACGCATCGGGTTCCAAAGGGTAAGTATACACACTTTGTTTTCGATCGGTGAACGATGTAGATTTGTATCAAAGGGCCTTAATGCGGGAAATGGAGTGGTCTGTCCGAAATTTCGAGTGGACAGTGTTACTCGTCGAGTTCCAAACGGTAATTATGTAAAATCTGGTTGAGATCGGTGAAACGGTGTAGTTTTGTGCCAAGGGCCAAAATGCAGGGAATGGAGTGGCCTGTCCAAATTTTAAAGTGGACAGTGTTACTCATCGGGTTCCAAAGGGTAAGTAAACACATTTTGTTTTCGATCTGTGAACGATGTAGATTTGTGCCAAAGGGCCTAAATGCGTGGAATGGAGTGGTCTGTCCGAAATTTCGAGTGGACAGTGTTACTCGTCGAGTTCCAAAGGGTAATTACGTAAAATCTGGTTGAGATTGGTGAAACAGTGTAGTTTTCTGCCAAAGGGCCAAAAAGCAGGGAATAGTGTTGTCTGTCCGAAATTTAAAGTGAACAGTGTTACTTGTCGGGTTCTACGGGTAAGTATATAAAATTGGGGTCAAATCGGTGAAACGGTGTAGATTTGTGCCAAACAGCCTAAATGCAAGGGATGGAGTGGCCTCGCCGCAATTTCAAGCAGACAGTGTTAGTCGCAGTGTTCCAAAGGGTAAATATACAAATTTTGGTTGAGATCTGTGAAACGGTGTGGATTTGGGTCAAAGGGCCTAAATGCAGGGAATGGAGTGGTCTGTCCGCAATTTCAAGCAGACAGTGTTACTCGCTGGGTACCAAAGGGTAAGTTTCCGAATATTGGTTCTGATCGGTGAAACGGTGTAGATTTGTGCCAAAGGGCCAAATAGCAGGGAATGGGGTGGTCTGTCCGAAATTTTAAGTGGACAGTGTTACTCGCAGGGTTCCAAAGGGTAAATATACAAATTTTGGTTGAGATCGGTGAAACGGTGTAGATTTGGGCCAAAGGGCCTAAATGCAGGGAATGGAGTGGTCTGTCCGCAATTTCAAGCAGACAGTGTTACTCGCAGGGCACCAAAGCGTAAGAATACGAATTTTGGTTCTGATCGGTGAAACGGTGTAGATTTGGACCAAAGGGCCTAAATGCAGGGAATGGGGTGGTCTGTCCGAAATTTTAAGTGGTCAGTGTTACTCGCAGGGTTCCAAAGGGTAAATATACAAATTTTGGTTGAGATCGGTGAAACGGTGTGGATTTGGACCAAAGGGCCTAAATGCAGGGAATGGGGTGGTCTGTCCGAAATTTCAAGTGGACAGTGTTACTCGCAGGGTTCCAAAGGTTAAATATACAACTTTTGGTTCAGATCGGTGAAACGGTGTAGATTTGTGCAAAAGGGCCTAAATGCAGGGCATGGGGTGGTCTGTCCGAAATTTAATGTTGACAGGGTTACCCGCAGGGTTCCAAAGGGTAAGTTAACAAATTTTGGTTCATATCGGTGAAACGGTGTAGATTTGTATACAGACAGACAGACAGACAGACAGACAGACAGACAGACAGACAGACAGACAAACTTTGTGCTTTATATATATAGATTGGTGTATTGGCTCTCATGGATCCCATACCTAATTTTACAATGCACCAAGCATCCGAACACGATTTATAGGCGTACATAAAGATACACAGAAAGACAGACAGACAATTCTGTTGTCTACAACATATCACCCAGATAACCAAATATGGGTATATCTACCATTCAGTATCAAACAAAATCATCCTTACGATGAACCCATATGTCGACAAAAAAAAAAGATAAGTTAAAATGTGCTCTGAAACTAAATTCACCTAACGTGTACTTCCTGACGTGAAATAGATTTGAAAGCCTTGTAGACCAAACACAATACACCTCACATAAAAAATGACCCTCTACGTTGTGTTAGGTCCCCATACACAGGGAGACCTCTTTCATAAATTATAAAGGCTTGTGGTGCATGAAAATTCAGGTTCTTTAGCCTCAAATGGCCCAAATTCCTAAACGCCGCAAAAATGGAGACAAAGCCCCTCGGTGCCAGAAACAAAAATTTGGGAGCCTCGAAAACTATATTATAAGGCTCTAAAACCAACAGTATCTGAAATATTCCCAGAAAACTAATTTAATTTAATTTAACAAAGTAATGAAGGAATGGAAATCTGTAACCATAATAACATTATCTCAAGGGGTGGCATCCAACTTTCCATCTATTTCTGTAAGAAGCAATGTCACTCCATTTATAACTTGCCACGGTGGGTGAGTGTATAGCGTGTCGGTCTACTAACCCCAAGATTGCAGGTTCACTCCTGGCCGTGGTAAGTGATTTTTGAAAGGCGGCAAAAATGCGACTCGCATGTCATACGTTGTTGACATGTCAAAGAACCCATTTGAATTCAGTAGGCCGTGATCATAATGGCAAAATTAATCTCAGCAATTTCCGCCAACACAAAGTTCCTCATTTCTCTACTAGAAAGTGCTGTAGTGTTCAAGGAGCTTAGATATCTACCCTCCTTGACTTTCATAGTGATTCAAGGAACAACGAAATTTCGACATACAAGCTACCCTCTGGGTGTGAAATTACGAAGCTTGCACTCGGCATCCGAGGCCATACGATATTATTATTAGGATACTCCATTTATTACATTTCTGTGAAAGTTTGCAAATGGCTATAAGGTTATCACGGAACCAACGTAGACTGTATAATTCGTCAATGCAATTAAGGGGGTCAAGGGGTAACATAGAATTTTTTCATGCAATTTCACGTGCGACAGATAGTACAGAAAGTCTATTATATCTGCAAACAGCAACATTAGTTTCAATAATTCCTGAATTAAATCAGCATTTTTGCGGCTTTTAGGAATTTGGGCCATTTGAGGCTAAATAACCTGAATTTTCAAGCACCACAAGCCTTTATAATTTATGAAAGAGGTCTTCCTGTGAATGGGGACCTAACGCAACGTAGAGGGTCATTTTTTATGTGAGGTGTATTGCGTTTCGTCTACAAGGCTTTCAAATCTATTTCACGTCACGATGTACACGTTAGGTGAATTTAGATTGAGAGCACATTTTAACTAATATTTTTTGTTGTTGTCGACATACGGGTTCATCGTAAAGATGATTTTGTTTGATACTGTATGGTAGATATACCCATATTTGGATATCTGGGTGATATGTTGTAGACAATAGAATTGTCTGTCTGTCTTTCTGTGTATCTTTATGTACGCCTATAAATCTTGTTCGGAAGCTTGGTGCATCGTAAATTTAGGTATGGTAAACATGAGTCAATACACCAATCATTTATAAAACTCTTCACCGTACTTTTCATAGAGTAGAAGGGTGGATATAGGGAAAAACTTCTCAAAATACATGCTAAAATAGGCGAAATATAAAAATTATCCTAGAAGGACGATAAAAGCATATGTTGTGCTTCTCATTATGAGACACAAAATTCGCAAGTCTATAAGGGGTCTCCGAAAATCACATTTTAAGGCCCTTAAATTAACAGTGTGTGTGATATTCCCAGAAAAGTAACTTCGTTCTGATAAACTTATGAAGAAATGACAAACCGCTAACCATGGCAACCGTAGCTCAATTGATAATGTCTGGTGTTAATACATAACACCGTTCGAAGAATGGGTACTTCTGCTAGTATTACTAGTTGTATGTGAAACAGAATTACAATATAAAACAACATACATTTTGAAATGGACGTTCTTACAAATTTTAATTAATATAAATATTCATGTATTCAAATCCAAAAAGAAACAAGAAGTTCCGCGATGAACTAAAGAGCCTACTTTTCTTAAAATTTAAGATTCATGGCAATGATTAATCTATATCGATCTCTCTAGAATAATGAAGAAATTAAGTTGGTAATATCGAAATTTTTAATTAGTTCGAAATACTGTATACCTGGCATAATATAGCCTAATAGAGCACTTCAGTTGGCAGCCCTGGAGACAGAATATATTCTTAGTTCCATCTCTTAAGGTACAGAATACAAAATATGGTTTAATTCCAATTGTTAGCATGGACGCTACATGCAGAGACATTGGAACTAACAACGCGCGCAAAATAAGTTGGTAACAATGTCATTCATGTGATGGTCAGAAATAATCTTAAATAATATGATCTATTGCTGTGCCAATTTTTAATGAAATCCATTAGTAAGTATAGAAGTTACATGCATTTTAAAATTGGACCAATCAACAGACTTAGAATCATGTTGGCAGCACTGACTTATATTAGTTGCTCCAAATTAATCTAGAATGCCAGGTACTATACGTGTGCAAAGTTTAGAGCTATTGGCTTGAATACTTACTGATATATTGATTTTAGGGTAACAAAAATACAGACAGCATTTATTAACAGTTGGCAGCCCTGGTTGTTCTTAAGGATACTCATAGAGATATCTGATATGATACACATAGCACATGCGAAATGTGGTTGAAATCCAAATGATAGTGTAGAAGTTACATGTATTTAAAGTTGGACCTCTCAGCAGGCTTATAATCTTATCTAATATATAAAAGTGAAAGTCTGTATATATGTATGTATGTATTGTGCCCAATCAGACACAGCAGTCTGGCATCGAACTCGAGTATTATCAAAGAAGACCAGGCCCATGATTCTGCCCAGAATCGAATCATTGATCTCTGAGGGGGAACAGCTACAGGGAACCCGAAGAACAATGTGTTATATCTGCATATAATCATAATCGCAGGATTTCACGGCTAGAACTGGAATATCATAGTTTTTTAAGATGGATATTGCAAGAAAATACAGGCCTATGTACGTTTTAGAAGCCCGAATTCATGAAAGCAAACCAGCTTGACACTTGAAAAATCAGAGCTAGCGAAGGAGCGTATTTAAGAGACGCCAGGGAACTCATTTTCGTCTGGACCACACGAACAGCTCAAGATTAATGACTCTGGGATCCACCAGTTCACAAGGCCTGAGAGTAGAGAGGGGGCAGCCGTCCACGGAAATTAATTGATTACAGCCAATTGGAGCATTGAAATGAAATAAAATTTACAACCAGGTGAATATATTCTAGGAAAGATATTTTAGGAGTGTTCTCACGCCTAAATTAAAGCCTACATCTATAAATGAGCCTCTGAACACACTGCTTCCGCTTGGGAAGAAGGTTTTGGAGACCAGCAGAGGGGGAAGTACCAGGGTAGCGTTATGACGCCATGGTAGAAGGCAATTAAATGTAATTAATTGGCCGAAGCGATCGCTTGCACGCGAGTGATTTTGGGACCTCCACACCTAGACAAACGAGGATTATACTTCACCTTGCCTGGAAATGTATTATTCCAGGAAGGGAGTCGGTCCTGAGTGTCCAGTGGACTATGTTTCACAAGAAAGCTTTATATAGGGGGAAGCTTCGCAGGGAAGTTAGTTCGTCTTTGGTTCGTCTTCAGTTCGTATTGACTCAACACGTAAACTAACACGCTGCCAGATCACGCAAGAAAGTGCGCGAAGTTATAAAGTATGGACGCTCAAGTATATTTGGAGACCAATGTAAGCGCATCATGCAGCTCCACAATAGTAATTATGCATCGTGTAAGATGTAGTCTACAGCAGATATTTAAGCAATAACATACGCAAGTATAAATTCTATACAGCGTAGGGATAATTTAGGATGTTTATTGACAGTGAACATACCAGGAGGTGTTGTCATAGTTAAAAATGACACATTATTGTCAGGATCACTACAGTTATGGGAGCCTGGAAGGCGTCACAAATAGTCGTGACAGAGGACTGATCAGAATTGCAGTAGAGGTGATATGAACTGTAGGTAACGGGAATCGAACGCACGCACACGCAGGACAGACTTTCACGGAGACTAGCGGTTGTCAGAAGTTAGCTGCATCGCATCTCTGAGGTCAGCCGTTAGTAGGAGTCCAATTAAGGATCCACATGTGAAATAGTGCGGGAATTGTATATAAGTTAAATTACAGTGACTTTTAAAAGTGTTTATGTGTATGGTAAAATAATATGTATTGTGTCAAAGTGAGAAAAGCCACTAATGAAAATATGATTATCATGTGTGAAGTGTATACCATGTGTCGTGTGATAAATAGCATGATGGCTTAAACCAAGCATCATGGTAGGTTCGTGGCTGGCGTGCTGGACTAACCCAGCAAAAATGATGTGAGTACAAATTGAATATGTTGATATGATTAAATAGTTCACCATACAACGAAGCATCACTCTAAGACTAAGATTAACAGTCATTTATGTACGAGCATACATCCCTCGTATTTTGGTAAAATATGGCTTGGAAGATGATTTGTTTACGGCCATTTAGGCCTAAGATATTGATGAAAGTAACGGTAACGTTAAATAATAATAATAATAATAATAATAATAATAATCTGGGGTCGGTAACAGTAATAAATAAAATAATAGGCATGTCAGGCCTAGAGTACGTGCAAAGTGTGTCATGTCTAACGTAAAAATACTGTATTATTGTAAACAGTAAGAAAGGAACGAAATATATTGAGATAATGAGAGTTTTTCAGTGTCATTGAATTGTTGAATGAATATTTACTATGGTAAATTCTACAGGATTGTATTTGAGAACCATTAAGGTGGTTAATGTAAGCCAGTAAACTTATGCATGTTTTAGGAGCTACATAAAGCTTTAGCTTAAGAGTAATTGCAGAGAGGACGCGAGTGCTTCAATAATTGAGTAATCTATGAGAAGTATTGTTTGAGCCGCGTACATCGAGCAAGTAACGTAGAATCAAGAGATTTACGTCAATAAAGTTGCGGGGATCATCCAAACATAGCTTGCGCGCTAGGCGAAAAGTCGGCTAATCTACGAGGTAGTATCGCCTTGGAGCATACTTGTACTATTTGCAGCGAAGTGGGACGGAGGCTGTCTGTATCCACCGCTTGCATAATTGTTGCCCGCAGGGATAACTGTTCGAGACCCTGTGTGAGCCCATGTATTAATTGATCTGCCCTTAGAGGTAAGACTAATGGTTCGTCGTATAGGAAACGCCGATTTCCTTATTATAGGCAGCTGCACCGGTGAGAGAACTTGGATACTCACTCGAGATGCGCGCCAGTAGCCACTAATGTCGCCACAGAACGGCAAAGCTATCCATGATCCATCCCCTGCCATGAATATTAATTAGGAGCCGAGTTAAGCCCATTATACTCTAAATGTAGGTGTTAAATAATTAGAATGACTCAATTACTAGGGACAACACTCAGGGTACCTCCAGCATACTGCACCAGTAAACAAACTTGACCTTGTGAGAAGCCAGATGGGGTGGTAGGAGGCTACTAGAACGGCGGCCACCTTTCTCAGTCAGCCGAAACTAATTTATTGTCCGCTTGAAAAGGAGATCCGTTGACCTGATCCTTTTATTTTAAAAGCGTAGTGGGACACTGAAGAATCTCGATATTTCGAAAAGTAATTAAGATATGATTGATGTGATGATGCCAATTGCATTAAATGCTTTATTTCCACACACATACCATGTTGGATCGCTGTGAACGGGTAATATTTGGCCAAGTTATTCTCTGAGGAGGAATATTGCACCTTAATAAAAATAGGCATCTTTGTAAAGTGTATTTTGCCCAGTTTACACTAATTTATTCATACGGGTAGGGTAATTTCAATGACATGACACGTTTGTAACGATAATGTTTTGACCAGACCCAGAAAATCGTTGTATGGTGAAGCTATAAACATTTCTATCCATGGGTATTTTGGAAGGGAAAACGTACCACTTCAGCGTTTCAAATTTATGGGAAAAAGATTACGAGTTGCACGACACAACACTTGCTAATTAAGGCATAAGATAATGAATTAATATTACTGAAAGTAAATGCCCCGTGTAAAACGGATAAATGTTTAATAATTGCGGAGTAATGTCATGTGAAGATAAATTGTGATTATTGTGTTGTGATATTCCAGTTTGTGTTAAATTGTGCCACGTGAAGAACACTATGGACACTCGCAAATGTCAGAGAGTATCAATAATAGGATGTTTGGAATAGACTTGAGTGAGGTGAAGCTCCAATTTTAAGGAGAGACTCACAGATAACTTTGATTTTTGTTGTGGGAAGTAAATGTAAACTGTCCTTTGTTTGTGTTTTATGTTGTATAGCCATGATTTTCTATCATTAAATGTTATATTTAGGAATATGTTGTTTCTTTCAAGTAGAGTAGTCACCTGACAGACTCAAATCCTGAGCATGTGATCGTATGGTGGGCTTGAATGTCCCATACCTCGAAAGACCGAGAGTTAGCTGGGATACGAACACATGTTCCATATGATGACGATTGGGTACAGTATGTTCTAATATATAATAGTCAAAGTCGGTATGTATTTATGTATGTATGAATGTATGTATGTATGTATTGTACCCATGTGAGTAATCTCGATGGAAAATATGCTTCTGCCTCCAGCTAGCATCAGGACTCGAGCGTGTACCGTTCTCCCACTGAGCAGTTGCATACTTTGGATTTGAGGCTAAAAGGTATCAACTCTACAATGATAAGGCACAACTCTATTCTAAAACTTTAATTCAGTAAATAAAATCATGGCTTCAAACAAACAAAACAATCCCCATAACCATAAAACAAAAGCAAACAAAAATTACTTCCACAATCCACTAATATGAACAAAATATGATCATAATAAAATCATATCATAACACAAACCTTTACCCTTATATGAGTTTCACAAAATACTCTAGTGCGCTGATGCACATACAACTTCAGAAACAAACTGTACATTGATACTTCTGTCATACAATGTGACTTCTTTAATTTCACAAAATTACTTATTCATTAAACCTTCTTAATTTGACCATTATGTGTACCGTGTGTGTTTTGATCTTTCTCTTCCCACCAAATGCTTTGCATGCATTAGCCTATTCTGGTGTTGCACAGCAGTCAACGTGCAACTCCATAATTATGTAAGCTACCCCTACACTCCCACTATTTATATAGTTCCACTGCATGCCGTTTGTGATTTCGTCTTAAAAACGTTAAGTTATTGCTGTGTCGGATGGTACAATTAAACTACCTTGCGCGCGTAGCCTGTGGAATCTAGTAACCAACTTCTGAAAAAGTTGTCAGTGACAGTACAAATGCAACGTCTAACCATTCGTTAGATAGCTAAAATCATGAACCATCAGGGTGATCTATAATTATCAATGTGTTCTTAAACCACATAGCTCCATTACTCAACATAACAATATTTCATTTCATGTCATTAACAGGGTTTAAAATCCGTTCTTCTCCAACTTGCTTTCACGGTTCGAATGACCGTCCGGACCCTCTTCCCGAGCGGTCTGCACACAATAGCAGTGGGATGGGGTTCCGCCATTAGCTCGACCCTCGCTTCGTCTGAAGGCTTTCTCTCACTTAAGCAGTATAAGGTTTTACAAGACAAATACTGTGCTCCCAATGACACACATATCCCAATGGACTTTAACTGAATATTATGCAAACAGGTAGTGAGTGAGCTTTACATTTATTCCTACCCCGAGGATAATAATAACTGGCACCAATCAGGCCCATTTCAACATGAAGGTACGAGGTTCATAAAACATTGGTCGAGTAGGCAACCGGTGTCTTAAATAAATGATGCGGTCAGCCCACACTGCCGACATGAGGTTCGCTCCAACAAGCCGAATCACTCAACAATAAGTTCTCGGGGAATCAGATAGAGTGTAGAGATGTCCATCGTTTGCCTCTCACCTATCACGGGATTCCAACCCGGAACATTTCATATCCATCATCAGAGTTAGGGTCCAACACTAAACACTCTGGCACAAAGTATATATCCAATTATGCCCATGGCATACGAGATTTCATACGAAGAATAGACCACCTAGTTCCTGACCTAATGCCACGACCTTCGTCCTATAATATTAAGAGAAAGCTATCAATTACTCTATAAGCTTCTCACATAAGCTGCAAATTCAATTCACTAAAAGCTCTTCCATTCCTGGCATAATTATATTCCCATTAATACAATATTCTGATATAAAACTCTTTCCTTAATCCCGTAATGTAATCTTACTGTATAATCTTCCTGCTTGGATCGATAAGTCTTGCAATTAGCGTAACTATTTCTTGCTTACAACATTTACCTGATGCGTTCATTCATACCTTTAATATTCATTATTATTATTCTCACTGACATAGATTACCAAAATCATTCCTTATTATTATTATTATTATTATTCTCACTGACATAAATAACCAAAATCCGACACAACTAAACATCATAAAAAATCCGAACAACCGTGTCCGTTTCATTTATATAACTGATTGCCATTTTTAATTAATAGTGGTAACGATTAATCCACTTATTGATGCAAATTAACATCTCAACTCTATAAAAATCAATACAATAATGATTAAACCTGGAGGGTCTACCTCCTAATCTGATTCTTACTGGCATCTTTACTGAAATCACATAACATGCAGTGGCCTGTATTCTCTACTTAAACATAATTTGTGGGGTACTCACATATCTCTAGGCTCCTCATGGTGGCTTCAACCAATCATATCCTTCCTAGTCGCCTGCCATATGCAGGTTTAGCGCGAATTGGCATCTTGAATACACACATTTTATGACACATATTTTCCGTTAACCACACGACACTTTGCATTTCTATAAAGAAGCTATTGCTCCCAAAACACATGACACTTTATAACACTTGTTAAACCATTAATTTAAAGGATATTTCACATGTGCTTTATACATAACACACGTCACTTTGTACACTTTTCATTGGTTGAAATTCCCTAGCAAAGATATCAAAATTGCAGGTGTCGACGGCATCTCCCGTGCTCCTACCAACTCCTGATTGAAAGTCTGGTTCACCTGCCCTCGGAATTCACCAACAGTTTATCCATACTCCTACGGTAAGCTTCCTGCTTTGCATAAATATGCGAATTTCCGTCCTGAGCGTTATTATTTGGTATCCTTAGAACATTACCAAATGCTTCGTAACGTTTCTCCCAGCGCATTCCAGCGTAATTAGACCTATATGATCAGTCACTGTATTATACATTGCGCTTTACACTGTCCATAACTTTACACAAATTATTATTTACAATAGTTCTGCCACTTATCTTACACGGTGCTTCCTAAGTGAACACGCCGTTGTTCGTACTGCTGAGTATACCTGCAGCGCGATTATTATTAATAAAAGCTTATTAAATGTTTCACTCAAAGGTACAAGTCTTTGTTCGGGCGTCCTTTCATGAGCAGGACCGCCATCGTTCCGCCTTGACGACTGTCTGCGACTCTCTTGACAAACTGTGTAAACTGCGTAAGACTGGCTGCAACGGGCTACTAGCTCCAACTGGGTAAGACTGGCTGCAACTAGCGTGCTCTGCCAAGGGTCGACTCCCTTATATCGGATTCACACAGAAAGTAGAGCGAAATTTTCCCGCGTTATCTCGGCTCCTCTCCCAGCATGATTCTGGTCTCGAAACCATGTTCATCGGGTTCCTTTTTCTTCTCTGATCCCAGACCTATCTGCGTGCTGAAGAATCGCTCGGCCAATTAATTGATATTAATTCCTTTCTCCATAGCGTGGGGACGCTATCTCCCTGGGAATCCCTGGCAACCTCCTCAAATCCAGCCGCGAACAACCATAGACTGCTGTCCTTCCGCACTCCATTAAATATGCGTCAATTTCGCAGACTAAAGGCTCTAAAATTAGCCTCCTATCTAAAGGTTCACCTGTGGGCACTCTCATGTCATTTCGTTACTCCAATCACGAGTAATCAATGATTTTCCTTGTGATCTCTCCCCACCCTTCTCCATCCTATTCTCCGTCGGGGAAAAACTGGGTCATTATTCACGGCCCCAACCTCCTCCAGACGACATAACGAGGTCAGAAAGATTGACGTGGCTCCAAGGAACACCTTCCACAATTCTGAGCCTATTAGTGAACGTCAAACTCTGCACTTTCCGTGCTCCAAGCCTCGTATAGCCTACACCAAGTAGTCTAATAATGCTGTATTCTGCTCAATTTCCCTGCATTATTTTAATAAATAATGTCATTATAACTGAAATCACACCAGTGATTAAATATACACTTCTCTCTAGGGGTTTTTACAATGAAACTCCCTCCACAGACCTCGGGTTCGTTCCCTGGTGGAACCTTTATACTGAGATCACAGTCTCTGAGAACCACGTTCGATATCAGTCAGCATAAGCCCCTCGGGTTCAGTATGTATGTATGTGGGTTGATTCCGTATACAAATCTACACTTTTCCACCAACCTCAACCATATTTTGCATACACATAGTTTAGGACCAGAAGGAACCACTGGCTACATGAATTTTCGACAGTCTTTCTCATTCTTCTGATTTCGGTCCTTTTGTACTCGAGAAAAGGCTAATATAAAGTCATAAAATATACTCATGAAGGAATGGCAAGGCAGATCATTTCCATGGCAACATAGCTCAAGTCGAGACACGGCCGACTGGGTGCGAGTTGTGCTCTGCACTACCGGTATAGAAAATGAGGATCTTTACTTGAAATCCCGTTAGTTACTCAACTGCTCACACAGCACTGTCAACCGAGTATAGCATAACAAAGACTTGACACTATCTACTATATATTTGTCAAACACCACTCACTCACTCACACACTCATCCATTCATCGCGAAATCTCAGAAACCACCGAACGGATTGGAATGAAATTTGATATGCAGCTTTATCAAGGGCTGCAAACGCCCACGAAGAAAGGATTTTTGGATATTCAGGTTCTAAAGGGGTGTTAAGGGCGTAGACCTGCATTTCATTGAATAGCTATATCTCCCGATTGGTTTCATTGAGGATGTGACACTCGGCATATAAACTCATCATTAAAAATAAGAAGACGTGTCTGAGCGTTTTTCGATGTGGTGTATATTATGAGGTGGAAGGGGTGAAAAGTGGGGGTTGAAAGATTCCTAACGGAGCGTGTATCTCTTAAACGACATAGGCGAGGAATTTGAAACTCAGCGAAAAAAATCAACATAAAAAAGAAGTAAATATGTGTTTGACCGTTTTTTTTATAAATCCAATTTAAGGGGCCGTTGGGGAGGGGTGAAATTATGGGGGGAAAATAACAGGAAAGAAAGTGTCCTAACTGATTGACTGACTGACTCACTCATCAATCTCAGGGGGAAAAAACTGCTTTAAAGTAAGTAAATAGCTATTCGACAGTTTTTTTTTCATAAATCAAATTTAAGGGGTTCATGGGGAGAGGTGAAATTCTGAAAAAAGAAAATTGAAAGAAAATGTCTTGACTCACTCCCTCACTCACTCATCATCGCCCAGCCAAAATTATTGAAGCTAGAATCATGCCAGTTTGGGGAAATGTTCGTTGTATGTCAAAACAGTCTACTAGGGAGGATTTTCGGATATTCCGGTTCTAAATGGGTCTTAAGGGGGCTAAACCTGCATTTCATTGAATAACAATAACTCCCGATTGGTTTCATTGGGGGATGTGATGCACGGCATATAAACTCATCATTAAAAAATAAGAAGACACGTGTCTGAGGGTTTTTCGATGTGGTGTATATTATGAGGTGAGAGGGGGTGAAAGATGGGGGTTTAAGGATTCCTAACGGAGCGTGTATCTCTTTAACGACATAGGCGATGAGTTTAAAACTCAGCGGAAAAAAATCAGCTTAAAAAAGTAAATAGGTGATTGACCGTTTTTTTTTTCATAAATCCAATTTAAGGGGCCCTTGGGGAGGTGTGAAATTCTCAAAAAAAAAAACAACAGGAAAGAAAGTGTCCTAACCGATTGACTCACTCACTCTTCAAACTCAGAGGGAAAAACTGCTTAAAAATAAGTTAATATGTGCTCGACAGTTTTTTTGATAAATAAAATTTAAGGGGTTCATCAGGAGGGGTGAAAACCTGAAGAAAAAACAAGATGTTCAGTAAAGAACATATAGCCTACTTTCTCCTAAATGCATGGATATTGTTATAACTCTTTTTCCTTTTCAAGGAGTGTGATTGAATGTTGGTTGTAGTAGTTTGTTGAAATACAACGTGCTATAGGAATATTAAACATGAATATGAGGTGCCCTTTGCTAGTGCTACCTCTGTACCAAATTTCGTTCAATTCGGTTTCACCGTGTTTGAAATGATAGGGGGACTCGATTTGCACACATACTTGGCCACCATCTGCAAACTATTGGGCTGATGTCTTGCAGTTTGGTCTGAATATGTTTCCCACATAAAGATATGGTGTTGCAAAATTTGGTAGCGACTAGATTATTAGGTTGGTCGTAATTACATTTTAGCTTTTAACATTTGGGTGGCCGCGATTACGTTTCCGTCAAGATAGCGGTGATATAAAACATGACACTGAGGTGCCCTTTGCTAGTGCTACCTCTGTACCAAATTTCGTTGTATTCGGTTTCACCGTGTTTGAATTAATAGGGGGATTTTATTTTCACACAAAGATGGCCGCCATCCGCAAACTATTAGGCAAATGACCTATTCATTAGGTCAAAGGATGCTTCCTCTATAACGGTATGTTGTTGCTAAATTTGCTAGAGATCGGATGATTAGGCTAATCGTAATTTGATTTAAGCTTTGAACAATTGTGTGGCCGCCATTACGTTTCCGTCAATATGGCGGCGATATAAATCATGACACTGAGATGCCCTTTGCTAGTGCTATCTCTGTACCAAATTTCGTTTCATTCGGTTTCACCGTGTTTGAATTAATAGGGGGAATCGATATTGACACAAAGATGGCCGCCATCCGCAAACTATTAGGCGAATGAGCTATTAGATTGGTCAATGGATGCTCCCTCCATATAGGTATGTAGTTGCAAAATTTGGTAGAGATCGGATGATTAGGTTAATCATAATTTGATTTAAGCTTTGAATATTCGTGTGGCCGCCATTACGTTTCAGTCAAGATGGCGGCGATATAAAACATGACACTGAGGTGGCCTTTGATAGTGCTACCTCTGTACCAAATTTCGTTCCATTCGGTTCCACCGTGTTCGAATTAATAGGGGGAATCAATTTTGACATAAAGATGGCCGCCACCCGCAAACTATTAGACTAATAACCTACTAGATAGGCCAAAGGATGCTCCCTCCATAAAGGAATGTTGTTGCAAAATTTGGTAGAGATCGGATGGTTATGTTAGTCCAAATTTCACTTAAGCTTTGAACATTTGTGTGGCCGCCATTACGTTTCTGTCAAGATGGCGGCAATATAAAACATGACACTGAGGTGCCCTTTGCTAGTGCTACCTCTGTACCAAATTTCGTTTATTCGGTTCCACCGTGTTCGAATTAATAGGGGGAATCAATTTGACATAAATATGGCCGCCATCCGCAAACTATTAGGCTAATAACCTATTAGATTGGTCAAAAGATGCTCCCTCCATAAAGGAATGCTGTTGCAAAGTTTGGTAGAGATCGGATGGTTATGTTAGTCGTAATTTAATTTAAGCTTTGAACATTTGTGTGGCCGCCATTACGTTTCTGTCAATATGGCGGCGATATAAAACATGACACTGAGATGCCCTTTGCTAGTGCTACCTCTGTACCAAATTTCGTTCCATTCGGTTTCACCGTGTTTGAATCAATAGGGGGAATTGATTTTCACACAAAGATGGCCGCCATCCACAAACTGTTAGGCTAATGACCTAGTCATTTGGTCAAAGGATGCTTACTCTATAAAGGTATGTTGTTGCAAAATTTGGTAGAGATCGGATGATTAGGTTAATCGTAATTTGATTTAAGCTTTGAACATTTGTGTGGCCGCCATTACGTTTCCGTCAAGATGGCGGCGATATAAAACATGACACTGAGGTGCCTTTTGACAGTACTACCTGTGTACCAAATTTCGTTCCATTCGGTTGCACCGTGTTCGAATTAATAGGGGAAATCGATTTTCACACAAAGATGGCCGCCATCCGCAAACTATTAAGCTGATGACCTATTAATTTGGTCAAAGGATTCTCCCCCAATAAAGGTATGTTGTTGCAAAATTTGGTAGAGATCGGATGATTGGGTTAGTCGTAATTTGATTTAAGCTTTGAACATTTGTGTGGCCGCCATTAGGTTTCCGTCAAGATGGCGGCGATATAATACATGACACTGAAGTGCCTTTTGATAGTACTACCTCTGTACCAAATTTCGTTCCATTCGGTTGCGCCGTGTTCGAATTAATAGGGGGAATCGATTTTCACACAAAGATGGCCGCGATCCGCAAACTATTACGCTGATGGCCTATTGATTTGGTCAAAGGATGCTCCCCCCATAAAGGTATGTTGTTGCAAAATTTGGTAGAGATCGGATGATTAGGTTAGTCGTAATTTGATTTAAGCTTTGAACATTTGTGTGGCCGCCATTACGTTTCCGTCAAGATGGCGGCAATAAAAAACATGACACTGAGGTGTCCTTTGCTAGTGCTACCTTTGTACCAAATTTCGTTCAATTCGCATTCACCGTGTTCGAATTGATAGGGGGGGGGGAGGGACATTCAGAGTACACACACTCACACACACACAGACACACACACACACACAGACTCACACACACCCATACACACACACACACAGACTCACACACACACATACACACACACAGACACACTTTTTTCGCCTTGTGTTGATCTCATAAGTCTACTTTCATTTTTTGCATAAATCGAAAGTAGGCTAATGAAAGAATATGTCCTGACTCACTCACTCACTCATCAATGCCCAGCCAAAAATATTGAAGTTGGAAACATGGCATATTGGGTATATGTTCGATGCATGTCAAAACCGTACACTAAGGGAGGATTTTTGGATATTCAGGTTCTAAAGCGGTCTTAAGGGGGTTAAACCTGCATTTCATTGAATAACTATATCTCACGAGTGGTTTCATTTGTGGATGTGATACTCGGCATATAAATTAATCATTAGAAATAAGCAGACATGTGTCTAAGGTTTTTCGATGTGGTGTGTTATTATGATGTGAAAGGGGTGAAAAGTGGGGGGTTGAAGGATTCCAAACGGAGCGTGTAGGCCTATCTCTTAAACGACTTAGGTGAGAAATTTGAAATTCAGCGAAATAAGTCAGCTTAGAAAATAAGTAAATCGGTGTTCAACCTTTTTTTCATAAATTAATTTAAGGGGCCAATGGGGTGTGGTGAAATTCAGGGGGAAAAAGGAGAGAAAGTGTCCTAACTGACTGACTAACTCCCTCACTCATCAAACTCAGGGGAAAATTACAGCTTAAACAAGTAGTTCCGTGAAGAACTAAATAGCCTATTTTCATATGTTCTACTCGTGTGTATTGCCTCTATCAACATACAATATTTCAGTTTGAAGATTGTGATATATTCGTAGATATTGAGAACCGTCTAAATATTTCAGATGGTTCACAGGTTGGATTTTTATTTATGTGCTGTTACATGAAGATTATTGTGTACGTGTGGTATTAAAAGTTCAATGGCATGATTAGAACACAAGAAGTAGAACCAAGATTTTAAAATTTCGCACAGCTGGCATGTTGTGGTTACGAAAACAATTGAAATAAACTAGATGCCAGTGGATTAACATTTGTATAAGTATTTAACGTGCAATGATTCACTGCACTCGGAAGGTTAAATCGCGAGAAACGTTCATTTAAATATGTATAGTTCGCGTCGCCGCCATGTTGGATTTGTGCTCACCAGGTTACTGAAAGTCCTATAGGTGAACTTATATTCATAGCCCCTACGAACATTAAAAAATTCAGTTTGATTGCTGTAAAAGTTTGGTAGATATTAAGAACCGTCTAAATATTTCGGATGCACGCAATTTTGGATTGTTATATGCAAAGGCCATAGAGTTATGTACCATTAAAGGAATATTATTCCGTAGGTTCATTATTCAAACTTTCACTTCGATCGCATGATTACGATACAAGAAATAAAAACTTAATTGTAAAATTTCGCACAGCCACCATCTTGATATTATGTAAACAATTGAACTGAATTAGATGCTAGTGCATTTCAATATGTATACTCATTTACTGTACCACATTTCACTGCTCTCAGAGAGTTAAATCACGAGAAAAGTCTTTTAAAATGTTTCAAATTCGCTTGGCCGCCATGTTCGTTTTGTACTTAACAGGTTTATAAAAGTTACATAGATAAATTTATAGCAGTGCCCTTTATCACTGTTCTAAATTTCAGGGTGATATCTGTAATAGTTTAGGAGATATAGAATGCCGGTGAAATACTTCCCACAGCCGCCATTTTGAGGTTATGTAAACAATTGAACTAAATTAGATGCCAGTGCATTGCAATGTGTATAAACATTTGCTGTACCAAGTTTCACTACGTTTGTATGGTTAAATCGTGAGAAAGGTCTATTTAAAAGTCTAAACTTCGCTTGGCCGCCATGTTCGCTTTGCAGTTACCAGGTTTTTGAAAGTCTCATAGGTGAACTTCTAGTAGTACCCTTTATCACCGTACACAATTTCAGGATGATATTGGTAATAGTTTCGGAGATACTGAATGTTGGTGAAATAATTCGCACAGCCGCCATTTTGGATTGGTGAGACACAATAACATTTGAAGGGTACGGCCGGGGTCAGCCAGAATAGTGCTATGATCTTACGGAGTTTCATTGAAATCCCTCCAGCCATTCAAAAGTTATTAGGGGGACACACACACCTCACATACACACGCACACACACACGGACAAGAGGTGATCTTATAAGCCTATTTTTTCAAAATTGAAAATAGGCTAAAAATAAGTTAATAGGTGTTCAAGCGTTTTTTCATCAATCCAATTTAAGGGGCCCATGGGGAGGGGTGAAATTCTGGTAAAAATTATTGAAAGAATATGTCCTGTCTGACTCCCTCACTCATCACGCCCAGCGACAACTATTAAATTTGGAAACAAGAAATTTTGGGAATATGTTCGCTGTCTGTCGAAAACGTCAACTAAGGAATGCTTTTTGTTTATTCGGGTTTTAAAGATGTGTTACGGGGGTAAACGTGCATTTCAATGAATATCGATATCTCATGAGTTGTTTCTTTGGGGATGTGATATTCGGTATATAAACTAATAATTAAAAATAATCAGACATGTCTAAGGGTTTATCGATGTGGTGTATATTATGAGGTGAAAGGGGTGAAAATTGGGGGTTGGGGGATTCTTAACGGAGCATGTATCTCTTAAACGAGATAGGCGAGAAGTTTGAAATTCGGCGGGAAAAAACAGCTTAAAATGTAAATAAATAGGTGTTCGACCATTTTTTCATAAATCCAATTTATGGGGCCCTTGGGGAGGGGAGAAATTCTGGGGGGAAAACAGGAAAGAAAGTGTCCTAACTCACTCACTCATCAAACTCAGGGGGGGGGGGAAGAACAGATCAAAAATAAGTAAATAGGTGTTCGACCGTTTTTTTTTTCATAAATCCAATTTAAGGGGTTCATGGGAAGGGTGAAATTCTGAAAAATAAATGAAAGAAAATGTCCTGACTTACTCACTCATCATCGCCCAGCCAAAATTATTGAAGTTAGAAACATTACATTTTGGGGCTATGTTCGTTGTATGTCGAAAACGTCCACTAAGGAAAGAGTTTTGGATATTCAGATTCTAAAGGGGTATTAAGGGGGTAGACTAGCATTTAATTGAATAACAATATCTCCCGATTGGTTTCCTTGGGGATGGGATACTCGGCATATAAACTCATCATTATGACTAAGCAGACCTATGTCTAAGGGTTTATCGACATGGTGTATATTATGAGGTGATAGGGGTGAAAAGTGGGGGTTGAATGATTCCTAACGGAGCGTGTATCTCTTAAACGACATAGGCGAGGAGTTTGAAACTCGGAGGAAATCAATCTGCTTAAAAATAAATAAATAAATAAATAAATAAAATAGGTGTTCGACCGTTTTTTTTCATAAATCCACTTTAAGGGGCCTATGGGGAGGGGTGAAATTCTGGAAGAAAAACGTCCACTAAGGAAGGATTCTTAGATGTTCACTCTCATCGAACAACCAAAACTATTAATGTTAGAAGAATGATATTTTGGGGATATCTTTGTTGTATGTCGAAAACGTCTACTAAGGAGGGATTTTTGGATATTCAGATTCTAAAGAGGTGTTAACGGGTTTAAACCTGCATTTCATTGAATAACAGTATGACACGACTATGACGCGAGCGAAGCGAGACTAAAAATTAGATGGTGTGTGTCTGTATTACTCAATCACGCAAGTACCACTGGTCCGATCTACATGAATTTTACATTGAAGTAGCTGATTTACCTGGTTAACATATAGGCTACTTTTGATTTAAATACTTCGCACTATTTAAAGATGGCGACCATTTTAGTGACGTCAATACACCCTTTGGTTTCAAACTTTCATATTTCCATTTCAAATAAAAAGAAAACGCTAAGAAATAGCGAACTTTTGTTGGCATATACGAGGTTTAGAATTACATTTTCTATCCGAAAGGTAACTCCAACGGTTAGCGAGTAAAACCTAAATTTGTGCTATAAAACACGGTCAACTCCGAGCGGTGTAGTTGGACAAAATGTTTCATCCTTAATCTCCCTCTGCGCAGCACCTCGCTTATCCCCTGTTTTAACTGTCACCTTCACATTTTAATTTATTTATGACGCATAGCGAAGCACGGGTACTTCAGCTAGTCATGTATATAAGTTACTCCAAGTTAATATAGAATGTCAGGTACTATACGTGTGCATTGTTTAAAGCTATCGGCTTGCATACTTTCTGATATATTGATATTTGGATAAAAGAATTTGAAAGCATTTATTAACAGTTGGTAGCACTGGTGGCTCTTAAGAATACGCTCAGTTATATATGTTTATGTACACATAGCACATACGAAATTTGGTTGAATTCCGATTGATAGTGTAGATGTTATATGCATTTAAAAATTGGTCCTATCAGCAGGCTTATAATCATTTTGGCAACTCTGCCATGTATGACCTCCTGGAAATTAAACTGAAATATTATCATCTATACGTGTGCCAATTTTCAAATAGCCCCCATTCAGACCTTCCAAGATATCCAACATGAAGCTGTAATTTCAAATGCGATTTTTCAGCAGTTGGTTGCACTGACATAATTTTCAAATATGGCATTGAGATATTCAGGTATAGATATTTACTCCTACCAAATTTTGTTTCGATTGCTGGAGCCGTTTAGGAGTTGATAGGGGGGAGACAAGCACAGCCAAACAGACAGGACAGATGGCGTCGGTGAGTGAAGTGCGTGTGTTTCGGTCTCCTGTTTTGTGCTGTTTTATTATGTTATTCTTTCATGTAACTAGTTCTTTCCTTGTGAGTGGTCGTGATGTGGGGGGTGTCCATGATTTGTGAGAAGAATTATGAAGCTTCAGTAAACTGGAAGTTTTCCAATCGGAGTTTTAATTTTTGTTGTTTCTCTGCTGCTGGAATGTCACCTGCCATGCTCCTAAAGGGAGCCAGCCCTTGAACTAGGAGAGGTACGGTCACATCAACATCAACGGTGACCGCAGTCTTCATGCTTCTTCTACTGTCAGGTGATGTAGAAATTAATCCTGGTCCGTGTTCGAACAGTTCTATGTCCATAATCTTTCAGAACACTCAGAGCGTGGCCAACAAGCTGGACAAAATAGATTTGAACAGCAGTGATTTTAATAACATGTCAATAATAACCTTAAATGAGTCTTGGCTTTTTGACAGTTTTCTTGACTCAGAACTCGCCTTTTCTAGGACTCATGACATATTTGGGAGAGACAGGGCTGGGCGTGGGGGTGGTGTTGTCATTGCTACGCAGTCTCAGTTGCGTGGCAGGAGAAGAGCGGACTTAGAAAGTGAATGCGAGATTATTCGGTTGGAAATCCAAGGAAGGTCTAGTGTGTTCGTGGGCTGTGTGTACCTACCCCCGCCTGCCTCGTTAAACCGCCTGGAGCAGCTACATCCCTCTCTCAGCAGGGTGGACGCCCAGTTGAAGGACAAGGATACAGTTATATAGTGTGGGGATTTTAACGTGTCAGACATCTCATGGGGACAGCAGGAAGGGCCTTCTCTCGTACCTTTAAAAGTAACTGAAAGTGCAGTGAACTCTATCTTCTGTGAGATAATTGAGGAATTCTCTCTGCATCAATTGAATCCACATCTCAACCGCGGAAAAAACTACCTCGATCTACTGTTTACTAATATTCCTAAAGTCTCTCAGTCTCTAGAGTTAGAAAAACCCGGGTGGATTCCATCCGACCTTAGTGCTCTAATAATTATGGAACATAGATTTTCATGATACTAATTTATTTCAAAAACCACCTCGCAGGGAAATTTTTAACTGGAAGAAGGCAGACATGAACCACCTGAAGCTTCTGCTGGATTATTGCCCCTGGTCCCTCCTTGATATCAGGAACGACATTAATGAGAATTGTGAGATATATTTTATGATCTCTTGATGTCCGCAGTTCGAGAAGCAGTTCCTCGTGTGACGGTTAATCCCTACCATTATCCACCTTGGTTTGATGCAGATGTAATCAGCGCGCTTCACTCGAAAAATAGGGCTCATCGTCAATGGAAACGCTCTTCTTTGGAATGCCATAGAATTGAATTTGTGGTCAGGAGGACCGAATTCAAGGAAATTCAGCGCCGAAAGTATGACGCCTACCTGGAAGACATAGACTCCAGTGTTAAATCGAATCCGAACAGACTATGGTCCCTCATTAAGCAGAGATCTAGGAACACCAATTTACCGGTCTCGCTCGAGTACGACGGACGTACCAGTACTTATGCAAACTCTGCCTGTGAGCTGTTTACTGATTATTTCGAAACCTTATTCCTTCCTGTAAATTCTATACCGCCACCCCTACCTGATCTGCCACCCTCCAGTAACGACAGCATTTCTTACTTCCATATTTCCGAAGACTGCATCAAGAATAAATTACATAATCTAACATTTGGCAAATCTCCCGGTCCTGATGCCATTCCTATAGAAATAATTAAATCTTTATGCCACCAGCTATCTCGTCCACTTTATATTCTTTTCAACCAAGCCATCAGTGAAGGAGTGTTTCCGGATTACTGGATATCAGTCCATATCACCCCAGTGTTAAAGAAAGCCTCCAGGCAGAAAGTAGTAAATTACAGACCAGTATCACTAATGTCTATTTTCGCACGAGTCTTTGAATCAATTGTTCGGGTGGAAGTGTACGCCCACGTGTCACCATTCATCACTGAATTTCAGAACGGCTTCCTTCCTAGGCGATCCACTGCTACCAACCTAGCAGTCTTCACTCATGATGTATTCACCTTTATGAATAACCGTGGTAGTGCTGATGTTATCTATACTGATTTCTCCAGTGCTTTCCACAGCTTACATTACAACCTACTGCTTCATAAACTTTCAAATTTTGGTGTAACTGGTAATCTTTTACGTTTCTTCAAAAGCTACATCTCAAATAGAATCCAATCAGTTATAATTAATAATAATAAGTCTAAATCTGTAAACGTTATTTCCGGTGTCCCTCAGGGTTCTGTATTGGGCCCTCTGCACTTTATACTTTTTGTGAATGATATCCCTCGTATAATACATAATTCTAGGTGCCTGATGTACGCTGACGACCTTAAACTGTATATGCCCATCAGTACTATAAATGACTGTGAGTTGTTGCAAGAAGACCTACACCAACTCAGTGAATGGTTTGAAACATGGAAACTGAAACTGAATACTGAAAAGTGTAAAGTTTTGTCAGTTTCATTGAAACGTAACCTCCTACCCAGGTTTAATTATTGTATTAATAATGAAACGCTAGGTAGAGTGTCAACCATTAAGGATCTAGGGGTGACAATCACAAATAATTTCTCGTTCGATGAACACATTTCAAAAATATGTCGTGAAAGTTTCCGGATCCTGGGATTTTTAAAAAGAAATTGTTTAAATTATTTTTCGGACATAAATCTATCCAAATTATTTAAGTCACTCATTCGGCCTAAGTTGTAGTCCTGTAGTGTGATCTGGAATTCTTTTCACAGTAATAAAATTGACGCCATCCAACGTGTGCAATAGAGATTTGTCAAATGGCTCTGTTACAGGGGTGGACGATCGTACCATAGAGCTGAGTATGAGAGTTATTGCAACGTGTACGGTCTTCCTCCACTGAGCAGTCGGCGCACAGTGGGTGACGTGAGATTCCTGTGGAAGCTGGTAAATGGCGGAATTGTCTCTAATCAGTTGCTAGCTGACTTGGGTTTTCACGTCCCTCAGAGAACCACCAGACGGAAGCACACGTTCGATGGGCGCAGATCGAGAATTAATGTGCACAAAAATTCATGTCTGATCCGGTTGCAGTCGACATACAGCTTGATGGAGAGGAAAAGTGCTACTGATATTCACTTCGACTCTATATCAACTGTTATGAGAAACATCTCATGAGGGCTGTAAAATAGTGTATGCAATTTGTGTTATTTTCTATTTGCGTTTATTGATTGATTGATTGATTGAACATATGGTTGAATGAATGGTTGATTGATTTTTTGATTGAATGTACGAGCGACTGAAGTAATGTATTTTTTGTTTGCTGTTATCTTGATCCTCGAATGTCACTCTTGTATTACTTTTTCCCAGTTTCTGAACGTTTTCTTCTTAACTTTTATTTTATGTTTTGCCTTTTTACGTTTACTGTAGATAGTTTTGATTTTTCTGTAATAATTATTTCAATGTTTCTTGTACAAAGGGACTGTATGAATGAATACTTGAGATAGGATGTTTGAGTGCATGTCTGTATGGTTGTGGTTGTTGATTTATAATAGACTAGTGTATTTCTATTTTTTGTTCGTGTTTGCTGTTTTTGTTTTGTTTATACTTGTAAATTTTATTGCTAATTATTATATTGTCACTAGTGGATTCTATAAGTCTGACAATAAAGAATACATACATAGACAGACAGACAGACCGACATTTGCCCGGATCGATCTCATAAGTCTACTTTTTCCTCATTTTTGCAAAATGTGAAAAGTAGGCTAAAAATAGAAGTATTATTGAATATCAAAATGTTGTATCTTAATTTCTTAGTATTCTTAAATTAACTGTGTCTGTTGGAATGGTTTACATCGAAGTCTTGTATATGTATTTAATTTGAAGCAGTAGATTGTTATTTAATTCATCTTATAGTTCTTGATTTACTAGATTACATTTAGATAGGTCTTGTGTTGGAATCTGTGTAGTTTGTCTGTTGTAAATGTTATTTAAATTTGTGAATTAATTTTTTATTCGTCCTCTAGTTTATCTTGATTAGTAATGTCACTCGTTGTAATGTAAATCTTGTAAGTTATCCACATTGACATATAAATTAAAATACCTAAGAATAGCTAAAATAGATTTATTCCACCTAAGTCAATACCACTGTAAATGAAACTAATTATAGTACTACTGTAATTTCGGTTAACTTGTAACCATCCTCAGCTAAAATCAAATCATTATAATAACATTAAACTAAGAGCATCAATATAATCTAAACATTAACATTCTATAAATAACAATAAACACTAAAATACAAATTTCCACTACAAAAACTATAGTATCCATTGAGAAACCTTCCAAACATAAAATTAAATCTGTTTAAAATAATGTTACAACCAGAAACAATGTCTACTGGTTCCAACATCATTTTAAGCAGATTTTAGTTATTTTAATTGCATATCGGGGTATTTTAATTGAACGCCCGTGGGTTCCACGTCAAGTTAAATTTCAACTAGTCCAACTTTGGCTATCAGAGATGTCATTGTCACTGACATCTAGCGGTGAACGTTGCAACTTGATAGATCGTTCCAAACCAAATAACTTATAAATTTAGCTACGCACTACCAATTGTATTGGTAGTTTTATGACATGGGTTCACTGGCTTTACTTCGTCTCCAAAGGAAGGCATTCTGAAGTATTTTATTTCTCTTAAAAATCCGATGACTTCAGCCGGGTTTGAACCCGCGATCTTGGGCATAGCAGTTCTGCAAACTACTGACTACGCCACGGTAGTTAATATATGGAAGGCTATTTAACGGATAGTAAAATATTTTATAGTGAATATTTTTATTTTAGTGCTTAATTGTATTTATAGATAGTTAATATTGGCACAGGCTAGAGTAAAAGGTGACTTTTCACCGATGTCTCAGACTCACTCATGGCTGTGATTATATGGAAGCTACTGAGGTATGGGTGGTGCTTAGTAATGGCATTCGGGACACAGTCAGTGCCTGTGAATGCTGTGAAAGGTTCTACTCATAGGGTTAGTACCGCTGTTCTGACTCAGTGAGGAAAGCAATGGCAAACTACCTCACTCCTGTTCTTGCCTAGAACGCCTCAAAATAGCGCTGCCTTGGGTTTTGTGGGTATCTACTCACATAACGTAACGGCGGTACTTTTTGAGGATCCAACCAGCCTTCGGGCTGACTACCTAACAGACACAGACAGACAATATTTTAATTCTATTGATGCTCTTCGTGTAATATTATTATAAATTGATTTGAGCTGAAGATGGTTACAAGTTAACCGAAGCTAGTACGACATATGCCATTTAGTTTCAACCTAGTATTGACTTTGGTGGAATAAGTATCATCATCATCATCACCATCATCTTCATTTCCCCTTTTCTAGCTGACACTGGGTCGGGGCAAATATGGTTCCTCTCCACTTTGTTCTGTCGTTCCACCATTCCTCTTCCGACACTGTGTTCCAATCCAGGTTCCGTTTTCTAATGCTATTCTTCACCAAGTCCATCCAACGAATTCTTGGTCTTCCTCGTCCTCTCTTCCCTGTCATCCGTCGTTCCAGTGCTCGACTTGGTAGCCTTACTTCATTCATCCGTTTGACATGACCAAACTATCTCAATCTGTTTTGCTTCAGCTTGTAATTTTGTTTCTGTACTCCCAGTTCTTTCCGTTCATCTTCATTTCTCACTCTGTCTCTCCTCGTTTTCTAGACCATACTTCTCACGAATCTCATCTCAGCTGCCTGTACTCATCCCTCTTAGTCATTGTCCAAGTTTCTGCTGCATATGTCATTATAGGAACATCATATGCTTTGTACATAACTTATTTAGCCTTAATTGGTATATCCTTGTTCCATACTAGTCCTCGTACCTGTTGGTAGAAAACACTCCCGAGTTGTATTCTTCTGCTAATTTCCAAATCTAGTCTTCCATCTTCAGTCAGTTCACTTCCCAAGTATTTGAAGTGTTTCACCACTTCCAATTCCTTATCTCCTACTTTGATTACTCCGTTTCCTTCTATCTTACCACTCCTCATCACCATTGTTTTACTCTTCTCCACATTTATCTTCAATACCCATTGCTCAATCTTCTCATTTATTACGTCTAACTGTTCTTGTACCTCCATCTCATCCTCGCCCCAGATCACAACATCGTCTGCAAACAGCATTACCTTCATCTTTGCCCTAATATAGTCTTTCATTGCTGCCTTCATGATGTCATCCATCACCATTAAGAACAATAATGGTGACAACACACTTCCTTGCATTAGTCCAGAGTCAATTTTAAACCATTCCGATGTCCCAACTCTAGTCTTCACACTACTGTAGCGATCCATGCACATTCTTTTTATCATGTCTCTCAGTTCCTTGCCTATCCCCCTATTTGTTAAGCTTTCCCAAACGTTTGTTCTAGGGATGATATCATAGGCCTTTTCTAGATCAATAAAAGTCATTATCATATCCTTCCCATATTCCCAACTCTTTTCAATGATATGTCTCAGAATGAAAATGGTTTCCACTGTTGACCTGCCCTCTCTAAATCCAAAATGCTCGTCCTCTATTTGGCTTTCTACCTTTACTCTAATTCGTTTTTCTAGGATTCTTTCCATTACTTTGGCAACATGCGAGATGATGGTGATTCCTCGGTAGTTACCACACACCTTCCTGTCTCCTTTATTGAATATTGACAGTATTATTCCCTTTTTCCAGTCTTCAGAAACTTTCTTCTCTCTCCACACACTCCTGAGAAGTCTGTATGTCCACTGCAGTCCCACTGGTCTTGCCGCCTTGATCATTTCTATTGTCACTTCGTCGATTCCCACAGCTTTCCCCATCGTCATCTTCCTAACTGCCCATTCCACTTCTGCCATAGTAATGTCTGGTTCTTCTTCTATTATTTCTTCCGCCGTTTTGACTGTTTGCGTAACTTCTCCGCATGCAGAAATATTCTTTCCATCTGTCCGATATCTCTTCCGGTTTGGTCAATATTTCACCTTCTTTGTTTTTCACGAACCCAGTGTTCACCTTTTGATTTCTTCTACTTTTTATAATTCCAAACAGAAATTTATTTCCACAATTTAAATCCTCCCTTACCTCCTGAGTGAATTATTCCCAGCTTTTCTTCTTTTCCTCTGCAATTACTTTCTTGCAATCTCTGTTTGCTTTGATATATTTTACTCTACTTTCTTCAGTCGTTTTTGTTTTCCATTCCTTCCAAGTTTTCTTCTTCTCCCTTACCTTTTATTTCACTCTATAATTCCCCCATTTTGTCGCCTTTTCCCGTACTTTCCTGATGTACTACCACATGTTGACTCTGCACTGTTTACAAATGCACTCTTGAACTTAACCATTCTTGTTCCACATGGGAATTATCCGACCTTGGTATCTGTTCCTGCAATCCTTATATTTAAAACACTGAGGTGTTTTTTAGCCTATTTTCAATTTTGAAAAAATAGGCTTATGAGATCACCTTTTGTCCGTGTGTGTGTGCGTGTGTGTGTGTGTGTGTGTGTGTGTGATTCGTGTGTGTGTCCCCCCCTAATAAAATCTAAACGGCCGGAGCGATTTCAATGAAACTCGGTATGTTCATAGCACTATTCCCGGCGACCTCGACCGTGCCCTTCAAATTTTGTTACGTCTCACCAATGCAAAATGGCGGCTGTGCGAAATATTTCACTAGCATTCAATATCCCCGAAACTATTACCTATATCGCCCTGAAATTGTGTACGGTGATAAAGGGTACTACTAGAAGTTCACCTATGAGACTTTCAAAAACCTGGTGACTACAAAACCAACATGGCGGTCAAGCGAAGATGAGACTTTTAAATAGACCTTTCTCGCGATTTAACTATCCACACGTAATGAAACTTGGTACAGCAAATGTTTATACAAATTGTAATGCACTGGAGTCAAATTTAGTTCAATTGTTTACATAACTTCAAAATGGCGGCTGTGCGAAATATTTCACTGACATTCTATGTCTCCGAAACTATTACAGATATCACCCTGCAATTTAGTACGGTGATAAAGGGTACTGATACAAGTTTACCTATGTATATTTCATAAACTTGTAAAATAGAAAACGAACATGGCGACCAAGCGAATTTGAGACTTTTAAATAGACTTTTCTCGCGATTTAACCATCCAAACGTAATGAAACTAGGTACAGCAAGTGTTTATACACATAGTAATGCACTGGAGTCTAATTTAGTTCAATTGTTTACATAACCTCAAAATGGCGGCTGTGCGAAATATTTCACTGACATTCTATATCTCCAAAACTATTACAGATATTACCCTGCAATTTTGTACGGTGATAAAGGGTACTGGTACAAGTTTATCTATGTATACTTCATAAACTTGTAAAGTAAAAAACGAACATGGCGACCAAGCGAATTTGAAATATTTTAATAGACTTTTCTCGTGATTTAACTCTCTGAGCGCAGTGAAATGTGGTACAGTAAATGATTTTGCAGATTGTAATGCACTGCCATCTAATTTAAATCAATTGTTTACATAACCTCAATATGGCGGCTGTGCGAAATTTTTAAATTAAGTTTTTATTTCTTGTGTCGTAATCATGGGATCGAAGTGAAAGTCTGAATAATGAACCTAGGCAATAATTGTCCTTGAATGGTACATAATTCAATGGCCTATACATATAACAATCCTAAATGGCGAGCTTCCGAAATATTTAGACGGTTCTCAATATCTATGAATCTTTTACAGCAACCAAACTGAATTTTTTTAATGTTCATAGAGACTATGAACATATGTTCACCTATAGGACTTTCATTAACCTGGTGAGCACAAATCCAACATGGCGGCGACGCGAAGTATAAATATTAAAAATGGACGATTCTCGCGAATTAACTATCCGAGTGCTGTGAAACGTTGCACGTTAAATGCTTATACAAATGTTGATCCGCTGGCATCTAATTTATTTCAATTGTTTGCATAATCACAAGATGACTGCTGTGCGTAATTTTAAAATCTCGTTTTTACTTCTTGTGTTCTAATCATGCGATTAAAGTTTGAATACCACGCGTACACAATAATCTTAATGTAATAGTACAAAAATAAAAATCCAACCTGGCGACAATCTGACATATTTAGACGGTTCTCAATATCTACGAATCTGTTACAGCAATTAAACTGAAATTTTGTATGTTGTTAGAAGAAATTAACATGAGCAGGATATATGAAAATAGGCTGTATAGTTCTTTACGGAACTACTTGTTTGTTACCACGATTGTGAAAACGACTTAACCTATTGGCTTCGTAAAGCATTCCAACGAAAGCTCTTGACATGCAGATTTGCAGAGTTTCTTTAAAAGGAAGTCGCCTCCGTAGCTTAGCGGTCGGCATTGTTAGCTGCCGCCCCGGAGGTCCTGGTTTCGATTCCCGGCTCTGCCACGAAATTTGCAAAGTGGTATGAGGACTGGAACGGGGTCTACTCAGCCTCGGGTGGTCCAAATGAGTAGAGGGGGTTCGATTCCCACCTCAGCCATCCTCGACGTGGTTTTCCGTGGTTTCCCATTTCGTCTTCGGGAAAATGCCGGGATGGTACTTACTGTCAGGCCACGGCCGCCACTTTCCCTCTTCCTAGCCTATCCATCCCAATCTTCCATCCCTTCCCATCCCTCATGAGGCCCCTGTTCGGTTTGCAGGTGAGGCCGCCTGGGCGAAGTGCTGATCACACCTCCCCAGTTGTATCCATCCCGACCAGATGTTCCAAGCTCCAGGACACTGCCCATAGAGGCGGTAGTGGTGAATTCCCTCGCTGAGTCCGTGGGAAACATCAACCTAGAGGGTAAATTGGCTAAATAAATAAAAAAATAAAATAAAAGGAAAATATATGTTACGGTATATTTTTAAATGATTAATGAAATATGTAATATTTGACACTCTCGCGCATGTGCACAATGGTCTTTCTCAACAAGGCAAATGGCGCTTCCGGCCGCGTCTAACTGAGATCTTTGTTTTTGAGAATTAAAAAGGGTCTCCAATAAGGTTAATTATGTTTTTACAATATGCACTGAAATAGAATTATATTAAATAAGCCAAGTATTGAAGGACTTAAACTGCAGGTTGAGTGTGTATACTGGTTAGGTAGTTTAATAATATTACCGTGACACGTGGTTGTCTGGATGGCCGAGGGGCTATACTTACAGTCCAGAAATGTTTATTATTCATCGTCGAGAGGGTTCGATTCCCACCTCGGATATGTTTTTTATTTCCGTTTTCTTCCTTCTTATGATTGGTATTACATTGTCGAAACATATTTTACTTTTATCATTCCCGTAAATTAACGATCTCTCCGTTGCCATATATACGAGGCGCGTTTTTTAAGTAAGTTCCGTTGTGATATTACACCGTTGCTGCACTGCGGTCGGCATTCCGTGCTGGCGCGCTGTGTACCTGCATCTATTGGCAAGGCTGAGACGCCATTACGGCAACAGTCGTCCATGTGTGGGTGTGTTGACAAGCTTTTGAAATGGCATCACCGATCCCGAGTCCCGCCGACTCGTAGACAAGAGAGAGAACTCCCCTGTAAGATATGTCGCCATTTGGCCACCACTGTCAGGCAAATTGCCTGTAACTCCTAAACATACGGAGTATTTCAACAAGCTACTTTAACCAACATTTACTCCTTGAAAAGGACAAAGAGTTATAACAATACCCATGCATTTAGGTGAAAGTAGGCTATATGTTCTTTATTGAACATCTTGTTTGGTGATAATATAGGCTATAGGCGTGATGGCCTAGTTGCTTTGCTCGTCTTTCACCCGGACGGCCGGGGTTCAAATCCCGGTGACCGCGGCGTGGAAATTTCACCTGAAAAATCACGTGGCGTCAGATAGGGCATCCAGCCTTAAATCCCAGCCAAAACCAAATTAAGCCTGGTTGGTTCCAGCGACCCCAATTAATTGGAAAAAACGAAGAAAGAAAGAAAGAAAGAACGAAAGAATTATAGGCTATAGGCCTATACAAGTTTCATTCATCTTCTTCCAAGGAAGGATACCGTGCCAGTGTGGGGGTTTCCATTTACCGCAACGTTATTAGATATCGTCTCAAATCATCCCGAACTGAACATCGCCCTGTCTGTGGGAGCCTTAAAACTATGATGTGGTGGTATATTCTTGGCTTTTTAGATGTACATGGAGATGATCAATACCTGAAGGCGAAAGCTTCGAGTGATTGCATCTGCAGCCTTCGCCAACGCCAGTTTGATCATTCATTCATTCATTCATTCGTTTATTTGCAATTGGGGGTGTGTCCACCGGTGCCAAATTAGATATACATAACAAATAAATAATTGTACATAACAATTCACTAACAATTAAACTGGAGGATTTACACAAATAGTCACACCTATATGTTTGGGAAAAGGCTCTAAGACGGCGGCAGGTAGAGAGTTCCAATTATCAATGGCACGGTTTACGAAAGAATATTTACCATAATTTGTTCGCTGTGGTCGGCCCTTAACTTTGAAAGGATGATTGCTCCTACCCATGTAAGTAGGCTTTTCCATACATTTGCAAAGCTCACCCCATGCTGGTTGATTTGTATACGTGTTGTACATAGCGCAGAGTCTAGATTTCATCCTCCTAGCCTCAAGTGATTCCCACCCAAGTTTCTTTATCATACGGCTCACACTGCTCCTGGGATTAAAGTCACTGAGCACAAATCAAGCGGTCTTTCTTTGTACCATTTCCAACTCATTTATGAGCCCTACTTGATATGGATCCCAAACCGCCGAGGTGTATTCCAGAATAGGTCTTACAAGTGACAAATATCCTAATTCTTTAGCAGAGGTATTACTTCCTTTAAATACCCTCATTACAAAGTGCAGGGATTTGTAAGCTTTAGAAACGACACATCCTATATGACTACTCCATTTCATATCATTTCTTACGTGAACGCCCAAATATTTGCAAGAATCTTCTTCTACAAGAATTTCCGAGCCAATGTTATATTAAAAATCTTGCCTTAGAACTTTCCCTATTTTTATTAGACTACATTTTCTTGTGTTTATTTTCATTTTATTCTCAATCGCCCACTTATAGACCAGGTTCAGGTCATCTTGAAGTACTGCATTGTCTTGTGAGTCATGTATCTTTCGATATATTACACAATCATCCGCAAACAATCGACAGTCACTGCGAATCCCATTTGGTAAGTTATTTATAAACGCCACACCCCAATCCGCTCTTCCTGAAATAGAGCTTCCTTCACTCACCACGTTGCTGCAATACTACCATCGGCATAGTGGAGAAAGGCATGCAGTTTGCATGTAGGCTACTGTGCATAACTAAACGATGTTGTTCCCCTCTATGGAAACACTCAGCTCCAAAATTGATATTCTCCCCTGGAAGGGAATAAGTACGACGAATGCAGATGATGTAACCTTGAAATATCCCCAGTCGATAGTTCAATTTATTTTTGGCTATAACATCGTGATTGTGTTTGACCCAAGGTCAGGGCAGACAAGGCTAAATGACGGAAAGTTTAAAGGGTTACTCATAAATTTACATTTTATAGACATGAGGATATAAAACGTTTTATAGCTTCTCTGGAAGAGGAAACCCCTGTTTGTTTCCCTCGTGATATGCAGGCCTGTTTTCTTCCTCCTGTCCTCTTCATTCATACACAATTTCAACCAAGAAAATATTTATCTCAAGGTATACTCACTGAAAATCTAGAAGTTGATTAATTCTTTATAAATAAAGGTACATGTTTCTGCAGGTATTACTAGGTGGTCTCTGAGCAGGTATTGCGACTCCAGATCCATAGGTACTAGGTTTACTTCCAACTCTGGCAAGAGATTTAATTCTGGTCTGAGAGATGGAGGAAGGTACACTCAGCCTCGTGAGTCAAAACTAAAAAGAGGCCCACCTCAGCCATACTGGAATTGGTTTTCCGTGGTTGCTAACATAAGGCTACGGTCGCCTCCTTCCCAGTACTATCCCCAATTTACAAATACACACACTAGTACAGCCATAACAATAACACAGGTTATCACAATAATCCCCCCTCCCCCCCACACACACTCACATAGAGTATCGGAGGTATGTGGTGAGTCTTCAAGGTCGCTGTACTGTGCCCCTTAGACAGAAAATCGGGAGACCATTGGTCGTAACAGCCCTCGCGACACCCCATCCTACACTGAGAGGATAGGATGTTTTCTCAGACTAGCTCCGCAATGGAAAATTAATCTCGGATAGTATCGGGCGTAGGAGGGGTATTTGGTTATAAAACCTAAAATCATTAAAATTCATTAAAATCACTTCGTAGAGGGTAAAATTCGGCCAGTCCGCTGATCTAATAAACTAATAACAATAATATCCCTAATCTGAATTCAAGCTATTCTCTATTCACATAATAAACAACGGCAAACAAGCTAAGAATGTAATTAAGACCTACGCAGTACAATAATCAGTGAATAATAACAAAAATCAATAATCAGTGAAGAATAATAAAAATCACACCCTGAATGTACTCCAATGCAATGAAATTTAAACGACGTAATTTCCAATATGTTCCAAACGTGTAGACAGTAACATTAAATCATATAAATTCGTAAATTCATTCCATGGCGTCACCTCCGTAGCGTAGCGGTCAGTATGGTTAGCTGCCGCCGCGGAGGTCCTGGGTTCGATTCCCGGCTCTGCCACGAAATTTGAAAAGTGGTATGAGGACGGGAACGGGGTCTACTCAGCGTCGGGTGGTCCAAATGAGTAGAGGGGTTCGATTCCTACCTCAGCTATCCTTGAAGTGGTTTTCCGTGGTTTCCCACTTCGTCTTCGGGCAAATGCCGCGATGGTACTGCCCCCGGAAATTGAATTATTTTGGGACAAAATGAGAGTATTTTCCGTCCCCATGATAACAACCAGCAAATATAATTTCTGGAAGTGTGACACAGGAGGGTAGTGTTACAAGCTCGAGGCTGTGGGAGAGCCCGATCACGAAAAGTTGGCACAATAGACGCTTCTAGAAGGCTATAATTAGCATAGCAACAGCGAGTTTGGAAATTAATACTATAAATATTGTTATAAATTATGCTATTGGATCCTAGCCCAGAGCCAATGAGAAGAGGTCTTATTGAAGACGGGATCAACTTCGACTACATAATTTGATGAAATTATGCATTTTGGCCCTTAGAAGAAGATTTTCTTATTTGGTAATGAAGAGAATATTAAGAGAAATTATGTCTGATACATTTTGAAAACCGCAGATCGGTTAATCTACGCAGTAATAAGCATCAATAATCTACGCGCTAAAATGATGGTGGGAGAGTGGTATAGCCGCCAAAATTTCGACTTGGAGGGGGAGATCCAAGGATTGATGTTCTTATTCCAGCAGTCTTTGAAGAGCGAGGAAGTGTTTTTACTGGGTTAACAGAGATCCTAAGGCTTTGTCCGAGTGCGACGACTGTCGACTTGTGGAGACGCGAGGATAGCTAGGTAGAGCGTAGGAGATTACCGCACTTCCATTTTATGTGAAGTTGTGAGGAACATTGAATTAATTATATCTCTTATATAAGTGAGATCTGAATTTAACTAAGCGAACGCATATAAAGAACAGGTCGAAGACTACATTCTGCGAAAAGTTGAGCGTTCTAAAACCGTTTCGACAATATAAGCCTGTTAAGACAGATTTTTAAAGGTGTTGGAAATAAAGCTGAATATCATTTTAGATTGCAACGTGAAGTTGGCGAACGCAATTCAAGTGAACAGTAGCGGAGAACTTGTAACATTGGCGCAGTATATTAACATTAACAGAATGACTAATATTATTCTTCAAATGGTTTCATTCAACATAATTAACATTGTTGATATGATGAACTAAATAGTCATGCGCCAGAGACATATTCGATAACAGGATTTAAGATACAACGATGGAGCTTCGTAAGACACCGTATTCTTGGATACAGACGTAGTGTACGGTCCATCTTGTACATTTTCGTCAGTCTGCGAACACTAATGTAACATCAATTAGCAAAGGAAATATTTCATTCACCATTTATACGAATATTTCTATAAATTATTCCAATGCTGATGCTGATGCATATTTACGACGGAGAAGAGATTTGTCAAGATGCTAGGGGTAGCCCAGCAACACAGAAGAATTTGCCAGAAGGATGTCGTTCGAGCCCAGGCGAATGTTGGTGAATTCCAGAGAGGGACGTGTCCTATATCTGAGGTCGCAGATCCGAGGTTCGAATGCAGATCCATCTCAGTATCTTGAACTGAGGAAACATCTAAAGTATTGTGGGAATACTTACATAGATCTTCAAGTTTTCGTCCAAGTAAGGTAGCAGTGTATCTCACTTATAGAATAGAGCTTGATTAGTGACATCCTGAGCCAACGATCTTAATCCATATTTCCATATTTTCACATTTCATGTATTTCAGTGTTCTCATGTATTTTACACTTCAGATGTGTGTTCAGATTTTTATGGTTCAAGATTATTTAGGAGATGATTGACTTTCTTCTATTTTTCAATTTTATTCTACGGATCAGTTATGGAACTGACATTAAAAATATTGTTTGAGGAATCATATTGTCTCATAGAAGACTAGTCGTTTCGACTCTCGAATTTTAATAATTTTATTTAAACCAAGTATTCTGACATTGTGCCATAGCTTCAAATTAAATTCTTATTAAATTTAATTTGAGCACTTAAATGTAACGACATCTAACTTCAAGAACAGAAGAAACATGGAATGATATTTTTATATCATTATTGTACATAAATTGTCGATGATCTAAGAAATACTAGTCGTTTGATACTACGGAAGTCTTTATCCCTATAAACATTCTTTGTGTAGAGTGGAAAAACATTACGACATTGACAAACCTTCTTATTATTTGTAAAGCTGAGAGCTTTGTTCATTTAATATGTTAGAGGAAATACCTTTTGATAGAAGATTATTCAAATCTTTGGCTAGGAATTCAAAGCTAGTTTATCCCGGTCAAGATTGAATTCTATCTAACACTATACATAACATGAGTGTTATTTTAGACTATTTGTGTAACATCTCGTCATTTTGTGGACCTGATATTACAACGATAAACAATTTAAAGCTTGACTAGTAAGGTGAGACAGAAGCATTAATTTTATTACATGTAATTGCGACAGACGAGTTAACAGTTAATTATGTTGTTGTGGAGGAAACTTCAGGAGGTTAATCACGACTGTCTAATATCGTTCATTACAATTGAATGTTTTGTTTGAAGAACTTAAGCATGTTTAATTGTAGTTCAGTAGTCATATGGAATGATACTGAGGGTCATGCCATTATTTGAGATAAGTTCCTACAGAAGATATGTTAATGGTTATTGTTTAACATAGTGGATGATAATTGTTTATGCCATATATACTGTTATATGAGGATTTGTAGAGCTATGAAGAATGCTCGTGGGAGGGGAGTTTCGCATTTTAAAGGAAGTCAAAGTATTATTGTTCTTTGATAAGAAGGCATGGATCATGATAAGAGTCATTGTATACAAGTAGTCAAGTTCATATGAAGTAACGATTTAGCTGTGTTGACAGGAGGGTTCTAGCGGAAATACAACTTGAGAACGATTGTCTACTTATGTCTATAATACAATTATTATATTTTATTAAACCCCAAGTTATGTAATTACGTACAGTTAACCTTAATTAGTCGATTGTATTATACCGATAATGTAATGAAACCTATATAAGACGATGTGTAAGCAGTATATCAAACTACGGAAGGTTAGAGAATGGTTACGTGAAAACCAGTGTATATAATTAGTTGAAAATTGTATTGTAACCGAGAAGCCAGAATCTCGGAAGTAACGTGTTAGCAACACTAAATAATTTATATTATTATAAACATATTACATGTAAACTTTTTCGAAAATGATTTAATTAGTTAAATAATTTAGCAGGGTTTATTAATCAATTGTTTTGGAATAGCGTGTGTTTTATGAGCGGATGTTTTTGGTATAAATGATTATCCACTGTTTCCGAGTAATTTTCGAACCGAATTGGTCATGATCAATTGCGGGGTGCGAATGAAAGAGTGTATAGAAATTTTCAGTATGATTGTTAAGAAACATAGAAGTTATGTGCATTTTTGTAAGATCTAAAGGTTAATTTTACGTGTTTTATAAACGCACTCACAAGCAGTCTCGATGTGGGTTGGCTAGAATGAATCACCGTTAGAGTTGGAGAGCGATGTCATAATATGAACAGGTGAACGGCTCACCGCCTTGTAAAATTGTATTTAGTTCCGAGTGCAGCGTGGTGCTAGGGTTTCATTGATGAAACAAGGCCAGTGCACGTGCGTTTTCCAAACGCAGGCTAGTGAATGAAATCAGGTGGCAGGAATGCCACGAATGTAAGAGCCTTCATTAAACGTTTTCATTTTACGCAGTGTAGGCCTAAAATAAGCCAAGATCTTATGCTCATAATTTTTTTACACAGCATTGTAGTATGATGTGGAGTAGAAAGGAAGTGTGAATGGTTGCGTGTTTTTATTTAATTTGATTTTTAAATTAGTTTATTGTTATTTTGTTTATACTAGGTTAGTTTACACCATTGTTAATACATTTTATTTAGTTCGTTACTTGTTGTTGTTGGCGTGTGATTCATCTCTATATATATAAGAATGAAAGTTTGTCTGTTTTTTCTGAATTTCTACGGAAATTTGCGTTATTTACGCGTTTTAGACTGTTTTATGACGGATGCGCGCGAAAATGAAATTTTTGTCTGTCTGTCTGTCTGTCTGTTTGTGGACAATTTTTTGTGTCCTTATAACTCGAGAACGGCTGAGAGAATCAACGTAAAATTTGGTACAGATATCCTTCAGAGGCAAGACACCAATCATTGATGTAACTCTTCTCTGTACCTCTCATAAAAGGGGGCATACCCCCTTAAAATACATGCTGAAATAGGCGTAGAAGGGCGAGACAATGCTCATTTTCAGCCCCTCAATGTGAGAAACGAAACTCGGGGGCCCTAAAGGGACCCCAAAAACCACATTTAAAGGCCCTAAAACCAACAGTTTTTGAGATATTCCCAGAAAATAAATTTCATTTAATACAATAATGAAAGGAAGCTAGCCGGTAACCATGGCAACAGAAATTCACAGGTCTATCTATTGCTGTAATATAAGACGCAATACAATTCCATTTATTACATTACTGAAATAGTTTGCAAACGGCTAGAAGGTTATAACGGAACCAAACTAAGCTGTAAAATTCATCAATACATATAATGCGCTTAAGGGGGTCAAGAGGTACTCTAGAATTTTTTCACGCGATTTACACGTGCTGGTGTGCTACGGAAGGTCTATTATATCCCTATCCCTATATTGTTATATATTATTATTATTATTAACATTATTATTACACTACGGAAAGGAAGACCCCAGAGGACTGGAAAAAGGGAATAATTGTCCCGATCTTCATCAAAGGTAGTAGAACAGAATGCAGAAACTATCGGGGAATAAAATTGATGAGTCATAGTGCGAAGATGTTCGAGAAAGTTTTGGAAAGGAGAATTAGGACAAGGATAGAAGGAGGGATGAGGGAAGAACAACATGGCTTCAGAGCAGGAAGGTCCACAGTGGATTTGATTTTTGCTGTAAGGCAGTTACAAGAACAGCACTGTGAGTATGGAACAGATCTTCTGATGGCCTTCCTGGACATTGAGAAAGCACATGATAGTGTATGCAGACACAAAGTATAGAAGTCCCTGGAGGATAGAGGAGTAGAAAAACGGACTATAAGGAGGATAAAGGAGATGTACAAGGGAAGCGTGAGCTGTGTGAAAGTGGGAGGAGAGAGATCGGACTGGGTGGAACAGAGAAACGGCCTGAAACAAGGAAGTGCACTGGCACCGTTACTTTTCATTGTGGTGATGGATGACATAATGATCCGAGTGGCACAAGTAATTGGGGAAGGAAAGATGAAAGCAATGGTGTTAGCGGATGATTTGATGATTTGGGGAAACAAGGAGGAAGAGGTACAGGAACAGTTGGACGTGTGGGAAGGAATAATACAAGGATATGGGATGAAATTTAGCATAAATAAGAGTGAGATGGTGATCACAACAAGGAAGAACGAAAGAACCACAACGGGAATAACAATTGGTGGGGAACAGCTGAAGAAAGTGGAGAGTTTCAAGTATCTGGGAAGCCTGATACAAGATAATGGAAAAAATTATAGAGAAAAAATGAGCGGGGGAGACAGGCAGAAGCATTCCGGAGGAGTGTGAGAAGCATGTTACGGAGCAAGGATGTCCCTCAGAACAGAAAAAAGATCATATATCGGACGTACTATGCCCCTATCCTGACGTATGCCTCGGAGACCTGGGCTATGAAAGGAAGGGAGAAGAGCAAAATACAGGCCAGTGAGATGAGCTTCTTGAGAAGCAGTATTGGAGTTACAATGATGGACAGAATAAGAAATGAGAGGACCAGAGGATTGATAAAGGAGGAACCATTACGGGATGGTATAGAGAAATCTAGACTTAGATGGCATGGACATGTAAAACGAATGGAGGATAAGAGGATACCCAGGAGGATACACGAGACGAAGTGGGAAGGAAAGAGACCGAGAGGAAGACCGAGAGGAAGACTGAGAGACAGGTGGCTGAAAGGGATGGAAGAAAGCGTGAAGAAGAGAGGAGAAGACTGGACAGGGGTGGAAGCTGAGAGATGGTGGGAAGACAGAAGACGTTGGAGTGACCTGTGTTCCAAACAGACCCGGCCAACGGCTGGAAACTGTGCAAGAGGATGATGATGATGATACTACGGCCTACAACGACGAGACAAAGCTCATTTTCAGCCCCTTGGTGTCAGAAAAAAACCTCCGGGCCCCTAAACAGTCGTAAAGGGTCCCCGGAAACTACATTTTAATGCTCTAAAACCAAGAGTTTCTGAGATATTCCCAGAAAACTAATTTCATTTAATAAACTAATGTAGGAATGCAAGCCAGTAACCATGACAACAGTGTCTCAAAAAGGTACATCCAACTTTCCATCTATTTCTGCAAGAAGTAATGCCACTCCATTTATTAAATTTCTGTGAAAGTTTGCAAATGGCTATAAGATTATCACGGAACCAACAAAAACTGTGAAATTCATCATTGCGCTTAAGGGAGTCAAGAGGTACCCTGGATTTTTTCACAAGTCTTAAACGTGCGATGTGTCGTACAGAAGGTCTTTTATATCTTCAAACAGAAACATTATTTTCACAAATTCCTGAATTGAAATAGTCTATTTTTTATTTTACTTTTTTGCTTTTAGGAAATAGGGCCATTGGAGGCTAAAAACCTGAATTTTCATGCAACAAAAGCCTTTATAATTTATTAAAGAGGTCTTCCTCTGGATGCGCACTTGACACAACAGTGTGGGTCAATTTTTATGTGACGTGAATTGCATTTCGTCTACGAGGTTTTCAATTTTATTTTCACGTCAGGAAGTACACGTTAGGTAAATTAGTTTCAGAGCATATTTCAACTAATCATTTATCTTTGTCGACAAACAGGTTCCAAGCCCCTAACCATTGCAACAGCAGCTCAATTGATTACGTTTGGTTATAAATACCGACGACCGTTCGAAGAATGGGTACTTCTGCTAGTTTTAAATATAAGGAGCAGAGTATTGTGGATGTATTTTAGGCGAAGCTGAATTCCCAGTCCCCGAGAAGGTAAGTAAAGGTAGGTGTGCCCCGTGTAGTTTGTTATTGATCCACAATATTCTTGTAACTGCTGTATGTAAATCCCTAAAGGCCTTGTTGGGAGCGATTTCTAATGTAGTAATAGGCCGGTGCTGTAAAAAATAGGCAATTCAGCTGGGGCAATGGATATTCCAACAGACTCCTTTCCGGATTTTCGGGTACAGTACCTACTGTAAGGCCACGGCCACCTCCTTACCTCTTCCCAGCCTCTCAATCCCAATCTTCCCCTACCTTCCCATCCCTCATGAGGTCCCTGTTCGCTTTTCAGGTGAGGCCGCCTGGGCGATGTGCTAATCACACCTCCCCAGTTCTATCCACCCCGACCAGATGTTCCAAGCTTCAGTACACTGCCCGTAGAGGCGGTAGTGGTGAGTTCCCTCACTGAGTCCGTGGGAACTACCAACCTACAGGGTAAATCGACTAAATAAAAATCCATGGATATATTTATTTCCTGTTCTTAGAGCATGAGTATCTTTTTCCCAAGGCGGCTTTGGTGGCGTAGTTGGTTGCAAGCAGAGCTTCTATGCCCAAGATCACGGGTTCAAACCCATTCAAAGCGGTCGGATTTTTTACGAGTATTTAAAATCCGTCATTATGCCTTCCTTAGGAGGGGAAGTAAAGCTGGCGGTCCCATGTCATAGATTTATGGCATGAAAAACAACCTTTCTCTAACTACACTTGTGTTGGCTAGTTTGATAACGCTCTATTAGTTCCAATGTTCTCCAACAGATACTGGCTGCGATGGCATCTAGTAGCCAAGTCCGCAGCTAGGTGTCGTGTTCGGTAGCATTTGGTAGCAAAAGTAAGAACTACTTGAAAAACTGATCGTTGGCAGTCCTTCTACCGGAATCACAGATAACACACACTAATACAGCCATCACAAATAACACCGGTTGTCAGACAAATTCTACACACACCCGAAGTACACGGGGCTACGTGACCACGTTGTCGCAGCCCCTAAACTGAGAAACAAACCAACCAAGTCATAAAATTGGATTGGAGCAAGTTCAAAATTGTTTTAGTCCATCTCGATACCACACAAAAGTAGCATTAATGATCGTGTGGCCTCCTGAGATGCCGAGTGCAGGTCGTTCAAGTTGATGCCCGTGGGCCTTTAACTGAGCCGAGCTGACATAGAATCGGCACATGCTAAAAGGGCCACAATCCAAGCAACCTAGTTTTGAGAAAAACGAAGAAAACTCTGTTTAAGCTACCATAAGGTTTTAAAAAACTAATTAACTTTACTGGAAGGTAGTACTATACCCGGATCGATCACATGTCCGTGACATTGTTGACATTATTTTGGAAGGAAGAGTTATTAATTGAACAGATTGAGGGAATGGATGGTTTGAATAGCGCGCGGAGGAGACTCAAGAGTGCTGAGGGAAGCATGCATCGCAGGGGCGAGTGACGTGAGTTTGTGACGTGGAGCCCGCATACGTCGCAAGATTTTTTTTCTGGAATTACCTTTAGGAGAAGAGATGGATGCTAGGAAATTAGCACACTTTACTGGCAATTACAAGAGAAGGAATTTGAGCTATCAAGCATTAAAATCGGTCCAGTAGAAGCCGAGATACGAGATGGAAGTTTCTGGAACATTTGCTCGCTGGACTATATAAAGGGCACGATTCTCAAGATAGTTACAGCATTACAACGGAGCATTTGCTCATGTGCGGAACTACGTAACGTGGAGTGACAGTATACACGCCGAGATTCTGACGGTCGAAGGACTTAGTCGCTGTACCAGTGGTCAGCAAGACTTAGTTTTTGTTTGAGTGAACAAACTTAACTTTTGGCAGCGAATGGACGTAGAATATCCACTGACTTTCAGGTCACATATTCTACAGTCAGGTGATGGTATTGTCGAAACCATTCACAGAAGTTAGCCTACAGAACGATGTATTTCTTGTGGTGACTATACATCAGGCACTTCGAATTTCATCAGGAGAAGTTATTTATTTCATCAGTTCGTTTATGCAGCTAATAGGTGTTCCTATCTTAGCGTGCAAACGAAACCGCATTATTCGAATATGAGATTTATTCTCAAATCTACAAGAGTACTGTACCAGTCTATGACTGAGCAACTTTTCGTCATGATACACGGTACTGGTGATAGCGGGAGTTATTTCGAACGAGCGACTGCGAATATCAACATGCGCCGTTAAACTACTCGTAGGATTGGTAGGACATGGGGACAAACGAGGTATACGGATACAGCAGATTGCCATGGGAAGACACTGTTGGAATAGTGTCCACCGCAGGACACGCTCTTCCTACACATCAAGAATGAAGTAAGACAACTATTCATGTACCATCCACTAATCTGTAGAATTAGAGAATTCCATATTATTGAACAGTCACGATCAGAAATCAACAAACATTTTTCACCGTAGCTAGATTTTCGATTGTATTTGTCTGGATGACAAATGGAACTGCTGTCTGACAATTTATTTTTCGATCTACGATTTTGTCAGGAGAGGCATTAGTTCATGTTCCGATATGAAATATTTCGATTATTCCAAGGGATAGGAGTATTTTTCTTTAACTCTTATTATGAGAGCAGAAGTAATTGCGACTTGGATTATTTAAATAATTTGATTTATTTAATAATAATAATAATAATCAAGTGTGAAGTGAATGAGTTAATAATATTATAAATCATAACGATGCTATTTAAAGTTATAAATAATAAAGGAGTGGTAATACCGAACATTAGGAGCTAAATTAAATTAATTGTTAATTGTTTATTGTGATTAAATAATTAGTACATTAATAAAAATAATAGATGTTAATAATAATCATTTACCGATGTGATTTAAATATTTATTTATTAAAGAAATAGGGCAATAATAATCATTTATGACATTGATGATGCCTAAATATTTTTTGGTAATAATAATAATAATAATTTGTGGATGAATTTAATTAGTTGGAAGGACTTAAATTAAATAACTTTGATTATTTTGGATAAAAGTTTGGAAGTTTAAAGAAATTTAAATGAGTTTATGGATGAAGAGAATGAAGTAGTAAGATTTTTGAGCTCAGAATTATATTTTTTCCAAAAGTGCTTAATATATATATTATATATATTCAGATGAAAAGAAAGAAAACGATAGGTATTTAATGTATCAAATCAGGGAGAATTTATGTAAATGGGAGGCAAGGAGAGATTGACCAGAATTTAATAAAATTTATTTTATTGGTAAAATAACACTGAAGAACACAGTCTAGTAATTGACAGAATATTACAGGAAAAAATATATATGATAAAAAAAAGAATAATATGATGTTGTGTGCAGAATATTTTGGTGATAATTTTCGTGTGCGTTTAGCGACACTTAAAGTTGTGGAGGCTAGGGGGTCTCCCAAGAGGGCCTTTGTTCCCGTAGTTGTGGGCACACAAGGATGTGCGTATGTTATTGAAGGAGCATGTGGGCTAAATTATAAAAGAAGGGTTAGGCAATGTGGACCGCCCCATTTTCTTGTCAGATTTCACTATTTTGTCAATCCGAAAATTAAATAATATTTTTTTCTGGATCTACTCGAAGTTCGGATGGTTTGCCTAAATAAATAATTGAAGAACATGAATTTAGATTTGTTGAACCTGACAGAGAGAAAATAAATAAGTTGAAAAGTGCAAAAGAATTAAAATAAATAATTAATGAATTTTTATTTTTGGAATAATAATAATAATAATAATAATAACAGTGGAAATGAGCAAATAAAATATTCATCATGTGAGAGGCTGAGAAAACTTGTTATAAATAAAGTGAAGGGAAATTTTGATATTTATTAATTAATAATAATAAATCTTTTTTTTTTTTTTTTTGAGATTATATGAAAATTTTGGTGATAGAAACTTTTGATGATGTAAAATGTTGATGAAGAGTTAATTATTTAATCCGCTGATGGTGGATAGCAACAATTTATATTGTTTACAACAAATTTTTGTAATTTTAATAACATATGAAAATCATTTAAAATTTCTTTTGTGACATTTTAACAAATGAAAGTGAGAAAAGAAGAATGTTAATTTTTCAAAATATTATGAAAAGTTTTTTGAACAAATTTTGTTTTTGGAATTGAAAACCTTTATGAACAATTATTAATATTCGACATTATGTCAGTCGAGTATTGATATTGTTATGAAACAACGAATCAGTGATATAATAATTTTTCCAAATAAGTATAATTTTGGAATAACACCGAATAAATCAAGTGACTTTTTTTTTTTTGGAAATGTTTTGCTACGAATATTTGAACAATCAAATGCAATCTTTCGAAAAGTGAATTACGAACATGTAAATATTAGGGATCACTCAGAACTCTTTATTGAACAGTGATTACCAGTGTAATTTTTTTTGAATGTTTTTTGATATCAGAATGTTCTTATTATCATATCTGCGACATTCTAGTAATATTTTAGGGATTGTTGATTTGTCATATGTGATTTGTTTTCTCTTTGTTGAGGTTTTTGCCATTCAAATCATATTTGAATCTATAAATAAATTGAGATTTTAAGGAATGTGCTAATTCAAAATAATTTCTCACCTTACCTTACTTGTGAATTACCGAGATCAGGGATGCCAGATTAGATCCAAATATTCACCTAGATAGACCCTGAGATATATTTTCTCGTGTTAATCTGATGTCGGTATTTTACAAAATGTGGTCGTTGGATCTCGTTCCAAACGGGCACATAAGGTAGAGGGGAGACGTTTGTCGCCCGTACTAAGGGCCTACCGAATGGGTCTTTCGGATTTGTTTTCGAAGAGGCATTCGAGTAGACTTGTGAATTTTGCCACTTGTTTCGACAATTCACAAATATCTAGAAAATTTTGAATTAAGGGAGATTGTTGAGTCCATGTTTGAGGACATAGTCAAATTTGCATTTTGAAATATGTATTTTGATTTTTGTTTTGTTGTAACGACTTTGATTCGTATGGAAGTACAGTAAAATTTTAAAGGGAGTTTTATTAAATTAAAATTTTTGAAATAAATGTTAGAATTGGGACTTTGTTTTGGTTAGGTGAAATAGAACATTTACAGTATCCAGGTGGAGGATTTTTAGAATTTTGAAATATTGCTGTTGTTGTTTGAAAGTCAATTTAAATGAGTAGATTTTTTTCCATTAGACATCGACGTAGAGTATCTCAATTTATTAGGAATTCTCAAATGCTATAGGTTAGTATATGTTTAGTATTAAGGCTTCGTTCTATCCATGGAATACCAGTCCTGTATTTCTATTGGAAAATAATGGATAAGGTTTTGGAGGTGTTGGCTCGGCTGGAGTCCAGCAATAAGCAGAGTATTGAGAAAGCTACTCAATTGGAGAATATGTTGTCAGAAAATTCCAAAAGGTTGGAAAAGCAGATACAAGAAAATTCTAATTATTTGGAAATCTCTGTAGAATCCAAATTAAATCAATCATTTGAATCTAAACTATCTGAAAAGTTGTTAAAGAGTTCTAATTCACTTAAGTCAGATATTGACAGTATACTATCCGAAAATTCTAAACCTTTTGAGGACAGATTAAGTGTTAGCACAGAATATTTAAGGGCAACTTTGGAAGAGAAGGTTGCTGAACATTCTAAAGCTCTTGATAGGTTGACTGAAAATTCCCGCATAATGGATTTATAAATCATTGGAAATTCAGAAACGCTAAGGTTAGATTTGGCTGATAATTCTAAACTGTTGGAACATCGCTTATCAGAAAGTTTCGGGAAACCATTCGCGGAAAAGTCCAAAATTTTGGGGGGAAAACTTAGCGAATTATTTGAAAAATCCAAGAACGTAGAAACTATGTTAGATGAAAACAAAGTTTCACTGGAAACCAAAATTAATGATAGCATGAAAAACTTAGACGACAAAATCGAAAAATTGCATGATAAATTGAAAGACATGGAGGAAAATTTTGATAAACATTCTAGAAGAATGGCTGAAGACTTGATAAACTTGGAGATCAAAATTACAGAAGAGTGTAATGTTACTGCAAGGCAGGTGTTGCAGAGAGTGGCAACAGATTTCCAGGGGACTATTCTAGAACAGCTGAAAGAGGACAAGCTAATCCAAGAACTTAGTAAAAATGTGAAGGAGATAGCTCTTACTGAGGATAGAAGTTTAGTACTAGAGCAGGCTAAAGAAGACGTTCAGGAAGCAAGGATTTCTTTTTCTACGCATATCAGAGTAATATCGGAAGATGTAGGAAAAATTCAAAGAGATGTGTCTAAGGTGACTGATTTAGTGAAGACTCACGAAACTATAATTGAGAAATTAGTAAAAGATGTTCAGAACACGAATCAAGACTTGAGAAAGAAAGGAATCGATCCTGTAAGTAAGGAATTTGTTGAGAAGACCATAGAAGAGATCCGAGGAGAGATAGAAAAGAAGACAGATGATCCTGGACTGAAGAAGACATTGGGAACACTAGAAGAGAAAATGGCTTTATATGAATCTCAAAGGAAGCAAAGAAATGTGGAAGAAATACCAATTTTTGAGCAGAATAAAAAGAGAGAAATTTCGAAAGAGTTGGAGAATCAGAAAATTATGGCAAATTCTATTCCTATCGCTATATATAAGGATAAGGGTGATAATCCAGGAAAGTTTTCAGGAACATGAAGTATCCCACTGGCCGAATTTTTGAGAGAAGTCAGGGATTACATCCGGGATTCAAAAATTTCAAAAGAAAGAGAGATAAGAGTGGTGGGCAGATTTTTGGTTGGACCTGCACTGGTTTGGTTCAGGGCTTTTAGATCCAGTTTCTACAATTTCGATGAATTTTCCAGGGGGCTGATGAGAAAATTTTGTTCGCCGGAAACTCAACAACAGATCAGGGCGGAATTGTATGCAAAGAGATATTCAACATCACTGCCAACAAAGTACTCGGCTTATTTCTCGCAACAATTATCTAAATTGCAATTTCTCGAACCACCAATACCAGATTTTGAAATGATATCTGCGCTCATACGTCAATTTCCAATCGAGGTACAAAGAACACTGATTGCAGCGAACATCGGAAACATGGAGGAATTCGATGAGGTGCTACAATGGTTAGATCATGCCAATGCTAGTTCTTTCACTTAAGAGGTAACAACAAAACTGAAAACCATACGATAAATACCGTAGTGACTGATCGTCACAGCCAAACAAATCAACAATGGAACAAAACTCTGAACCAGGGCGAAAATAAGGAATGGAGCAACACGAGAGACACTCCATATCAGAATAGACCAAATGTGAGGTCATACCAATACCAAAATAGATGGAATCAGTGGAGAAAACCAGGGTTTCATTGAAAACCATATAATAGGCCACAGCAACAGTATGGAAATCAACAACAAAACAGAAGAGAGGAACAACGAGGGAATGAGGAATTCAAGCAACAGGCTAGGGATGATCTTGACAGAAGGCATCAGGATAGCAAGCAATACCTAGATGAGCAACACAACAAACCTAGTACTTTCGGGTTGCAGAAGTCTACAGGTGATGAAAAAAAAAACGCCGAAAAATTAATAAGTAGTTACATTTCGAAGGTTGTTAAATGGAAAGCAGAGGATGAAGGCTTGATAGATGTAAAGGAAGAGATTAAATTCTTAGGGCATATCTTAGATGGACAGGGATATCGTCCAAATGAGGCCAAGATCCAAGCAATTGCCAACTTTCCAAGACCCACGAGAATAAAGCATGTCCGTAGTTTTCTGGGGACTTGCCAATTTTTCGCTGGACATTGTCATAACTACACCATTATTGTTGCGCCTTTGCAGAATCTTTTGAAGAAGGTAAACAGATGGATGTGGGGTGAAGAGCACGAGGAATCTTTCAGACTAGCCAAAGAATTATTGATGAATAGTGTAAAGCTGGAATATCCTGATTTTCAGAAGAATTTTATTATCGAATCAGATGCTTCAAATGTGGGTATAGGAGCTATCCTATTACAAGAAGACGAAGATCACACTAGGCATTATTTATCTTTTATAAGTAAAAAGTTGAGACTTTCAGAGCGAAATTATTACACGACTGAACTTGAAGCTTTAGCTATTGTTCACGCTCTAGGGACTTGGAAGAAGATGCTTTTAGGACATTCTGTCATTGATCGAACAGACCATCATGCACTTGAGTTTATTTTGAAGACGAATTTCGCAAGTGAAAGGATCACACGTTGGGCTTTGTTTGTACAACAATTCAACATGATGATAGAGCACAAACCTGGAAACGCGAATGTAGGAGCCGACTTGTTAAGTCGTGCAGTTGAACCGACTTTTAAGGTGATGCCTATTACCTTGATACAAGAAGATCAAGAAACTCTAGGACGTATGGAAAGGATATCTGTTACTCAGAAGAGGAACACACGTTTGAGGAAAATATACCGATTTCTGAAAGGGAACATGGATGTTAATGACACAGATTATCAGGGAACAGAGAGGATTTTGAGAAATTATGTGGTCATGAACGATATTGTCTATCGATTCATTGATGCAGACCATACAAGACTGAGAGTAGCGGTACCACCCATATTTCAGAAACGGATTGTTTGGTTAGCGCACAGGATTTCGGGACACGCTGGATTGGATAAGACAGTACATCTTGTGCAAGAGAAATTTTCGTGGGAGAATATGAGGACTACAGTCAGAGAGACGATTAGAACATGTGACCTGTGTCAACGAAGCAAGCACAGTTCTAAGTTGTTGAGGGAAGCTCCTCGTCCTATTATTCCGCTGAAACCAAGAGAATTATACGCTATGGATATTTATGGATCTTTACCGAAGTCGAAGAGAGGAAATAGATACATTTTGGTAACCATTGATGTTTTTTCTAAATTCACAATGTTACACACCATCCAGAAAGCTAATACACGCTATATCTTGAAGAGGGTTAGAGAGAGTGTGCTACCTGAAGCAAGGAAACCTGATTACCTCTTAACCGATCATGGATCGCAGTTCACATCTTACGAATTTAGAAATGCTATGGAAGTATTGGATATTAAGCAGATCGTATGTTCAATACGCCATCCTGAAAGCAACCCAGCTGAAAGAATTAAGTCTGAGATAGCGAAATTTTGTCATTTGTACTGCTGAACATTGGAAGTGGATGGATATGTTAGCCATTGCATCACGCTCCATTAACTCTACTGTACATGAGAATACAAGTCAGATACCGATGATATTGCATCATGGCAATAAACCCATAAGACCCTGGGATAGGATCATTTCCATACCACCGGAAATAGAACCTAGTAGACAACTCAGAGGAGTTCAAGCACTAGAAAAAATTCGCAAGCAAGCTGGCAAGAGAGAAAGGAGTGTCCGAGGGAAGAAATTCAGACGACCTTTGAATGTTGGAACTCTCGTACTTGTAAGGAAACCTGTTTCGCCTGACGTCATGAACAGAGTATATTCGAAGTATGCTAGTTTATACTACGGCCCATTCAGGATTACTGAAAGTTTTGATAACGGAAGTTATACATTGGTGAAAAAGAATCTGGTAACACCGTGGGGAAATTTAACGCGGCAAGTTTGAAGATTTATCACTCAAGAGCCAGACAACAATGAGGAAAAAATATATGATGTGTCACATATTTTTTATTGGCGTGAGGGGTGGATATACCCGGATCGTTCACACGTCCGTGACATTGTTGACATTATTTTGGAAAGAAGAGTTATTAATTGAAGAGATTGAGGGAATGGAAGGTTTGAATAGCGCGCGGAGGAGACTCAAGAGTACTGAGGGAAGCATACATCGCAGGGGCGAGTGACGTGAGTTTGTGACGTGGAGCCCGCATACGTCACGAGAATTTTTTCTGGAATTACCTTTAGGAGAATAGATGGACGCTAGGAAATTAGCACACTTTACTGGCAATTACAAGAGAAGGAATTTGAGCTATCAAGCATTAAAATCGGTCCAGTAGAAGCCGAGATACGAGATGGAAGTTTCTGGAACATTTGCTCGCTGGACTATATAAAGGGCACGATTCTCAAGATAGTTACATCATTACAACGGAGCATTTGCTCATGTGCGGAACTACGTAACATGGAGTGACAGTATACACGCCGAGATTCTGACGGTCGAAGGACTTAGTCGCTGTACCAGTGGTCAGCAAGACTTAGTTTTTGTTTGAGTGAACAAACTTAACTTTTGGCAGCGAATGGACGTAGAATATCCACTGACTTTCAGGTCACATATTCTACAGTCAGGTGATGGTATTGTCGAAACCATTCACGGAAGTTAGCCTGCAGAACGATGTATTTCTTGTGGTGACTATACATCAGGCACTTCGAATTTCATCAGGAGAAGTTATTTATTTCATCAGTTCGTTTATGCAGCTAATAGGTGTTCCTATCTTAGCGTGCAAACGAAACCGCATTATTCGAATATGAGATTTATTCTCAAATCTACAAGAGTACTGTACCAGTCTATGACTGAGCAACTTTTCGTCATGTTACACGGTACTGGTGATAGCGGGAGTTATTTCGAACGAGCGACTGCGAATATCAACATGAGCCGTTAAACTACTCGTAGGATTGGTAGGACATGGGGACAAACGAGGTATACGGATACAGCAGATTGCCATGGGAAGACACTGTTGGAATAGTGTCCACCGCAGGACACGCTCTTCCTACACATCAAGAATGAAGTAAGACAACTATTCATGTACCATCCACTAACCTGTAGTATTAGAGAATTCCATATTATTGAACAGTCACGATCAGAAATCAACACACATTTTTCACCGTAGCTAGATTTTCGATTGTATTTGTCTGGATGACAAATGGAACTGCTGTCTGACAATTTATTTTTCGATCTACGATTTTGTCAGGAGAGGCATTAGTTCATGTTCCGACATGAAATATGTCGATTATTCCAAGTGATAGGAGTATTTTTCTTTAACTCTTATTATGAGAGCAGAAGTAATTGCGACTTGGATTATTTAAATAATTTGATTTATTTAATAATAATAATAATCAAGTGTGAAGTGAATGAGTTAATAATATTATAAATCATAACGATGCTATTTAAAGTTATAAATAATTAAGGAGTGGTAATACCGAACATTAGGAGCTAAATTAAATTAATTGTTAATTGTTTATTGTGATTAAATAATTAGTGCATTAATAAAAATAATAGGAGATGTTAATAATAATCATTTACCGATGTGATTTAAATATTTATTTATTAAAGAAATATGGCGATAATAATCATTTATGACATTGATGATGCCTAAATATTTTTTTGGTAATAATAATAATAATAAAAATAATAATAATAATAATAATTTGTGGATGAATTTAATTAGTTGGAAGGACTTAAATTAAATAACTTTGTTTATTTTGAATAAAAGTTTGGAAGTTTAATGACATTTAAATGAGTTTATTGATGAAGAGAATGAAGTACTATGATTTTTAGGCTCAGAATTATATTTTTTTTCCAAAGGTACTTAATATATTCAGATGAAAAGAAAGAAAACGGCAGGTATTTAATGTATCAAATCAGGGAGAATTTATGTAAATGGGAGGCAAGGAGAGAGTGACCAGAATTTAATAACATTTATTTTATTGGTAAAATAACACTGAAGAACACAGTCCAGTAATTGACAGAATATTAGAGGAAAAAATATATATGATAAAAAAAGAATAATATGATGTGTGCAGAATATTTTGGTGATGATTTTAGTGTGCGTTTAGCGACACTTAAGTTGAGGAGGCCTAGGGGGTCATCCAAGAGGGCTTTTGTTCCCGTAGTTGTGGGCACACAAGGATGTGCGTATGTTATTGAAGGATCATGTGGGCTAAATTGTAAAAGAAGGGTTAGGCAATGTGGACCGCCCCATATTCTTGTCAGATTTCACTATTCTGTCAATCCAAATATTAATATTTTTTCTGGATCAACTGGAAGTTCCGATGGTATGCCTAAATAAATAATTGAAGAATATGAATTTAGATTTGTTGAATCTGACCGAGAGAAAAAAAAAAGATGAAAATTGCAAACGAATTAAAATAAATAATTAATGTTTCTTTTTGGAATAATAATAATAATAATAACAGTGGAAATGAGCAAATAAAATATTCATCATGTGAGAGGCTGAGAAAACTTGTTATTAATAAAGTGAAGAGTAATTTTGAAATGTATTAATTAATAATAATAATACATCTTTTTGATTAAATTTCTTTTTCTAGATTATATGAAAATGTTGGTGATAGAAAATTTTGATGATATAAAATTTTGGAGAAGAGTTAATGATTTAATCCGCTGATGGTGGATAGCATCAATTTATATTGTTTAAAACAATTTTTGTAATTTTAATAACATATGAAAATAATTTAAAATTCTTTTTGTGACATTTAAACAAATGAAAGTGAGAAAAGAAGAATGTCAATTTTTCAAAATATTATGAAAAGTTTTTTGAACAAATTTTGTTTTGGAATTGAAAATCTTTATGAACAATTATTAACACTCGACTTTATGTCAGTCGAGTATTAATATTGTTATGAAACAACGAATCAGTGATATAATAATTTTTCCAAATAAGTATAATTTTGGAATAACACCGAATGAATCAAGTGACTATTTTTTTTGAAATGTTTTGCTACGAATATTTGAACAATCAAATGCAATCTTTCGAAAAGTGAACTACGAACATGTAAATATTAGGGATCACTCAGAACTCTTTATTGAACAGTGATTAACACTGTAAATATATATTTTTTAGAATTTTTTTATATCAGAATGGACTAATTAATTTTCTGATTATCATATCTGCGACATTCTGGTAATAATTTTAGGGACTGTTGATTTCTCATGTGTGATTTGTTTTATCTTTGTTGAGGTTTTTGCCATTCAAATCATATTTGTATCTATAAATAAATTGAGATTTTAAGGAATGTGCTAATTCAAAATAATTTCTCACTTTACCTTACTTGTGAATTACCGAGATCAGGGATGCCAGATTAGACCCAAGTATTCACCTAGATAGACCCTGAGATATATTTTCTCGTGCTAATCTCATGTCGGTATTTTACAAAATGTGGTCGTTGGATCTCGGTCCAAACGGGCACAATACTTGCTTCAACGTTACCCCCTTTTACTGTTTTAGCATTCTTTTATGTTTAGTTACTATTAAAACTGGGTTTAATAGCTGTGGACTGAGGCCCTTTTAGCATACTGCAGGATTTTCACAAAATAAAAACAGAACATATGTGCATTTTTCAATCTGTTTACTAACAATCAAGGATTCTGAGTACCAATTAATAAGGGTAACAAACACTGAATATATCAGTACAAAATGTAATTTAACTTGAACTTAGTCATCATTCCGATCATCATTGCTGATTTCAGAGTTATGGCAGGCTAGATTTTCAATATAGAACTCCAGAAACTCATGAGGAATGTATGGCATTAACTTTTTAATGTCATTAATTTGGAAGGTTTTATAGGGACTTTGTTCAGTGGGTAAGGTACTACATCTGGAAGTTTGAACTCCGGGTTGTTTAAGGCGAAATGTGTGGATTATCACAGAATCAATCACGAACTGAGAACCTTTTAGCATACGTTAACAAATTCCCTAGCTAATATTAGGTAACCCGCGCGTGTGACTCAATCTCTTTTAGCTTAGATGGTAGAAGCTATCCTATATCATGCGATTTTCATGCTTAACTTAGTTTGCCATTTCTTGTAACTGAGGCTCTTTTAGCATGTGCCGATTTAGATGTCGACACGACGGCGGAGGACAAATGACTGCTGTATGACTTCTGTGCTGTATTCCGGTATTGTAGAGCCATCTACAAGATCAAGCTGGGTTAACAGTGTTTCACCCCGGTATCAGTGGTGAGCGGAACAGCTTGATTTGAAGCCTCACCACATACCGTCCACAGTCAACACGGGGCCACATGGCCAAGATGTCGTAGACCCTAAAATAAGCAACAACAACAAAAGTTGACTGTGGTTTGAACTTGTCTGATAACCTGTATTTCTGTTACGACTGTAACCTACGATCACCGGACTCACTACAGCTGCCATCTCGGTCGTGGCGCACGATTTAACGAGCTCGTCAACGCCAAGGGGTTGTTCAATCTGACGGAATGCCTGTGTTCTTATAGTGATCGTAGTAGTTTGTGTAGCTTCAATTACTAGGTTTGGGGTGAAATTAGGTGCCCCGGGTCTTGGAATAAGGTACTATTCTGGCATTTGACTGGAGGGAGTGTGGAAACCGGGGGAGAACCACATTCAGAATATCCGGGATTTGAACCACCAATCTCCGGACTTGTGCTCCAGCTCCCCAAGATCGGGGTCGTGGTTAGATATTTGTTGTAGATGGCTACGCCACGGCGTGGTTGTCATGTATTGACAATAGACGCAGTTTCTTTAATAATGACCCATCCCAGCGTCATACGTGCAGCGCACTCCGAATCCATATTAACAACCATTCTGATGTGTGGTACGGTATTGAAGTCCCTTTTAGATCTAATGCGTGTGTGTGACGAAATAATTCATGATGAAAATCAATACATGTAAAACAAATATAATGGAATGCAGCCGAAAGAAAACAGAAACTCCTATAGACGTCATATTGGCAGGTGAAAAGCTAAAGAAAGTAGGAGACTTCTGCTACTTCGGAAGCAAATTTGTCAGTAATGGACGAAGCAAAAAAGATATAAAATGTTGGTTGGCTCACGCAAGGAAAGCATTTCTACAGAAAAGAAATCTGTTGAGATCGAACATAGATTTTGATATTAGAAATGTTTTTTGAAAGCCTTTGTCTGGAGCATGCGCTCTATGGAAGCAAAACTTGGACTGTTGCCGCAACAGAAATGAGGAGAAATTAGCGTCCAAAATGTGGTGATACAGGAGAATGATTAAGTTCAGATGGGAGTATAGAGTAACAAATGAACAAGTATTAGTACGAGTGGGCAAGGATAGATGTTTCTGGTGACTACTAATGAAAAGAATAGATAGGTTGGTATGACACATACAAAGACAACCAGGAATTGCAAACTTAGTTATGAAAAAATTGAGGATAAGAACTGTAGGGCTAGACCAAGTTTAGAATATGTTAAACAGATTGCCTCGGATGTAAGATGTGGTTGCTATGGTTTTTTTGTTTTTTTGTTTGTTTTTTTGTTTCCGACTTTGGCCAACTGTGGATCGCATGGAACCCAAGGCTTTTTGGTCAATTTTTTCTTCTTTTCTTCCCAGAACCTCTTCATTCTTTCACTTCTAAACTTTCTCTGCTCCTCTGTTATTACCAAATTTGGCCTGTGTTGTGGTGGATTTTCTTTGAACGTCCTGACATTGTCAACTCGGCTTCCAAACGTTTTCCTATCAAGAATGACAAGTTCAGTTAGTCCAACTTCAATGGCGTCTCTATTGACCGCTTCTACCCATTTTGTAGTAGCTTTCAACCCTGTGATGTATTTAAAAAAATTCTTTGTCAGACGGTTCCCGTCCATTCTCATCAATTGCCCGTAAAATTTTAGTTTTTTTTTACGCATTGTGACCACAATGGTTTCGGTCTGCATATACAGATCTTCATTTTTCCTTTTTATCCATGTTCCGTCATCATCTTTCCGTGGTCCGAGAATTTTCCTCAGGATCCTCCTTTCCTTTATCTCAAGTTCCTTCAGATCCCTTTTTTTGTTCAGGGTTAGACACTCGGAGGCATACACACCCTCTGGCTTTACCACTGTACTGTAATGTCTGAGTTTTGCTTTGTATGATATCGCTCGTTTGTTATACCTGTTCTGAATTAATCTACAGGCCACGTCCAATTTTCTTGCTCTTGCCTTGTTTGCCTGTTTATCCAGTCCATTGGGTTGTATCCACTCCCCAAGATATTTGAACTTATCAGTTCTTTTGACAGTTCCATGTTCCTCCAGCATACGTCTCTCTTCCCTGTGTCTGTATTCCATGTACTCAATCTTTTCATATGATACCTTAAGACCTGTTTTCTCAGCTATTTCGTGCAAAGTGGTAGCATCTTTCGTGCATCATCTTTGTTATAAGCTAAGAGGGCAATGTCATCAGCAATAGCCAAACATTTAATTCCCAGGTTTTGTCCATTCCTCCCAAGATGTATACCCTGAATTCCTCCAGCTTCCAAAGCCTTATCCCAATTTCTCATGATTTTCTCCAGAACGATATTAAATAGTATTGACTCCTGATATTACTGTATTTCGAAAGGATCAGAGACTTCTCAATAAAACTTTACTTTGGAGATGGTACCAGTTGGTGTTTGTTTTATTATTTCTCTTGTTTTCCTGTCAATCCCAAAATCTTCCAATGCAGTAAATAGAGTCAGCCGGTCAATCGAGTCGTATGCCTTTTTGAAGTCAACAAAAATGACCACGGTGTTCAGATGTCTCAAAGCTCTTGATCTGAGAATTATTTTGAGGTTCAATATATGCTCCACACATGACCTCCCTTTCCTAAAGCCAGCTTGGTATTCACCAATTAAGTGGTCTACTTGGTCTTCAACTCGGTTCAGCAGTGCTTTGGAGAGTATTTTGTATGTGACTGGGAGTAGAGAGATACCTCTGTAATTGTTGATGTCCATCCGATTATCTTTTTTGTAAAGTGGGTGTATGAGAGCGCACTTCCAGTTTTCTGGGATCCTTGCAGTTTTCCAGATTTCTTCTATGTAGAGATGAAACGATTGGCTGAGGACAGTTGAGAATAGAGAGCTAAATCAAACCAGTCAAAAGGTTTAAGACTCAAACAACAGCGCGTGCAGTACTCATGCAGCAACGTAGACCAACTTCTTTCCTGCTATTCTTCTTGAGTCAAGTTTACTGGAAATTCTTATTAATGTTCCACTACACTCAAACACCCTTGAATTTCAATTTGAGCCAAATTGGTTTGAATTACCTAATGCACAATACCTCAAATACCCGCTTCCTGATCTTCTTCCGAATGTATTGTATTCATAACGTCTCTAGGGAACGTTCGATGACAAGGCAATGCTTTCAGACAAATGCAAAACTTCCGTGTTCATCAAGAGAAGGCAATGGTGATGTTAAAGTAGTAGATTGTGTGGATGTATTTTAAGTGGAATGGCAAGCTACCAGAATTTAATCTGATTGAATGTGTCAAGTTTACCGAATTAATAACTTCCAAGAGTATTCATGGCCAGAAATGAAAGAAAAATACAATATTCTCCCCTGCTGTTAAAAAGATGAACTGATATACAAGTTTATTATTTTACTTAAACCTCGACCTGGTTGGGAATTACCTTATCAGGACGATAAAGTTAATTGAATTTGAGGAGAACAGTTGGCAATTCTGTTCTTACTTTATATTCCATGCATATGAAAACTAGCAGCGGAGCTAGAGGAAGCGATGCTTGGTTTCATCACCAGAACATTTAAATGAAGAAATCTCCGCAATTGATGCTTTGTTAATAACTTCAATAGACATCAATTTCGATGACTACACCATGGTGTAAATACGTGTATTTTATTGAAATATTTAATGTCTTAGGCTACATGTATTACCCACTTAAGATTTGATTGCCGCTGAGCGTGGCCGCGCTAGCGTTTGTTGATTATTGAAGCAGGATCCCCGCGGGGTGAAGTGGAGAACACAGTGATGACAGAGTGTAGTCAGCACATAAGGCAAGCAGCATTGCGTGCGCTACCTGTCTTAGAATCGCAGATAAGCGTCACAGGAGCTTATGGCACCACGGACAGTGATACACGATGATTGAAGCTACTGGAGCTGAGTCATATCCCACTCGCGCAACTGTACCTGTCAACGAAGCAGAGTGACGTGTGACACAAGTTCACAGAGAATAGTTCCCATCTCGACTACCGGTAATCAATGGTACTTGTAATCGATTAATTTCAGTTATCGAATAATCTATTATTGGAAGCGGAAAAGTCGATTAATTGCTATAAGTAACAAATAATCAAATTTGTATTGATTCGGATAATTTATTGGTCGTTTAATCGATTAATCTCTTGGTCGATTAATCTATGTAAGTCGCTCATAGTTCACTACGCGCTCACTGAAGCAGAACAACATTTGAGGAGCTTGTTTTCAAAACTGAATATCTCCAAAAATTAAAAAAAAAGTGTTGTAATTGATTCGGTAACATTTTCCTCAGCTGCATTGGATGAAAAAATATTTTTTGATAAAATGTTAATATTTCCCTTTGATAAGGCTGTGAGAAAACATATTTTTTGCTCAAAACTGACTATATCCATCACTTATAATATACTAGCAGAAGTACCCGTTCTTCGAACGGTGTTATATATCAACACCAGACATTATCAATTGAGCTACTGTTGCAATAGTTAGCGGTTTGTCATTCCTTCATAAGTTTATCAGAACGAAGTTAGTTTTCTGGGAATATCACACACACTGTTAATTTAAGGGCCTTAAAATGTGATTTTCGGAGACCCCTTATAGACTTGCGAATTTTTGTGTCTCACAATGAGAAACGCAACATATGCTTTGATCGTCCTTCTAGGATAATTTTTATATTTCGCCTATTTTAGCATGTATTTTGAGAAGTTTTTCCCTATATCCACCCTTCTACTGTATGAAAAGTACGGTGAGGAGTTTTATAAATGATTGGTGTATTGACTCATGTTTACCATACCTAATTTTACGATGCACCAAGCATCCGAACACGATTTATAGGCGTACATAAAGATACACAGAAAGACAGACATACAATTCTATTGTGTACAACATATCACCCAGATATCCAAATATGAGTATATCTACCATACAGAATCAAACAAAATCATCCTTACGATGAACCCGTGTGTCGACAAAAAAAAAAGATTAGTTAAAATGTGCTCTCAAACTAAATTCACCTAACGTGTACTTCCTGACGTGAAATATATTTGAAAGCCTTGTAGACGAAACGCAATACACCTCACATAAAAATTGACCCTCTACGTTGCGTTAGGTCCCCATACACAGGAAGACTTCTTTCATAAATTATAAAGGCTTGTGGTGCATGAAAATTCAGGTTCTTTAGCCTCAAACGGCCCAAATTCCTAAAAGCCGCAAAAAATGCTGATCCAATTCAGGAATTTTTCAAAATAATTTTGCAGTTTGGAGATATATATACTATGTCACACGTGAAATTGCATGAAAAAAATCTAACCCCCTTAATTGCATTGACGAATTATACAGTCTACGATGGTTCCGTGATAACCTTATAGCCGTTTGCAAACTTTCACAGAAATCTAATAAATGGAGTATCCTAATAATAATATCGTATGGCCTCGGAGGCCGGGTGCAAGCTTCGTAATTTGACACCCAGAGGGTAGCTTGCATGTCGAAATTTCGTTGTTCCTTGAATCACTATGAAAGTTAAGGAGGGTAGATGTCTAAGCTTCTTGAACACTATAGCACTTTCTAGTAGAGAAATGAGGAACTTTGTGTTGGCGGATACTGCTGAGATTAAATTTGCCATTATGAACACGGCCTACTGAATTCCAGTGTACCCTTTGACCCCCTTAAGCGCATTATACGTATTGATGAATTTTACAGCTTAATTTCTTTCCGTGAAAACCTTCTAGTCGTTTGCAAACTTTCACACCAATGAAATTAATCTAATTGCATTGCGTCTTGCAGCAATAGATGGACCTCTGAGAATCTGTTGCCATGGTTACCGGCTTGAATTCGTTCATTAGTTTATTAAATGAAATTAGTTTTCTGGGACTATCTCAAAAACGGTTGGTTTTAGGGCCTTAAATGTGGATTTCGGGCCCCCGAGTTTTGTCTCTCACATTGAGGGGCTGAAAATGATCTCTGTCTCGTCCTTCTATTCCTATTTCAGCATGTATTTTAAGGGGGTGGGCCCTCTTTTATGAGAGGTACGGAGACGGGTTACATCAATGATTAGTGTTGTGCCTCTGATGGATATCTGTACCAAATTTTACGTAGATACACCAAGGCGTTCTCGAGTTATAAGGGAACAAAATTGTCCACAGACAAACAGACAAACCAAAAAATTATTTTCGCGCGCATCCATAATAAAACAGTCTGAAACGCGCAAATAACTCAAATTTCCGTAGAAATTGCGAAAAAAACATACAAACTTTAATTTTAATGTATGTAGAGATATATTGCACCGCTCGGTTTTGACCGTGTTTTATTGCACAAATTTAGGTTTTACTCGCTAACCGTTGGAGATACACGAAAAGTGATAAGGACCTTTTGGATAGAACATTAAATGCTAACTCTTGTGTATACATCAAACGTTTGATATTTCTTAGCGTTCTCCTTTTATTTGAAATGGAAATATGAAATTTTGAAACCAAAGGGTGTAGTGACGTCACATATGTGGGTTTTACTCGCTTACCGTAGGAGATACACGAAAAGTGATAAGGACCTTTCGGATAGGACATTAAATTTCGAAGCTCGAATTTCCCATCAAAAGTTTGCTATTTCTTAGCGTTCTCTTTTTATTTGATATGGAAATATGAAATTTTGAAACCAAAGGGTGCAGTGACGTCACTAAAATGGTTGCCATTTTTAATAGTGCAAAATATAGAAATTAAAAGTATCCTATATGTAACCATGGAAAATCAGCTACATCCATGCAAAATTTTATTTAAATCGGACCAGTGGTTCTTGCGTTATTGAGTAACACACAGACAGACAGACAGACAGACAGACAGACAGATAGAAAGACAGACACACACCATCTCATTTTTATGTATTAGTATGATTGAACTAATAAATATATATATTTTTAGCCTACTTTCGATTTTTGCAAAAAATGAAAGTAGACTTATGAGATCAACACAGGGCGAAAAAGTGTGTCTGTCTGTGTGTGTGTATGTGTGTGTGTCTGTGTGTGTGTGTGTGTGTGTGTGTATGTGTGTGTGTGAGTCTGTGTGTGTGTGTGTCTGTGTGTGTGTGAGTGTGTGTACTCTGAATGTCTGTCCCCCCCTATCAATTCGAATACGGTGAATGCGAATTCAACGAAATTTGGTACAAAGGTAGCACTAGCAAAGGACACCTCAGTGTCATGTTTTATATCGCCGCCATCTTTACTAAAACTGAATGGCGGCCACTCAAACGTTCAAAACGTAAAATCAAATAACGACTAACCAAATCATCCGATCTCTACCAAATTTGGTAACAATATACCTTCGTATAGGATGCGTCTTGTGACCAAAGGTCGTCCGCCATACCATTTCAGGATGGAGGCCGTGCAAATTATGCAAACTTTATAATCCATATCATGGTACCCACCAGTTCCGATTATCGAGCCGAGAATCGTTTTAACTGTTCTAAAGGAAGAGGCACGTTAGAAATTAAAAGTTTATTTTGTAATACTATAGTGTAGACGTGATTTTAAAAAGCTGAGCTGATTCAGTAATAAGACAAGATGGCAGCGGATATCTTGTGCCTGACTTATATTTCACTAATTTGAGTATTGCATGCAATATAGCGTACTGATACAAAATAAATAAACTTTGTATGAAATGCTTTATATATAAATAATATACTCCAGTGATGAAATCGTTTAGTATAAATCATTATTTGCTAACAAGTTCTATGTAAGTCATTTTATATAGAACGATATTCGTTGACACAATTAGCTCAGTGGTAGAGCGTTAGCCTATCGCTCAAATGCCTATGCTTCAAACCCGATCAGAGCTAAATTTTTTGCTTGAAATGTTATATGTTTATTGTTTTGTAATGACTCAGATGTTTTAAAATTAAGCGTTATATTGTGCATATTATGGTGTAAAATATATATATTTAATTAAAACATAATTCGCCAGCAGATTTACTCGAGACATTGTAGCAGGTTCCTTAGGCTGGGATGACAAGTGAAACGGTATTTACTTTGCTCCACGTTGAGCGTACAAATGTTGCAGATTTGCTAGCCCCCCCCCCCCCCTTTGCCTAAGCTATGTTGTTTTAATGGGCGCCAAGACCTCAATGCAATGTTGAAATCTAAATTTGTATTTAACAACGTCTAGCTCTGGCAGAACACCTTCAAGACTCTATTCACTCAGATCGTGGTATGATTTGATCATTAACCCAACAAACAATTGTATCAGGAGAAGGAATTAGTCTATATCTAATGCTACCTACTGAAAGCAAAGATTGCATTGTAAAAGAAATGAATTTATTATATAAAACAAGAATAGCAAAATTAATAATAATAATAAGTTTAAAATTTAAATAGGAGCGTTGTGATTTTAATATTACCGATAGAAAATTACGTGAAAACGGAGTCTGATAAATTATTGATTTTACTCTTATTCCCAAGCTATGAAGTTACTGAAATATGAAATATAAAACCAAGAGAAATGAGAGATTGCGTATTTCTGCGTCATTCGCGCTTACCACTGGAAATTGCCGAAACATTTCCCTCGTACTGGATGATGCTGTGAGCTTCCCACAGTCTCCTGGACGTCGACATCTTCGTCGATATTTGATGAGATTCTGGTAGATTAGATAATTCTATGGTCCGTACCTCGGACCCAAACACTCGTACAACCGCACTGGTTAAGTTTTACAAAAGTTAGTCCTCCAATCCACGGAACATCGGAGCGATTCCCGCGTACAACCGTACTCGTTAAATTCTATACAGATAGTCGCTAACTCCACCGAACATCGGAGCCACTCGCACGCGCACCCATACTCGTTAAGTATTTCACAGATTGTCCTCGTTTCACGGCACGTCGAACGATATATGCACCCGCCGTTTCCCCACTCTTCATCCGACTTGTAGCTTGCGTGGTCCTCACTGATTGGCTGACCCACCACGCGATCTTCCCCTCCTCCGGGTCATTACACACGGTGCGGCGATGATGAAGTCGATTTCCGTTCCAACTATTCGCCTTTCCTGGACGCTGCGACCCAGGATTGCGTCATGCTTTCCGACAAGATTAAGCGTGTACTTGAATTCCCAGTGAGTCACGTCTCTCGATATACCCTAACTGACGAAAACTCCGTAAAATTCCGCAATCACATAATTTTCTATGATATTGTCGTTCGTAATTATTTGCTTGATAGCGTTTTCTAAGACATAGAAAACCTATCTGAATGCTAATAATTATTATAAAATGCTCCGAAAATACCTTAATAATAATTATAATAAATTAATAATAATAATAAATTAACATGAAAAATTCTCTTGGCTGAACAATTTGCCGCGTAAATAAATATAGAAAGGCTTCCTACTGACTTATGCCAGTTGCATAAAAAACCCTCGAAAAATACGTTACATATTCGCCTCGGATCATCGGATGATTTACCGTGACGACGGTCCATTATCCGATTATCCCAGACACGTTAATAAACCCCATCCAAAATACATATTACATAAATGAAATCACCCTAAATTACAGATATATACACTCATAATTTTTCTTCACGCACTTTGCGTCAAAGTTTGTTGTCACTATGGATTGCACTTTGCAACCAGTCCAATGTTTTACATATAGACTAGTGTTCCACGGATATTTCCGCCTCTCAAATTTCTCCATGTTGGTGAAATAGACATAATTAATGTGTGAGCACTATGTATTTATGATGTCATATCACACGCATTGAAGGTGTTCTGATATATTTATATCACCATAGAACTTCCTAATTTCACTGGAGGTCCCTTCCTTATGGTGAAATTTAATCTCACTTATCACTGAGCACACTATCACATTATTGTGGCAGCGCCTCGTGACCATAATACTTAATCTCTCTTTAAAGTAGATTAAATTAATATTGACTTCTGAAAAAAAAAACAGTAAATGCGCATTACATATAACACCAAATATTTCTGTGCCGTAATCGCCCTGTCTTGTTAAGTTCCCGTAGACCATATTCTACTTAATACTAGTTCTCAACACAGACCATTTCTCCTGACACAAATAATACCTTTGTACAAATTACCTTAAATTACACACTTACAAATCTTACATGGCGAGGCCGTAAACAGAAATCACGTGTGCTGATATGTATGAGTTTCATGAAGGACTGTCTCGCATTCTGATGGCCCATCTTTTGCCTCGTGGACGCCTTAAGCAAAAATACCCTGTCCAAGCGCTCACCCATCTCTAGGAGGCAAATGGGAATTCACCAGCGCTACCAAATTCTGGCCTTGGTGTATCGAGACATTTTAGTGCTCAAGAGCATCCGACAATCCCGTCATATTTCCCTGTACCTTAAAAACTCTCATTTACTTACATACTACCCCCCTGTGTGACTTCTGATACGCCTGCCTGAAAGACCATCTCCTCCCACGCACCAAATACCACACTTACTCATTTGATAGGCTGGCTCGCCAGCTAAACACACTCGCTTTATGACACATATTTTCGTAGACTATGTATATTATACGTCCCGTATAATCTGTCTCCCTCACTATTCTCCAGCACATATGCTGTTTTTCCAATACGTTTGGAAACTATAAATGTTTCTGCGTCACCTGCTTCCAACCTTGCAAGTGGCTCCCTGTAAATGAACCTCATCACGTTGCTCTACCTACCTATTTCTCAGTATCTGTAACGATGCCCTGTTGCTACTGTCCACACATGCCAACCCTACTTTCTTCTGGTGTAACACCTCTACTTGACACACTATGACCTAAAAATGTCACTTCTGACTGACAGAATGACGATTTAGACAGCTTCAAAGTGAACCCTGCCTGATCTAACTTCTGAAAAACTATATCTAAATGACGTAGATGCCCCTCAAAACTGCGTGAACTAATTACCATATCATCTATGTAAATGGTTACAAACTCTCCTGTGTCATCCCCTAATGCGATGTTTAAATCCCTAATTAAAGCTGCTGAACTACTCTTTAACCCATAAGGTATTCTACAAAATTGATAAAGGTTATATTTATGACTAAAAGCTGTAAATGGTCTATCTTCGTACAAAAGTGGCACTTGCCAAAAACTGGAACTCAAATCTACACAAGTGAAATACTTCTTCCCCTCAAATGTTTGCATTAATTCCTCTATTGACATAGATTTCAGCTGATCTGAACTAATTCTACTGTTAACCAAACGAGCGTCTAAACAAATACGAACTGTGCCGTCGGTCTTGGGTACCGTGATCAAAGAATTAACATATGGACTGTTAGAGTGCTCAATAATCCCATCTTCAAGCATCTGGTTAATTTGTGCCTCAACTGCACTCTGATAAGCGAAAGGTACGGGATATCAATGTCCTGTGAATACTGACCTATCAATAACGTTCAATGAATGTGTATAGCAATTGGCCATACCAATGCGATCCTCAAAAACTCTCCTATTACACAATAACACATCATAGAGCCGAACACACTGTTCATCCTCTATATTTCCCCGAAATGCAGCATCACGTAACGAGTCCTTTAGACTACCGTTCGTAATCACACTACCCACAAAACATGGAGAACCCCGCTCTACGGCTGGCGATATCTCATTTAAAGTACAAATCACACCTACAATACTACTCCTCTGAATATGGTCATTGAACGCTACTTCTACTTGAGAATCTCCCCATTTAAATTTCAAACTCCCTACATCATAACATAAGTTACCAGACACTCTACTTAGCCACTCTGAACCCAAGATAACACTGAATACTAAATTTGGAATTACAAGGCAAATCTGCTTCTCTACATGATTATTAATTTTAATGTCTACTAAAACTTGCTTAGAAATTACTTTAGACCTCTTCTCAACAGCTGTGATAACAAAAGTGCTTTTAATTGGCATCTCCTCAAAATTTACTCCAGTTCCTTTCATTTTATCATAAAATGCACTACTTATGCAACTCTTCATACAACCACTATCAATTAAAACATCTGTGTACGCCTCGGACACGTTAAATTTAACTATGGGGCTCTTACTAACCACTTCCTGAATAATACCTTCATCCTTTAGTTCATGTAATAATTCATTTCTTACATTTAGGTCATAGGGTTCCTGTATAATTGTATGGACAGGGCATGCTACAGACTGAGATTCTGACCTTACTTCGCAGCCTGGTTCGCGTTTAAAGAACCGCTACAGCTGGCCGTAGTACTACTAACTACTAAACTGGTCTGGTTCTTCTGGGCTGTGTTGTCATTGTTTGGCTGTATATTACTACCACTAGGCTGTCCTCTTCCTTGACCCCTATTCTGGTTGTAATTATTGTCATTATAATTTCTCCCTTGATTTCCCCTGAAATCATTGTTTCTCCCTTGATTTCCCCTGTAATCATTGTTCCTCCCTTGATTTCCCCTGAAATCATTGTTCCTTCCTTGATACTGATTACCATAGCCATTTCCTCTGTTCTGATTTAGCTGATTATTATTATTTCTATTTTGAGCGTTGGCCCCTTCGCCGCCGTTCCCTTGAACTTCTTGATGCCTGGCTTCATTAGGTCTGTTATTATTATTACTCTGGTTCCTATTGAAATTGTCCTCAGTAGTAAGTGTTTGTTAGACTCTAAATATTGCATCATCATGACCAGAAATTGCGTAATCCTGATGACGTCATGGGATGACGTCATGGGTCCTTAGAGCGAGCACGTGGTCCAGGAGCGAGCATGTGCAGTGCACGTGTTAGCGTGGGAAGAGGTTGACCCTTTGGCTTGTTTGTGCGATGGTGATAAAAAGTTAATGGGTGTTGACGTCATGGAGGATGTTTATTAGGATGCTAACTGTCATCTGACACCCATGCGAGTGTGAGCACCAAAACAAAAGGTTATTCGCGGGTAGTGGGGTAGTGTATGTTCTCTTGCAAGTCGCGTGTGTGCTTGAATACGTATGGCTATGTTGGGAAATGTTTGGTGGCGGGCGAGGACTAGGGTTGAGTGAGGGTTCGTTTAAATGCTATTTTTCCCGCTCTATTTGATGGTGAGGTAATTTTTTAAAATGGGTGGAATTTGGAAACGCAATTTGAGGTAAACGTGCTTTTTTGACAATTTGGCGAATTTAATGAGCTTGTAAGGCTAGAACGATGCATATAGGGTGTCGTAGGACTTGTGGTGAACCACCCCTTGCTATGGACGGGAGTATATCCACCCCAAAATAAATCTACCCTTACCCGGAGGTTAAGTAGTGGTTATTTTTGTATGCATGCGCACTTGAGGGCTTTTGTAAGAGAGCGGAATTTTTAAAAGATTCTTTATAGATGAGGCTTTTTAAAAAATTTATTAAAAAAACAAAAAACTAATAGGTCATTCGATTTTTAGTATCTCGCTAACCAATAATGCGATGTAAACATATGGGGTGTCATAGGACTCGTAGTGAATTCTCCTTTTGTATGAATGAGGTATGTCAACCCCCAAAATAAAAACTACCCTTACCTGGGGTGAAAGAGCAATTTTTGTATGTATGCACACCGGTGGCTTTTGTCAAAAGGGTCTAACTACACATTTGTTAATATTTTCTGAACCCAGGATGGGATTTTCCCATAGGCAGTATCCTAGCACTTGGGGTGACACCTCGTTTTTGAAAGTATCATTCATTTATTTTCTTGTCAAAAGGGCCTAACTACACTTTTGTTAATATCTCGTGAACCAATCATGCTAGGGACTTGTATGAGGGGTCCTAGCACTTGGGGCGACGTCCCCCTTTATGGGGTGAAACTACCCCCCCAAAATTGAAAACTCAATATCTTGGAAACTATGAACCCTAAAATTAGGCGTTATAGCTTTAAAAATAGGTGATGACATAGGCATTTACCTGGATTGGTCATTTCACCCCTAAAACAGTAAATAGTCATGTTATGGGGAAAAAACGTGTTAAACACCTAAAAATGATAAATGAAACTAAGATCTTTTGTTTTTGATGAAAAATAGCAGGGGGGGTGAAAACTACCCCCAAATTGAAAAATCGATACCTTGGAAACTAAGAACCGTAAAATTATGTGTAATAGCTTAAAAAATTCGTTGTGACATAGGCTTTTACCCGGATAGATGATGTCACCCCTAAAACAGTAAATAGTGATTTTACAGTGGGGAAAAAGGTCTTAAACGGGTAAAAATGATAATTGAACCTAAGATCTTTTGTTTTTGATGAAAAATAGCAGGGGGGTGAAAACTACCCCCAAATTGAAAAATCGATACCTTGGAAACTAAGAACCGTAAAATTATGTGTAATAGCTTAAAAAATTCGTTGTGACATAGGCTTTTACCCGGATAGATGATGTCACCCCTAAAACAGTAAATAGTGATTTTACAGTGGGGAAAAAGGTTTTAAACGGGTAAAAATGATAATTGAACCTAAGATCTTTTGTTTTTGATGAAAAATAGCAGGGGGGTGAAAACTACCCCCAAATTGAAAAATCGATACCTTGGAAACTAAGAACCGTAAAATTATGTGTAATAGCTTAAAAAATTCGTTGTGACATAGGCTTTTACCCGGATAGATGATGTCACCCCTAAAACAGTAAATAGTGATTTTACAGTGGGGAAAAAGGTCTTAAACGGGTAAAAATGATAATTGAACCTAAGATCTTTTGTTTTTGATGAAAAATAGCAGGGGGGGTGAAAACTACCCCGTATATGAAAGGAGTGTAGACTTATTGATGTTGCAGATTGGAAACAGTGAAAGTTATCACTTTTGTTTAATTAGAAATCTTGCTCGCCTTGTGCGTTCAAGCATCACTAGCACTCAGAGAAGGATTTATATATGTAGACGTTGTTTGTCATATTATCTTCTTGAGGATGAGTTAAATGTTCACTTTGCAGACTGTAAACAGTTTCCTGTTGCAAAAAGCATAATGCCGACTGATGAACAAAGATTTGTTAATTTTACAGAATTCCGAGTTAAAGATACAGTTCCATTTATAATATATGCAAACACTGAATGCGTTTTGTCTCCAATTTCCTCCTGTTTTCCAAATAGTGACATTCATAACTCTACTTTAACACATAAACATATTCCTTACAGCATTTCTTTATACCTTCATTGTAATTTCGATAGTGAATTGTGCAGTTTCAAGCTCTTTAGGGGAAATAATTGCATTGAATTGTTTGTAAAGGAACTTTATAGTATTGTGGATAAACTTCAAACATATTACTTATCGGTTAAGCCAATGTTAAAGATGACCGAAAATGAAGAAAGATTATTTTTGTCAAGTAAAATGTGTCACATTTGCGAGAAACCGATTGCAGTTAATGAACTCAAAGTACGCGATCATTGTCACTTAACTGGAAAATATAGAGGAAGCGCACACAATAGTTGTAATTTAAATTACAAAGTAACAAAGGTTTTGCCTATAGCATTTCATAATCTAACCGCCTATGATGGACATTTTATAATTAAAGAAATTTGCGAGAAACGTGATGGAGAGGTGTTACATAATCCTGGTCATATAAAATTGTTAGCGATGAATATGGAACGTTACAAAGGGTTTACAAAGTATGTACGGGCTAAGAATGGATTCATTCAGTTAAGATTTTTCGATACATATAATTTCTTGTCCTGTTCACTAGATCAATGTTCATCTTCGTTAAGCGAAGATTCAAAGCAAATAACACAACGTTATTTTAATGATGATGCACAGTTTCGACTTACTGCGAGAAAAGGTGTGTTTCCCTATGAATACGTCACGAGTATGGATGTTCTTAACGAAACTAAATTACCTGAAATATCCAAGTTTTATAGCAGCCTTAATGATCAAACAATATCGAATGAAGAGTATGAGTTTGCTCAATCGGTGTGGGAAACGTTTTCCTGTCAAACATTAGGAGAATACGCAGATTTGTATTTAAAAGTTGACACACTTCTTTTGGCGGATGTCTTTGAAAATTTTAGATCGAATGGCATGGAAACTTATGGCATTGATGCAGCTCATTTTTACACTGCTCCATCTATGTCTTGGTGTGCTATGAAAAAGATAACCAACGTTCAACTTGAATTGCTTCAAGATATTGATATGTTACACTTTTTTGAACGATCTATTCGAGGAGGAAATGTTCAGTGTATAACACGACATGCGATTGCTAATAATAAGTATATGAAAACTTATGATGAGAAAAAGCAAGAGTCCTACATAATGTACTTTGACGTTAATAATTTGTATGGATATGCGATGATGGAATATCTTCCAACGGGTGGCTTTAAATGGATTGCAAATGTTGAAGGCTTTGATGTTTTAACTATTGATGATACTTCAGAAATTGGATATATTTTGGAAGTAGATTTGACTTATCCTCAAGAGTTACATGACAAACATTCAGATTACCCTCTATGTCCAGAAAAGTTGACAAAGCTAATGGCTACCCTAGATAATAAAGAACGTTATGTTTTGCATTATAGATTGTTAAAGCAATGTATTCAACTAGGAATGAAATTAGATCGTATTCACAGAATAATTGAATTCAATCAGAGCCAATGGCTAAAACCATATATTGATGTGAACACAGAGAAACGAAAACAAGCCAAAAATGATTTTGAAAAGAATTTTTATAAATTGATGAATAATGCAATTTTTGGTCGTTCACTGATGAATGTGAGGAAGTTAAGGGACATCAAATGGGTCACCAAATGGCATGGAGCTCGTGGTGGTAGGTCTTTAATAGCTAAGGCTAATTTTAAACATAGAATTATATTCGATGAACAATGTATGGTCATCGAGATGAGTAGACTAAAGATTTTTCACAATCAACCAGTATATGTTGGTGCATCTATATTAGATTTGTCTAAATGTAAAATGAATGACTTTCATTACAATGTTATTTTAGCAAATCCTGAATCAAATGTGAGGTTGTTATACACAGACACCGATAGTTTTATGTATATATTCTATTATGATATTTATGAGTTCATGAAACAACATTCAAATTTGTTTGATACTGGAAACTATGAAACAAACAATCCTTTTGGCATTGTGAGACAAAATAAAGGTGAAATTGGTTTAATGAAAGATGAAAATGCTGGAAGGATTGTTGAAGAATTTGTGGGGTTACGACCCAAAATGTATGCAATAAAATTGTGTGATGAAATGAATAGCTTGTGTAAGGCTAAAGGCATTAAGAAGAGTGCGAGTAAAAGTAAGAATATTGATGAGTATCGAAAGTGTCTTTATAACAGAGAAAAAGTCAACAAAGTTCAAGTTTGTATAATTTCAAAATCTTATTCTGTATTTACTGTTCGGCAAAATAAGTTGGCAATTTCATCAAACGAAGATAAAAGACACATAACTGAAAACGGAATTGATACTTTACCGTTTGGTCATTTTTCTCTGAAAAATGATTAGAAACAAATTGAGATTAAAGCAGTTCATCTCACTTACTTTATTTCTTTCACACACACACTTTTATGCTGGTAATAATACTAATTTTTGTGTGTTCCTTTGCTTATGAAATCCTAGACTAGGAGTTCCACATTCGACATGATAGCGGAGTTTCATCTCCCATAAACTCGTCTCTGAGGTGGGTGCCAGAAAAGGCATCCAGCTGTAAAAACCACACCCTCACATAGACTTTCATAACTTCTTACGTTGAGGTTCATAACACTACGTTGATTGATTTATCGGTTTCCTTTTCACAATTCCTGTCTATACATTCCTCTTGAAGGTTGCAAGATGCTTGCAAGGTTCCTAAAATGCAATTAAATTTAATAAATACCTTAAGATGGTTTGATTTGTTTAATGATATGGTGTTAATAGTATTTTTAGGTTTTGACTGGCTTTGCATTAAGAATTGACTAACCAAACATGAGTTACCTATCAGGGAAACATTTTGGCCACTATGTTGGCTATTGACCAGTGAGTTTAGCTGTTTATCATTTTTTTAAATCATAAACAACAGAGGGTTAAACGTATAGATAAACCGTGTGACCATGTTTGTTAAACAAGACATTATACCAGAGACAATTAGAATACTTATGTAGAGTTTACCAAAAATAATGTTGTGTAACAGTAAATGCTAGTCAACAGTTATACACTTCTAAAAAAAATCATCATACAATACCTGAGAGCTCTTCTAAAATTATTGATGTGTAACATGATTCCACTAACTTGCTATGTATTTTTTGGCTTGGGGGTGATTTTCAAGAAATGCAAATGGAACTGAAATGCAATACAAACAATGAGCGTGCCTGGTGGCTGAGATTGATACCACGACGTACTGTCGGTTATGTAGCTATGTGGAATGTATATCAAATATGGTTTACTTCAAGGTCTGGAGATCCCTACAATTCCTACAATAAATGATCTTGAAATGGTCATCCTATGGTGTGAAAATATTTATTAGGTATATATATATTTACTGAAAACAATTATGATTTATTAAATGTTTATATGTTTACAGTATTGTTATTTAATGTAAGCACTTGAGGCACTACCGACCAATGGGAAGCAAAAAGTGGGAGCATATATGGGATGAAATGTGGGAGCAAAGCAAATATAAAAAGTGGGAGCAAATATGCTAACAAATATGTCAACAAATATGCCGGCAAAAGTATATACACAATTCAAGATAGTTGAAAGTAATGTATATACACAATTCAAGTTAGCATATTTGCTCCCACTTTTTATATTTGCTTTGCTCCCACATTTCATCCCATATATGCTCCCACTTTTTGCTTCCCATTGGTCGGTAGTGCCTCAAGTGCTTACATTAAATAACAATACTGTAAACATATAAACATTTAATAAATCATAATTGTTTTCAGTAAATATATATATACCTAATAAATATTTTCACACCATAGGATGACCATTTCAAGATCATTTATTGTAGGAATTGTAGGGATCTCCAGACCTTGAAGTAAACCATATTTGATATACATTCCACATAGCTACATAACCGACAGTACGTCGTGGTATCAATCTCAGCCACCAGGCACGCTCATTGTTTGTATTGCATTTCAGTTCCATTTGCATTTCTTGAAAATCACCCCCAAGCCAAAAAATACATAGCAAGTTAGTGGAATCATGTTACACATCAATAATTTTAGAAGAGCTCTCAGGTATTGTATGATGATTTTTTTTAGAAGTGTATAACTGTTGACTAGCATTTACTGTTACACAACATTATTTTTGGTAAACTCTACATAAGTATTCTAATTGTCTCTGGTATAATGTCTTGTTTAACAAACATGGTCACACGGTTTATCTATACGTTTAACCCTCTGTTGTTTATGATTTAAAAAAATGATAAACAGCTAAACTCACTGGTCAATAGCCAACATAGTGGCCAAAATGTTTCCCTGATAGGTAACTCATGTTTGGTTAGTCAATTCTTAATGCAAAGCCAGTCAAAACCTAAAAATACTATTAACACCATATCATTAAACAAATCAAACCATCTTAAGGTATTTATTAAATTTAATTGCATTTTAGGAACCTTGCAAGCATCTTGCAACCTTCAAGAGGAATGTATAGACAGGAATTGTGAAAAGGAAACCGATAAATCAATCAACGTAGTGTTATGAACCTCAACGTAAGAAGTTATGAAAGTCTATGTGAGGGTGTGGTTTTTACAGCTGGATGCCTTTTCTGGCACCCACCTCAGAGACGAGTTTATGGGAGATGAAACTCCGCTATCATGTCGAATGTGGAACTCCTAGTCTAGGATTTCATAAGCAAAGGAACACACAAAAATTAGTATTATTACCAGCATAAAAGTGTGTGTGTGAAAGAAATAAAGTAAGTGAGATGAACTGCTTTAATCTCAATTTGTTTCTAATCATTTTTCAGAGAAAAATGACCAAACGGTAAAGTATCAATTCCGTTTTCAGTTATGTGTCTTTTATCTTCGTTTGATGAAATTGCCAACTTATTTTGCCGAACAGTAAATACAGAATGAGATTTTGAAATTATACAAACTTGAACTTTGTTGACTTTTTCTCTGTTATAAAGACACTTTCGATACTCATCAATATTCTTACTTTTACTCACACTCTTCTTAATGCCTTTAGCCTTACACAAGCTATTCATTTCATCACACAATTTTATTGCATACATTTTGGGTCGTAACCCCACAAATTCTTCAACAATCCTTCCAGCATTTTCATCTTTCATTAAACCAATTTCACCTTTATTTTGTCTCACAATGCCAAAAGGATTGTTTGTTTCATAGTTTCCAGTATCAAACAAATTTGAATGTTGTTTCATGAACTCATAAATATCATAATAGAATATATACATAAAACTATCGGTGTCTGTGTATAACAACCTCACATTTGATTCAGGATTTGCTAAAATAACATTGTAATGAAAGTCATTCATTTTACATTTAGACAAATCTAATATAGATGCACCAACATATACTGGTTGATTGTGAAAAATCTTTAGTCTACTCATCTCGATGACCATACATTGTTCATCGAATATAATTCTATGTTTAAAATTAGCCTTAGCTATTAAAGACCTACCACCACGAGCTCCATGCCATTTGGTGACCCATTTGATGTCCCTTAACTTCCTCACATTCATCAGTGAACGACCAAAAATTGCATTATTCATCAATTTATAAAAATTCTTTTCAAAATCATTTTTGGCTTGTTTTCGTTTCTCTGTGTTCACATCAATATATGGTTTTAGCCATTGGCTCTGATTGAATTCAATTATTCTGTGAATACGATCTAATTTCATTCCTAGTTGAATACATTGCTTTAACAATCTATAATGCAAAACATAACGTTCTTTATTATCTAGGGTAGCCATTAGCTTTGTCAACTTTTCTGGACATAGAGGGTAATCTGAATGTTTGTCATGTAACTCTTGAGGATAAGTCAAATCTACTTCCAAAATATATCCAATTTCTGAAGTATCATCAATAGTTAAAACATCAAAGCCTTCAACATTTGCAATCCATTTAAAGCCACCCGTTGGAAGATATTCCATCATCGCATATCCATACAAATTATTAACGTCAAAGTACATTATGTAGGACTCTTGCTTTTTCTCATCATAAGTTTTCATATACTTATTATTAGCAATCGCATGTCGTGTTATACACTGAACATTTCCTCCTCGAATAGATCGTTCATAAAGTGTAACATATCAATATCTTGAAGCAATTCAAGTTGAACGTTGGTTATCTTTTTCATAGCACACCAAGACATAGATGGAGCAGTGTAAAAATGAGCTGCATCAATGCCATAAGTTTCCATGCCATTCGATCTAAAATTTTCAAAGACATCCGCCAAAAGAAGTGTGTCAACTTTTAAATACAAATCTGCGTATTCTCCTAATGTTTGACAGGAAAACGTTTCCCACACCGATTGAGCAAACTCATACTCTTCATTCGATATTGTTTGATCATTAAGGCTGCTATAAAACTTGGATATTTCAGGTAATTTAGTTTCGTTAAGAACATCCATACTCGTGACGTATTCATAGGGAAACACACCTTTTCTCGCAGTAAGTCGAAACTGTGCATCATCATTAAAATAACGTTGTGTTATTTGCTTTGAATCTTCGCTTAACGAAGATGAACATTGATCTAGTGAACAGGACAAGAAATTATATGTATCGAAAAATCTTAACTGAATGAATCCATTCTTAGCCCGTACATACTTTGTAAACCCTTTGTAACGTTCCATATTCATCGCTAACAATTTTATATGACCAGGATTATGTAACACCTCTCCATCACGTTTCTCGCAAATTTCTTTAATTATAAAATGTCCATCATAGGCGGTTAGATTATGAAATGCTATAGGCAAAACTTTTGTTACTTTGTAATTTAAATTACAACTATTGTGTGCGCTTCCTCTACATTTTCCAGTTAAGTGACAATGATCGCGTACTTTGAGTTCATTAACTGCAATCGGTTTCTCGCAAATGTGACACATTTTACTTGACAAAAATAATCTTTCTTCATTTTCGGTCATCTTTAACATTGGCTTAACCGATAAGTAATATGTTTGAAGTTTATCCACAATACTATAAAGTTCCTTTACAAACAATTCAATGCAATTATTTCCCCTAAAGAGCTTGAAACTGCACAATTCACTATCGAAATTACAATGAAGGTATAAAGAAATGCTGTAAGGAATATGTTTATGTGTTAAAGTAGAGTTATGAATGTCACTATTTGGAAAACAGGAGGAAATTGGAGACAAAACGCATTCAGTGTCTGCATATATTATAAATGGAACTGTATCTTTAACTCGGAATTCTGTAAAATTAACAAATCTTTGTTCATCAGTCGGCATTATGCTTTTTGCAACAGGAAACTGTTTACAGTCTGCAAAGTGAACATTTAACTCATCCTCAAGAAGATAATATGACAAACAACGTCTACATATATAAATCCTTCTCTGAGTGCTAGTGATGCTTGAACGCACAAGGCGAGCAAGATTTCTAATTAAACAAAAGTGATAACTTTCACTGTTTCCAATCTGCAACATCAATAAGTCTACACTCCTTTCATATACGGGGTAGTTTTCACCCCCCCTGCTATTTTTCATCAAAAACAGAAGATCTTAGGTTCAATTATCATTTTTACCCGTTTAAGACCTTTTTCCCCACTGTAAAATCACTATTTACTGTTTTAGGGGTGACATCATCTATCCGGGTAAAAGCCTATGTCACAACGAATTTTTTAAGCTATTACACATAATTTTACGGTTCTTAGTTTCCAAGGTATCGATTTTTCAATTTGGGGTAGTTTTCACCCCCCTGCTATTTTTCATCAAAAACAAAAGATCTTAGGTTCAATTATCATTTTTACCCGTTTAAAACCTTTTTCCCCACTGTAAAATCACTATTTACTGTTTTAGGGGTGACATCATCTATCCGGGTAAAAGCCTATGTCACAACGAATTTTTTAAGCTATTACACATAATTTTACGGTTCTTAGTTTCCAAGGTATCGATTTTTCAATTTTGGGGTAGTTTTCACCCCCCTGCTATTTTTCATCAAAAACAAAAGATCTTAGGTTCAATTATCATTTTTACCCGTTTAAAACCTTTTCCCCACTGTAAAATCACTATTTACTGTTTTAGGGGTGACATCATCTATCCGGGTAAAAGCCTATGTCACAACGAATTTTTTAAGCTATTACACATAATTTTACGGTTCTTAGTTTCCAAGGTATCGATTTTTCAATTTGGGGGTAGTTTTCACCCCCCCTGCTATTTTTCATCAAAAACAAAAGATCTTAGTTTCATTTATCATTTTTAGGTGTTTAACACGTTTTTTCCCCATAACATGACTATTTACTGTTTTAGGGGTGAAATGACCAATCCAGGTAAAAGCCTATGTCATCACCTATTTTTAAAGCTATAACGCCTAATTTTAGGGTTCATAGTTTCCAAGATATTGAGTTTTCAATTTTGGGGGGGTAGTTTCACCCCATAAAGGGGGACGTCGCCCCAAGTGCTAGGACCCCTCATACAAGTCCCTAGCATGATTGGTTCACGAGATATTAACAAAAGTGTAGTTAGGCCCTTTTGACAAGAAAATAAATGAATGATACTTTCAAAAACGAGGTGTCACCCCAAGTGCTAGGATACTGCCTATGGGAAAATCCCATCCTGGGTTCAGAAAATATTAACAAATGTGTAGTTAGACCCTTTTGACAAAAGCCACCGGTGTGCATACATACAAAAATTGCTCTTTCACCCCAGGTAAGGGTAGTTTTTATTTTGGGGGTTGACATACCTCATTCATACAAAAGGAGAATTCACTACGAGTCCTATGACACCCCATATGTTTACATCGCATTATTGGTTAGCGAGATACTAAAAATCGAATGACCTATTAGTTTTTTGTTTTTTTAATAAATTTTTTAAAAAGCCTCATCTATAAAGAATCTTTTAAAAATTCCGCTCTCTTACAAAAGCCCTCAAGTGCGCATGCATACAAAAATAACCACTACTTAACCTCCGGGTAAGGGTAGATTTATTTTGGGGTGGATATACTCCCGTCCATAGCAAGGGGTGGTTCACCACAAGTCCTACGACACCCTATATGCATCGTTCTAGCCTTACAAGCTCATTAAATTCGCCAAATTGTCAAAAAAGCACGTTTACCTCAAATTGCGTTTCCAAATTCCACCCATTTTAAAAAATTACCTCACCATCAAATAGAGCGGGAAAAATAGCATTTAAACGAACCCTCACTCAACCCTAGTCCTCGCCCGCCACCAAACATTTCCCAACATAGCCATACGTATTCAAGCACACACGCGACTTGCAAGAGAACATACACTACCCCACTACCCGCGAATAACCTTTTGTTTTGGTGCTCACACTCGCATGGGTGTCAGATGACAGTTAGCATCCTAATAAACATCCTCCATGACGTCAACACCCATTAACTTTTTATCACCATCGCACAAACAAGCCAAAGGGTCAACCTCTTCCCACGCTAACACGTGCACTGCACATGCTCGCTCCTGGACCACGTGCTCGCTCTAAGGACCCATGACGTCATCCCATGACGTCATCAGGATTACGCAATTTCTGGTCATGATGATGCAATATTTAGAGTCTAACAAACACTTACTACTGTCCTCATAACCCCCTCTCCCTAGTGCATCAAATGTGCTTAACAAATTTTCTACTTGTGATATAGTCTTTACATTCTGGATACAAGCAGCCTCCTTGATCCTATAGGGAAAATGCCTAAGTAGCAACCTCACCACATCACTTTCCTCCTTCAACCCATCTAGATATTTACACACTAATACCTGCCCTAAAAAGTATTCGGTCATGGTGGAGCTTCCTTTAGGGTTATATTTACCACACACTACTCCCTCACGATGCTGCGACTGAATAACCTCATTCCAGAACTTTTCACAGAATTTCATTTTAAAGTCATTAATATCAGTTAACTTGTCTCTGTAGACAGCAAACCAATTCCTCGTTTCCCCCACAAACACTTGTTCTAAAATTTCAACAACCTGGCACCACTCAATACTACCATTTTCCAACCTCTCCCCGAATTTATTTTCTATAGTGTTCATGAACTCCATTGGGCACCCCTGTCGATTGCTGAACTTACCCAGTTCTACCTCCCTGTGTGTGCTATTCACAAAAACTGGCCTATTCTGACTATTTTCTTGCCTGATCCTAGCTTTTAATTTTAACTCTAATTCTGCGATTTTCTCCTCAGCCTTCCTCTCAATACTGTTTACTGTTAATTTAATGTTTCCTTCTGATTCTTCTACTTTATCATATAGCTTTGCTTGTTTCTCCTCAATCTTGCTAATGCTCTCTCTATTACTCTCTCTTAAATCATTTACTTCTGCAACTATTTGTGAGTGGACTTTCTCAATTCTACCCCCCAGCTGTTCCTTAACCTCTTTAGTAGCTACCTGAATTTTGTCAATTTCTCCCCCCAATTGCTTTTTGACCTGCTGTGTTTCCAGTTGCACTAGTTCTTTTAAATTTTCAGCCTGTGTACTGATTCTAACTTCCAACTCCTCCTGTACTTTTCCTAATTTTCTGTCTACATCTGCAATAATCTCTTTAGCCTTTTCTTCCATTACTCCTCTGATTTCACCTCTAATCAGTTCAAATTTGTCACTCATTTCCCTACTGTTTTGTTCTAATTTTGCATTTAAAGTTTCAGTACTCTCTCTATTTTCCTTACTGTTTTGTTCTAATCTGGCGTTTAAAGTTTCATTACTCTCTCTATTTTCCCTACTGTTTTGTTCTAATTTTGCATTATTCTGTTCTAATTTTGCATTTAAAGCTTCTGTACTTTCTTTATTTTCCCTACTGTTTTGTTCTAATTTTGCATTATTCTGTTCTAATTTTGCATTTAAAGCTTCTGTACTTTCTTTATTTTCCCTACTGTTTTGTTCTAATTTTGCATTATTCTGTTCAAATTTTGCATTTAAAGCTTATGTACTTTCTTTATTTTCCCTACTGTTTTGTTCTAATTTTGCATTATTCTGTTCTAATTTTGCATTTAAGGCATCACTACTAACTTTGTTCTGATACATGAACTCGAGAAGTAAAGTTTTTAATTCTGGTTGGCCGCCTACACTCCCTGTTTCAGTATCGGGATTTACCTCCGCTACCCCGGTACTACCATCACTCGACATACTGCTCGTATCATCACTCTCCAGTTGATGACCACTACGTAACCTCATCTGTCTTTCTTTCTCATCCCCCATAATGATATACACTGATAAAGACAAATAAGCCCCAAAATACAGGCACAGAAATATATACCCTTCTCCTTCCACAAATGTTATTAGGTTTTCATCCCCAAGTTGTCGGCGACAATTGTAGCAGGATCGCTTAGGCTGGGATGACAAGTGAAACGGTATTTACTTTGCTCCACATTGAGCGTACAAATGTTGCAGATTTTCTAGCCCCTCCTTTGCCTAAGCTATGTTGTTTTAATGGGCGCCAAGACCTCAATGCAATGTTGAAATCTAAATTTGTATTTAACAACGTCTAGCTCTGGCAGAACACCTTCAAGACTCTATTCACTCAGATCGTGGTATGATTTGATCATTAACCCAACAAACAATTGTATCAGGAGAAGGAATTGGTCTATATCTAATGCTACCTACTGAAAGCAAAGATTGCATTGTAAAAGAAATGAATTTATTATATAAAACAAGAATAGCAAAAATAATAATAATAATAAGTTTAAAATTTAAATAGGAGCGTTGTGATTTTAATATTACCGATAGAAAATTACGTGAAAACGGAGTCTGATAAATTATTGATTTTACTCTTATTCCCAAGCTATGAAGTTACTGAAATATGAAATATAAAACCAAGAGAAATGAGAAATTGCGTATTTCTGCGTCATTCGCGCTTACCACTGGAAATTGCCGAAACATTTCCCTCGTACTGGATGATGCTGTGAGCTTCCCACAGTCTCCTGGACGTCGACATCTTCGTCGATATTTGATGAGATTCTGGTAGATTAGATAATTCTATGGTCCGTACCTCGGACCCAAACACTCGTACAACCGCACTGGTTAAGTTTTACAAAAGTTAGTCCTCCAATCCACGGAACATCGGAGCGATTCCCGCGTACAACCGTACTCGTTAAATTCTATACAGATAGTCGCTAACTCCACCGAACATCGGAGCCACTCGCACGCGCACCCATACTCGTTAAGTATTTCACAGATTGTCCTCGTTCCACGGCGCGTCGAACGATATATGCACCCGCCGTTTCCCCACTTTTCATCCGACTTGTAGCTTGCGTGGTCCTCACTGATTGGCTGACCCACTACGCGATCTTCCCCTCCTCCGGGTCATTACACACGGCGCGGCGATGATGAAGTCGATTTCCGTTCCAACTATTCGCCTTTCCTGGACGCTGCGACCCAGGATTGCGTCATGCTTTCCGACAAGATTAAGCGTGTACTTGAATTCCCAGTGAGTCACGTCTCTCGATATACCCTAACTGACGAAAACTCCGTAAAATTCCGCAATCACATAATTTTCTATGATATTGTCGTTCGTAATAATTTGCTTGATAGCGTTTTCTAAGACATAGAAAACCTATCTGAATGCTAATAATTTTTATAAAATGCTCCGAAAATACCTTAATAATAATTATAATAAATTTATAATAATAATAAATTAACATGAAAAATTCTCTTTGCTGAACAATTTGCCGCGTAAATAAATATAGAAAGGCTTCCTACTGACTTATGCCAGTTGCATAAAAAACCCTCGAAAAACACGTTACAACATCTAGCTGCCAAAAAGGTAACTGCACGCCGACATACTTATTAACTTCCAGATTTTATTGAAAAGTTTCTTCTTCTGGCCGCTAGAATGCACTCGCTCTGTTAGGATTATATTGTTTGATATTTCACCACTAGATGTCACGACTAGTCTACGTGGGGCTCCATTGATTACTATGCCATTGGCATTCTATGCGCATCGAATTTGAAGAATGACAAGATGATACTACGATACATTTTTACTTTTTATTTTAAAGGTTTGTAACAGCCTATTTTGCGTTACTTGAAAATGTTATTTGAAGTAAAGAACAAAACGATTTCACATAGTAACTTAGTTCAAGCCGTTGGTGTTAGTTCAGGTATTAATTACTACTTTTATTTCAGGCAAATAGCAATCGAAAATATCCACATAGTTTGTATACACACGTCTCTGTAGGGTCATGGAAAGATTTGTTAATTCAATTAGGGTTTTCGATTCCCGGTCAATGCATGTGAGATTTTCGAAGTGAAATGCCATGTCCTGTGGTTCGGATTCCACGTAAAAAGGAGGTCCCGTGGCTCATAATCACAAGATTCACGGCCACGTAAAACTACAATCTTCCATCCTTTTTTTCAATTAGGGTTGTGAAAGCCCTGCACAACCAGACGTGTAAAGACATGCCTCAACTCAAAGTTGGATGTTGCACACGGCAGGTCGTATATGTAATAATAATAATAATATATATATTCTTTTTTTTTTAGGGGAAGAAATGCATTTACGCACAGAGTGTCGGGCTCCTGTTACTGAGTAGCAGACTACCGACTAAAACTCCCCCTTTACTTCTGAACACTAGCCTGGAACCGTTTAGCACATTAAAACAATAATAATAATAATAATGTTATTGGTTTTACATCCCTTTTAACTACTGCTGCTTTTAGAGACACCGGGGTGCCAGAATTTTGGCCCGAAGGGGATCTTTAACGTGCCAGTAAATGTACTGACACGGCTCCCTCGCATTTGTGCACCCTCAAATGCCAGCTGACTGCGCCAGGATACGAACCTGCAACCTAGGGCCCAGCAAGCGAGAACGTTACCGCTGAGCCACGCAGTCAGTCCGGTCGATTATGTCTCCAGATCCATGACATTCTTGATATACTTCTTATCTTTCTTTCTTCAATGATGGTAGCAGTTTTTATCTAGATTGTGGCGTTTGGTAGAGGTAAATCGTTTCTATGGCCTTCAACAAAGAATAGTTCTATTATACTCTTTGATAATAACAACGAGTTATAACTATACTCATACATTTAGGAGAAAGTAGGCTATATGTTCTTTACTGAACATCTTGTTTAAATTAAGACATTTAATTTCTAAGTGTACGTATTCATATCAAGTTCAAAATAAATATCAAGAATCAGGATAAATATTTGAGATTATGTGAAATATCCTGATTTGGGGAGCGTGATGGCGCCGTGACTTAGATGCTCGTCTTTCACCCGGAAGGCCGGGGTTCGAATCCCGATGACAGCTGGGTGGAATTTTCACCTGAAAAATAACGTGGCGTCAGGAAGGGCATCCGGCCTTAAATCCCCGGCCAAAACCAAAATGAGTCTGGTTGGCTCCGGCGACCCCAAATAATTGGGAAAGGCCGAAGAGAGTAGTAGTAGTATGTGAAATATCCTGATTCGCATAGCTTAATACAAACACCATTCTCTTCAAAACTAAATATTGTGCCCTTGCGTATAACAGCGTCATTATACGAGAATCAGTCTTCGGGGCGCGTTCAGTCCGGGTATGCTTCCACTAGAGCTCAAATACCAGACGACTGCTTTACTAGTACAAGGACCATATGCAAAACTACAAACTAAGAAATGAGTGGAAAACAATTAAAATTAACACCATTTAATAACTGAATATAAACAACCAAACATAAAAATACAACATAAACAAAGCCCACCCTGAACTTTACTCCCTCAGTACAAGAATTTACACAGATCTGAGTGGCCTAGGAAGGTCCACTCCAAAGGAATAAAATTGTGGATCAAATTCCACTTGTCTGGTTAATATGTATGCACGCGTATAACTACGCTAGAAAGGAAACAAATACTTTTTGATGGAGATTTGCTCACATATGGAACAGCCAATATGCTTGCAAACCCCCATACTGCAAACCATTATCATGGCTTTATGGGACATACTCGTAGAATAACAAACAAAAATTATAATTTACTGACACACGCAACCATTTAAAATTTATAAACTAACTGATCTCCAGCGAGATCGCAGTGATTCAGGAAACTCCCAGCAAAACAGAAGCTTGCCCAAGGGCTTAAATTGCTCAACACAAACAAGACAACAACGTGACCGAACATCGAGACCATCCGAGGTCAATGAACATGACAGTAAACAAACAAGAAATAAGATGCCTAAAACCGGCTAATATTTACATGAATTAAAAGAGGGGATACGTTAGCACTTTGGGAATCAATTGATCTAAACGCGAAAAGCACCCTATTTATCAATTACAATACTTTTATCATCATACAGGCTTTTCTTTAATAAGATAAATAAACACGAAGAAAGGAGACCAGGTCCGCTGAATACTAATGAGCGCAGGAAGCTCTTATCTGATGGAGTGCGCCAGGTAGAAATACCTTCTCTTTCCAACATTAACCACAGTGTTCACCCTAGGCCCCCTTGTCGAAGCTTTGAGTCAAGCTATTTATAACAAGAGACTGGACAGTCCCGTTACGCCACCTGCTTATCGCGATACATAAATTCACACACTTCTTGCCAATTCCATTTGAATTGCAAGAACATCAGAGAAGGGATTCCAACATTTTCCTCGCAAAGATTAAATGCGGATCCCGGACAGAGCTTCAGACAGAATCAAAGTTCCCGAAAGCTGCTATCCCATAAAACACATATTTGCAGACTCAACGAAGCGTTTGGGCTGAACACAACACATATCTACCTCGGGCCGACACTCCAATCAAATATCCCTTAATTTTGGTCCCAAGACACTAAAAGAGTAATTTCACAAACAAAACAAAATTAATTGGGCAGATGACCCCTCACTTAACAAAAATGCAACAAACGGCAATTAACACACAAGCCTGTGTAACAAAAAAAATCTATACAATACAAAGATTTCCCACCAATTGTATTATCTACTCTAGTTAATTCAGTTTCGCTTCTGTTATTATATCGGTTCCCAATTTGTGCAACTTAGCCGCGCATTTTACGGTAGCGACACGCACTCGAGTACGCTTGCACCTTATACTTAACATCAACAAAAATAATATCTTCACACAATTAAAATACAACATGTCACGTTGCTCATGCACTAAACTAATGTGTGTCAGTACAGCAAAGGATCAACAATAAAACATGAAGACAAAATGAAAATCATATTTACAAAAAATAATATGTTCCCACAAAACCATAACCAGCTTGTCAAATAAATAAATGTATTCAGTACTCATTCCTCTATCTGCGTCGTCTCATCGAATAGCGCCAGACATTCTCCCTCCAAAGTGTTTAGCTCATCTCAGACCACATAGAGCCGAAGAAACGTTGGTTCGATGTCTTTCTCTGGGTCTGGAGTTCCATCTTGACGTTGAATAAAAAAAATGTTAGTTATAGTCACACGTAATTCTCTATCTAAATTTTGCCAATAGCTACTTCTTTCACCATTTGTCTAGTGCAAAATTAATCGTAGAATTTCCCTTATAGGTGTAGTCGTGGGAGACTACTAAAATGTTACAGTTGTAACAAATTTCACACTAAGCTGTGCGCACACAACTTCATTATAATGTTTTCAATAATGAATCTATCTCTGATAAATTTAACGCAGTATACCATCACGGTATCGAAAAGAACAAGCGATCACCTCACGGCGTCACCAAGAATCAACCTCGTCGTCACTCAGACGTCAGTATTTATGTGAATTTTTGCAAAAGGACGGAGGGAGAGGGAAATCTATCACTAACTTCCATAACAATGCGACTATTGGCATGCGACAGGTATCAAACGGTTAGAAATATTACACAGGTCACAACGGAGCTATTGTGCTCTAGAATCGATCATAGACTTCATTAATCCAACCATTCCCGCATTTATCATCAGGCCGGAGTCAGACGCTATCTTGGCGCTATAAATGGTTACCCTCTCTGATTTGTGGTTCATGACGTCAATGTCGCAGTTTTGAACAGAATCCTCTGTCCTATGATTGGTTGAAAGTTCCTCTCGTCTCTCTCACCCAGCAACTATCTTACTCACAACACTAGGGTGACAAAGACATTACGGTCTGAAATGAGTCAAGACCCCAACACCACTTTGTCTGTTACTTGCAGCTGTCAAACATTCCGATCTCGTCACTTCTTTGTTTCAGGACTGGGCACGTCCAAACGTACTGTCTCCATATAAGCTTGACATTTCGCAATCCAGTCTGGCCTTCCTGTATGATTCTGGCAGTAAAATCAGAATATAATGAAATGAATAAATAGAATCATTAATATGCGTAGCTTATTAAGGGTTCTCAACTCCCTTCGTTGGGAAAAATCGAACTTAGAATAAAGTCGATTTTTCTTCCCTAATTTACATGGTGAAGAATACTGGGTTAGTCTCCTCAAAGTTCTCAGTCAGTCCGCCTCTGCTAGTTGACAAGTGTTTTCCTCGTTCCAATATTTACATTCTAGCCCATTCATTAGGACAATACCAGCCTGCTGCTCACTTGCCCGCGCTTCACCTGGGGCTATTTGTCGCTTGAAGACTATTCCCCTGGCTGTTGCTCGTCTGTCGACATACCTGTCATCTCTGCTTGCTTCAAGATGTAAACATGGCCAGACGCTAATCACTTCCTCGATGTAGTGCTGCCTTCTGCTTGCCCCCCGTTCACTTGAATGATGTTGGACGATCACGTATTTAATTCGCTGCATTATTTCTTACTTACCAAGGCTCTCTGGTGTGATAAATATTTAGATTTGCACTATTATAGACATACATGGTTCTTGTGCTTAATTCTTTGACTCGATGTGCATTATTTCCAAGATTCCTCACTATGCTGAATGGTTTTCACGCCATCTTTTTGCTCTCTCCCGCGTGTTGCCATCTTCTTCCTCTAGTAGTGACCCGTTTTTCGGATCGCAGCGGTGTTTCTCTTCCCCACCGGGCTGCGTTCTCTAATGCCCCGTGCCGGTAATCTTCGTTCGTCTTCCTGGCTGGCTTCGCTATTTGCTTGTTCTCCATGCAGCTGATCCAAGTATCTCTGCGTCTCTATGTGCATGGCTTCAAACCCTTGATTTGTTCTGCCTTCCTCATTGTAGGTGTCGGGATTCTTCCGCTTGTCAATTGCCTGTTTCCATCGTCCTTGTTCATTTCCCTCGTTTGCATGAACTTCCTGTAATTATTTCTGCAATTGAGCATGCCTATCGTTCCAGTCGTCTCGGTAGCTTCTAGAGCCCTCACGATTCTGAAATCTGCGGTCTTGCCATCTCTGATTTTCATTCCGAACTCCCCATCTCCTGTATGGTACATCTTGTCTCCGATTGTCCCTCTATTGTTGAAATCCTCGTTGTTGGAATCTATTCTGTCCTTGGAACTGTCCGTTATTATTACGGTTATTATCGTAACGTTGGCGCTGTCTATTCTCGACATCATCCTGACCTCTCACGGGTGTCGAAATTTTTGTATTTGTATTGGTAGCCTGGGATCTTTTGTTTACCTGGCTCGGCTTAATCACCTCGGTTGTATTTACCATTTCGACCTGTCTTCCAACTCTATTGTGTAAGTGGGACGTGGTTTCATCTATCTGGTGCAGGATCTGTTCAGCGTGTATCGCGTCTGAAACGTTAGCTGCGACCAAGACCTGCTGAACGTTAACGGGAAGCTGGCGTCCGATAGTCATGTCTAGCTCGGCCTCACTTAAAGGATTATCCAGATCTTTAAATTGATGAAAAATTCTGAATACTTAGTTTGCTGAGTAGACTGGTAGTTTCTGGAGTACAATTCCATTATTAACCCCTGTTGATATGAAGACGACCAATATTTTCGAAGGAAAGCTTGTTTGAATGCCTCTAAGCTTTCAAACGTGTATTTGAAGCTCAAGTACCACGATAAAACATTTCCAGATAAAAAAATCCATCATGCGCAGTTGCCGGGCGAGAGCTATATTATTATCATTATAGTAATGCTGGACTTCCCGCAAGAAGGCCTTGGGTGAGACTCCAGAATTTTCCATAAACTTAGCCGGTTTGAATTCATTAGAACGGATGATTTGGATAAGTTGATGTTGCTGATTACCGTCATGTGGTGTAGAACTTCTCCCTATGTGATTACGAAATTCTTCCGTGTTCCGAGCAAGTGGACTTTCCGTGTCAAGCTGACTACCAGTTGAATGAGTCGCCCCCGGGCTATCTCTGTCTCCATCTCATCCCTTCACGCCTAATGACCCTGCATTATATTCCATAGAAAATAATTCTGCTTTAATCAACCTGTCACCCTGTTGTTTAAATGTTGCTTTTATCTCATCTTCTATCGACTGTATCCGTGTGTGGTTCTCCCCCAGATTCTTAATTACCGCCAATCTTTCTTCCTTGGAGTCCTTACATTTTTTTGCCAATCCTTTCTAACGTTTTCTATCTTCAGATTATTAGTATCCTGGCTCACTTCGATCCGTTCCAAACGATCCTCCATGCGTACATTATTTTCTTCAATAGTGGCTTTTAATCCCTCCCGGTCTACTTCTGCATTTTTCCAGCGATCTGTTGATTGGGTTTCGAGACGGTCTATGTCTTTTATAAGGCCAGTCACGTTTTCATCTACCGCCTTTACCTGTTCCTGTTTAACTATGGTTATTTTCTCCACTTTATTAAATCTGTTTTGTAACCTGTCCTGTGCAGTTTTAATTTCGCTATTTTTAGTTGTGCATGCCAATTCAATCTGTGCCAATTTTGCCAGAACTGTATCTTCTAAGTTATTAAGTTTAGTGTTAAACTGATCCTCAAGTTGTTTTATCTGTTTAACCTGCTTCTCATTGTTCTTACTTACATCTAAGGCAAGTAGTATAAGCTGTTTCCTTGTATGTTCTTTCATTTCGACCACTATATTATTGAGTTGCTCAGTGTTGCGACAGTTTTGCGCGTCTAGTTGAGAGTTTATTGATTCACTTTGTTGTGTCAATTGAGAACTAATATTATCATTCTGTAGAGCTAATTGTGTATTAAAACTATCATTTTGAAGCGCTAATTGTGTGCCAATAGATTCATTAATTTGGGTTTTGATCACCGCTGACTGGTCAACCCTACTACTGTCTATTTGTGCCTTAAATGTTTAACTCTGTGCTATTAATTCCGCTGATTGTTCAGCCCTACTACTGTCCATTTGTGCCTTAAATGTTTCACTCTGTGCTATTAATTCCGCTGATTGTTCAGCCCTACTACTGTCCATTTGTGCCTTAAATGTTTCATTCTGTGTCATTAATTCCGCTGATTGTTCAGCCCTACTACTGTTCATTTGTGCCTTGAATTCAGCAGTCATCTCCTGCCGTAACAACACCATTTGCTGCTGAGTGCGTGCTGCAGCGCTCTCCACAACCTGTCTAATTTCGTTTAAAGAAGCCATTACTACAATACACTTGAGAAAATAGAGAGAATGCCAACTGGCGATGTTCTCCGATACGTGCATACATATTAACACATATGTATATCACACATACTCAGTTCGTTTAAATTTATAAACACAATCCCATTAATCCAATAGCATCCCTGACTATTCCTCATTTTACATAATTTAAAATTTATCCCACACATTCAGTTATTAAATGCTAGCCTTACAAAACGCTACAAAAACAGACTAATTAATCAAGTATTAACTGTCTTGGAAAGGCTACACACCTTCCTATTACATTCATGGAGTTGTCTTTCTACACAAAGAGCCTCCGTGGCTTAGGCGGCAGCACGCCGGCCTCTCACCACTGGGTCCGTGGTTCCAATCCCCGTCACTCCATGTGAGATCTGTGCTGGACCAAACGGAGGCAGACAGGTTTTTCTCTGGGCACTCCGGTTTTCCCTGTCAAAATTTCATTCCAGCAACACTCTCCACTATCATTTCATTTCATGTGTCATTCATTTAATCAATGCCCCAGAGGAGTGCGTCAGGCCTCGGCAGCCAGCACAGTTCATATCCTCGCCGCTAGATGGGGGCTTCATTCATTCCATTCCTGACCCGGTCGGAGACTGGAAGCAGGCTGTGGATTTTCATTTTTCTTTCTACACAAAGCTAATTTTTATCATTAACTAGCTGTACCCGGCATGCGTTGCATTGCCAATCGGAGAAAGTGTAGGCATTGTAACTTTGTATGTTGAAGTGCTTTCGGATTCCCAATATTGTTTTTCTTTTTCCGTTAAACACCTCTAAACTATTGTAAAATTGATTTTCTAACTCAAAAAATTATGGGAGCGTGCTCAACAACTCACCAAATTTTCATCGCAATGAAATGAATCGTATATGAACGCATACGGGACTTTGTTGAAACGATTCGAGCGCCGTCACCCATTTGTTGAATATACTCGTACGCTATCTATTGTAGAATGGATTTACTAAGTGAAAACCTTCCCTGGCGTGTACACAACAACTCATGAAAGTTTCATCGCAATCGGATGAATGGCATATGAACGCATACGGGTTTTGCTTAAATGATTCGCGCGACGACACTCATTTGTTCAATCTACTTGTGCGCCACCCATTGAAAAACGGATTTACTAATTCATACAGCTTCGCAGGACTGGGCTCAACTCCCCAAAGTTTTATGATAATCGGATGAATGTTATATGAACGCATACGGAACTTGGTGGAAACGATTCACGCGCTGTCGCCCATTAATTGAATCTAATTTTGCGCTACTAATTGTAAAATGGTTTTACTAAATCAGAAATCTTTGAGGGAGTGGGAACATTTCTCAAAATTTCATTGCAATCGCATGAATGGTATATGAACGCATACGGATTTTTTAACGATACGCACGCCGTTACCCATTTGTTGAATCTACTTGTGCGATACCTATTGTAAAGTGGATGTACTAAGCCAGAAACCTTCCCTGAAGTGTACACAACATCTCACCCAAGTTTCATCGCTTTCGGACAAATGGTATATTTATTTATTTATTTATTTATTTATTTATTTATTTATACCTTCAACAGAGCTTAGGCTCCAATTACAGAAGGCGTACATAGCACTATATTGAATAGTTACAGATTTAACAAACGAAAAAGTTACATACTAGGTCTATATTACAAACAAAAATGGAAAGAAGTTTTAGAAGAATATTTGACAATGGTACATAAGTCACACTATAGCTCAGATATAACAAGAGTACTATGCATATTTACACATAAATACAAAATTACAGATTACATTCCATACCGGTAGTTGCTAACATTTACAATTTATTCATTGACATTGTAAGAATTGTAGCTCTTAAAACCTTAATATATACTGGTAATGCAGAGCTGAAGTCTAAACTATTGTTGATTTTGGCAAGTTTATTGTACACCAGACACATTCTTACTAATGGTGAATTTTTATAATATACTGTTTTTGGTATTTTGCAAACTAAGAGATCTTGATTTCGCAAATTTCCTGCTCTGGCATTGAAATGAATCTGCTGCAAGAAGCCACTGTTGTCTAACATTCCATTAACTGTTTTATACAAAAACACCTGCTGTAAGTTTTCGCGCCTTGTTGCCAAGCTAGTGTAGTTGAATTCATCCAGTAGTTGAGTATATGATTTATTTGATTTAAATGCAGATATATTGTTGTCTTTGTAATATAAGTACCTTAGAAAACATTTTTGAACTTTTTCGAGGCTCGCTTCCAGTGATTTATAATACGGATGCCAAATAACTGAAGCATATTCTAACTTGCTACGGACCAAGATTTTGAATAGACGATCCACGGCTTTAATGCGCGTAAACTCTTTAGTTGTCCTAATAACAAATCCCAGAGTTTTGAATGCCGAATTGGCACAGAAATAGATGTGCTGCTTAAAACACATGTTATGTGTTAAAATAACTCTCAGGTCCTTGATAGACATAACTGGTTTTAAGTTTGTTCCATTAATTGTGTATGTATAATCGGATGTACATTTTGCTGATGAAAATTTAAGGTAAAAGCATTTGTTTATATTCAGTGCTAGATGATTTTTAATGCTCCAGATAAAAACACGATCAATGTCTTCTTGTAACTTTACTGCGTCTTCTAAATTTTTTATAACTTTGTAAATTTTAAAATCATCTGCAATTAATTGACATTCTGAATGTTTTATTCTTTGTGGTAGATCATTGATGAATATTATAAAAAACAAGATGTTCAGTAAAGAACATATAGCCTACGTTCTCCTAAATGCATGGGTATTGTTATAACTCTTTGTCCTTTTCAAGGAGTATGATTGAATGTTGGTTGTAGGAGCTTGTTGAAATACAACGTGCTATAGGGATATTAAACATGAATATGAGGTGCCCTTTGCTAGTGCTACCTCTGTACCAAATTTCGTTCAATTCGGTTTCACCGTGTTTGAATTGATAGGGGGAATCGATCTGCACACATACTTGGCCACCATCTGCAAACTATTGGGCTGATGTTCTTGCAGTTTGGTCAGAATATGTTTCCCACATAAAGATATGGTGTTGCAAAATTAGGTAGAGACTAGATTATTAGGTTGGTCGTAATTACATTTTAGCTTTTAAAATTTGGGTGGCCGCGATTACGTTTCCATCAAGATAGCGGTGATATAAAACATGACACTGAGGTGCCCTTTGCTAGTGCTACCTCTATACCAAATTTCGTTCCATTTGGTTTCAGCGTGTTTGAATTAATAGGGGGAATCGATTCTGACACAAAGATGGCCGCCATCCGCAAACTATTAGGCGAATGACCTATTAGATTGGTCAAAGGATGCTCCCTCCATAAAGGTATGTAGTTGCAAAATTTGGTAGAGATCGGATGATTAGGTTAATCGTAATTTGATTTAAGCTTTGAACATTCGTGTGGCCGCCATTACGTTTCAGTCAAGATGGCGGCGATATAAAACATGACACTGAGGTGCCCTTTGCTAGTACTACCTCTGTACCAAATTTCGTTCCATTCGGTTCCACCGTGTTCGAATTAATAGGGGGAATCAATTTTGACATAAAGATGGCCGCCATCCGCAAACTATCAGGTGAATGACGTATTAGATTGGTCAAAGGATGCTCCCTCCATAAAGGTATGTAGTTGCAAAATTTGGTAGAGATCGGATGATTAGGTTAATCGTAATTTGATTTAAGCTTTGAACATTTGTGTGGCCGCCATTACGTTTCCGTCAAGATGGCGGCGATATAAAACATGACACTGAGGTGTCCTTTGCTAGTGCTACCTTTGTACCAAATTTCGTTCAATTCGCATTCACCGTGTTCGAATTGATAGGGGGGGACAGACATTCAGAGTACACACACTCACACACACACACACACACAGACACACACACACACAGACTCACACACACACATACACACACACAGACAGACACACTTTTTTTCGCCCTGTGTTGATCTCATAAGTCTACATTCATTTTTTGCAAAAATCGAAAGTAGGCTAATAATGGGCCTAAATTTGATCCTTGTGGAACTCCGGAGTTGGCTATGAATTCATAGGATTCATACCGATTATAAAAAACGTATTGCCGTCTACCGTTCAAATATGATGCAATCAAGTTCAATAGCAGTTCACAGATGCCAAAATCAGAGAGTTTTTTAATTAAAACATCATGATTTAATCTATCGAAAGCTTTCGCGAAGACTGTAAAGATACAATCAACACGGCTACGATCATGAAATGCATTAATTACGTTCTGCACAAAATTAATTAAATTAGTAGTGGTCGAGCGATTAGGGAAGAATCCATGCTGTTTATCCGTTATGTAGTTCTGAACGTGTCTAAATATTCTATTGTACAGAATAAATTCAAATATCTTTGCAGGTGCACATACAATTGATACAGGCCTATAATTTTCAATTGTGTTCCTATCTCCAGATTTGAAAATTGGGCAGATCCTAGTAGTTTTCCATAATAACGGATAAGTTTGAGTACGCAGTATCAGGTTAAATATTAGACACAGTGGTTCTCTGAGCACATCTGAACAGCCCTTTACTATATATGGCGGAACACCATCAGGACCAACTGAATGCTTGGGCTTTAGATGTTTGGCAGCCATTTTGTATTCATTTTCAGTCACATCATTCAAAAATGGAGAATAACTTTTAGGACCAGCTCCTTCTGCTTGAATGACGTATTTTGCAGCTTGTGGCAAATACATACTTTGGAAACATGCAGCGTAACCATCTGCTATATCTCTTGAATTATTCAGCTGATTACCTTTGTATGTCATTATTTGATTGTTCTGATTTGTGCTACCTTTCTTATTTTTAATAAAATTCCAGAAATATTTTTGGTTATCGCCTAAGTTTTCCTAAACCTGTTTTATGTAATTTCGGTAACTCCTGCTTATCATAGTTTTAACATTTTTTCTTAGCTCTTTGTAAGATTCAAGACTTGCTTGACTGTACATCATCCTTTTCCGGTGATAATCTTTAAGTTTTAAAGCATTAATTATTTCTTTATTAAACCAACAAGGATACTTTCTTTTTGACTGAATATGTTTTATAGGACAATTTGTCTCCAAAGCTGAGTTGAATATTTTGTAAAAATATCCAACAGCTTCTTCAACATTGCAAGATTGTTTGAATGGGGTCCAGTCGGAATTTTGCAACGAGCTATACAGGCCTAAAAAATTTTCTTTCTTGAAATTATATACTTTTTTGTAGTACTATTTGTTACCCTTCCTATACGATTGCAGTTGATAACTAAACTTAGTGCAGGATGGTGAACATCTTCTGGTACTAACGGATCCCTATCCCTAAAAACTGATATAGTATTATTTATACTTGTTAATACAAGGTCTAATGTTCTTTGATTGGAGTTTTGAATATTGTTATGGGATGACAAGTTATACAATGACATAAAATTTGCAAGAACTCTACTGCAAGGTCCACCCGCAATAAAATCGTAACATGTACCTGAAATTGTTGGAATATTGAAATCCCCTGCAATGATTAAATTATGGTTTTGATAATATTTTTCTTCAATTGCACTGAAGAATGCAAGATAAGACTCTAGTTTGGAGTTCGGAGGGAAATACACAGTAATGATAAAATGATGTTTTCCACTAATTATTGCTTTAACACACAATGCTTCTAAGTCCCCGGTATCAAAATGGCAGTTACTCGAAACAATATCTTTTCTCACAGCTATCAGAACTCCGCCCCCTTTTTTAGTTCCTTCCCTATTTCTTTTATGTAGAGCGACAGTATCATCAAATAGCTCACCATTCTGCATACTATCCGAAATCCATGTCTCTGTATTTATAATTATATCATATTCACAATTAAGTGTATTAAGGTAATATTCTTGTGTTTTACTATTCAGTCCTCGGACGTTTTGATAGTAAATCCTAAGAGACTTGTCATCAGCCATTTTGTTTATCTCAGTTTTTCAAGGTCGTCGGGTGTCCGCAGCTCGTAGACATGTCTATCTTCAGCTTTCTTCCACAATTTTATTGTACCAGATCTGTCAACCCAGAGAAATGCGTAGTTCTTTTCGCGTTTGAGCTTTCTCGCCTGACCTAAGATAGACCTACGGTACGATGTTAGACTTTGGTTGACATAAATTGGTTCGTTGGAAACATAACCTACCATCAGGGAGTTGAGATTGCGTTTAACTTTTCGCCTTTGCAAGAACTGCTCTTTATCGGTTCGCCGCACAAACTTCACAACAATCCCCGCGCTGGTTAGGTGCGGTTGTTTCCTGATGCGGTGACAAATGTCAATCATTGTTGGTTCAATGTTCATCTCTAGAGCGATACCTACTTTCTTTACAACTCCAAACGTGTCCTCATTAGGCATTTCTGGGACCCCTACTATTTCTAAAGTGTTTCGCCTGCCGTATTGCTCCAGGTCATCCAACTGTAGCGTGGTTTCATTCAATCGTTTTTTCAGCGTCATGTTCTCTTCTTTAAGTTTTTCAATAACTTGTAGAAAATTGGTCAGTTTTTCAGACTGAATTTTTATGAGTTCGTAATTCTCGTCCAGTTTCTGGTGAGCGAATTCCAGGGATTTGTTCAGTTCTCTTTCTGTGTCTTTGTGTAGATTCTTGAGGCTAGCAACTTCCTTGCTTGTAGCTTGAAGGAGTTCATACACGTCGGCAACAGATGGCACTGCTGCCGTGTTGGTTCCCTCACCGGCCGATGATACGCCGCGCTTCTTTCCGTCCATTTTGCCGTTGGGGCTCATATCGATATCGATATCTCGAACAAGGACTGTGACAATCGCGCTCCTTCTCTATTTGTTAGGTTGGTGACACTCGCACTGTGAATATTCAATTGTTCGTTTGGCTTGTGTTGTTGCTAAGAATATTAAAATGTTAAAATCAATTTACATACCCGACTTCCACTGTGGATTTTTGTATCTTAAAGCACTTTATCACGTAGAGTCCAACTTTCAGCACACAAGAAGTCACCAAAACAGAACTTTCCTTAACGCGTTACATTTATTTGCGGAGCACGAACGAAATCACACCTTACTCAAGCATTACCAACATGCGATCATATGAACGCATACGGGACTTTGGTGAAACGCATCGCACTCCTTCGCTCATATGTTGAATCTATTTGAGCACTACCTATTGTAAAATGGATTAACTAAGCCTGAAACTTTCCCTGTAGTGTACACAACAACTCACCCAAGTTTAGTCGCTATCAGACGAATGGTATATACACGTATACGGGACTATGTTGAAACACTTCACGCGTCGTCGCTCGTTTGTTGAATCTACTTGTGCGATACCTATTATAAAGTGAATTTACTAACCCAGAAACCTTCCCTGAAGTGTACACAACCTCTCACCCAAGTTTCATCGCTATCGGACGAATGTTATGAGAACGCATACAGGACTTTGTTCAAACGCTTCGCCCGTCGTCGCTCATTTGTTGAATCTACTTGCGCGCTACCTATTGTTAAGTGGATTTACTAAGCCGGACACCTTCCCTGAAGTGTACACAACATCTCACCCAAGTTTCATCACTATCAGACGAATAGTATATGAACGCATACGGGACTTATTTGTAACGCTTCTCTCGTCGTCACTCATTTGTTGAATCTACTCGTGCGCTACCTATGATAATATGGATTTACTAAGAGAGAAACCTTGCCCGTAGTGTACACAACCTCTCACCCAAGTTTCATCGCTATCGGACGAATGGTATGTGAACGCATACAGGACTTTGTTGAAACGCTTCGCCCGTCGTCGCACATTTGTTGAATCTACTCGTGCGCTACCTATTGTTAACTGGATTTACTAAGCCAGAAACCTTCCATGAAGTGTACACAACATCTCACCCAAGTTTCATCACTATCAGACGAATAGTATATGAACGCATACGGGACTTAGTGGAAAAGCTTCGCTCGTCGTCGCTCATTTGTTGAATCTACTCATGCGCTTCCTATTATAACATGGATTTACTAAACCGCAAACCTTGCCTGTAGTGTACACAACCTCTCACCCAAGTTTCATCGCTATCGGACGTATGGTATGTAAACGTATACAGGACTTTGTTGAATCGCTTCGGCCGTCGTCGCTGATTTGTTGAACCTAATCGTGCTTTAGCTATTGTTAAGTCGATTTACTAAACCAGAAACCTTCCCTGAGGTGTACACAACATCTCACCCAGGTTTCATCACTATCAGACGAATAGTGTATGAAGGTATACGGATCTTTGTTGAAACGCTTTGCTCGTCGTCGCTCATTTGTTGAATCTACTCATGCGCTACCTATTATAACATGGATTTACTAAGCTAGACACCTTGCCTGTAGTGTACACAACCTCTCACCCAAGTTTCATCGCTATCGGACGAATGGTATGTGAACTGATACAGGACTTTTTGGAAACGCTTCGGCCGTCGTCGCTTATTTGTTGAATCTACTCGTGCGCTTCCTATTGTAAAAAGGATTTAATAAGTCAGAAACCTTTCCAGGAGTGTGCACAACAATACAGCCAAAGTTTCATAGCAACCTGATGAATGGTATATGAACGCATACGGGACTTTGTTTAAGCGATTCGCGTGCCGACACTCATTTGTTGAATCTACTCGTGCGCTACAACTTTCATATTTATTCACCTTTCGAACCTTCTCTGGACTTCCACAAATTATTCAAGACCAAAATTAGCCAAATCGATCCAGCCGTTCTGAAGTTTTAGCCAGACTAACGAACAGCAATTCATTTTTATATATATAGAAATGGGCTCCCAGTCTCACGATATTATCTTTACAATTAATGCAAGATATAAAAACGTGTACTGTATTTTACATTGCAACTCCTAATTTTACTGTATAATTCACTCTCTTGGCGGTAATACCTTCGCCATAACTACGTTACATAAAGTTATCACATCCGGTGATTCAAATACTGTCGCTTTCTGCCTCCACTTGTGGCGTGTCAGTTTATCAAAAATGCGCTAGAAAAGACTAAAACAGTGAAATACCCCACGATGGGTAAAGCCAGCTTTGCCTATATGCCCTTGAGTATATCAGCGTCATTACACGAGAATCAGTCTTCGGGGCGCGTTCAGTCCGGGTATGCTTTCACTAGAGCTCAAATACCAGACGACTGCTTTACTAGTACAAGGACCATATGCAAAACTACAAACTAAGAAATGAGTGAAAAACAAATAAAATTAACACCATTTAATAACAGAATATAAACAACCAAACATAAAAATACAACATAAACAAAGTCCACCCTGAACTTTACTCCCACAGTACAAGAATTTACACAGATCTGAGTGGCCTAGGAAGGTCCACTCCAAAGAAATAGAATTGTGGATCGAATTCCACTTGTCTGGTTAATATGTATGCACGCGTATAACTACGCTAGAAAGGAAACAAGTACTTTTTGATGGAGATTTGCTCACAGATGGAACAGCCAATATGCTTGCAAACCCCCATACTGCAAACCATTATCATGGCTTTATGCGACATACTCGTAGAATAACACACAAAAATTATAATTTACTGACACACGCAACCATTTAAAATTTATAAACTAACTGATCTCCAGCGAGATCACAGTGAGTCAGGAAACTCCCAGCAAAACAGATGCTTGCCCAAGGGCTCAAATTGCTTAACACAAGCATGACAACAACGTGACCGAACAACGAGACCATCCGAGGTCAATGAACATGACAGTAAACACACAAGAAATAAGATGCCCAAAACCGGCTGATATTTACATGAATTAAAAGCGGGGACACGTTAGAACATTGGGAATCAATTGATCAAAACGCGAACAGCACCCTATTTATCAATTACAATACTTTTATCATCATACAGGCTTTTCTTTAATAAGATAAATAAACATGAAGAAAGGAGACCAGGTCCGCTGAATACTAATGAGCGCAGGAAGCTCTTATCTGATGGAGTATGCCAGGTAGAAATACCTTCTCTTTCCAACATTAACCTCAGTGGTCACCCTAGGCCCCCTTGTCGAAGCTTTGAGTCAAGCTATTTATAACAAGAGACTGGACAGTCCCGTTACGCCACCTGTTAATCGCGACACATAAATTCACACACTTCTTGCCAATTCCATTTGAATTGCAAGAATATCGTAGAAGGGATTCCAACATTTTCCTCGCAAGGATTAAATGCGGATCCCGGACAGAGCTTCAGACAGAATCAAAGTTCCCGAAAGCTGCTATCCCATAAAACACATATTTGCAGACTCAACGAAGCTTTTGGGCTGAACACAACATGTATTACCACGGGCCGACACTCCAGTCAAATATCCCTAGATATTGTTTCCCAAGACACTGTACCCGATACCTAGTTGAGGCTATCGGCTACGCCAGTAGTGATCGAGCCATAGTTGAGATTTGTGGGCAAAGAAGAAAAGATAGCGCTCAGATCGAGTCAAGGAGAATGGTAGGAAATGACGTAGGAGGCCGAGGAAGAAGAAGGCACTACCCTTCAAGCATATGGAATTATGGGAGAGATACTGGATTATTATAAAGATCAATATGGAATAAAATATTATATAACCTCAGAAGAGAAGGAAATATCAAGAAATCTTATTGGTGATAACTTGAAGAAAGGCAGACAACTCCTTAAGTTATGTTATAACTTAATTGCCAATATAATAGTGGTCGAGATTATAGCTGTGACGTATGACGGTGGAAGGAAGGGGAAAGTCACGTGATAGAGCCGGGCGAGACAGCCGAACGCAGTGACACTAGCAGAACGAAAGAAGTATTCCAGCAAGTCAGGCTGAGCGGAACACATCGTGCAGTAAGGAACAGTTTTACAAGGCAGTGCAGCGTAGTAGTAGGAGTTCGTTGTTGGAGCGCATGCTATTAGCAAGGCAGGTTATACAAGCCGTGAACTTGAGAGAGAAAGCCGGTGTTCAGGCAGATGTCTTTCCAACATCGCAGTAATAGTTTCGTGAAACAGCAATGCTTTTCCAAACTTACAGTTTATCAAAGCAATACGCAGCATTACGATAGGATTGAGAACATTATTTGAGCTACATTCTCAATGCAGAACAGCACAGCGAAGCAGTATAATGAGGCCTGTATTCAACCTCGCATTATACAAGGACAGTGAGGCGGAACGTGTCGTGCTGTGGCCGACATTTTACAACCAGGCGATAGTCAAGCAGCTGAACATTACTTCCACATTTTGTCAAGATTAATATGTTTGGACTTGTGTTTCGACAGTCCAATTGTGCAGTCCAATTGCAATTATACACTTCTATTGTGGACTTTTAAATGGACTTGAACATATTTCAGCGGTATTACGGCATATTTTATGATGCATTTTAGACCGAAATATTTAAGGCGACCATGGGGTCAGTCCAACTTTATTGCTTTTGGCAAGTGAAAGGTTATTAGTGTATGCACTTTGTGAACAGTCGCACGTGCAGCTTTATAGTTGCATATCATGAACAGTTATGAAATATCTCAGTTACGAACACAGATACAGGGTGTTTGACAAACCAGTACACTTTTCTAGATAATTTATTTTCTTCTACCAGTGAAATTCAGCCACTGTGGAGATTAACATTTTTGTCGTATGTCAACCGAATAGTGTATGGGACAGTGGCGTGACATATTCGAAGAGTATGGGGTACTCTACATTTTTGAACTTTTATGGAAGAGTTTGGACAATATCCGTGATGGATAATCTTCAGTTCATCATGTCGGGCTAGGCGGATACGGAGACGTGATGGGACCACAGAGCGATGGATTCGGTTCCTGACGAAGAGGATGTACAACATCAGATTCACTTGGAATATGATGTCAAGCGTTACTTCAGAGGGTGATACAGCGTTTTCGTCGATCTATCGAGAAATTTGTGACACACACGTGGATTATCGGCGATCTTTGAATTATATTAACATCTGGAATATGAAGGTATAGTAAGAGTTATGGCATTCCTGATATGATTTTTCATAAACACTGGGCATACTTGTATATATTTCTAGTAGGAGTTCTACTATTATATTTCGACATGGCTTAGATACTTTATTGCTCCATTTGCTAGAATATGGCGTTACCATATGATATGGCAGGCACAGTTATACAACGTTCTCACCATTGGTTGACTTTATTAGACAGAATTTAGGTCTTTTTATATTTTTGTGTGAGGATAGTATTTCTTGATTATATATTTTTTGGTGAGTGTTTCGAACTCGTGATCTGCAATTGGATAATTTAAATTATTTCGTCAGTTCATTGCATACTAGCGAGTATGTATAATTCATCAGTAGGGATTTTTTTTGTTGGATTGTTTGGTGATATTAAAATTTTATTCACTCAAGTGAATGCATATCGCTTTTATGTGACAACTAGAGTCTTGTTGATTCCAATCTTGTACACTCACTCATCAGTCTACGAGATGGGGCCTGTTGCATTTAGCAATTGTGTGGTGGCACTCACCTTACCCATCGTTTAGGGCATTATCATGATAGTCTACGGGGCAGGGCCTGTCGCTTTAGGCGATTGTGTGGTGGCACTCACCTTACCTGCCAGTCGAGGGCCTCATTTTATCATCCGAGTGTACTTATGGTCGTAAGAGGATTAAACAAGAAACTACCAGTCACACATTAGTCGAATTTTGTTAAATAAATTAAAAATAAATGTCAGCAGGTTTACATTTTGTAATTCTTGTTTTGCCAATCCAATATTTTGTTGCAATACTCTTTTGAGAGTACATTCATTTAACAGCTGATACTTTTGATACTCTTTGTGAGTGATTTGATACCTTTGAGAAGGATTTCAAGTAATTGAATCTTGTAAGATGAATCATTTATGGTCAGAATTTATTTTGAGGCAGATCTGTATTAGATATTTTTGATGTGAGGTATTATAACACATTGGTGTTTTTCTTTGAAGTGAATCTTGAGAATCTTAAGAGAATTTTTACTCTATTTGAAAGCAGATCTTGAATTGGATTATGATTACTAAGGTAATTTTTCCTTATTGTTTAAGAAGTTGTCTAGATATGATCAGATTAATTACAGTTCTTGGAGATTGTGTGCGTTAATAATTTGAAGCCAATTATATATTTTTGTGGATCATGCAACGTGATTATGTGAAGTATTTTTGATAGGTATTTTTGGAGGTTGCCAAGTGGAAGTTTGCAATATTGCCAATGAGTATTTTGAGGCAGACATGAGATTGTTGAACCCAGTCTAGCATATTTTTGAAGATTCATGCTGTGCGCTGAATGGTTATGGTGTTATGTGGAATAGTTATGGTGTTATGTGGAATAATTATGGAGTTATATGGAATAATTATGGTATTCAAATATGGTATTTGATAAAGTGAGATTATATGGTGAAGTTTTGGACAGTGAGATCCAACGTGATTTTGTGAAGGCAATATATTATTTTGGCATGATAATTAAATACGAGATATACCTAACTTGGAAATGATAAAACTGTAAGACAACGTTCTATAACCTATATTAAACAATTTTTAGGAAATTAAATAAATAAATAATTTCGATAATCCCAGATTTTCCTACAATAATAATTTATAAAATAATAATCTGAAGTTTAAGCATATTAATGATCTGACCCGATGAATAAAAATCTAAATAACCAGATGGATTAAAATTTGAATAAATTGATAAATTAAAATTTGAATAAATCGATGAATTAAATAAATTGATGAATTAAAGGTTGAATAAATTAACTGAATTAAATAAATTAATAGGTGATTAAACAGCTGATGATTAACTGAATTAGAAGGTGATAATTAATTAAAGAAGCTGATGATTAATAAAATTTAAATGAATTTAAATACATTTAAATAAGAAATATGATTTAAATAAATTGATGAATTGCAACTTGAATTAATGAATTAAACAATTTAAATGGATGAATTGAGATGATTTAATCTGAATGAGATAATGAAATGAGAGTGTGTGGATAATTGAAGAATATAATGAAGTGATGAATATAATATTCATTTAAATGATTTGATGATAATAAATTAATTATTCTGACTTGAATATAATGAATATTGGGATGAGAACTAATGTGAGAGATATTTAATTTTGATAGGATAATGATGATGATAACCAATGAATAGTGAAGTTTTCTTTGATTCACAACCCAGCAATAATCAGTGACAGTGTAAATATAGTGTATAAATTAATTGTTAGATTTTTGGGAGCATTTATTGAGATTTCCAGCATTTGAATAGTGCCATATAAGCCATGAAAATAAGTCAATATTAGAATATATTAGTTGTTAGGATATTTTGTTAGACAGATTCATATTTATTGACATCCACATTCCTGATGTTAAATTAAAGAAAAGTTAGGTCTCAGGGATCACGAAATGTCAGTGACGCAAAGACATAGTGCTACGGAGGCCCTGAGAACCCAAGCGAACTTTAGTAAATTTTTATATTTTATGTGGATGAAATATTCTTTGAAATAGCATAGAGATGGTTCGATTTTGAGGACAATGACAACCTAACGTTTGCATTCGACCATACTCTTAGGTAGGGTGTGTGTTTATTTTCTCTGTCTGACTATCAAAGTTTAAATAAATTTGGTTTTATCTTAGTTGTGATCTGATGATGGTGTGGTTTTCCCAATCGTTTCCTTTGTCTTAATTAAGGCTTAACCAGAAAGGATGTGGTTTGCTAGGGGTTCAGTTGATGGCGCCCATTTCTATTTGTATTTTTTTTTTAAATTAAATTTAAGCCCGTAACGACCCTGGAGATACTTTATCTCGTGTTACCCTCTGCTTTTGTGATATTTCAACTGACTTTCCGACACATTACTTATTTGACTTCATGTTCATTTAACTCCACTCTGGCCTGGGAAGCCGGGTATGCGATGTAATGGCAGATGGGTCATCGCATCCCTCGGATGAACGGGTACAACACTAAAAGAGTAACTTCACAAACAAACAAAAATTAATTGGGCAGATGACCCCTCACGAAAATGCAACAAACGGCAATTAACACACAAGCCTGTGTAACAAAAAAATCTATACAATACAAAGATTTCCCACCCATTCTATTATCTACTCTAGTTAATTCAGTTTCGCTTCTGTTATGATATCGGTTCCCAATTTGTGCAACTTAGCCGCGCATTTTACGGTAGCGACACGCACTCGAGTACGCTTGTCCCGTATACTTGACATCAACAAAAAAATATCTTCACACAAATAAAATACAACATGTCACGTTGCTCATGCACTAAACTAATGTGTGTCAGTACAACAAAGCATCTACAATAAAACATGAAGACAAAATGAAAATCATATTTACAAAAAATAATATGTTCCCACAAAACCATAACCAGCTTGTCAAATAAATAAATTTATTCAGTACTCATTCCTCTTTCTGCGTCGCCTCATCGAATATCGCCAGACATTCTCTCTCCAAAGTGTTTAGCTCATCTCAGACCACATGGAGCCGAAGAAACATTGATTCGATGTCTTTCTCTGGGTCTGGAGTTCCATCTTGACGTTGAATTAAAAAAAAATGTTAGTTATAGTCACACGTAATTCTCTATCTAAATTTTGCCAATAGCTATTTCTTTCTCCATTTGTCTAGTGCAAAATTAATGGTAGATTTTCCCTTATAGTTGTAGTCGTGGGAGACTACTAAAATTTTACAGATACAACAAATTTCACACTACGCAGTGCGCACACAACTTCATTATAATGTTTTCAATAATGCATTTATCTCTGATAAATTTAACGCAGTATACCATCACGGTATCGAAAAGAACAAGCGATCACCTCACGGTGTCACCAAGAATCAACCCCGTCGTCACTCAGACGACAGTATTTATGTGTATTTTTGCAAAAGGACGGAGGGAGAGGGAAATCTATCACTAACTTCTATAATAATGCGACTATTGGCATGCGACAGGTATCAAAGAGTTTGAAATATTACACAGGTCACAACGGATCTTTCGTGCTCTAGAATCGATCGTAGACTTCATTAATCCAAACATTCCGGCTTTTATCATCAGGCCGCGTCTGACGCTATCTTGGCGCTATAAATGGAGACCCTCTCTGATTGGTGGTTCATGACGTCAATGTCGCAGTTTTGAACAGAAGCCTCTGTCCTCTGATTGGCTGAAAGTTTCTCTCGTCTCTCTCACTCAGCAACTATCTTACTCACAACGCTAGGGTGACAAAGAAATTACGGTCTGAAATGAGTCAGCACCCCAACACACCTTTGTCTGTTACTTGCAGCTGTCAAACAATCCGATCTCGTCACTTCTTTGTTTCAGGACTGGGCACGTCCAAACGTACTGTCTCCATATAAGCTTGACATTTCGCAATCCAGTCTGGCCTTCCTGTATGATTCTGGCAGTAAAATCAGAATATAATGAAATTAATAAATAGAATCATTAATATGCGTAGCTTATTAAGGGTTCAATATATCCATTCATTTTTTTCAATAATTTATCAAAAACTTTTTATGTACTAATATATAATTTGGTGCACTTTTGGTGATAGTATGTTGCTCTTTATAGCTATCATTCAAACAATGTATTACCCCATATTGATAATCGTGTCTCAAGATGTATGTTTACCTCTCTCCTGTAAATCTTGTGAATGTGGAGTTATTCAGTTTTGAAAACAAGCTCCTCATTAATTTAATTAAAATATATTAACTTACTTTCGATTTTTGCAAAAAATGAAAGTAGAATTATGAGATCAACACAGGGCGAAAAAAGTGTGTCTGTCTGTGTGTGTGTATGTGAGTGTGTGAGTCTGTGTGTGTGTGTGTGTGTATGTGTGTGTGAGTCTGTGTGTGTGTGTGTCTGTGTGTGTGTGAGTGTGTGTACTCTGAATGTCTGTCCCCCCCTATCAATTCAAACACGGTGAATGCGAATTGAACGAAATTTGGTACAAAGGTAGCACAAGCAAAGGACACCTCAGTGTCATGTTTTATATCGCCGCCATCTTGACAGAAACGTAATGGCGGCCACACAAATGTTCAAAGCTTAAATCAAATTACGACTAATCTAATCATCCGATCTCTACCAAATTTTGCAACAACATACCTTTATGGGGGGAGCATCTTTTGACCAAACCAATAGGCCATCAGCGTAATAGTTTGCGGATGGCGGCCATCTTTGTGTGGAAATCGATTCCCCCTATTAATTCGAACACGGTGCAACCGAATGGAACGAAATTTGGTACAGAGGTAGTACTAACAAAAGGCACCTCAGTGTCATGTTTTATATCGCCGCCATCTTGACGGAAACGTCATGGCGGCCACACAAATGTTCAACGCTTTGATCAAAATACGATCACCTTATCATCCGATCTCTACCAAATTTTGCAACAACATACCTTTATAGAGGAAGCATCCTTTGACCGAATGACTAGTTCATTAGCCTAATAGATTGCGGATAGCGGCCATCTTAGTGTGAAAATCAATTCCCCCTATTAATTCAAACACGGTGAAACCGAATGGAACGAAATTTGGTACAGAGGTAGCACTAGCAAAGGGCATCTCAGTGTCATTTTTTTATATCGCCGCCGTATTGACAGAAACGTAATGGCGGCCACACAAATGTTCAAAGCTTAAGTTAAATTACGACTAACATAACCATCCGATCTCTACCAAACTTTGCAACAACATTCCTTTATGGAGGGAGCATCCTTTGACCAATCTAATAGGTTATTAGCCTAATAGTTTGCGGATGGCGGCCATCTTTACGTCAAAATTGATTCCCCCTATTAATTCGAACACGGTGCAACCGAATGGAACGAAATTTTGTACAGAGGTAGCACTAGCAAAGGACACCTCAGTGTCATGTTTTATATCGCCGCCATCTTGACTGAAACGTAATGGCGGCCACACGAATTTTCAAAGCTTAAATCAAATTACAGTACGATTAACCTAATCATCCGATCTCTACCAAATTTTGCAACAACATACTGCGCCCGAAGAAACCCATCAGTACTTATATCCACAGCTCAATAAAGGATTGCAAACATGTAAGTTACCCAGCTCACAAACTTACCATGCCTACTAAGTAAAATTGGGAATTTCAGGAACATACAGGATAAATATTTTTCGTAAAGAAAATAGTACTACTAGACAAGGTACAAATTTCTACTATCATTTACATTTAGAGCAAATTGAGAAACTCCAATCTCGAGGGGTGATAAGGTTTAATCTATAGTGAGCGCCTGTATCTATACCTCGTAGTTCTATTTTCGACGATGACGACAATGAAAACGGTATCAGTTTATATAAAAGTTGACTAAGTCGCTAAAAAGCGCCAGCCGTTTATTAAGCTAAGCACTGTTCCTTTTTACCTTTATCTATATATCATGAAATAATGAAATAAGTTCTGAAATTCTTTACTGAGATAACAATCTTCTGATAAACGTGAATACTGGACGTGCACGGCATTAACCTTCGTTTCCACACTCCTCCTTCATAATTATACAACAATTACTTTTTCTCTTAAACACCCTGTACAGAATCTTCCTTCAATACACTCACATAACTTCACAATTATTGCAATCAATACTAGAAAAACTTAGAGACTCCTCAGCCTCCCTTCGTAGAATTACGTAACTCCTTTACGTTCATATCTCCTTAATTTGCACGGTAATTCAACTATAAACTTCCACTTCAATACATATACTTCCTTTACTTTAACATTTCTCCTCTATACTGATATGACTTCGCCTCGTGCTCATAATTCCATTTCTGCAATAAATCTCTGTACTTTCACTTTCTGATCACCCTGTGATTTAACTTTGTTAACTTTCTTTTTCACGTGTTTAAATTCAGCTTTACATTTTATTACAACTTTTCAAGAAATATCAGTAAATATTCATATTCTTAACAAAAGATATAAGTTTGACTTCTTTCCATTAATATATTTGTTTAACAAATTCATCTATGCTTTTTAACGCTCTAAATCTCATTAGACATATGTGTATAAGCTTTTCGTAATACTTCCGTTCATAATAAATTTCTGACACTCGAATCAACATCATGAGTTGTCGAAATATTCTTTACACTTCGTGACGTTACTTCTTAAATATACTGTACTTAGGTTTGCTCCAATAAACTTCATTTTACTTCAATTACAATCTTACTCCTTTACTTCGTTCAACGTTCTATTCCTTTTAAATAGTTCACTCTACATTCTTTTTCATAATTAGCTTCATATTCCTTTAAACAATTCATTTATATTCCTTTAAACAATTGGTTCTAAGTTCCTCTGAACAATTCATTTTTTTTAGTTCCGTTTTGGCCGGCTGTGGACCACGTGGTTCTTATCTCTGGCAGCTTTCCTCCTAGCCCAGTATTCCTTCATTCTGGCACTGTGAATGTCCTTCCGCTCCTGAGTCCATTTCACACCTACTCCTGGACGCACTGCTTTTGCTGTTAGTGACTGGAGAGAGTCTGATGTTCTGACTAAAGTCCTGTATTTATTCCTGTCATAGATGTTACTGGGGTCAATATCCAATGGTTCAAGGTCTTTTCTGACTAGTTTCGACCACTTGGCGTTAGTTGCTTTCCCTCTAGAGACAGTGTTGAAAATACTGGAGGTAAGCCTCTGATTATCCATTCTCACAATATGACCATAGAAGATCAGCCTCCTCTTCCTCATAGCTGTTGTAATGCTCTCCACTTGTTCATAGAGTTCATTGTTGTGCCTGATTCTATACTTGCCTTCCTCTTTAATAGGGCCCATGATTTTTCGTAGAATCTTCCGGTCCTTCAGCTCCAATTTCCGGAGTTGTCCTTTTCTGACCATATTTAGGCATTCTGAGGCATATAGTACTGATGGTCTCACTACAGTACTGTAATGTCTGGGTTTGAAATTCATTGAGAGGGATTTTGATTTGTTCATATTCTTGCATAGGTGGTAGGCTCTCTCCAGTTTGATGCATCTGTCGTTCATGGCCAGGTCTTCATTGATGTTTGGGGTTATCCATTCTCCTAGGTATTTGAAGGAGTTAGTCCTTTGTACTACTTTGTCCCCCAGTGGGATTGACTCGGGCGCATCTCTGATGTTGCTGATAAACTGTGTTTTGTTGATGGCGATCTTTAAGCCTACTTTAGCTGCTATATAGTTCAGAGAGGATAGTTGATGGTTAGCTTCCTCCACACTGGACGCTAGGAGTGCAAGGTCGTCTGCAAAGGCTAAACAGGGGACTGTTAACTTGTCTTTCTTGTAGCCTATTCTTAATCCAGAATCATCCTTCAGAGTTTTCGTCCACTCACGAATTACTTTTTCTAGTAGGCAATTGAAGAGGATCGGAGACAAGCCATCCCCTTGTCTAACACCAGTTCTGACCTCGAAGCTCTTGGTCAGTTCCCCTCTGAATTTGACTTTGACTGTGGTGTTAGTGAGAGTCTCTTTCACTAGATTCAGGGTCTTTTTATCTAGCCCCAATTCAGCCAGTGTCTCAAAGAGTGACTCTCTATCTACTGAGTCGTATGCCTTTTGGAAGTCAACGAAAATTGCAACATAAGGTGAGGCACTTAGATTTTTGTACGTGAGAATGGTTTTGAGATTCAGAATCTGTTCGGTGCATGACCTTGACTTTCGAAACCCAGCTTGGTACTCTCCAATGCAGGAATCCAGTTGAACCTCTACTCTTGTGAGCAATACTTTGGAGAGTATCTTGTATGTCACTGATACCAGGGAAATCCCTCTGTAGTTGTTGAGATCTGATTTGTCACCTTTTTTATGTAGTGGGTGAATGATAGCTGAGGTCCAGTCACTAGGTAATTGTTCTGTCAACCAGACGTTAGATATGATGTCATGGATACTCTGTATCGACTCCTCGTCAGCATACTTCCAGAGCTCTGCAATGATCCCATCTTCGCCTGCTGCTTTATTGGACTTTAATTCGGAAATGACTTTCTGGATCTCTTCCTTTGTTGGAGGGAAAGAGTGTGGCTTAGCAACGTTCTTGGGTTCAAAAGGTAGCTTTTCCATGGGTTACTCGGAGTTAAGAAGGTCGCTGAAATACTCTGCTAAGGCTGTGGTGCACTCCTCATTGTTCAGTTTCAGATCTCCGTCAGCTCCCCGAAGGTGAAGTGTAGGAGCTGAATAGGGTGTTATTTGTGATTTAAAAGCCTGGTAGAAGTCTCTAGTGTTGTTCCGCTGGAAATCCCTCTCTGCCTGGTCAATGATATCCTTATTATGCTGCCTCTTGCTTGTTCTGATAATTTTCGCAGTAGTTTTCCGAATTTCTAAGAAATTATCATGATTGTCCACACTTTTATTACGGTTCCATTTCAGCCATGCTTGTTTTCCCTCTTCTATTGCCTTGTCACATGTAGCTGTCCACCACGGATGTTTATTCTTTCTGACTGCCGGGATAGTTATTGTCGCCGCATCTACTAGTGCCTTCTGTAGTTGGGGCCAGTCCTTCTTTTCCTTGTTCTTAGCTAGGGTCTTGGTGAAGTCATCACTGTCTCTCAGCTTAGATGAATTGAACCTTGGAATTCGCGACTTGATGCAATGGATTCCTCTGCTTGTTTTAAGAGGGATGAAATTGGTTTTGATCAAAGAAAGATAATGATCCGAGTCAATGTTCGCACTTCTCAATACTTTGACATTTAATATTTCCTGGTTGTTCCTTCTACTAATGGCTACATGATCTAGTTGGAATTCCCCAAGCATGGGATTAGGACATCTCCACGTCATAGCTTTTCTAGGAAGGCGTTTGAAAGATGTAGATTTGAGGACTAAGTTATAATTTCTGCACAGATCAATCAGCCTTTCTCCATTCCTGTTGGTCCTCTTGTGTGCTGGATATTCTCCAACTATGGCCTGAAATTTCCGTTCTCTACCAATCTGAGCGTTAAAGTCCCCCATTAAAATAGTTACATGGTGCTTTGGAATCCGGTCCATTGTCTCTTCGAGTACCCTCCAGAAGATTTCCACACTCTCAATATCTTTCCTATTGGTGTCATTAGTAGGTGCATAAAAATTAACAATTGTGTATGCTTTGTTGAGAGTTCTGAAGGCTATAGTGGACATTCTGCCATTTGGAGACGAAAAGGAGATGATGGAGTTGATCATTTTGTTGTTGACTATGAAGCCTGTACCCAAGTGAGGCACATTCTTCATCACTCTTTCACCTGGCTGCCCTTTGTAGATCCTGTATCCCTGTGATTCGATTGGCTCGTCATCCAAGAATCTGGTCTCTTGTAGGGCAGTTATCAGGATATTGTGGTCATTTAAAACATCTAATGTATATTTTAGTTTTCCTGTCTTAAGGAGGGAGTTGATGTTGATGGTTGCCAAATATTTAAAACGTTTCTTAGTTTCACATGAAAGTGCAAGCTCCCCAGACTCCGAAGGCTTGCTTGCCCCACCAAAGGCAGGGGTGGATTTTCTAAATGTTGTACCACCTGGGGTAGTTTTACCGTTATTCGTTTCCTTCATGTTGCAAGAGATAAGAAAAACTGTTTAGGGTGGTTACCCGCAGGTAACGAATTGTTAACTATCAAGGTTGTAAGCCTTGAAGCCCCCAGCACTGATCGGCTCACTGACCCAGCTTCCCGCTGGGATTGATTACCCAACCTTCCACTGGGTTGCTCAGCTTAACAGGGACACCTCTTGTAGGTTATGTGCTGGAGTTGGAGTGAAAGAGGCTAGTTGGATTCTCTTGCTGAATCCAATATGTTATGTTGCAGATGTCTGGCAACGACGCATTTCACTCCCATTTGCCCGGAGCCACAAGGACTCCCCCCAGGTTAATTCCTGGAGCCTGAACAATTCATTTATATTCCTCTAAATAATTCATTTATATTCCTTTCAATAATTCGTTTTAAGTTCCTCTGAACAATTCATTTACATTCCATCGCTGCGATAAAACAGATTTAATTAAATTAAATCTAACGCAAATATGAAAAATATTACACGATTTTGCCTTAATATAACCTTAGTGTTAATATCATCATCATGCCAAAATTTCGTCCAAGTGACTGAAATTTTCAAGAACAAGGCAAATAACTCCGTAGAAAAATACGAAAATCACTATAACAAGATCTACACAAATTTAATTACTTTGACAAAATTATACGTTTCACATAATGCGGTTAAAAAAATGCTGTTGAAAATCTGCGGTTGAAAAATATGCGGTTGGTCAATTGGATAATCACAGAACATAACTAAAATTCTACATGCTAAAAGACAATTTCTTCACTACCTTGTGCTGGCTTCTGGACTGTTGAAAATACCTGCATCTCTCCTTCCAAACCAAACTTGTCGTGTGCCATAGCATCGCCCACAGCTATGAAGACCGGTTTGTGACAGAGCCAGCTGGACTCGTGGTGAATGACCTCGCCGTGAACAGCTCCGCCAGCTCTCCGTTCCTCGTTCACTGCAAGTAGGCCGGCTTCGAATCTCCATCTCTTCAGAATAGACATCTGGGTTTCTTCAGAATAGACATCGGGTTTCTTCAGAATAGACATCGGTTTTCTTCAGAATAGACATCACGGTGGTATATTTGGTATATTTATGCAAGCGTTTTCGTATCTCAAGATGTGTTAAAACTCTCGTAGAAATGTGTAAGTTTTGCTCGGTGATGTTGCGCTTTGCGTAGATATACTGTTGCGCCTTTCATGTTAGTGAATCTGGAATTCAACTGACATCCTTGTAGTCTTGACTTCCCTATGCTTTAACTTAGCACATGGTAATATTCATATTTCTGACAATATAATTGAGACCTCCCCGTTGCTGACTTTTAACTTGCATTTTCAATACAATGTTCAAATAAGCTTTTACACGTAGAAATACTGAATAGCTTCTCGTCGAAATGTTTCAAGCTATGTGGAACAACTTTGCATAAGCACTGCAATTTATGGTTGTACTGTTCCGTTCTGCTTTATAGGAATAACTTGCTCCTAAGTTACTGTAAGTTCTGGAATTGCACTCTTCTTTGCTTCCAACTTTTATGAACTGTAGCACTATTATAAGAAAACTCGTTTCTGCTCGAGGTCTTGTCTCGTTCAAATCTCAAATTGGAAAGAACTCTCCCGTCCTGTGCTCCGCAGTCCTCAAGTTCCAGTCTCTCTTCCTCTCCTCTCGTGGTGTGACGTAACTCCTACCACCTCTCCTCACTTCAGTCCGCAGTTCGACCTTCGTAACTTCCCCTCTCTCATGACGTAACTCTCGCTTCAAGTGGCGTGATGTTTCCCGTAATATGGACCTCCCACATTCATATAATGGAATATATGTTCATCTTTAAATCATTCCTACTTTCTTGCCTTTTATAAATGCATAAGATCTATAGTATTTCACTCATTTCCATACAGTTTTTTCCATATTTCTCGAAATTTTAATAAATAAAAATTTTTATCGACTCATTTATTTTCTGGGGTCTTGGTTCATCTCCAGATCAGTTCTTGAGTAATGACCTTCAATAAATTCTGGCGCAATACCTTTATGGAGGGAGCATCCTTTGACTAATCTAATTAGTCATTCTCCTAATAGTTTGCGTATGGCGGCCATCTTTGTGTCAAAATCGATTCTCCCTATTAATTCAAACACGGTGGAACCGAATGAACGAAATTTGGTACAGAGGTAGCACTAGCAAAGGGCACCTCAGTGTCATGTTTTATATCGCCGCCATCTTGACGGAAACGCAATGGTGGCCACACAAATGTTCAAAGCTTAAATCAAATTACGATTAGCCTGATCATCCGATCTCTAGCAAATTTAGCGACAACATACCTTTGTAGAGGGAGCATCCTTTGACAAAACTAATAGGTCATCAGCCTAATATTTTGCGGATGGCGGCCATCTTTGTGAGAAAATCGATTCCCCTTATCAATTCGAACACGGTGAAACCGAATGGAACGAAATTTGGTACAGAGGTAGCACTAGCAAAGGGCACCTCAGTGTCATGTTTTATATCACCGCTATGTTGACGGAAACGTAATCGAGGCCACCCAAATATTAAAAACTAAAATGTAATTACGACCAACCTAATAATCTAGTCTCTACCAAATTTTGCAACACCATATCTTTATGTGGGAAACATATTCAGACCAAACTGCAAGAACATCAGCCCAATAGTTTGCAGATGGTGGCCAAGTATGTGTGCAAATCGATTCCCCCTGTCAATTCAAAAACGGTGAAACCGAATTGAACGAAATTTGGTACAGAGGTAGCACTAGCAAAGGGCACCTCATATTCATGTTTAATATCCCTATAGCACGTTGTATTTCAACAAGCTACTTCAACCAACATTCAATCATACTCATTGAAAAGGACAAAGTGTTATAACAATACCCATGCATTTAGGAGAAAGTAGGCTATATGTTCTTTACTGAACATCTTGTTTTTTTATATATTTTTATTATTTACCTTCTTTCTGCATAACTAGGCTAAAACTAAGTAAAATGAAAATGTTCCAGTCCTATATGGTAAACATTGAACAGGAATTCAATTTTTTGCGGAATATTCTTTGTTTTCTTATTTCGAAACCCTTCCCAAATTGATTGACGTTCTCCTTTCAATGCCACTGATACTTATTTGGTTATTGTTGACGTAAACAAAGAAGCACACTTTGTATATTTAGTAAAAAATTAACTTTTATAGATTTCTGTACATTATTCCGTTAACAAGCGTAACTCAACTTAAGTGATGACCTCGCATTTAAACTTCTTCTCTTATCTCGTGTCTACTAATCAATTAAACGATTCTTGAGTTAGCCGATTGATCTAAGATTCGGCTAGTCGATGAATCTATTGAACGGTCAAATTCAATAATTATTATCAATTCCTTTGGACGCAACTTGATACCATTTATATAGCAGTAAGGGGAATATTGCAAAAGCGTAATTGAAAAATGCCATCTCATTTTACGTATAGATATTATGAAATTGATCAAGACGCAATTTATTTCAGACCTTAATTTGAAAGAACATGATCTAATTTTTAGCCTACTTTTGATTTTTGCAAAAAATGAAAGTAGACTTATGAGATCAACACAGGGCGAAAAAGTGTGTCTGTCTGTGTGTGTGTATGTGTGTGTGTGAGTCTGTGTGTGTGAGTGTGTGTACTCTGAATGTCTGTCCCCCCCTATCAATTCGAATACGGTGAATGCGAATTCAACGAAATTTGGTACAAAGGTAGCACTAGCAAAGGACACCTCAGTGTCATGTTTTATATCGCCGCCATCTTTACTTAAACTGAATGGCGGCCACTCAAACGTTCAAAACTTAAAATCAAATAACGACTAACCAAATCATCCGATCTCTACCAAATTTGGTAACAACATACCTTCGTATGGGATGCGTCTTGTGACCAAACTACAAGGTCGTCCGCCATACCATTTCAGGATGGAGGCCGTGCAAATTATGCAAACTTTATAATCCATATCATGGGACCCACCAGTTCCGATTATCGAGCCGAGAATCGTTTTAACTGTTCTAAAGGAAGAGGCACGTTAGAAATTAAAAGTTTATTTTGTAATACTATAGTGCAGACGTGATTTTAAAAAGCTGAGCCGATTCAGTAATAAGACAAGATGGCAGCGGATATCTTGTGCCTGACTTATATTTCACTAATTTGAGTATTGCATGCAATATAGCGTACTGATACAAAATAAATAAACTTTGTATGAAATGCTTTATATATAAATAATATACTCCAGTGATGAAATCGTTTAGTATAAATCATTATTTGCTAACAAGTTCTATGCAAGTCATTTTATATAGAACGATATTCGTTGACACAATTAGCTCAGTGGTAGAGCGTTAGCCTATCGCTCAAATGCCTATGGTTCAACCCCGATCAGAGCTAGATTTTTTGCTTGAAATGTTATATGTTTATTGTTTTGTAATGACTCAGATGTTTTAAAATTAAGCGTTATATTGTGCATATTATGGGGTAAAATATATATTTAATTAAAACATAATTCGCCAGCAGATTTACTCGAGACATCTAGCTGCCAAAAAGGTAACTGCACGCCCACATACTTATTAACTTCCAGATTTTATTGAAAAGTTTCTTCTTCTGGCCGCTAGAATGCACTCGCTCTGTTAGGATTATATTGTTCGATATTTCACCACTAGATGTCACGACTAGTCTACGTGGGGCTCCATTGATTACTATGCCATTGGCATTCTATGCGCATCGAATTTGAAGAATGACAAGATGATACTACGATACATTTTTACTTTTTATTTTAAAGGGTTTGTAACAGCATATTTTGCGTTACTTGAAAATGTTATTTGAAGTAAAGAACAAAACGATTTCACATAGTAACTGAGTTCAAGCCGTTGGTGTTAGTTCAGGTATTAATTACTACTTTTATTTCAGGCAAATAGCAATCGAAAATATCCACATAGTTTGTATACACACGTCTCTGTAGGGTCATGGAAAGATTTGTTAATTCAATTAGGGTTTTCAATTCCCGGTCAATGCATGTGAGATTTTGGAAGTGAAATGCCATGTCCTGTGGTTCGGATTCCACGTAAAAAGGAGGTCCCGTGGCTCATAATCACAAGATTCACGGCCACGTAAAACTACAATCTTCCTTCCTTTTTTTTCAATTAGGGTTGTGAAAGCCCAGCACAACCAGACGTGTAAAGACATGCCTCAACTCAAAGTTGGATGTTGCCCACGGCAGGTCGTATATGTAATAATAATAATAATAATAATAATATTATTTTTTTTTTTTTTTTAGGGGAAGAAATGCATTTACGCACAGAGTGTCGGGCTCCTGCTACTGAGTAGCAGACTACCGACTAAAACTCCCCCTTTACTTCTGAACACTAGCCTGGAACCGTTTAGCACATTAAAACAACAATAATCATAATAATAATAATAATAATAATAATAATAATAATAATAATAATAATAATAATAATAATAATAATAATAATAATAATAATAATAATGTTATTGGTTTTACATCCCTTTTAACTACTGCTGCTTTAAGAGACACCGGGGTGCCGGAATTTTGGCCCGAAGGGGATCTTTAACGTGCCAGTAAATGTACTGACACGGCTCCCTCGCATTTGTGCACCCTCAAATGCCAGCTGACTGCGCCAGGATACGAACCTGCAACCTAGGGCCCAGCAAGCGAGAACGTTACAGATGAGCCACGCAGCCAGTCCGGTCGATTATGTCTCCAGATCCATAACATTCTTGATATACTTCTTATCTTTCTTTCTTTCTTTCTTCCTTTCTTCAATGATGGTAGCAGTTTTTATCTAGATTGTGGCGTTTGGTAGAGGTAAATCGTTTCTATGGCCTTCAACAAAGAATAGTTCTATTATACTCTTTGATAATAACAACGAGTTTTAACTATACTCATACATTTAGGAGAAAGTAGGCTATATGTTCTTTACTGAACATCTTGTTATACATATCAAAGATTACACATAGCGAATTCATCAAGTTTGATATTTGATTAGGAAGCTAGTATTTTCATAAATGAAACTCTTTCCTCTTAGATATCGCTATAGGTATATAACTTTTTACACACAAATATTGGCATAGATCATAGTCTAGCAATCATTAATATGGATTTTAATAGGTTCTATGTACTTTTCAGACCACTTGAGCAGGATTACTTACAGTTATAAGAAGTAAGTTTTAATTTAGCCTAAAAGTACCATTTGTCTATGCTCGCATCTTTTATGCAGATTACTAATAAGAGTTAATTATAGCTGAAGAAGATTTAAAATAAAACAAAATATGCACTAATTTATTTATTGAAATAAATTGCATTGATTAAGTCCGAGATAATTTGTTTTTTACAATATTTTGTAAGGTTTCTGATAACTTATTCATTACTTAAACAAACTCCCTGTATCTAGCAGCCGTCTCTGGTCTCGAGGTAGGTATTGATAGTCAGGATTCAAAATGCTCTGGATTTGATTCCCGGCATTACCAAGGTATTTAAATCTGAATTGAGGAAGGAAGGTAGGAAGGAAGGTAAGAAGGAATGAAGGAATGTGACAGGAAGGAAGGCAGAATGTAATAAGGTCAGGAAGGAAGGAAGGAAGGAAGACAGGAAGGAAGGGACGCAGGAAAGGAGGGAGGAAGGAGGGGAGGCAGGAAGGAAGGGAGGAAGGAAGGAATGGAGGAAGGAAGGTAGGAAGGGAGGAAGAAAGGTAAGTAGGAAGGCAGAATGGAATAAGGTCAGGAAGGTAGAAAGGAAGTGAAGCAGGAAGGGACGCAGGAAAGGAGACAGGAAGGAAGGGAGGCAGGATGGAAGGGAGGACGGACGGAAGAAAGGGTTTCAGGAAGGAAGGGAGGCATAAAAGGAGGCAGGAAGGAAAGAGGGCAACAAGGGAGGAAGGGAGGAAGGGAGGAAGGCAGAAAGTATGTAAGGCATGCAAGGTTGCAGGAAGGAAGGGAGGAAGGAAGGTAGGGAGGCAGGAAGGAAGGGCCGTAGGAAGGAATTCAAGAAGGAAGGGCCTTCATGATAACGCACGTCCCCATACCGCAAATGTCGTTACGCAGTAGGTACACCAACTCAAATGGGAGACACTCGTGCAACCACCCTATAACCCTTATCTCTCCCCGTGCTTTTATCACGCCTTTGGCCCATTAAGAAAGGGCTTCAAGGGTCGACGATTCCAGTCACACGAGGATGTGCAGCAGACGGTTTCGGACGTCTCCATGCAGAAGGACACGGTTTACCACATGGGGATCTTCAACCTGGTGCGTCGGTAGGATGAGTGCCTCAATACTCACGGCTATCTTTCCTGATTGACATACCGATTCTGGATTGCACGGCCGTTAAACGGAAAATTATTGATCACGCCCTATACTAAGAATAGTATTAGTAAGAAGAGACAAGAAAATAAACATGTCTATAAAGTGATCCGTATTGACAAAGTTTATTAGATAACGAAACAAGTACTTCCGTGAAGAACTATACAGCCAATTTACATATATCCTTTTATGTTAACTGCAACTATCAACATACAAAATATCAGTTTGATTGCTGTAATGCATTCATAGATATTGAGAACCGACTAAATATTTCGGATGGTCGCCATGTTGGATATTATATATGTAGGTCCTAGAGTTATGTACTGTTACATGAAGATTATTGTGTACGTGTAGCATTCAAACTACAATCGCATGATTGGGACCCAAGAAGTAAAAACGAGATTTTAAAATTTCGCACAGCTGCCATCTTGTGGCTGGAAACAATTGAAATAAATTAGATGCCAGTGGATTAACATTCGTATAAGGATTTACTGTTTCAAGTTTCACTGCACTCGGATGGTTAAATTGCGAGAAACATCCATGTGAATATTTATACTTCGCGTCGCCGCCATGTCGGATCTGTGATCGCCAGGTTATTTAAAATCCTATAGGTGAACTTAAGTTCATAGCCCCTATGAACATAAAAAATCAGTTTGATTGCTATAATTGATTCGTAGATATTCAGAGCCGTCTTAATATTTCGGATTGTCGCCATGTTGGATTGTTAAATGTATAGGCCATAGAGTCATGTGCCATTAAAGGGAAATTATTGCGTAGGTTCATTATTCAAACTTTCACTTCAATCGCATGATTACGACACAAGAAATAAAAAAATAATTTTAAAATTCGCACAGCCGCTATCTTGAGGTTATGTAAACAATTGATCTAAATTAGATATCAGTGCATTACAAAGTGTATAAACATTTCTTGTACCAGATTTCATTGCTTTTGGAACATTAAATCGCGAGAAAGGTCTATTTAAAATGTTCAAATTCGCATGGCCGCCATGTTCGTTTTGTAGTTAACCGGTTTTTGAAAGACTTACAAATGAACGGTCAGTAGTGCCCTTTATCTCCGTACAAAATTTCAGGGTGATACCGCTAATAGTTTCTGAGATATAGAATGCCGGTGAAATATTTCGCACATCCGCCATCTTGTGGTTATGTAAACAATTCAACGAAGTTAGATGTCGGTGCATTACAATGTGTATAAACATATAACTTACTGTACCAAGTTGAATTGCGTTTGGTTGATTAAATCGCGAGAAACGTCTATTTAAATGTCGCAAATTCGCGTGGCCGTCATGTTGGTTTTCTGGTTATCAGTTTTTCAAAAGTCACATAGGTGAACTTCTAGTAGTTCCCTTTATTACAGTAAAAATTCCAGGGTGATATCGGGAATAGTTTCGGAGATATTGAATGCTGGTGAAATTTTTCCCACAGCCGCCATGTTGGATTGGTGATACGTAACAAAATTTGAAGGACGCGGTCGGGGTCGCCCGGAATATTGCTATGAACTTACCGAGTTTCATTGAAATCGCTCTAGCCGTTTAGAAGTTATTAGGGGACACATACACACATCACACACACACACATCTCACACACACAGACACACGGGCAAAAGGTGATCTCATAAGCCTATTTTTTCAAAATTGAAAATAGGCTAAAAATGACCTTTAGTCAATAAAATTATTAATTCAATGTACACATTATGACCGTCATCAGCAAATGTATTTAATAGAAAATAAAGTTGCAAGTCTGTGTGATAATTACATTTATGAAAGGTTAGGTTCAAAACTATTTCTAAAAATTTTAACTAACTATATACATGATTAAAATATACTAAATACTAATAAAACCAGATGTGTTACTATAAATTTTGATTAATATGAGAAATATACGCGATGTATATGTACAATGAAAAGTTTGACTTTTGAGGTTAGAATGACGTATATTATTGCCATATGCTAACGTGAAAATATCAGTTTATAATCACTATGCTGTGCAATTGCCAATCAAACCATTAGGTTGTTGGAACTTGATATTTGAGCATAGAAATATTATTTAGTTGATGGAATTAAGTATTTAATCGCCCTGTGTCTACTATATCTGACTGCTGCTTGCTCCAGTGCTTAACTGAGTAATCTTATTTACGCCATATACTGTATTACCGCGATGTGCAGGATTAATGATTGATGCACGAAAGTTCATAATTCTCTCCGCTACGTAATATGTACTCTCGTGTGTAGGCTAATTGAGTATTCATACATACACTAACGTTGTTTATAGCTGAAAAAAGAAACTGAGAGCAACATGTAAACATGTTTGTGTGTCTACAGGTTTAACCGAGTTACAGAGAAAAGTTACTATATCTCTCTCGTCTCAGTATTATCGTGTGATCAACATATTCTCCAGCTCATGTCTTCATATTAAATATTCTGTTACATGTTTTATCTGTTGAGGAAGAAATATGAAGATTAATACCAACATATTTGTGGAAATTGAAACAGAAGAAATGACACTCAGTAGGGTAAAGTTGTGAGAGATAAACCACTGTTTTTAAAACTATCTCAGAGACTACACCTCACCATAAAAATATACAATTGTGAAACGGTTTACATTATACCAGTACATTTGGCATACTACTCTCATCAGTTAACACTTGAACTTCCATGAAACAAATCCACTCTCTATATTATCCCTTCGCAATCGATACATATTATTCTTTGTGGAAACTAAATAAACTGAACAACATTCCAATCAGTTGATATGCTGCACTAATTCCTCTTTGATGCTTTCATAATACAAGCTTGATCTGCACATCAAAGAGGCTGCAATTCACTTGATTATGACAATTACGACTGTCAGCATCAATTTCTAGGTTTCACAATATCATTTTCAGAGATATAGGCACAAATGATACAGCTTAGAGTGAGACAGAATAAAGGCTATTTTCAAACTCATGCAATGTGTGTTGATGCAACTGGGTCAGTAGATTTCCTTTATGCATATGGAATATGAATAGTACTTCATTATGGGGCACGATAAATATAGGTTACCTTTAAGTAGCATTATCAGCAAATTCTGTCCACTTTCAGGTGTAGTGGCTAGCATTCATGACTATCGTCTCGGAGGTCCAGATTCGATTCTCGGCTCTGGCAAGAAATTTAATTCTGGTGTAAGGGCTGGAACAGCGTCCACTCAGCCTAGCGAGGCAAAACTGAGAAGAGGAAAGTTCGATTGACATTTCAGCCATCATGATTCCTAAATTAAGACCACGGCAGTCTACTTCCCAATTTTCACCTGCATTACAAGTACACACACTACAGCGCGACAAGTTCATCTGAAGCCCCGAAAAATATGCGAACTATTAGGCTTCCTCTTGCCCCTTTAAATTAATGTCGTTATATTTTACTTTTGACACACATGTTATCTCTAATTCAGGTAGAAGGACTGCAGACGATCTATTTTTCAAGTAGTTCCTACTTTTGCTACCAAATGCTACCGTCCACGACACCTAGCTGCAGACTTTGCTACTATATGCCATCGCAGGCAGTACCTGGTAGTGAACGTGAATCTAATATAGCGTTATTAAACTAACCTATAAATTTTACCTTCCACAAGTGGAGTTAGTAGAAGGTTCTTTTACATGTCATAAATCTATGACATGGGCCCGCCAGCTTTACTTCCCCTCTGAAGGAAGGCATACTGACGGATTTTTGACGCTCTTAAAATATCTGACGACTTCGGCCGGGTTTGAACCCGCGATCTTGGGCATAGAAGAATAAAGACACTTTGTGGAGTGGAGCGTAGGTTGGAATATGTATTTATGTACTTGCTCCAATGGAAATTTTGCAGTGATAAGAAAATTATGTTAAATGTCTCTAATAATAAACTATTTGTCGTAATGTATGGTAGTCTTCTTATCGAAAATGGATTGACATCAGATTTTGTCATATAGTATGTGATAGTTTCGATTATACAGTATTATGCATTGTGTTATGATTGTAAATATTATGTACTAACTTTAAAATGGACCTGACTCCAGTAATTGGAGTTTTATGCTCTAGGAGGCCATAACATTAATTAAGTTAAATTAAAGTAAATTCACAAATTCACAAAGAAAATTTGAAAATGGGCCCCGGCTAGCTCAAAAATAATTGCCAGCGTTTCGCCCCAGTGTACCAATGGGCTCTTCAGTAGGTTAATGGTACACCTCTCCAAGACGCGTGGCCAGTACATACTGAGACGGCCGCTGCAAGGCGCAAATATCGACACGAGCAGCGCCAATGTACTACGGAAGTCAAAACTTCCTAATCAAAATGGTGTTAGCTTATCTTGCTGATCCATATTGGAAATGTCAATCGGACATTTAAGATCTTGTTTCCTTCGGGAACAAACAATTCCAATTAAAGTAAAGTCAATTAATTATAAAGCTATAGGCGAAAAAGAAACATGGTCAAGCAGAAGGCTAACTTTACTGATACTAAATGTTCCGGTCACTGCTCGCATTTAACAGTTGACCTAAGAGCGCTCTAGTGAAGATCACAATACGCGCTGCAGGTAAAAGCTCTGAGCACTTATAGATTTATATTTTATGGGCGAGGACACATAAAGTGTTATAGCTACTCGCCTTCCACAAACAATCTTGTGTCCTCCACTCGGCAAAGAAAGGATCGATGTACTTTTACTGTCCCCAGCAATATAAAACTATCATGTTCGCTAGGTATTATTGCGCAGGGGATATGAGAAAGAGCAGTCAAAGGCAATAAAACTGAGCCATAAAATAATTTCATCGTTAATTTACGTTTTGAGTCATCCACGACGTGTCACTTGAAATATTCTTCATCCCTGTACTATTTCAAATTTATATATTACAAGCTGTACCCGGCATGCGTTGCAATGCCAATCAAAGAAAGTGTTGGCGTTGAAATTCTGTTTCTTGAAGTGCTTTTGGATACACAACATGTTAACTGCCTCTAAGCTATCGTAAAATGGATTTTCTAATTTAGAACCATTCGTGGAAGCGTGCACAACAACTTTCAAAAGTTTCATCGCTGTCACTCATTTGTTGAATCTACTCGTACGCTACCTGTTGTGAAATGGATTTACCAAGTCGAAACCCTTCCCTGGCGTGTACACAAAAACTCATCAATGATTCATCGCAAACGGATGAATTGTATATGCACGTATACGGGGTTTTGTTTAAACGATTCGTGCGCTGTCACTCATTTGTTGAATCTACTCGTGCGCTCCCTATTGAGAAATGTATTACTAAGTCGAAGTCCTTCCCTGGCGTGTACGCAATAACTCATCAAGGTTTCATCGCAATCGAAGAATGTTATATGAACGCAATAGGGGATTTTGTTGAAACGCTTCGCGCGTCGTCACCCATTTGTTGCATCTACTCTTGCGCTACTTATTGTGAAATGGATTTACTAAGTCCCCTACCCTGGCGGATACACAATAACTGATCAATGTTTCATCGCAATCGGATGAATAGTGTATGAACGCATACCTGATTTTGTTTAAACGATTCGCGCTTCGTCACTCATTTGTTGAATCTACTCGTTCGCTACCTACTGTAAAATGTATTTACTAAGTTAGAAACCGTCACGTAAGTGTCCACAACATCTCACCCAAGTTTCATCGCTATCGGACTAATGGGATATGAAGACATAGGGGACTGTATTGAAACGCTCCGCATGTCGTCGTTCATTTGTCGAATCTACTCGTGTGCTACCTACTGTGAAATGTATTTACTAAGCCAGAAACCTTCCTTGGAGTGTCCACCATATTTCACCCAAGTTTCACCGCTAACGGCAGAATGGTATATGACCTTATACGGGACGTTGTTGAAACGCTTCGCGCGTCGTCCCTCATTTGTTGAATCAACTTGTGCGCTGCATATTGTATAGTGGATTTACTAAGCCAGAAATTTTCCATGACGTGTACACAACATCTCACCTAAGTTTCATAGCTACGGACGAATGGTACATGAATGCATACGGGACTTGGTTGAAACGCTTCACGTGTCGTCGCTCATTTGTTGATTCTACTCTTGCGCTACATATTGTAATATAGATGTACTCAGCCAGAAACCTTCCCTGGAGTGTACACAACATCTCACCCAAGTTTCATCGCAATCGGATGAATGGTATGTGAACGTATACGGGACGTTGTCGAAACGCTTCGCGCGTAGTCACTCATTTGTTGAATATAAACGTGCGCTTCGTATTGTAAAATGGATTTACTTAGCCAGAAACCTTTCCTGGAGTGTACACAACAATTCACCAAACATGTATCACTATCAGACGACTGGTATATGACTTTATACGGGACTTTGTTGAAACGCTTCGCGTGTCATCGCTCATTTGTTGAATCTACTGGTGCGATACCTATTGTAAAATGTATGTACTAAGCCAGAAACCTTCCCTGGAGTGTACACAACATCTCACCCAAGTTTCATCGCTATCGGATGAATGGTATATGAAATTATATGGGACTTTGTTGAAACGCTTCGCGCGTCGTTGCTCATTTGTTGATTCTACTCGTGCTCTACCTATTTTTATAGGGATTTACTAAGCTAGAAACCTTCCCTGGAGTGCACACAAAATCTCAGCCTAGTTTCATCGCTATCGGACGAATGGTATATGAACGCAAACGTGACTTTGTTGAAATGCTTCGCGCGTCGTAGCTCATTTGTTGAATCCACTCGTGCGCTGCCTATTGGAAAGTGGATGTACTAAGCCAGAAAATTTCGCTGCAGTGTACACAACATTTTACGCAAGTTTCATAGCTATCGGACGAATGGTATATGAATGCATACGAGACATTGTTGAAACGCATTGCGTGTAGTCGCTCATTTGTTGAATCTAGTCGTGCGCTATCTACTGTGAAATGTATTCATTAATTTTGAAACCTTCACTTAAGTGTACACAACATCTCACCCAAGTTTCATCGCTATCGGACGAATGGTATATGAACACATACGGGACTTCGTTGAAATGCTTCGCGCATCGTCGCTCATTTGTTGAATCTACGCGTGCGCTACCTATTGTAAAATGGATTTACTAAGTCAGAAACCTTCCGAGGAGTGTACTCAACATCTCACCCAAGTTTCATCGCAATCGGACGAATGGTATATGAACGCATAGGAGACATACCCACAGACAGACAAACTATCACGTAACATTGATTTTTAGCCTTTTTTCAATTTTGAAACAAGATGTTCAGTAAAGAACATATAGCCTACTTTCTCCTAAATGCATGGGTATTGTTATTACTCTTTGTCCTTTTCAAGGAGTATGATTGAATGTTGGTTGTAGTAGCTTGTTGAAATACAACGTGCTATAGGGATATTAAACATGAATATGAGGTGCCCTTTGCTAGTGCTACCTCTGTACCAAATTTCGTTCAATTCGGTTTCACCGTGTTTGAATTGATAGGGGGAATCGATTTGCACACATACTTGGTCACCATCTGCAAGCTATTGGGCTGATGTTCTTGCAGTTTGGTCTGAATATGTTTCCCACATAAAGATATGGTGTTGCAAAATTTGGTAGAGACTAGATTATTAGGTTGGTCGCAATTACATTTTAGCTTTTAACATTTGGGTGGCCGCGATTACGTTTCCGTCAAGATGGCGGTGATATAAATCATGACACTGAGGTGCCCTTCGCTAGTGCTACCTCTGTACCAAATTTCGTTCCATTCGGTTTCACCGTGTTCGAATTGATAAGGGGAATCGATTTTCACACAATGATGGCCGCCATCCGCAAAATATTAGGCTGATGACCTATTAGTTTGGGCAAAGGATGCTCCCTCCATAAAGGTATGTTGTTGCTAAATTTGCTAGAGATCGGATGATTAGGCTAATCGTAATTTGATTTAAGCTTTGAACATTTGTGTGGCCGCCATTACGTTTCCGTCAAGATGGCGGCGATATAAAACATGACACTGAGGTGCCCTTCGCTAGTGCTACCTCTGTACCAAATTTAGTTCATTCGGTTCCACCGTGTTCGAATTAATAGGGGGAATCAATTTTGACATAAAGATGGCCGCCATCAGCAAACTATTAGGCTAATGGCCTATTAGATTGGTCAAAGGATGCTCCCTCCATAAAGGTATGTTGTTGCAAATTTTGGTAGAGATCGGATGTTTATGTTAGTCGTAATTTGATTTAAGCTTTAAACATTTGTGTGGCCGCCATTACAATTCAGTCAATATGGCGGCGATATAATTCATGGCACTGAGATGCCCTTTGCTATTGCTACCTCTGTACCAAATTTCGTTCCATTCGGTTTCACCGTGTTTGAATTAATAGGGGGAATCGATTCTGACACAAAGATGGCCGCCATCCGCAAACTATTAGGCGAATGATCTATTAGAATGGTCAAAGGATGCTCCCTCCATAAAGGTATGTTGTTGCTAAATTTGCTAGAGATCGGATGATTAGGCTAATCGTAATTTGATTTAAGCTTTGAACATTTGTGTGGCCGCCATTACGTTTCCGTCAAGATGGCGGCGATATAAAACATGACACTGAGGTGCCCTTTGCTAGTGCTACCTCTGTACCAAATTTCGTTCATTCGGTTCCACCGTGTTCGAATTAATAGGGGGAATCAATTTGGACATCAAGATGGCCGCCATCCGCAAACTATTAGGCTAATAACCTATTAGATTGGTCAAAGGATGCTCCCTCCATAAAGGTATGTTGTTGAAAAGTTTGGTAGAGATCGGATGGTTATGTTAGTCGTAATTTAACTTAAGCTTTGAACATTTGTGTGGCCGCCATTACGTTTCTGTCAATATGGCGGCGATATAAAACATGACACTGAGATGCCCTTTGCTATTGCTACCTCTGTACCAAATTTCGTTCCATTCGGTTTCACCGTGTTTGAATTAAAAGGGGGAATTGATTTTCACACAAAGATGGCCGCCATCCGCGAACTATTACGCTGATGACCTATTAGTTCGGTCAAAAGATGCTCCCCCATAAAGGTATGTTGTTGCAAAATTTGGTAGAGATCGGATGATTAGGTTAGTCGTAATTTGATTTAAGCTTTGAACATTTGTGTGGCCGCCATTACGTTTCCGTCAAGATGGCGGCGATATAAAACATGACACTGAGGTGCCTTTTGTTAGTACTACCTATGTACCAAATTTCGTTCCATTCGGTTGCACCGTGTTCGAATTAATAGGGGGAATCGATTTTCACACAAAGATGGCCGCTATCCGCAAACTATTACGATGATGGCCTATTGGTTTGGTCAAAGAATGCTCCCCTCATAAAGGTATGTTGTTGCAAAATTTGGTAGAGATAGGATGATTAGGTTAGTCGTAATTTGATTTAAGCTTTGAAAATTTGTGTGGCCGCCATTACGTTTCCGTCAAGATGGCGGCGATATAAAACATGACACTAAGGTGTCCTTTGCTAGTGCTACCTTTGTACCAAATTTCGTTCAATTCGCATTCACCGTGTTCGAATTGATAGGGTGGGACAGACATTCAGAGTACACACACTCACACACACACAGACTCTCACACACACATACACACACACACACACACACACAGACTCACACACACACATACACACACACAGACATACACAATTTTTTCGCCCTGTGTTGATCTCATAAGTCTACTTTCATTTTTTGCAAAAATCGAAAGTAGGCTAAAAATTGGCGTATGAGATCACCTTTTGTCCGTGTGTGTGTGTGTGCGTGTGTGTGTGTGTGATTCGTGTGTGTTCCCCCCCCCCCCCTAATAAAATATAAACGGCAGGAGCGATTTAAATGAAACTCGGAAAGTTCATAGCACAATTCCCGGCGACCTCGACCGTGCCCTTCAAATTTTGTTACGACTCACCAAATCCAACATGGCGGCTGTGCGAAATATTTCACCAGCATTCAATATCTCCGAAACTATTACCGATATTACCCTGACATTTTCTATGGTGATAGAGGGAACTACTATAAGTTCACTTATGTGACTTTTGAAAACCTGGTAACTACAAACCCAACATGGAGGCCAAGCGAATTTGCGACATTTAAATAGACGTTTCTCGCGATTTGACCAACTAAACGCATTGAAACTTGGTACAGTATATATTTATATACATTGTAATGCACCGACATCTAACTTCGTTCAATTGTTTACATAATCACAAGATGGCGGATGTGCGAAATATTTAACCGGCGTTCTATATCTCTGAAACTATTAGCGGTATCTCCCTAAAATTTTGTACGGAGATAAAGGGCACTACTGGAAGTCCATCTATAAGACTTTCAAAAACCGGTTAACTACAAAACGAACATGGCGGCCAAGCGAATTTGAAAATTTTAAATAGACCTTTCTCGCGATTTAATGTTCCAAGCGCACTGAAACGTGGTACAGGAAATATTTATACACATTGTAATCCACTGGTATCTACTTTAGTTCAATTGTTTACATAACCTCAAGATGGCGGCAGTGTGAATTTTAAAATTAAATTTTTATTTCTTGTGATGTAGTCATGCGATCGAAGTGAAAGTTTGAATAATGAACCTACGCAATAATTTTCCTTTAAAGGTACATGACTCTATGGCCTATACATTTAACAATCCAACATGGCAACCATCCGAAATATTTAGACGATACTGAATATCTACGAATCTATTTTAGCAATCAAACTGCATTTTTTGATGTTCATAGGGGCTATGAACTTATGTTCACCTATAGGACTTTAAATAACCTGGTGATCACAAATCCAACATGGCGGTGACGCGAATTATAAATATTCACATGGACGTTTCTCGCAATTTAACCATCCGCGTGCAGTGAAACTTGGTACAGTAAATCCTTATGAGAATGTTAATCCACTAGCATCTAATTTATTTCAATTGTTTCCATAACCTAAAGATGGCAGCTGTGAAAAATTTTTAAATCTCCTTGTTTTTTCTTGTGTCCTAATTATGCGATTGAAGTTTGAATACTACACGTTCACAATAATCTGCATGTAACAGTACATAACTCTAGGACCTACATATATAAAATCCAACATGGCGACCATCCGAAATATTTAGTCGGTTCTTAATATCTACGAATCTATTACAGCAATCAAACAGAAATTGTGCATATTGATATTGGCAATTAACATAAGTAGGATATATGAAAATAGGCTGTATAGTTCTTCACGGAACTACTTGTTATATATATAGACTTGGGCACCTGTGCGAGAAATCTTGCATGTTCATGTTTATTTGTTCAGACCCACTTTTTAAACAAATTGTCGATATTTATGAAATCGAATTTGTCACTGCTGCGGGTAATTCTGTTTGAATATCCTCTTCATTTCACAATGGGTTGTGTGAGCTCCATGTGAACAGACTACCCGCCCGGCTCTAGTGTTATTCGGGCTGAACGTGACTCAGTTCTGCCAGGGGCTATCATCATCATCATCATCATCTTGTACAGTTTCCAGCCCCAGGCTGGGTCTGTTTGGAACATAAGCCTCGCCACTTAGTCCTTTCTTCCCACCACCTCTCCGCTGTCACTCTGGTCCAGTCCTCGCCTCTCTTCTTGACACATTCCTCCACTCCTTTCAGCCATCTATCTCTTGGTCTTCCCCTTGGTCGTTTCTTCTGCATCTGCATCTCATGTATCCTATTGGGAATCTTCTTCTCATCAATTCTCTTTAAGTGTCCATACCACCTCAGTCTTGATGTCTCAATCCTACCTTGCAAGGGCTCCTCTTTCACCATTTCCCTGACCTTTTCATTCCTCACTCTGTCTCTTCTTGTTACTCCGATCCTACTTCGCAGGAACTTCATTTCACGTGCCTGTATTCTGCTTACGTCTCTTTTCTTCATTTTCCACGTTTCTGAAGCATCGGTCAGTATCGGGATATAGTAGCTTCTGTATAACACTTCCTTGCTTTTTTGTGGGACATCTTTATTCCACACTAAGCTCCTAATGCTTCTCAGAAATGCTTCTGCAGTCTGCCACGTTCCGTAATCTCTTTGTCATTTCTCCCATTTTCATCCACTATACTTCCCAAGTACTTGAGACTTTCCACCTTCTTCAGCTGTCCACCTCCAAGTGTTATCCCACTCATTGGTCTGTCCTTTTTCCTGGTTGTTAACAGGATCTCACATTTACTGATGTTGAACTTCCATCCGTACTCTCCCACTGTTTCTTCCCAAGCCTTCAGTTGCTCCTGAATTTCCTCCTCCTTGTTTCCCCAGACCATGAGATCATCTGCAAACACCATTGCTTTCATCTTATCTTCTCCTATCTTTCCTGCTATCCGAGTCATTACCTCGTCCATAACCACAATAAAGATAAGGGGTGACAGAGCACTACCCTGTTTCAGGCCACTCATTTGTCTGAACCAGTCTGTTCTTTCCCCTCCAACTTTCACACAACTCACACTTCCACAATACATCTCCTTCACTCTGCCTACAGTCCCTTTTTCCACTCCCATGTTTTCCATTGCTTTCCAAACCTTCTCCCTACACACACTATCATAGGCCTTTTCGATGTCCAGGAAGACCAGGAGCTATCGTCTATTATTATCTGTTTAAACACACTTTTGAAACAAATAAATATATTTCCGTTGACGTTTCAAGAAATGCAAGATATTTCCTGTACTATTGAGTGATTTGGATGATTTTGGCACAAAACGAGCCTTCTTCTAACTTCTTCTAGTTCACGAGCTTGAGTTTTTTGTCGGATGAACTTAGCGTATAATAGATTCTATAATTACATTATTAATAACCACTGGTACTGAACATTATGGAGTTCGAAGTTATGTTTCAGTTTTGCCCTAGTAATCCAAATAAATTTTTTTCCAGTTAGTCAACATGATTGAACCCTGTTTTATTGGGTGTTTCTCTAATCCTGAAGAATGTTACATGTGATTAATAAATCCACTTGGATGACAAGTTCAGTGCGGGTAGTGTCGAGAGTAGCTGCACGTAACTGGAACGCAAACCACTCAAACAGCTAAGTTCACAATCCACTCTAACCTGACCATTTAACAACAATCACACTAAGTAAGCAAATTTGAAGGTCAATTACAACATTTAGTATCGCTACAAAGAAATCACATATGATTAAAAATGTGTCGTCAAGTTACAAAACTCGATTAATCCACTTGTTAATAAGAATCATTTTCATGAGATATGTTTCTCTGGACTTTGCCTCACGTATCTTTTGTGTTGGTTGTTTTCTACTTTATGCGTTTTTGGTTTTCTGTTTGCTTCGTGCTTTTGCTTTTGAATTTTACTTTTTGCTTTTCTTTCTTGGTTTTGTGTTTGTTTTCTGCTTTAACGTTTTGAATTTTGCTTTTGCTTTAAGTTTCTTGTTTTTGTTTTCTGCTTTTGCATTTGTGTTTGAATTTTGCTTTTTGCTTCGTCATTTTTGTTTTGGTTTTGTGTTTGTTTTCTGGTTTTGCTGTTTTTGAATTTTGCATTGTGTTTTTTTTCTGCTTTTGCTTTTGTGTTTGAATTTTGCTTTTTGCTTTCAGGGTTTTTTGCTTTTTGTTTCAAGTTTGTTTTCTGGACAATAGAAATAAAATAAAACAAAATAAAACAAAATAAACAAAACAATGTCGAAATAAAACAAAACAAACAAAAATAAAACAAAACAATTTAAAACAAAATAAAACAAAATAATGTAAAACAAAACAAAATTAAAAATTAAACAAAACAAATTAAAACTAAGTAAAATAAAGTAAAATAAAACAATCATTTCGGACTAACGATCCGATCTTATTTCGGAATTTTATTTCCTACACCTACACAACACAATTTCATATGCAGAATGGAAATGTCGCTAAATGAGAGCACTACCCCAGGTGGTAACTTGAAAGAGAAATCCACCATTGCAGTAGGCAATGCATCGGGACCTAGGATTCTGGGGAGTCCCACCACCTGCATACAAGATGAGTCAGAGCGTCTTGAAACATCTTCCAAATTGAAATTCAAGAGGAAATACTTCATCGGGACCATTAACGTCAACTCACTCCTGCGAGTTGGAAAACAGAAAGAATTGGAAAAGCTCCTGGACGACCAACAAATCCAGATTTTGGCTGTACAAGAGACCAGATTCCTAGATGACCACATCATGGATATAAAGCACTACAGAGTATTCAAAGGAAAGCCAGCAATAAAGATAATGGCTAACACCCCTCTCATTGGGACTGCCTTCTACATAAACAAAACCATAGTGGATAGTGTCACAGACTTCTCATCTAAATCTGAGAGATTATCCCTATTGACAATCAAGTGCAAAAACAGGAATTATACTCTCATAAATTGCCAGGCTCCTATCAACGAAGACAACAAGAAGAACCCACAGAAAGTCGATGACTTCTTGGAACTCTTAGAAACAGAAATCGCTCGGATACCTGTGAACCATGTAAAAATCCTTCTGGGAGACTTCAACGCACAAATAGGGACAGAAAGAAAATACAAAGATATAGTAGGAGACTATCCAGCACACAGGAGGACAAACAAGAATGGCGAACGGCTCCTTGGACTCTGCAAAATCTTCCAGTTGAATCTCATGTCGACTCATTTTCGGAAACTTCCAAGAAAAGCAAAGACATGGGTATCTCCAAATCCCAAACTAGGAGAATTCCAATTAGACCATGTAGCAATATCAAGGACAAATACTAGGGAGGTGATGAATGTTAAAGTGATTAGAAATGGTAAATTTGACTCTGATCACTATCTCTCCAAAGTTAAAATACGTTTTCTTCCACCAAAACAAAAGAAGGATCCACCTAAGTTGAAAAAATACAACACCAATCGAATGAACATCAATGGAGATATTATAAATAACTTCAGAGAAGAAATCCGCTCTTCTAGAACAAAGACCTGGCAACATCTTTGTACAAAGATCAATGAAGCCGCTAAGAAAACATTCGGACTGGCAAAGAGGAAACGTACAATCTGGTGGAATGAAGAATGTGAGAAAGCACTTGCAAAGAGATCCTACACATGGAGAAAATGGAAATGTTCAAGAGATACGGAACATTTGGAACAATTCAGAACCCAAAGGAAAGAAACATCAGCGGTATTCCGCAGGACCAAACGATCGTTTGAGAATGCAAAGTTACAAAATCTTCAGGACGACTTCACTAAGAATAACACCAGAGATTTTTCCAAACCTTCAAGGACAAGCTTAGAGGATACCAAATTCCAAGTATAAGTTTCAAAAACGAAGAAGGAAAAATTGGACTGAACAATCAAGAAAACTGCAATATATTAGTCAGATACTTTGAGAAACTCCTCAACTGCCCGCCTCCAACCAACAAACTAGAATTTCAGACTCATCCTATAAACTCAGAAGATGATATGCCACCAACAAAAGAAGAAATAAAGGAAGCCCTGAAAAGTCTCAAGAACAACAAGGCAAGCGGGGAAGACTCCATATCAGCAGAAATGTTGAAGTGGGCAGAACCGGAAATCCTAGACGACCTGCACCATATCTTCCAACAAATATGGGAGACGGAAAAGCTACCAGACGAATGGAAAACAGCGCTGATCCACCCACTCCATAAGAAAGGGAACAAACAAGATGTTAACAACTACAGAGGCGTGTCTCTACTCCCAGTCACTTACAAAATCCTCTCAAGGATACTTCTGAATAGAATAGAAGGAATCCTAGATAAGCAACTTGGAGAATACCAAGGTGGGTTCCGGAAAGGCCGCTCCTGTGCCGAACAAATCCTAAATTTGAAATCAATAATTCGCCACAGAGCGCTGAACGGCAAAAGTATAGTGGTTTCATTCATTGACTTCAAAAAAGCCTTCGACTCGGTGGACAGAGGGACCCTAGATAAGATCATTAGAGAATTTGGAGTCAAAACCAAACTGGCCAATATTATCAGAGAAACCTTAACAGCCACAACTTCTAAGGTGAAGTTCATGGGAGAATTGTCTCAGTCATTTGAAATCAAGACAGGTGTGCGACAGGGTGATGGATTATCACCATTACTATTCAACTGTGTCCTCGAGAGGATTGTGAGAATTTGGTATTCCGAACTTGAAAATCAAGAGATAGCCCCGATCTGCCTAGGACGAAAAACGGGAGGAATCAAAGTCAATTGCTTGGCTTTCGCTGATGATTTTGCGATACTTTCAGAAAACATAGAAGAAGCGGCCATACAGATCAATCTCTTAGAAAAGATCGCTAGCAAGACAGGACTTAGGATCTCGAAAGAGAAGACCAAGTTCATGATGAATGACAAACATGGGCCACAATTCCTTGAAACAGAGATTGGACGGATTCAGAGGGTGAAAAAGTTCAAATACCTCGGTGAAACCATACAAGAGAACGGCCTAGAGAAAGCTGCTGTAGAAGATCGTATCTCAAAAATGGAAAGAGCTTATGGGCTAACTAAAAACATCTACAACAAGAAATGCATCTCATGGAATGCCAAACTAAAACATTACAACACGGTAGTAAAAACAGAATGCCTGTATGGCAGCGAATGCCTCTCGATGAATTACAAGTTGGAGAAGCTAGAGATCCTAGAAAGAAGAATACTACGGAAAATCATGGGCCCAGTTCAGACTGAAACCGGCTGGAAACTTCGGAGCAACAATGAAGTCAATAAAAATGTGGAGAGAATCTCAGAGACCATGAAGAAGAGGAGGTTATCGTTTCTCGGACACTTGTACAGAATGGACAAAACTAGACTAACCAAACAGTTATTCGACTACCTGTGGAACAAGAAGACAACAACGACATGGATTAAGGAAGTTCGAAAAGATCTCGAAAATTCCAACATCCAGGAAGTTCAGATGTCAAACAGGGAAACATTTAGGTACATAATTCAAAATTTGGAAGGGTTTCACGTCACAAGAACCACAAAGAAGGGAAGAGCCTGGACGGATGAGCTGAAGAAACAGCATAGCGCCCATATGAAGGAGTACTGGAGAAAGAGGAAACTTCAGGCAAAGAAAAAATGAAATTGTAGCGTGATCCGAAGATTCGCAAATAAAAAAAAGTAAAATAAAATAATTAAAGAAAAAAATTACGACAAGATCCTTATTCACAAGTGGATTAAACGAGTTTAGCAACTGGACGAAATATTGACAAGTTGTGTTAGGTTAACTACTACTGCAAATAAATAAGTGTACATTATTGTAAATACTAACACCCATATTTGTAGACAGATTTAATAGCCTATGTGTAATGATCTGATCGCCGGCCCCATGGTGTTGGGGTAGCGCGCCTACCTCTCACCCGGAGGCCCCGGGTTCAATTCCCGCATCCGTCAGGGATTTTAGAAACTGATGTGAGGGTTGGAACGGGGTGCACTCAGCCTCGTGAGGACAATTGAGTAGCTGCCTGACAGTGAGGGAGCGCCCCGATCACGAAAACCAAGATTAACGACCCACGGGATCCGATGCGCTGATCACGCGTCTGCAGGCCAAATGGCTGGGCAGCGGTCACTTGGTAGGCCTAGGCTCTTCACGGGCTGTAATGCCAGGGTTTAAGTTAATGGATCTGATGATGATTAGTTAAAGATCGAAACTGGTCATCCAAGAGTGTTTATTGATCTCAGGTAAGCTACATTTTTTTTGGATTAGAGAAACACTCAGTAAAAGTGGGTACAATCGTGTTGACCGACTGAAAAACATTAAATTTCCATACTTACTGATAACTCAGAATTTTATGATATGCTGTAATCAGTTCGAGTGTCTACAAGGAATGCAAGGGATGTTGTTTCGAGCCCTCGCAGTGATCTATTTTTCACTTCTTGCCCTTCAACACTAGTTAAGAAAGCCGGATCTAGATCCTATAGGCTTTCATATAGCCGTAGTAGGATTTTTCGAGATCTCGGAAACTAAGCGTCGCCCACGGTTCAAACCTATACCAATCGAATCAGAGTCGAAAAAAAAAGTCTGTCTGTATGTACGTACGTACGTAGGTATGTACATCGGTGCAGGGCAGGACCTCTTTGGGGGGCCCTTAATTTCATCCTTTTTTTCTTGAATCGATAGATCTCGGAAACGGTTGGTCGTATCGAAAATCGATAAAAGTACAGGTGTAAGATCTCCACGGTATGCAACTTGTTTACCCATAACGATGTTTTGATATCTCTCACCGTTTTCTTTTCTTGGGGCCCCGAAGATGTACTTATGTGCGTGACGTTTATGCGTTTAACAGAGTACAGGTCTCACGTTTCAAGATATCGTGCTGAAATCTGCTACGGCGAAAGAGTTGGTGCCTGTGATGAACCCTGTTGTTGGGCGTTAAAATCGGTGCAGGGCCGGACCTTTTTTGGGGGGTCCTCAATTTCATCCTTTTTTGGAATCGATATATCTTGGAAACGGTTCGTCGTATCGAAATAGTTAAATGTACAGGTGTAAGATCTCCGCGGTATGCAACTTTCTTATCCTTAAAGATTTTTTGATATCTCTCGCCGTTTTCTTATTTTAGGACCGTGAATGTCATTCTTTTTATTCGAATCGTTATATATGGAAAAGAGTTGGTCGTATTGGACATAGTTACAGCTACAGGTGTAAGATCTCAGTGATTAGCAACTGTTTTAACCCTTATGTTTTTTAGCCTACGTTTCACATTTTGCAAAAATGAGGAAAAAGTAGACTTATGAGATCGGGCAAATGTGTGTCTGTCTGTCTGTCTGTCTGTCTGTCCTTCTGTCTGTCTGTCTGTCTGGCTGTCTGGCTGTGTGTGTGTGTCCCCCCTATCAACTCCTAAACGGCTGCAGCAATCGAAACCAAATTTGGTAGGAGTAAAGATCTATACCTGAATATCTCATTTCCATATTTGAAAATGATGTCAGTGCTACCAACTGCTGAAAAATGGCAATTGAAATTTTAGCTCCATGTTGGATATCTTGGAAGTTATGAATGGGAGCTATTTCAAAATTGGCACACGTATAGATAATAATATTGCAGTTTAATTTCCGGGAGGCCATACGTGGCAGTGTTGCGAAAATGATTATAAGCCTGCTGATAAGTCCAAATTTTAAATGCATATAACTTCTACACTATCAATTGGATTTCAACCAAATTTCGTATGTGCTATGTGTACATAAACAGATATGACTAAGCATATTCTTAAGAGCCACCAGGGCTGCTAACTGTTATTAAATGCTCTCAATTTGTTTTTATCCAAATACCCTTGCATCCGAAAGTATGCAAGTCGACAGCATTACACTATGCACACGAATAGTACCTGACATTCTATATTAATTTGGAGTAACTTATATACGTCAGTGCTACCAACATGATTCTAAGCCTGCTGAGAGGTCCAACTTTAAATACATGTAACCTCTATACTATCATTTGGATTTTAACCAAATTTCGTGTATACTATGTGTACTATAACAGATACGATTATGCCGATTCTTAAGAGTAACCAGGGCTGCCAACTGTTAATAAATACTGTCTCTTTTTTGTTACCCTAATATCAATATATCAGAAAGTAATGCAAGACAATAGCTCTAAACTTTGCACACGTATAGTACATGGCATTCTAGATGAATTTGGAGTAACTAATATAGGCCTACGCCAGTGCTGCCAACATGATTCTAAGCCTGCTGATAGGTCCAATTTTAAAATGCATGTACTTTCTATACTAACCAATGGATTCCATTCAAAATTGACACAACAATAGAACATATTATTTCAGATTATTTCTGACCAATACATGTATGTCATTGTTGCCAACATGGTTTTACGCGCGCTATTAAATCCAATGTTTAACTGCATGTAACGTCCATGCTATCCATTGGACTTCAACCAAATTTTGTATTCTGTACCTTAAGAGATGGAACTAAGAATATATTCAGTCACCAGGGCTGCCAACTCTAGTTCTCTATTAGGCTACATTATGCTAGTTATACAGTATTTCGAACTAATTCGAAATTTCGATATTACCAACTTAATTTCGTCATTATTCTAGATAGATCCATATAGATTAATCATTGTCATGAATCTTAAATTTTAAGAAAACTAGGCTCTTTAGTTCGTCACGGAACTTCTTGTTTGATATATCTCACCATTTTCTTTTTTGTAGCCCTGAATTTCATCCTTTTTCTCGATAGGTTATATCTCAGAAAACATCGATCCCATCGAAAAAAAAACTCTCGGCACGACGGAAGGCGGAGGTGGATTTCACCGGGCAAACTAGGGGATAGGCTATAATAGGCAAAATATGCAGGTATTCGTAGGAGGATCAGTTCTCATTTATTGCAAGAAAGTATTTTACAATTAGAGGTTAATTAACTTTTTTTTTCGTTTTTGTATGCATATTTTTATCACTTTAATGTCTTATGGGGATGGTAGGTAACCTTCTTGTCATTTGGGGTTCATTTTTAGCCTACTTTTCACATTTTGCAAAAAATGAGGAAAAAGTAGACTTATGAGATCGGGCAAATGTGAGTCTGTCTGTCTGTCCTTCTGTCTGGCTGTCTGTCTGTCTGTATGTCTGGCTGGCTGGCTGTGTGCGTGTGTCCCCCCCCCTATCAACTCCTAAACGGCTGGAGCAATCGAAACAAAATTTGGTAGGAGTAAAGATCTATACCTGAATATCTCACGCCCTTATTTGAAAATGGTGTCAGTGCTACCAACTGCTGAAAAATCGCAATTGAAATTTGAGCTCCATGTTGGATATCTTGGGATGTAATAATCGGAGCTATTTCAAAATTGGCCCACTTATAGATAATAATATTGCAGTTTAAATTCCAGGTGGCCATACATGGCAGTGTTGCCAAAATGATTATAGGCCTGCTGATAGGTCCAAATTTCAAATGCATATAACTTCTACACTATCAATTGGATTTCAACCAAATTTCGTATGTGCTATGTGTACATAAACAGATATGACTGAGCGTATTCTTAAGAGCCACCCCCCGGCTGCCAACTGTTAATAAATGCTTTCATTTTTTTTACATCCAAATAACCATATATCCGAAAGTAAGCAAGCCGACAGCTTTAAACTATGAACACGTATAGTACCTGACATTCTATATTAATTTGGAGTAACTTATATACGTCAGTGCTACCAACATGATTCTAGGCCGGCTGAGAGGTCCAACTTTAAATACATGTACCTTCTATACTATCATTTGGATTTCAACCAAATTTCGTGTGTGCTATGTGTACCATAACATATATGACTATGCCGATTCTTAAGAGTAACCAGGGCTGCCAAATGTTAATAAATACTGTCTCTATTTTTGTTACCCTAATATCAAAATATGAGAAAGTATGCAAGCCAATAGCTCTAAACTTTGCACACGTATAGTACCTGGCATTCTAGATTAATTTGGAGTAACTTCGCCAGTGCTGCCAACATGATTCTAAGCCTGCTGATAGGTCCAATTTTAAAATGCATGTAACTTCTATACTAACTAATGCATTTCATTCAAAATTGACACAACAATAGATCTTTTATTTCAGATGATTTCTGACCAAAACATGTATGTCATTGTTGCCTACATGATTTTACGCGCGCTGTTAGATCCAATGTTTAACTGCATGTGACGTCCATGCTATCCATTGGACCTCAACCAAATTTTGTATTTCGAACTAATTAGAAATTTCGATATTACCAACTTAATTTCGTCATCATTCTAGATAGATCCATATAGACTAATCATTGGCATGAATCTTAAATTTTAAGAAAATTAGGCTCTTATTTCGTCACGGAACTTCTAGTCATTATACTTGTGATCACAATGTCCTTATGCAAGGTTTGGAACTGATGTGTAACTATCTAATGAACCCGAGGGGGTTAGGCTGACTGGTATCGAACGTGGATCTCGGAGATAAATTGAGCTCAGAATGAAGGTTCCACCAGGGAACGAACACGAGATCTGTTGAGGGAATTTTAGTTGTAAAAACCCCTAGAGGAAATTACATATTTAATCACTGGTGTTGTATCAACTGATGCTGACATTATTTATTAAAATAATGCAGGGAAAATGAGTGGAATACAGCAATTTGGGCTGTATGAAGTAAGCTATGCTGCGTTTGAGCACAGAAGTTGGAGAGTTTGACATTTTACTAATGACTCCAGAATTGTGGGTGGAGACTCTTGGAGCCTTGTCACTCTCGCTGACCTACTTAAGTCGTCTGGAGCAGGTCAGGGGGTGAAATAATGACCATGTTCTTCCCCGTTTCAGAAAAGAAACGATAGGGGAAGGGGAAGATCCCAATGAAAATTAGTGATTACTCGTGATTGGAACAACTCAGTGACATGAAAGTTGCACATAGGTGACTCTTTAGCCAGGAGGCTAATTATCGAGCCATTAAACAGTGAAATTAAGGCATATTAATGGAATGCGCAAGGACACGCTACTTTGGGAGTTAGCGGAATGTTATAACCATGCTGTCGGGGATTTTTACAGGACGCCGCGTACCCACGCCATGGCAAAGGCAATTAATATTAATTAATTGGCCGATCGATCCTCGAGCACGCATTCAGTTTTGGGACCAGCAAGGAAAAAGGAACCATATGAACAGTATTTCAAGGCCAGAATCATCCTGGGAGAGAAAGTGACACTGCGAGGGAATCCTCGGTCTACTTTTTCTTGTGAAACGAATATAAGGGGATGGAGTCAAACAGTTGTAGTCAGTTGGAACAGACTCGAGCGCGGAGCGTATGTCGCTCTGCCCAGGAAAGGACGCGCACACAAAGACTTGAACATTTTAGTGTTAATCAGTATATTCGCCGTGCAGTGTAATGCACCAATTGATAATATAATCATGCTTAGTCATGAAGTAATAATAAGTACTGTAATCAGCAAAACTATGTGTATAGTCGGCAGTACGAGCAATTGTTAGTGTTCACATAGAAAAGTACCGTGTGATATAATTTGCAGAACTATTGAAAGTAACAATTTGTATAAATACAATGTACAATATTGAGCGCAGTGTATAAAATACTGATTGGTTATACATGTCTTAGTATGCCGGAATGCGCCGGGATAAACCTTATGATACGATTGATGAAATGTCATAAGAACACCAATAATTAACGTTCAGGACGATATGTAAGCATATTCATGCCAGATCAGGAAGGTTATCGAAGGATAATTGATAGACAGTTGGTGAATCCGTAGGCAGATGATCGAGACTTTCAATCAGGAGGTGGTAGGAGCGTGGAAGAGGCCGTCAACACCTGCAGTTCTGATATCTTGCCAGGAAATTTCAACCAGTAAGGAATGTAAATAGTGACGTGTATTTTGTAGTGATCATATGTGAAATATCTTTTAAATTAATATTATAACAAGTGCTATAAAGTGTCATGTGTAAGGAAGCGATAGCTTCATCATAGAAATGGAAAGGGCCGTGTGGTTTGTGAAGCAAAGGTCTTATAAAATGTGTATTACCAGTGTGAAAATGCCCCGCTAATTATGCAAATGGCAGGCGATACTGGAAGATATGAGTGGTTGGAGCCACCCGGATAAGCCTATGTAAGTACCCCACAAATCATGATTTTATAGAAGTTATAGCCAACTGCATGTAATGTGATTTCAGAATTATAAAATGTGCCAGAAAGAATCAGTATTAGGAGGTAGACCCTCAAATGTTTATGGTTGTTTTGATTTTAGTAGAGTTGAGATGTTTTTATACATCAGTGAGTGGATTAATCGTTACCACTATTAAAAAATGGCAAATCAGTTATGAAAAACGTAACGTAACGAACACGGATGTTCGATTATTAAAATGGTTACGTTGTTTCGGGTTATGGTAATTTATGTCAGTAATAATAGTAATAATAATAATAATAATAATAAAAGGTATAAATGAATACATCAGGGTAAAATGTTGTAAGCAAGAAATATTTACGCTAATTGGAATATGTATCTATCCAAGCAGTAAGATTATATTAAGGGATGAGAAAAGAGTTTAATATCAGAATATATTGTGTTAATGGGAATATAATTATGCAAGGAAATGGAAGATTTTAATAGTGAATTGAATTTGTAGCTTGTGAATAAGCTTGTAGAGTAATTGATAGAGTTTTCTTACTAATTAAAGGACGAGATCATAGCATCGGGTCATGGAGCCAGGTAATCTGTTCGACGTGTGAAATCTCGTATAGCCTAGGGCGTACAGAGATATTTATTATGTGCCAGAGTGTATTTAGTGTTGTACCCGAACTCTGATGATGGATATGGAATGTTCCGTGTTCGAATCCTGTGGTAGGTGAGAGGAGAACAATGGAAACCTCTTCACCATACCTGATCGACCGAGAACTTGTTATTGAATGATTCGGCTCTTGTGAAGCGAATCTTATTGACGGCAGCTTATGACTGACCGTAGCATTTATTAAGATACAGGCTAGCCAACTCGACCTGTGCTTGATGAATCTCGTGCCTTCATATAATGAAATGGACCTATTGAGGCCAGTTATTAATATCCTAAGGTTAGGAATAAATGTTTAAGCTCGTCCAGAACCTAAATTGCATACCATTCATTTTAAATCATAGGGGATCATGTGGGTCATTGTGACCACACTATTATATTTAAAATCTTGTTACTGCTTGGGGATAAAAGCCACGAGTCAGAAAGCGAGGGACGGTGCACGTGCTGTGACCGCTCCACTCCGCTCCATTGTATACGAGCCGCTCTAAGGGGGCTGAGTTGTAAAACGAACCGTAAACGTTAACGTTTAGAAAGGACAGATTTGAGACCCTGGATGTAATGAAAGGAAGCATTGTTATATTGTGTAATGAATTTATGTGGTTTAAAACACATTGGTAATCATAGAGCACCCTGATGATTTAAATTTTAGCAATCTTACGAATGGTTGGAAGTTGCATTTTATACTGACAATGACACGTATTTATGAAGTTGGGCACTAGATGCCACAGGCTACGCTTGCAAGGGTAGATTAATAATACCATCCGACACAGCGATAACAAAAGTTTTGCAGTTGAAATCACAACGGCATGCAGTGGAACTATAAAAAGAGGGAAGTGTAGGGGTAGATTTATGTAATTGTGGAGTTGCAAGTAGATTTGTTGTGCAACCCATGAATTGGCTAATGCATGATAAAGCATTTGGTGGGAAGAGAGAAACAAAACACAAATGGTACACATAATGTAAAAGTAAGATATGTTGTGAGAACAAGTAATTTTGTGAAATTAAAGAAGTCACACAAGGTGACATAAGAGTAAAAGTACAGTTTTTGTGAAAGTTACATGTGCATCTGCGCACTACAGTGAATTTTGAAGTCAATCTAAGGGTAAAGGATTGGATAATGATATGAATTTAATATGGTAAAATATGTGTATAATTAGTGGATTGTGGGAGTAATGTTGCTTTGTTAGTGTATTATATTTGTTGGGATTGTGTTCTTATGTGTTTGAAGCCATGGTATAACGCTGAATTAAAGTCTTTAGAATAGAGTTGTGCTTTATCATTGTAGAGTTGATACCTTTTAGTCTCAAATCAAAAATATGCAACTGGTCAGTGGGAGAACGGTACACGCCGAGAACTGAAGCTAGCTGGAGGCAGAAGCATGTTTTCCATGGAAATTACTCACATGGGTACATGGAGATTGATGTCCTGTACAGTGATTTGAGCTATAGGTACAACTAAAGTCGGTCTAGATTTAATGCAAACTACTCTAGTAAAGTAACGATTAACATGAATTAGGGGATGACCGCACCTAACCTTAGCTAAGCTCCGATATAAACAATATAAATTTTGATAAACACCTTAATTACCATGATCCAGGTAACAGGGGGCGGTATTATTCTATCGTGGAATCGCCTCAGTAGTGCAATATATATATCTTGGCATTGCAAGACCTGATCTTCATTTTATTTATCATGGTAAACTATCCTACTTTATTATCATGGCGCTGATATGTGGGCCAGTTTAAAATACAGGTCACCATAGGCGCAGAGGTGTATTAATTTATCATGGCGCCCAGGTTTGTGGAGCTTATGGGATTTAGGGAAATCCCATATATTTTTATGGTATTTCATGGGGAATACCATAATAATATTTTTTTTGCCTCAAACGGTGTTTGAGTGATTTTTGAGTTCAGTAGGCTTTTGATGTAACGCAGAATCTCTCTATTGAGAAGAGGATTACCCAAGGGTATGAGCGCTACGCACCCAATCCACAATTTATCCTAAAATTCAAAGTTTTAGTTCAATCTTGCAATTTGTGTACAGTGTTTTGTATCTCTCTTCAAAACGTATCCACACATGTTTCCAGGAAGCCTGCATGTATCTCAAAGTGTATTGTTGTAAGAATGGCTGGTACAGAGGAGATTTTTCAGGTGATTGCAGGGTTAAGACAGCATTTTGACGCTGTTAATGAACAGAATAAGCTGGAAGCCAAGGCTTTCCAGGATGAAATAAACACTCGGTTAGATGCCAATCAGGAGGCAATTAATGCAAATCAGGTTGCAATGAATGATAATTAGAGTAAATTGAGTAACCGTTTAGATGGTAATTAGGTTGAATTGAGTAATCGTTTAGATGCCAATCAGCTGGCAATTAATGCTAATCAAGTTGAAATAAACAACCGATTGGATGCAAATCAGGTTGAAATAAATGATAAGTTAGGTCAAATGCAAGAGACAATTAAGACCGAAGTAACAGAAACTGTTGAAAGCATTATATCAGAAAAGCTGGTTAAGACAGATAAACGTTTCGAGTCTATAGAAGCCAAACTTGAAAGTAATTTACAGGCATGTAAGCACGCGCAGGATGAAACCAACAGTAGGTTAGATGCGCTGTCTAATGACATTAAGGATATTCAAATCCAAAATGAGGCGAATCTCGATCGCCAAGCGAAACAGTTTTCAGAATTTACTAGAACGGTAGATCAGAGGTTAGAAAAAAACGACAATAAGTGGGACGAGAAATTGAAAAGTTACGCTAGAGCGATTAACGGTGATCTAAAGAAGCAGGATCAGAACATATTAGATCAATGTCAGGAAATAGGAGAGATTAAGGCTGTCGTTAACGAGAGTAAAGAGCTGGTATGCAATATGAAGGGTCAGTTGAGCAAAGTTCATCAAGAACTGGACCAAATCCAAAGCGACGTTATTATCGTTAATAAAAGGCAAGAGGAGAACAGAGGAGAAATTGTTAAGGTCCGGAATGAAATGCCAAAGGTAAATGGACATATCCAAGAGGAAATTAAAGGGTTGAGAGAAGAACTCGAAGTGAGAGAAGGCCAGAAGACAGAGGCAAGCGACAAGACCCTTGCTCAGACAAAGGAAGATGTAGAGGATGAAATATCCCATATCAAGCAAAGCCTGAAGGAAGATAAGCATAACATATTTCAAGTGGCCGAAGAAAATAGAGATAGGCTTACCAGAATAGAAAAAGAGGTAATTACTCGACTGGAAAGAGCAGAAATGCGCCACAATCAAATGGAGACTAGGATAATCGCACAAGGGGAAACCCTAATGAAAGATCCTAAGTCAAGTGAAGGCAGCGTGGAAGATATGAGGAAAACTAGGTGGGCAGACTTAGAAACCCAGCCTATAATAAGGAATGCTACAGGCCCAGGCGAAAGTAATTATATGACGCCAGGTGCACCAGTTGCAGCCTCTACACCACATGAAAATGCTATGCACACCCAGGTGATAAACGTAAGTAGAGCAAGCGAAATGAAACCAAGAAAAATCTCAGGTAGCCATTGTAATATGACACCAAAATATTGGTTGAAGGAAGTGTCTGAATATTTGAATGATGCGCGGATACCACAAGAGCGCAGGCTACGAGCCATCGAGAAACTAACAGAGGGAGAATGTGCGTTATGGTTTCGCAGTTTCCGTTATACTTACGATACTGTAGAGGAGTTTCGGGAGGCCTTTTTGAAGCGGTACTGGGATCCAATAACACAGCAGAATTTACGGTTGGATTTGTATTCGAAGAGATACAGCACCAACAATCCAACGAAGTACGCAGAATTCTTTATCTCTCAGATGTGTCGGTTCAAGGAACTTGACCAAAAACCGAGTGAGCTGGAGCTATGTATTGCTATTACCAAGCAGCTTCCGTATGAAATCCAAAGGCTGCTGATATCGGCAAATGCAAAAACCGCTATGGAAATGGAGACAGTTCTTAGGCAACTGGACCTCACAACATCCAATACTATGCGTCAGAATCGAACCGTGGAACAGGTACACGTGACCAACACGCAGACTGACCAGTACCAAGCTCCGAAGAACAACAAAGCTACTAGCACTGAAACGTTAGATTCCAACGGACGTCAATGGGAGCATGAACCCAGAAGATGGCAGCCGAAGTATAAAGGGAATGCTGGTAGAGGAAGAGGAGGCGAAATTCTTGGAATAAACAGAATACCAAGGGTAGACCGTACCAAAACAATGGAGGTAACAATGGCCATGAAGGCAACAATAGGAATTGGAGACCCCAGGAAAGAAGACGTAACTTTGATGACGAGGTAGAGGAACGCTATCACGCTTCATTGCAATACCTCAATGAAAGGTGAGATGAGCCCCAGAAGCAACAAGTTCGCTGGCAAGAAGCTATGCAGAATAGGACGTCACCAGACAGATATGGAGACGGAGCCAAAAGTCTGGAGTTACAGCGCAGTGAACAGGAGAGAAGAAACTCTAAGGGGACTGGCACTGTAGAAAAAAAAAACTCCAAAATTAGAAGAATTTGAGAATGATGGATGGAAGTCGGTCAACATCATTAATTGGATAGCCAAACCAGAAGAGTTAATTGAGGATATGGGAGGATCACAGGTCATGGTCAAAAGAGAATTGCCCATTATTTTATTAAGAGTGGCAGGGTTGAAAATAAGAAGTCTGTTAGACACGGGTTCAACGGTGTGTCTTAAGACACAAGCTTTGTATAATGAGATAGCGCAGAGAGAAAATGTTTTGGAAATACCTATCTCAAGTGTCAAAATAAAAGGTGTAATTCCAGACAGAACGATGATATGCAAATATCAGGTATTCCTAGATTTACAGATAGGAGGCTCTATGTTTTCACAGAGTTTTCTACTAGTAAACAAACTGCCTTTTAACCTCATTGTTGGGGCAGACTTTATCAGGGAATACAGAGTGGTAATAGACCTATCACAGGACAGAGTTATGTTCCGTGTGAACGAGGAAGCTGTAGGCTTAGAGGTCTCACTCAATCAGAATGAACCCGGGACAGATGAACAGGTATGGCATACATACAGAGATGTGGCTGAGGAAGAAGTGTTAGCTATTGAGCAGTTAGAAGATGAACTGAAAACACTAGCCGCAGACATGGAGAAAGATCTGGAACCTGAACTGGAAGAACATATTTCGGAAAAACTAGAAGAAGCAAAAATTGGGCCAAGAGAAAAGGAAAATGTAAAGAAATTATTATTGGAACAGAAGGAAGTCTTTGACTCGAGACCTGGTCGTATAAAGAACTTCACTTATGCTTTCCAAGTTAGTGATTGGACACCATTTAGGCAGAAACCCTACCCTATAGCCGAAAAGCACTATGCTAAGGTCAAAGAGGCAATTCAGGAGATGTTGGAGGCCGGTGTTATTGACAAAACACCTACGCCTTATGTAAGCCCATTGGTAATCGTACCTAAGACAGACGGGGCTGTCAGAGTATGTCCGGACCTGAGACACTTAAATATGAAGGTAATTCCGGAGTTCGACCAAGTGCCATCTATTAAAGAAATCCTCAGAAAATTTAAAGGGAAGACCATATTTACAAATTTAGATATCACTTGAAGTTTTCACCATCTTGAATTAGAGAAGAAAACTAGTCTGTTGACAGGATTTATGTTTAATCAACATACATATACATTTTAAGGCTACCTTTTGGTTTGAAAACAGCTGGTTCAGCCCTGATAAGAGCGTTAGATCGCAATCTATCCGATGATGTTCAAGAGAGTACCATCAGATACGTAGACGACATTCTACTCACATCAGAATCTCTGGAGGAGCACATGAGAGACCTGAAGAAGTTGCAGGATAACCTTCGAGAAGCTAATTTTAAGGTTAATATCAAGAAATCGCACTTCTGTCAGAGGGAAGTTAAATTCCTAGGGCACGTTATTGATGAAAATGGAGTTAAGCCAAACCCAGAGAAATTAGAGGTAATTCGAAATTTTCCTCGACCCACGAAAGTAAAGCACGTCAGACAGTATTTGGGAGTAATTGGATTCTTTTCGAACCACTGCCCTAAATATACTACGACTGTAGCACCCCTGCAGGATCTATTGAAGATAGGCGGCAGGTGGAATTGGACGGAGCAATGTCAAGAAGCATTCTGAGGTCAAAACAAATGCTTTTGGAATATCTGAAGCTGGGATACCCTGATTATACCCAGAAGTTCATAATACAGACGGATGCATCACTTGTTGGGATAGGAGCGATGCTATTCCAAGAAAATGTTGATAAGCCTGAATAGAAAGTTTTTATTGCCTTTATAAGTAGGTGATTGAAGGCCCATGAGAAAAATTACACGATTACAGAGATAGAATTGCTCGCAATTTTGTACGCGTTGTAGTACTGGAGCAAACTCGTGTATGGTTTTCAAATAGTCCTCAGAACAGACCATAAAGCTTTAACATTTTTGTTAAAGACGGACTTGTGCACCGCCTTGTGCTTTTACGTTAAACAAAATAGCAGAGATATGAGGAATACAGTGGAAGCAAAAACAACAAAAACTAAACAGGATTACGTAGGGAACGAGGAAGGAATACTTCTTTCGATGCGTGCTGGGCCCAAGATTCCGAATCGAAAGAAAGATGACTTCCACAGAAAGTAAGCCAGAACAAATGTTTAAGATAAAATCAAAAGGAAAAATTAAACTTAAGTAATAGAGCAAGGGTCCCAGAGACCGTGTTGGTCGTATCTTCGCTACAGTGCGAAGCCAAGACTTAGTCGAATCGAAAGACAAACGAGGAACTCAAATACGAGAAATCATAAGACAGAAGCAAATATTGTACTTACTGAATAAAAATATATTAATAATAAAATAAACACATGTGTGCTGATTACAAATTAGAAATGAAAATAAAACACGAGCAAATTAAATATAAAATAAAAGGAATCTAGAAATAAATTCAAATCATAATAGCAACTAATTGGAAACGCGATTCAATAATAAAACTTAAAAAAGATGAAGCAAAATTAAAGAAATTAAAGAAATTTGTGGGATAGATTACAAGAACGACTACTTACAGAGATGACATGATCTGGACTACTATGTCCAGCGCCAAAAACAGAACTCAGACGCTCATGATGTTGTGAAATCATGGGGTAGAGGGTGAAAGGTGTGGGGAGTGGAGGAGTGCATATGTAGGGAAGCGGGGGGTGGGGGATGACACAGAGTTCCGTAATATAACGAAGTCGGAGGAAGTAACACAAAATTAACACATAAAAATAAACGAAATGAAAATTACATTAAATTACTTGACATTACCGGGACAGGAAATAAAAGAAAAAATCAATCAGCTAAGAAATATGCTTCGTAGGAAGATGTAGGCTTACACAATGGTAGAAATGCCGAATCACAACGACATACGATGAAACAAAGAAAGTAATGTGGCGCATGGACAGTGATTAGCACGATGACCATCGCTCACATACATTTCAATAAAACGGAGGGAGGATCTGGCTGAAGACGTGAGACTCAGCTCCGTAACTTCGCCGATTCCATCCACAAAAACAAGGCTCTGATGCGACAATCCACCGGAGGTCGTCATAAAAGAACGCCTAACCAGGTGGTGACGCAATACAGAGCATAATTAAGCCTCGTAGAAAAATAGCAGATATTTCAGACCTGAGAGATTTACGTAAAAATAAAACCGATTACATGAAAGGGAGGGATGACAAATAAACACAGAGGCTTCGCTAACCTAACGAAAACAAAGGCGAAAGGACTTGGGTTCATGGACCGTATTCACATCATCATAAGGAAGGGAAATTGTAAGTGAATCAAAGGAGACAAAAAATAAAAAAAAATGGATAAACAGAAATTTAAAATGACCTCAAGTTAGATAAATCCAATGACTGAATCGTACTTACATTTAGTTGCTTTCTGGGTGCGGGCAAAAGCCCGACACGTGCACACACGTCCGTCTTACATGACGGCTCAAATTGGAAGGGGAACATTTCTGCTTAGGGCGCCTGCACGCGCTTTGTAAAAATAAGACGAAGAACACCCCCTCTCCAGAACATGAAGAGGGCCAATGGGAGAAGCAAAGCTTAGCAACAAGTTATGCTTCAACCAATGGTAAAACTGTGTCAGTAGGGGTGAAAAGTTTCACCATCTGGTGAAACGTTTTCGCAGAATTACTAAGTTTGAACGCAGTAGGTGAGACAGAGATACGTATGTCACAATAATGCGACATGAAGGAAATGATGATAATAATAATAACAATAATAATATGACAAAAAATTAATGAACCTGATAAAAACGGTTCACTTGTCTAGCCAGCGGTTGACAAGATGGTCCCTGTATATTCAACAGTTCAATGTGGAAATAGAATACTGTCCTGGGAAAGAAAATGTAATACCGGACATATTAAGCCGATACCCAAGAGAAGAGGAAACTCTAGCTGTCCAGATTGAGAATGGAGATCAGAAGACCTTGGATGACTTGAAGAAACTTACCAACCTACAACGCGAAGACCCGTGGTTGAAGATGATGTTTGATTACTTCGAGGGACGCTTAGCAATGGGAACTACAATATACAGAGAGGCAGAGGCATTATCAACAGACTATGTATGGTACAATCAGATGTTAAACAAGTGGGATGATGTGGAACATACCCGCCAAAGAATTGTTATTCCTGCATCTTTGCAGAGAAGATTGGTGTGGCTAGCACACAGAGCGTTTGGACATCCCGGGATAGACAAAATCACTGCTCTACTGAAAGAAGCATTTACTTGGCCAAAGTTCAGAGAAACGGTGAGACATTCTATTAGGACATGCGATTTGTGCCAAAGGGTAAAGCCAAATCCCTTTTTAATGAGGCAACCACCCATTCTGTTGTTACCAGAGAAGCCAAGGCAGCTATTGAGTGTAGACAATTTTTGACCACTGCCTAGAGCACGTAGAGGCAATAGACATATTTTTGTAGCCATGGATGTATTCTCAAAAATGGTGGTATTATGCCCCATACAGAAGACTAGCTCAAAGCAGGTATTGAAACGCCTGAAAGAGAGAGTTATTTCGATACTTGGGAAACCGGATAACCTACTCTCAGACCATGGAAGTTGCTTCACTAGCGCAGAATTTCGTCGGGAATTGGAAAATTTAGGAATTAGGCAGATTTTATCTACCATTCGCCATCCTGAGGCAAGTCCAGTTGAGCGTGTTATGAGAGAGATACAGAAGTACATGAAAATTTACTGCTCTGAAGAGAATTGGAAATGGATCGATTTCTTGGATGTAATAGAATACTGCATAAATAATACTGTGCATGAGGCGACAGGTCAGGTGCCCGTGACTCTACATTTGGATCAGAGACCGGAGAGACATTGGACTGGTGTTATTCCATTACCTGTAGACGCACAGCCAAGACGAGAATTGAGGATCCAACGAACCTTCGAATACCTCCAAGCACAGGCTGAGAGACGCCAGAGAAGGAATTGTGCGAAGCGATATCACAGACCGCTTCTCGTTGGGGAAAAAGTTTTAGTTCGGAAACCAGCCAGTTCAGATCCAGAAGCACGGAAGTATAAAAAGTTCATTTTTGGATATCACGGCCCGTTCGAGGTGATCAGAGACCTACAGAATAATGCATACAGAATAAGGCATTTAGAAACAAGAAACGAGGTGGTTATGAATGCAGCCAATCTCAAAATTTACCATTCACCAGAAGAATTTGAGGAACAAGAGGAAGCTTTAGCCGCACACACCCAACTTGACGTGGACAGCAAAGTCAGCCAGGCAGCCAGGCCCGAAGGTTCGCGCAGCGAGACGGAACGAGAAACAAACAGCTTGCCCAGTGAAAGGAACGAACGGCTAGAATGTCAGTGCCTGCAAGAGCTTTACAAAGAAATCGTCGAAGCGGCTCGGGAGGTTGAAGCAATAAATAAGACCCTCCGTCTAGAGAATGCACAGCTTAGGGCTGAGCGCTGAGTGGAAAGGGGAACCAGACAAACCTACTCACAGACAGACGAGGTGAAGGACCCCTAATGTAAACACAGACAGTGGGACAGTCAGCCGGTTACATAATGAAGGTCGCTTGCAATTGACTTATATAAGTTTTGCAAGAGGAATATGAACCCGAGGGGGTTTGGCTGACTGGTATCGAACGTGGATCTCGGAGATAAATTGAGCTCAGAATGATGGTTCCACCAGGGAACGAACACGAGATCTGTTGAGGGAGTTTCAGTTGTAAAAACCCCTAGAGGATATTACATATTTAATCACTGGTGTGATATCAACTGATGCTTACATTATTTATTAAAATAATGCAGGGAAAATGAGTGGAATACAGCATTTCTGGGCTGTATGAAGAAAGCTATGCTGCGTTTGAGCACAGAAGTTGGAGAGTTTGACATTTTACTAATGACTCCAGAATTGTGGGAGGAGACTCTTGGAGACTTGTCACTCTCGCTGACCTACTTAAGTCGTCTGGAGCAGTTCAGGGGGTGAAATAATGACCATGTTCTTCCCCGTTTCAGAAAAGGAACGAGAGGGGAAGGGGAAGATACCAATGAAAATTAGTGATTACTCGTGATTGGAGCAACGCAGTGACATGAAAGTTGCACACAGGTGAATCTTTAGCCAGGAGGCTAATTATCGAGCCATTAAACAGTGAAATTAAGGCATATTTAATGGAATGCGCAAGGACACACTACTTTGGGAGTTAGTGGAATGTTATAACCATGCTGTCGGGGATTTTTACAGGACGCCGCGTACCCACGCCATGGCAAAGACAATTAATATTAATTAATTGGCCGATCGATCCTCGAGCACGCATTCAGTTTTGGGACCAGCAAGGAAAAAGGAACCATATGAACAGTATTTCAAGACCACAATCATCCTGGGAGAGAAAGTGACACTGCGAGGGAATCCTCGGTCTACTTTTTCTTGTGAAACGAATATAAGGGGATGGAGTCAAACAGTTGTAGTCAGTTGGAACAGACTCGAGCGCGGAGCGTATGTCGCTCTGGCCCAGGAAAGGACGCGCACACAAAGACTTGAACATTTTAGTGTTAATCAGTATATTCGCCGTGCAGTGTAATGCACCAATTGATAATATAATCATGCTTAGTCATGAAGTAATAATAAGTACTGTAATCAGCAATACTATGTGTATAGTCGGCAGTACGAGCAATTGTTAGTGTTCACATAGAAAAGTACCGTGTGATATAATTTGCAGAACTATTGAAAGTAACAATTTGTATAGATACAATGTACAATGTTGAGCGCAGTGTATAAAATATTGATGGTTATTCATGTCTTAGTATGCCGGAATGCGCCGGGATAAACGTTATGATACGATTGATGAAATGTCATAAGAATACCAATACTTAACGTTCAGGACGATATGTAAGCATATTCATGCCAGATCAGGAAGGTTATCGAAGGATAATTGATAGACAGTTGGTGAATCCGTAGGCAGATGATCGAGACTTTCAATCAGGAGGTGGTAGGAGCGTGGAAGAGGCCGTCAACACCTGCAGTTCTGATATCGTGCCAGGAAATTTCAACCAGTAAGGAATGTAAATAGTGACGTGTGTTTTGTAGTGATCATATGTGGAATATATTTTAAATTAATATTATAACAAGTGCTATAAAGTGTCATGGGTAAGGAAGCGATAGCTTCATCATAGAAATGGAATGGGCCGTGTGATTTGTGAAGCAAATGTCTTATAAAATGTGTATTATCAGTGTGAAAATGCCTCGCTAATTATGCAAATGGCAGGCGATACTGGAAGATATGAGTGGTTGGAGCCACCCGGATAAGCCTATGTAAGTACCACACAAATCATGATTTTATAGAAGTTATAGCCCACTGCATGTAATGTGATTTCAGAATTATACAAGATGTTCAGTAAAGAACATATAGCCTACTTTCTCCTAAATGTATGAGTATAGTTATAACTCGTTGTGATTATCAAAGAGTATAATAGAACTATTCTTAGTTGAAGACCTTAGAAACGATTTACCTCTACAAAACGCCACAACCGAGATAAAAACTGCTACCATCATTGAAGAAAGAAAGAAAGAAAGAAAGAAAGAAAGAAAGATAAGACGTATCTAAAGAATGTTATGGATCTGGAGACATAATCGACCGGACTGGCGGCGTGGCTCAGCGGTAACGTTCTCGCTTGCTGGACTGTATGTTTCAGGTTCGTATCCTGGCGCAGTCAGCTGGCATTTGAGGGTGCACAAATGCGAGGGAGCCGTGTTAGTAAATTTACTGGCACGTTAAAGATCCCCTTCGGGACAAAATTCTGGCACCCCGGCGTCTCTAAAAGCAACAGTAGTTAAAAGGGACGTAAAACCAATAACATTATTATTATTATTATTATTATTACATAATCGGCCTGACGCGGGCAACATCCAACTTTGAGTTGAGGCATGTCTTTACACGTCTGGCTGCGTATGACTTTCACAACCCTAATTGAATTAACAAATCTTTCCATGACCCTACAGAGACGTGTGTATACAAACTATGTGGATATTTTCGATTGCTATTTGGCTGAAATAAAAGTATTAATTAATATCCTGAACTAGCACCAACGGTAGAGTTCAGATACTATGTGAAATCGTTTTGTTCTTTTCTTCAATTAACATTTTCAAATAACGTACAATAGGCTGTTACAAACCCTTTAAAATAAAAAGTAAAAATGTATCGTAGTATCATCTTGTCATTCTTCAAATTCGATGCGCATAGAATGCCAATGGTTTAGTAATCAATGGAGCCCCACGTAGACTAGTCGTGACATCTAGTGGTGAAATATCGAACAATATAATCCTAACAGAGCGAGTGCATTCTAGCGGCCAGAAGAAGAAACTTTTCAATAAAATCTGGAAGTTAATAAGTAGGCGTGCAGTTACCTTCTTGGCAGCTAGATGTCTCGAGTAAATCTGCTGGCGAATTATGTTTTAATTAAATATATATTTTAAACCATAATATGCACAATATAACGCTTAATTTTAAAACATCTGAGTCATTACAAAACAATAAACATATAACATTTCAAGCAAAAACCTAGCTCTGATCGGGTTTGAACCATAGGCATTTGAGCGATAGGCTAACGCTCTACCACTGAGCTAATTGTGTCAACGAATATCGTTCTATATAAAATGACTTACATAGAACTTGTTAGCAAATAATGATTTATACTAAACGATTTCATCACTGGAGTATATTATTTATATATAAAGCATTTCATACAAAGTTTATTTATTTTGTATCAGTACGCTATATTGCATGCAATACTCAAATTAGTGAAATATAAGTCAGGCACAAGATATCCGCTGCCATCTTGTCTTATTACTGAATCGACTCAGCTTTTTAAAATCACGTCTGCACTATAGTATTACAAAATAAACTTTTAATTTCGAACGTGCCTCTTCCTTTAAAACAGTTAAAACTATTCTCGGCTCGATAATCGGAACTGGTGGGTCCCATGATATGGATTATAAAGTTTGCATAATTCGCACGGCCGCCATCTTGAAATGGTATGGCGGACGACCTTGTAGTTTGGTCAGAAGACGCATCCTATACGAAGGTATGTTGTTACCAAATTTGGTAGAGATCGGATGATTTGTTTAGTCGTTATTTGATTTTACGATTTGAACGTTTGAGTGGCCGCCATTCAGTTTTAGTAAAGATGGCGGCGATATATAACATGACACTGAGTTGTCCTTTGCTAGTGCTACCTTTGTACCAAATTTCGTTCAATTCGCATTCACCGTGTTCGAATTGATAGGGGGGACAGACATTCAGAGTACACACACTCACACACACACAGACACACACACACACAAAGGCTCACACACACACATACACACACACAGACTCACACACACACATACACACACACAGAAAGACACACTTTTTTCGCCCTGTGTTGATCTCATAAGTCTACTTTCATTTTTTGCAAAAATCGAAAGTAGGCTAAAAATGTGCCAGTAAGAATCAGTATCAGGAGGTAGACCCTCAAATGTTTATGGTTGTTTTGATTTTAGTAGAGTTGAGATGTTTTTATACATCAGTGAGTTGATTAATCGTTACCACTATTAAAAAATGGCAAATCAGTTATGAAAAACGTAACGTAACGACACGGATGTTCGATTATTAAAATGGTTACGTTGTGTCGGGTTATGGTAATTTATGTCAGTAATAATAATAATAATAATAATAATAATAATAAAAGGTATAAATGAATACATCAGGGTAAAATATTGTAAGCAAGAAGTATTTACGCTAATTGGAATATTTATCTATCCAAGCAGTACGATTATATTAAGGGATGAGAAAAGAGTTTAATATCAGAATATAGTGTGTTAATGGGAATATAATTATGCAAGGAAATGGAAGAGTTTATTAGTGAATTGAATTTGTAACTTGTGAATAAGTTTGTAGAGTAATTGATAGAGTTCTCTTACTAATTAAAGGACGAGATCATAGCATCGGGTCATGGAGCCAGATAATCTGTTCGACGTGTGAAATCTCGTATAGCCTAGGGCGTACAGAGATATTTATTATGTGCCAGAGTGTATTTAGTGATGTACCCTAACTCTGATGATGGATATGGAATGTTCCGGGTTCGAATCCTGTGGTAGGTGTGAGGAGGACAATGGAAACCCCTGCACCATACCTGATCGACCGAGAACTTATTATTGAATGATTCGGCTCTTGTGAAGCGAATCTTATTGACGGCAGCTTGTGACTGACCGTAGCATTTATTAAGATACAGGCTAGCCAACTCGACCTGTGCTTGATGAATCTCGTGCCTTCATATAATGAAATGGACCTATTGAGGCCAGTTATTAATATCCTAAGGTTAGGAATAAATGTTTAAGCTCGTCCAGAACCTAAATTGCATACCATTCAGTTTAAAACATAGGGGATCATGTGGGTCATTGTGACCACACTATTATATTTAAAATCTTGTTACTGCTTGGGGATAAAAGCCAGGAGTCAGAAAGCGAGGGACGGTGCACGTGCTGTGACCGCTCCACTCCGCTCCATTGTATACGAGCCGCTCTAAGGGGGCTGAGTTGTAAAACGAACCGTGAAAGTTAACGTTTAGAAAGGACAGATTTGAGATCCTGCTTGTAATGAAAGGAAGCATTGTTATATTGTGTAATGAATTTATGTGTTTTAAAACTCATCGGTAATCATAGAGCATCCTGATGATTTAAATTTTAGCAATCTTACGAATGGTTGGAAGTTGCATTTTTTACTGAGAATGACACGTATTTATGAAGTTGGGCACTAGATGCCACAGGCTACGCTCGCAAGGGTAGCTTAATAATACCATCCGACACAGCGATAACGAAAGTTTTGAAGTTGAAATCACAACGGCATGCAGTGGAACGATAAAAAGAGGGAAGTGTAGGGTTGGATTTACATAATTGTGGAGTTGCAAGTAGATTTGTTGTGCAACCCATGAATTGGCTAATGCATTATAAAGCTTTTGGTGGGAAGAGAGAAACAAAACACAAACGGTACACAAAATGTAAAAGTAAGATGTGTTGTGAGAACAAGTAATTTTGTGAAATTGAAGAAGTCACACAAGGTGACATAAGAGTAAAAGTACAGTTTTTGTGAAAGTTACATGTGCATCAGCGCACTAGAGTGAATTTTGAAGTCAATCTAATGGTAAAGGATTGGATAATGATATGAATTTAATATGATAAAATATGTGTATAATTAGTGGATTGGGGAGTAATGTTGCTTTGTTTGTGTATTATATTTGTTGGGATTGTGTTCTTATGTGTTTGAAGCCATGATTTAACGCTGAATTAAAGTCTTTAGAATAGAGTTGTGCTTTACCATTGTAGAGTTGATACCTTTTAGTCCCAAATCAAAAACAAGATGTTCAGTAAAGAACATATATCCTACTTTCTCCTAAATGCATGGGTATTGTCATAACTCTTTGTCCTTTTCAAGGAGTATAATTGAATGTTGGATGTAGTAGATTGTTGAAATACAACGTGCTATAGGGATATTAAACATGAATATGAAGTGCCCTTTGCGAGTGCTACCTCTGTAAAAAAAATCATTCAATTCGGTTTCACCATGTTTGAATTGATATGGGGAATGGATTTACACACATACATGGCCGCTATTTGCAAACTATTGGGCTGATGACCTTGTAGTCAGTCATAAGATGCTTTCCACAAAAAGGCATGTTGTTGCAAAATCCGGTAGAGATCAAATTATTAGGATGGTCGAAATTTAATTTAAGCCTTTAACATTTGGGTGGCCGTCATTCCGTTTCCGTCAAGATGGCGGCGATATAAAACATGACACTGAGGTGCCATTTGCTAGTGCTACCTCTGTACCAAATTTTGTTCAATTCGGTTTCACCGTGTTTGAATTGATAGGGGGAATCGATTTGCACACATACTTTGCCACCATCTGCAAACAATTGGGCTGATGATCTAGCAGTTTGGTCAGAATATGCTTCCCACATAAAGATTTGTTGATGCAAAATTTGGTAGAGACTAGATTATTAGGTTGGTCGTAATTACATTTTAGCCTTTAACATTTGGGTGGCCGCGATTACGCTTCCGTCAAGATGGCGGTGATATGAAACATGACATTGAGGTCGCCTTTTCTAGTGCTACCTCTGTACCAAATTTCGTTCCATTCGGTTTCACCGTGTTCGAATTAATAGGGGGAATCCATTTTCACAAAAAGATGGCCGCCATCTACAAAATATTAGGCTAATGACCTATTTGTTTGGTCAAAGGATGCTCCCTCCATAATGGTATGTTGATACAAAATTTGGTAGAGATCGGATGATTAGGTTAAACGTAATTTGATTTAAGCGTTGAATATTTGTGTGGCCGCCATTACGTTTCCGTCAAGACGGCGGCGATATAAAACATGACACTGAGGTGCCCTTTGCTAGTGCTACCTCTGTACCAAATTTCATTCCATTCGGTTTTACCGTGTTCGAATTAATAGCGGGAATCGATTTTCACACAAAGATGGCCGCCATCCGCAAAATATTAGGCTAATGACCTATTAGTTTGGTCAAAGGATGCTCCCTCTATAATGGTATGTTGATGCAAAATTTGGTAGAGATCGGATGATTAGGTTACTCGTAATTTGATTTAAGCTTTGAATATTTGTGTGGCCGCCAATACGTTTCCTTCAAGATGGTGGCGATATAAAACATGACACTGAGGTACCCTTCGCTAGTGCTACCTCTGTACCAAATTTCATTCCATTCGGTTTCACCGTGTTCGAATTATTAGAGGTAATCGATTTTGACACAAAGATGGCCGCCATCCGCAAACTATTAGGCTAATGACCTATTAGATTTGTCAAGGGATGCTCCCTTCATAAAGGTATGTTGTTGCAAAATTTGGTAGAGATCGGATGATCAGGTTAGTCGTAATTTGATTTAAGCTTTGAACATTTGGGTGGCCGCCATTACGTTTCCGTCAAGATGGCGGCGATATAAAACATGACTCTGGGGTGCCCTTTGCTAGTGCTACCTCTGTACCAAATTTCATTCCATTTGGTTTCACCGTGTTCGAATTAATAGGGGTAATCGATTTTGACACAAAGATGGCCGCCATCCGCAAACTATTAGGCTAATGACCTATTAGATTTGTCAAAGGATGCTCCCTCCATAAAGGTATGTTGTTGCAAATTTTGGTCGAGATCGGATGATTAGGTTAGTCGTAATTTGATTTAAGCTTTGAACATTTGGGTGGCCGCCATTACGTTTCCGTCAAGATGGCGGCGATATAAAACATGTTTCTGGGGTGCCCTTTGCTAGTGCTACCTCTGTACCAAATTTCATTCCATTTGGTTTCACCGTGTTCGAATTAATAGGGGTAATCGATTTTGACACAAAGATGGCCGCCATCCGCAAACTATTAGGCTAATGACCTATTAGATTTGTCAAAGGATGCTCTCTCCATAGAGGTATGTTGTTGCAAATTTTGGTCGAGATCGGATGATTAGGTTAGTCGTAATTTGATTTAAGCTTTGAACATTTGGTTGGCCGCCATTACGTTTCCGTCAAGATGGCGGCGATATAAAGCATGGCACTGGGGTGCCCTTTGCTTGTACTACCTCTGTACCAAATTTCGTTCCATTCGGTTTCACCGTGTTCGAATTAATTGGGGCAATCGATTTTCACACAAAGATGACCGCCATCCGCAAACTATTAAGCTGATGACCTATTAGTTTGGTCAAAGGATGCTGCCCCCAAAAAGGTATGTTGTTGCAAAATTTGGTAGAGATCGGATGATTAGGTTAGTCGTAATTTGATTTAAGCTTTGAACATTTGTGTGGCCACCATTACGTTTCCGTCAAGATGGCGGCGATATAAAACATGACACTGAGGTGTCCTTTGCTAGTGCTACCTTTGTACCAAATTTCGTTCAATTTGCGCTCACCGTGTTCGAATTGATAGGGTGGGACAGACATTCAGAGTACACACACTCTCACACACACACACACACACACAGACTCACACACACACATACACACACACAGACTGACACACTTTTTTTCGCCCTGTAGTGATCTCATAAGTCTACTTTCATTTTTTGCAAAAATCGAAAGTAGGCTAATATGCAACTGCTCAGTGGGAGAACGGTACACGCCGTGAACTGAAGCTAGCTGGAGGCAGAAGCATGTTTTCCATGGAAATTACTCACATGGTTACACAGCAGTCTGTTACTTCTTCACGCAAAATTTTATCTCCCGCAGAGATGTTGGTTGGTTCCTGAGTTTAGGGGCTGTGACAACGTGGTCATGTAACCCCGTGTACATTGGTTGTGTGTAGAATCTGTCTGATAAACGGTGTTAATTGTGATGACTGGATTGGTCTGTGATTAAGGTAAGGTCTGCAGACGGTCAATTTTAAGTAGTAGTTATTAATTTTGTGCCATATACTATCGTCAACGACACCTAGCTGTGAACTTGGCTACTAGATGCCACCGCATCCAGCAACTTGCAAAGAACGTTGGAACTTCCCCTCCAAAGGAAAGCAAGCTGAGGGATTATTAGCGCTCTTAGAAAATCCGACGACTTTGGCTGGCTTTGAACCAGCGACCTTGGGCATAGATGTTCAGCATGCTACAAGTTAGCCGCTTCCCACAGTTCCGATACCGAAGTCGCTTCCCACAGACAGATGGAAAAACTGAATGTGATCTCGTGCAGTGGCGTTGTCATAGCAAATTCTGATGACTCATCCCTTATCAATTTAGTAAAAGACCTCTCGGCACGCCGGAAGGCGGGGGTAAATTTCACCGGGCAAACTTGGGGATAGGCGAAAATAGGCAGAATATGCAGGTTTTCGTAGAAGGATCAGACTTCATTGATTGCGATAAAAGTTTTTTATAATTGGAATTTTAACTTTGTTTTTCGTCATTTTATGCATATTTTAAACATTTTATTGTCTTATGGGGACAGTAACCTTCTTGTCATTTGGGGTCCATTTTTAGCCTACTTTTCACATTTTGCAACAAGTAGTTCCGTGAAGAACTATACAGCCTATTTTCATATATCATGCTCATGTTAATTTCCTCTATCAACATACAAAATTTCAGTTGAATTGCTGTAACAGATTCATAGATACTGAGAACCGTCTAAATATTTCAGATGGTCGCCAGGTTGGATTTTTATTTTTGTATTATTATATTAAGATTATTCTGTACGTGTGGTATTCAAACTTCAATCGCATGATTAGAACACAAGAAGTTAAAACGAGATTTTAAAATTACGCACAGCAGCCATCTTGTGATTATGCAAACAATTGAAATAAATTAGATGCCAGTGGATCAACATTTGTGTAAGCATTTAACGTGCAACGTTTCACGGCACTCGGATAGTTAATTCGCGAGAAACGTCCATTTAAATATTTATACTTCGCGTCGCCTCCACGTTGGATTCGTGCTCACCAGGTTACTGAAAGTCCTATAGGTGAACATATGTTCATAGTCTCTATGAACATAAAAATTTCAGTTTGGTTGCTGTAAAAGATTCATAGATATTGAGAACCGTTTAAATATTTCGGAAGCTCGCCATTTAGGATTGTTTTATGTATAGGCCACAGAATTATGTACCATTCAAGGACAATTATTGCCTAGCTTCATTATTCAAACTTTCACTTCGATCGCATGATTACGACACAAGATATAAAAACTTAATTTTAAAATTGCGCACAGCCGCCATCTTGAGGTTATGTAAACAATTGAATTAAATTAGATGGCAATACATTACAATCTGCAAATTCATTTACTGTACCACATTTCACTGCGCTCAGAGAGTTAACTCACGAGAAAAGTCTAATAAAATATTTCAAATTCGCTTGGTTGCCATGTTCGTTTTGTACTTTACAGGTTTATGAATTATACATAGGTAAACTTATATCAGTGCCCTTTATCGGCGTACAAAATTGCAGGGTGATATCTGTGATAGTTTCGGAGATATAGAATGCTAGTAAAATATTTCGCACAGCCGCCATTTTGAGGTTATGTAAACAATTGAACTAAATTAGACTCCAGTACATTGCAATGTGTATAAACATTTGCTGTACCAAGTTTCGTTACGTTTGGATAGTTAAATCACGAGAAAAGTCTATTTAAAAGTCTCAAATTCGCTTGGCCGCCATGTTGGTTTCGTATTCAACAGGTTTTGGAAAGTCTCATAGGCGAACTTCTAGTAGTGCCCTTTATCACCGTACACAATTTCAGGGCGATATCTGTAATAGTTTCGGAGATATTGAATGCTAGTGAAATATTTCGCACAGCCGCCATGTTGGATTGGTGAGACGTAACAAAATTTGAAGGGCACGGTCGAGGTCGCCGGGAATAGTGCTATGAACTTACCGAGTTTCACTGAAATCGCTCCAGCTATTTAGATTGTATTAGGGGGACACACACACACACGCACGCACACACACACGGACAAAAGGTGATCTCATAAGCCTATTTTTTCAAAATTGAAAATAGGCTAAAAATGAGGAAAAGTAGACTTATGAGATCGGGCAAATGTGTGCCTGTCTGTCTGGCTGGCTGGCTGCGTGTGTCCCCCCCCCCCCTCCTATCAACTCCTAAACGGCTGCAGCAATCGAAACAAAATTTGGTAGGAGTAAAGATCTATACCTGAATATCTCATGTCCATATTTGAAAATGACGTCAGTGCTACCAACTGCTGAAAAATCGCAATTGAAATTTGAGCTCCATTTTGGATATCTTGGAAGGTATGAATGGGAGCTATTTCAAAATTGGCCCCCGTATAGATAATAATATTGCAGTTAAATTTCCAGGAGGCCAAACATAGCAGTCATGCCAAAATGATTATTAGCCTGCTGATTGGTCCAAATTTTAAATGCATATACCTTCTACACTATCAATTGGATTTCAACCAAATTTCGTATGTGCTATGTGTACATAAACAGATATTACTGAGCATAATCTTAGGAGCCACCAGAGCTGCCAACTGTTAATAAGTGCTCTCAATTTTTTAAATCCAAATACCCATATATGAGAAAGTATGCAAGCCGACAGCTTTAAACTATGCACACGTATAGTACCTGACATTCTATGTTAATTTGGAGTAACTTATATACGTCAATGCTACCAACATGATTCTAAGCCTACTGAGAAGTCCAACTTTAAATACATGTAGCTTCTATACTATAATTTGGATTTCAACCAAATTTTGTGTGTGCTATGTGTACCATAACAGATAGGACTGTGCCGATTCTTGAGTGTAACCAGGGCTGCCAACTGTTAATAAATACTGCCTCAATTTTTGTTACCCTAATATCAATATATCAGAAAGTATGCAAGCCAATAGCTCTAAACTTTGCACACGTATAGTACCTGGCATTCTAGATTAATTTGGAGTAACTAATATAGGCCTACGCCAGTGCTGCCAACATGATTCTAAGCCTGCTGATAGGTCCAATTTTAAAATGCATGTGACTTCTATACTGTACCCGATACCTAGTTGAGGCTATCGGCTACGCCAGCAGACATTAAGCCGTAGTTGAGATTATAGGAAGAGTTATGAAAAGATAGCGCTCAGATCGAGTCAAGAGGAATGTCAGGATGAGGAGAAGGTCTAGGATTAAGAAGGCACTGACCGCAGTCAAGCAGATGGAATTATGGATGGAATTATGAAGCTTTATTAAGATCTATATGGAACATGGTATTTAAACATCTCAGAAGAGAAGATATAACAAGCATTATATGTGGTAAAAATATGAAGGAAGTCAGATAACCCTTAAGTTATTTTATAACTTAATAGCCGAGATGATGGGGGTTCGAGATTATATTTGTGACGCAAGACCACAGAGGTGGGGAGAAAGTCACGTGACTGCGCCAGGGAGGCTCAGGTCAATGCAGTCTAGAGACAGTCAGTTGAGCTCAGTGAGCCACGCAGTCGAGCTCTGTAAGCAGAGGAGTCAAGTACAGTTAGCACGGCAGTCGAATTCAGAGAACGAGCTGAGTGGGACATGCGCCGAGCGTATGGTTAAGGTCGCGCGGTGAGCAGCATTTGTCACGGAAAGTGAAAACGACAGTTTTAACTTCACCAAGCAGCGAACGAAAAGTAGGTCATTGAGCCGGGCGGACACCCGCAGTAGGCAGCGTGAAGACCGGTTACAGAACCAGCTGTCCAGGCCAGGCAAGCATGAGAAGGCCGGGGTTTAGAACTGCACAGTAAAACGAGTTGGAGAACTTATTTCAAGCTGCAATTTGGTAACACAGAACAGCATAGCAGAGCGACATGGCGAGGCTAGCTTTATGTGGAGATGATTCTATAGCATTGCAGTAGGGGCGAGCGGGTTATTTCCAATCTTATACGCAAGCATTATGACAGAAGCTGAACTTCATTACAACATTGAGTTGGAACGTTTATTCAGCATTTGAATTATACAAGCAGATAGTTACGAGATACTGCAACTGTGAACTTCAACTGAACATAGTTTTTCAATGACATTACGACTATGCATTTCATAACGCATTCCAAGTAACATTAACGATTATAAGCAAATGAAATGTTTCAAGCAAATGCACTCATGAACATTAGCTCGTGCATTAATGCAACTCTTTCTTATGAAGTGTTATAAATTACCGAGTACGAACACAGCTACAGGGTGTTTCATAAACTTAGACACTCTCACATAAAATTTTATTTTATGAAAGTGAGACTTATCAGTTATTGGAGATTGAACTTTCAACACTCAAACCGAACATTGTATGGAACAGTGGAGTAACGTAGAACAGGAATAGGGGGTCCGCTGTTTCTATGAACTTTTTCGTGAAGATTTGGACGGTATCCGCTATGGATAACCAGAAGTTCATCATGTCGGAGTAAACGCAGACAGAGACGCGATGGCACCACAGAGGGATGGATTCGATTCCTGACGAGGAGGAGGTCCACCAGCTGATTCACTTGGGATTTTGAAGGCAATCGTCATTGCATGGATGGAATGATATTCACGCCGATCTTTCGAGAAATTCATTACATAAGGAAAATCGACGATCTTTGAAATTTAATAACAGCTGATTATGAGAAGGTACTGTAAGAGTTATAACTTCCTGATATTATTATTTTCATGAATACTGGGCACACATGTATATTTTTCTAATAGGAGTGATACGATTATTTAGACATGGCTTTGACTTTATATGCTTCAAATTTTGCTAGAATATGGCGTGACCATATGATATGGCAGGCATCATTATACGAAATTCTCACCATTGGTTGACTTTATTAAGCAGATGTTAGGTCTTTTAGACATTTTTCCAGCAAGGATATTTTTCATGAATAGTTTTTTTGTGTGACGAGTATTTCGAACTCGTGATCTGCAATTGATTATCTAAAATTACTTCGTCAGTTCATTGCATACTAGCGAGTGTGTATTATTCATCAGTAGGGATTTTTTCCATTGGATTGTTTGGAGATATTAAGATGTTATTCACTTTAGTGAATGAATATCGCTTTTATATGACAACTAGAGACTTGTTGATTCCTATCTGGTACATTCACTCATTTAGTCTTTGAGATGGGGTCTTTCGTATTTATACGATTGTATGGTGGTTACTCATCTTACCCATCGTTCAGGGCACTATCATGTTAGTCGACGGGGCGAGGTCTTTCGTATTTATACGATTGTACGGTGGTTACTCATCTTACTTGCCATTGAGGGACTCATTTTTATCATCCGAGTGTACTTGAGATTGTAAGAGGATCAAACAAGGAACTACTAGTCACATATCAGTCGAAATTTTGTTAAATAAAGTAAAGATAAATGTTAGCAGGGTTACATTTGTAATTCTTGTTTGCCAATCCAATATTTTGTTGCTTTACTCTTTTGAGAGTACTTTCAGTTTAACAGCTGGTACAGCTGGTGCTTTTGATGATTTTATAATTGTGTTTGATACCTTTGAGAAGGATTTAAAGTAACTGGATCTTGTAAGATGAATCATTAATGGTCAGATTTATTTTAAGGCAGATCAGTATTGCAGATTTTGATATGAGAGATTATAGCACATTGGTGTTTTTCTGTGATGTGAATTATGAGAATTGTAAGAGAATTTATGCTATTTGAAAGCAGATCTTGAATTACTAAGGTAATATTTTTTCCAATTATTTAAGAAGTTGTCTAGATATGATCAGAGTAATTACAGTTATTGGAGATTGTGTGCGTTGATAATTTGAAGCCAGTTATATATTTTTTGTAGATCATACAACATGGTTAAGTGAAGTTTGTGATAGGCATTTTGTGGAAGTTGCCAAGTGATAGTTGCAATGTTGCTAATGTATTTTGAGGCAGACATGAGGTTGTCGAACCCAGTCTAGCGTAATTGTTGAGATTCATGCTGTATGCGCTGAATATTTATGGAGTTTTGTGGAATAATTGTGGTATTCAAATGTGATATTTGAAGAAGTGCGGATATATAATGTAGTTGTGGATAGTCAGATCCAACGTGATGTCGTGAAGGCAATAATAAATTTTGGCATGATAATTAAATACGAAATATAACTTGGAAGTGATAAAACTGTAAGACAGCGTTCTATAACCCATATTAAACAATTTGTTAGGAAATTAAACAAATAAATAAAGTTGATAATACAAGATTTTCTGAGAATAATAATTAATGAAATAATAATCTGAAATTTAAGCATATTAATGATCTGACCTAATGAAATAAAAATCAGAATGACTAGATGAAATAATAAAAATCTAAATAACCAGAAGAATAAAATTTAAATAAATTGATAAATTAAATTTTGGAATAAATCAATGAATAAAAAAATGGATGAATTAAAGATTGGATAAATAAACTGATTTAAATAAATTAATAGATGATTGGATAGATGATGAATAACTGAATTAGAAGGTGATAATTAATTAAAGAAGCTGATGATTAATAAACTCAAATGGAATTAAATAAATTTAATTGAGAGATGAATTAAAGAAATTGCAACTTGAGTTGAGGAATTAAACAATTTGTATTGATGATTTAAGATAATTTAATCTGAAGAAGATGATAAAATAAGTGTGTGTGAATAATTAGAAAGTATAATGAATGGTGATAATAATTTTCATTTAAATGATTTAATGGTGATGAATTAATGATTCTGACAGGAATATGTTGAATTTTGAGATGAGAATTAATGTGAGAAATATTTAACTTTGATGATGATGATGATGATGATGACCAATGAGCAGTGAATTTTCAGTAATTCACAAACAAGCAATTTGTAATGACAATGTAAATAGTGTAAATTAATTATTCGATGTTTAGGAGCATTTTACTAACGTGTTCAACATTTAAATTTTGCCATGCAAGCCATAAATTACGTGAAGTTTAAAATATGTGATTATAATGTGTATGTTTAGACAGTTTAATATCTTTTTCAAATCCACATTTATGATGTTAAATTAAAGAGAAATTAGGTCTCAGGTATCACGAATGTCAGTGACGAAAGACATAGTGCTTCGGTGATCCTGAGAACCCAAGAGAACTTTAGAGATTTTTCCTGTTGTATGTGGATGAAATATTTTTGATTAGAAAAGAGATGGTTCGATTTTTGGAAAATGACAATTTAACGTTGGCATTCGACCATACTCTCAGGTAGGATGATTATTTAAAATGTCTGTCTGACTATCAAAGTGAAATAAATTTGTTTTTATCTTAGTTGTGATCTGACGATGGTGTGATTTTCCTTTTTCTTTCCTTGTCTTGATTAAGGCTTAACCGGAAAGGATGTGGTTTGCTAGGAATTCAGTTGATGGCGCCCATTTATATTTGCATTTTTTTATTAAACTTAAGCCCGTAACGACCCTAGAGATACTTTGTCTCGTGTTACCCACTGCTTTTTCGAGATCTCAGCTGAATTTCCGACACATTCCTTATTTGACTAGAGGTTCATTTAACTCCACTCTGTCCTGGAACTCCAGGAATGCGATGTAATAGCAGACGGGTCATCGCATCCCCAGGACGAACGGGCACAGAGAGAGAGGGAGAATTGGCTTTACCCACCTGTGGGGCTTCGATTTTGTTTATTCTTTGGAATCACATCAGATTTAGATTACTGAGAGATTGATCTCAAGTTCCTTTAATTGTGTTACAAAATTTATTAAACTTAGTCAGACAATATACTTGTGTGCCCATTCCAGTGTTCATGTTAATCGTATTAGTATTATATCATGTTAGTTATAAGTCATTTTTCCTATTCCCAAGTGAATGCAGGAATTGAGACATTGTGATGTGTTGTTGTCTAACGTCTCTGAATAAAACGTCTATTGAAAATATAATTATGTTCCCGGAAGATTTAGCTAAGGTGTTAGGAGAGTTACAGAGTGGTATGTCTGGTATTGCAGAAACTATTTCTAAAATGGAAATGGAAGTTAAAGAACAGATAAATAGTTCAGAAGCTAAGTTAGAAGCTAGATGTAAAGAAAATGTGCAAGCATTACAAACTAGTAATGAGGATAATTTAAAGTCATTAGAGACTAGATTACAGACTAGTAATGAAGAAAATTTAAAATTATTACAGTCAAATAGTAAAGATGAATTAATGTTATTGGAGACCAGATTACAGTCAAATAGTGAAGCTAACTTAAAGGATAGTTTTAAATCATTGGAAGAGAAAGTACAAGCTCGTAGTGAAGAAACTAACACAGAGTTAGAAAACAAGTTAACTAGGTTAGAGAATAGATTATCTTTAAAGAATAATGAAATGCTTAAAACTTTACAATTAGATATAATTGCAGTAAATATGAAAGGAGAGGGAAATGGTCAAATATTAAGAAAGAATATTATTGAATTAGAAAATAGAGGAGAAGAAAACATTCTTCCTTTAAGAACAGACGTTATGTCTATACAGAAAGACATTAAATCGGATGTATCGAAGTTGAGATTCGACATTGATGGTTTAGTGGCAGATGTAGGCAAAATTCAAGAGTGGTCTACCGAGGTATCTTTCGAAACTAAAATCAAAGGTCTAGAGATGAATCTAGGTAATGAGATTAAAGATTTAAAGTCAGTAATTGGGACCATTAAAGAAGAAGTCTTAGGAGAGGTTAATTCTAATTTAAAATCATTAGAGAATCAATTGCACAAAGATATTAGGAAAATGGATGATGATATAGAGCAAAAGGTTAATGAAAACTTAGCTTTATTCAAAAATAGAGACGGTGCAATCGTGGAAGAACGGTATAGTGAGGTCGATGCCGAAGCAAAAGAAAAACGTGCAGGATTAGATGAGAAATTAATCGCAGGTATGGCGAACTTAGAAGCGAGATTTACGGAGAAAAAGGAAGCGATGAAGATAGATTCAACTCTATTTAGGACAGATGTTGATCTGTTAAAGGAACAAGTCGCGTCAGTAAAGAATACATGCGAAGACAAGATAGACAAGTTGAAAAACGATTTAGACGAGAGTAACAAAACGCAGAATGTTACGTCGTTGGATGAGTTGAAGACTCAGGTCAAGACCGCAGAAAAATTGGCAGAAGATAGGATAACTAAACTAGAATCTATGATTAACAGTTTCTCAAGTCAAAATATTACATCAGGGGAAATATCGATAAATCAGACACCGATAGACCGCAGTATGAGTAATCAAGAAGTTAGCATGGGAGAAGACCGTCAAACGCAACCGAATGTGACATTCGAAAGGGCAAATTCAACCCCTCAGGATAATCCGAATAGGAGTACGTTGGGTACAAGTGAACGATACTCAGGTCCAGTTACCGTTGTCAGAAATCTGGATGACAAGCCGAGGAAGTTTTCTGGAAACACAGGGGTGACACCAGTCGAATTTCTGCGAGATATTCGAGACTACATGGTGGAACATAGAGTAGCCAAGGAGAGAGGACTAAGGATAGTCGAACGCGCCTTAGACGGGTCTGCGTTAACTTGGTTTAGAGCATTCAGAAGCAATTTTGCGAATATGGAGCAATTTGTAATAGCATTCTTAAGGAGATTTTGGAGTGCAGAGGATCAGCTGAACGTAAGAGCAGAAATGCACTCGAAGCGTTATTCTACGTCACATCCGACGCATTATGCCAATTATTTTACGTCACAGTTGGCTAAATTACAGTTTATGATTCCTCCATTGCCAGAAGAAGAGCTTTTGCAAGCTATAGCGAGACAGTTACCTATTGAGGTACAGCGATCACTCATAGCGTCGGGAGCAAACACACTTGAGCACTATGACGACATTTTACGGCGATTAGACTATACAAGCGCTCAAGTTACACCTAGAAATGCAAGAAACGACAATCGGAATACGCAAGAGGTGAATGCGGTAGTCGTTGATAACACAGCTCAGACGGACAGAAGAGATTCCTGGGAAAACAGAAGGAACGAAGGAAATCGAGGAAACATCCGTAACGTTCGTGGAAATGATCGATATAGAGGACCATATGAGAGGCCATACGATCAGGACGCAAGAGACAGCCGATACAGAAATTATAATCAGAATTCCAGATACCAAGATCGGAATAGATACAACAATAGATATCGTGGTAGAAACAACTGGAGCCAAGGTCAACAGTATAATCGGAACGACAGGCAGGATGGCCGAAGAAATGAGCCAAATGAAAGACGAGATAATCGTGAATATGAGAGGTCGAGGAAAGAATGCAGACAGCCTAGTACACCACCCGAGGAGACAGGCAGAGATGTCAATCGAGCAAGCACGAGTAGTGAAGGAAGAAATAGACGTCAAAGTAATACAGAATCAAGATGCTAATCATTGGAAATCAATCATCATTGTTGAGAGTCAGAAAGTACCATCATGCTGAATAAGTGGATTGTAGAGCTATCGTGTACATGTGTTATATATAGAATGCCTGAGAGTGTATTTTTTTCTCAATCCTGATAAAAAAAAAGGAGATGTACGGGAGAGATGTACCCGATACCTAGTTGAGGCTATCGGCTACGCCAGCAGACATTAAGCCGTAGTTGAGATTATAGGAAGAGTTATGAAAAGATAGCGCTCAGATCGAGTCAAGAGGAATGTCAGGATGAGGAGAAGGTCTAGGATTAAGAAGGCACTGACCGCAGTCAAGCAGATGGAATTATGGATGGAATTATGAAGCTTTATTAAGATCTATATGGAACATGGTATTTAAACATCTCAGAAGAGAAGATATAACAAGCATTATATGTGGTAAAAATATGAAGGAAGTCAGATAACCCTTAAGTTATTTTATAACTTAATAGCCGAGATGATGGGGGTTCGAGATTATATTTGTGACGCAAGACCACAGAGGTGGGGAGAACGTCACGTGACTGCGCCAGGGAGGCTCAGGTCAATGCAGTCTAGAGACAGTCAGTTGAGCTCAGTGAGCCACGCAGTCGAGCTCTGTAAGCAGAGGAGTCAAGTACAGTTAGCACGGCAGTCGAATTCAGAGAACGAGCTGAGTGGGACATGCGCCGAGCGTATGGTTAAGGTCGCGCGGTGAGCAGCATTTGTCACGGAAAGTGAAAACGACAGTTTTAACTTCACCAAGCAGCGAACGAAAAGTAGGTCATTGAGCCGGGCGGACACCCGCAGTAGGCAGCGTGAAGACCGGTTACAGAACCGGCTGTCCAGGCCAGGCAAGCATGAGAAGGCCGGGGTTTAGAACAGCACAGTAAAACGAGTTGGAGAACTTATTTCAAGCTGCAATTTGGTAACACAGAACAGCATAGCAGAGCGACATGGCGAGGCTAGCTTTATGTGGAGATGATTCTATAGCATTGCAGTAGGGGCGAGCGGGTTATTTCCAATCTTATACGCAAGCATTATGACAGAAGCTGAACTTCATTACAACATTGAGTTGGAACGTTTATTCAGCATTTGAATTATACAAGCAGATAGTTACGAGATACTGCAACTGTGAACTTCAACTGAACATAGTTTTTCAATGACATTACGACTATGCATTTCATAACGCATTCCAAGTAACATTAACGATTATAAGCAAATGAAATGTTTCAAGCAAATGCTCGTGCTCGTGCATTAATGCAACTCTTTCTTATGAAGTGTTATAAATTACCGAGTACGAACACAGCTACAGGGTGTTTCATAAACTTAGACACTCTCATATAAAATTTTATTTTATGAAAGTGAGACTTAGCAGTTATTGGAGATTGAACTTTCAACACTCAAACCGAACATTGTATGGAACAGTGGCGTAACGTAGAAGAGGAATAGGGGGTCCGCTGTTTCTATGAACTTTTTCGTGAAGATTTGGACAGTATCCGCTATGGATAACCAGAAGTTCATCATGTCGGAGTAAACGCAGACAGAGACGCGATGGCACCACAGAGCGATGGATTCGATTCCTGACGTGGAGGAGGTCCACCAGCTGATTCACTTGGGAATTTGAAGGCAATCGTCATTGCATGGATGGAATGATATTCACGCCGATCTTTCGAGAAATTCATTACATAAGGAAAATCGACGATCTTTGAAATTTAATAACAGCTGATTATGAGAAGGTACTGTAAGAGTTATAACTTCCTGATATGATTATTTTCATGAATACCGGGCACACATGTATATTTTTCTAATAGGAGTGATACGATTATTTAGACATGGCTTTGACTTTATATGCTTCAAATTTTGCTAGAATATGGCGTGACCATATGATATGGCAGGCATCATTATACGAAATTCTCACCATTGGTTGGCTTTATTAAGCAGATGTTAGGTCTTTTAGACATTTTTCCAGCAAGGATATTTTTCATGAATAGTTTTTTTTTGTGTGACGAGTATTTCGAACTCGTGATCTGCAATTGATTATCTAAAATTACTTCGTCAGTTCATTGCATACTAGCGAGTGTGTATTATTCATCAGTAGGGATTTTTTTCCATTGGATTGTTTGGAGATATTAAGATGTTATTCACTTTAGTGAATGAATATCGCTTTTATATGACAACTAGAGACTTGTTGATTCCTATCTGGTACATTCACTCATTTAGTCTTCGAGATGGGGTCTTTCGTATTTATACGATTGTATGGTAGTTACTCATCTAACCCATCGTTCAGGGCACTATCATGTTAGTCGACGGGGCGAGGTCTTTCGTATTTATACGATTGTACGGTGGTTACACATCTTACTTGCCATTGAGGGACTCATTTTTATCATCCGAGTGTACTTGAGATTGTAAGAGGATCAAACAAGGAATTACTAGTCACATATCAGTCGAAATTTTGTTAAATAAAGTAAAGATAAATGTTAGCAGGGTTACATTTGTAATTCTTGTTTGCCAATCCAATATTTTGTTGCTTTACTCTTTTGAGAGTACTTTCAGTTTAACAGCTGGTACAGCTGATGCTTTTGATGATTTTATAATTGTGTTTGATACCTTTGAGAAGGATTTAAAGTAATTGAATCTTGTAAGATGAATCATTAATGGTCAGATTTATTTTAAGGCAGATCAGTATTGCAGATTTTGATATGAGAGATTATAGCACATTGGTGTTTTTCTGTCATGTGAATTATGAGAATTGTAAGAGAATTTATGCTATTTGAAAGCAGATCTTGAATTACTAAGGTAATATTTTTTCCAATTGTTTAAGAAGTTGTCTAGATGTGATCAGAGTAATTACAGTTATTGGAGATTGTGTGCGTTGATAATTTGAAGCCAGTTATATATTTTTTGTAGATCATGCAACATGGTTAAGTGAAGTTTGTGATAGGCATTTTGTGGAAGTTGCCAAGTGATAGTTGCAATGTTGCTAATGTATTTTGAGGCAGACATGAGGTTGTCGAACCCAGTCTAGCGTAATTGTTGAGATTCATGCTGTATGCGCTGAATATTTATGGAGTTTTGTGGAATAATTGTGGTATTCAAATGTGATATTTGAAGAAGTGCGGATATATAATGTAGTTGTGGATAGTCAGATCCAACGTGATGTCGTGAAGGCAATAATACATTTTGGCATGATAATTAAATACGAAATATAACTTGGAAGTGATAAAACTGTAAGACAGCGTTCTATAACCCATATTAAACAATTTGTTAGGAAATTAAACAAATAAATAAAGTTTATAATACAAGATTTTCTGAGAATAATAATTAATGAAATAATAATCTGAAATTTAAGCATATTAATGATCTTACCAAATGAAATAAAAATCAGAATGACTAGTTGAAATAATAAAAATCTAAATAACCAGAAGTATAAAATTTAAATAAATTGATAAATTAAATTTTGGAATAAATCAATGAATTAAATAAATGGATGAATTAAAGATTGGATATATAAACTGATTTAAATAAATTAATAGATGATTGGATAGATGATGAATAACTGAATTAGAAGGTGATAATTTATTAAAGAAGCTGATGATTAATAAACTCAAATGGAATTAAATAAATTTAATTGAGAGATGAATTAAAGAAATTGCAACTTGAGTTGAGGAATTAAACAATTTGTATTGATGATTTAAGATGATTTAATCTGAAGAAGATGATAAAATAAGAGAGTGTGAATAATTAGAAAGTATAATGAAGTGGTGATAATAATTTTCATTTAAATGATTTAATGGTGATGAATTAATGATTCTGACAGGAATATGTTGAATTTTGAGATGAGAATTAATGTGAGAAATATTTAACTTTGATGATGATGATGATGATGATGACCAATGAGCAGTGAATTTTCTGTAATTCACAAACAAGCAATTTGTAATGACAATGTAAATAGTGTAAATTAATTATTCGATGTTTAGGAGTATTTTACTAACGTGTTCAACATTTAAATTATGCCATGCATGCCATAAATTACGTGATGTTTAAAATATGTGATTATAATGTTTATGTTTAGACAGATTAATATCTTTTTCAAATCCACATTTATGATGTTAAATTAAAGAGAAATTAGGTCTCAGGTATCATGAATGTCAGTGATCCTGAGAACCCAAGAGAACTTTAGAGATTTTTCCTGTTGTATGTGGATGAAATATTTTTGATTAGAAAAGAGATGGTTCGATTTTTGGACAATGACAATTTAACGTTGGCATTCGACCATACTCTCAGGTAGGATGATTATTTAAAATGTCTGTCTGACTATCAAAGTGAAATAAATTTGTTTTTATCTTAGTTGTGATCTGATGATGGTGTGATTTTCCTTTCTCTTTCCTTGTCTTGATTAAGGCTTAACCGGAATGGATGTGGTTTGCTAGGAATTCAGTTGATGGCGCCCATTTATATTTGCATTTTTTTATTAAACTTAAGCCCGTAACGACCCTAGAGATACTTTGTCTCGTGTTACCCACTGCTTTTTCGAGATCTCAGCTGAATTTCCGACACATTCCTTATTTGACTAGAGGTTCATTTAACTCCGCTCTGTCCTGGAACTCCAGGAATGCGATGTAATAGCAGATGGGTCATCGCATCCCCAGGACGAACGGGTACAATACTAACTAATGGATTTCATTCCAAATTGACACAACAATAGATCATATTATTTCAGATTATTTCTGACCAATACATGTATGTCATTGTTGCCAACATGATTTTACGCGCGCTGTTAGATCCAATGTTTAACTGCATGTGACGTCCATGCTATCCATTGGACTTCAAGCACATTTTGTATTCTGTACCTTAAGAGATGGAACTAAGAATATATTCAGTCGCCAGGGCTGCCAACTGTAGTTCTCTATTAGGCTACGTTATGCCAGGTATACAGTATTTCGAACTAATTAGAAATTTCAATATTACCAACTTAATTTCGTCATTATTCTAGATATATCCATAATATAGATTAATCATTGGCATGCATCTCAAATTTTAAGAAAAGTAGGCTCTTTAGTTCGTCACGGAACTTCTTGTTATACTTGTCTTCACATTGTCCTGATGCAAGGTTTCGACACTGATGTGTAACCAACGGTCTGTTACGTCTTCACGCAAAACTTTATCTCCCGCAGTGATTTCGTTGGTTCCCCAGTTTAGGGGCTGCGACAACGCGGTCATGTAACCCCGTGTACTTTGGGTGAGTGTAGAATCTGTCTGATAGACGGTGTGAATTGTGATGGCTGTATTAGTCTGTAATTCAGGTAAGGACTGCAGACGGTCAATTTCAAGCAGTAGTTCCTAATGTTGCTACCAGATACTACCGTCAACGACACCTAGCTGTGAGCTTGGCTACTAGAAGCCACCGCAACCAGCAACTCGCAACGAACGTTGGATCTTCCCCTCCAAAGGAAAGCATGCTGAGAGATTTTTAGCGCTCTTAGAAAATCCGACGACTTTGGCCGGCTTTGAACCCGCGACCTTGGGCATAGAAGTTCAGCATGCTACCAGTTACGTCACTGAAGCCGCTTCACACTTAGTCAGATGGAAATCTGAATCTGATCTCGTGCAAGTGCGTTGTCATGGCAACGTCTGATGGTTCATCCCTAATCAATTTAGTAGTGTTGCCATGGCAACCTCTGATAGCTCTTGGAATTTTTTTTATAATTCCGAAATCATTTTTCTCATCGCTTGGCGTAATGGTGGGTCATATCAAAAATTCTTTCATACAAAAGTTTTAGGTAATTATTAGGGGAATATTGTCCATTTTGTACGGTTTTGATATTGTGCCTATTAAGATAGACATGATTTATGTTTCCCGAAAAACCCACTTTTTTCCCACCCCTTTGGTCAATGGTTGGTGCTATAAAAAAAACTCTTCAAACATACATTTTTGGGCATTATCCGACACATAGTATGAACTTTGAATGGATTCGATACTTCACATATTAAGAGAGTTATATCAATAGTTCACATTTTCGAAAAAAAGCCCCCCATTTTCACCCCCTTCGACCGATTTTGCCCAGTAACGAACTCGACCGAGATTTTATAGGTATACATATTCGATAAAAAATTCAAAGTGATTGGTGCAAAATTACGGCAGTTATCGTGTCCGCAAGAAACTGATATACATAAACAGGGTGCTTCAAAAAAATGTATACACACTTTGAACTTCCATAGAAAATGTATTTACCGTTTTACAAAGTTAAATTTCAGGAAATTAGAAAGCTGAAAGTCCAATGTAAATGAAACATAAATAACAAATGTTAATACTGTTCAAATTGGCGACCTGCAGCATCAATACAATTCTGAGTACGAGTCACCACTGATTCTGTACATCGTATCAAAACCTCCAATGAGATTTCTCTACCCACGGCTTGAATCTCATTCCAAAGAATGTCTAGGTTACGTGGTTTACGTTTGTACACCTCATCTTTTACTGTGCCCCATAAAAAGAAATCCAGTGGTGTAAGGTCAGGAGAGCGTGCTGGAAACTCGATTGGCCCCCTGCGTCCTATCCACTGGCCCGGAAAATTTTGATCCAGGTAAGCTCGTACGTCCCTGTGATAGTGCGGCGGGGCACCATCTTGTTGAAAATAAAAATTATCATTACCGTATAATGCACGAATGGCAGGAAATATGGAATCAGCAAGCATTGTTAGGTAGGTTATACCAGTTACAGTGCCTTCAAATCGAAAAGGTCCAATGAGTCCCCTTGAAGACAAACCGCTCCACACATTTACACCAGGCAAATTTACAGCTTTTTCAATTGTAATGTGAGGATTTTCTTCACCCCAGTAAACACAATTGTGCCTATTGACAGTTCCATTAAGTTTGAATTGGGCTTCATCCGACCAAATGATGCTACCCATAAATCCCGGTTCACGTACCACCATCTCCTGAACCCATTCACAAAATTGCAACCTTCGATCTGGATCGTCGTCACTTAGCTGTTGCACCAGCCTTGGAATGTAAACACGATACTTGCCTCTCTTCAGAATGCGTAGCACGCTGCTAGCACTTACATCATTTTCACGTGCCCCTTGCCTTGAAGATTTGTTAGGAGAGCGTTGAAACAGTTCCAAGACTGCCGTTGATGACTCATCACATGTAGCTGTTCGAGGTCGACCTGAATGACCTTTATGCACATCACACACTGTTCCATGAACTTCGAATTTGTCTCGTATGCGTGTAATTGTCAATCTTGAAGGTGGTTCTGTATCATACTCCCTTCTCCACTGTCTTTGAACTTCATTTACATTCTCAAACTTCCAGTACCAATTAATAACCTGCTTACGTTCTTCAAAACTCAAACGTACGTCCGCCATTTTGATATTACAAATTCCAACTGACAATATTACATATAGGAACGATTATGCTGCCACCTGGCGAAGAAATATAGCATTAGCCTTGTAGAGCGGGAAAACTACGATAGTTTAAAGTGTGTATACATTTTTTGAAGCACCCTGTATATACATATACATACATAAATTATATATAAACTTTTGAACTGACGGTGGTTTTGGGGTCTGGGGAAAAAACGCGAATGTGAAACGCGAAGATATGTCGAAATTTTCCGGAAGTCGAAACATGGTACTGCACTCGAAATCATGTCTAGTGGAGAGGAGAAGACAGGATGAGGTATGAACCAAGGACCACGTCAGAAAAATGGCATATTTTAAATTTGGAATTTTCGACTAAATTAGCAGTCCAGATGGAAGAGAACGTTAATACATGCATTTGGAATAATTTTCGTCTGAAGAAATATTTTTATTTCATGTATAATGGAGATTTTAAGATTTGGTAAATTTTTAACCATGAGTAAATGATAGAGATACTGTTCTGGAAAGTCGACACTTTTAACGAGGTGCGCGGTGAGAAACCTGTTTTTGATTCGAGGGGAGAGCGAAGGTGGATTTGAGTTCAGACACACGTCAGTATCAAGAGTGGGAGAAGCTAACGCGTGTCAGAAGCGCGCCACTTTGAGGCGAGAACTAATTGGAAAATAATTTGAATACTAAGGAAGGAACAAATATTAAAATCTTTATTTTAATATTTTATAAGAGTGTTGCACATTGAATTCACCAGCAGAGAAAAAGAAATTTAATTGTCAAAACAGATTTTAAATTGAAAGACTGAGAGAGAAGTAATGAATGAATTTGTTAATATTCATAGCGGTTGGAGGCTAGTTGATCAGATTTACGAGGGAAATCTAAACGAGGAGGCTAGGAGTCGCTAGCAAACGAGGCTCTTTTCTACATGGACCGTCGAGATGACAAGACGTAAATTGTATTTACTCTTCAGGAGTATTAGACAAAGGTTTTGTGAACTGGAGACTTCAAGATGAAACAAGCAGTAATGAAAACGAACATTTAATATTACTTGTCAACAGTATTGAGAAAAGTTATTCAACATATCCAAAAAGAAGATATAGACGACGAGAGAAAACGCTGCAAGTTTCAAACTGAACATCTAACACGTAACTACGCAGAACGAAAGTCTGAAGAAGGGAGACTTAAACCATTGGAAATTCAACAATCTAGACAAGAATGATTAAGAATTTAGGTCGAAGGGGAAGAACTACGACTACAAACAGTTGCGCGGTGAGAATGATGTTTTAAATTCACCATGATGGGAAGATAGAACTATACTGAACCGGTGGGATTCAGAAATGACCAGGATGACATAGCAGTATGCATAGCGAACTGCAGACCACCGCAGTTTTTGCAAACATAACGTTGCAAGCTACTACAAGGGAATTTCACGACATGGAGTTGATTTTTTATGATAGAAAGAAGCATGCAAACTACCGACTTCAAAGAACATCTAGATCTGAGAAGAAGAAGACGAGCGGATGCGTGATGGAGACGACAAGGAAGCCAGGACTGATGGACGCGAGGCCAGCAGAGCAGAGGCGAGGACGTGTCATCATCTTGCACGAGAGAAGTGGGTCACAAGCGGGAAGCCAGCTGATAACCTGTTCTGGAGACAGCACACCAGGTCGTTCAACTTTAATGCAGTACACTCAAGGCCGAGGTGACATAACACAGCCAGACTGGAGCAGCACGCAGCATTCCAGAAACCACACGGTGACGTCACGAGGACAGAGGAGTCATCAGGTCTGTCACCAACGATCTCAGAAAGAAGGTAGAAGAGTGCATTTTTCATATCTGTAGTTAGACTTTGTTCACGTTATTCCAGAATATTGACCAACATATTTGCATTTATTAACCTATGTTATTATTGTCTTGAAAGTTTCAGTAAATTTTAGTAATTGCGATAGTTATTTTCATACGTCATTTGGACGTATTTTGAAGTCTTGATCGATGATATTAGACATCGTTAGTATTTTTCATTGTCATTTTTAGAGCGTTAAAATTTTACTTACGAACGTTTTCTTTGCGATTGCGATCGTATATTCCGTAGATTAGTTGTAACATTGGAGAATTCCGTAGATTTGTTGTAACATTGGAGAACTCCGTAGATTTATTGTAACATTTGGAGAACTTAGTATATTTGATGATATATTAGAGAATTTTGTATATTTGTGGAAATATTGAAGAACGATAACATATTTGTATTGAAACAAGAGAAATGAAGCACAACTTCATGAGAAATAAATCAGAAATGTGTCAGAGAAAGAATATAGTCGTATGTTTGACGAAAGTAAATAGTTTATTACTTGAAGTGAGGAATGGAAGGACAGAGAATCCTATAAGTGAAGAGTTTATTCATTTCAGAAACGAAATAACATGTATAGAACGATATAGTTAACAGAAGTATTCTATATTGGCATTGAGGTAACATTTGTATGCAAGTAAAGTAATGTCATTGTAAAACCCAGAATTTTGATGTACGGAAAGGAACAGTATGCGATAGTTATATGCATAACTGAACGAGAAACATTATTATAAAATGTTATGAATGTATATTTATCATGAAACGATACTGTAAGATGGAAGGAGAGATATAAACATTTATCATGAATAAAAACGTGAGGGAAGATTATTGTTATTTTTATAACGGACATAAGCAGACTTGAAATTCAGAATTAAGCGATAAATTGTAACAAAGTAATATGTTGTGTTTGGAGGAGTAGGAGTGTGAGAGTGAGAATTCATGCCACACACACTCGATTTTTGGTTGAAGAGCTTATCTGAACAGTCGTGCATTGTTAGTTTGTTTTATTATTAATTATTGAAATACCAGAGTTGTACACTAAGTGATGAAATATTAACTTCATTGTTCGTATTTATGATTCACATGGAATTGACTCACAAACACCTATTTTGACTAGTTTATTGTGTGAGATACGCAGAAAGTTGGTGATACACGTAAAGAAAGATGATAAGACAGGAGGAATGTGAAGAAATGAACTCTAATGAATTAGAGACAGTTGTCTTTATATCGTGCGGGACGCGATCATGTATAAAATGTAAATACGTTACTATTTTAGTATTAATTATTACTTTTATTATATTTAGGAACATAAGATTAGAATTTGAAGACTTTAACGATTGTATTTTGTAGGGAGTATATTTGTTGTGATGAGCGTTAAAGCCTAATTTTAGTAAACAGATAGGACAGACACTACTGTCATTAATTGAACTATGTGTTTATTTAAATATTAAGCAAGATATATTTGTGGCAGTAGTATAAAGATGCAAAAATACACTTATTAAGCGCATCAGGCCTAAGTGAGGCACAGATAAATATTTTTATTTTATTCTTGGTGAAGGGAAGATCATTTTTGTCATGTGATATTTTATTATTAATAAATGGCAAGGACATTTTTATTCTTGCTGAGTTTTTTAGAACTGTTTCTTTGATTCAATGCTTAATTACACTAGAACGATACCGCTAGCTAGATGCACACAGATGATCGACGACTTATATTAACACCCGAGAGCCGAGTTGCTCGTTAATGCTCCACTTTTATTTGTTTATATTTTATGTACTGTATGCAACTAGTTAGTAGTATAGTTAGAGATGTATATATGTGTTCTTAGGGTTCCCTAGTCATCAGTCCGGTGATAGTTGTTCAACTCATAGCCGGGTGTTGACATTCTCACGATCCTTTTTCCATCTGTGCGGATTTGGGACTGTGCTCTAGAGGAATTTGGGCGCAGTACCCATTGCAATCGTTAGCTTTCTAATGAAATCTACCTAAAAGTTAAATCTACAGGTGGAAGATCTCCGTGATTTGCAACTTTTTACTCCTAATGGTTATTTGATATCCTTCACAGTTTGCTATTTTTGGGGCCATGAATTTCATCCTATTTTTTCGAATCGTTATATCTCGGAAACAGTTCGTCCTATAGATAAAAATTAAATCTACAGGTGTAAGATCTTGGTAATTAGCAAATTTTCTACCCCTTATCATATTTTCATATCTCTCACCGTTTTGATGTTATTACATGATTTTGGTTTTTGAAAAGAAATGGGGCCCAAATGTATAAAGTAATCGGTAAAAATTCAACTGATGGTGCAATTGAATTCTACGGAAAAGTATCTATAATAACCCGTTTTAACCTTTTCAATAAGTTGAATAATGTATTTACAGCTGTAACATAGTTTTCCATTTCCGAGTACGTCCGGCTTTCAAAACCACGTGATGGTGTTAGCATTGCCTAGAATAACATTTTATAATTTTCCTACATTTCCACACAATCGGGTCGAAGGTCCGAAATACAATTCCGCAGGCCTTGCCGCCAACGAAGTTGTTGTTGAGGTTATCACCCCTCTTGCTCGACGCTATGTTGCGCCACTGTCTCATCCAAAGCATGTGGTAGGTTTTTTCGAGATCTCGGGAACGAAGCGTCGCCTAGGGTTCAAACCTCTACCAATCGAATGGGAGTCGAAAAAAAAATTCAAAAAAAGTCTGTCTGTATGTACGTATGTATGTACGTATGTGCGTGACGTTTTTGCGTTTAGCAATGTACAGGTCGCAATTTTCAAGATATCGAGCTGAAATTTGGTACAGTAAAAGAGTTATGGCCTGTGAGGAACCCTATTGTTGGGCGTTAAAATCGGTGCATGGCCGGACCTCTTTTGGGGCCCCGAATTTCAACCTTTTTTTTCGAATTGTTATATCTCAGGCACGGTCGTTCCTATCGAATAAAGTTAAATCTAATAGTGTAAGAACTCAGTGATTAGCAACGTTTTTATCCTTTTATTATGCAAGTTGTTCTTGTTTTATACGGGCTCGTGAATTACGTAAGAATATTATAAATGCAGTCATTTGTAAATAGATTTGTTAATAGAGCGCTAAAATCGATCAGTATGCCTTCCTTCAGAGGGAAAGTAATACCGGCTGGCCCATGTCATATACTTATGTCATATAAAAGAACCTTTCACTAACTAAAATTGTGTGAAGCTGCATTTGTAGGTTAGAATTGATTAACGAACTGTTAGTCCCAACGTTCGCCGCCAGGTGCCAGTTGCGTTTAAATCTAGTAGTCACGTTTGCGGCTAGGTGTCGTTGACGGTAGCATTTGGTACCAAAATTAGGAAATACCTGAAATTCACCGTCTGTAGTCCCTACCTGAATTACAGATAACACACACTAATACAGCCATCACAATTAAACCCGGCACCGGGCGCGTGGTGAGGTAATCCCTCACTCCTTTCTATAGTCATGTCGTATTGCACAATGGTTATGCGCACGTGTCTAACCTTCAAGGTATTCCAAGTTCACTAATTTTCGCGTCAGTTTTTAACTTCTGCTTGTTGATAAGGGATAATTATTTTGCTTTGCAGTGCATTTATTTAAGCCTTGAAGTTCAGTGAGATCTTCCCTCACCTTGCGACCTGTTTCGTTCCTATTTCTGGCATTGTTGAGTACTAAAAACAAGATGTTCAGTAAAGAACATATAGCCTACTTTCTCATAAATGCATGGGTATTGTTATAACTCATTGTCCTTTTCAAGGAGTATAATTGAATGTTGGTTGTAGTAGCTTGTTGAATTACAACGTGCTATAGGGATATTAAACATGAATATGAGGTGCCCTTTGCTAGTGCTACCTCTGTACAAAAATTCATTCAATTCGGATTCATCGTGTGTGAATTGATCTGGGGAATGGATTTGCACACATACATGGCCGCTATTTGCAAACTATTGGGCTGATGACCTTGTAGTCAGTCATAAGATGCTTTCCACAAAAAGGCATGTTGTTGCAAAATCCGGTAGGTATCAAATTATTGGGATGGCCAAAATTTGATTTAAGCTTTTAACATTTGGGTGGCCGTCATTCCGTTTCCGTCAAGATGGCGGCGATATAAAACATGACACTGAGGTGCCTTTTGCTAGTGCTACCTCTGTACCAAATTTATTTCAATTCGGTTTCACCGTATATGAATTGATAGGGGGAATCGATTTGCACACATACTTGGCCACCATCTGCAAACTATTGGGCTGATGATCTAGCAGTTTGGTCAGAATATGCTTCCCACATAAAGATTTGTTGTTGCAAAATTTGGTAGAGATTAGATTATTAGGTTGGTCGTAATTACAATTTAGCCTTTAACATTTGGGTGGCCGCGATTACGTTTCCGTCAAGATGGCGGTGATATAAAACATGACACTGAGGTGGCCTTTTCTAGTGCTACCTCTGCACCAAATTTCGTTCCATTCGGTTTCACCGTGTTCGAATTAATAGGGGGAATCGATTTTCACACAAAGATGGCCGCCATCTGCAAAATATTAGGCTAATGACCTATTAGTTTGGTCAAAGGATGCTCCCTCCATAATGGTATGTTGATGCAAAATTTGGTAGAGATAGGATGATTAGGTTAATCGTAATTTGATTTAAGCTTTGAATATTTGTGTGGCCGCCATTACGTTTCCGTCAAGATGGCGGTGATATAAAACATGACACTGAGGTGCCCTTTGCTAGTGCTACATCTGTACCAAATTTCATTCCATTCGGTTTCGCCGTGTTCGAATTAATAGGGGTAATCGATTTTGACACAAAGATGGCCGCCATCCGCAAACTATTAGGCTAATGACCTATTTGATTTGTCAAAGGATGCCCCCTTCATAAAGGTATGTTGTTGCAAAATTTGGTAGAGATCGGATGATTAGGTTAGTCGTAATTTGATTAAAGCTTTGAACATTTGGGTGGCCGCCATTACGTTTCCGTCAAGATGGCGGTGATATAAAAAATGACACTGGGGTGCCCTTTGCTAGTGCTACCTCTGCACCAAATTTCATTCCATTCGGTTTCACCGTGTTCGAATTAATAGGGGCAATCGATTTTCACACAAAGATGGCCGCCATCCGCAAACTATTAGGCTGATGACCAATTAGTTTAGTCAAAGGATGCTCCCCCAAAAAGGTATGTTGTTGCAAAATTTGGTAGAGATCGGATGATTAGGTTAGTCGTAATTTGATTTTAGCTTTGAAGATTTGTGTGGCCGCCATTACGTTTCCGTCAAGATGGCGGCGATATAAAACATGACACTGAGGTGTCCTTTGCTAGTGCTACCTTTGTACCAAATTTCGTTCAATTTGCGCTCACCGTGTTCGAATTGATAGGGGGGGACCGACATTCAGAGTCCACACACTCACACACACACACACAGACTCACACACAGACACACTTTTTTTCGCCCTGTAGTGATCTCATAAGTCTACTTTCATTTTTTGCAAAAATCGAAAGTAGGCTAATATATTGACTGTATGTAAATCCATTGAACTATGAGTGACGAGACTGCACAATAAAATATTACAATGGATTGATGAGAAGCAGATGAAGATCCTGGTGATTTGAAGAACAGTGACAGTGAAAATGAAATATGAAATGTTGAACAAATTGAAAGTTGCGAAAGTTTGGTTTAAAGAATAGAAACAGAACCTGATGTTCCAAGTTCTGACCATTAGGAAAGATGGTGTTATCACGTGGAATGTACACTACAGGCACATGACACATAAAACTAGGCACATTATTAAATATTGAATATTACTTATTTTTTCTTGTTGTGTAATCATGTAAATAGACATGGGAAAATACCCTGTGTATGTAACTGAAATATTGTAAAGTTGTAAAGTAACAATAACAATCACCAATTAAATCTTAAACTGATTTAATAAGGGGACTTTCTTCATTTATCTCGTGGGAGAGAAAAAAACTCACCACGCGCCCACTTGTGTCCCTAGTAACCACGCACCCGATGCCGGGTTAACACCGGTTATCAAACAGATTTTACACCCTCACAAAGTACACAGGGCTACATGACTGCGTTATCACTGCCCCTAAACTGAGGAAACAACCAACCAAATATTATAAAAACAAACTAACCTTATATAACGAGATTAAACAAGTAGTTCCGTGAAGAACTATACAGCCTATTTTCAAATATCCTGCTCATGTTAATTGCCTCTATCAGCATACAAAATTTCAGTTTAATTGCTGTATCAGATTCGTAGATATTGAGAACCGTCTAAATATTTCAGATGGTCGCCAGGATGGATTTTTATTTTTGTACTATTATATTAAGATTATTGTGTAAGTGTGGTATTCAAACTTCAATCGCATGATTAGAACACAAGAAGTAAAAACGAGATTTTAAAATTACGCACAGCAGCCATCTTGTGATTATGCAAACAATTGAAATAAATTAGATGCCAGTGGATCAACATTTGTGTAAGCATTTAAAACGTGCAACGTTTCACGGCACTCGGATAGTTAATTCGCGAGAAACGTCCATTTAAATATTTATACTTCGCGTTGCCGCCATGTTGGATTAGTGCTCACCAGGTTACTGAAAGTCCTATAGGTGAACATATGTTCATAGTCTCTATTGTGCCCTTTTAGCAAGAAATATGCCAATCACAGTATACCAGCGTAGCTCAATTCGGAATTTTCGGGGCAGCGGTAAGTTCCCCCACTCTGTGACTCACATATTGTGGATTAATTAGAGGATACACTTGCAAAAATAACAACAAAATCAATTCCTATTTAAACATATTTAATTAATAAAATTAATGGCGCTACAAACACTTTAACAATTTAATTACTGACCCATAATCATCTACTTGTTCCAAATGAACAAGGAATCACAAAATATAATAAAACAAATATAGTATTTAAAACATGTGGTTTCCACATAAACCAACAATTCCTACTTAGTCTTACTTCCATAAAGCATTAACAGTAAGTTTTATATAACTCCGAGCTCTTTTGGCTCCATGCTTTATATAATAAAGGTGTCCTTCTTGTACACCTCAAACACTATCCTTTATATCTTCTTAATTCTCAAAAACAAATTTTATAATTACATTTAAAATTTATGTTAATTATCTAACTCAATATTTTGGGCATGTCCACACATTCAGTTGTTATCATCTCTCTTTATTTTCACAAATATATTAAGGTAATCAGGAAATCAATTGTGTACCCCAGAGCGTGAAGATACTTGACACAGTCAAAAAACTATAGTTACTCCCGAAACTTAGTTGTCTTCAATTAACTCGTGGAATCCTACGTCCATCCAACACTACAATAGGGATTGTTATTCATCTCTTATGTCTTATAAGACCATTATCATATAAGAAACTACGATCTGAACAGGCAAACGAAAATATCAATCTACAAGGACCTCGGTTCAACGCCCGGGTCGTTAACAACTTTAAACACTCCTGGTGTATTCATTTCTCTTTACAACATCTTACGAGACGGTTTCCGGTCCCTCTCGTTCTAAGAGAGCTAGACCCTTATACTCGGGCGCGATTTATGACACGTAGGGTGACGGCGACTCCCTGTCTAACCCACGTTAATAGCTTATTTCCAAGGCTTTCAAAACAGACCTTCACATTATATTCAGTCCTGGGGAGAGACCGGCTTTTACATGTACCGTACTCATTCAAACAACTATTCTTTGGTTCAAAGACCACTTTCGTAACCTTGGCATTTATTAATTATGAGAGGGTCCTCATTGATTGGGAAGATTAATACACATTCAACGACGAAGAATTTAAGGGGCTTTTATCATAAGAAGATTCTGCATTCGAATCTCTTCACGTGCCTCGGGAACCATTCCCTTACAGAGGACTTATACAAAATGCGATTTAAAGTCGGCCGTGGCCCATATGACATACGCTCAACAATACCATATATTAGCTCCCTTTCAAATACATACACAATGCCTCGTGATACTACGTCACAAATAGAGGACTTATACAATTATCAATTCACTGCAATCAACTACCCTCCATAAGTAATCTACCAAGTATTTTAACCTCTACGCGTTCCTAGCGTGACATTTTAATATTATTGGCGCTCTTTTGCGCTATGCATTAATTTAAGCCGAATTGTCTTCCCAAGAACTGATAAATCTCATTAGTAACAATTCACATTATTTTTAATTCTTATATTAATCCTTTCCGTTGCCGATAAATCGCTCCCTTTTAAAATATTCCATTGAACATTATATCTTACACATATGTTAAGGCTTTAACGCTCTTATGTTCACATCAATTTATTTGATCTTTATTTAATATTTCCATATTTAGTTATTATTATTATCTTTATTCTTTACACAAGCTCAAAAGCTATTTCTTTCATATTTCAACTTTACTTTATTTGAATATCTTTCATGATAATTACTGATATTTCGCTTGCTCTTATGACATTTGTTAAATACATTAACATTTTATTCAATTATTTCCTCTACGGGATTTATTCTTTACATAATCATTTATAATTTCTCAAATTTTCTATTATTGTTCAGACCGCGTTCTTGCTTATTCAGTATTTATTTATTAAAACACATCCCTTTTACTCAAAAACTCCGGTGGATTTGTACACAACCAATTTCTGACACCAAAACAGAATGAAATTCAGTACTCACATGTCTTTTAAGATCGTCCCATGATCTTTATTCTTGTGCGGTGCTTCATTTTGGGCCCACTTTGAACTTTTTACTCCATATTAACGGAATTCATCTTATGGATAAACACTACTTGACATATATTTAAAACACTTAACATTGACGACATTTTTATACACTGATGTGTCCCTTTTGAACACATAATAAACACTAAAAATATTAATTTAACACACAATCTTGATAATTTTTACACTTCACAATTCTTGATCACTAGGCCGTATTTCTGAGCCTATCACACGTGATCTTCTTAATTTCCCGTTTCCAAGGGTGAAATTTATTCGATGTCGGCTTCCTATCCTGCAGAATATGAAAGTCTCGAAACATCTATTGTTCCCTGGAACCCAAATTCTTCTACTCCTATCCTGGATGACCGGCTATTTATCTAGCTTGCACGGTTTCTTTGTAGATCTGTTTATCGATCCTAGCGAAAGTCTATTCGGATCGAGGTCTCCTCAATGACCTATAGATTTAGTTTATAGCAGCTAGTACTTCTCAATTCTAGTACTTTTAGAATAGTTCGCCTGCTTTCTGGAGATAATGTTTATAGTCTCCTATCTTCTCTATTTGATTGGTTCTAACACTCCTACGTTTCTGGTATACGATCCGAACCTTATTCTGTTCTTCCCTTTTTGGGTTCTTTAATTTAAATGACAGTTTATCTTTCTGGTACGGTACTTCCGTACGTTATGATCTATTCGTTCGTCTATTTAACGACCTATCGCCTTTAAGTCCGACGTTCGCGGCCTGCTCTGACTATATCTTACGAACTTTCACTATAACTTGTATACAGTCGGGCCTAAATCCTGTAACTAGGATTTTCCTACTCTTTCAATACGGCGATACTTTAAATTTTCTTCTTGACCACTCCTTATGGAGGCAAGCAAGTCTTTAATACTGCGACGCCTATGGCTATCGGATATTACTTCTGCGGTATAACACAGTATTTCTCCCCTCAAGGAGTACTAGTAACTTTCCTCGATGTGACGCAGAGTTACGCCCCAAACGGCTGTCTGAATACTGATGTGCTGTGATGTAGTCTTACGCCCCTCACGGGCTGTCGGAACTGCGTGCGTAGTAACACCCTCACGGGTTGTCAGAATAACTGCCTTCGGTGTTTGATGTAGCCTAGTGACGTGCCCTCAGGCCGTTTGAAACTGCATGTGCTGATGATCCAGCGTTACGTCCCCCTGGACGGATTTGTACTGCGTGATGCGTGATTAAACCCCTCACGGGCTGTTCGAGACTGCATGATTGGCTTGGTGAAGCCCGAAGCTTTATACTATTTTACTACAAAAAAATAAGACTCTAGCCTTTTCTGTGGTCAACTTCTAAAATAATGGTGCCACAATTATAAAAATTATACCTTCCGAAAGCTCGTCTTCTCAATGTCAAATACTCTCATTGCACCTAAGAATCGATCGTGCAATTCGGAGATATTAATTAATTTCTCGTCCTCAGATGTGTGGGTGTTGCATTTCTTTTGCTCTCTCCCCTCCACACAGGCCTTGGTACTTCCCCAATGACGTCGTCTTGCGTTGGCAGTTTTCTCCTGCGCAATTATTAAATGGTTTCTCTTTACTGAAAAATCTCTCATTCAAAATGATTCACTGTACTGTACTTGTTTACTCATTATTATACTTGTAAATGGGTTAAATTTAATTATTCCTCTCCTGGCGCATAAGCGGTGTTGTCAATTTCCAGCAACGTCAGCTTGAATTCCGATTCAGGTCTCCTTGTCTAATCCTGGGAAATTTCCACTCGGTTATTAATACTCGTGACTCGCTCCCTTCACAATGTCAAGAGGGATGATATCATCCTCTCGAACACCTGGTTCTCGTTAGTTGCACAACCTTATACTGGCCTCCTAGCTGGATCTTTCTTTAAGTTACATTAGAAACTATATGCTCCTTTGATTTCTTCCTCAAATGCATGGATTCGACCATCCATGGACCTGATGGCACATGGGTTCATCTCTCCCCTCCTTAGGTAAATAAATTTTCGAAAATTTTTTTTTTTGAGGAAATTTATTTCAATTAAATTTGTATTTCTTTATTCGTCGAAGCCATCATAACGTTGTCCGTACCTTCCGTTGTTTTTACTTCTTTAAAGTCGTATCCGGTAATTGTGTAGGTCGGGTATGCTCTGTCCCTACCCTTTCTTTCTTTCTTTATTTATTTGTCTGGACTTTAAGTTCCCAGAACCTCATTCTTCCTTACGGGTTTGGTCTATCCCTACCCGTTTCCTTATTTCATCATTCTCTTTTCTTAAATTGGAATTTTCTTCTTCAATAAATTCAATTATTTCTTTAATTTCCCAATATAATTTCTCCAATTCGCATTCGCACTCGAATGCTTGAGTTCTATTTTCTATTTCTTCCTTATTCTTGTTTATGTCAAAAGCGGATTCATCTCTAAATGTTTCCATAACCAGGGCTTGTTCATTTTCTTCATCAAAATTTTCGGGAGGGTAATATAATTTCAAATTTGCTGAATTCATGGTCACTTCGTGATCCGTTTCACAGTGCCGAATTCTATATGCGTTATTCCTCAAATCTCTGATTATTTGATACGGTCCGTGGTACATTTTCTGGAATTTCTTGTACACACGATTCCCTGGATCCGAAATGGCTGGTCTTTTTACTAACACCATTTCTCCTGCTAATAATGGTCGATGATACCTCTTATGCCTATTTCAACTCTGCCTCCTTTCGGCTTGAGCTTTTAGGTGCTCAAAGGCTCTTCTAATGCGTACATCTCTTCCAGGCTGAGCGTCTGCTGGCCTAGGAATTACCTGACTCCAAGGTCTTTTTGCCTATCAGGTTCATCTGGTCTTTCGTTCATATAACGAAGACTTTCCTGATATCTTTCTTCTATTTCGGCCCGATATTCATCATCCCTATCGTCTGGCCTTACATTTCTTCTGGGATAATTCTCCCATTTCTTTCTGTTTTCTTGCCTTTGATGGTTATTGTTATAGGGTCGGCTTTCTTGTTGCCTATAACCCGTAGTTCTAGGATTTCTTCCTCGATATCCTCCCCTGTAATATGGCTGTATCCTTCTAGGCTCCTGGTGCCCATACTCTCGATCTAGTCCTTGAGTATCCGTACTGGTGGACTGATTCCTTGTCGCTGGTTTTTCTCCTGTTTCCTGACTGCTGGCCATATGTACTTGCTCAGTCTGTCTTTGATGCCGAGGAGTTACGTGCGAAGTCGTCATATCTAACTGACGTAATACACTTTCCACTTCCACAGCACTTCTGGCTTTGGATGAGATTAGCAGCCTCTGAATCTCATACGGAAGCTGTCTCGCAATGGCGGCACACAGGTCGTTTTCTGCCGGAGCAATATCCAGTTCGCGGAATTTACATAGCTGAGCGGTGAAAAATTCCGAGTATTTAGTAGGTGCATTGGTGCTGTACTTCCTAGAGTACAGATATAGCCTTAAATTCTCTTGGACGTCTGCTGCCCAATATCTTTTTAAAAATGCTTCCCTAAAGCCTTCCACCGTATCGAAGGTGTATCTGAAGCTTCTGAACCAGGTGAGACAATCACCTGCCAACAGCTTTTCAATAGCTGTCAGTCTCCGATCCTGAGGAACCTTCATTTCGTTGAGATACTCTGCCACTTCTTTTAGCCAGTATTTTGGAGTAATAGACATGTTATTACCCGTAAACTTTACTGGTCTGTCCTCATTGGATTTAATAATGTTTATTATCTGGCCATTTGTCTGATTCATGTACGGGGTTGACATCGCCATCGGATATCCTGGGTTCTTATAAGGGCTCTCCCCTCCTAAGTCCCTCTCCGTATCTGTGCCTTGTTCACGAGAATCTACCCATCCTGTCTTTGGAAACTCCTCCTGATTCTCAAATTCTAACTTCCTTTCCCTTCGGGCACTTTCTTCATTAGCCATAAGTTGGATTTCTATTTGACTATTCTTATGTTCAGTCCTCTCTAATCGGGATCTTAATTCATTCTGAATTCTTTCTTGATTCCTTTTAATATCTTCCTCTACCTTTTTGGATTGGAATTTCTCATCCCTGTAACTATCCCTGAATTCATTTAGTTGTTCTTCTACCTCTTTCTTAAAGATCATGACCCTTTGGTCTATAATTTCTGGCTTAATGTCACCTATGGTCTCCAGGCCCTCTCGTATCTCCTTTATTTGCTTTTCCACTTCTTTTCGTCCTTTGACCATATCTAATTCAATTCCTTTCAACTTTCCTTCCGTCTTCTTAGACACTTCCGTTAATTCATCTTTGATCAGTTTTACTTCATTATTAGTTTTTCCTACTCGCCCTTCTAATTTTCCGATAGTTTCCTGGACCTCATTAATACCCTTGCTTATTTCATCTATCTTATGGGTGTTATCCTTATTTTCTTTCTCTCGTTGTTTTCTTTCACTCTGGAGATGCCCCTCGTAGGTACCTAATCTTCGATTTATTTCACCCTCATACTTCTTTAAGTTATCATCTACCTGCCCGGTAAACAGCTCAAATTGATCTTTCATATCCCGCGCATCCATTAGATTTTGATTTTTCATCTCAGTTACTTCAGTCTGAACTGCACTGATTTTATTCTCGAGGGTCCCTACTTTCTCCTCAACCCCTTCAAATCTATCTCCTAGCTTATTCACGCTTTGTTTTATTTCATCCCGGGATGCTCACAAATATCGCTGTTAGATTTTATCTGTGCTTCTAATTTTTCCTGCACACCTTGGATCTGGGTTACAAGTTTCTTTTACAATCATCACCCTTTGTTTCTATGTTAATTAATTTAGTTTCTATAGAACCAAAATTATCTTCCATGATACAAATTTTACCCTCAATCCTCTTAAAATGATTTTGACATTCCATTTGGGAATCTACCTTATTTTTGTTCATAGTATGTAATTGTGCTTGCATTCCTGAATAAAATCCTTTACTTTCCTTTTTAATCTCACTTGTGATTTCCCCTTTCAACTCAGTTAACTTGTCCTCCAACCTAGTGTCAAAACCTTGAAATTTGTCATTCATTATCCCTTCTAATTTCTCATTTATATTACTTTGTATTTTGGTCTCCATGGCCTCTAGTTTAGTGTTCATGGCTTGACTTTTCAAGAAATTATCACCTATCATCTTCTCCTGAAAGGAATGTAATTTGTTTTCAAGTTTCCCTTCCATTATTCCTAGTTTATCTTCCAAAGCCCTGGATTGTGCTGACAAATGATCTGAATTTTCTGTTTTTATACTATTCAATTTGCCCTCTATCTCAGCCTTCAATTCATCGTTCATTTTTACACAGTTAACTTCGATAGCTTCTAATTTAGTTCCCATGTTAGCACTATCAGTTTTTAGTGACTCTAAACTTTGATTCATGGATTCTAACTTTTGGTTATTTTCCTCCTGTTGGCTGTCCAACTTATTGTTTATAGCTCCTAACCCTTCTTTATTTTCAGTCTGTTGGCTATCCAACTTATTCAAACTCTCATTTATGGATTCGAACACTTTGTTATTTTCATCCTTTTGGAGACTCAATGTATTGTCTATTGTTCCCAATTTATTGTTCAGGGTCTCCCACTTTTCTTTGCTATCGGCTTTTATAGCGTTCAAAAGTTCCTGCCTCTCTTCCCTATTCTCTTTTTTTGCCTCTTCCGTACTTTGCGTACTTATTTTTATTATCTCCTCCCTATTCTTTTGGAAATGTTCATCCAAACACTCCTTTAACTCCATCATCGTCACCATCTTTTCTAATATAAAAATACAGTGGGCCACTAATGCCACCACACTAGTACATGCTTGAGAGATGATACTCTGAATCCGTGTGTCCCAATTTCTTTAAAACTTTACTTTGGTACGGGTATTCACTTACAACGTACCCTTTTGATCCTTTTATTCAATTTCATAAACCTTTATGGAAGTATTTAAAATTCAAAATTTCGAAAAACCATTTTTTTTTTCAAAAAAAATGAAACTTTTTGATTTTTCGAGAAAAACTCGGGATTTCCCTAGGAAAACTCAGCCCTGCGTACTGGGCGCCATGATTAATGTTTAGGTGTATGATAAAATCATACAGGCCCCACGTTGGGCGCCATGATTAAGGTTTGCTAGGGGGTTGATAATAATATAATACAGGGCTGCTCGGTATGAGTTTCTAGGGACCCATGCGGTCAGTTAAGATTTTATGTTGTAGCTACACCTATCATTACTTTAATTTACATGAAATGACCGTCTTAAGTGCTCCTCTAGTTATTAATCCAGCACATTACTTATATGACCCCCGTGTGCCCTTTTAGCAAGAAATATGCCAATCACAGTATACCAGCGTAGCTCAATTCGGAATTTTCGGGGCAGCGGTAAGTTCCCCCACTCTGTGACTCACATATTGTGGATTAATTAGAGGATACACTTGCAAAAATAACAACAAAATCAATTCCTATTTAAACATATTTAATTAATAAAATTAATGGCGCTACAAACACTTTAACAATTTAATTACTGACCCATAATCATCTACTTGTTCCAAATGAACAAGGAATCACAAAATATAATAAAACAAATATAGTATTTAAAACATGTGGTTTCCACATAAACCAACAATTCCTACTTAGTCTTACTTCCATAAAGCATTAACAGTAAGTTTTATATAACTCCGAGCTCTTTTGGCTCCATGCTTTATATAATAATGGTGTCCTTCTTGTACACCTCAAACACTATCCTTTATATCTTCTTAATTCTCAAAAACAAATTTTATAATTACATTTAAAATTTATGTTAATTATCTAACTCAATATTTTGGGCATGTCCACACATTCAGTTGTTATCATCTCTCTTTATTTTCACAAATATATTAAGGTAATCAGGAAATCAATTGTGTACCCCAGAGCGTGAAGATACTTGACACAGTCAAAAAACTATAGTTACTCCCGAAACTTAGTTGTCTTCAATTAACTCGTGGAATCCTACGTCCATCCAACACTACAATAGGGATTGTTATTCATCTCTTATGTCTTATAAGACCATTATCATATAAGAAACTACGATCTGAACAGGCAAACGAAAATATCAATCTACAAGGACCTCGGTTCAACGCCCGGGTCGTTAACAACTTTAAACACTCCTGGTGTATTCATTTCTCTTTACAACATCTTACGAGACGGTTTCCGGTCCCTCTCGTTCTAAGAGAGCTAGACCCTTATACTCGGGCGCGATTTATGACACGTAGGGTGACGGCGACTCCCTGTCTAACCCACGTTAATAGCTTATTTCCAAGGCTTTCAAAACAGACCTTCACATTATATTCAGTTCTGGGGAGAGACCGGCTTTTACATGTACCGTACTCATTCAAACAACTATTCTTTGGTTCAAAGACCACTTTCGTAACCTTGGCATTTATTAATTATGAGAGGGTCCTCATTGATTGGGAAGATTAATACACATTCAACGACGAAGAATTTAAGGGGCTTTTATCATAAGAAGATTCTGCATTCGAATCTCTTCACGTGCCTCGGGAACCATTCCCTTACAGAGGACTTATACAAAATGCGATTTAAAGTCGGCCGTGGCCCATATGACATACGCTCAACAATACCATATATTAGCTCCCTTTCAAATACATACACAATGCCTCGTGATACTACGTCACAAATAGAGGACTTATACAATTATCAATTCACTGCAATCAACTACCCTCCATAAGTAATCTACCAAGTATTTTAACCTCTACGCGTTCCTAGCGTGACATTTTAATATTATTGGCGCTCTTTTGCGCTATGCATTAATTTAAGCCGAATTGTCTTCCCAAGAACTGATAAATCTCATTAGTAACAATTCACATTATTTTTAATTCTTATATTAATCCTTTCCGTTGCCGATAAATCGCTCCCTTTTAAAATATTCCATTGAACATTATATCTTACACATATGTTAAGGCTTTAACGCTCTTATGTTCACATCAATTTATTTGATCTTTATTTAATATTTCCATATTTAGTTATTATTATTATCTTTATTCTTTACACAAGCTCAAAAGCTATTTCTTTCATATTTCAACTTTACTTTATTTGAATATCTTTCATGATAATTACTGATATTTCGCTTGCTCTTATGACATTTGTTAAATACATTAACATTTTATTCAATTATTTCCTCTACGGGATTTATTCTTTACATAATCATTTATAATTTCTCAAATTTTCTATTATTGTTCAGACCGCGTTCTTGCTTATTCAGTATTTATTTATTAAAACACATCCCTTTTACTCAAAAACTCCGGTGGATTTGTACACAACCAATTTCTGACACCAAAACAGAATGAAATTCAGTACTCACATGTCTTTTAAGATCGTCCCATGATCTTTATTCTTGTGCGGTGCTTCATTTTGGGCCCACTTTGAACTTTTTACTCCATATTAACGGAATTCATCTTATGGATAAACACTACTTGACATATATTTAAAACACTTAACATTGACGACATTTTTATACACTGATGTGTCCCTTTTGAACACATAATAAACACTAAAAATATTAATTTAACACACAATCTTGATAATTTTTACACTTCACAATTCTTGATCACTAGGCCGTATTTCTGAGCCTATCACACGTGATCTTCTTAATTTCCCGTTTCCAAGGGTGAAATTTATTCGATGTCGGCTTCCTATCCTGCAGAATATGAAAGTCTCGAAACATCTATTGTTCCCTGGAACCCAAATTCTTCTACTCCTATCCTGGATGACCGGCTATTTATCTAGCTTGCACGGTTTCTTTGTAGATCTGTTTATCGATCCTAGCGAAAGTCTATTCGGATCGAGGTCTCCTCAATGACCTATAGATTTAGTTTATAGCAGCTAGTACTTCTCAATTCTAGTACTTTTAGAATAGTTCGCCTGCTTTCTGGAGATAATGTTTATAGTCTCCTATCTTCTCTATTTGATTGGTTCTAACACTCCTACGTTTCTGGTATACGATCCGAACCTTATTCTGTTCTTCCCTTTTTGGGTTCTTTAATTTAAATGACAGTTTATCTTTCTGGTACGGTACTTCCGTACGTTATGATCTATTCGTTCGTCTATTTAACGACCTATCGCCTTTAAGTCCGACGTTCGCGGCCTGCTCTGACTATATCTTACGAACTTTCACTATAACTTGTATACAGTCGGGCCTAAATCCTGTAACTAGGATTTTCCTACTCTTTCAATACGGCGATACTTTAAATTTTCTTCTTGACCACTCCTTATGGAGGCAAGCAAGTCTTTAATACTGCGACGCCTATGGCTATCGGATATTACTTCTGCGGTATAACACAGTATTTCTCCCCTCAAGGAGTACTAGTAACTTTCCTCGATGTGACGCAGAGTTACGCCCCAAACGGCTGTCTGAATACTGATGTGCTGTGATGTAGTCTTACGCCCCTCACGGGCTGTCGGAACTGCGTGCGTAGTAACACCCTCACGGGTTGTCAGAATAACTGCCTTTGGTGTTTGATGTAGCCTAGTGACGTGCCCTCAGGCCGTTTGAAACTGCATGTGCTGATGATCCAGCGTTACGTCCCCCTGGACGGATTTGTACTGCGTGATGCGTGATTAAACCCCTCACGGGCTGTTCGAGACTGCATGATTGGCTTGGTGAAGCCCGAAGCTTTATACTATTTTACTACAAAAAAATAAGACTCTAGCCTTTTCTGTGGTCAACTTCTAAAATAATGGTGCCACAATTATAAAAATTATACCTTCCGAAAGCTCGTCTTCTCAATGTCAAATACTCTCATTGCACCTAAGAATCGATCGTGCAATTCGGAGATATTAATTAATTTCTCGTCCTCAGATGTGTGGGTGTTGCATTTCTTTTGCTCTCTCCCCTCCACACAGGCCTTGGTACTTCCCCAATGACGTCGTCTTGCGTTGGCAGTTTTCTCCTGCGCAATTATTAAATGGTTTCTCTTTACTGAAAAATCTCTCATTCAAAATGATTCACTGTACTGTACTTGTTTACTCATTATTATACTTGTAAATGGGTTAAATTTAATTATTCCTCTCCTGGCGCATAAGCGGTGTTGTCAATTTCCATCAACGTCAGCTTGAATTCCGATTCAGGTCTCCTTGTCTAATCCTGGGAAATTTCCACTCGGTTATTAATACTCGTGACTCGCTCCCTTCAGAATGTCAAGAGGGATGATATCATCCTCTCGAACACCTGGTTCTCGTTAGTTGCACAACCTTATACTGGCCTCCTAGCTGGATCTTTCTTTAAGTTACATTAAAAACTATATGCTCCTTTGATTTCTTCCTCAAATGCATGGATTCGACCATCCATGGACCTGATGGCACATGGGTTCACTATGAACATGAAAAATTTCAGTTTGGTTGCTGTAAAAGATTCATAGATATTGAGAACCGTCTAAATATTTCGGAAGGTCGCCATTTAGGATTGTTATATGTATAGGCCATAGAGTTATGTACCATTCAAGGACAATTATTGCCTAGCTTCATTATTCAAACTTTCACTTCGATCGCATGATTATGACACAAGAAATAAAAACTTAATTTTAAAATTTCGCACAGCCGCCATCTTGAGGTTATGTAAACAATTGAATTAAATTAGATGGCAGTGCATTACAATCTGCAAAATCATTTACTGTACCACATTTCACTTCGCTCAGAGAGTTAAATCACGAGAAAAGTCTATTAAAATATTTCAAATTCGCTTGGTCGCCATGTTCGTTTTGTACTTTACAGATTTATGAAATATACATAGGTAAACTTGTATCAGTACCCTTTATCACCGTACAAAATTGCAGGGTGATATCTGTAATAGTTTCGGAGATATAGAATGTCAGAGAAATATTTCGCACAGCTGCGATTTTGAGGTTATGTAAACAATTGAACTAAATTAGACTCCAGTGCATTACAATGTGTATAAACAATTGCTGTACCAAATTTCATTACCTTTGGATGGTTAAATCGTGAGAAAAGTCTATTTAAAAGTCTCAAATACGCTTCGCCGCCATGTTGGTTTTGTAGTCATCAAGTTTTTGAAAGTCTCATAGCTGAACTTCTAGTAGTGCCCTTTATCACCGTGCACAATTTCAGGGCGATATCGGTAATAGTTTCGGAGATATTGAATGCAAGTGAAATATTTCGCACAGCCGGCATGTTGGATTGGTGAGACGTAACAAAATTTGAAGGGCACGGTCAAGGTTGCCGGGAATAGCGCTATGAACTCACTGAGTTTCATTGAAATCGCTCCAGCCGTTTAGATTTTATTAGGGGGACACACACACTCACCTCACACACACACACGCACACGCACACACACACACGGACAAAAGGTGATCTCATAAGCCAATTTTTCAAAATTGAAAATAGGCTAAAAATACTACGACAAAATATAAACACCAACTGATCGCACTTTAACGTTTGTGTAGTTGGATAACATGGTATATAAATTGAAACCTCAACTCAGTGATTAGGATGTGATAATGACCGATTGAAGGTTAAATCGCGTAATCCTAAAAATTGCCCCACTATAATAGTTGTTGTTTGATTCTTCAGTCTTTTCACTGGTTTGATGCAGCATTCCATGCCTCCCTGTCCTGAGCTAATCGTTTCATCTCTATATAGCTACCACACCCTACATCCGAGGCTATCTGTTTAACATATTCTAACCTTAGTCTACCCCTACAGTTCTTGTCCTCGAACCTTCCTTCCATAACTAAGCTTTCTATTCCTGGATGTCTTAGTACGTGTCCTACCAACCTATCTCTTCTCTTCATTAGCAGTCGCCAAAAACACCTCTCCTCTCTCACTCGTCTTAATACCTCTTCGTTTGTAAACCTACCTACCCATCAGATCTTCATCATTCTCCTATAACACCATACTTCAAACGCTTCAATTCTCCTCCTTTCTGCTGCACCAATAGTCCAAGTTTAACTTCCATAGAGTGCCACGCTTCAGACAAAGGCTTTCAAAAATGACTTTTAATTATTACCTAAATCTATATTCGATGTCAACATATTCCTTTTTTGTAGAAATGGTTTCCTTGCCCGAGCCAACCTACTTTTTATATCGTAACTATTAAACGAATTATTTCCAGGAGTGTAATTTACGTATTATTCATATTACTATATTCATTGTTCCCCGCCTAGTCATTAGGCAAATCCGTGTTGACCTACTGAAGAGTTACACCTAGCAATTTGTAGAGGCAACACTGAAAGAATGGCTCCAAACTTAACATTTCTAGTATGGAGGCGAGTGATTGTGATAAGGTACCGTCAGTCTCCATCCTGAGAAAGTGTGACAGTTGGCGCTAAGGTGTTTAACATTTATATGTCCGTTTGTCACGCGCTCCCCTAGGTCGTTTCTCATTCTTATCTTCGCCATTGTACCCAGCTTTTGGAAATAATTTGTTTAAGTAAATGCCTAGCATTCTTCAGAACGACTGCCAAGTTTCAAGTGTGGCTGATTTACATATTGCAGTAGCTACAAACGAGAAGAGAATTCTCTCGTGGATGAACCTCAAGCCTGTATTAGCACTGATATTAAATCATGGCACTGCTGCCCTGTGTGGCTTAACAGTGCACATACTCCAAAAGTTGATACCCAACTAAAGGACACCATCAAATCGACACCACTAAAATGGATACCCGTTTTATCCAATATCCATCCCCCTCACATACGAAGGGAACTGGCTCTTGTAAGAGAATGGCAGAAGTGTCTAAGAAACCCTCAGCTGCCCTTTCATCAGGACTGCACCCCTCAGAAACCGAAGTGATTAAAGTCCAAAAACCCATCATGGAAGTAATTTGAGATGCTACTGGAAACACATTTTGATGCTGATGAGATATGGCATGAAGATTGGGCCTCTTCAAATCCTGACCGCCTGGGTTTAATCCATCATCCTTGTAGAGCTCCTCCTGGTTTCAACTTACCGAGAAGGGAATGGACATCTCCAAACAGAATCAGGACAAATCATGGCAGATGTAAATTCTGGCTTCACCAGTGGGGTAGATCGGAAGACCCATTCTGCGTCTGTGATAATGTGCCCCAGACCATCCAGCACGTTGTTATGGACTGCCCAAAAAGAAGATTGAATGGATCTGTTCTAGAACTACATAGAGCCTCTCCAGAGGCAAGGACTGGCTGAAAAGTGTGGACATTAAGTTTTAAATGTTGACCCCTCCTCCACGTGGTGGGAGACGGGCAACGGCATGAAGTAGGGGATTGCCTGTAGGGGTGAAGTACAGTGGGGACTTTGTGTGCCCCGGGACCGCTACGGTAGCTGTGAAGGCTCTATGGGAACCCTGAAAAGTGACGGCTGACGGGGCTCTGGTGAAGCTACGATAGGCCTAGCAAGCCTGTAGTGGATATCATATTTGCTTTCAAACCAGGAACAGGCCTCGGAAAGGACGGATGCAAACGACGACGACCCGGATATGCTAATGGACTACGAGTTGGGACATTAAACATACAGACACTGACAGGAAAAGTGGAGGAGATTGTAGATGTGATGGAGAGAAGAAAACTGGATGTACTGGGCTTGGCAGAAACAAGATGGAAAGGAGAAGGTCGCAGAGAACTGAGGAAAGGGTACCGGTTGTATTGGAGTGGGAACAGTGAAGGAAGGAGCAGCGGAGTAGGAGTAGTTGTGAGAGATGGAATGAAGGAAGAGGTAAAGGGAATAAGTGACAGGATCATGAAGATCAGAGTAACTGTAAAGGGAAGAAGCCTGGAGATAGCCCAGGTATATGCCCCTCAAGTTGGATGTACAGCTCAAGAGAAGGAAGACTTTGAGGAGGAGCTACAACAGCAGATGAATGGTCAGAGCATCATTGTCAAGGGAGATTTGAATGCACATGTAGGAAGTGAAAGGCAAGGATATGAAAATGTATTGGGAGCAGAAGGATGGGGTAGCAGGAATGAAGAAGGGAGAAAGTTGCTGGATTTTTGCAAGAGAAACGGTTTAGTGGTAGGCAACTCCTGGTTCCGGAAGAAAGAAAGCCACAAGGTAACGTGGTACAGCAGTGATTTAACAAAGAAATCTTTGGTAGATTACATGCTGTACGACTGGGAAATGAAGAGAAGTGTCAGAGATATAAAGGTAATACCATCAGAGGCCTTAGATAGCGACCACAGAATACTTGTAATGAACCTGGGAGTTGTTAAGGATAGCAAGAGGACAGAGTACCAGGAAAGGAGAATCAAAGTATGGAAACTCAAGGAAAATGAAGTCAAGGAAGAATTCCAGAAGATAATAAGGGAAAAGATGCCAACAGACAATCCTAAAACAGGGGAAGAGGAATGGAAGCAATTCAAAAACACAATGGTGGAAGCTGCAGTGGCAGTATGTGGAAGAACAAGCAACAGAAAGCGGTGTAAAGAGACACCATGGTGGAATGAAAGAGTAAAAGAAGCTGTGGGAAGGAAGAACAAGGCTTTCAGAGTGTGGTTCCAGGAAAGAACTGATCTGGCAAGGGAAGATTATAAGACAAAGAAGAAAGAAGCAAACAAGATTGTCGCAGAGGAGAGGAAGAAGTGGATGGTAAAGTGGACAGAGATGATGGAGGAAGACAGCAGAGGAAATAAGAAAGTACTTTATGGGATGGTCAAAAGTAAGAGAAGAGGTCTGCGAGAGGATGTGGTAATGATGGACAAAAACGGAAATGAGGTACACAACAAAGAGACACTCAAGACAGTGTGGAAAGAGTACTTTGAGGATTTGCTGAATCCAAATGGTCATAGGGAGGAAGACAATGTATTGGAAGATGGAGAAGACAACACAGGAATGGAAAAGGACCTGACTTGGAGAGAACTGGAAATGGCTATAGACAAGATGAAAGGAGGAAGGGCACCAGGTGTGGATGAAGTGAGTGTTGAAATGGTGAAGGCAGCAGGGGAGGTTGGGAAACAGTGGCTGTACCGTGTGATGAGGGTGATATGGAAGGAGAAAAAGACCCCAGAAGATTGGAAGAAAGGATTAATTGTCCCAATATTTAAGAAAGGAAGCAGAAAGGAGTGTAGAAATTACAGGGGAGTCACACTCATACCTCACTGTGCCAAGATATATGAAAAGATATTAGAAAGTAGAATACGAGCCAAAGTGGAGAGAAAATTGAGAGAGGAACAGTATGGATTCAGACCTGGGAGATCAACAGTGGATCTCATATTTTCAGTGAGACAGCTCCAGGAACACCACTACGAATTTGGAGAGGATCTGTTGATGGCCTTTCTGGACATCGAAAAGGCCTATGATAGTGTGTGTAGGGAGAAGGTTTGGAAAGCAATGGAAAACATGGGAGTGGAAAAAGAGACTGTAGGCAGAGTGAAGGAGATGTATTGTGGAAGTGTGAGTTGTGTGAAAGTTGGAGGGGAAAGAACAGACTGGTTCAGACAAATGAGTGGCCTGAAACAGGGTAGTGCGCTGTCACCCCTTCTCTTTATTGTGGTTATGGACGAGGTAATGACACGGATAGCAGGAAAGATAGGAGAAGATAAGATGAAGGCAATGGTGTTTGCAGATGATCTCATGGTCTGGGGAAACAAGGAGGAGGAAATCCAGGAGCAACTGAAGGCTTGGGAAGAAACAGTGGGAGAGTACGGATGGAAGTTCAACATCAGTAAATGTGAGATCCTGTTAACGACCAGGAAAAAGGACAGACCAATGAGTGGGATAACACTTGGAGGTGGACAGCTGAAGAAGGTGGAAAGTCTCAAGTATAGTGGAGGAAAATGGGAGAAATGACAAAGAGATTACGGAACGTGGCAGACAGGCAGAAGCATTTCTGAGAAGCATTAGGAGCTTAGTGTGGAATAAAGATGTCCCACAAAAAAGCAAGGAAGTGTTATACAGAAGCTACTATATCCCGATACTGACCTATGCTTCAGAAACGTGGACAATGAAGAAAAGAGACATAAGCAGAATACAGGCAGGTGAAATGAAGTTCCTGCGGAGTAGGATCGGAGTAACAAGAAGAGACAGGGTGAGGAATGAAAAGGTCAGGGAAATGGTGAAAGAGGAGCCCTTGCAAGGTAGGATTGAGACATCAAGACTGAGGTGGTATGGACACTTAAAGAGAATGGATGAGAAGAAGATTCCCAAGAGGATACATGAGATGCAGATGCAGAAGAAACGACCAAGGGGAAGACCAAGAGATCGATGGCTGAAAGGAGTGGAGGAATGTGTCAAGAAGAGAGGCGAGGACTGGACCAGAGTGACAGCGGAGAGATGGTGGGAAGAAAGAAATAAGTGGCGAGGCTTATGTTCCAAACAGACCCAGCCTGGGGCTGGAAACTGTACAACATGATGATGATGACCTGTAAATAATAGTATATATAATTGTAGGATATAAGCAGTGCTTTTTTTTCTAAAGAAAACAATTAAGGGGTACTCTCAGTTGTAGTCAACAAAAGATCTCAATCTTGCAATTTTCGGCATTTTTCAGAGTCTGGTTATTACTTTTCGGGCTGACATGTTAAATGAGTGGTTGAATTGGGTTTATTTATTTATGGTCAACATGTCAAGGCGGTAACTGCAATCAGTAGTATTTCTAATCATTTTACCACCAACCATTCGTACCTGCTGCAAAATTCCTGATTTTTCTCAAAATCCCAGCATTCGGGAATGGCTTCCGTCCCACTGTTACACGTGGTTGAAAGCTCTTTCTTGTGATCTTCCTTTGCATCACCTCACAACTATGTTGGCGTTTCGCCGACATTGTCTATGTTAAAATCATTAACTTTCAGCTTTTTCGATGCCTGGGTGGATGCTAAATAATTCGATATTTTCTTCATCTTTCAAAACTAAACACAAGCAACAAAATAACAACCTACACCGCATCCAAAAACTAGCCTGTGTGCTTATAAGAACTGAGTGTCGAGTTACCGACCGAAAGAAACTCTTCTTCTTTCCTAGCATGTATTCCGCGATGGTGCAGGGTCCGCTTGTTTGGTTACTTCTTCCTGTCAAGGGCATATTCTGGTTTAAGTCCACACATCACCAAGTCTTCCTTGATTCTGTCCAGCCATATTTTCTTTGGACACCCACGGGGTCGATTTCCTCCTGGATCGTATTGGAGAGCTGTTCTTGCCACAGAGTTCTCATCACTTCTAGTGACATGCCCATACCACCGAAGCCGTGCTTCTCTCATTTCATCGGTAATGGCTGCAACTCCCATCTGTTTCCGGATCTGTTCATTCCGGACATAATCAAGCCGTGTAACACCCATGGACCAACGTAACATTTTCATCTCCATTCCATGTAGGGCTTGCTCATGCTTGGTTGAAGCTGGCCAATATTCTGTGCCGTAAAGTGCCACTGGTCCTATCATGGACTAGTAAACTTTCCCTTTCAAAGGGATAGGTACTTTCATATCGCAGAACACTCCTGCGACATGGCGCCACTTCATCCACGTAGTGTTAACTCGTGCTCGAGCATCGAGAAGCGCTTCGCCATCTGAAGAGAAACTGATTCGAAATAAATCGAGGATTACTCAAAATCACCCCCAGCTGTTGTGAACAGAGCGTTGACGCCAGCTGATTGATGAACTTTCAAGTCGGAAGTTACTGTATATTTGCCGGACTAGACACAAATGTACCAATATTATTTCTTTAACAGTTTTCAAATGTTTAAGGGGTACGCGTACCCCCGCATTCCCCCTAAAAAAGCACTGGATATATGTATTTATAATGTATCCTCGTTTTGACATACGATATAAATAAATAAATAGTTCGTAATGTTCATTCATTTTTAAATGCCCACTTATTTGTTAAACCAGTAAATGAATAATTATATCTCTCTATATATAGATAAGAATGAAAGTTTGTATGTTTTTTGTGAATTTCTACGGAACTTTGCGTTATTTACGCGTTTCAGACTGTTTTATGACGGATGCGCGCGAAAATATTTTTTTTGTCTGTCTGTCTGTCTGTTTGTCTGTGGACAATTTTGTTCCCTTATAACTCGAGAACGGCTGGGTGTATCAACGTAAAATTTGGTACAGATATCCATCAGAGGCACGACACTAATCATAGATGTAACTCTTCTCTGTATCTCTCATAAAAGGGGGCCTACCCGCTTAAAACACTTGCTGAAATAGGCGTAGAACGGCGAGACAAGGCTCATTTTCAGCCCTTCAATGTGAGAAACGAAACTCGGGGGCCCTAAACCACATTTTAAGGCCCTAAAACCATCAGATTAGAGATATTCCCAGAAAATTAATTTCATTTAATACAATAATGAAAGAAAGCAAGCCGGTAACCATGGCAACAGAAACTCACAGGTCCATCTATTGCTGTAAGACGCAATACAATTCCATTTATTACATTACTGAGATAGTTTGCAAACGGCTATAAGGTTATAACGGTACTTAATTAAGCTGTAAAATGCATCAATACATATAATGCGCTTAAGGGGGTCAAGGGGTACTCTAGAATTTTTTCACGCGATTTACACGTTCTGGTGTGGTACGGAAGGTCTATTAAATCCCTATCCCTATATTGTTATGTTATCATTATAAATATTATTATTATACTACGCCTACAACGACGAGACAAAGCTTATTTTCAGCCCCTTGGTGTCAGAAACAAAACTCGGGGCCCCTCAACAGCCGTAAAGCTTCCCCGAAAACTACATTTTAAAGCTCTAAAACCAAGAGTTGCTGTGATATTCCCAGAAACTAATTTCATTTAATAAACTAATGCAGGAACCATGACAACAGTGTTTCAAAAAGTTACATCCAACTTTCCATCCATTTCGGCAATAAGTAATGCCACTCCATTTATTAAATTTCTGTGAAAGTTTGCAAATGGCTATAAGGTTATCACGGAACCAACAAAAAACTGTAAAATGCATCAATGCGCTTTTCACAAGACTTAAACGTGCGATATGTCATACAGAAGGTCTATTATGCCTTCAAAAAGCAACATTATTTTTAAAAAATCCTGAATTAAAATAGTTTCATTTTATTTTATTTTTTTGGCTTTTAGGAATTTGGGCCATTGGAGGCTAAAAAGAACTGAATTTTCATGCACCAGAAGCCTTTATAATTTATTAAAGGGGTCTTCCTCTGGATGCGGACTTGACACAACAGTGAGGGTCAGTTTTTATGTGACGTATATTGCGTTTCGTCTACGAGGTTTTCAATTTTATTTTCACGTCAGGAAGTACACGTTTGGTAAATTAGTTTCACAGCATATTTCAACTAATCATTTATCTTTGTCGACAAACATGTTCCAAGCCCCTAACCATTGCAACAGTAGCTCAATTGATTACGTCTGTTTATTAATACCGAAGACCGTTCGAAGAATGGGTACTTCTGCTAGTTGTAGTATATTAGTAGAATATGAAAAGACTTGAATATAACCACGTCTGCCCTAATCCTTATTGACAACGTTTGTGAGAATTAGTAACTTAAGTCAATAAATGTACTTTTAATTATAGTGTACCGGCTCCGGCCAAATTGTGACCTTCCTCAACAGAAATATATAATACAAGTCGAGTTGCAAGTCCTATACTTGTAATTCTTTCATAATAAAGGTGATTTTCAAATATATTTCTAAACAAGTAGTTCCGTGAAGAACTATACAGCCTATTTTCACATATCCTACTGATGTTCATAGCCTCTATCAACATACAAATTTTCATTTGATTGCTGTAATAGATTTCTAGATATTGAGAACGTTCTAAATATTTCGGATGGTCACCATGTTGGATTTTTATACACAGGCCTTCAAGTTATGTACAATTACATGAAGATTATTGTTTAAGGGTATTATTCAAAATTCAATCGCATGATTAGGACACAAGAAATAAAAACGAGATTCTAAAATTGTGCACTGTGGTTACTGTGGTTATCAAAATAATTGAAATGGATTAGATGCCAGTGGATTTAAATTCATACTAGTTGAAACCCGTCAAAACATGACGGTCAATGGGAAAATATTTACTAAAATATTTCCTTATATAGGCCTACAGTTCATTCTTTGTAAGGTTATTTTTGGCTCTATTGAAACTATAAGGGCGTCAAAAGATTGCACTCTCGACGTTGTAAAATACTGCAATGTATATTGTAAAAACAATGCTCGCCAGCATATCTCTGTCTCCTTCTATCACACTCCCTTCCCTTGCCTGAAGCACAGCAGTGGCCAGCGGCTTGCTGCCTGGCTCAGCAAATACGGCGAGTTCGTAGATTTGAATCGCGCGCCCGGAAGTAACAAAGTAACCTCATTTTCTCGGAGGGAAAAATTTTCTCCGCCAATCCGATTGCGGCATCGTCTTTTACATAACACGCAAAGCGTCCCTGATTTTTTGTCGGTATAATTAAGATACACCCTGTATAAAAAACAAAGAATAAATTACTAAACATATCTCACATACACAGAATTAACAAACACACTAACTAAAATTATCCCTAAATTATGTTCACATTATTCGGATGTTACTATTAAGTCTCTTAGATCATTCAACAAAACATTGATATTGCAAACATGGAATGTCACTGTTATCTCTGAGCCTGTTTAAGTACATGCCATAATATCTCTTCTCTGGACTATGATACCAATCACTTGCTTCTGAATTGGGCTTAGTTTCAGATATCCACTCTTTTAACATTATCGAGTACAAAATGCCGTAACCCACTGTTCTCAAATCTCTCAATATGTTGAAACACGTCATCACCAGTAACCTCGAATATTTTCGTATTTGTCAACACCTATACTGGAACAAATACCTCCAGCAAACATAACGCTATCATCCTCAGTTGACTCTAGAGAAATATAAAGTTCTTCATTCTCAGCAATACCATCTTTTTCCTCATTCTTCCACTTTTCGTTCTTCCTACTCATCTGTTTCTTCTTCTTCTCCATTCTTCTTTCTTCCTCTGCCTTCCATCTCGTCTTTTTCTTCATCTGCCATATCATTCCATACCTTGTACTCCTCATCTTCCATCTCCACCATTCCTGTCTCCTTCCCTTCCTCATTTTCTTCTTCTTCTTCTTCTGCTTCCTCTGATCCTTCAATCTCTTATCTTCCTTTACCTGACATCTCATCTTCTTCCTACTCCTTCTCTTTGCTTTCCAGATCATCCTTTTATCTAATCTCCAGGTCCTCTTTGTCTTCATTCTCAACCACTTCTCTCTTCTTCCTTTCCACATTTTCCTCCTTTTCTTTTTTGTCTGTCTCATCTTGCTCAACAGTTTTTTCTCTCCTTCCACCGTTTCTTCTTCACCTTATCTTCTTCTAGTATGTTGTCTTCTTCATGATTCACTCCTGCACTTTCACCCTCATTTTTAGCCTCGTTTTCTTGACTGCTACTGTCCTCCTCATAACCAACCCCATCGGCTTCTGCCTCCTCTCCTTCAGTTTCTCCCATATCACCTGCTTTCTCACGCCCTCCTGTCTCACCTTCTCCCTTATCCGTTTCTCCTTTCTCTTCTGCCTTTTCCTTTCTTTCACCTCCCTCCTCTCCTTCAGTTTCTTCCATATCACCTGCTTTCTCACGACCTCCTGTTTCACCTTCTCCCTTATCCGTTTCTCCTTTCTCTTCTGCCTTTTCCTTTCTTTCACCTCCCTCCTCTCCTTCAGTTTCTTCCATATCACCTGCTTTCTCACGACCTCCTGTTTCACCTTCTCCCTTATCCGTTTCTCCTTTCACTTCTGCCTTTTCCTTTCTTTCACCTGCCTCCTCTCCTTCAGTTTCTTCCATATCACCTGCTTTCTCACGCCCCCCACGTATCTGATAATTTTCTTGCTTTCCTTCAAGTAAATCACTTATTGGGTCAAATTTCTCATCTAACTTTACTTTCATGGATTCCACTTGCTTACTCACAGACACCTCTAATGAACTAACAAACTCCTCCAATGAACTCTTATAACTTGTTTTTATAGCATTCTTTATCTCTGTGACCTCGCTAAGCAGCATTAGTAACACATCCCGATTTATAGCCTCCGCCATTTCTTTTTCTACTTGCACTGTACTCACTTTATTAAAGTTTTCTTTTCTTTCTTCTTTTCCTTATTCGTGACATACAGTTCTACAATCTCCATAGATACTCTCAAAGATACTCACTACTAATGAGACCTCTACCAAATTTTTTACAGCATGGAATCTAAAATAATAATCAAAGATATATATAAAAACAGCATCAAAAAAGGAACTTAGAAAATAAGTTTCCTCGGCAAGGCCCCCCCATCACCCCACTGCCAGAAACTAGATATCTCTAACTTTGGGGTAACGGACAGCACTCCCAGCAAGCGCCATTTTCTTACCCCAACAACCCCAAGGAAAATGAACAGTGACAATAAGGATAAGCCTATACCGTACAAAGTTTCACTGCGCTCGGATGGTTAAATCGCGAGAAACGTCAATTTGAATATTAAAATTTCGCGTCAGCGCCATGTTAGATTTGTGCTCACCAGGTTATTGAACGTCCCATAGGTGAACTTATGTTTATAGCCTCTATACACATACAAAATTTCAGTTCGATTGCTGTCATAGAGTAATATAAATTGATAATAATAATAATGTTATTGGTTTTACGTCCCTTTTAACTACACTGGCTTTTAGAGACGCCGGGGTGCCGGAATTTTGCCCCGAAGGGGATCTTTAACGTGCCAGTAAATGTACTGACACGGCTCCCTCGCATTTGCGCACCCTCAAATGCCAGCTGACTGCGCCAGGTTTCGAACCTGCAACCTTGGGCTCAGTAAGCGAGAACGTTACCCCTGAGCCACGCAGCCAGACAATATAAATTGAGAACCGTCTAATTATTCAGGATTGTCGCCATGTTGGATTTTAATATAGGTCATAGAGTTATGAGGCTGGCCCCGTGGTGTTGGGGTAGCGCACCTGTCTCGCAACCGGAGGCCCCGGGTTCGATTCCCGGCTCCGTGAGGAATATTAGAAATTGACGTGAAGGCTTGAACGGGGTACACTCAGCCTCGTGAGGAAAATTGGGTAGCTGTCTAACAGTGAGGCACCACCCCCGATTACGAAAACCAAGATTAACGGCCGAGGGGACGCGATGCGCTGATCACGTGTCACCCCAATATATGCAGGCCAATTGACTGGGCAGTGGTCGCTTGGTAGGCCTAGGCCCTACATGAGCAGTGGTGCGAGGGGTTATAGAGTTATGTAGGCTACTATTAGATGAGGATTATTGTGTAGGTTCATTATTCAAACGTTGTCTTCGGTCGCATGTTTGTTGTTGTAGTTTGAGTCTTCTGTCTTTGGACTGGTTTGATGCAGATCTCCATGCCACCCTGTCCAGAACTAATATTTTCATCTCTACGACACCCTATATCCGAGGAAATCTGTTCAACATATTCTAACCTTGGCCTACCCCTACAGTTCTTGTCCTCGACCCTTCCTTCCATAACTAAGGTTGCTATTCCTAGGTGTCTTAATATGTGTCCTACCAACCTATCCCTTCTCTTCATTATCAGTCGCCAGAAACATTTCACCTCTCCCAGTCATCTTAAAACCTCTTCATTCGTAACCCTATCTACCCATCTGATCTTCATCATTCTCCTGTAACACCACATTACAAACGCTTCGATTCTCCTCTTTTCTGCTGCACCAGTAGTCCAAGTTTCACTTCCATATAGTGCCACGCTCCAGACAAAGGCTTTCAAAAATTACTTCCTAATAGCCTACCTAAATCAAGATTCGATGATTAAATCGCGAGAAAAGTCTATTGAAGTGTCTCAACTTCGCTTGGTCGCCGTGTTTTGTAGTGTGTTTTTGAAAGTCACATTGGTGAACTTCTTTTAGTGCCCTTTATCACCGTACAAAAATTTAGGGTGATATCAGTAATAGTTACGGAGATATAGAATGCCAGTGAAATATTTCTCACAGCTGCCATCTTGAGGTTATGTAAACAATTCAACTAAATTAAATGTCGGTGCATTACAATGTGCATAAATATTTCCTGTACCAAGTTTCATTGCGTTTGGATCGTTAAATCGCGAGAAAAGTCTATTTAAAAGTTTCAATTTCACTTGGTCGCAATGTTGGTTTTGAAGTCAACAGGTTTTTGAAAGTCACATGGATAAACTTTTAGTATTGCCCTTTATCACCATACACAATTTCAGGGTGATTTGGGTAATAGTTTCGGAGATATGGAATGCCGGTGAAATATTTCACCCAGACGCCATATTTGAGTGGTGAGACAGAATACAATTTCAAGGGCATGGTCGGGGTCGGCGAAGGTATTACCATGACCTTACCGAGTTTGACTGACTCCAGCCGTTTAAGAGTTATTAGTGGGGGAGGGGGACACGCACACACATTCGCACACACACATACGCACACACATACCCACGCACATACACACACACGGATAAAAAGTGATCTCATAAGCCTATTCTTTCATAAATGAATATAGGCTAAAAATACTAGCAAATATGAAGCATATACATTAACCATGATGGATAATGTGATTAATAGGGCTCGGATGTTTAGGTAAATAAATATTTTTTTATGTAAATACATATTTTAAACATTTTGTCTATAAATACATAAATTCCTGCTTTTGACTTATTAGCACATGAAAAGACATAATATTTCCATTTTTTTTATCTTTCAGTTTATTGCATTTTTGTTCTGCGATACTTCAACGGGGAATAGCCTGTGAGCTATCTAGTCTTCATGCAGAGAGTATGTCAGCTTGCAGCTGCGTTTTTCTTACCTTGTCGCCCCATCCCACTCACTGTGGAAGCCGGGGATTTCCTTGTTCATAGACATATTTCACCTCGTGCTAGAGCTGCCTGGAACCAGTGTCACTCACAAGCAGTTCATTTCTGGCACTGTGAAGTGTAAGGCAGTTCTACGATGCCTAAAGTAAAAGCAACTACAAGTTATCGTCTACACCAGTATGTTGCAGAATTTAAGGACAATTTCACTTCTGATGGGGGCGTTCTGTTCTGCCAACCATGTGGTAAAGTAATCAAGGCTGAACAGCGATCTCAAGTTACTCAACACCTCAAGGGCAAGAAACATATTGCCGCAGTTTCACGTCCTCAGAAAAAGTGTGTCGCGATAATCGTCGGACATTTGTGATGGACAACCTGAAGATGTATCTCGTTGTGTATTGCAATTCTCCAGGAGTCACTGTGACATAGCATAAATTGCATTCGTTAGCACTGCATATTGTTTATATTCACATTAATAAACTAAATTAAAATTCAATATTTTTACTTCTTTGTCACATATTTCAGGTATTTTTAATACTAAAAAAATAAATATTTTGACGAATTTTAGCACCTAAAAATCTGAGCCCTTGTGATTAAAAGACGTATTGACTTCCCTATTAATTGAGTACTGCGAGACAACAAATCCCTCAACAAGTTTAGCAAACTCAAATTTAAAATAACTACTATCAACAGAGACAGGGTGAATCTTAAGTACAGCGACAAACGGCAGGGAAGATTTCCTGACTGGAATTGGAGCGAGAAAGTTCTTCTCAACATATGTCCGGAAATGGACGGTGACTGTGCTACGACAACAAGTACAGACCCGGCACACTGTGCGTGGTCTGAAACTCATCCATGATACAGTACGTATTCAAAGTGGCCTCCATTGTATGCAATGCAAGAGTCACACGTCGCATCATAGATTGCGGCACTCTTTCGAATGTTCCAGCCTGTACCTCAACAGCATCACGGACTGGCCCACAATTCGCAACGCTTTTTAGATGCCCCCAAAAATAAAAATCCAGAAGGTTTAGGTCCGGTGATTGAGCAGGCCATGCAACAAGTCCTCCACGTACTATCCGCCGTCTGGGGAAGGTCTTGTCGAGGTGTCGGCGAACAGTAATGCGGAAGTGGGGTGGCGCTCCATCGTGCAGTAGCCACATGACCTGTCGTGCTTTACCCCAATGTATTATCACTAGACCTGGGATTTTAGGCTCTAAAAAATTAGTTTTAGGTGCCTAAATAGGCTTTTAAAACAAGTAAATAGGCTTTTAAAAGAGAAATTAGGCACTTAAAATATGTTTTCAAAATGTGTGGATAGGCAGGAAATACTTTAAAATATTACAATATACACTTAAACTGTAACGTGATACTTTATTTCTTTAACAAACGTGGTATCCCTATTCTTAACCGAAATAACTGCAAAATTAAGACAGAATAAAAAATACATTTATGAAAAACAATATAAAAAGTAATGTGTCAAAAAATGTTTTGGATTATATGATATAACATTATCAGTACTGATCTAAAACCTTAATACTAAAATCACTGTACACAATTACAGCACTGTAGGCATCCAATAACGGTGGATACGCGAATGGAGTATGTGTTTATTTATTTGTGAGGAACATTCCTACAGTACATTCATTCGTAGTTTGCTTTACAGTACATAACAATAATCTTCTCCAAATTTTCCACAGTCAGGCTGTGTCTTTTGTCTGTTAAAATCATTTTGAAAGCAGAAAAAGAGCGCTCCACACTCACAGATGTTAGAGGGGCATAGGAAAATTTACCTACATTTTTCAATTCAATTTCACTTGGTAAGTCTACCTTTTCCCCATCCATTACCTGATGTACCCTTTTCAGCATTGAATAACCTGGGTTCTTCAGCAGTACACTAGACCACTTGTCTCTTATTTTATCTCCTACCTTGCCCCTAGCACTTTGTATGTTATTCTCAGCTTCTTCAATTACAGAAAATTGCTGTTTGAGACTGTTTCCATTTCCTCCATTTTTGTAATGGTGACTGGAAGAAATGAAAAATTTGCCTGAATATACGCAATGTCTCTCTGAACACTGGAACAATCATTTAACAGTTCTTTGACAGACGACACACATGCAGAGTTGTCCGTTAAAGGCACATTGTCTATCACAGTCATGATTTCCTCAAGATGTTCTGCATAATACAGGGCAGCTTCCATCCAGGAACCCCAACGGGTGATGATTGGCTGTGGTGGAAGGGGAATAGAGGGGAGTTTCTCTAGAAAGATGGCTATTCTTGATGGAGCCTTACAGAACACTTTCTTCATTGTTGAAATGAGAGTATTTACTGCAGGAAACTCGGCCCTAACTGTTTCTGCGAGTCTATTCAAGGCATGTGCCATGCAAGTAACATGAATTAAAGAAGGATAGAAAGTTTCGAGGAGAGGTGCAGTGGCAATCATGTAGGAAGCAGCATCGGAGACAAGGAGAAGGACTTAAGAATCATCAACACCCCCAGGATACAACAATTGCAACCCCTTGTTGATGAAGTATGCAATGCTTCGACTATTGACTTTCTCAAGCTGTTTAGAGCAAAGAAGGTGAGCGGTAGATGCCTGATTGGGTTCCAGTTTTCCTACTATAAGGTAAGCAATGTACCTGCCCCCAGAGTCGGTGGTTTCGTCCACACACAACCATATGCAAGACTCCCCAATATCCTCCCTGATTGACAAAATGACCTCATTGTAACAAATATCTAAGTAGTTTTTCTTTAATGTAGATGCTGATGGGATGTGCTGCTTGGTGTATTTCTGTAAAAAATCTTTGAAAACCGGATTATGCACAGCATTCCAGGGGATATTTGCTGCAACTAGGGCTCTACACATATCAGCATAGAAACCATTATGAGTTGTAGGAGATATAGTTTGTGTGAGCAGAGTCTGTCTAATGTTACTTTTCATGGCTGCTTTCGCTTTGTGACTGGCACTATCTGCATGCTGCTGAAGGTGGCATTTTTTCTCATGTGAAATCTAAAACACAATAAAGTGATGTCAATTAGAGACTAAGATGAGGAATAGAAAAGGTGAGCTATTGAATAAAATTTGTCATTTTGAACTATTTAAATTAAGCCATTATTACTCTAAAGTTAATTAAGAACAAGAACACTACAGTCCCCGAAGGGCCTTGGCTTTCAATAACGGTTGCTGCCCAGCTCATGGCCTGCAGATATTGGGTGGCGTGTGGTCAGCACGATACATCCCTCAGCCGTATTGCCTTGCCTCCGTGACCCCTGCCCACCGTAGTTTCTCAATTGTCCTCACGATGCTGGGTCAACACCCTTCCAGACCTCATAGATTTCTAAATTACTGCCGGTACTGGAAATCGAACCCAGGTCGTCTGGACTACTGTCGGCGCAGAAAGTATCTGCAGTCGAGTTTAAACGCTAATAAAATTTGAACCAGTCCACCAATCTAAAATGCAATCACTCCATCGTAAAGCTTGTTTTATTCTGCATTCTTTGCTGGTACATGCATATTTTTATTATGTTTCCTCTGAAAGTTATGTTAGGTGGAATGCAAAAAGTACCTATTTTCTTGCCCGTTTTTGTAAACAACAACTTTGTAGTACCGTTACATGAAAACGTACTGTTCGACTTTCATGAAATTTAGGTGGATTATGGAATGCACTATTATAAATATATTTATGAAGTTTAATTACTCTACACACGTTGGAAAAAAGTTATTGTTTTTGTAAAAGACTGTCCGTTTGATACTGGGTGGTCTTCCGAAATCGAGACTGAGTTCATCAAAGGTCTGAAGGTTTTTGTTTCAAATCGTTGTATACCGAAAACTTACAATGATTTCTGTATTTTATACCGATTTTTATTTGAAATCGAGCGACAGGCTCTCCGTTTTCATGTAATTAAACTACAAAGTTGTTGTTTACAAAAAACGGACAAGAAAATAGGTATTTTTTTGCATTCCGCCTAATATATCTTTCACCAGAAACACAATAGAAATATGCATGTAACAGGAGATAACGCAGAATAAAACACGCTTTACGATGGTGTATTTATATTTTAGATTGGTGGACTGGTTCAAATTTTATTAGCGTTTAAACTCGACTGCACATACTTTCTGCGCCGACAGTAGGTCTCTACAATTAATTAGAGAAGCCAATATCAAAACCTTAATTTTAGATTAATATGAAATTTAAGATATAGGCACATACCTGTTTATTGCAGTACTGGCAGAAAATAACCTTGCCATCAAAAGTCTTCCCTGGAAATTGTACAAGCCATTGTTGTATAAGCGCACTCTTAGATGATTTCGTTTTAGGCATGATGAACTATATTCACTTAAACAGATGTTCTTTCACTGGCGACTTGACACAGTATGTCGCTTCTTACTACCTGCTCCTTGTTCTTCCTAGATAATCCTCCCCCTCACCCCGTCACTCGACACAGTACGTCCTTGACTACCTGCTCGTTGTTCTTCTGAGCTAATCCTCCACATCCACCCTTCACTCAGCATTCCTTTGGTGACAGTTGTCTGGGAAGAGCACATTTCTGTGAAAAACCCACCCTCTGCTGTTCTGCTCGTTCCAGGGATGTCCATTGTGTGATTGTAAAAATTACAGAAGTTGAATTTTATTTTAAATGTAGAAAATAGGCACTAAAATAGTAAAATAGGCTCTAAAGGTCCAAATAGGCATTTTAGGGCACTATAAAACTCTATTAATGTAAGGGATTTATCATGAAACGTCAAGATATTTTTTTAAAAATCATGTTATTTCGTAAGGAACGAAATAGGCATTTGCCTTAAAATCCCAGGTCTAATTATCACAAACAATATGATTCTAGCCTCACAACCTCCATACAAAGCAAACAGAATGACCGGCCAATCATACTTCATCCTAGGCAGCAGATGATTGGTTGAAGGGAGAAAATACTATTTGTTCAAAAACAGGCTATGGAGTAAAACCCTTTTGATTGAAACTGTGATTTTCAATCTCCAGATTTAAAGGGAATCGCTATATTTTCAAAGAAAACATTGTTATAACATGATAGCTATTGTCTAGGCAAAGACAGCGATGTTTTGAAATCTTACTTCTTTTTTTGTAGGGGGGGGGGGGAGAAAATACCTTTTGATAGCTCCTTGTATGTATGTGAATGTATTTACAGTCATGAGGGGAGTCGATCCTAGGTATAGCCTGTCTCTTGCGGCTTCCCTACCTACTTTCCGAAACGTCATTGGCACTGTTCTCTGAGTTGACTTTAATCTTGTTATCCTCTGCCCACACGTTTAGATTTTCTATGATATTTTGTACTACACGTATGGAACTCGAACCAATCGATATATATAATACGCTAAGGTGTATGTTTTACAAAACTCAAGCTCCTAAACCGAGGGAGTTACAAGATGTGGTTTGTACCGAAATCTTCCAAATAGCCTCAATAGAACAGGGAAAAAAATCTTGCATTTCTTGAAAAGTCAACAGAAATATATGTATTTGTTTATAAAGTGCTTTTAAACAAATAAAAAAGACGATAGCCCCCGGCAGAACTGTGCCGCGTACAGCCGCATAGCACTAGGGCCCGGCGGGTACACTTGGGGCGCTCACAACCCATTGTGCAACCAGCAGCAGTGACGAATTGCACTCTGATTTAATAATATCGACAATTTCTTTAAAAAGTGCGTTTAAACAAATAAACATATTTATAGAAGCCCGCATAACAGTAAAGCCAGGCGGGTGGTTTATAAACATGCGAGAGTTCTCACACGGATCCGTTAGTATCTTATCTTATATCTTATACTAGCAGGTACCCGCGGCTTCGCTCGCGATCAAGACAATGGGGACGATGCATTATTGCTGATAGTTGGTTTATTCTATTACAGCAATCGCGGCTACAGGTGGATAGATTCAAATTCTGAGAATTCTGATACATACAGTATATAGATATGAGCAGCAAAGTGGGAATTTTATAGAGTTGTGAACACATTTGAAAATTTTAGTTTTGGTTTTGCCATCTTCTGCTGAGACATAACGATTTTGTTGTCCGGATACTCGCCAGCACGCCACATACAGTTGTCCATGGGAAATAATGGTTTTGTCTAAACGTACACCTGGAATGGCGAATCTATCTGAATATGGGGAATTAAAAGTATTTTTCCTTAAGCTATTCTGGGTATAATTTTGCCACACTTATTGATGATTTGAACGTCAACATGTCGCTATTAATAGACCTATAGTAAAATATCTCTCACCGTGGTCGCTGATGTACATTATGCAGTCACTTCCAGTGTTACATCCCAGGGATTGAAATTCTCCAACAACCCTTTTGCCTCACATGCCTCTCTAAGTAATTAAAATTCCCGATTGTTGTTGTTTGAGTCTTAAGTTTTTTGACTGGTTTGATGCAGCCCTCCATGCCTCGCTCTCCTGAGCTAATCGTTTCATCACTACATAGCTACCACACCCTACATCCGACGCAATCTGTATAACCCTGGTCTACCCCTACAGTTCTTGTCCTTGACCCTCCCATCCATAACTAAGCTTGCTATTCCTGGGTGTCTTAATATGTGTCGTACCAACCTATCTCTTCTCTTCATTAGCAGTCGCCAGAAACATCTCTCCTCTCCCACTCGTCTTAATAGCTCTTCATTTGATACCCTATCTAACCATCTGATCTTCATCATTCTCCCGTAACACCACATTTCAAACGCTTCAATTCTCCTCTTTACTGCAGCACCATTAGTCCAAGTTTCACTTCCTTATAGTGACTCAAAAGCTTTCAAAAATGACACCCTAATACCTAAATGTATATTCGATGTCAAGAGATTCCTTTTTGTGTAGAAATGCTTTCCTTGCCTGAGCCAACCTGCTTTTTATATCCTCTTTGCTTCGTCCATTACTGGTTATTTTGCTTCCTAAGTACCGGTAACAGAAGTCTCATACTTCCCGTAGCGTTTCACCTGCCAATTTGATGTCCATAGAGGTTTCTGATTTATTTCGGCTGCATTCCAATAATTTTGTTTTACATTTATTGATTTTCATCATGAATTCATTCGTCAAGACGGAGTCCATACCATTCAAAAACTCGTTCAAATCTTCTGGCGTATTGGCCAAGATGACGATGTCATCAGCAAATCTCGGAGATGAAATTATTTCTCCTTGAATCTTCACTCCGACTTTAAATTGTTCTCCAATTTCCTGATTATTGTGTTTTTAGAGATCTTTGAAATGCGTTGCCCTCGCACATGGTGTAGATGCATTGTCAAAGGGAAACATTCCATGTTACGAACATGGGCCGAATAACCTGTACCGAAAGCCTATTCTGGACAGCAGTTCCTTGAACTCAGATTTGCCAACATTTTATTGTATCTTTCCATGTGGTATGTCTCTGTACCTCAACATACAGAAGAGTGCTTTAAAAATCATGTCTTGTGTAAATTTTGGAAAATGTAGTGAGAGTGGTTTTTGCCGGAGTGGATACTCGCTAGTGGATATTCTTTTCAGTAAAATAGACTGGTTCACAATTTGGTAAGTGCACATTGAGGTATATGACGGCGGGATGCCTTAAGTGTTAAGGAAACGGCAATAGCCGCCTAAGAGCTTCGTTGCTATTGAAATTATGACCAGACCGATATTTGTACTTAACTATACGGGATTTGTGAACCCAGTGTTTATGAAATTGAACGTAGCTATATCGCTACCTTTATTTAATAGCCGCTACTGTAGTGTTTAAAAATTAAAGGTGGTATTAGAAGGCGCTTCCCCTAATATTTTTTACCTCTGGCACTACAGCCCATGAAGGGCCTAGGCCTATCATGCGACCGCTTCCCAGCCATTTGGCCTGCAGATATTGTGGTGACGCGTGGTCAGTGCATAGTGTCCTCTCAGCCGTTAATCTTGTTCTTCGTGACCGGCACGCTGCCTCACAGCTACTCAATTGTCCTCACGAATCTGAGTTCAGCCCGTTGCAGCCCTCACGTCAGTGTCTAAAATCTCTGACGGAGCCGGGAATCGAACCCAGGGCCTCCGGACGGGAGGCAGGCGCGCTACACTGTTCTTATTGTGTTTATATATATCTTGAAAAAGATAATAAATGAATTGGCATTGCCTCCTAGAGGGATATATAGAAAATCGGCCATTTGGCCTGCAGATATTGTGGTGACGCGTGGTCAGTGCATAGTGTCCCCTCTGCCGTTAATCTTGTTCTTCGTGACCGGCGCGCTGCCTCACAGCTACACAATTGTCCTCACGAATCTGAGTTCAGCCCGTTGCAGCCCTCACGTCAGTGTCTAAAATCTCTGACGGAGCCGGGAATCGAACCCGGGGCCTCCGGACGGGAGGCAGGCGCGCTACACTGTTCTTATTGTGTTTATATATATCTTAAAAAAGATAATAAATGAATTGGCATTGCCTCCTAGAGGGATATATAGAAAATCGGATGTCATACCTTGAGGTAGTGTTGCCATTTAAACGGACTTGCGATTAGTTCATCAATCAGAGCGAAGATAGTTTTCTGCGAATATCTTTGAAACTGTTGGTTTTAGAGCCTTAAAATGTAGTTTTCGGTGTCTCGTGGGGACATACCGAGTATTGTTTCTTGCATCGAGGGGAGTAAAATGAGCTTTGTCCGGTCTTTATGCGACAACTTCGATATTTTGTCCTGGTTGAGTATTTTTGGTGACTTTTCAGTTATGTTGCCCATTCCACGGGAACAATGATTTATTTCCGGACAAAAGGCAGCCTATATGTTATCCCATGGTATAAGCTGTCTCCATTTCAAATTTCATCCAAATCCGTCCAGCAGTTTTAGTGTCAAGAGGTAACAAACTAACACACACACTCTCTCTCACACACACACACACACACACACGGACACACAGATTTTCACAATTATAATATACTAGCAGGTACCCGCGGCTTCGCTCGCGATCAAGACTATGGGGACGATGCATTATTGCTGATAGTTGGTTTATTCTATTACAGCAATCGCGGCTACAAGTGGGTAGATTCAAATTCTGAGAATTCTGATACATACAGTATATAGATATGAGCAGCAAAGTGGGAATTTTATAGAGTTGTGAACACATTTGAAAATTTTAGTTTTGGTTTTGCCATCTTCTGCTGAGACATAACGATTTTGCTGTCCGGATACTCGCCAGCACGCCACATACAGTTGTCCATGGGAAATAATGGTTTTGTCTAAACGTACACCTGGAATGGCAAATCTATCTGAATTTGGGGAATTAAAAGTATTTTTCCTTAAGCTATTCTGGGTATAATTTTGCCACACTTATTGATGATTTGAACGTCAACATGTCGCTATTAATAGACCTATAGTAAAATATCTCTCACCTAGATCGCTGATGTACATTATGCAGTCACTTCCAGTGTTACATCCCAGGGATTGAAATTCTCCAACAACCGTTTTGCCTCACATGCCTCTCTAAGTAATTAAAATTCCCGATTGTTGTTGTTTGAGTCTTAAGTTTTTTGACTGGTTTGATGCAGCCCTCCATGCCTCGCTCTCCTGAGCTAATTGTTTCATCACTACATAGCTACCACACCCTACATCCGACGCAATCTGTATAACCCTGGTCTACCCCTACAGTTCTTGTCCTTGACCCTCCCATCCATAACTAAGCTTGCTATTCCTGGGTGTCTTAATATGTGTCGTACCAACCTATCTCTTCTCTTCATTAGCAGTCGCCAGAAACATCTCTCCTCTCCCACTCGTCTTAATAGCTCTTCATTTGATACCCTATCTAACCATCTGATCTTCATCATTCTCCCGTAACACCACATTTCAAACGCTTCAATTCTCCTCTTTACTGCAGCACCATTAGTCCAAGTTTCACTTCCTTATAGTGACTCAAAAGCTTTCAAAAATGACATCCTAATACCTAAATGTATATTCGATGTCAAGAGATTCCTTTTTGTGTAGAAATGCTTTCCTTGCCTGAGCCAACCTGCTTTTTATATCCTCTTTGCTTCGTCCATTACTGGTTATTTTGCTTCCTAAGTACCGGTAACAGAAGTCTCCTACTTCCCGTAGCGTTTCACCTGCCAATTTGATGTCCATAGAGGTTTCTGATTGATTTCGGCTGCATTCCAATAATTTTGTTTTATATTTATTGATTTTCATCATGAATTCATTCAAAAACTCGTTCAAATCTTCTGGCGTATTGGCCAAGATGACGATGTCATCAGCAAATCTCGGAGATGAAATTATTTCTCCTTGAATCTTCACTCCGACTTTAAATTGTTCTCCAATTTCCTGATTATTGTGTTTTTAGAGATCTTTGAAATGCGTTGCCCTCGCACATGGTGTAGATGCATTGTCAAAGGAAAACATTCCATGTTACGAACATGGGCCGAATAACCAGTACCGAAAGCCTATTCTGGACAGCAGTTCCTTGAACTCAGATTTGCCAACATTTTATTGTATCTTTCCATGTGGTATGTCTCTGTACCTCAACATACAGAAGAGTGCTTTAAAAATCATGTCTTGTGTAAATTTTGGAAAATGTAGTGAGAGTGGTTTTTGCCGGAGTGGATACTCGCTAGTAGATATTCTTTTCAGTAAAATAGACTGGTTCACAATTTGGTAAGTGCACATTGAGGTATATGACGGCGGGATGCCTTAAGTGTTAAGGAAACGGCAATAGCCGCCTAAGAGCTTCGTTGCTATTGAAATTATGACCAGACCGATATTTGTACTTAACTATACGGGATTTGTGAGCCCAGTGTTTATGAAATTGAACGTAGCTATATCGCTACCTTTATTTAATAGCCGCTACTGTAGTGTTTAAAAATTAAAGGTGGTATTAGAAGGCGCTTCCCCTAATATTTTTTACCCCTGGCACTACAGCCCATGAAGGGCCTAGGCCTATCATGCGACCGCTTCCCAGCCATTTGGCCTGCAGATATAGTGGTGACGCGTGGTCAGTGCATAGTGTCCTCTCAGCCGTTAATCTTGTTCTTCGTGACCGGCACGCTGCCTCACAGCTACTCAATTGTCCTCACGAATCTGAGTTCAGCCCGTAGCAGCCCTCACGTCAGTGTCTAAAATCTCTGACGGAGCCGGGAATCGAACCCGGGGCCTCCGGACGGGAGGCAGGCGCGCTACACTGTTCTTATTGTGTTTAGATATATCTTGAAAAAGATAATAAATGAATTGGCATTGCCTCCTAGAGGGATATATAGAAAATCGGCCATTTGGCCTGCAGATATTGTGGTGACGCGTGGTCAGTGCATAGTGTCCCTTCTGCCGTTAATCTTGTTCTTCGTGACCGGCGCGCTGCCTCACAGCTACACAATTGTCCTCACGAATCTGAGTTCAGCCCATTGCAGCCCTCACGTCAGTGTCTAAAATCTCTGACGGAGCCGGGAATCGAACCCGGGTCCTCCGGACGGGAGGCAGGCGCGCTACACTGTTCTTATTGTGTTTATATATATCTTTAAAAAAATAATAAATGAATTGGCATATCCTCCTGGAGGGATATATAAAAAATCGGATGTCATACCTTGAGGTAGTGTTGCCATGGAAATGGACTTGCGATTAGTTCATCAATCAGAGCGAAGATAGTTTTCTGCGAATATCTTTGAAACTGTTGGTTTTAGAGCCTTAAAATGTAGTTTTCGGTACATACCGAGTATTGTTTCTTGCATCGAGGGGAGTAAAATGAGCTTTGTCCGGTCTTTATGCGGCAACTTCGATATTTTGTCCTGGTTGAGTATTTTTGGTGACTTTTCAGTTATGTTGCCCATTCCACGGGAACAATGATTTATTTCCGGACAAAAGGCAGCCTATATGTTATCCCATGGTATAAGCTGTCTCCATTTCAAATTTCATCCAAATCCGTCCAGCCGTTTTAGTGTCAAGAGGTAACAAACTAACACACACACTCACACACACACACACACACGGACACACAGATTTTCACAATTATAATATATATAGGGATATAGGGACTAGCAGGTACCCGCGGCTTCGCTCGCGATCAAGACAATGGGGACGATGCATTATTGCTGATAGTTGGTTTATTCTATTACAGCAATCGCGGCTACAGGTGGGTAGATTCAAATTCTGAGAATTCTGATACATACTGTATATAGATATGAGCAGCAAAGTGGGAATTTTATAGAGTTGTGAACACATTTGAAAATTTTAGTTTTGGTTTTGCCATCTTCTGCTGAAACATAACGATTTTGTTGTCCGGATACTCGCCAGCACGCCACATACAGTTGTCCATGGGAAATAATGGTTTTGTCTAAACGTACACCTGGAATGGCGAATCTATCTGAATATGGGGAATTAAAAGTATTTTTCCTTAAGCTATTCTGGGTATAATTTTGCCACACTTATTGATGATTTGAACGTCAACATGTCGCTATTAATAGACCTATAGTAAAATATCTCTCACCTTGGTCGCTGACGTACATTATGCAGTCACTTCCAGTCTTACATCCCAGGGATTGAAATTCTCCAACAACCCTTTTGCCTCACATGCCTCTCTAAGTAATTAAAATTCCCGATTGTTGTTGTTTGAGTCTTAAGTTTTTTGACTGGTTTGATGCAGCCCTCCATGCCTCGCTCTCCTGAGCTAATCGTTTCATCACTACATAGCTACCACACCCTACATCCGACGCAATCTGTATAACCCTGGTCTACCCCTACAGTTCTTGTCCTTGACCTTCCCATCCATAACTAAGCTTGCTATTCCTGGGTATCTTAATATGTGTCGTACCAACCTATCTCTTCTCTTCATTAGCAGTCGCCAGAAACATCTCTCCTCTCCCACTCGTCTTAATAGCTCTTCATTTGATACCCTATCTAACCATCTGATCTTCATCATTCTCCCGTAACACTACATTTCAAACGCTTCAATTCTCCTCTTTATTGCTGCACCATTATTCCAAGTTTCACTTCCTTATAGTGACTCAAAAGCTTTCAAAAATGACATCTTAATACCTAAATGTATATTCGATGTCAAGAGATTCCTTTTTGTGTAGAAATGCTTTCCTTGCCTGAGCCAACCTGTTTTTTATATCCTCTTTGCTTCGTCCGTTACTGGTTATTTTGCTTCCTAAGTACCGGTATCAGAAGTCTCCTACTTCCCGTAGCGTTTCACCTGCCAATTTGATGTCCATAGAGGTTTCTGATTTATTTCGGCTGCATTCCAATAATTTTGTTTTATATTTATTGATTTTCATCATGAATTCATTCGTCAAGACGGAGTCCATACCATTCAAAAACTCGTTCAAATCTTCTGGCGTATTGGCCAAGATGACGATGTCATCAGCAAATCTCAGAGATGAAATTATTTCTCCTTGAACCTTCACTCCGACTTTACATTGTTCTCCAATTTCCTGATTATTGTGCTTTTAGAGATCTTTGAAATGCGTTGCCCTCGCACATGGTGTAGATGCATTGTCAAAGGAAAACATTCCATGTTACGAACATGGGCCGCATAACCAGTACCGAAAGCCTATTCTGGACAGCAGTTCCTTGAACTCAGATTTGCCAACATTTTATTGTATCTTTCCATGTGGTATGTCTCTGTACCTCAACATACAGAAGAGTGCTTTAAAAATCATGTCTTGTGTAAATTTTGGAAAATGTAGTGAGAGTGGTTTTTGCCGGAGTGGATACTCGCTAGTAGATATTCTTTTCAGTAAAATAGACTGGTTCACAATTTGGTAAGTGCACATTGAGGTATATGACGGCGGGATGCCTTAAGTGTTAAGTATGACCAAACCGATATTTGTACTTAACTATACGGGATTTGTGAGCCCAGTGTTTATGAAGTTGAACGTAGCTATATCGCTACCTTTATTTAATAGCCGCTACTGTAGTGTTTAAAAATTAAAGGTGGTATTAGAAGGCGCTTCCCCTAATATTTTTTACCCCTGGCACTACAGCCCATGAAGGGCCTAGGCCTATCATGCGACCGCTTCCCAGCCATTTGGCCTGTAGATATTGTGGTGACGCGTGGTCAGTGCATAGTGTCCCCTCAGCCGTTAATCTTGTTCTTCGTGACCGGCGCGCTGCCTCACAGCTACTCAATTGTCCTCACGAATCTGAGTTCAGCCCGTAGCAGCCCTCACGTCAGTGTCTAAAATCTCTGACGGAGCCGGGAATCGAACCCGGGGCCTCCGGACGGGAGGCAGGCACGCTACACTGTTCTTATTGTGTTTAGATATATCTTGAAAAAGATAATAAATGAATTGGCATTGCCTCCTAGAGGGATATATAGAAAATCGGCCATTTGGCCTGCAGATATTGTGGTGACGCGTGGTCAGTGCATAGTGTCCCTTCTGCCGTTAATCTTGTTCTTCGTGACCGGCGCGCTGCCTCACAGCTACACAATTGTCCTCACGAATCTGAGTTCAGCCCATTGCAGCCCTCACGTCAGTGTCTAAAATCTCTGACGGAGCCGGGAATCGAACCCGGGTCCTCCGGACGGGAGGCAGGCGCGCTACACTGTTCTTATTGTGTTTATATATATCTTTAAAAAAATAATAAATGAATTGGCATATCCTCCTGGAGGGATATATAGAAAATCGGATGTCATACCTTGAGGTAGTGTTGCCATGGAAATGGACTTGCGATTAGTTCATCAATCAGAGCGAAGATAGTTTTCTGCGAATATCTTTGAAACTGTTGGTTTTAGAGCCTTAAAATGTAGTTTTCGGTGTCCCGTAGGGACGTACCGAGTATTGTTTCTTGCATCGAGGGGAGTAAAATGAGCTTTGTCCGGTCTTTATGCGACAACTTCGATATTTTGTCCTGGTTGAGTATTTTTGGTGACTTTTCAGTTATGTTGCCCATTCCACGGGAACAATGATTTATTTCCGGACAAAAGGCAGCCTATATGTTATCCCATGGTATAAGCTGTCTCCATTTCAAATTTCATCCAAATCCGTCCAGCCGTTTTAGTTTCAAGAGGTAACAAACTAACACACACACTCACACACACACACACACACACGGACACACAGATTTTCACAATTATAATATATATAGGGATATAGGGACTAGCAGGTACCCGCGGCTTCGCTCGCGATCAAGACAATGGGGACGATGCATTATTGCTGATAGTTGGTTTATTCTATTACAGCAATCGCGGCTACAGGTGGGTAGATTCAAATTCTGAGAATTCTGATACATACAGTATATAGATATGAGCAGCAAAGTGGGAATTTTATAGAGTTGTGAACACATTTGAAAATTTTAGTTTTGGTTTTGCCATCTTCTACTGAAACATAACGATTTTGTTGTCCGGATACTCGCCAGCACGCCACATACAGTTGTCCATGGGAAATAATGGTTTTGTCTAAACGTACACCTGGAATGGCGAATCTATCTGAATATGGGGAATTAAAAGTGTTTTTCCTTAAGCTATTCTGGGTATAATTTTGCCACACTTATTGATGATTTGAACGTCAACATGTCGCTATTAATAGACCTATAGTAAAATATCTCTCACCTTGGTCGCTGATGTACATTATGCAGTCACTTCCAGTGTTACATCCCAGGGATTGAAATTCTCCAACAACCCTTTTGCCTCACATGCCTCTCTAAGTAATTAAAATTCCCGATTGTTGTTGTTTGAGTCTTAAGTTTTTTGACTGGTTTGATGCAGCCCTCCATGCCTCGCTCTCCTGAGCTAATCGTTTCATCACTACATAGCTACCACACCCTACATCCGACGCAATCTGTATAACCCTGGTCTACCCCTACAGTTCTTGTCCTTGACCTTCCCATCCATAACTAAGCTTGCTATTCCTGGGTATCTTAATATGTGTCGTACCAACCTATCTCTTCTCTTCATTAGCAGTCGCCAGAAACATCTCTCCTCTCCCACTCGTCTTAATAGCTCTTCATTTGATACCCTATCTAACCATCTGATCTTCATCATTCTCCCGTAACACTACATTTCAAACGCTTCAATTCTCCTCTTTATTGCTGCACCATTATTCCAAGTTTCACTTCCTTATAGTGACTCAAAAGCTTTCAAAAATGACATCTTAATACCTAAATGTATATTCGATGTCAAGAGATTCCTTTTTGTGTAGAAATGCTTTCCTTGCCTGAGCCAACCTGCTTTTTATATCCTCTTTGCTTCGTCCATTACTGGTTATTTTGCTTCCTAAGTACCGGTATCAGAAGTCTCCTACTTCCCGTAGCGTTTCACCTGCCAATTTGATGTCCATAGAGGTTTCTGATTTATTTCGGCTGCATTCCAATAATTTTGTTTTATATTTATTGATTTTCATCATGAATTCATTCGTCAAGACGGAGTCCATACCATTCAAAAACTCGTTCAAATCTTCTGGCGTATTGGCCAAGATGACGATGTCATCAGCAAATCTCAGAGATGAAATTATTTCTCCTTGAACCTTCACTCCGACTTTACATTGTTCTCCAATTTCCTGATTATTGTGCTTTTAGAGATCTTTGAAATGCGTTGCCCTCGCACATGGTGTAGATGCATTGTCAAAGGAAAACATTCCATGTTACGAACATGGGCCGCATAACCAGTACCGAAAGCCTATTCTGGACAGCAGTTCCTTGAACTCAGATTTGCCAACATTTTATTGTATCTTTCCATGTGGTATGTCTCTGTACCTCAACATACAGAAGAGTGCTTTAAAAATCATGTCTTGTGTAAATTTTGGAAAATGTAGTGAGTGTGGTTTTTGCCGGAGTGGATACTCGCTAGTAGATATTCTTTTCAGTAAAATAGACTGGTTCACAATTTGGTAAGTGCACATTGAGGTATATGACGGCGGGATGCCTTAAGTGTTAAGTATGACCAGACCGATATTTGTACTTAACTATACGGGATTTGTGAGCCCAGTGTTTATGAAGTTGAACGTAGCTATATCGCTACCTTTATTTAATAGCCGCTACTGTAGTGTTTAAAAATTAAAGGTGGTATTAGAAGGCGCTTCCCCTAATATTTTTTACCCCTGGCACTACAGCCCATGAAGGGCCTAGGCCTATCATGCGACCGCTTCCCAGCCATTTGGCCTGTAGATATTGTGGTGACGCGTGGTCAGTGCATAGTGTCCCCTCAGCCGTTAATCTTGTTCTTCGTGACCGGCGCGCTGCCTCACAGCTACTCAATTTTCCTCACGAATCTGAGTTCAGCCCGTTGCAGCCCTCACGTCAGTGTCTAAAATCTCTGACGGAGCCGGGAATCGAACCCGGGGCCTCCGGACGGGAGGCAGGCGCGCTACACTGTTCTTATTGTGTTTATATATATCTTGAAAAAGATAATAAATGAATTGGCATTGCCTCCTAGAGGGATATATAGAAAATCGGCCATTTGGCCTGCAGATATTGTGGTGACGCGTGGTCAGTGCATAGTGTCCCTTCTGCCGTTAATCTTGTTCTTCGTGACCGGCGCGCTGCCTCACAGCTACACAATTGTCCTCACGAATCTGAGTTCAGCCCGTTGCAGCCCTCACGTCAGTGTCTAAAATCTCTGACGGAGCCGGGAATCGAACCCGGGGCCTCCGGACGGGAGGCAGGCGCGCTACACTGTTCTTATTGTGTTTATATATATCTTTAAAAAAATAATAAATGAATTGGCATATCCTCCTGGAGGGATATATAGAAAATCGGATGTCATACCTTGAGGTAGTGTTGCCATGGAAATGGACTTGCGATTAGTTCATCAATCAGAGCGAAGATAGTTTTCTGCGAATATCTTTGAAACTGTTGGTTTTAGAGCCTTAAAATGTAGTTTTCGGTGTCCCGTAGGGACATACCGAGTATTGTTTCTTGCATCGAGGGGAGTAAAATGAGCTTTGTCCGGTCTTTATGCGACAACTTCGATATTTTGTCCTGGTTGAGTATTTTTGGTGACTTTTCAGTTATGTTGCCCATTCCACGGGAACAATGATTTATTTCCGGACAAAAGGCAGCCTATATGTTATCCCATGGTATAAGCTGTCTCCATTTCAAATTTCATCCAAATCCGTCCAGCCGTTTTAGTGTCAAGAGGTAACAAACTAACACACACACTCACACACACACACACACACACACACACACGGACACACAGATTTTCACAATTATAATATATATAGGGATATAGGGACTAGCAGGTACCCGCGGCTTCGCTCGCGATCAAGACAATGGGGACGATGCATTATTGCTGATAGTTGGTTTATTCTATTACAGCAATCGCGGCTACAGGTGGGTAGATTCAAATTCTGAGAATTCTGATACATACAGTATATAGATATGAGCAGCAAAGTGGGAATTTTATAGAGTTGTGAACACATTTGAAAATTTTAGTTTTGGTTTTGCCATCTTCTGCTGAAACATAACGATTTTGTTGTCCGGATACTCGCCAGCACGCCACATACAGTTGTCCATGGGAAATAATGGTTTTGTCTAAACGTACACCTGGAATGGCGAATCTATCTGAATATGGGGAATTAAAAGTATTTTTCCTTAAGCTATTCTGGGTATAATTTTGCCACACTTATTGATGATTTGAACGTCAACATGTCGCTATTAATAGACCTATAGTAAAATATCTCTCACCTTGGTCGCTGACGTACATTATGCAGTCACTTCCAGTCTTACATCCCAGGGATTGAAATTCTCCAACAACCCTTTTGCTTCACATGCCTCTCTAAGTAATTAAAATTCCCGATTGTTGTTGTTTGAGTCTTAAGTTTTTTGACTGGTTTGATGCAGCCCTCCATGCCTCGCTCTCCTGAGCTAATCGTTTCATCACTACATAGCTACCACACCCTACATCCGACGCAATCTGTATAACCCTGGTCTACCCCTACAGTTCTTGTCCTTGACCTTCCCATCCATAACTAAGCTTGCTATTCCTGGGTATCTTAATATGTGTCGTACCAACCTATCTCTTCTCTTCATTAGCAGTCGCCAGAAACATCTCTCCTCTCCCACTCGTCTTAATAGCTCTTCATTTGATACCCTATCTAACAATCTGATCTTCATCATTCTCCCGTAACACTACATTTCAAACGCTTCAATTCTCCTCTTTATTGCTGCACCATTATTCCAAGTTTCACTTCCTTATAGTGACTCAAAAGCTTTCAAAAATGACATCTTAATACCTAAATGTATATTCGATGTCAAGAGATTCCTTTTTGTGTAGAAATGCTTTCCTTGCCTGAGCCAACCTGTTTTTTATATCCTCTTTGCTTCGTCCGTTACTGGTTATTTTGCTTCCTAAGTACCGGTATCAGAAGTCTCCTACTTCCCGTAGCGTTTCACCTGCCAATTTGATGTCCATAGAGGTTTCTGATTTATTTCGGCTGCATTCCAATAATTTTGTTTTATATTTATTGATTTTCATCATGAATTCATTCGTCAAGACGGAGTCCATACCATTCAAAAACTCGTTCAAATCTTCTGGCGTATTGGCCAAGATGACGATGTCATCAGCAAATCTCAGAGATGAAATTATTTCTCCTTGAACCTTCACTCCGACTTTACATTGTTCTCCAATTTCCTGATTATTGTGCTTTTAGAGATCTTTGAAATGCGTTGCCCTCGCACATGGTGTAGATGCATTGTCAAAGGAAAACATTCCATGTTACGAACATGGGCCGCATAACCAGTACCGAAAGCCTATTCTGGACAGCAGTTCCTTGAACTCAGATTTGCCAACATTTTATTGTATCTTTCCATGTGGTATGTCTCTGTACCTCAACATACAGAAGAGTGCTTTAAAAATCATGTCTTGTGTAAATTTTGGAAAATGTAGTGAGAGTGGTTTTTGCCGGAGTGGATACTCGCTAGTAGATATTCTTTTCAGTAAAATAGACTGGTTCACAATTTGGTAAGTGCACATTGAGGTATATGACGGCGGGATGCCTTAAGTGTTAAGGAAACGGCAATAGCCGCCTAAGAGCTTCGTTGCTATTGAAATTATGACCAGACCGATATTTGTACTTAACTATACGGGATTTGTGAGCCCAGTGTTTATGAAATTGAACGTAGCTATATCGCTACCTTTATTTAATAGCCGCTACTGTAGTGTTTAAAAATTAAAGGTGGTATTAGAAGGCGCTTCCCCTAATATTTTTTACCCCTGGCACTACAGCCCATGAAGGGCCTAGGCCTATCATGCGACCGCTTCCCAGCCATTTGGCCTGCAGATATAGTGGTGACGCGTGGTCAGTGCATAGTGTCCTCTCAGCCGTTAATCTTGTTCTTCGTGACCGGCACGCTGCCTCACAGCTACTCAATTGTCCTCACGAATCTGAGTTCAGCCCGTAGCAGCCCTCACGTCAGTGTCTAAAATCTCTGACGGAGCCGGGAATCGAACCCGGGGCCTCCGGACGGGAGGCAGGCGCGCTACACTGTTCTTATTGTGTTTAGATATATCTTGAAAAAGATAATAAATGAATTGGCATTGCCTCCTAGAGGGATATATAGAAAATCGGCCATTTGGCCTGCAGATATTGTGGTGACGCGTGGTCAGTGCATAGTGTCCCTTCTGCCGTTAATCTTGTTCTTCGTGACCGGCGCGCTGCCTCACGGCTACACAATTGTCCTCACGAATCTGAGTTCAGCCCATTGCAGCCCTCACGTCAGTGTCTAAAATCTCTGACGGAGCCGGGAATCGAACCCGGGTCCTCCGGACGGGAGGCAGGCGCGCTACACTGTTCTTATTGTGTTTATATATATCTTTAAAAAAATAATAAATGAATTGGCATATCCTCCTGGAGGGATATATAGAAAATCGGATGTCATACCTTGAGGTAGTGTTGCCATGGAAATGGACTTGCGATTAGTTCATCAATCAGAGCGAAGATAGTTTTCTGCGAATATCTTTGAAACTGTTGGTTTTAGAGCCTTAAAATGTAGTTTTCGGTGTCCCGTAGGGACATACCGAGTATTGTTTCTTGCATCGAGGGGAGTAAAATGAGCTTTGTCCGGTCTTTATGCGACAACTTCGATATTTTGTCCTGGTTGAGTATTTTTGGTGACTTTTCAGTTATGTTGCCCATTCCACGGGAACAATGATTTATTTCCGGACAAAAGGCAGCCTATAAGTTATCCCATGGTATGAGCTGTCTCCATTTCAAATTTCATCCAAATCCGTCCAGCCGTTTTAGTGTCAAGAGGTAACAAACTAACACACACACTCACACACACACACACACACACGGACACACAGATTTTCACAATTATAATATATATAGGGATATAGGGACTAGCAGGTACCCGCGGCTTCGCTCGCGATCAAGACAATGGGGACGATGCATTATTGCTGATAGTTGGTTTATTCTATTACAGCAATCGCGGCTACAGGTGGGTAGATTCAAATTCTGAGAATTCTGATACATACAGTATATAGATATGAGCAGCAAAGTGGGAATTTTATAGAGTTGTGAACACATTTGAAAATTTTAGTTTTGGTTTTGCCATCTTCTGCTGAAACATAACGATTTTGTTGTCCGGATACTCGCCAGCACGCCACATACAGTTGTCCATGGGAAATAATGGTTTTGTCTAAACGTACACCTGGAATGGCGAATCTATCTGAATATGGAGAATTAAAAGTATTTTTCCTTAAGCTATTCTGGGTATAATTTTGCCACACTTATTGATGATTTGAACGTCAACATGTCGCTATTAATAGACCTATAGTAAAATATCTCTCACCTTGGTCGCTGACGTACATTATGCAGTCACTTCCAGTCTTACATCCCAGGGATTGAAATTCTCCAACAACCCTTTTGCCTCACATGCCTCTCTAAGTAATTAAAATTCCCGATTGTTGTTGTTTGAGTCTTAAGTTTTTTGACTGGTTTGATGCAGCCCTCCATGCCTCGCTCTCCTGAGCTAATCGTTTCATCACTACATAGCTACCACACCCTACATCCGACGCAATCTGTATAACCCTGGTCTACCCCTACAGTTCTTGTCCTTGACCTTCCCATCCATAACTAAGCTTGCTATTCCTGGGTATCTTAATATGTGTCGTACCAACCTATCTCTTCTCTTCATTAGCAGTCGCCAGAAACATCTCTCCTCTCCCACTCGTCTTAATAGCTCTTCATTTGATACCCTATCTAACCATCTGATCTTCATCATTCTCCCGTAACACTACATTTCAAACGCTTCAATTCTCCTCTTTATTGCTGCACCATTATTCCAAGTTTCACTTCCTTATAGTGACTCAAAAGCTTTCAAAAATGACATCTTAATACCTAAATGTATATTCGATGTCAAGAGATTCCTTTTTGTGTAGAAATGCTTTCCTTGCCTGAGCCAACCTGTTTTTTATATCCTCTTTGCTTCGTCCGTTACTGGTTATTTTGCTTCCTAAGTACCGGTATCAGAAGTCTCCTACTTCCCGTAGCGTTTCACCTGCCAATTTGATGTCCATAGAGGTTTCTGATTTATTTCGGCTGCATTCCAATAATTTTGTTTTATATTTATTGATTTTCATCATGAATTCATTCGTCAAGACGGAGTCCATACCATTCAAAAACTCGTTCAAATCTTCTGGCGTATTGGCCAAGATGACGATGTCATCAGCAAATCTCAGAGATGAAATTATTTCTCCTTGAACCTTCACTCCGACTTTACATTGTTCTCCAATTTCCTGATTATTGTGCTTTTAGAGATCTTTGAAATGCGTTGCCCTCGCACATGGTGTAGATGCATTGTCAAAGGAAAACATTCCATGTTACGAACATGGGCCGCATAACCAGTACCGAAAGCCTATTCTGGACAGCAGTTCCTTGAACTCAGATTTGCCAACATTTTATTGTATCTTTCCATGTGGTATGTCTCTGTACCTCAACATACAGAAGAGTGCTTTAAAAATCATGTCTTGTGTAAATTTTGGAAAATGTAGTGAGAGTGGTTTTTGCCGGAGTGGATACTCGCTAGTAGATATTCTTTTCAGTAAAATAGACTGGTTCACAATTTGGTAAGTGCACATTGAGGTATATGACGGCGGGATGCCTTAAGTGTTAAGGAAACGGCAATAGCCGCCTAAGAGCTTCGTTGCTATTGAAATTATGACCAGACCGATATTTGTACTTAACTATACGGGATTTGTGAGCCCAGTGTTTATGAAATTGAACGTAGCTATATCGCTACCTTTATTTAATAGCCGCTACTGTAGTGTTTAAAAATTAAAGGTGGTATTAGAAGGCGCTTCCCCTAATATTTTTTACCCCTGGCACTACAGCCCATGAAGGGCCTAGGCCTATCATGCGACCGCTTCCCAGCCATTTGGCCTGCAGATATAGTGGTGACGCGTGGTCAGTGCATAGTGTCCTCTCAGCCGTTAATCTTGTTCTTCGTGACCGGCACGCTGCCTCACAGCTACTCAATTGTCCTCACGAATCTGAGTTCAGCCCGTAGCAGCCCTCACGTCAGTGTCTAAAATCTCTGACGGAGCCGGGAATCGAACCCGGGGCCTCCGGACGGGAGGCAGGCGCGCTACACTGTTCTTATTGTGTTTAGATATATCTTGAAAAAGATAATAAATGAATTGGCATTGCCTCCTAGAGGGATATATAGAAAATCGGCCATTTGGCCTGCAGATATTGTGGTGACGCGTGGTCAGTGCATAGTGTCCCTTCTGCCGTTAATCTTGTTCTTCGTGACCGGCGCGCTGCCTCACAGCTACACAATTGTCCTCACGAATCTGAGTTCAGCCCATTGCAGCCCTCACGTCAGTGTCTAAAATCTCTGACGGAGCCGGGAATCGAACCCGGGTCCTCCGGACGGTAGGCAGGCGCGCTACACTGTTCTTATTGTGTTTATATATATCTTTAAAAAAATAATAAATGAATTGGCATATCCTCCTGGAGGGATATATAGAAAATCGGATGTCATACCTTGAGGTAGTGTTGCCATGGAAATGGACTTGCGATTAGTTCATCAATCAGAGCGAAGATAGTTTTCTGCGAATATCTTTGAAACTGTTGGTTTTAGAGCCTTAAAATGTAGTTTTCGGTGTCCCGTAGGGACGCACCGAGTATTGTTTCTTGCATCGAGGGGAGTAAAATTAGCTTTGTCCGGTCTTTATGCGACAACTTCGATATTTTGTCCTGGTTGAGTATTTTTGGTGACTTTTCAGTTATGTTGCCCATTCCACGGGAACAATGATTTATTTCCGGACAAAAGGCAGCCTATATGTTATCCCATGGTATAAGCTGTCTCCATTTCAAATTTCATCCAAATCCGTCCAGCCGTTTTAGTGTCAAGAGGTAACAAACTAACACACACACTCACACACACACACACACACGGACACACAGATTTTCACAATTATAATATATATAGGGATATAGGGACTAGCAGGTACCCGCGGCTTCGCTCGCGATCAAGACAATGGGGACGATGCATTATTGCTGATAGTTGGTTTATTCTATTACAGCAATCGCGGCTACAGGTGGGTAGATTCAAATTCTGAGAATTCTGATACATACAGTATATAGATATGAGCAGCAAAGTGGGAATTTTATAGAGTTGTGAACACATTTGAAAATTTTAGTTTTGGTTTTGCCATCTTCTGCTGAAACATAACGATTTTGTTGTCCGGATACTCGCCAGCACGCCACATACAGTTGTCCATGGGAAATAATGGTTTTGTCTAAACGTACACCTGGAATGGCGAATCTATCTGAATATGGGGAATTAAAAGTATTTTTCCTTAAGCTATTCTGGGTATAATTTTGCCACACTTATTGATGATTTGAACGTCAACATGTCGCTATTAATAGACCTATAGTAAAATATCTCTCACCTTGGTCGCTGACGTACATTATGCAGTCACTTCCAGTCTTACATCCCAGGGATTGAAATTCTCCAACAACCCTTTTGCCTCACATGCCTCTCTAAGTAATTAAAATTCCCGATTGTTGTTGTTTGAGTCTTAAGTTTTTTGACTGGTTTGATGCAGCCCTCCATGCCTCGCTCTCCTGAGCTAATCGTTTCATCACTACATAGCTACCACACCCTACATCCGACGCAATCTGTATAACCCTGGTCTACCCCTACAGTTCTTGTCCTTGACCTTCCCATCCATAACTAAGCTTGCTATTCCTGGGTATCTTAATATGTGTCGTACCAACCTATCTCTTCTCTTCATTAGCAGTCGCCAGAAACATCTCTCCTCTCCCACTCGTCTTAATAGCTCTTCATTTGATACCCTATCTAACCATCTGATCTTCATCATTCTCCCGTAACACTACATTTCAAACGCTTCAATTCTCCTCTTTATTGCTGCACCATTATTCCAAGTTTCACTTCCTTATAGTGACTCAAAAGCTTTCAAAAATGACATCTTAATACCTAAATGTATATTCGATGTCAAGAGATTCCTTTTTGTGTAGAAATGCTTTCCTTGCCTGAGCCAACCTGTTTTTTATATCCTCTTTGCTTCGTCCGTTACTGGTTATTTTGCTTCCTAAGTACCGGTATCAGAAGTCTCCTACTTCCCGTAGCGTTTCACCTGCCAATTTGATGTCCATAGAGGTTTCTGATTTATTTCGGCTGCATTCCAATAATTTTGTTTTATATTTATTGATTTTCATCATGAATTCATTCGTCAAGACGGAGTCCATACCATTCAAAAACTCGTTCAAATCTTCTGGCGTATTGGCCAAGATGACGATGTCATCAGCAAATCTCAGAGATGAAATTATTTCTCCTTGAACCTTCACTCCGACTTTACATTGTTCTCCAATTTCCTGATTATTGTGCTTTTAGAGATCTTTGAAATGCGTTGCCCTCGCACATGGTGTAGATGCATTGTCAAAGGAAAACATTCCATGTTACGAACATGGGCCGCATAACCAGTACCGAAAGCCTATTCTGGACAGCAGTTCCTTGAACTCAGATTTGCCAACATTTTATTGTATCTTTCCATGTGGTATGTCTCTGTACCTCAACATACAGAAGAGTGCTTTAAAAATCATGTCTTGTGTAAATTTTGGAAAATGTAGTGAGAGTGGTTTTTGCCGGAGTGGATACTCGCTAGTAGATATTCTTTTCAGTAAAATAGACTGGTTCACAATTTGGTAAGTGCACATTGAGGTATATGACGGCGGGATGCCTTAAGTGTTAAGGAAACGGCAATAGCCGCCTAAGAGCTTCGTTGCTATTGAAATTATGACCAGACCGATATTTGTACTTAACTATACGGGATTTGTGAGCCCAGTGTTTATGAAATTGAACGTAGCTATATCGCTACCTTTATTTAATAGCCGCTACTGTAGTGTTTAAAAATTAAAGGTGGTATTAGAAGGCGCTTCCCCTAATATTTTTTACCCCTGGCACTACAGCCCATGAAGGGCCTAGGCCTATCATGCGACCGCTTCCCAGCCATTTGGCCTGCAGATATAGTGGTGACGCGTGGTCAGTGCATAGTGTCCTCTCAGCCGTTAATCTTGTTCTTCGTGACCGGCACGCTGCCTCACAGCTACTCAATTGTCCTCACGAATCTGAGTTCAGCCCGTAGCAGCCCTCACGTCAGTGTCTAAAATCTCTGACGGAGCCGGGAATCGAACCCGGGGCCTCCGGACGGGAGGCAGGCGCGCTACACTGTTCTTATTGTGTTTAGATATATCTTGAAAAAGATAATAAATGAATTGGCATTGCCTCCTAGAGGGATATATAGAAAATCGGCCATTTGGCCTGCAGATATTGTGGTGACGCGTGGTCAGTGCATAGTGTCCCTTCTGCCGTTAATCTTGTTCTTCGTGACCGGCGCGCTGCCTCACAGCTACACAATTGTCCTCACGAATCTGAGTTCAGCCCATTGCAGCCCTCACGTCAGTGTCTAAAATCTCTGACGGAGCCGGGAATCGAACCCGGGTCCTCCGGACGGGAGGCAGGCGCGCTACACTGTTCTTATTGTGTTTATATATATCTTTAAAAAAATAATAAATGAATTGGCATATCCTCCTGGAGGGATATATAGAAAATCGGATGTCATACCTTGAGGTAGTGTTGCCATGGAAATGGACTTGCGATTAGTTCATCAATCAGAGCGAAGATAGTTTTCTGCGAATATCTTTGAAACTGTTGGTTTTAGAGCCTTAAAATGTAGTTTTCGGTGTCCCGTAGGGACATACCGAGTATTGTTTCTTGCATCGAGGGGAGTAAAATGAGCTTTGTCCGGTCTTTATGCGACAACTTCGATATTTTGTCCTGGTTGAGTATTTTTGGTGACTTTTCAGTTATGTTGCCCATTCCACGGGAACAATGATTTATTTCCGGACAAAAGGCAGCCTATATGTTATCCCATGGTATAAGCTGTCTCCATTTCAAATTTCATCCAAATCCGTCCAGCCGTTTTAGTGTCAAGAGGTAACAAACTAACACACACACTCACACACACACACACACACGGACACACAGATTTTCACAATTATAATATATATAGGGATATAGGGACTAGCAGGTACCCGCGGCTTCGCTCGCGATCAAGACAATGGGGACGATGCATTATTGCTGATAGTTGGTTTATTCTATTACAGCAATCGCGGCTACAGGTGGGTAGATTCAAATTCTGAGAATTCTGATACATACAGTATATAGATATGAGCAGCAAAGTGGGAATTTTATAGAGTTGTGAACACATTTGAAAATTTTAGTTTTGGTTTTGCCATCTTCTGCTGAAACATAACGATTTTGTTGTCCGGATACTCGCCAGCACGCCACATACAGTTGTCCATGGGAAATAATGGTTTTGTCTAAACGTACACCTGGAATGGCGAATCTATCTGAATATGGGGAATTAAAAGTATTTTTCCTTAAGCTATTCTGGGTATAATTTTGCCACACTTATTGATGATTTGAACGTCAACATGTCGCTATTAATAGACCTATAGTAAAATATCTCTCACCTTGGTCGCTGACGTACATTATGCAGTCACTTCCAGTCTTACATCCCAGGGATTGAAATTCTCCAACAACCCTTTTGCCTCACATGCCTCTCTAAGTAATTAAAATTCCCGATTGTTGTTGTTTGAGTCTTAAGTTTTTTGACTGGTTTGATGCAGCCCTCCATGCCTCGCTCTCCTGAGCTAATCGTTTCATCACTACATAGCTACCACACCCTACATCCGACGCAATCTGTATAACCCTGGTCTACCCCTACAGTTCTTGTCCTTGACCTTCCCATCCATAACTAAGCTTGCTATTCCTGGGTATCTTAATATGTGTCGTACCAACCTATCTCTTCTCTTCATTAGCAGTCGCCAGAAACATCTCTCCTCTCCCACTCGTCTTAATAGCTCTTCATTTGATACCCTATCTAACCATCTGATCTTCATCATTCTCCCGTAACACTACATTTCAAACGCTTCAATTCTCCTCTTTATTGCTGCACCATTATTCCAAGTTTCACTTCCTTATAGTGACTCAAAAGCTTTCAAAAATGACATCTTAATACCTAAATGTATATTCGATGTCAAGAGATTCCTTTTTGTGTAGAAATGCTTTCCTTGCCTGAGCCAACCTGTTTTTTATATCCTCTTTGCTTCGTCCGTTACTGGTTATTTTGCTTCCTAAGTACCGGTATCAGAAGTCTCCTACTTCCCGTAGCGTTTCACCTGCCAATTTGATGTCCATAGAGGTTTCTGATTTATTTCGGCTGCATTCCAATAATTTTGTTTTATATTTATTGATTTTCATCATGAATTCATTCGTCAAGACGGAGTCCATACCATTCAAAAACTCGTTCAAATCTTCTGGCGTATTGGCCAAGATGACGATGTCATCAGCAAATCTCAGAGATGAAATTATTTCTCCTTGAACCTTCACTCCGACTTTACATTGTTCTCCAATTTCCTGATTATTGTGCTTTTAGAGATCTTTGAAATGCGTTGCCCTCGCACATGGTGTAGATGCATTGTCAAAGGAAAACATTCCATGTTACGAACATGGGCCGCATAACCAGTACCGAAAGCCTATTCTGGACAGCAGTTCCTTGAACTCAGATTTGCCAACATTTTATTGTATCTTTCCATGTGGTATGTCTCTGTACCTCAACATACAGAAGAGTGCTTTAAAAATCATGTCTTGTGTAAATTTTGGAAAATGTAGTGAGAGTGGTTTTTGCCGGAGTGGATACTCGCTAGTAGATATTCTTTTCAGTAAAATAGACTGGTTCACAATTTGGTAAGTGCACATTGAGGTATATGACGGCGGGATGCCTTAAGTGTTAAGGAAACGGCAATAGCCGCCTAAGAGCTTCGTTGCTATTGAAATTATGACCAGACCGATATTTGTACTTAACTATACGGGATTTGTGAGCCCAGTGTTTATGAAATTGAACGTAGCTATATCGCTACCTTTATTTAATAGCCGCTACTGTAGTGTTTAAAAATTAAAGGTGGTATTAGAAGGCGCTTCCCCTAATATTTTTTACCCCTGGCACTACAGCCCATGAAGGGCCTAGGCCTATCATGCGACCGCTTCCCAGCCATTTGGCCTGTAGATATTGTGGTGACGCGTGGTCAGTGCATAGTGTCCCCTCAGCCGTTAATCTTGTTCTTCGTGACCGGCGCGCTGCCTCACAGCTACTCAATTTTCCTCACGAATCTGAGTTCAGCCCGTTGCAGCCCTCACGTCAGTGTCTAAAATCTCTGACGGAGCCGGGAATCGAACCCGGGGCCTCCGGACGGGAGGCAGGCGCGCTACACTGTTCTTATTGTGTTTATATATATCTTGAAAAAGATAATAAATGAATTGGCATTGCCTCCTAGAGGGATATATAGAAAATCGGCCATTTGGCCTGCAGATATTGTGGTGACGCGTGGTCAGTGCATAGTGTCCCTTCTGCCGTTAATCTTGTTCTTCGTGACCGGCGCGCTGCCTCACAGCTACACAATTGTCCTCACGAATCTGAGTTCAGCCCGTTGCAGCCCTCACGTCAGTGTCTAAAATCTCTGACGGAGCCGGGAATCGAACCCGGGGCCTCCGGACGGGAGGCAGGCGCGCTACACTGTTCTTATTGTGTTTATATATATCTTTAAAAAAATAATAAATGAATTGGCATATCCTCCTGGAGGGATATATAGAAAATCGGATGTCATACCTTGAGGTAGTGTTGCCATGGAAATGGACTTGCGATTAGTTCATCAATCAGAGCGAAGATAGTTTTCTGCGAATATCTTTGAAACTGTTGGTTTTAGAGCCTTAAAATGTAGTTTTCGGTGTCCCGTAGGGACATACCGAGTATTGTTTCTTGCATCGAGGGGAGTAAAATGAGCTTTGTCCGGTCTTTATGCGACAACTTCGATATTTTGTCCTGGTTGAGTATTTTTGGTGACTTTTCAGTTATGTTGCCCATTCCACGGGAACAATGATTTATTTCCGGACAAAAGGCAGCCTATATGTTATCCCATGGTATAAGCTGTCTCCATTTCAAATTTCATCCAAATCCGTCCAGCCGTTTTAGTGTCAAGAGGTAACAAACTAACACACACACTCACACACACACACACACACACACACACACGGACACACAGATTTTCACAATTATAATATATATAGGGATATAGGGACTAGCAGGTACCCGCGGCTTCGCTCGCGATCAAGACAATGGGGACGATGCATTATTGCTGATAGTTGGTTTATTCTATTACAGCAATCGCGGCTACAGGTGGGTAGATTCAAATTCTGAGAATTCTGATACATACAGTATATAGATATGAGCAGCAAAGTGGGAATTTTATAGAGTTGTGAACACATTTGAAAATTTTAGTTTTGGTTTTGCCATCTTCTGCTGAAACATAACGATTTTGTTGTCCGGATACTCGCCAGCACGCCACATACAGTTGTCCATGGGAAATAATGGTTTTGTCTAAACGTACACCTGGAATGGCGAATCTATCTGAATATGGGGAATTAAAAGTATTTTTCCTTAAGCTATTCTGGGTATAATTTTGCCACACTTATTGATGATTTGAACGTCAACATGTCGCTATTAATAGACCTATAGTAAAATATCTCTCACCTTGGTCGCTGACGTACATTATGCAGTCACTTCCAGTCTTACATCCCAGGGATTGAAATTCTCCAACAACCCTTTTGCCTCACATGCCTCTCTAAGTAATTAAAATTCCCGATTGTTGTTGTTTGAGTCTTAAGTTTTTTGACTGGTTTGATGCAGCCCTCCATGCCTCGCTCTCCTGAGCTAATCGTTTCATCACTACATAGCTACCACACCCTACATCCGACGCAATCTGTATAACCCTGGTCTACCCCTACAGTTCTTGTCCTTGACCTTCCCATCCATAACTAAGCTTGCTATTCCTGGGTATCTTAATATGTGTCGTACCAACCTATCTCTTCTCTTCATTAGCAGTCGCCAGAAACATCTCTCCTCTCCCACTCGTCTTAATAGCTCTTCATTTGATACCCTATCTAACCATCTGATCTTCATCATTCTCCCGTAACACTACATTTCAAACGCTTCAATTCTCCTCTTTATTGCTGCACCATTATTCCAAGTTTCACTTCCTTATAGTGACTCAAAAGCTTTCAAAAATGACATCTTAATACCTAAATGTATATTCGATGTCAAGAGATTCCTTTTTGTGTAGAAATGCTTTCCTTGCCTGAGCCAACCTGTTTTTTATATCCTCTTTGCTTCGTCCGTTACTGGTTATTTTGCTTCCTAAGTACCGGTATCAGAAGTCTCCTACTTCCCGTAGCGTTTCACCTGCCAATTTGATGTCCATAGAGGTTTCTGATTTATTTCGGCTGCATTCCAATAATTTTGTTTTATATTTATTGATTTTCATCATGAATTCATTCGTCAAGACGGAGTCCATACCATTCAAAAACTCGTTCAAATCTTCTGGCGTATTGGCCAAGATGACGATGTCATCAGCAAATCTCAGAGATGAAATTATTTCTCCTTGAACCTTCACTCCGACTTTACATTGTTCTCCAATTTCCTGATTATTGTGCTTTTAGAGATCTTTGAAATGCGTTGCCCTCGCACATGGTGTAGATGCATTGTCAAAGGAAAACATTCCATGTTACGAACATGGGCCGCATAACCAGTACCGAAAGCCTATTCTGGACAGCAGTTCCTTGAACTCAGATTTGCCAACATTTTATTGTATCTTTCCATGTGGTATGTCTCTGTACCTCAACATACAGAAGAGTGCTTTAAAAATCATGTCTTGTGTAAATTTTGGAAAATGTAGTGAGAGTGGTTTTTGCCGGAGTGGATACTCGCTAGTAGATATTCTTTTCAGTAAAATAGACTGGTTCACAATTTGGTAAGTGCACATTGAGGTATATGACGGCGGGATGCCTTAAGTGTTAAGGAAACGGCAATAGCCGCCTAAGAGCTTCGTTGCTATTGAAATTATGACCAGACCGATATTTGTACTTAACTATACGGGATTTGTGAGCCCAGTGTTTATGAAATTGAACGTAGCTATATCGCTACCTTTATTTAATAGCCGCTACTGTAGTGTTTAAAAATTAAAGGTGGTATTAGAAGGCGCTTCCCCTAATATTTTTTACCCCTGGCACTACAGCCCATGAAGGGCCTAGGCCTATCATGCGACCGCTTCCCAGCCATTTGGCCTGCAGATATAGTGGTGACGCGTGGTCAGTGCATAGTGTCCTCTCAGCCGTTAATCTTGTTCTTCGTGACCGGCACGCTGCCTCACAGCTACTCAATTGTCCTCACGAATCTGAGTTCAGCCCGTAGCAGCCCTCACGTCAGTGTCTAAAATCTCTGACGGAGCCGGGAATCGAACCCGGGGCCTCCGGACGGGAGGCAGGCGCGCTACACTGTTCTTATTGTGTTTAGATATATCTTGAAAAAGATAATAAATGAATTGGCATTGCCTCCTAGAGGGATATATAGAAAATCGGCCATTTGGCCTGCAGATATTGTGGTGACGCGTGGTCAGTGCATAGTGTCCCTTCTGCCGTTAATCTTGTTCTTCGTGACCGGCGCGCTGCCTCACAGCTACACAATTGTCCTCACGAATCTGAGTTCAGCCCATTGCAGCCCTCACGTCAGTGTCTAAAATCTCTGACGGAGCCGGGAATCGAACCCGGGTCCTCCGGACGGGAGGCAGGCGCGCTACACTGTTCTTATTGTGTTTATATATATCTTTAAAAAAATAATAAATGAATTGGCATATCCTCCTGGAGGGATATATAGAAAATCGGATGTCATACCTTGAGGTAGTGTTGCCATGGAAATGGACTTGCGATTAGTTCATCAATCAGAGCGAAGATAGTTTTCTGCGAATATCTTTGAAACTGTTGGTTTTAGAGCCTTAAAATGTAGTTTTCGGTGTCCCGTAGGGACATACCGAGTATTGTTTCTTGCATCGAGGGGAGTAAAATGAGCTTTGTCCGGTCTTTATGCGACAACTTCGATATTTTGTCCTGGTTGAGTATTTTTGGTGACTTTTCAGTTATGTTGCCCATTCCACGGGAACAATGATTTATTTCCGGACAAAAGGCAGCCTATATGTTATCCCATGGTATAAGCTGTCTCCATTTCAAATTTCATCCAAATCCGTCCAGCCGTTTTAGTGTCAAGAGGTAACAAACTAACACACACACTCACACACACACACACACACGGACACACAGATTTTCACAATTATAATATATATAGGGATATAGGGACTAGCAGGTACCCGCGGCTTCGCTCGCGATCAAGACAATGGGGACGATGCATTATTGCTGATAGTTGGTTTATTCTATTACAGCAATCGCGGCTACAGGTGGGTAGATTCAAATTCTGAGAATTCTGATACATACAGTATATAGATATGAGCAGCAAAGTGGGAATTTTATAGAGTTGTGAACACATTTGAAAATTTTAGTTTTGGTTTTGCCATCTTCTACTGAAACATAACGATTTTGTTGTCCGGATACTCGCCAGCACGCCACATACAGTTGTCCATGGGAAATAATGGTTTTGTCTAAACGTACACCTGGAATGGCGAATCTATCTGAATATGGGGAATTAAAAGTGTTTTTCCTTAAGCTATTCTGGGTATAATTTTGCCACACTTATTGATGATTTGAACGTCAACATGTCGCTATTAATAGACCTATAGTAAAATATCTCTCACCTTGGTCGCTGATGTACATTATGCAGTCACTTCCAGTGTTACATCCCAGGGATTGAAATTCTCCAACAACCCTTTTGCCTCACATGCCTCTCTAAGTAATTAAAATTCCCGATTGTTGTTGTTTGAGTCTTAAGTTTTTTGACTGGTTTGATGCAGCCCTCCATGCCTCGCTCTCCTGAGCTAATCGTTTCATCACTACATAGCTACCACACCCTACATCCGACGCAATCTGTATAACCCTGGTCTACCCCTACAGTTCTTGTCCTTGACCTTCCCATCCATAACTAAGCTTGCTATTCCTGGGTATCTTAATATGTGTCGTACCAACCTATCTCTTCTCTTCATTAGCAGTCGCCAGAAACATCTCTCCTCTCCCACTCGTCTTAATAGCTCTTCATTTGATACCCTATCTAACCATCTGATCTTCATCATTCTCCCGTAACACTACATTTCAAACGCTTCAATTCTCCTCTTTATTGCTGCACCATTATTCCAAGTTTCACTTCCTTATAGTGACTCAAAAGCTTTCAAAAATGACATCTTAATACCTAAATGTATATTCGATGTCAAGAGATTCCTTTTTGTGTAGAAATGCTTTCCTTGCCTGAGCCAACCTGCTTTTTATATCCTCTTTGCTTCGTCCATTACTGGTTATTTTGCTTCCTAAGTACCGGTATCAGAAGTCTCCTACTTCCCGTAGCGTTTCACCTGCCAATTTGATGTCCATAGAGGTTTCTGATTTATTTCGGCTGCATTCCAATAATTTTGTTTTATATTTATTGATTTTCATCATGAATTCATTCGTCAAGACGGAGTCCATACCATTCAAAAACTCGTTCAAATCTTCTGGCGTATTGGCCAAGATGACGATGTCATCAGCAAATCTCAGAGATGAAATTATTTCTCCTTGAACCTTCACTCCGACTTTACATTGTTCTCCAATTTCCTGATTATTGTGCTTTTAGAGATCTTTGAAATGCGTTGCCCTCGCACATGGTGTAGATGCATTGTCAAAGGAAAACATTCCATGTTACGAACATGGGCCGCATAACCAGTACCGAAAGCCTATTCTGGACAGCAGTTCCTTGAACTCAGATTTGCCAACATTTTATTGTATCTTTCCATGTGGTATGTCTCTGTACCTCAACATACAGAAGAGTGCTTTAAAAATCATGTCTTGGGTAAATTTTGGAAAATGTAGTGAGTGTGGTTTTTGCCGGAGTGGATACTCGCTAGTAGATATTCTTTTCAGTAAAATAGACTGGTTCACAATTTGGTAAGTGCACATTGAGGTATATGACGGCGGGATGCCTTAAGTGTTAAGTATGACCAGACCGATATTTGTACTTAACTATACGGGATTTGTGAGCCCTGTGTTTATGAAGTTGAACGTAGCTATATCGCTACCTTTATTTAATAGCCGCTACTGTAGTGTTTAAAAATTAAAGGTGGTATTAGAAGGCGCTTCCCCTAATATTTTTTACCCCTGGCACTACAGCCCATGAAGGGCCTAGGCCTATCATGCGACCGCTTCCCAGCCATTTGGCCTGTAGATATTGTGGTGACGCGTGGTCAGTGCATAGTGTCCCCTCAGCCGTTAATCTTGTTCATCGTGACCGGCGCGCTGCCTCACAGCTACTCAATTTTCCTCACGAATCTGAGTTCAGCCCGTTGCAGCCCTCACGTCAGTGTCTAAAATCTCTGACGGAGCCGGGAATCGAACCCGGGGCCTCCGGACGGGAGGCAGGCGCGCTACACTGTTCTTATTGTGTTTATATATATCTTGAAAAAGATAATAAATGAATTGGCATTGCCTCCTAGAGGGATATATAGAAAATCGGCCATTTGGCCTGCAGATATTGTGGTGACGCGTGGTCAGTGCATAGTGTCCCTTCTGCCGTTAATCTTGTTCTTCGTGACCGGCGCGCTGCCTCACAGCTACACAATTGTCCTCACGAATCTGAGTTCAGCCCGTTGCAGCCCTCACGTCAGTGTCTAAAATCTCTGACGGAGCCGGGAATCGAACCCGGGGCCTCCGGACGGGAGGCAGGCGCGCTACACTGTTCTTATTGTGTTTATATATATCTTTAAAAAAATAATAAATGAATTGGCATATCCTCCTGGAGGGATATATAGAAAATCGGATGTCATACCTTGAGGTAGTGTTGCCATGGAAATGGACTTGCGATTAGTTCATCAATCAGAGCGAAGATAGTTTTCTGCGAATATCTTTGAAACTGTTGGTTTTAGAGCCTTAAAATGTAGTTTTCGGTGTCCCGTAGGGACATACCGAGTATTGTTTCTTGCATCGAGGGGAGTAAAATGAGCTTTGTCCGGTCTTTATGCGACAACTTCGATATTTTGTCCTGGTTGAGTATTTTTGGTGACTTTTCAGTTATGTTGCCCATTCCACGGGAACAATGATTTATTTCCGGACAAAAGGCAGCCTATATGTTATCCCATGGTATAAGCTGTCTCCATTTCAAATTTCATCCAAATCCGTCCAGCCGTTTTAGTGTCAAGAGGTAACAAACTAACACACACACTCACACACACACACACACACACACACACACACACGGACACACAGATTTTCACAATTATAATATATATAGGGATATAGGGACTAGCAGGTACCCGCGGCTTCGCTCGCGATCAAGACAATGGGGACGATGCATTATTGCTGATAGTTGGTTTATTCTATTACAGCAATCGCGGCTACAGGTGGGTAGATTCAAATTCTGAGAATTCTGATACATACAGTATATAGATATGAGCAGCAAAGTGGGAATTTTATAGAGTTGTGAACACATTTGAAAATTTTAGTTTTGGTTTTGCCATCTTCTGCTGAAACATAACGATTTTGTTGTCCGGATACTCGCCAGCACGCCACATACAGTTGTCCATGGGAAATAATGGTTTTGTCTAAACGTACACCTGGAATGGCGAATCTATCTGAATATGGGGAATTAAAAGTATTTTTCCTTAAGCTATTCTGGGTATAATTTTGCCACACTTATTGATTATTTGAACGTCAACATGTCGCTATTAATAGACCTATAGTAAAATATCTCTCACCTTGGTCGCTGACGTACATTATGCAGTCACTTCCAGTCTTACATCCCAGGGATTGAAATTCTCCAACAACCCTTTTGCCTCACATGCCTCTCTAAGTAATTAAAATTCCCGATTGTTGTTGTTTGAGTCTTAAGTTTTTTGACTGGTTTGATGCAGCCCTCCATGCCTCGCTCTCCTGAGCTAATCGTTTCATCACTACATAGCTACCACACCCTACATCCGACGCAATCTGTATAACCCTGGTCTACCCCTAGAGTTCTTGTCCTTGACCTTCCCATCCATAACTAAGCTTGCTATTCCTGGGTATCTTAATATGTGTCGTACCAACCTATCTCTTCTCTTCATTAGCAGTCGCCAGAAACATCTCTCCTCTCCCACTCGTCTTAATAGCTCTTCATTTGATACCCTATCTAACCATCTGATCTTCATCATTCTCCCGTAACACTACATTTCAAACGCTTCAATTCTCCTCTTTATTGCTGCACCATTATTCCAAGTTTCACTTCCTTATAGTGACTCAAAAGCTTTCAAAAATGACATCTTAATACCTAAATGTATATTCGATGTCAAGAGATTCCTTTTTGTGTAGAAATGCTTTCCTTGCCTGAGCCAACCTGTTTTTTATATCCTCTTTGCTTCGTCCGTTACTGGTTATTTTGCTTCCTAAGTACCGGTATCAGAAGTCTCCTACTTCCCGTAGCGTTTCACCTGCCAATTTGATGTCCATAGAGGTTTCTGATTTATTTCGGCTGCATTCCAATAATTTTGTTTTATATTTATTGATTTTCATCATGAATTCATTCGTCAAGACGGAGTCCATACCATTCAAAAACTCGTTCAAATCTTCTGGCGTATTGGCCAAGATGACGATGTCATCAGCAAATCTCAGAGATGAAATTATTTCTCCTTGAACCTTCACTCCGACTTTACATTGTTCTCCAATTTCCTGATTATTGTGCTTTTAGAGATCTTTGAAATGCGTTGCCCTCGCACATGGTGTAGATGCATTGTCAAAGGAAAACATTCCATGTTACGAACATGGGCCGCATAACCAGTACCGAAAGCCTATTCTGGACAGCAGTTCCTTGAACTCAGATTTGCCAACATTTTATTGTATCTTTCCATGTGGTATGTCTCTGTACCTCAACATACAGAAGAGTGCTTTAAAAATCATGTCTTGTGTAAATTTTGGAAAATGTAGTGAGAGTGGTTTTTGCCGGAGTGGATACTCGCTAGTAGATATTCTTTTCAGTAAAATAGACTGGTTCACAATTTGGTAAGTGCACATTGAGGTATATGACGGCGGGATGCCTTAAGTGTTAAGGAAACGGCAATAGCCGCCTAAGAGCTTCGTTGCTATTGAAATTATGACCAGACCGATATTTGTACTTAACTATACGGGATTTGTGAGCCCAGTGTTTATGAAATTGAACGTAGCTATATCGCTACCTTTATTTAATAGCCGCTACTGTAGTGTTTAAAAATTAAAGGTGGTATTAGAAGGCGCTTCCCCTAATATTTTTTACCCCTGGCACTACAGCCCATGAAGGGCCTAGGCCTATCATGCGACCGCTTCCCAGCCATTTGGCCTGCAGATATAGTGGTGACGCGTGGTCAGTGCATAGTGTCCTCTCAGCCGTTAATCTTGTTCTTCGTGACCGGCACGCTGCCTCACAGCTACTCAATTGTCCTCACGAATCTGAGTTCAGCCCGTAGCAGCCCTCACGTCAGTGTCTAAAATCTCTGACGGAGCCGGGAATCGAACCCGGGGCCTCCGGACGGGAGGCAGGCGCGCTACACTGTTCTTATTGTGTTTAGATATATCTTGAAAAAGATAATAAATGAATTGGCATTGCCTCCTAGAGGGATATATAGAAAATCGGCCATTTGGCCTGCAGATATTGTGGTGACGCGTGGTCAGTGCATAGTGTCCCTTCTGCCGTTAATCTTGTTCTTCGTGACCGGCGCGCTGCCTCACAGCTACACAATTGTCCTCACGAATCTGAGTTCAGCCCATTGCAGCCCTCACGTCAGTGTCTAAAATCTCTGACGGAGCCGGGAATCGAACCCGGGTCCTCCGGACGGGAGGCAGGCGCGCTACACTGTTCTTATTGTGTTTATATATATCTTTAAAAAAATAATAAATGAATTGGCATATCCTCCTGGAGGGATATATAGAAAATCGGATGTCATACCTTGAGGTAGTGTTGCCATGGAAATGGACTTGCGATTAGTTCATCAATCAGAGCGAAGATAGTTTTCTGCGAATATCTTTGAAACTGTTGGTTTTAGAGCCTTAAAATGTAGTTTTCGGTGTCCCGTAGGGACATACCGAGTATTGTTTCTTGCATCGAGGGGAGTAAAATGAGCTTTGTCCGGTCTTTATGCGACAACTTCGATATTTTGTCCTGGTTGAGTATTTTTGGTGACTTTTCAGTTATGTTGCCCATTCCACGGGAACAATGATTTATTTCCGGACAAAAGGCAGCCTATATGTTATCCCATGGTATAAGCTGTCTCCATTTCAAATTTCATCCAAATCCGTCCAGCCGTTTTAGTGTCAAGAGGTAACAAACTAACACACACACTCACACACACACACACACACGGACACACAGATTTTCACAATTATAATATATATAGGGATATAGGGACTAGCAGGTACCCGCGGCTTCGCTCGCGATCAAGACAATGGGGACGATGCATTATTGCTGATAGTTGGTTTATTCTATTACAGCAATCGCGGCTACAGGTGGGTAGATTCAAATTCTGAGAATTCTGATACATACAGTATATAGATATGAGCAGCAAAGTGGGAATTTTATAGAGTTGTGAACACATTTGAAAATTTTAGTTTTGGTTTTGCCATCTTCTACTGAAACATAACGATTTTGTTGTCCGGATACTCGCCAGCACGCCACATACAGTTGTCCATGGGAAATAATGGTTTTGTCTAAACGTACACCTGGAATGGCGAATCTATCTGAATATGGGGAATTAAAAGTGTTTTTCCTTAAGCTATTCTGGGTATAATTTTGCCACACTTATTGATGATTTGAACGTCAACATGTCGCTATTAATAGACCTATAGTAAAATATCTCTCACCTTGGTCGCTGATGTACATTATGCAGTCACTTCCAGTGTTACATCCCAGGGATTGAAATTCTCCAACAACCCTTTTGCCTCACATGCCTCTCTAAGTAATTAAAATTCCCGATTGTTGTTGTTTGAGTCTTAAGTTTTTTGACTGGTTTGATGCAGCCCTCCATGCCTCGCTCTCCTGAGCTAATCGTTTCATCACTACATAGCTACCACACCCTACATCCGACGCAATCTGTATAACCCTGGTCTACCCCTACAGTTCTTGTCCTTGACCTTCCCATCCATAACTAAGCTTGCTATTCCTGGGTATCTTAATATGTGTCGTACCAACCTATCTCTTCTCTTCATTAGCAGTCGCCAGAAACATCTCTCCTCTCCCACTCGTCTTAATAGCTCTTCATTTGATACCCTATCTAACCATCTGATCTTCATCATTCTCCCGTAACACTACATTTCAAACGCTTCAATTCTCCTCTTTATTGCTGCACCATTATTCCAAGTTTCACTTCCTTATAGTGACTCAAAAGCTTTCAAAAATGACATCTTAATACCTAAATGTATATTCGATGTCAAGAGATTCCTTTTTGTGTAGAAATGCTTTCCTTGCCTGAGCCAACCTGCTTTTTATATCCTCTTTGCTTCGTCCATTACTGGTTATTTTGCTTCCTAAGTACCGGTATCAGAAGTCTCCTACTTCCCGTAGCGTTTCACCTGCCAATTTGATGTCCATAGAGGTTTCTGATTTATTTCGGCTGCATTCCAATAATTTTGTTTTATATTTATTGATTTTCATCATGAATTCATTCGTCAAGACGGAGTCCATACCATTCAAAAACTCGTTCAAATCTTCTGGCGTATTGGCCAAGATGACGATGTCATCAGCAAATCTCAGAGATGAAATTATTTCTCCTTGAACCTTCACTCCGACTTTACATTGTTCACCAATTTCCTGATTATTGTGCTTTTAGAGATCTTTGAAATGCGTTGCCCTCGCACATGGTGTAGATGCATTGTCAAAGGAAAACATTCCATGTTACGAACATGGGCCGCATAACCAGTACCGAAAGCCTATTCTGGACAGCAGTTCCTTGAACTCAGATTTGCCAACATTTTATTGTATCTTTCCATGTGGTATGTCTCTGTACCTCAACATACAGAAGAGTGCTTTAAAAATCATGTCTTGTGTAAATTTTGGAAAATGTAGTGAGTGTGGTTTTTGCCGGAGTGGATACTCGCTAGTAGATATTCTTTTCAGTAAAATAGACTGGTTCACAATTTGGTAAGTGCACATTGAGGTATATGACGGCGGGATGCCTTAAGTGTTAAGTATGACCAGACCGATATTTGTACTTAACTATACGGGATTTGTGAGCCCAGTGTTTATGAAGTTGAACGTAGCTATATCGCTACCTTTATTTAATAGCCGCTACTGTAGTGTTTAAAAATTAAAGGTGGTATTAGAAGGCGCTTCCCCTAATATTTTTTACCCCTGGCACTACAGCCCATGAAGGGCCTAGGCCTATCATGCGACCGCTTCCCAGCCATTTGGCCTGTAGATATTGTGGTGACGCGTGGTCAGTGCATAGTGTCCCCTCAGCCGTTAATCTTGTTCTTCGTGACCGGCGCGCTGCCTCACAGCTACTCAATTTTCCTCACGAATCTGAGTTCAGCCCGTTGCAGCCCTCACGTCAGTGTCTAAAATCTCTGACGGAGCCGGGAATCGAACCCGGGGCCTCCGGACGGGAGGCAGGCGCGCTACACTGTTCTTATTGTGTTTAGATATATCTTGAAAAAGATAATAAATGAATTGGCATTGCCTCCTAGAGGGATATATAGAAAATCGGCCATTTGGCCTGCAGATATTGTGGTGACGCGTGGTCAGTGCATAGTGTCCCTTCTGCCGTTAATCTTGTTCTTCGTGACCGGCGCGCTGCCTCACAGCTACACAATTGTCCTCACGAATCTGAGTTCAGCCCATTGCAGCCCTCACGTCAGTGTCTAAAATCTCTGACGGAGCCGGGAATCGAACCCGGGTCCTCCGGACGGTAGGCAGGCGCGCTACACTGTTCTTATTGTGTTTATATATATCTTTAAAAAAATAATAAATGAATTGGCATATCCTCCTGGAGGGATATATAGAAAATCGGATGTCATACCTTGAGGTAGTGTTGCCATGGAAATGGACTTGCGATTAGTTCATCAATCAGAGCGAAGATAGTTTTCTGCGAATATCTTTGAAACTGTTGGTTTTAGAGCCTTAAAATGTAGTTTTCGGTGTCCCGTAGGGACATACCGAGTATTGTTTCTTGCATCGAGGGGAGTAAAATGAGCTTTGTCCGGTCTTTATGCGACAACTTCGATATTTTGTCCTGGTTGAGTATTTTTGGTGACTTTTCAGTTATGTTGCCCATTCCACGGGAACAATGATTTATTTCCGGACAAAAGGCAGCCTATATGTTATCCCATGGTATAAGCTGTCTCCATTTCAAATTTCATCCAAATCCGTCCAGCCGTTTTAGTGTCAAGAGGTAACAAACTAACACACACACTCACACACACACACACACACGGACACACAGATTTTCACAATTATAATATATATAGGGATATAGGGACTAGCAGGTACCCGCGGCTTCGCTCGCGATCAAGACAATGGGGACGATGCATTATTGCTGATAGTTGGTTTATTCTATTACAGCAATCGCGGCTACAGGTGGGTAGATTCAAATTCTGAGAATTCTGATACATACAGTATATAGATATGAGCAGCAAAGTGGGTATTTTATAGAGTTGTGAACACATTTGAAAATTTTAGTTTTGGTTTTGCCATCTTCTACTGAAACATAACGATTTTGTTGTCCGGATACTCGCCAGCACGCCACATACAGTTGTCCATGGGAAATAATGGTTTTGTCTAAACGTACACCTGGAATGGCGAATCTATCTGAATATGGGGAATTAAAAGTGTTTTTCCTTAAGCTATTCTGGGTATAATTTTGCCACACTTATTGATGATTTGAACGTCAACATGTCGCTATTAATAGACCTATAGTAAAATATCTCTCACCTTGGTCGCTGATGTACATTATGCAGTCACTTCCAGTGTTACATCCCAGGGATTGAAATTCTCCAACAACCCTTTTGCCTCACATGCCTCTCTAAGTAATTAAAATTCCCGATTGTTGTTGTTTGAGTCTTAAGTTTTTTGACTGGTTTGATGCAGCCCTCCATGCCTCGCTCTCCTGAGCTAATCGTTTCATCACTACATAGCTACCACACCCTACATCCGACGCAATCTGTATAACCCTGGTCTACCCCTACAGTTCTTGTCCTTGACCTTCCCATCCATAACTAAGCTTGCTATTCCTGGGTATCTTAATATGTGTCGTACCAACCTATCTCTTCTCTTCATTAGCAGTCGCCAGAAACATCTCTCCTCTCCCACTCGTCTTAATAGCTCTTCATTTGATACCCTATCTAACCATCTGATCTTCATCATTCTCCCGTAACACTACATTTCAAACGCTTCAATTCTCCTCTTTATTGCTGCACCATTATTCCAAGTTTCACTTCCTTATAGTGACTCAAAAGCTTTCAAAAATGACATCTTAATACCTAAATGTATATTCGATGTCAAGAGATTCCTTTTTGTGTAGAAATGCTTTCCTTGCCTGAGCCAACCTGTTTTTTATATCCTCTTTGCTTCGTCCGTTACTGGTTATTTTGCTTCCTAAGTACCGGTATCAGAAGTCTCCTACTTCCCGTAGCGTTTCACCTGCCAATTTGATGTCCATAGAGGTTTCTGATTTATTTCGGCTGCATTCCAATAATTTTGTTTTATATTTATTGATTTTCATCATGAATTCATTCGTCAAGACGGAGTCCATACCATTCAAAAACTCGTTCAAATCTTCTGGCGTATTGGCCAAGATGACGATGTCATCAGCAAATCTCAGAGATGAAATTATTTCTCCTTGAACCTTCACTCCGACTTTACATTGTTCTCCAATTTCCTGATTATTGTGCTTTTAGAGATCTTTGAAATGCGTTGCCCTCGCACATGGTGTAGATGCATTGTCAAAGGAAAACATTCCATGTTACGAACATGGGCCGCATAACCAGTACCGAAAGCCTATTCTGGACAGCAGTTCCTTGAACTCAGATTTGCCAACATTTTATTGTATCTTTCCATGTGGTATGTCTCTGTACCTCAACATACAGAAGAGTGCTTTAAAAATCATGTCTTGTGTAAATTTTGGAAAATGTAGTGAGAGTGGTTTTTGCCGGAGTGGATACTCGCTAGTAGATATTCTTTTCAGTAAAATAGACTGGTTCACAATTTGGTAAGTGCACATTGAGGTATATGACGGCGGGATGCCTTAAGTGTTAAGGAAACGGCAATAGCCGCCTAAGAGCTTCGTTGCTATTGAAATTATGACCAGACCGATATTTGTACTTAACTATACGGGATTTGTGAGCCCAGTGTTTATGAAATTGAACGTAGCTATATCGCTACCTTTATTTAATAGCCGCTACTGTAGTGTTTAAAAATTAAAGGTGGTATTAGAAGGCGCTTCCCCTAATATTTTTTACCCCTGGCACTACAGCCCATGAAGGGCCTAGGCCTATCATGCGACCGCTTCCCAGCCATTTGGCCTGCAGATATAGTGGTGACGCGTGGTCAGTGCATAGTGTCCTCTCAGCCGTTAATCTTGTTCTTCGTGACCGGCACGCTGCCTCACAGCTACTCAATTGTCCTCACGAATCTGAGTTCAGCCCGTAGCAGCCCTCACGTCAGTGTCTAAAATCTCTGACGGAGCCGGGAATCGAACCCGGGGCCTCCGGACGGGAGGCAGGTGCGCTACACTGTTCTTATTGTGTTTAGATATATCTTGAAAAAGATAATAAATGAATTGGCATTGCCTCCTAGAGGGATATATAGAAAATCGGCCATTTGGCCTGCAGATATTGTGGTGACGCGTGGTCAGTGCATAGTGTCCCTTCTGCCGTTAATCTTGTTCTTCGTGACCGGCGCGCTGCCTCACAGCTACACAATTGTCCTCACGAATCTGAGTTCAGCCCATTGCAGCCCTCACGTCAGTGTCTAAAATCTCTGACGGAGCCGGGAATCGAACCCGGGTCCTCCGGCCGGAGGCAGGCGCGCTACACTGTTCTTATTGTGTTTATATATATCTTTAAAAAAATAATAAATGAATTGGCATATCCTCCTGGAGGGATATATAGAAAATCGGATGTCATACCTTGAGGTAGTGTTGCCATGGAAATGGACTTGCGATTAGTTCATCAATCAGAGCGAAGATAGTTTTCTGCGAATATCTTTGAAACTGTTGGTTTTAGAGCCTTAAAATGTAGTTTTCGGTGTCCCGTAGGGACATACCGAGTATTGTTTCTTGCATCGAGGGGAGTAAAATGAGCTTTGTCCGGTCTTTATGCGACAACTTCGATATTTTGTCCTGGTTGAGTATTTTTGGTGACTTTTCAGTTATGTTGCCCATTCCACGGGAACAATGATTTATTTCCGGACAAAAGGCAGCCTATATGTTATCCCATGGTATAAGCTGTCTCCATTTCAAATTTCATCCAAATCCGTCCAGCCGTTTTAGTGTCAAGAGGTAACAAACTAACACACACACTCACACACACACACACACACACGGACACACAGATTTTCACAATTATAATATATATAGGGATATAGGGACTAGCAGGTACCCGCGGCTTCGCTCGCGATCAAGACAATGGGGACGATGCATTATTGCTGATAGTTGGTTTATTCTATTACAGCAATCGCGGCTACAGGTGGGTAGATTCAAATTCTGAGAATTCTGATACATACAGTATATAGATATGAGCAGCAAAGTGGGAATTTTATAGAGTTGTGAACACATTTGAAAATTTTAGTTTTGGTTTTGCCATCTTCTGCTGAAACATAACGATTTTGTTGTCCGGATACTCGCCAGCACGCCACATACAGTTGTCCATGGGAAATAATGGTTTTGTCTAAACGTACACCTGGAATGGCGAATCTATCTGAATATGGAGAATTAAAAGTATTTTTCCTTAAGCTATTCTGGGTATAATTTTGCCACACTTATTGATGATTTGAACGTCAACATGTCGCTATTAATAGACCTATAGTAAAATATCTCTCACCTTGGTCGCTGACGTACATTATGCAGTCACTTCCAGTCTTACATCCCAGGGATTGAAATTCTCCAACAACCCTTTTGCCTCACATGCCTCTCTAAGTAATTAAAATTCCCGATTGTTGTTGTTTGAGTCTTAAGTTTTTTGACTGGTTTGATGCAGCCCTCCATGCCTCGCTCTCCTGAGCTAATCGTTTCATCACTACATAGCTACCACACCCTACATCCGACGCAATCTGTATAACCCTGGTCTACCCCTACAGTTCTTGTCCTTGACCTTCCCATCCATAACTAAGCTTGCTATTCCTGGGTATCTTAATATGTGTCGTACCAACCTATCTCTTCTCTTCATTAGCAGTCGCCAGAAACATCTCTCCTCTCCCACTCGTCTTAATAGCTCTTCATTTGATACCCTATCTAACCATCTGATCTTCATCATTCTCCCGTAACACTACATTTCAAACGCTTCAATTCTCCTCTTTATTGCTGCACCATTATTCCAAGTTTCACTTCCTTATAGTGACTCAAAAGCTTTCAAAAATGACATCTTAATACCTAAATGTATATTCGATGTCAAGAGATTCCTTTTTGTGTAGAAATGCTTTCCTTGCCTGAGCCAACCTGTTTTTATATCCTCTTTGCTTCGTCCGTTACTGGTTATTTTGCTTCCTAAGTACCGGTATCAGAAGTCTCCTACTTCCCGTAGCGTTTCACCTGCCAATTTGATGTCCATAGAGGTTTCTGATTTATTTCGGCTGCATTCCAATAATTTTGTTTTATATTTATTGATTTTCATCATGAATTCATTCGTCAAGACGGAGTCCATACCATTCAAAAACTCGTTCAAATCTTCTGGCGTATTGGCCAAGATGACGATGTCATCAGCAAATCTCAGAGATGAAATTATTTCTCCTTGAACCTTCACTCCGACTTTACATTGTTCTCCAATTTCCTGATTATTGTGCTTTTAGAGATCTTTGAAATGCGTTGCCCTCGCACATGGTGTAGATGCATTGTCAAAGGAAAACATTCCATGTTACGAACATGGGCCGCATAACCAGTACCGAAAGCCTATTCTGGACAGCAGTTCCTTGAACTCAGATTTGCCAACATTTTATTGTATCTTTCCATGTGGTATGTCTCTGTACCTCAACATACAGAAGAGTGCTTTAAAAATCATGTCTTGTGTAAATTTTGGAAAATGTAGTGAGAGTGGTTTTTGCCGGAGTGGATACTCGCTAGTAGATATTCTTTTCAGTAAAATAGACTGGTTCACAATTTGGTAAGTGCACATTGAGGTATATGACGGCGGGATGCCTTAAGTGTTAAGGAAACGGCAATAGCCGCCTAAGAGCTTCGTTGCTATTGAAATTATGACCAGACCGATATTTGTACTTAACTATACGGGATTTGTGAGCCCAGTGTTTATGAAATTGAACGTAGCTATATTGCTACCTTTATTTAATAGCCGCTACTGTAGTGTTTAAAAATTAAAGGTGGTATTAGAAGGCGCTTCCCCTAATATTTTTTACCCCTGGCACTACAGCCCATGAAGGGCCTAGGCCTATCATGCGACCGCTTCCCAGCCATTTGGCCTGCAGATATAGTGGTGACGCGTGGTCAGTGCATAGTGTCCTCTCAGCCGTTAATCTTGTTCTTCGTGACCGGCACGCTGCCTCACAGCTACTCAATTGTCCTCACGAATCTGAGTTCAGCCCGTAGCAGCCCTCACGTCAGTGTCTAAAATCTCTGACGGAGCCGGGAATCGAACCCGGGGCCTCCGGACGGGAGGCAGGCGCGCTACACTGTTCTTATTGTGTTTAGATATATCTTGAAAAAGATAATAAATGAATTGGCATTGCCTCCTAGAGGGATATATAGAAAATCGGCCATTTGGCCTGCAGATATTGTGGTGACGCGTGGTCAGTGCATAGTGTCCCTTCTGCCGTTAATCTTGTTCTTCGTGACCGGCGCGCTGCCTCACAGCTACACAATTGTCCTCACGAATCTGAGTTCAGCCCATTGCAGCCCTCACGTCAGTGTCTAAAATCTCTGACGGAGCCGGGAATCGAACCCGGGTCCTCCGGACGGTAGGCAGGCGCGCTACACTGTTCTTATTGTGTTTATATATATCTTTAAAAAAATAATAAATGAATTGGCATATCCTCCTGGAGGGATATATAGAAAATCGGATGTCATACCTTGAGGTAGTGTTGCCATGGAAATGGACTTGCGATTAGTTCATCAATCAGAGCGAAGATAGTTTTCTGCGAATATATTTGAAACTGTTGGTTTTAGAGCCTTAAAATGTAGTTTTCGGTGTCCCGTAGGGACATACCGAGTATTGTTTCTTGCATCGAGGGGAGTAAAATGAGCTTTGTCCGGTCTTTATGCGACAACTTCGATATTTTGTCCTGGTTGAGTATTTTTGGTGACTTTTCAGTTATGTTGCCCATTCCACGGGAACAATGATTTATTTCCGGACAAAAGGCAGCCTATATGTTATCCCATGGTATAAGCTGTCTCCATTTCAAATTTCATCCAAATCCGTCCAGCCGTTTTAGTGTCAAGAGGTAACAAACTAACACACACACTCACACACACACACACACACGGACACACAGATTTTCACAATTATAATATATATAGGGATATAGGGACTAGCAGGTACCCGCGGCTTCGCTCGCGATCAAGACAATGGGGACGATGCATTATTGCTGATAGTTGGTTTATTCTATTACAGCAATCGCGGCTACAGGTGGGTAGATTCAAATTCTGAGAATTCTGATACATACAGTATATAGATATGAGCAGCAAAGTGGGAATTTTATAGAGTTGTGAACACATTTGAAAATTTTAGTTTTGGTTTTGCCATCTTCTACTGAAACATAACGATTTTGTTGTCCGGATACTCGCCAGCACGCCACATACAGTTGTCCATGGGAAATAATGGTTTTGTCTAAACGTACACCTGGAATGGCGAATCTATCTGAATATGGGGAATTAAAAGTGTTTTTCCTTAAGCTATTCTGGGTATAATTTTGCCACACTTATTGATGATTTGAACGTCAACATGTCGCTATTAATAGACCTATAGTAAAATATCTCTCACCTTGGTCGCTGATGTACATTATGCAGTCACTTCCAGTGTTACATCCCAGGGATTGAAATTCTCCAACAACCCTTTTGCCTCACATGCCTCTCTAAGTAATTAAAATTCCCGATTGTTGTTGTTTGAGTCTTAAGTTTTTTGACTGGTTTGATGCAGCCCTCCATGCCTCGCTCTCCTGAGCTAATCGTTTCATCACTACATAGCTACCACACCCTACATCCGACGCAATCTGTATAACCCTGGTCTACCCCTACAGTTCTTGTCCTTGACCTTCCCATCCATAACTAAGCTTGCTATTCCTGGGTATCTTAATATGTGTCGTACCAACCTATCTCTTCTCTTCATTAGCAGTCGCCAGAAACATCTCTCCTCTCCCACTCGTCTTAATAGCTCTTCATTTGATACCCTATCTAACCATCTGATCTTCATCATTCTCCCGTAACACTACATTTCAAACGCTTCAATTCTCCTCTTTATTGCTGCACCATTATTCCAAGTTTCACTTCCTTATAGTGACTCAAAAGCTTTCAAAAATGACATCTTAATACCTAAATGTATATTCGATGTCAAGAGATTCCTTTTTGTGTAGAAATGCTTTCCTTGCCTGAGCCAACCTGCTTTTTATATCCTCTTTGCTTCGTCCATTACTGGTTATTTTGCTTCCTAAGTACCGGTATCAGAAGTCTCCTACTTCCCGTGGCGTTTCACCTGCCAATTTGATGTCCATAGAGGTTTCTGATTTATTTCGGCTGCATTCCAATAATTTTGTTTTATATTTATTGATTTTCATCATGAATTCATTCGTCAAGACGGAGTCCATACCATTCAAAAACTCGTTCAAATCTTCTGGCGTATTGGCCAAGATGACGATGTCATCAGCAAATCTCAGAGATGAAATTATTTCTCCTTGAACCTTCACTCCGACTTTACATTGTTCTCCAATTTCCTGATTATTGTGCTTTTAGAGATCTTTGAAATGCGTTGCCCTCGCACATGGTGTAGATGCATTGTCAAAGGAAAACATTCCATGTTACGAACATGGGCCGCATAACCAGTACCGAAAGCCTATTCTGGACAGCAGTTCCTTGAACTCAGATTTGCCAACATTTTATTGTATCTTTCCATGTGGTATGTCTCTGTACCTCAACATACAGAAGAGTGCTTTAAAAATCATGTCTTGTGTAAATTTTGGAAAATGTAGTGAGTGTGGTTTTTGCCGGAGTGGATACTCGCTAGTAGATATTCTTTTCAGTAAAATAGACTGGTTCACAATTTGGTAAGTGCACATTGAGGTATATGACGGCGGGATGCCTTAAGTGTTAAGTATGACCAGACCGATATTTGTACTTAACTATACGGGATTTGTGAGCCCAGTGTTTATGAAGTTGAACGTAGCTATATCGCTACCTTTATTTAATAGCCGCTACTGTAGTGTTTAAAAATTAAAGGTGGTATTAGAAGGCGCTTCCCCTAATATTTTTTACCCCTGGCACTACAGCCCATGAAGGGCCTAGGCCTATCATGCGACCGCTTCCCAGCCATTTGGCCTGTAGATATTGTGGTGACGCGTGGTCAGTGCATAGTGTCCCCTCAGCCGTTAATCTTGTTCTTCGTGACCGGCGCGCTGCCTCACAGCTACTCAATTTTCCTCACGAATCTGAGTTCAGCCCGTTGCAGCCCTCACGTCAGTGTCTAAAATCTCTGACGGAGCCGGGAATCGAACCCGGGGCCTCCGGACGGGAGGCAGGCGCGCTACACTGTTCTTATTGTGTTTATATATATCTTGAAAAAGATAATAAATGAATTGGCATTGCCTCCTAGAGGGATATATAGAAAATCGGCCATTTGTCCTGCAGATATTGTGGTGACGCGTGGTCAGTGCATAGTGTCCCTTCTGCCGTTAATCTTGTTCTTCGTGACCGGCGCGCTGCCTCACAGCTACACAATTGTCCTCACGAATCTGAGTTCAGCCCGTTGCAGCCCTCACGTCAGTGTCTAAAATCTCTGACGGAGCCGGGAATCGAACCCGGGGCCTCCGGACGGGAGGCAGGCGCGCTACACTGTTCTTATTGTGTTTATATATATCTTTAAAAAAATAATAAATGAATTGGCATATCCTCCTGGAGGGATATATAGAAAATCGGATGTCATACCTTGAGGTAGTGTTGCCATGGAAATGGACTTGCGATTAGTTCATCAATCAGAGCGAAGATAGTTTTCTGCGAATATCTTTGAAACTGTTGGTTTTAGAGCCTTAAAATGTAGTTTTCGGTGTCCCGTAGGGACATACCGAGTATTGTTTCTTGCATCGAGGGGAGTAAAATGAGCTTTGTCCGGTCTTTATGCGACAACTTCGATATTTTGTCCTGGTTGAGTATTTTTGGTGACTTTTCAGTTATGTTGCCCATTCCACGGGAACAATGATTTATTTCCGGACAAAAGGCAGCCTATATGTTATCCCATGGTATAAGCTGTCTCCATTTCAAATTTCATCCAAATCCGTCCAGCCGTTTTAGTGTCAAGAGGTAACAAACTAACACACACACTCACACACACACACACACACACACACACGGACACACAGATTTTCACAATTATAATATATATAGGGATATAGGGACTAGCAGGTACCCGCGGCTTCGCTCGCGATCAAGACAATGGGGACGATGCATTATTGCTGATAGTTGGTTTATTCTATTACAGCAATCGCGGCTACAGGTGGGTAGATTCAAATTCTGAGAATTCTGATACATACAGTATATAGATATGAGCAGCAAAGTGGGAATTTTATAGAGTTGTGAACACATTTGAAAATTTTAGTTTTGGTTTTGCCATCTTCTACTGAAACATAACGATTTTGTTGTCCGGATACTCGCCAGCACGCCACATACAGTTGTCCATGGGAAATAATGGTTTTGTCTAAACGTACACCTGGAATGGCGAATCTATCTGAATATGGGGAATTAAAAGTGTTTTTCCTTAAGCTATTCTGGGTATAATTTTGCCACACTTATTGATGATTTGAACGTCAACATGTCGCTATTAATAGACCTATAGTAAAATATCACTCACCTTGGTCGCTGATGTACATTATGCAGTCACTTCCAGTGTTACATCCCAGGGATTGAAATTCTCCAACAACCCTTTTGCCTCACATGCCTCTCTAAGTAATTAAAATTCCCGATTGTTGTTGTTTGAGTCTTAAGTTTTTTGACTGGATTGATGCAGCCCTCCATGCCTCGCTCTCCTGAGCTAATCGTTTCATCACTACATAGCTACCACACCCTACATCCGACGCAATCTGTATAACCCTGGTCTACCCCTACAGTTCTTGTCCTTGACCTTCCCATCCATAACTAAGCTTGCTATTCCTGGGTATCTTAATATGTGTCGTACCAACCTATCTCTTCTCTTCATTAGCAGTCGCCAGAAACATCTCTCCTCTCCCACTCGTCTTAATAGCTCTTCATTTGATACCCTATCTAACCATCTGATCTTCATCATTCTCCCGTAACACTACATTTCAAACGCTTCAATTCTCCTCTTTATTGCTGCACCATTATTCCAAGTTTCACTTCCTTATAGTGACTCAAAAGCTTTCAAAAATGACATCTTAATACCTAAATGTATATTCGATGTCAAGAGATTCCTTTTTGTGTAGAAATGCTTTCCTTGCCTGAGCCAACCTGCTTTTTATATCCTCTTTGCTTCGTCCATTACTGGTTATTTTGCTTCCTAAGTACCGGTATCAGAAGTCTCCTACTTCCCGTGGCGTTTCACCTGCCAATTTGATGTCCATAGAGGTTTCTGATTTATTTCGGCTGCATTCCAATAATTTTGTTTTATATTTATTGATTTTCATCATGAATTCATTCGTCAAGACGGAGTCCATACCATTCAAAAACTCGTTCAAATCTTCTGGCGTATTGGCCAAGATGACGATGTCATCAGCAAATCTCAGAGATGAAATTATTTCTCCTTGAACCTTCACTCCGACTTTACATTGTTCTCCAATTTCCTGATTATTGTGCTTTTAGAGATCTTTGAAATGCGTTGCCCTCGCACATGGTGTAGATGCATTGTCAAAGGAAAACATTCCATGTTACGAACATGGGCCGCATAACCAGTACCGAAAGCCTATTCTGGACAGCAGTTCCTTGAACTCAGATTTGCCAACATTTTATTGTATCTTTCCATGTGGTATGTCTCTGTACCTCAACATACAGAAGAGTGCTTTAAAAATCATGTCTTGTGTAAATTTTGGAAAATGTAGTGAGTGTGGTTTTTGCCGGAGTGGATACTCGCTAGTAGATATTCTTTTCAGTAAAATAGACTGGTTCACAATTTGGTAAGTGCACATTGAGGTATATGACGGCGGGATGCCTTAAGTGTTAAGTATGACCAGACCGATATTTGTACTTAACTATACGGGATTTGTGAGCCCAGTGTTTATGAAGTTGAACGTAGCTATATCGCTACCTTTATTTAATAGCCGCTACTGTAGTGTTTAAAAATTAAAGGTGGTATTAGAAGGCGCTTCCCCTAATATTTTTTACCCCTGGCACTACAGCCCATGAAGGGCCTAGGCCTATCATGCGACCGCTTCCCAGCCATTTGGCCTGTAGATATTGTGGTGACGCGTGGTCAGTGCATAGTGTCCCCTCAGCCGTTAATCTTGTTCTTCGTGACCGGCGCGCTGCCTCACAGCTACTCAATTTTCCTCACGAATCTGAGTTCAGCCCGTTGCAGCCCTCACGTCAGTGTCTAAAATCTCTGACGGAGCCGGGAATCGAACCCGGGGCCTCCGGACGGGAGGCAGGCGCGCTACACTGTTCTTATTGTGTTTATATATATCTTGAAAAAGATAATAAATGAATTGGCATTGCCTCCTAGAGGGATATATAGAAAATCGGCCATTTGGCCTGCAGATATTGTGGTGACGCGTGGTCAGTGCATAGTGTCCCTTCTGCCGTTAATCTTGTTCTTCGTGACCGGCGCGCTGCCTCACAGCTACACAATTGTCCTCACGAATCTGAGTTCAGCCCGTTGCAGCCCTCACGTCAGTGTCTAAAATCTCTGACGGAGCCGGGAATCGAACCCGGGGCCTCCGGACGGGAGGCAGGCGCGCTACACTGTTCTTATTGTGTTTATATATATCTTTAAAAAAATAATAAATGAATTGGCATATCCTCCTGGAGGGATATATAGAAAATCGGATGTCATACCTTGAGGTAGTGTTGCCATGGAAATGGACTTGCGATTAGTTCATCAATCAGAGCGAAGATAGTTTTCTGCGAATATCTTTGAAACTGTTGGTTTTAGAGCCTTAAAATGTAGTTTTCGGTGTCCCGTAGGGACATACCGAGTATTGTTTCTTGCATCGAGGGGAGTAAAATGAGCTTTGTCCGGTCTTTATGCGACAACTTCGATATTTTGTCCTGGTTGAGTATTTTTGGTGACTTTTCAGTTATGTTGCCCATTCCACGGGAACAATGATTTATTTCCGGACAAAAGGCAGCCTATATGTTATCCCATGGTATAAGCTGTCTCCATTTCAAATTTCATCCAAATCCGTCCAGCCGTTTTAGTGTCAAGAGGTAACAAACTAACACACACACTCACACACACACACACACACGGACACACAGATTTTCACAATTATAATATATATAGGGATATAGGGACTAGCAGGTACCCGCGGCTTCGCTCGCGATCAAGACAATGGGGACGATGCATTATTGCTGATAGTTGGTTTATTCTATTACAGCAATCGCGGCTACAGGTGGGTAGATTCAAATTCTGAGAATTCTGATACATACAGTATATAGATATGAGCAGCAAAGTGGGAATTTTATAGAGTTGTGAACACATTTGAAAATTTTAGTTTTGGTTTTGCCATCTTCTACTGAAACATAACGATTTTGTTGTCCGGATACTCGCCAGCACGCCACATACAGTTGTCCATGGGAAATAATGGTTTTGTCTAAACGTACACCTGGAATGGCGAATCTATCTGAATATGGGGAATTAAAAGTGTTTTTCCTTAAGCTATTCTGGGTATAATTTTGCCACACTTATTGATGATTTGAACGTCAACATGTCGCTATTAATAGACCTATAGTAAAATATCTCTCACCTTGGTCGCTGATGTACATTATGCAGTCACTTCCAGTGTTACATCCCAGGGATTGAAATTCTCCAACAACCCTTTTGCCTCACATGCCTCTCTAAGTAATTAAAATTCCCGATTGTTGTTGTTTGAGTCTTAAGTTTTTTGACTGGTTTGATGCAGCCCTCCATGCCTCGCTCTCCTGAGCTAATCGTTTCATCACTACATAGCTACCACACCCTACATCCGACGCAATCTGTATAACCCTGGTCTACCCCTACAGTTCTTGTCCTTGACCTTCCCATCCATAACTAAGCTTGCTATTCCTGGGTATCTTAATATGTGTCGTACCAACCTCTCTTCTCTTCATTAGCAGTCGCCAGAAACATCTCTCCTCTCCCACTCGTCTTAATAGCTCTTCATTTGATACCCTATCTAACCATCTGATCTTCATCATTCTCCCGTAACACTACATTTCAAACGCTTCAATTCTCCTCTTTATTGCTGCACCATTATTCCAAGTTTCACTTCCTTATAGTGACTCAAAAGCTTTCAAAAATGACATCTTAATACCTAAATGTATATTCGATGTCAAGAGATTCCTTTTTGTGTAGAAATGCTTTCCTTGCCTGAGCCAACCTGCTTTTTATATCCTCTTTGCTTCGTCCATTACTGGTTATTTTGCTTCCTAAGTACCGGTATCAGAAGTCTCCTACTTCCCGTGGCGTTTCACCTGCCAATTTGATGTCCATAGAGGTTTCTGATTTATTTCGGCTGCATTCCAATAATTTTGTTTTATATTTATTGATTTTCATCATGAATTCATTCGTCAAGACGGAGTCCATACCATTCAAAAACTCGTTCAAATCTTCTGGCGTATTGGCCAAGATGACGATGTCATCAGCAAATCTCAGAGATGAAATTATTTCTCCTTGAACCTTCACTCCGACTTTACATTGTTCTCCAATTTCCTGATTATTGTGCTTTTAGAGATCTTTGAAATGCGTTGCCCTCGCACATGGTGTAGATGCATTGTCAAAGGAAAACATTCCATGTTACGAACATGGGCCGCATAACCAGTACCGAAAGCCTATTCTGGACAGCAGTTCCTTGAACTCAGATTTGCCAACATTTTATTGTATCTTTCCATGTGGTATGTCTCTGTACCTCAACATACAGAAGAGTGCTTTAAAAATCATGTCTTGTGTAAATTTTGGAAAATGTAGTGAGTGTGGTTTTTGCCGGAGTGGATACTCGCTAGTAGATATTCTTTTCAGTAAAATAGACTGGTTCACAATTTGGTAAGTGCACATTGAGGTATATGACGGCGGGATGCCTTAAGTGTTAAGTATGACCAGACCGATATTTGTACTTAACTATACGGGATTTGTGAGCCCAGTGTTTATGAAGTTGAACGTAGCTATATCGCTACCTTTATTTAATAGCCGCTACTGTAGTGTTTAAAAATTAAAGGTGGTATTAGAAGGCGCTTCCCCTAATATTTTTTACCCCTGGCACTACAGCCCATGAAGGGCCTAGGCCTATCATGCGACCGCTTCCCAGCCATTTGGCCTGTAGATATTGTGGTGACGCGTGGTCAGTGCATAGTGTCCCCTCAGCCGTTAATCTTGTTCTTCGTGACCGGCGCGCTGCCTCACAGCTACTCAATTTTCCTCACGAATCTGAGTTCAGCCCGTTGCAGCCCTCACGTCAGTGTCTAAAATCTCTGACGGAGCCGGGAATCGAACCCGGGGCCTCCGGACGGGAGGCAGGCGCGCTACACTGTTCTTATTGTGTTTATATATATCTTTAAAAAAATAATAAATGAATTGGCATATCCTCCTGGAGGGATATATAGAAAATCGGATGTCATACCTTGAGGTAGTGTTGCCATGGAAATGGACTTGCGATTAGTTCATCAATCAGAGCGAAGATAGTTTTCTGCGAATATCTTTGAAACTGTTGGTTTTAGAGCCTTAAAATGTAGTTTTCGGTGTCCCGTAGGGACATACCGAGTATTGTTTCTTGCATCGAGGGGAGTAAAATGAGCTTTGTCCGGTCTTTATGCGACAACTTCGATATTTTGTCCTGGTTGAGTATTTTTGGTGACTTTTCAGTTATGTTGCCCATTCCACGGGAACAATGATTTATTTCCGGACAAAAGGCAGCCTATATGTTATCCCATGGTATAAGCTGTCTCCATTTCAAATTTCATCCAAATCCGTCCAGCCGTTTTAGTGTCAAGAGGTAACAAACTAACACACACACTCACACACACACACACACACACACACGGACACACAGATTTTCACAATTATAATATATATAGGGATATAGGGACTAGCAGGTACCCGCGGCTTCGCTCGCGATCAAGACAATGGGGACGATGCATTATTGCTGATAGTTGGTTTATTCTATTACAGCAATCGCGGCTACAGGTGGGTAGATTCAAATTCTGAGAATTCTGATACATACAGTATATAGATATGAGCAGCAAAGTGGGAATTTTATAGAGTTGTGAACACATTTGAAAATTTTAGTTTTGGTTTTGCCATCTTCTGCTGAAACATAACGATTTTGTTGTCCGGATACTCGCCAGCACGCCACATACAGTTGTCCATGGGAAATAATGGTTTTGTCTAAACGTACACCTGGAATGGCGAATCTATCTGAATATGGGGAATTAAAAGTATTTTTCCTTAAGCTATTCTGGGTATAATTTTGCCACACTTATTGATGATTTGAACGTCAACATGTCGTTATTAATAGACCTATAGTAAAATATCTCTCACCTTGGTCGCTGACGTACATTATGCAGTCACTTCCAGTCTTACATCCCAGGGATTGAAATTCTCCAACAACCCTTTTGCCTCACATGCCTCTCTAAGTAATTAAAATTCCCGATTGTTGTTGTTTGAGTCTTAAGTTTTTTGACTGGTTTGATGCAGCCCTCCATGCCTCGCTCTCCTGAGCTAATCGTTTCATCACTACATAGCTACCACACCCTACATCCGACGCAATCTGTATAACCCTGGTCTACCCCTACAGTTCTTGTCCTTGACCTTCCCATCCATAACTAAGCTTGCTATTCCTGGGTATCTTAATATGTGTCGTACCAACCTATCTCTTCTCTTCATTAGCAGTCGCCAGAAACATCTCTCCTCTCCCACTCGTCTTAATAGCTCTTCATTTGATACCCTATCTAACCATCTGATCTTCATCATTCTCCCGTAACACTACATTTCAAACGCTTCAATTCTCCTCTTTATTGCTGCACCATTATTCCAAGTTTCACTTCCTTATAGTGACTCAAAAGCTTTCAAAAATGACATCTTAATACCTAAATGTATATTCGATGTCAAGAGATTCCTTTTTGTGTAGAAATGCTTTCCTTGCCTGAGCCAACCTGTTTTTTATATCCTCTTTGCTTCGTCCGTTACTGGTTATTTTGCTTCCTAAGTACCGGTATCAGAAGTCTCCTACTTCCCGTAGCGTTTCACCTGCCAATTTGATGTCCATAGAGGTTTCTGATTTATTTCGGCTGCATTCCAATAATTTTGTTTTATATTTATTGATTTTCATCATGAATTCATTCGTCAAGACGGAGTCCATACCATTCAAAAACTCGTTCAAATCTTCTGGCGTATTGGCCAAGATGACGATGTCATCAGCAAATCTCAGAGATGAAATTATTTCTCCTTGAATCTTCACTCCGACTTTACATTGTTCTCCAATTTCCTGATTATTGTGCTTTTAGAGATCTTTGAAATGCGTTGCCCTCGCACATGGTGTAGATGCATTGTCAAAGGAAAACATTCCATGTTACGAACATGGGCCGCATAACCAGTACCGAAAGCCTATTCTGGACAGCAGTTCCTTGAACTCATATTTGCCAACATTTTATTGTATCTTTCCATGTGGTATGTCTCTGTACCTCAACATACAGAAGAGTGCTTTAAAAATCATGTCTTGTGTAAATTTTGGAAAATGTAGTGAGTGTGGTTTTTGCCGGAGTGGATACTCGCTAGTAGATATTCTTTTCAGTAAAATAGACTGGTTCACAATTTGGTAAGTGCACATTGAGGTATATGACGGCGGGATGCCTTAAGTGTTAAGTATGACCAGACCGATATTTGTACTTAACTATACGGGATTTGTGAGCCCAGTGTTTATGAAGTTGAACGTAGCTATATCGCTACCTTTATTTAATAGCCGCTACTGTAGTGTTTAAAAATTAAAGGTGGTATTAGAAGGCGCTTCCCCTAATATTTTTTACCCCTGGCACTACAGCCCATGAAGGGCCTAGGCCTATCATGCGACCGCTTCCCAGCCATTTGGCCTGTAGATATTGTGGTGACGCGTGGTCAGTGCATAGTGTCCCCTCAGCCGTTAATCTTGTTCTTCGTGACCGGCGCGCTGCCTCACAGCTACTCAATTTTCCTCACGAATCTGAGTTCAGCCCGTTGCAGCCCTCACGTCAGTGTCTAAAATCTCTGACGGAGCCGGGAATCGAACCCGGGGCCTCCGGACGGGAGGCAGGCGCGCTACACTGTTCTTATTGTGTTTATATATATCTTGAAAAAGATAATAAATGAATTGGCATTGCCTCCTAGAGGGATATATAGAAAATCGGCCATTTGGCCTGCAGATATTGTGGTGACGCGTGGTCAGTGCATAGTGTCCCTTCTGCCGTTAATCTTGTTCTTCGTGACCGGCGCGCTGCCTCACAGCTACACAATTGTCCTCACGAATCTGAGTTCAGCCCGTTGCAGCCCTCACGTCAGTGTCTAAAATCTCTGACGGAGCCGGGAATCGAACCCGGGGCCTCCGGACGGGAGGCAGGCGCGCTACACTGTTCTTATTGTGTTTATATATATCTTTAAAAAAATAATAAATGAATTGGCATATCCTCCTGGAGGGATATATAGAAAATCGGATGTCATACCTTGAGGTAGTGTTGCCATGGAAATGGACTTGCGATTAGTTCATCAATCAGAGCGAAGATAGTTTTCTGCGAATATCTTTGAAACTGTTGGTTTTAGAGCCTTAAAATGTAGTTTTCGGTGTCCCGTAGGGACATACCGAGTATTGTTTCTTGCATCGAGGGGAGTAAAATGAGCTTTGTCCGGTCTTTATGCGACAACTTCGATATTTTGTCCTGGTTGAGTATTTTTGGTGACTTTTCAGTTATGTTGCCCATTCCACGGGAACAATGATTTATTTCCGGACAAAAGGCAGCCTATATGTTATCCCATGGTATAAGCTGTCTCCATTTCAAATTTCATCCAAATCCGTCCAGCCGTTTTAGTGTCAAGAGGTAACAAACTAACACACACACTCACACACACACACACACACACACACACGGACACACAGATTTTCACAATTATAATATATATAGGGATATAGGGACTAGCAGGTACCCGCGGCTTCGCTCGCGATCAAGACAATGGGGACGATGCATTATTGCTGATAGTTGGTTTATTCTATTACAGCAATCGCGGCTACAGGTGGGTAGATTCAAATTCTGAGAATTCTGATACATACAGTATATAGATATGAGCAGCAAAGTGGGAATTTTATAGAGTTGTGAACACATTTGAAAATTTTAGTTTTGGTTTTGCCATCTTCTGCTGAAACATAACGATTTTGTTGTCCGGATACTCGCCAGCACGCCACATACAGTTGTCCATGGGAAATAATGGTTTTGTCTAAACGTACACCTGGAATGGCGAATCTATCTGAATATGGGGAATTAAAAGTATTTTTCCTTAAGCTATTCTGGGTATAATTTTGCCACACTTATTGATGATTTGAACGTCAACATGTCGCTATTAATAGACCTATAGTAAAATATCTCTCACCTTGGTCGCTGACGTACATTATGCAGTCACTTCCAGTCTTACATCCCAGGGATTGAAATTCTCCAACAACCCTTTTGCCTCACATGCCTCTCTAAGTAATTAAAATTCCCGATTGTTGTTGTTTGAGTCTTAAGTTTTTTGACTGGTTTGATGCAGCCCTCCATGCCTCGCTCTCCTGAGCTAATCGTTTCATCACTACATAGCTACCACACCCTACATCCGACGCAATCTGTATAACCCTGGTCTACCCCTACAGTTCTTGTCCTTGACCTTCCCATCCATAACTAAGCTTGCTATTCCTGGGTATCTTAATATGTGTCGTACCAACCTATCTCTTCTCTTCATTAGCAGTCGCCAGAAACATCTCTCCTCTCCCACTCGTCTTAATAGCTCTTCATTTGATACCCTATCTAACCATCTGATCTTCATCATTCTCCCGTAACACTACATTTCAAACGCTTCAATTCTCCTCTTTATTGCTGCACCATTATTCCAAGTTTCACTTCCTTATAGTGACTCAAAAGCTTTCAAAAATGACATCTTAATACCTAAATGTATATTCGATGTCAAGAGATTCCTTTTTGTGTAGAAATGCTTTCCTTGCCTGAGCCAACCTGTTTTTTATATCCTCTTTGCTTCGTCCGTTACTGGTTATTTTGCTTCCTAAGTACCGGTATCAGAAGTCTCCTACTTCCCGTAGCGTTTCACCTGCCAATTTGATGTCCATAGAGGTTTCTGATTTATTTCGGCTGCATTCCAATAATTTTGTTTTATATTTATTGATTTTCATCATGAATTCATTCGTCAAGACGGAGTCCATACCATTCAAAAACTCGTTCAAATCTTCTGGCGTATTGGCCAAGATGACGATGTCATCAGCAAATCTCAGAGATGAAATTATTTCTCCTTGAACCTTCACTCCGACTTTACATTGTTCTCCAATTTCCTGATTATTGTGCTTTTAGAGATCTTTGAAATGCGTTGCCCTCGCACATGGTGTAGATGCATTGTCAAAGGAAAACATTCCATGTTACGAACATGGGCCGCATAACCAGTACCGAAAGCCTATTCTGGACAGCAGTTCCTTGAACTCAGATTTGCCAACATTTTATTGTATCTTTCCATGTGGTATGTCTCTGTACCTCAACATACAGAAGAGTGCTTTAAAAATCATGTCTTGTGTAAATTTTGGAAAATGTAGTGAGTGTGGTTTTTGCCGGAGTGGATACTCGCTAGTAGATATTCTTTTCAGTAAAATAGACTGGTTCACAATTTGGTAAGTGCACATTGAGGTATATGACGGCGGGATGCCTTAAGTGTTAAGTATGACCAGACCGATATTTGTACTTAACTATACGGGATTTGTGAGCCCAGTGTTTATGAAGTTGAACGTAGCTATATCGCTACCTTTATTTAATAGCCGCTACTGTAGTGTTTAAAAATTAAAGGTGGTATTAGAAGGCGCTTCCCCTAATATTTTTTACCCCTGGCACTACAGCCCATGAAGGGCCTAGGCCTATCATGCGACCGCTTCCCAGCCATTTGGCCTGTAGATATTGTGGTGACGCGTGGTCAGTGCATAGTGTCCCCTCAGCCGTTAATCTTGTTCTTCGTGACCGGCGCGCTGCCTCACAGCTACTCAATTTTCCTCACGAATCTGAGTTCAGCCCGTTGCAGCCCTCACGTCAGTGTCTAAAATCTCTGACGGAGCCGGGAATCGAACCCGGGGCCTCCGGACGGGAGGCAGGCGCGCTACACTGTTCTTATTGTGTTTATATATATCTTGAAAAAGGTAATAAATGAATTGGCATTGCCTCCTAGAGGGATATATAGAAAATCGGATGTCATACCTTGAGGTAGTGTTGCCATGGAAACGGACTGGCGATTAGTTCATCAATCAGAGCGAAGATAGTTTTCTGCGAATATCTTTGAAACTGTTGGTTTTAGAGCCTTAAAATGTAGTTTTCGGTGTCCCGTAGGGACGTACCGAGTATTGTTTCTTGCATCGAGGGGAGTAAAATGAGCTTTGTCCGGTCTTTATGCGACAACTTCGATATTTTGTCCTGGTTGAGTATTTTTGGTGACTTTTCAGTTATGTTGCCCATTCCACGGGAACAATGATTTATTTCCGGACGAAAGGCAGCCTATATGTTATCCCAAGGTATAAGCTGTCTCCATTTCAAATTTCATCCAAATCCGTCCAGCCGTTTTAGTGTCAAGAGGTAACAAACTAACACACACACTCACACACACACACACACACACACACACACACACGGACACACAGATTTTCACAATTATAATATACTAGCAGGTACCCGCGGCTTCGCTCGCGATCAAGTCAATGGGGACGATGCAATTGTACACCTGCTGTTAAGTGTGTGCGATTGCGCTTTGTTAATAGAAATTGCGAATATTGTTTGAAGAGGGAACTGCACTCTTGCACACTGGAATGGCAAATCTATCGGAATATGGGGAATCAAAAGTATTTTTCCTTACCTATAGTAAAATATCTCCGACCTTGGCCGTTGATGTACATTATGCACTCTCTTCCAGTGTTACATCCCAGGGATTGAAATTCTCCAACAACCCTTTTGCCTCACATGCCTCTCTAAGTAATTAAAATTCCCAACTGTTGTTGTTTGAGTCTTCAGTTTCTTGACTGGACTGATGCAGCCCTCCATGACTCCCTCTCCTGAGCTAATGTTTCATCTCTATATCGCTACCACACCCTACATCCGAGGCAATCTGTTTTACCCTGGTCTACCCTACAGTTCTTGTCCTTAACCCTCCCATCCATAACTAGGCTTGCTATTTCTGGGTGTCTTAATATGTGTCGTACCAACCTATATCTTCTCTTCAATAGCAGTCGCCAGAAACATCTCTCCACTCCCACTCGTCTTAATAGCTCTTTATTTGTTACCCTATCTAACCATCTGATCTTCATCATTCTCCTGTAACACCACATTACAAACGCTTCAATTTTCCTCTTTTCTGCTGCACCATTAGACCAAGATTCACTTCCTTATAGTGTCACGCTCCAGACAAAAGCTTTCAAAAATTATTTCCTAATATCTAAATGTATATTCGATGTCAACAGATTCCTTTTCTGTGGAAATGATGTCCTTGCCTGAGCCAACCTCTTTGCTTCGTCCATCACTGGCTATTTTTCTTCCTAAGTAACAGAAGTCTCCTATTTCCCGTAGCGTTTCACCTGCCAATTTGATGTGCATAGAGGTTTCTGATTTATTTTGCCTGCATTCCAATAATTTTGCTTTACATTTATTGATTTCCATCATGAATTATTTCCTCAAGACGGAGTCCATACCATTCAAAAACTCATTCAATTCCTCTGGCGTATCGGTCAAGATGACGATCTCATCAGCAAATCTCTAAGATGAAATTATTTCTCTTTGAATCTTCGCTCCCACTTCAAATTTTTCTCCAACTACCTGTTTATTGTGTTTTTAGAGATCTTTGAAATGCGTTGCCCTCGCACATGGTGTAGATGCATTGTCAAAAGAAAACATTCCATGTTACGAACATGGGCCGCATAACCTGCACCGAAAGCCTATTCTGAATAGCAGTTCCTTGAACTCAGATTTGCCAACATTTTATTGTATATTTCCATGTGGTATATCTCTGTACCTCAACACACAGAAGAGTGCGTTAAAAATCATGTCTTGTGTAAATTTTGGAAAAGGTAGTGAGTGTGGTTTTAGCCGGAGTGGATACTCGCTCGTAGAAATTCTTTTCAGTAAAATAGACTGGTTCACAATTTTGTAAGTGCACATTGAGGTATGTGACGGCGGGATGCCTTAAGTGTTACGGACACGGCAATAGCCACCACAGAGCTTCGTTGCTACTGAAATAACGACCAGACTGTTATTTTTACTTAACTATACGGGATTTGTGAGCCCAGTGTTTATGAAATTGAACGTAGCTATATCGCTACCTTTATTTAGTAGCTGCTACTGTAAAACTTTCTTCAGCTATTCCCAATTAATTGGGGTCGCCGTAGCCAGCCAGGCTCATTTCGGTTTTGGCCGGGGATTTAATGCCGGATGCTCTTCCTGACGCCACGTGATTTTCCAGGTGAAAATTCCACCCCGCTGTCACCGGGATTCGAACCCCGGCCGTCCTGGTGAAAGGCGAGAAGCTAAGCCACTGCGCCATCACGCTTCCCTAGAAGCCGCTACTGTAGTGTTTACAAATTAAAGGTGGTATTAGAAGGCGCTTTCCCTATTTTTTTACCCCTGGCACTACAGACCATGAAGGGCCTAGGCCTATCATGCGACCGCTTCCCAGCCATTTGGCCTGCAGATATTGTGGTGACGCGTGGTCAGTGTACCGTGTCCCCTCGGCCGTTAGTCTTGTTCTTCGTGACCAGGGCGCTGCCTCGCTATCAGACAGCTACTCAATTGTCCTCACGAAGCTGAGTGCACTCCGTTGCAGCCCTCACGTCAGTGTCTAAAATCTCTGATGGAGCCAAGAATCGAACCCGGGGCCTCCGGATGAGAGGCAGGCGCGTTACCCTGTTCTTATTGTGTTCATATATATCTTGAAAAAGATAACAAATTGATTGGCTTTGCCTCCTACAGGGATATGTATATAAAATCGGATGTCATACCGTGAGGTTCAGTTGCCATGGAAACGGACTTGCCATTATTTCATCAGTTTATCAGAGTAAAGATAGTTTTCTGCGAATATCTTTGAAACGGTTGGTTTTAGGGCCTTAAAATGTGGTTTTCGGTGTCCCGTAGGGACCTACCGAGTATTGTTCCTTGCATCGAGAGGCGTAAAATGAGCTTTGTCCGGTCTTTTTGCGACAACTTCGATATTTTATCCCGGTTGAGTATTTTTGGTGACTTTTCAGTTATGTTGCCTGTTCCACGGGAACAATGATTTATTTCCGGATGAAAGGATGCCTATATGTTATCCCAGGGTATAAGCTGTCTCCATTTCAAATTTCATCCAAATCCGTCCAGCCGTTTTAGTGTCAAGAGGTAACAAACTAACACACACACACACAGACTTTCACAATTATAATATATATAGGGATATAGGGATATAGGGATATAGGGATTATATCGTATCTATTATATAAAATTAAGTGTCCTGACTGACTGACTGACTGACTGACTCATCATCGCCCAGCCAAAACTATTAAAGTTAGAAACATTAAATTTTGGGGATATGTTCGTTGTAATTCGAAAACGCCCACCAAGGAAGGATTTTTGGATATTCAGGTTCTAAAGGGGTGTTAAGTGGGTTCACCTGCATTTCATTGAATACCAATATCTCCGGCTTTGTTTCATTGAGGGATGTGATACTCGGCATATAAACTCATCATTAAAAATAAGAAGGCACGTATCTGAGGGTTTTTCGATGTGGTGTATATTATGAGGTGATAGGGGTGAAAAGTGGGGGTTGAAGGATACTTCACGGAGGGTGTATCTATTAAAAGACATAGGCGAGGAGTTTGAAACTCAGCGCAAAAAAATCAGCTTAAACAAGAAGTTCCGTGATGAACTAAAGAGCCTACTTTTCATGTCAGTGATTATTCTAGAGTATATGAACCTATCTAGAATAATGACGAAATTAAGTTGGTAATATCGAAATGTCTAATTAGTTAGAAATATTCCTGGTATAATGTAGCCTAATAGAGCACTACAGTTGGCAGCCCTGGTGACTGAATATATTCTTAGTTCCATCTCTTAAGGTACAGAATACAAAATTTGGTTGAAGTCCAATGTACGTTACATGAAGTTTGACATTGGATCTATCAGTACGCGTAAAAGCATGTTGGCAACAATGTCATGCCTGTGCTGGTTAGAAATAATGGGAAATATTATGATATCTTGTGCCAATTTAGGATGAAATCCATTTGTTAGTATAGAAGTTACTTGTATTTTAAAATTGGACCTCTCAGCAAGCATAGAATCATGTTGGCAGCACTGACTTATATCAATTACTCCAAATTAATCTAGAGTGTCAGATGCTATACATGTGCAAAGTATAGATCTGTTGGCTTGCATACTTTCTGTTATATTGATATTAGGGTAAAATATATAGACAGCATTTATTAACAGTTGGCAGCCCTGATTGCTCTTAAGAATACTTATAGTCATATCTGTTATGTTACACATTGCACATACGAAATTCGGTTGAAATCCAACTAATATTATAGAAGTTACATGTATTTAAATATTGGACCTATCAGCAGGCCTAGAATCATGTTGGTAGAACTGAAGTATATAAGTTACTCCAAATTAATCTAAAATGTTAGGTACTATACGTGTGCATAGTTTAAAGCTGTCGGTTTGCATACTTTCAGATATATTGGTATTTGGATGAAGAAAATATAGAGAGCAATTATTAACAGTTGCCAACCCTGGTGGCTCTTAAGGATACACTCAGCAATATCTGTTTATGTACACATATTACATTGAAAATTTGGTTGCAATCCAATTAATAGTGTAGAAGTTATATGCATTTAAAAATTGGACCTATCAGAAGGCTTAAAATTATTTTGGCAACACTGTCATTTATGGCCTCCTGGAAATTAAACTGAAATAGTATTATCTACATGTGTGCCAATTTAGGAATAGCTCCCATGCATACCTGCATACATGCATACGGATCGATCTCATAAGTCTACTTTTTCCTCATTTTTGCAAAATGTGAAAAGTAGGCTAAAAATAAGTAAATAGGTGTTTGACCGAATTTTTTCATAAATAAAATTTAAGGGGCCCCTGGGGAGGGGTGAAATTCGGGGGGGGGGAAGAATAGGAAAGAAAGTGTCCTTACTGATTGACTGACTCACTCACTCATCAAACTCAGGGGAAAAAACTGCTTAAAAATAAGTAAATAAGTGTTCGACAGTTTTTTTTTCATAAACCCAATTTAAGGGGTTCATGGGGAGAGGTGAAATTCTTAAAAAAGAAAATTGAAAGAATGATTCCTGACACACTCACCATCGCCCAGCCAAAATTATTGAAGTTAGAAACATGACATTTTGGGGATATGATCATTGTATGTCAAAACCGTCCTCTAAGGGAGGATTTTCGGATATTCAGGTTCTAAAACGGTCTTAAGGGGGTTAAACCTGCATTTCATTGAATAACAATATCTCACGATTGGTTTCATTTGTGGATGTGATACTCGGCGTATAAACTCACCATTAAAAATAACAAGACACGTGTCTGAGGTTTTTTCGATGTGTTGTATATTATGAGGTGAAAGGGGTGAAAAGGGGGGGGGGGGTTGAAGGATTCCTAACGGAGCGTGTATCTCTTAAACGACATAGGCGAGAAGTTTGAAACTCAGCGGAAAAAATCAGCTTAAAAACAAGATGTTCAGTAAAGAACATATAGCATACTTTCTCCTAAATGTATGAGTATAGTTATAACTCGTTGTTATTATCAAAGAGTATAATAGAACTATTCTTTGTTGAAGAAGACCTTAGAAACGATTTACCTCTACCAAACGCCACAACCTAGATAAAAACTGCTACCATCATTGAAGAAAGAAAGAAAGAAAGAAAGAAAGATAAGAAGTATATCAAGAATGTTATGGATCAGGAGACATAATCGACCGGACTGGCTGCGGGGCTCAGCGGTAACGTTCTCGCTTGCTGGGTCCTAGGTTGCAGGTTCGTATCCTGGCGCAGTCAGCTGGCATTTGAGGGTGCACAAATGCGAGGGAGCCGTGTCAGTACATTTACTGGCACGTTAAAGATCCCCTTTGGGCCAAAATTCCGGCACCCCGGTGTCTCTAAAAGCAGCAGTAGTTAAAAGGGATGTAAAACCAATAACATTATTATTATTATTATTATTATTATTATTATTATTATTATTATTATTATTATTATTACATATACGACCTGCCGTGGGCAACATCCAACTTTGAGTTGAGGCATGTCTTTACACGTCTGGTTGTGCATGGCTTTCACAACCCTAATTGAATTCAAATAACATTTTCAAGTAACGCAAAATAGGCTGTTACAAACCCTTTAAAATAAAAAGTAAAAATGTAACGTAGTATCATCTTGTCATTCTTCAAATTCGATGCGCATAGAATGCCAATGGTATAGTAATCAATGGAGCCCCACGTAGACTAGTCGTGGCATCTAGTGGTGAAATGTCGAACAATATAATCCTAACAGAGCGAGTGCATTCTAGCGGCCAGAAGAAGAAACTTTTCAATAAAATCTGGAAGTTAATAAGTAGGTCGACGTGCAGTTACCTTTTTGGCAGCTAGATGTCTCGAGTAAATCTGCTGGCGAATTATGTTTTAATTAAATATATATTTTACACCATAATATGCACAATATAACGCTTAATTTTAAAACGTCTGAGTCATTACAAAACAATAAACATATAACATTTCAAGCAAAAAACCTAGCTCTGATCGGGTTTGAACCATAGGCATATGAGCGATAGGCTAACGCTCTACCACTGAGCTAATTGTGCCAACGAATATCGTTCTATATAAAATGACTTACATAGAACTTGTTAGCAAATAATGATTTATACTAAACGATTTCATCACTGGAGTATATTATTTATATATAAAGCATTTCATACAAAGTTTATTTATTTTGTATCAGTACGCTATATTGCATGCAATACTCAAATTAGTGAAATATAAGTCAGGCACAAGATATCCGCTGCCATCTTGTCTTATTACTGAATCAGCTCAGCTTTTTAAAATCACGTCTGCACTATAGTATTACAAAATAAACTTTTAATTTCGAACGTGCCTCTTCCTTTAGAACAGTTAAAACGATTCTCGGCTCGATAATCGGAACTGGTGGGTCCCATGATATGGATTATAAAGTTTGCATAATTCGCACGGCCGCCATCCTGAAATGGTATGGCTGACGACCTTGTAGTTTGGTCACAAGATTCATCCTATACGAAGGTATGTTGTTACCAAATTTGGTAGAGATCGGATGATTTGGTTAGTCGTTATTTGATTTTACGTTTTGAACGTTTGAGTGGCCGCCATTCAGTTTTAGTAAAGATGGCGGCGATATAAAACATGACACTGAGGTGTCCTTTGCTAGTGCTACCTTTGTACCAAATTGCGTTCAATTCGCATTCACCGTGTTCGAATTGATGGGGGGGACAGACATTCAGAGTACACACACTCACACACACACAGACACACACACACAGACTCACACACACACATACACACACACAGACTCACACACACACATACACACACACAGACAGACACACTTTCTTCGCCCTGTGTTGATCTCATAAGTCTACTTTCATTTTTTGCAAAAATCGAAAGTAGGCTAATAAGTACATCAATGTTCGACCTTTTTTCATAAATTCAATTTAAGGGGCCAATGGGGTGGGGTGAAATTCTGGAAAACAAAAGGAGAGAAAGTGTCTAAACTGACTGACTAACTCACTCACTCATCAAACTCAGGGGAAAAAGACAGCTTAAAAATAAGTTAATAGGTGTTCGAGCTTTTTTTCGTAAATCCAATTTAAGGGGCCCATGGGGAGGGGTGAAATTCTGGTAAAAATAATTCAAAGAAAATGTCCTGACTGACTCACTCACTCATCATCACCAAGCGAAAACTATTGAAGTTGGAAACATTAAATTTTGGGAATATTGTTGAGCCCCCAGGGTCGACACGACCCTAGGACCTCAGACTCCCACACACCCCCGAGGAGGTCATAGGCCTACGCCACGAACCTACAAATACACCTACAAAATGGACATCTACATCTACAAATACACCTTCAAGTACTCTGCAAGACTACCACATCGACCACATTACTAAACACCCTCTTCTGCCCTAAAAACCACCCCAACTGGAAACACTATAATTCCAGAACATATCTCCACACAGCAAGCGGCGACCACCTAGCCTAGGAGGTTAGCCAATAGCTTGCAAAACTCACATAACATTTACACTAAGAACTCTCTGGGGCAGCTACACTGATTCAATGCTGACTAAGCGACGCCGAAACCTATAAGAACGGAACCCGGATTGGAGCTATTGTCTATTGCCCCCGTTGGCCGTGCTGATCTGTTTCCCGGTCCGAAGTCATCACCAAAGGTAAGAGTGTGCTCAGCTAAACATTAACACTGTTGTATTCCCTCCACTCCACACCTACACTACATTGTATTTTATACCAAACTGCTCAAACGATCCCACACTAAAAGGGACGTTACATCTCATCAATTACTGATCCATTAAACACTCGATCAGTAAGCTACACTCTTGTTATCATTTATACTTGTCACTTCCGCACTCCCCACCTGACATTCCTAATTGCCCGTGACCGTCGAACAAGAGAAGTTCAAGGTAAGGCTTTCCATTGTGTTTGTATTAGAATACTCGAGCGACCAGGCAGTTCAGCCGACTCAGCAGGTAGCCTCCCAGCATACTTGCAGCTGTTTATTGAGCGCTGCCATTGAGCCCATCTTGATCGCGCATCCCTTAAGGACCGATCACACCCCCGTAGAGCTACAGCCCCAATTCACCACATCCTTTAACAAACACCTACACTCGCGGTTTCCCCATTTTCGTGGAAACTCGCACCTTTTGGAAACTACCCCTAAATTAGACATTAACACAGCTTGTTCGTCTCATCCCTCCAACCCCGAGACAGAACAATATGTTCGCTGTATGTCGAAAACGTCAACTAAGGAAGGATTTTTGTTTATTCGGGTTCTAAAGAGGTGTTAAGGGAGTAAAGTGAATTTAATTGAATAACGATATCTCATGAGTTGTTACTTTGGGGATGTGATATTCGGCATATAAACTAATCATTAAAATTAAGCAGACATATGTCTAAGGGTTTATCGATGTTGTGTATATTATGAGGTGAAAGGGGTGAAAATTGGGGGTTGAAGGATTCTTAACGGAGCGTGTATCTCTTATACGACATAGGCAAGAAGTTTGACATTCAGCGAAAAAAAACAGCTTAAAATATAATTAAATTCGTGTTCGACTTTTTTTTTCATAAATTCAATATAAGGGATTCATGTGAGGGGTGAAATTCTGAAAACTATATGAAAGAAAATGTCCTGACTTACTCACTCCCCAGCAAAAATTATTGAAGTTAGAAACACGTCCACTTAGGAAGAATTTTTGGATATTCAGGTTCTAAAGGGGTGCTAAGGGGGTAGACCTGCATTTAATTGAATAACAATATCTCCTGATTAGTTTCCTTGGGGGATGCGATACTCGGCATATAAACTCATCATTAAGAATAAGAAGAGACATGTTTGAGGGTTTTTCGATGTAGTGTATATTATGAGTTGTATGTGTGAAAAGTGGGGGTTGAAGGATTCCTAACGGAGCAAGTATCTCTTAAAAGACAGAGGCATAAAGTATGAAACTCAGGGGGAAAAATCAGCTTGAAAATAAGTCAATAAGTGGTCGACCGTTTTTTCATAAATCCAATTTAAGGGGCCCATGGGGTGGGGTGAAATTCTGGTAAAAGAAGTCCACTAAGGAAGGATTTTTGGATATACACTCATCATCCCCCAACCAAACCTATTGCAGTTTGAAACTGGAAATTTTGGGGATATGTTCGTTGTATGCCGAAAACGTCCACTAAAGATGTATTTTTGGATATTCATGTTCTGAAGGGGTGTTAAGGGGGTTAAACTTGCATTTCATTGAATAACAATATCTCACGAGTTGTTTCATTTGGGGATGTGATATTCGGCATATAAACTAATCATTAAAAATAAGCTGACACATGTCTAATGGTTTTTCGATGTGGTGTATATTATGAGTTAAAGAGGTGAAAATTGGGGGTTGAAGGATTCTTAACGGAGCGTGTTTCTCTTAAACGACATTAGCGAGAAGCTTGAGATTCAGCAGAACAAATCAGCTTAAAAAACAAGATGTTCAGTAAAGAACATATAGCCTACTTTCTCCTAAATGCATGGGTATTGTTATAACTCTTTGTCCTTTTCAAGGAGTATGATTGAATGTTGGTTGTAGTAGCTTGTTGAAATACAACGTGCTATAGGGATATTAAACATGAATATGAGGTGCCCTTTGCTAGTGCTACCTCTGTACCAAATTTCGTTCAATTCGGTTTCACCGTGTTTGAATTGATAGGGGGAATTGATTTGCACACATACTTGGCCACCATCTGCAAACTATTGGGCTGATGTTCTTGCTGTTTGGTCTGAATATGTTTCCCACATAAAGATATGGTGTTGCAAAATTTGGTAGAGACTAGATTATTAGGTTGGTCGTAATTACATTTTAGCTTTTAACATTTGGGTGGCCGCGATTACGTTTCCGTCAAGATAGCGGTGATATAAAACATGACACTGAGGTGCCCGTTGCTAGTGCTACCTCTGTACCAAATTTCGTTCCATTCGGTTTCACCGTGTTCGAATTGATCAGGGGAATCGATTTTCACACAAAGATGGCCGCCATCCGCAAAATATTAGGCTGATGACCTATTAGTTTGGTCAAAGGATGCTCCCTCCATAAAGGTATGTTGTTGCTAAATTTGCTAGAGATCGGATGATTAGGCTAATCGTAATTTGATTTAAGCTTTGAACATTTGTGTGGCCGCCATTACGTTTCTGTCAATATGGCGGCGATATAAATCATGACACTGAGATGCCCTTTGCTAGTGCTATCTCTGTACCAAATTTCGTTCCATTCGGTTTCACCGTGTTCGAAATAATAGGGAGAATCGATTTTGACACAAAGATGGCCGCCATCCGCAAACTATTAGGCGAATGACCTATTAGATTGGTCAAAGGATGCTCCCTCCATACAGGTATGTAGCTGCAAAATTTGGTAGAGATCGGATGATTAGGTTAATCGTAATTTGATTTAAGCTTTGAACATTCGTTTGGCCGCCATTACGTTTCAGTCAAGATGGTGGCGATATAAAACATGACACTGAGGTGCCCTTTGCTAGTGCTACCTCTGTACCAAATTTCGTTCCATTCGGTTCCACCGTGTTCGAATTAATAGGGGGAATCAATTTTGACATAAAGATGGCCGCCACCCGCAAACTATTAGGCTAATAACCTATTAGATTGGTCAAAGGATGCTCCCTCCATAAAGGTATGTAGTTGCAAAATTTGGTAGAGATCGGAAGATTAGGTTAATCGTAATTTGATTTAAGCTTTGAACATTCGTGTGGCCGCCATTACGTTTCTGTCAAGATGGCGGCGATATAAAACATGACACTGAGGTGCCCTTTGCTAGTGCTACCTCTGTACCAAATTTCGTTCCATTTGGTTTCACCGTGTTTGAATTAATAGGGGGAATCGATTTTCACACAAAGATGGCCGCCATCCGCAAACTATTAGGCTAATGACCTAGTTATTTGGTCAAAGGTTGCTTCCTCTATAAAGGTATGTTATTGCAAAATTTGGTAGAGATCGGATGATTAGGTTAATCGTAATTTGATTTAAGCTTTGAACATTTGTGTGGCCGCCATTACGTTTCCGTCAAGATGGCGGCGATATAAAACATGACACTGAGGTGCCTTTTGTTAGTACTACCTCTGTACCAAATTTCGTTCCATTCGGTTGCACCGTGTTCGAATTAATAGGGGGAATCCATTTTCACACAAAGATGGCCGCCATCCGCAAACTATTACGCTGATGACTTATTAGTTTGGTCAAAGGATGGTCCCCCCATAAAGGTATGTTATTGCAAAATTTGGTAGAGATCGGATGATTAGATTAGTCGTAATTTGATTTAAGCTTTGAACATTTGTGTGGCCGCCATTACGTTTCCGTCAAGATGGCGGCGATATAAAACATGACACTGAGGTGTCCTTTGCTAGTGCTACCTTTGTACCAAATTTCGTTCAATTCGCATTCACCGTGTTCGAATTGATAGGGGGGGACTGACATTCAGAGTACACACACTCACACACACACAGACACACAGACACACACACACACAGACTCACACACACACATACACACACACAGACAGACACACTTTTTTCGCCCTGTGTTGATCTCATAAGTCTACTTTCATTTTTTGCAAAAATCGAAAGTAGGCTAATAAGTAAATAGGTGTTCGACCATTTTTATTCATAAATACTATTTAAGGGGCTCATGGGGAGGGGTGAAATTCTCAAAATTAATTGAAAGAAAATGTCCTGACTCACTCACTCACTCACTCACTCATCATCGCCCAGCCAAAATTATTGAAGTTAGAAACATGACATTTTGGGGATATGTTTGTTGTATGTCGAAAACGTCCACTAAGGAAATATTTTTGGATATTCAGGTTATAAAGGGGTGTTAAGGGGTTAAACGTGCATTTCATTGAATAACAATATCTCACGAGTGGTTTCATTTGGGGATGTGATACTTGGCATATAAACTAATCATTAAACATAAGCTGACACATGTCTAATAGTTTTTCAATGTGGTGTATATTATGAGTTAAAGGTTTGAAAAGTGGGGGTTGAAGGATTCCTAACGGAGCGTGTATCCCTTAAACGACATAGGCGAGGAGTTTGAAACTCAGAGGAAAACAATCAGTTTAAGAATAAATAAATAATTAAATAAATAGGTGTTCGACTGTTTTTTCATAAATCCAATTTAAGGGGCCCATGGTGAGGGGTGAAATTCTGGAAGAAAAACGTCCACGAAGGAGGGATTTTTGGATATTCACTCTCATCGACCAACCAAAACTATTAAAGTTAGAAGAATAATATTTTGGGGATATGCTTGATGTGTGTCGATAACGTCTACTAAGGAGGGATTTTTGGATATTCAGGTTCTAAAGGGGTGTTAACGGGGTTAAATCTGCATTTCATTGAATAAAAATATGACACGACTATGACGCGAGCGAAGCCGCGGGTACCTGCTAGGATATATATAAAAAGGGATGTTCGTTTGTTCATCTTTTATGCGTTCATAAACCATTCATTCGATAGTAATCAAATTTTGGTGAGTTGTTGTGCACACTTCCGAAATCATGATAGGCATATTTAATCCAATGTACAATAGACAGCGCGCGAGTAGTTTAAACAAATGCGTGTTGGCGATGCGCTCATACACAATTCATCCTATTGCGATCGAATTTTAGTGAGTTGTTGTGCACAGTCCCGGAAAAGTTATAGGGGTAGAAAATCCAATTTACAATAGATGGCGCGCGAGTAGCTTCTACAAAATTGCGTGCGTTTGTTTCAAGAAAGTCCCACATGCGTTCATATACCATTCATCCCATTGCGATGAAACTTGGGTGTGATGTTGTGTACACTTAAGAGAAGGTTTCTGGATTAGTAAATCCACTTAACAATAGGTTGCGCACGAGTAGATTCAACAAATGAGCGACGACGGGCGAAGCGTTTCAACAAAGTCCTGTTTGCGTTCACATACCATTCGTCCGATGGCGATGAAACTTGGGTGAGAGGTTGTGTACACTACAGGCAAGGTTTCTGGCTTAGTAAATCCATGTTATAATAGGTAGTGCACGATTAAATTCAACAAATGAGCAACGACGCGCGATGGGTTTCAACAAAGTCTCGTAATCGTTCATATACTATTCATCCGATTGCTATGAAACTTTGGTGAATTGTTGTGCACACTTCAGGAAAGGTTTCTGACTTAGTAAATCCTTTTTACAATAGGTAGCGCACGAGTAGATTCAACAAATGAGTAACGGCGCATGCATCGTTTAAAATAAATGCCGTTCATATACCATTCATGCGATTGCAATGACATTTTGGTGAAATGCTGTTTCCACCCCCGTGAAGATTTCTGATTTTGTAAATCTATTTTACTATTGGTAGCGCACGAGTAGATTCAACTAATGATTGACAGCGCGTGAATCGTTTCAAACAAGTCGCGTATGCATTCATATATCATTCATCCGATTGTGATAAAACTTGGGTGAGTTGAGTACAGTCCTGCGAAGATATATGAAATAGTAATTCCGTTTTTCAATGGGTGGTGCACAAGTAGATTCAACAAATGAGTGACGGCGCACGAATCGTTTGAACGAAATCCCGCATGCGTTCATTTGCCATTCATCCGATTGCGATGAATCTTTGATGAGTTGTTGTGTATACGCCAAGGAAGGTTTTCTACTTAGTAAATACATTTTACAATAGGTAGTGTACGAGTATATTCAACAAATGTGTGACGGCGCTCGAATCGTTTCAAGAAAGTCCCGTATGCGATCATATTCATTTCATTGCGGTGGAACTTTGGTGAGCTGTTGAGCACGCTTCCATGATTTTATTTGCGATAGTAAATCAATTTTACAATAGTTTAGAGGTGGATAACAGAAAAGGAAAAAATATTGGGATCCCAAAAGCACTTCAACGAACAAAGTTACAACGCCAACACTTTCTTTGATTGGCATTGCAACGCATGCCGGGTACAGCTAGTAATTATATAAAAATCCAACATGGCGACCATCCGAATTATTTATACTGTTCTCAATATCTACGAATCTATTGCAGCAATTAAACTGAAATTTTTTATGCTGATGGAGGCAATTTACATTAGTAAGATAAATGAAAAGAAAATATGCTATTTAGTTCTTCACGGAACTACTCGTTTTGTATACCCTGCAATTCGAAACATAATAACAATATGCAACAAATCCGTGTGAGGGCATTTCAAAAAGTGATTCATTATAGGAATGATATGTGTTGGGAATAGTACGAGAAGTATTGTTTTCATGGCTAACTTTACATATTTATGTTACCATGGTTGTCTTGCATATGCGAGTTCTGACCACAATGTTATTAATAAATGACCATAATTGAAAGTAGTTGCCACATACTTACTTTTTGCAGATATCGTTATTTATTGTCCATCAATTATAAACAATGGAGATTCATCTAATGCATTTACGTGATCCTTAGCCTCCAATAATATAAAGCCGACTCAATACTGGCGTTCTCTGCATTAACACTGTCCTCCTAGCAGTGCGCGTATTGACCACTGCAGCGCTCAGTACCCACCTAACATTTACATGTAATAGCATAGCTATAGCAAGCTATAACCAGCAAAAGTATACCTATACACTATATTTACAGTACATTAATACACATTGTTGAGTAGAATGAAGTAAAATATAAGAGATGTTCATCTTTTACTACTGTACTAGGAGTTCGTTCCAACTGCGAATGTCCCTATTAGATAGCACGCACAACTGTCTGGTATGGAGGCCTACCAGAGTAAGGTACGGTACTGTCAGTAGATGATTGCACTGAATATTTGAACCAGTGTACCATAGAGTTTCAGTGTAAAGGAACGGAAATGAAAATGAAAATCCACAGCCTGCTTGCTTCCAGTCTCCGACCGGTCAGGAATGGAATGAATGAAGCCCCCAACTAGCGGCGAGGATATGGAATCTTCCGGCTGCCGAGGCCTGACGCACTCCTCTGGGGCAATGATTAAATGAATGACAGATGAAATGAAATGATAGTGGAGAGTGTTGCTGGAATGAAATGTTGACAGGGAAATCCGGAGTACCCGGAGAAAAAACTGTCTGCCTCCGATTTGTCCAGCACAGATCTCACATGGAGTGACCGGGATTTGAACCACGGACCCAGCGGTGAGAGGCCGGCGTGCTGCCGCCTAAGCCACGGAGGCTTCCTGTAAAGGAACGACTTTTCTTAATTTTTGTGATTCTTTCTTTTCATATTTTTTTTTTCTCAAGACGTTGTCCCGTGTTATTGGTGTAGTTAGTGACAGATGGGCGCAGAAACATTTGCAATTTTGTCCTGCTCAGTCCCTCAGGATGATCACTTACTCCACACTGTAGAATATGATTTTTAGCAACATGTGGCAACAGAATTCTAGACCTTTATATAAAACCAAGTGTCCTGACTGACTGACTCATCATCGCCCAGCCAAAACTATTAAAGTTAGAATCATGAAATTTTGGGGATATGTTCGTAGTAAGTCGAAAATGCCCACTAAGGAAGGATTTTTGGATATTCAGGATCTAAAGGGGTGTTAAGGGGGTACACCTGCATTTCATTGAATAACAATATCTCCGGCTTGGTTTCATTGAGGGATGTGATACTAGGCATATAAACTCATCATTAAAATAATAAGAAGGCACATGTCTGAGATTTTAGATCTGGTGTATATTATGAGGTGAAAGGGGTGAGAAGTGGGGGGTTGAAGGATTCCTAACGGAGCGTGTATCTCTTAAACAACATAGGCGAGGAGTTTGAAACTCAGCGCAAAAAATCAGCTTGAAAGATAATTAAATAGGTGTTCGACCGTATTTTTTCATAAATCCAATTTAAGGGGCCCATGGGGAGGGGTGAAATTCTGGGGGGGGACAGGAAAGAAAGTGTCGTAACTCATTGACTGACTCACTCACTCTTCAAACTCAGGGAGAGAAAACTGCTTAAAAATAAGTAAATAAGTGTTGGGCAGTTATTTTTCATAAATCAAATGTAAGGGGTTCATGGGGAGGGGTGAAATTCTGAAAAATAAATTGAAAGAAAATGTCCTAACTCACTCACTCACTCGCTCACTCATCATCGCACAGCCAAAATTATTGAAGTTCGAAACATGACATTTTGGGGATATGTTCTTTGTATGGCGAAACCGTACACTAAGGGAATATTTTCGGATATTCAGGTTCTAAAGGGGTCTTAAGGGGGTTAAACCTGCATTTTATTGAATAACAATATCTTTCGAGTGGTTTCATTTGTGGATGTGATACTCAGCATATAAACTAATCATTAAAAATAAGCAGACATGTGTCGAAGGATTTGTCGATGTGGTGTATATTATAAGGTGAAAGGGGTGAAAAGTGGGGGTTGAAGGATTCTTAACGGAGCGTGTACCTCTTAAACGACATAGGCGAGAAGTTGAAACTCAGCGGAAAAAATGAGCTTAAAAAGTAAGTACATCGGTGTTCGACCGTTTTTTCAAGAATTTCATTTAAGGGGTCAATGGGGTGGGGTGAAATTTTGGAAATAAAACGAGAGAAAGTGTCCTAACTGACTGACTAACTCACTCACTCATCAAACTCAGGGGAAAAGACAGCTTAAAATAAGTTAATAGCTGTTCGAGCGTTTCTTCATAAATCCAATTTAAGGGCCTCATGGGGAGGGGTAAAATTCTGGAAAAAATAATTGAAAGAAAATGACCTGACTGACTCACACACTCATCATCGTCTAGCGAAAACTATTGAAGTTGGAAATATTCAATTTTGGGAATATGTTCGCTGTATGTCGAAAATGTCAGCTAAGGAAGGATTTTTGTTTATTCGGTTCCTGAAGAGGTGTTAAGGGGATAAACGTGCATTTCTACGAATAACGAAATCGCATGCGTCGTTTCTTTGGGGATGTGATATTCAGCATATAAACTAATCATTTAAAATAAACAGACATGTCTAAGTGTTCATCGATGTGGTGTATTATTATTATGAGGTGAAAGGGGTGAAAATTGGGGGTTGACGGATTCTTAACGGAGCGTGTATCTCTTAAACGACATAGGCGGAAAGTTTGAAATTTAGCGGAAAAAAAGCTTAAAATATAGTAAATAAGAGTTCGACCGTTTTTTTCATAAATCCAATTTATGGGGCCCTTGGAGAGGGGTAAAATTCTGAAAAAACACCAGGAAAGAAAGTGTTCTAACAGATTAACTCACTCATCAAACTCAGGGGGGAAGAACAGCTTAAAAATAAGTATATAGGTGTTCGATCGTTTCTTTTTTCATAAATCCAATTTGAGGGGTTCGTGAGAGGGTGTAAATGAAAGAAAATGTCCTGACTTACTCACTCACTCATCATCGCCCAGCCAAAATTATTGAAGTTAGAAACATGACATTTTTGGGTTATGTTCGTTGTATGTCGAAAACGTCCACTAAGGAAGGATTTTTGATATTCAGGTTCTAAAGGGGTGTTAAGGGGCTAGACCTGCATTTAATTGAATAACAATATCTCCCGATTGGTTGCCTTGGGGGATGCGATACTCGGCATATAAACTCATTATTGAGAATACGAAGACACATGTCTGAGGGTTTTTCAAGTGTGTAGTATGAGGTGTATGTGTGAGAGGTGTGGGTTGAAGGATTCATAACGGAGCAAGTATCTCTTAAAAGACAGATGCATAAAGTATGAAACACAGGGGGGAAATTCAGCTTGAAAAATAGGTAAATAGTTGGTTGACCGTTTTTTTTTCATAAATCCAATTTAAGGGGCCCAAGGGGAGGTGTGAAATCCTGGGAAAGAAGTCCATTAAGGAAGAATTTTCGGATATTCATTCACCCTCCCCCAGCCAAACCTATTGCAGTTAGAAACTTGAAATTTTGGGGATATGTTCGTTGTATGTCGAAAACGTCCACTAAGGATATATTTTTGGATATTCATGTTCTGAAGGGGTGTTAGGGGGGTTAAACTTGCATTTCATTGATTAACAACATCTCACGAGTGGTTTCATTTGGGGATGTGATATTCGCCATATCAATTAATCAATAAAAACAGACATATGTCTAACGGTTTATCGATATGGTGTATATTATGAGGTGAAAGTGGTGAATATTGGGGGTTGAAGGATTCTTAACGGAGCGTGTATCTCTTAAACGACATAGGCGAGAAGTTTGAAATTCAAAGAAAAAGAAACAGCTTAAAAATAAGTAAATAGGTGTTCGACCGTTTTTTTCATAAATCCCATTTAAGGGGTTCATGGGGAGGGGTGAAATTCTCAAAAATAAATGAAAGAAAATGTCCTGCTTGACTCACTCATCATCGCCCAGCCAAAATTATTGAAGTTAGAAACATTAAATTTTGGGGATATGTTCGTTGTATGTCGAAAACGTCCACTAAGGAAAGATTTTTGGATATTCAGGTTCTAAAGGGGTGTTAAGGGGGCTAAATGTGCATTTCATTGAATAACAATATCTCACGAGTGGTTTCATTTGGGGATGTGATACTTGCCATATAAACTAATCATTAAAAATAAGCTGACACATGTATAATGGTTTTTCGATGTAGTGTATATTATGAGTGAAAGGGGTGAAAAGTGGGGTTGAAGGATTCCTAACGAAGCGTGCATCTCTTAAACGACATAGGCGAGGAGTTTGAAACGCAAAGGAAAACAATCAGCTTAATAATAAATAAATATATAATTAAGTAAATAGGTGTTCGACCGTTTTTTTTTTCATAAATCCAATTTAAGGGGCCGTTGGGGAGGGGTGACATTCTGGAAGAAAAACGACCACTAAGGAAGGATCTTTGGATTTTCACTCTCCTCGACTAACCAAAACTATTAAAGTTCGAAGAATGATATTTTGGGGATATGTTTGTTGTGTGTCGAAAACTTCTACTAAGGAGAATTTTTAGATATTAATGTTCTAAAGGGGTGTTAACGGGTTTAAACCTGCAATTTCATTGAATAACAATATGAAACGACTATGATGCGAGCCAAGCCGCGGGTACCTGCTAGTTTCGTGTAATTGCGTTATTGCAGATGGGCTCGATAAGTTAGGTAATACAATACAAAATCCTACAAAATAACACAGAGCGTTGAGGGCCTAATGTTATTGAATGTTTAATATAGTTCTTCTCCTCTAATGTAGAGGAGACCTTTGTTTCTCTTCGCCAATTACTCGGCAGCGCCTGGCTTGCTCCGGACCGAGAATATTGGCTGTTCAAATTGCTCACAAACAGCTGCGCATTTTGTTGCTCCCCATGGGCCCTATTAGCTTAACTAGATGCTACAGGGGTTACAATGTCATCTCTCTCAGCGTGTAATTGAAAGGCATGCCAGCTGTAACAAGGGAGCTTTTATTTTCATAATCCACGGCAATCCAACTTGAAAACCAAACGCAAAAATATATTTCACCAAAGTTCAGAATCTTGCGAACTGTTTTTGGTTGTTGTTGTTGATTAATATAGGGGCTATGTAACATCGTGGTCTGTAGCCCTTAGTACTTGGGTGTGTGTTTAATTTGTCTGACAATTATTGTTATTTTTTTTTTAATCGTTTCGGTCGTCTATGGACCACGTTATTTCAACTGCCTTTTCCCTCGTTCTTTCACATTGGCCCAGTATTCGCGCATTCTTCTTCGGTGAGCTTCTCTTCGTTCTTCGGTCCACTTCTTGCTGGTTTTCAATATAGGTTTTGGCTGAAAACTCTGTATCTCCCCAAGTTTCTTCTTCAAAGAGTCACGTTCCAAGATGTCCTCATGTGATATCCCCAGTTCTTGTAGGTCTTTTTCCACCTCTGTAAACCAGATCCCTTTGGTTTTCTTTCCCACAAAGTAGGCACAGATTCGATTGGACAATCTTCCGGAGTTCATTCGTGTTAAATGGCCATAAAAGGAGAGTCTTCTTTTGCGAATGGTGTCCGTTATTTTCTCCACATGTAGATAGAGTTCATCGTTGTGTCGTCTTCTATACTCTCCTCGTTCCTTGACTGGGCCCAAGATCTTTCTCAGAATCTTCCTCTCTTTGGCTTCGAGTTGTTCTGCCAGGCCTTTCTTATTCATCGCCAGGCATTCTGATGCATATAACGCCTCCTGGCGAATAACGGTAACGAAGTGCCTCAGTTTGGCCTTGAAGGACATTGGTCGTGATTTGTAAATGTCTTTGGTTAAATGGTAAGCCATTTCCATTTTGTTAATCCGTGCCACGAAGGCTTCCTTTTCACGAATGTTGGGCTCAATCCATTCACCCAGGTATTTGAATTTCTCTACCTGTGTTATTTGTCCTCCATTCACCGTAAGTTCTCTGGGTTCCGACTTGATGTTCGTTATAAACTGCGTTTTCTCAAACGAAATCGGAAGACCTGCCTTTGCTGCTTGCACCTGTAATTGATTGATTTGTTGTGTGGCTGTGTCAAGAGAATTAGAGAAAATTGCAACATCATCTGCGAAAGCTAAACAGTCGATTGTCAGGTTTTTGTTCTTACAACCTAGTCTGACCCCATTCTCTATACCATCCTTACACAATTCTTTACGCCATTCTCGAATAACATTCTCAAGAACACAGTTGAATAAAAGAGAAGAGAGCCCATCTCCCTGTCTCACCCCTGTCCGTATTGCAAAGGATTCAGAAATCTCTCCCCTGAATTTCACTTTGGAAGCCATATCCAATAGGGATTGGTGAATGATTGCTCTTGTCTTATTATCTAAACCAAATTCTCTTAAAACCTGGATCAGGGTACTTCGATCCAGCGAGTCGTAAGCCTTCTTGAAATCAACAAATGTCACAACAAATTTCTTACTTCTCAGATTCATGTACGATAGAATTGATTTTAGATTCATGATTTGCTCAACACAAGAGCGCCCCTTTCGAAATCCACCTTGGTATTCGCCCAGGTGTTGATCGAGCTGTGCTTCCGCTCTCGTTTGAAGCGCTTTCGCGAGAATCTTGTATGTTATCGAGAGGAGTGATATGCCTCGATAGTTGTTTACGTCCGCTTTATCACCTTTCTTGTGCAGGGGATGAATTAGGGCCGATGTCCAATCACTGGGCAGTTTCTCTGTTTCCCAAATCTCCCGGATGATATCCGTTAGCTTGTCGACTGGTTTTTCACCTGCGTATTTCCAGAGTTCGGCAACTATTGAATCCTCACCTGGTGCTTTAATGTTCTTAAGTGAGTTAATGATCTGCTTGATTTCTTCCCTAGTTGGTGGACTTGAGTCTGGATTGACGAGCACATTACTGTGAAGGGAAAATTTCGATGTTGGAGCCTCACAATTGAGAAGGGACTCAAAGTATTTCGCCAGGATCTGGCAGTTGTCTTTGTCATTGTAAGCAACTTTCCCATCGGGATTCCTAAAGTGAAGACTGGGTGGTGTGTATTTACTGAGATTTTGCTTGAAGGTTTTATAGAAATCACGGGTGTTGTTCTTTTTGAAATCTTGGTCTATCTGTGCCAACTGATTTTTTTGGAATGCTCGTTTTATCCCGCGTATGGTTTTATCAGCCTGCTTTCTCACGACCAGGAATCTCTCTCTGTTTTCTTCATTCTTCTGTTTGTTCCATCGCAACCAGGCAAGCCGCCTTTGGTGAATGGCATCGTCACATTCATTAGTCCACCAAGGATGCCGCCTCAACTTAGTCAGTGGGATGGTTTCCTGTGCCGTTTCAAGAATTGCTTCCTTGAGTTGTTCCCAATTCTGTGGCTCAAGTGTTTCAAGTTTCTGACTGAATTCGCTTTGTGTTTTCAGTTTTTCCACATCAAACCTGTTGATTTTTCTTCCCTGAAATCTCTTGGTGGATCTTTGAAGAAGTTTTAATTTTATCTTTGAAAGATAGTGATCAGAGTCAAGATTCGCGCTTCTTAAGACTTTTACATTCTGGATTTCTCTACGAGATTTACGAGAAATAGCAACGTGGTCAATTTGGAATTCGCCGAGATGGGGATTTGGGGATGTCCATGTTTTCTGTTTTGCAGGAAGTCGTTTGAAAGCGGTTGACTTCATCACTAGGTAGAACGCCTTGCACAACTCCACTAACCTTTCTCCATTGCGGTTTGTTCTTCTGTGGGCCGGGTATTCTCCGATAATATTCTTCAATTTTTTTCCTTACCGAGCTGAGCATTGAAGTCCCCAAGAAGGACGATGATGTGTTCCTTGGGAATCTTGGTTAGAATATTTTCAAGCACTTCCCAGAATATTTCCGTCCCTTGTGGATCGATTCTGTTAGTTTGATTAATTGGGGCATGGACGTTCACCATGGTGTAGATTTTATTTGTGCTTCGAAACGAAAGGATCGAGACTCGACTGTTGGGGGACGTGAAGATGGTGATGGACTCTAAAATCTTCTTACTGACCACAAATCCTGTGCCAAGGTGGGGGATGGATTTTACTACACGTTTTCCGACTTTACCTTTGAAGATACTATACCCCTGGGAGTCAAAAGCTTCTGCATCAACAAACCTTGTTTCCTGAATTGCTGCGATCAGGATTTGATGATGTTGTAGGGTGTCAATCAGTTGTTTCAATTTACCGACCTTCATAAGGGAGTTCACTTTGAATGTTGCGAAGAAATTGCGTCGTTGGTGTCTGATCATGTTTGTAGGAGTCTCCGATACCTCGAAGCATGTCGTTGCAGGATCCCCAGAGTCCGAAGGCCTGCATGCGTCGTGCAAGACGACGGTGGATTGGTTACCACCTGGGGTAGTTGCTTCAGCAGACGTTTCCTCCATGCTTTTCACAGTTGAAAAAACTGTAGATAGGCGACCAGTGATATTGCACAGTGACCAATGTACTGCCAAGGTCGTGAGCCTTGGAGTCCCCAGCACTGATCGGCTCGCCGACCCAGCTTCCCGCTGGGATTGGTTACCCAACCTTCCACTGGGTTGCTCGGCATAACAGGGGGCACCTCTTGTAGGTTACATGCTGGAGTTGGAGTGAAAGAGGCTAAGTTGGATTCTCTTGCTGAATCCAATATGTTTAAGTCGCAGCTAACATGCAACAACGCATTTCACTCCCATTAGCCCAGAGCCGTAAGGACTCCTCCCAGGTTGATTCCTGGGACCCATTATTATTATTATTATTATTATTATTATTATTATTATTATTATTATTATTATTATTAGCGTATAATATTAAAATTGACAATCGGGTCACAAAATATACAAATAATATAAGAAAACAAAGAAATGTGAAAAAGGCTTCGGCAATGGGGTAACTTCTCACAGACGTATGTCCAGTCTCTCCAATCAAGTGGGTGCATCAGGGGTTAAACGATGGAGGTCTTCGATTGACCCATAGAATGCTCGCAAAGGGCAGTCCTTCACAATGTGGATGATGGTTTGCACTTCAGAACCACAGGCACAAGCAGGAGACTTCAGCCAACCCCACTGGTGGAGAACAGAAGCAGTTTTTTTTTCAACACCACAGCGTATCCTGTTAAGATTGGTCCAGGTGCTGCGAGGGAGATTGAACCCAAGCAGTTTTATTGTAGGATCCCTGATAGAAATGCCAGACCAGTGTGATTGAGACCATTCTTCTTTCCATACTTCCTTAGGTCTGAAAGGCATGGTAGCTAATTCCATGGCTGTCCTCAAAGAGGTTTCCGGGACTTCAGTCTCGTTCCGGCATTTTCGTCTATGTCCTGATGGATGGGAAGAGAGCTGTTTATCAGGATCCTCGACCATAATCTAGCAAGGGATCTCTTCCGTCTAATGTAAGAAGGTTCAATGTTGCTCAGAACCGGTAACCACTGGACAGGAGTGGGGTGTAATGCACCAGAATATAACTCACATTGAGTGACATAGCTAGCTTGCCACGGTGGATGAGTATTTAACGTGTCGGTCTACTAACCCCAAGCTTGAAGGTTCGCTCCTGGCCGTGGGAAGTGATTTTTGAAAGGCGGCAAAAATTGCTACACCATGTCATACGATGTAGGCATGTCAAAGAACCCATTTGAATTAAGTAGGCCGTGTTCATAATGGCAAAATTAATCTCGGGTGTTTCCACTAACACAAAAGTTCCTAATTTCTCTACTAGAAAGGGATATAGTGTTCAAGGAGCTTTGATATCTAACCTCCTTGACTTTCATAGTGCTTCAATGAACAACGAAATTCGACAGGCTAGCTACCCTTTGGGTGTCAAATAACAAAGCTTGCACCCGGCACCCGAGACCATACGATATTATTATTATTATTAGTGGCATAGCTGGACATCTAGCAGTCAAGTTTGCGAGCTACTGTATTCAGACGCATATAAAAGTGCTTAAGCAGTTATATCAAGCGTATTCGCATCTGCACCCCATGTAATTCCAGCTAATTTACCCAGCAAGTTGTTACGGCTTTTAGGTTTAGCTGCAAGTTTCTCGAGATGGCATCGGCACGTTAATTTGTGTGATAACCTGTGTTATTTTGATGCCGGTATTAGTGTGTGTATAGTAATTCAGATGAGGAACTGACAGCAATGGCTACGCTCGCTAACACGCAGCATGAGGCCAAGATATCTGCGGACTCGCTAGACGTTGGTTTTAGCCCCACCATCGGCCATCCTTGAAATGGTTTTCCGTGATTATCCCATTTTTTACTCCAGGCAAATGCTGGGATCGTACTTTATGACAGCTCGCGGCCGCATACATATACTTCATTCCATTCATCTCTCATCAACTCCTCTCATGAGGTTGGCGTCAGGAAGGGCATCCGGCCGTAAAAACTATCTGCCACATAAGCTTTCATCAAATTTCATTCCCGACCCCGTTTAATAAACAGGGATATTAAGGGGTAGACATATATTTGTAATTTAGATGAGGATTGGGACGGAGGTGGCCATGACCTTAATTTTGGAACCATTCTGGCATTCGCTCGGAGTAAAAGTGGAAAACCACAGAAAACCACTTCCAGGATGGCAGAGGTGGGTATCGAACCTGCCTTTTCTCAGCTTTGCCTCACGAGGCTGAATGTACCCCGTTCAAGCCCTCATACTAGAATTAAATTTTCCCAAGGTTGCGAGTTCAAAGTTTGATCTTCAAACCCAGCCGAAGTCATCGGATTTTTAAGAGCGTTCCAAATCCCTCAGTATGCCTTCCTTCGAAGGGGAATTAAAGCCGGCGGTCCCATGTCATAGATTTATGGCATCTAGAAGAACCTTCCACTAACTTCACTTGTGGAAGCTAAAATTCGTAGGTTAGTTTAATAACGCTATATTAGTTCCAACGTTCGGCGCCAGGTGCTGGCTGCGATTGCATATGTTAGCCAAGTCCGCAGCTAGGTGTCATGGACGGTAACATTTGGTAGCAAAGGTAGGAATTACTTGAAAAATTGATTGCCTGCAGTCCTTCTACCTGAATTACAGATAACACACATTAATACAGCCATCACAATTAACACCGGTTGTCAGACAGATTCTACACACACCCAAAGTACACGTGGCTACATGACCACGTTGTCGCAGTCCCTAAACTAAGGACCAACCAACCAGAATTAAATTTATTGACAGATCCGGAATCCAACATGGGCCTCCGCGGTGATGGCCAAGAGTGCTAGTCACTTCGCAACGAGGCAGACGAACTGTTCAGGCAACGATCAGCCAATCCCAAATAGCTGAATACTCTAATGGACACTGTGAATCTCAACGCTGTATAGGCCTATATCCTTTAAGGGGAGTACAGACATCATATACCTACAGTGTTAAATTTGCAATATTGATGACGGATTATCCCAGAACCTTTGCCTGATAGTGATCTGACATTTTTGGGAGGTATAGTATCACTCATGTTCTGATTACTGGCCTAGAATCAGAATATACACAGAAATAATTAGTCACTTACTTTTTTTTTTGTAAAATAATGTTCACTTTTTTTCTTTTAAAAGTCCACTTTTTCTTCTGTAAATAAAAAAGCGTTTGAGACAGAAATGTTTTCGTGGTTCAGTAACTCTAGTATACTAAGAGGTAACACTATGTAAAATATGGTAATCATATCTGTTATTGGTTCGGAGATAATGGGTCAAAGGTAAAAAGAAAAGTAATTTTTGGGAAATCAAGTTCAAAGTTTGACATGGTGTCAACTCACATATGGAGGCTTGCCAGCTCCATGGAAAAGTCAATCCTTTCTTTATGCACCTCATTCCGTAAAAAAAAACTAATATTAATATCAAACAAATCATTATTGAATTTTCGAAAACTCCAAAATGACTTGCAAAGATCGCAATCTCACTGTATTACCCATTCGTTAGCAACTCCAGTCCTTGCAGAGATACTAATTTGCCCACAACAAACATTACTTCACACAACAACTTGTAAATCTTGTCCTAAGACACTTAAATCTAATTGTTGTTAATTTAATTAAGGAGCCTCGTACATCTTGGTCATCAGCCCCCTGTAGTTGGGTGTGTGAAGAATTTGTCTGATAACCTGTATTTATCGGAAGGCTGTAGTTATTTGTGTAGCTGTATTAGCGACAGGATGCCCCGGGACTTGAAATAAGGTAATATCTCGGCATTTGCCTGAAGGGAGTGTGGCAAAACCCGGGGAAATGCCTCATTCAAGATAACTACTGTAGCGCCGGTATTCGAACCTATGATCTCTGAATGTGCTGCAGGTGTTCACGCGGTCGTGGTGCACGATTTAACGAGCATCACTATTCCACGGGACTCAACTATAATAAAACCTAACCTAAACAATTTACGTGTTGTTATTTGTGAAAACATAAGTCTCTACTCTTCGAAGCACTAGTCTACCTGTAATTAAAAAATCGTACTTTTTACGTTAGTTTCGGGATTATCATTGGATTCAGATCCAGGGACATGATCATTTCCATGGAAACGTCTTCTAGATTGAACATTCCGGAGATACAGATATTTAAGGAAGTCACTGCATAACAACTGAATGTATTCATTTGCACTAATAACTTTGAAATAATAAAAAACATACTTCCAATTTGAAATTTTCGGCAAATAATGCATCAAATTATTCAGGAGAGATCAAATATTATTAAGAGATCATAATCGGAAAATGACCAATTTCACCATACGTACTCATTTTATAGTAGGGACGCAAATTTGAAAGAGCCAAAACTGATTGTGCCTGTCATAAACATAGCACAACAATAATACATACTTCCAGGAAAACTCCGACTCGTTGCTCTGCCAGGAACTTTAATTCTGGTCTGAGGGCGGGAACGGGATACACAATCCGTGAAAATAACGAAGCGTCTGTATAATTCAGCAAATCCTTTTTGTGATCTTTGTTTGAATACGAATTTAGTTACCTAGACGATGCGACGTACTTATCACATATTTATAAGAGGTTTACAAAAAGTTTGATTCTCCTAGCAGAGAGTTGTTGATTATTTTATTTTCCGTGTTTTCGCACTTCTACTCCAGACAAATGTTGGAATGGTACCTAACATAAAGCCATGGCCACTTCCAATCCAAATCCTAACTCAATTACAAATAAACCCACAGTTACACAGGTTATTAGAAAAATTCTACACACACCCAAGAATACGGGGTTTCAGGACTACAATGCCGCGAGGCCCCTAAAATAATCAACAACAACTCTCTGCTACGGGAATCAAACACTTTATAGACCTCTTATAAATATGTTATACCTACGTTGCACCGTCTACAGCATGTAACTAAATTCGTATGCAGACAGAGCCAGCAAAAGTTTTTGCTGAATTATTCGTTATATTCACGGATTGGTTTAGTTTTTGTGTCTAGGGTGTTGTAGAAAACTTGCTCTATACTGTGAGGAGAAATAACTTTGTACTGGAGAACCTAGAGACTTGGAGAACTTTTGCTGAGTGCGTATCTTAATACTTTCAAAGTTATGTGGAGACAGCTTCTTCACTAAATTCACTTAAGTAGGATTAGGACGTAAACCTCCTTGAGCTAATGGTTTAACTTGAATCTTCCCTTATGCTCTACTTAAATCTGTTTGAGGCACCTAATACACGTTAAAGTTCTCTCTGTAGACTGCTACATATTACCTTGGGGGCAAACTATCGAGTTAAATCCAGTGATGAATGGAACTCAAGGCTGCACCAACTCTGATGGAATTGTACTATAAATATAGCCACCAAGACACACAATTTAACGCAATGTATTAAACACCGCCAAAGAACCAGTTTATAATACACTGTTTAACCCTCCATGTGTCTCTATATTAACCACCTGTCATTAGCACAGTTTATGCATTCAAAGATGCTGATAGTTGAATCATTAAGCCAAATTTCGGGGAATTTTCATACCAAAGTGCTAGTATTTCTAAAAAACAAATAATATATACGTATCTACGTACATGGCGTAATGTGTTGGATAAAATAAAATAAAAAACAACATTAACACATTACCAATTATAGTGTAAAAATAAAATATAAATAGGGGCAGATGACCTCGTAGTTCCGCCCCTTAAAACAACAATAACTCAATAACTAAAATATAAATATAGAAATAAAAATATTAAAAAATAAAATTACAATAATAAAAGAAATATAAAAATGCAAATAATAAACATAACTATAAACAAGTAGTTCCGTGAAGAACTATACAGCCTATTTTCATATATCCTACTTATGTTACCTGCCTCTATCAACATACAAAATTTCAGTTTCATTGCTGTAATAGATCCGTAGATATTGAGAACCATCTAATATTTCGGATGGTCGCCATGTTGGATATCTATATATGTACAGTAGGTCTTAAAGTTATGTACTATTACATGAAGATTATTGTGTAGGTGTAGTATTCAAATTTCAATCGCATGATTAAGACACAAGAAGTAAAAACGAGATTTTGAAATTTCGCACAGCTGCCATCTTGTGGTTATGGAAACAATTGAAATAAATTAGATGCCAGTGGATTATCATTTGAATAAGGATTAACTGTACCAAGTTTTACTGCATTCGCTTGGTTAAATTGCTAGAAACGTCCATGTGAATATTTATAATTCGCGTCACAGCCATGTTGGATTCGTTATCACCAGGTTATTTAAAGTCCTATATGTGAACTTATGTTCATAGCCCCTATGAACATAAAAAAATCAGATTGCTATAATAGATTCGTAGATATTCAGAGCCTACTAAATATTTCCGATGGTCACAATGTTGGATTGATAAATGTATAGGCCATAGAGTTATGAACCATTAAAGGAAAATTATTGCGTTGGTTCGTTATTTAATCTTTCACTTCGATCGCATGATTACGACACAAGAAATACAAAATTAATTTTAAAATTCGCCCAGCCGCCATCTTGAGGTTATGTAAACAATTGAACTAAATTACATACCATTGCATTACAATGTGTATAAACATTTCCTGTACCATGTTTCACTGCGTTTGGGTGAGAAAAGTCTATTTTAAACTTTCAACTTCGCATGGCCGCCATGTTCATTTTGTAATTAACCGGTTTTTGAAAGGCTCATAGATGAACTACCATCAGTACCCTTTATCTCCGTACAAAATGCCAGGGTGATACCCCTAATAGTTTCAGAGATATAGAATGCCGGTGAAATATTTTGCACAGCCGCCATCTTGGGGTTATATAAACATTTGAACGAAGTTAGATGTCGGTGCATTACAATGTGTATAAACATATACTGTACCAAGTTGCATTGCGTTTTGGTTGGTTAAATCGCGAGAAACGTCTATTTGAAAGTCGCAAATTCGCTTGGCCGCCATGTTGGTATTGTAGTTACCAGTTTTTCAAAAATCACATAGGTGAACTTCTAGTAGATCCCTTTATCACCGTACGAAATTACAGGGTGATATCGGTAATAGTTTCGGGGATATTGAATGCTGATGAAATACTTCGCACAGCCGCCATGTTGGATTGGTGAGACGTAACAAAATTTGAAGGGCACGGTCGAGGTCGCCCGGAATAGTACTATGAACTTACCGAGTTTCATTGAAATCGCTCCAGCCGTTTAGATTTTATTAGGGGGACACACACACACACCTCACACACACACGCACACGCACACACACACGGACAAAAGGTGATCTCATAAGCCTATTTTTTTCAAAATTGAAAATAGGCTAAAAAATATGAAAATAATTGTAAAATGTATTGGAAATTGGTTAATTAATTAATTCAAGAGAAAAAAAATATCAAAATTAAATCTACGAGAACATAAATTGAAAATTAAAAACAAGTAGTTCCGTGAAGAACTATACAGCCTATTTTCATATATCCTACTTATGTTAATTGCCTCTAGCAACATACAAAATTTCAGTTTGATTGCTGTAATAGGTTCGTAGATATTGAGAACCGACTAAAAATTTCGGATGGTCGCCATGTTGGATTTTATATATGTAGGTCCTAGAGTTATGTACTGTTACATGCAGATTATTGTGTCCGTGTAGTATTCAAACTACAATCGCACAATTAGGACACACGAAGTAACAAGGAGATTTAAAAATTTCGCACAGCTGCCATCTTGAGGTTATGGAAACAATTGAAATAAATTAGATGCCAGTGGATTACCACTCGTATAAGGATTTACTGTTCCAAGTTTCACTACACTCGGATGGTTAAATTGCGAGAAACATCCATGTGAATTTTTATATTTTGCGTCTCCTCCATGTTGGATTTGTGAACACCAAGTTATTTAAAGTCCTATAGGTGAACTTAAGTTCATAGCCCCTACGAACATTAAGAAATTCAGTTTGATTGCTATAATAGATTCGTAGATATTCAGAGCCGACTAAATATTTGGGGTGGTCGCCATGTTGAATTGTTAAATGTATAGGCCATAGAGTCATGTACCATTAAAGGAAAATTATTGCGTAGGTTCAATATTCAAACTTTCAATTCGATCGCATGACTACATCACAAGAAATAAAAACTGAATTTTAAAATTCGCACATCCGCCATCCTGAGGTTATGTAAACAATTGATCTAAATTAGATACCAGTGCATTACAATGTGTATAAACATTTCCTGTACCAGATTTCATTGCGTTTGGAACATTAAATCGCGAGAAAGGTCTATTTAAAATTTTCAACTTCGCTTGGCAGCCATGTTCGTTTTGTAGTTAACCGGTTTCTGAAAGTCTTATAGATGGACTTCCGTAGCGCCCTTTATCTCCGTAAAAGATTTCAGGGAGATACCGCTAATAGTTTCACAGATATGGAATGCCGGTGAAATATTTCGCACATCCGTCATCTTGTGGTTATGTAAACAATTGAACGAAGTTAGATGTCGGTGCATTACAATGTATATAAACATATACTGTACCAAGTTTCATTGCGTTTGGTTGGTTAAATCGCGAGAAACGTCTATTTAAAAGTCGCAACTTCGCTTGGCCGCCATGTTCGTTTTGTAGTAACCAGATTTTCAAAGGTCACATAAGTGAACTTATAGTTGTTCCCTTTATCACCATACAAAATGTCAGGGTAATATCGGTAATAGTTTCGGAGATATTGAATGCTGGTGAAATATTTCGCACAGCTGCCATGTTGGATTGGTGAGTCGTAACAAAATTTGAAGGGCACGGTGGGGGTCGCAGGGAATAGTGCTATGAACTTACCGAGTTTCATTGAAATCGCTCCAGCCGTTTAGATTTTATTAGGGGGGGACACACACACGAATCACACACACACACACGCACACACACACGGACAAAAGGTGATCTCATAAGCCTATTTTTTCAAAATTGAAAATAGGCTAATAAATATATAAGCAATGAAATTAGAGAAGAAAATAACATTAATAATAATAATAATAATAATAATAATAATAATAATAATAATAATAATAATAATAATAATAATAATAATAATAATAATAATAATATGGTATATTGGCTTTCACGGCCGGTGAATTAAAACTCAGCAATTCTTCTAGGTTTGTGCCGTGTCTTGTGTGGGGTTTCGCCTAGGACACCAAGCTAGGCTCATCGGCGGGCTCTTGGTGTCCCTGCCCGGACCCCCACAGGAGTGACGAACTGCGCGCCACCTCCCTTTATATAAGGTGCAACTGCACCACTTGACTGCGAGAACTAAAAGCTCAAGTAGCCTTAACCTCCCTATGAAGGCTTCCAAAAAGAAGCCTAGTCAAGTGGTGCAGTTGCACCTTATATAAAGGGAGGTGGCGCGCAGTTCGTCACTCTTGTGGGGGTCCGGGCAGGGACACCAAGAGCCCGCCGATGAGCCTAGCTTGGTGTCCTATGCGAAACCCCACACAAGACACGGCACAAACCTAGAAGAATTGCTGAGTTTTAATAATAATAATATTAATAAACATAATTAAAATAAATTAAAATGTAAAAACACATGAAAATAAAAAATAGGTTTGCCCTATAAAGGGGTAATCTATATATATATCTTATCTTATATTGAACCCATGGGCCATAGGGTCCATGACGGTCGAATCCATGTCCTTAAGGAAGAAATGAAAGAAAAGTATAGTTTCTTAAAGCAACGGAGAGAGATTTTAAGCCAGGAATATAGCTTAACATTGTGCAAGCGACTAGGGACAGATGCTCCTTAGATGAGATCACCACACTCGACATGCCAGAGAGGGCTGGTCACGAGTATTAATAACTGAGTGGAATCTTCCACCGTGATAGAAAGAGAAGCCTGAATCGGAATTCAAGCTGACGTGGCTGGAAATTGACAACGTCGCATACGCACCAGAAGAGGAATAATTAAAATTAACACGTTTACGAGCATAATAATGAGTAAACAAGCACAGTACAGTGAATCATTTGGAATGAGAGATTTTTCAGTATAGAGAAACCATGTAATAATTGTGCAGAAATAAACTGCCGACGTAAGACGACGTCATCGGTGAATTACCTAAGCCTCTGTGGAAGGGAGAGAGCAAAAAGAATGCAACACCCACACAATTGAGGACGAGAAATTAATTAATATCTCCGAATTGCACGATCGATTCTTAGGTACAATAAGATCATTTGACATTGAAAAGACGAGCTTTCGGAAGGTATAATTTTTATATTTGTGGCACCATTATTTGAGAAGTTGACCACAGGAAAGGCTTGAGTCTTATTTTTTTGTAGTAAAACAGTATAAAGCTTCGGGCGTTTCCAAGCCAATCATGCAGTATTCGAACGGCCCGAGGGGTATCGCCACGCATCACGCATCACGAATCCGTCCAGGAGGACGTGAAGTTATATCAGCACATGCAGTTATTCTGAGAGCCCGTGAGGGGACGTAACTCTGCGTTACATCGATAACAGCTACCAGTACTCCTTGAGGGGAGAAACGCTGTTTAACACCGCCGAAGCAAGATCCGATAGCCACAGGCGTCACAGTAGTAACGACTTGCTTGCCTCCATAAGGAGCATTCAAAGCGAGATTTTAAAGTATCGCCGTAGTGAAATCTTAGGAAAATCCTAATTATAGGATTTAGGCCCGACTGTATACAAGTTAAAGTGAAAATTCGCAAGATATAGTCAGTGCAGGCTGCGAACGTCGGACTTAAAGGCGATAGGTCGTTATATGTTCGAACGAACAGATCATAACGTACGGAAGTATCGTACCAGACAGATAAACTGTTATTTAAATTGAAGCAACCTAAAAAGGAAGAACAGAATAAGGTTCGAACGTAGGAGCGTTAAAACAGTTCCAATAAATAGAATAGGAGACTATAAACATTAGCTCCAGATATCAGGCGAACAATTCTAATAGTACTAGAATCAAGAAGTGCCAGCTGCTAGAAACTAAATCTATAGGTCTTAGAGGAGACCTCGATCCATATAGACTCTCGTTAGGATCAATAGACAGATCGACAGAGAAGCCGTTCAAGCTAGATAATAGCCAGTTATCCAGGATAGGAATAGCAGAATTGAACTCCAGGGAACAGTAGATGTTTCAGGACTTTCGCATTTCTTCAGAATAGGAAGCCGACATCAGATAAATCTCACCCTTGGAGACGGGAATTAAAGAAGATCACGTGTGATAGGCTCAGAAGTACGGCCTAGTGATCGAGTAATTGTGAAGTGTAAAATAATCAAGATTGTGTGTTAAATAATATTTTTAGTGTTATTATGTGTTCAAAAGGGACACACCAGTATATAAAAATGTCGTCAATATTAAGTGTTCTAGATATAGGTCAAAAAGTGTTTTTACGTAAGATGAATACCTTCAATATGGTGTAAAAAGTCCAAAGTGGGCCCCAAAAATGAAACACCACACCAGATTTAAGATCATGGGATGATCTGAAAATATGTAAGTACAAAATTCATTTTTATTTTGGTGTCAGAAATTGATTGTGTACAACTCACCGGAGTTTTGAGTGAAAGGGATGTGTTTTAATGAATGAATACTGAATAATCATGAATACGGTCTGAACAATAATAAAATAAATAGAGAAATTATGAATAATTATGTAAAGAATAAATTCCGTAGAGGTAATATGTGAATAAAGGGTTAATGTATTTAACAGGTGTCATAAGAGCAAGCGAAATATCATTTAATTATCACGAAAGACATTGAAATAAAGTAAAGTTGAGATATGAAAGAGATAGCTTTTGAGCTTATATAAAGAATAAAGAATAATAATAATAATTAAATATGGAAATGTTAAATAAAAATCAAATAAATTGATATGAACATAAGAACGTTAAGCCTTAACGTATGTGTAAGAAATGAGGTTCAATGGAATATTTTAAAACAGGGAACGATTTATCGACCATGGAAAGATTAATATGTGAATTAAAATAATATTGAATTGTTACTAAAGAGATTTTATCAGTTCTTGGGAAGACATTTTCGGCTTAAAATAATGCATAGCGCATAATGAGCGCAAATATAATATTAAAGTGTCACGCTCGGAACGCGTAGTAGTTAAATACTTGGTACATTACTTATGGAGGGTAGTTGATTGCAGTGAATGATAATTGTATAAGTCCTCTATTTGTGACATTAGTATCACGAGGCATTGTGTATGTATTTAAAAAGGGAGCTAATATATGGTATTATTGAGCGTATGTCATATGGGCCACGGCCGACTCTAAATCGCATTTTGTATAAGCCCTCTGTATGGGATTAGTTCCCGAGGCACCTGAAGAGATTCGAATGCAGGATCTTCTTATGATAAAAGCCCCTGAAATTCTCCGTCGTCGTATGTGTATTTAATCTTCCCAATCAATGAGGACCCTCTCATAATTAATAAATGCCAAGGATATGAAAATGGTCTGTGAACCAAAGAATAGTTGTTTGAATGTTACGGTACAATAAAGCGTGGTCTCCTCAGAACTGGATAGAATGGAAAGGTTTGTTTTGAAAGCCTTGAAAATAAGCTACTAAAATGTTGGGTCAGACGGGAAGTCTCCACCACCCTAACAGGTCATAAATCGCACCCCAGTAGTAGAGACTAGCTCTTTTAAAGCGAGATGGAACAGAGACCGTCTCGTAAGCTGTTGTAAAGAGAGACGAATACACCAGGAGTGTTTAGAGTTGTAAACGACCCGGGCATTGAACCGAGGCCCTTAAAGATGGATATTTCGTTTGCCGGTTCAGATCGTAGTTTCTTATATGATAATGGTCTATTAAGACATAAGAGATAAATAACAATCCCTATTGAAATAATGTATGGACGTGGGATTCCACGAGTTGATTGAAGGCAACTGAGTTCGGGAGTAACTATAGTTTTTTGACTGTGTCAAGTACCTTCACGCTCTGGAGTACACAATTGATTTTCTGATTACCTTAATATGTTTGTGAAGTAAAGAGAGATGATAACAACTGAATGTGTGGACATGCCCAAAAATATTGAATTAGATAATTAACATAGATTTTAAATATAATTATATATTTGTTCTTGAGAAATAAGAAAATATAAAAGACAATGTTTGAGGTGTACAAGAATGACACCATAATAATGTAAATGCATGGAGCCAAAGAGCTCGGAGTTATGTAAACTTAATGTTAGTGCTTTATGGAAGTGAGACTAAGTAAGAATTGTTGGTTTATGTGGAAACCACAGGTTTTGAATTCAATATTTGTTTATTTTATTTTGTGATCCCTTGTTCATTTGGAACGAGCAGTTGATATTTGGGTCAGTAATTAAATTGTTTAAATGTTTGTAGCGCCATTAATTTTATTAATTAAATATGTTTAAATAGGAGTTGATTTTGTTGTTATTTTTGCAAGTGTATCCTCTAATTAATCCAAAATATGTGAGTCACAGAGTGGGGGAACTTACCACTGCCCCGAAATCCCGAATTGAGCTACGCTGGTATACTGTGATTGGCATATTTCTTGCTAAATGGGCACAGGGGGATATATAAATACTGTGCTGGATTAATAACTAGAGGAACACTTAAGTCGGTCATATCATGTTGGATTAAAGTAATAATAGAAATAGCTACAACGTAAAATATTAACTGACCGCATGGGTCCCTGGAAACTCATACCGAGCAGCCCTGAATATATGAATATATATTATTAAACCCCCTAGCAAAAGTAGACAATGGCGCCCAGTACGCAGGGCTGAGTTTTCCTAGGGAAAACCCGAGTTTTCTCGAAAAATCAAAATTTTCATTTTTTGAAAAAAATGGTTTTTCGAAATTTTGAATTTTGAATACTTCCATAAAGGTTTTATGAAATTGAATAAAAGTAGTAAAAGGGTACGTTGTAAGTGAATACCCGTACCAAAGTAATATTTTAAAAGAAATTGGGACACACGGATTCAGAGTATCATCTCTCAAGCATGTACTAGTGTGGTGGCATTTGTGGCCCACTGTATTCTCATAAGATGGTATTGAGTGAGGAATTGCAGGGGCTTTTGGAGGCGATAAAAGCCGATAGTAATGAGAAGTTGGGGGCCATAAACAATAAATTGGAAACAATAGACAATACATTGGGTCTTCAAAAGGATGAAAATAACAAAGTGTTCGAATCCATAAATGAGAGTTTGAATAAGTTGGATAAACAACAGACTGAAAATAAAGAAGGGTTAGGATCTATAAACAATAAATTGGACAGCCAACAGGAGGAAAATAACCAAAGGTTAGGATCCATGAATCTAAGTTTGGAGTCAATAAAAACTGATAGTGCTAATATGAGCACTAAATTAGAGAATATCAAAGTTAAAAGTAATACCATGGAAATTAAGTTAGAAGCTATCGAGGCTAACTGTGTAACAATGAACAATGAAGTAAAGGCTGAGATAGATAAAATAAATAACAAGTTCCAAGGTTTTGACACCATGTTTGGGGACAAGTTAACTGAGTTAAAAGGGGAAATCGCAAGTAAGATTAAAGAGGAAAGTAAAGGATTTTACTCAGGAATACAAGTCCAAATAGAGACTATGAACAAAAATATGGTAGAGTCCCAAAATACATGTAAAGAACATTTTAAAATTTTAGAAACTAAATTAGTTAACATAGAAACAAAGGGTGATGAGTGTGAAAAGAAACTTGTAACCCAGATCCAAGGTGTGCAGAAAGAATTGGAAGCTCAGATAAAATCTAACAGCGATATTTGTAAGGCATCCCGGGATGAAATAAAACAAAGCGTGAATGAGCTAGGAGATAGATTTGAAGGGGTTGAAGAGAAAGTAGGGATCCTCGAGAACAAAATCGGTGTAGTTCAGACTGAAGTAACTGAGATGAAAAATCAAAATCTAAAGGATGTTCAGGAGATGAAAGGTCAGATTGATCATTTTACCGGGCAGGTAGATGAGAATCTGAAGACATATGAAACGAAAATAGATCAAAGATTAGGTGTATACGAGGGGCATCTCCAGAGTGAAAGAAAACAACGAGAGAACGAAAGTAAGGAAAGTACCCATAAAATAAATGAAATAAGTCAGGGTATTATTGAGGTTCAGGAAACCATCGGAACATTAAAGGTTCATGTAGGAAAAACCAATAAGGAAATTAGTCAGGTCCAAGATGAAATGATGAAGTTGTATAAGAGTCAAGAGAAGACTGAGGGAAGGCTTGAAGGAATGAAAATAGATATGGTCAAAGGACGAAAAGAAGTGGATAAGCAAATAAAGGAGATACGAGAGGGCCTGGAGACCATAGGTGACGTTAAGCCAGAAATTATAGACCAACATGCTAAGATCATTAAGAAAGAGGTAGAAGACCAAATAAATGGATTTAGGGATAGCTTCAGGGATGAGAAATTCCAACTCAAAAAGATAGAGGAAGATATTAAAATGAATCAAGAAAGAATTCAGAATGAATTAAGATCCCGATTGGAGAGGACGGAACTTAAGAATAGTCAAATGGAAATCCAACTCATGGCAAATGAAGAAAGTGCCCGAAAAGAAAGGAAGTTAGAATTCGAAAATCAGGAGGAGTTTCCAAAGACAGGATGGGTAGATTCCCGTGAACAAGGCACAGATACGGAGAGGGACTTAGGAGGGGAGAGCCCTTATAAGATCCCAGGATATCCAATGGCGATGTCAACACCGTACACAAATCAGACAAATGGCCAAATAATAAACATTATTAAATCCAATGAGGACAGACCAGTAAAGTTTACGGGTAACAACATGTCTATTACTCCAAAATACTGGCTAAAAGAAGTGGCAGAGTATCTAAATGAAATGAAGGTTCCTCAGGATCGGAGACTGAGAGCTATTGAAAAGCTGTTGGCAGGTGATTGTCTCACCTGGTTTAGAAGCTTCAGATACACTTTTGATACGGTGGAAGGCTTTAGGGAAGCATTTTTAAAGCGATATTGGGCAGCAGATGTCCAAGAAAATTTAAGGCTAGATCTGTACTCTAGGAAGTACAGCACCAATGCACCCACTAAATACTCGGAATTTTTCACCGCTCAGCTGTGTAAATTCCGCGAACTGGATATTGCTCCGGCAGAAAACGACCTGTGTGCCGCCATTGCGAGACAGCTTCCATATGAGATTCAGAGGCTGTTAATCTCATCCAAAGCCAGAAGTGCTGTGGAAGTGGAAAGCGTATTACGTCAGTTAGATATGACGACTTCGCACGTAACACCTCGGCATCAGAGACAAACTGAGCAAGTACACATGGCAGGCAGTCAGGAAACTGGAGAAAAACCAGCGACCAGGAATCAGTCCACCAGTACGGATACTCAAGGACGAGATCGAGAGTATGGGCACCAGGAGCCTAGAAGGATACAGCCATATTACCGGGGAGGATATCGAGGAAGAAATTCTAGAACGACGGGTTATAGGCAACAGGAAAGCCGACCCTATAACAATAACCAGCAAAGGCCGGACAACAGAAAGAAATGGGAGAATTATCCCAGGAGAAATGTAAGGCCAGACGATAGGGATGATGAATATCGGGCCGAAATAGAAGAAAGATATCAGGAGAGTCTTCGTTATATGAACGAAAGACCAGATGAACCTGATAGGCAAAAAGTCCGTTGGAGTGAGGCAATCAAAAACCGGAAATCACCCGACCGACTAGACGGAGCTCAAAGCTTGGAACTACAAGCTCAGTTGAAGAATGAGGGAAAAGGGAGCCCTCAGGATAAAAAAAAACTCCAAATTTAAATTGTCAAAAGTGGAAACATACCAGGAGCTGGGAGGAAGTAGAAATTGTAAATTGGATAGCTAGACCAGATGAACTAATTAACGAGGATGTGGAAGGAATCCCACCTGTTAAAAGAGAACTACCTATAATTATGCTTAGGATAGAAGGATTACTGGTCAGAGCATTGATTGATACTGGATCCACAATAAGTTTAATTACACAAACCCTTTTAAATGAATTGGAAATAAGGGGCCGAGTACTAAAGATTCCCACATCAAGTGTAAAGATTAAGGGAATTATCCCTGAAAAATCTTTGACATGTAAATTTCAGGTATACATTGATTTAATCATGGGTAACGCTGAAATTTCGCAGTGCTTTTTGCTGGTAAATCAATTACCGTATAATGTCATATTAGCTATTGATTTTATCCGTGAGAACAAGGTCATTATAGACCTAGCGCAAAACTGCATTAGAATTCAAAGAGAGGATGTGGATGAGCAAAACATTAACCTACAGGAACAGGATGCGAAAATAGTAGAACAGGTATGGCATATGGAAGAAGTGATTGAGGAAGATTATGAGGACATAGAAAAAATATTTGAAGTCCTCAACATAGAACTCGAAGATAATGTAGAAAATGAGTTCGAGACCAACCTGTCAGGAAAAGTGGAGGAAGCTAAAGTCAGCCTCGAAATTAAGGAACAGTTAAAGAAATTATTATTGGATTATAGGGACGTATTTGATTCCAAGCCAGGGAAGATTGAAAATTTTAAATATGCGTTCCAAGTCAACGATTGGGCACCGTTCAAACAAAAACCATACCCGGTTGCGGAAAAACATTACCCACAAACCAAGAAAACACTGCAGGAGATGATGAATGCAGGTGTTATAGAAAAGATGGCGACACCATATGTTAGTCCATTAGTGATTGTGAGTAAACCGGATGGCTCAGTAAGGGTGTGTTTAGATGCCAGAAATCTAAATGCAAAAATTATACCAGAAAATGATTCGGCACCACCCATAAAAGAAATACTGAGAAAGTTTAAAGGCAAGAAGATTTTTACGAATATTGACATGACTTCTTCGTATCATCATCTCGAACTGGAAGAGAAAACCAGCTTGTTGACTGGATTTCAGTTCGATCAACAAACATACTGCTTTAGAAGATGTCCGTTTGGATTAAAGACTGCAGGATCGGCATTAATAAGAGCGCTGGATCGAAACCTGTCAGAGGAAGTGAAAGAGTGCACTATCCGATACGTAGATGACATTTTGCTTACCTCGGAGAACATTGAGGAACATTTAGAAAATTTGAAGAAATTATTAGAAGACCTAAGAAGGGCAAATTTTAAGATAAATTTAAAGAAGTCGAACTTCTGTCAAAGGCAAGTGACATTTTTAGGGCATGTGATTGACAAGGATGGTGTTAAACCAAATCCATGCAAATTGGAATCGATAAGGGATTTTCCAAGGCCTTTGAAAGTGAAGAACGTTCGCCAGTTTTTGGGATTGATTGGGTTCTTCTCAGGACATTGTCCATCATACACCAAAACTGTGGCACCACTACAGGACCTTCTGAAGAAGGGGGGCAAGTGGAAATGGACGGAGGAAGCGGAAAAAGCATTCGTGGAGGCCAAGGAAATGCTCTTAAATTACGTGAAGCTAGGATATCCTGATTTTAATCAGAGATTTATCATTCAGACAGACGCATCCCAGATTGGAATAGGGGCAATGCTATATCAGGAGAACCCGGAAAACCCTGATAAGAAGAACTATCTAGCTTTCACAAGTAGGAGACTGAAACCACACGAGAAAAATTATACGATCAGCGAGATCGAGCTGTTAGCGATATTGCACGCGTTGCAATATTGGCGGAAGATCGTATATGGGTTTCAGGTCATTCTAAGGACGGATCATAAAGCCTTAACCTTTTTGATGAAGACTGATTTATCCAGTCAAAGGTTGATGCGTTGGGCTTTATATATTCAACAATTTGATGTCAAGATAGAGTACTGCCCAGGAAAGGAAAACATAGTTCCAGACTACTTAAGTAGACAGCCAGAGTCCATAGAAGAGGAAGTAATGGCTATAGATTTGGAAGACAGGGATCAGCGTACTCTTAATGAGTTAAGAAGCATTAGTCAAAGACAACGGGAAGATCCATGGATGAACATGCTCATATCATTCCTTGAGGGAAGCTTGATAAGAGGAACACCAGCGTACACTGAAGCTGAGAAGATAGCACAAGACTACACGTTTTATAATGGGTTATTATATAAGTTTGTGGACTCTGACCATACGAAATTAAGGATTGTTGTACCTGCAATTTTGCAGAGGAAAATAGTATGGTTAGCCCATAGATCGTTCGGACATATGGGAGTCGACAAAACAGTCTCGATGCTGAAAGAAGCATTTATATGGCCGAGACTGAGAGAAACTGTAAGGGACACGTTAAAGACATGTGATCTATGTCAAAGGATTAAACCTAATGCATTTTTGATGAGACAGAAGCCTATACCATTGTTGCCTGAAAGGCCCGGCCAAATCATATCTATCGATAATTTTGGACCTTTGCCAAAGGCAAGAAGAGGAAATCGACACATAATGGTGGCTATGGATGTCTTCACTAAAATGGTTGTCCTTGCTCCCATACAGAAGACTAGTACCAAACAGGTGTTAAAACGACTTAAAGAAAAAGTGATACCGATTCTGGGGAAACCTGAGAATTTGTTGTCGGATCACGGCAGTTGTTTCACCAGTGTAGAGTTCAGACGAGAATTAGAAAGACTTGGAATACGTCAAATTTTGTCAAGTATTCGCCATCCTGAGGCAAACCCTGTAGAGAGAGTTATGAGAGAAACGGCCAAGTACTGTAGAATATACTGTGCCGAAGAAAATTGGAAGTGGATAGATATTTTGGATATTATTGAATTTTGTATAAATAATACAATCCATGAATCCACAGGAGAGATACCCATAACGTTACATCGGAATGAGCAACCAGAAAGACCTTGGAATCTGGTAATTCCTAGACCAGCAGACGCTCAACCGGGAAGAGATGTACGAATTAGGAGAGCCTTTGAGCATCTAAAAGCTCAAGCCGACAGGAGGCAGAGAAGAAATAGGCATAAGAGGTATCATCGACCATTATTAGCAGGAGAAATGGTGTTAGTGAAAAGACCAGCCATTTCGGATCCAGGGAACCGTGTGTACAAGAAGTTCCAGAAAATGTACCACGGACCATATCAGATAATCAGAGATTTGAGGAATAACGCATATAGAATTCGGCACTGTGAAACGGATCACGAAGTGACTATGAATTCAGCAAATTTGAAATTATATTACCCTCCCGAAGATTTTGATGAAGAAAATGAACAAGCCCTGGTCATGGAAACATTTAGAGATGAATCCGCTTTTGACATAGACAAGAATAAGGAAGAAATAGAAAATAGAGCTCAAGCATTCGAGTGTGAATGCGAATTGGAGAAAGTATATTGGGAAATTAAAGAAATAATTGAATTTATTGAAGAAGAAAATTCCAAGTTAAGAAAAGAAAATGATGAAATAAGGAAACGGGTAGGGATAGACCAAACCCGTAAGGGAGAATGAGGTTCCGGGAACGTAAAGTCCAGACAATAAAAGAAAGAAAGAAAGGGTAGGGACAGAGCATACCCGACCTACACAATTACCGGATACGACTTAAAAGAAGTAAAAACAACAGTAAATACGGATGACGTTATGATGGATTCGACGAATAGAGTAATACAAAAAAAATTGAAATAAATTTCCTCAAAATTATCGAAAATTTATTTACCTAAGGAGGGGAGAGATGAACCCATGGGCCATAGGGTCCATGACGGTCGAATCCATGTCCTTAAGGAAGAAATGAAAGAAAAGTATAGTTTCTTAAAGCAACGGAGAGAGATTTTAAGCCAGGAATATAGCTTAACATTGTGCAAGCGACTAGGGACAGATGCTCCTTAGATGAGATCACCACACTCGACATGCCAGAGAGGGCTGGTCACGAGTATTAATAACTGAGTGGAATCTTCCACCGTGATAGAAAGAGAAGCCTGAATCGGAATTCAAGCTGACGTGGCTGGAAATTGACAACGTCGCATACGCACCAGAAGAGGAATAATTAAAATTAACACGTTTACGAGCATAATAATGAGTAAACAAGCACAGTACAGTGAATCATTTGGAATGAGAGATTTTTCAGTATAGAGAAACCATGTAATAATTGTGCAGAAATAAACTGCCGACGTAAGACGACGTCATCGGTGAATTACCTAAGCCTCTGTGGAAGGGAGAGAGCAAAAAGAATGCAACACCCACACAATTGAGGACGAGAAATTAATTAATATCTCCGAATTGCACGATCGATTCTTAGGTGCAATAAGATCATTTGACATTGAAAAGACGAGCTTTCGGAAGGTATAATTTTTATATTTGTGGCACCATTATTTGAGAAGTTGACCACAGGAAAGGCTTGAGTCTTATTTTTTTGTAGTAAAACAGTATAAAGCTTCGGGCGTTTCCAAGCCAATCATACAGTATTCGAACGGCCCGAGGGGTATCGCCACGCATCACGCATCACGAATCCGTCCAGGAGGACGTGAAGTTATATCAGCACATGCAGTTATTCTGAGAGCCCGTGAGGGGACGTAACTCTGCGTTACATCGATAACAGCTACCAGTACTCCTTGAGGGGAGAAACGCTGTTTAACACCGCCGAAGCAAGATCCGATAGCCACAGGCGTCACAGTAGTAACGACTTGCTTGCCTCCATAAGGAGCATTCAAAGCGAGATTTTAAAGTATCGCCGTAGTGAAATCTTAGGAAAATCCTAATTATAGGATTTAGGCCCGACTGTATACAAGTTAAAGTGAAAATTCGCAAGATATAGTCAGTGCAGGCTGCGAACGTCGGACTTAAAGGCGATAGGTCGTTATATGTTCGAACGAACAGATCATAACGTACGGAAGTATCGTACCAGACAGATAAACTGTTATTTAAATTGAAGCAACCTAAAAAGGAAGAACAGAATAAGGTTCGAACGTAGGAGCGTTAAAACAGTTCCAATAAATAGAATAGGAGACTATAAACATTAGCTCCAGATATCAGGCGAACAATTCTAATAGTACTAGAATCAAGAAGTGCTAGCTGCTAGAAACTAAATCTATAGGTCTTAGAGGAGACCTCGATCCATATAGACTCTCGTTAGGATCAATAGACAGATCGACAGAGAAGCCGTTCAAGCTAGATAATAGCCAGTTATCCAGGATAGGAATAGCAGAATTGAACTCCAGGGAACAGTAGATGTTTCAGGACTTTCGCATTTCTTCAGAATAGGAAGCCGACATCAGATAAATCTCACCCTTGGAGACGGGAATTAAAGAAGATCACGTGTGATAGGCTCAGAAGTACGGCCTAGTGATCGAGTAATTGTGAAGTGTAAAATAATCAAGATTGTGTGTTAAATAATATTTTTAGTGTTATTATGTGTTCAAAAGGGACACACCAGTATATAAAAATGTCGTCAATATTAAGTGTTCTAGATATAGGTCAAAAAGTGTTTTTACGTAAGATGAATACCTTCAATATGGTGTAAAAAGTCCAAAGTGGGCCCCAAAAATGAAACACCACACCAGATTTAAGATCATGGGATGATCTGAAAATATGTAAGTACAAAATTCATTTTTATTTTGGTGTCAGAAATTGATTGTGTACAACTCACCGGAGTTTTGAGTGAAAGGGATGTGTTTTAATGAATGAATACTGAATAATCATGAATACGGTCTGAACAATAATAAAATAAATAGAGAAATTATGAATAATTATGTAAAGAATAAATTCCGTAGAGGTAATATGTGAATAAAGGGTTAATGTATTTAACAGGTGTCATAAGAGCAAGCGAAATATCATTTAATTATCACGAAAGACATTGAAATAAAGTAAAGTTGAGATATGAAAGAGATAGCTTTTGAGCTTATATAAAGAATAAAGAATAATAATAATAATTAAATATGGAAATGTTAAATAAAAATCAAATAAATTGATATGAACATAAGAACGTTAAGCCTTAACGTATGTGTAAGAAATGAGGTTCAATGGAATATTTTAAAACAGGGAACGATGTATCGACCATGGAAAGATTAATATGTGAATTAAAATAATATTGAATTGTTACTAAAGAGATTTTATCAGTTCTTGGGAAGACATTTTCGGCTTAAAATAATGCATAGCGCATAATGAGCGCAAATATAATATTAAAGTGTCACGCTCGGAACGCGTAGTAGTTAAATACTTGGTACATTACTTATGGAGGGTAGTTGATTGCAGTGAATGATAATTGTATAAGTCCTCTATTTGTGACATTAGTATCACGAGGCATTGTGTATGTATTTAAAAAGGGAGCTAATATATGGTATTATTGAGCGTATGTCATATGGGCCACGGCCGACTCTAAATCGCATTTTGTATAAGCCCTCTGTATGGGATTAGTTCCCGAGGCACCTGAAGAGATTCGAATGCAGGATCTTCTTATGATAAAAGCCCCTGAAATTCTCCGTCGTCGTATGTGTATTTAATCTTCCCAATCAATGAGGACCCTCTCATAATTAATAAATGCCAAGGATATGAAAATGGTCTGTGAACCAAAGAATAGTTGTTTGAATGTTACGGTACAATAAAGCGTGGTCTCCTCAGAACTGGATAGAATGGAAAGGTTTGTTTTGAAAGCCTTGAAAATAAGCTACTAAAATGTTGGGTCAGACGGGAAGTCTCCACCACCCTAACAGGTCATAAATCGCACCCCAGTAGTAGAGACTAGCTCTTTTAAAGCGAGATGGAACAGAGACCGTCTCGTAAGCTGTTGTAAAGAGAGACGAATACACCAGGAGTGTTTAGAGTTGTAAACGACCCGGGCATTGAACCGAGGCCCTTAAAGATGGATATTTCGTTTGCCGGTTCAGATCGTAGTTTCTTATATGATAATGGTCTATTAAGACATAAGAGATAAATAACAATCCCTATTGAAATAATGTATGGACGTGGGATTCCACGAGTTGATTGAAGGCAACTGAGTTCGGGAGTAACTATAGTTTTTTGACTGTGTCAAGTACCTTCACGCTCTGGAGTACACAATTGATTTTCTGATTACCTTAATATGTTTGTGAAGTAAAGAGAGATGATAACAACTGAATGTGTGGACATGCCCAAAAATATTGAATTAGATAATTAACATAGATTTTAAATATAATTATATATTTGTTCTTGAGAAATAAGAAAATATAAAAGACAATGTTTGAGGTGTACAAGAATGACACCATAATAATGTAAATGCATGGAGCCAAAGAGCTCGGAGTTATGTAAACTTAATGTTAGTGCTTTATGGAAGTGAGACTAAGTAAGAATTGTTGGTTTATGTGGAAACCACAGGTTTTGAATTCAATATTTGTTTATTTTATTTTGTGATCCCTTGTTCATTTGGAACGAGCAGTTGATATTTGGGTCAGTAATTAAATTGTTTAAATGTTTGTAGCGCCATTAATTTTATTAATTAAATATGTTTAAATAGGAGTTGATTTTGTTGTTATTTTTGCAAGTGTATCCTCTAATTAATCCAAAATATGTGAGTCACAGAGTGGGGGAACTTACCACTGCCCCGAAATCCCGAATTGAGCTACGCTGGTATACTGTGATTGGCATATTTCTTGCTAAATGGGCACAATATATATATTGAATCCTTGCAAAGAAGCATATGAGACTCAGTTTCGGGGGGTGTAACGGTTCATATTCGTAAGTTGCTGTCAGGGCGCTTCATTAACTTGCAGTGTAACATATAACAAAATAACATGCAGGAAAGAGTGAAGCCAGGGTTAAAACAACTGAATTTAATAACAAATCACCATATTTACACATAAACAATTAACAACAAAAACTCCCAACTGACTCCCATTTAAATATAATGCCAAAAACTAGGCGATATCTCTGGAGAGATTAATTACCTGGACCAAGTGTCCCTAGGATATAATACAAAAGTGACCATATATGCGTGTATGCCGTTCTACATGCATCACGATGTGTACTTTGAATGCGTGATTCGTTATCATCCAGAATGACCCTTCAGACAACGAATCCACATTTCTTAGAGCTAGACCGACACGGGGGAACACAACTACAATACCTAAAACTAAACCGACACTTCCTAAATCTACTATAAACAAACACAAAATTTCCGTGTGAAATTGGAATCAAATTGCCGTAGCAACATTTACTGCCTAAAAACTTAGGACTTCTCACACAAATCAACACAAGTACATTAACACGTGACCAATAGAAAATACTCAAATGACCGCTGTCAAAATTTACAAATACTCTACCACTACACCACACAGGTGTGACACACAACATTACATGAATCGAGTCATAAACAAAGCAATAGGCAAACAGCCAACATTTACGTTAATTACAATATTTTACCCATACAACGTACAACAAGCCGTTACACACATGGCGAACTCCCCAATTAATTATGGCTTAAAAATTAACCATCACAATGAACAGGTTTGCTACATGAAAGCTTACAGGGACCAGTCGGACAAACAGGACTGCCTATCAAAATAAGTCACAGGCAAAACGGGCGGTTTGTGGAACTCTGCATGTCTGTCAACCCACGTGTCAAATACCTCGACCTCCCAGAACATGGGGTCGAATCTCGAAGAAGTGTGCCCCAAAGCACAATAATACATGTGTGTGTCAGAAAAAATATATGGACAAGAATCAGCAGTCTCCCAAGAGCACCCTGTCTTTCCATCAAAAATACAACAGCAGCAAAAATATGAGAGCGGTAGGACAACTACCCCCTCCTCACATAGAATCAACACACACTAGACACATTAACACACACAGAATCACACGTATGGGTTTTGACAGACCCTGAAATAAAAAGACACAAATAATATCCACATGCTGGCGCCATCGTTCTATGCCGTGACTAGTCAACCTGAAAAAGGACTCAAAAAAATCTATCAAATTAGAACGAAGGTGTTCTACAAATTACTTTTAAATTGGTGCGCTTGGCAACCCTAATATGAATAATAACCTGTTCAGCAAAAATCTTACAATAATTTCCTCCCATTCCTAATTCAAATATTAACGTTAATAAAGCACCATTTATTGAATGTAACGGGTTCCGCATTTGCAAGGATAAAAATCACGCACGCACGCCGCGCACATTACATTATGACTCAAGGAAAAACAAAATCTCAAACAAACACTTTGGCCACGCGCCAACGGACATTTAAACATATAGTGTCGGTGCAAGAAAAACTCTAAAACAACAAGAAAAAGAAAACATGACTATTTACAAGGTTCCCCGGCCAAATCTAACTACATAATTGAAATAATCCAATTTTAGTACATCACCGCTTCTGCTTGTAGAACTAAGGACATTCTCCTCAACCCATCGCCCCTATGGACGATTAGCACTCCATAGTAGTCGTCTGCGTTGATTTGTTGAAGCTCATCCCAACTTCAAACCACGTGCTGATCATCTTGGTATCGACTCCTTGGCAGAAAAGTTCAATGTTAATTATTTACCTATCTATAATCGCTTGCAGGCTACTCAATTCACCCACAATTGTCCTAATGCGATTAATAGCGAAGACTGGCCCTAAATATATCGCACACACGCACCATAAAAACACATATAAAATACACTGCAATGTATACATAAAATATACATCTCGAGTCCGCGCCACTGGCTCGTTAACAAGTTCAAAATCCTGGCTGCACTAGCAGTCGCTATCTCGCTCGGTATTTCCGTCCTGTACTCTGGACTTCGGCTCCGGTGAGCGCTAATTAGGGTGATACAATACTTCCCCCTTAGAGCTGAACTCGTCGTCTTTAAATGAATGTTACAGTTTATCACGCACTGGCGTGAAATCTTTAGCTCACACAATAAAGCTGATTTTAGAACAAAATGTATTATAGCTTTTAAAATTCGATACTGCGATCGCTGCGACTTTAGCTCATCGGAGCTCACAAAATAAATTAACTTCACTGATTTTAGAGCGTAAAAATCACGATACAAACTGGCGTGAAGTCAGCCTCTGAAGGCTCCACAAAATAATGACTTAGATAAATTCGAGCGTCAAAATCACAATATAAACTGGCGTGGAGTAAGCCCCTCACGGCTCCACAAAGAAAAGGCTTCGAGGGGCGTCAGGCCAAACTATTTGTTAGAAACTGACAGGGGCGGAGGAGTGGGGCGGAGTCGGATAAAAACTTCCAGAGTTTTTGTCTCACAAAGATGGGACTAGTGTCATTCTTCTCAAAATAAATCCAACGTCTCAAATTACTCGAGCGGAGATTAATCCGTTCGGCGGTTCTTTAGATACACACTTCCGCGGGCTTTTTACTACTGACGCCGTCCACCTCGTGGTCATGGCTTGGTCTCTTGCGATTGGCTGATTCAATCGTATGTTCGTTGCGAGTACCTCGTGATTCTTCCTTTATGTCTCCAATTTTGGTACAGTAGTTGCACAATTTGGCCTTGAACTCGACTAATTCTGGCCGTCCCCCAAGAATAGCTACCAGCTCACCTTCTGTTGCAATCATTACGAAATGCTGGCCTCCCTAATATCCAAGTCGACTTCCTTAAGTGCTGCCTGGGCCGTAGTAATAATAATAATAAATATGAATACTTATTTATCGAAGATCAATAAGGGTTCATTTATCCTCAGCAAGGTTTTGAAATACGAAACAATTTATTGGTTTGGATTTCAAAAACAAAATCCACTGTATTAACAACACATCCCTTTAAACCTCACTCAGCTGCTCGAGTGTATGCCCCTCTGACTCAATTAGTGTGTTCCCTTCTCGCTGGAATGTCATTCATATTTTCACTAGGTCTCCCCCTTCTCCTCAAGTAGTTGCCACTCCCGTCGTCTCAGCTGCTCGTTGTTTACAAACAAAGTGCGTACTCAGGCGCTCCCCGTGGATTTGAGTATTGGCTCTCACAATAAAATTTTGCAATACAGATTCTGCACATATCATCTTTCCTAATCATCAAATGATTCCCTTCTGTAGTACGGTTTCAAATTGGCACTATTAAAAACAGATTTTGCACCAGTGCTCACTTCTTCCAGTCTGTAGGCATTGTTACCCAGATTCTTAATTACCCGGAACGGGCCAATGAACTTCGGACAGAACTTGGCGAAGACTTTGTTCTTAGGGTCGGAGATCGGTGGTCTACGAACCAGCACTAATTCTTGTTCTTGCAACTCTCGGTGAAACTTCTTTCCTCGGTACTGTCTCAGCCTTCGGTCCGCTTGGTTCCTCATGTGCTCCCTCGTTCGCTGGATTCGCAAATCATGCGCTAATAATGGATCCCTTGGGCAAGGAATGATCTTGTCCCAAGTTCTTTCCGGCAATCTGTTGTGGTGTACAATCAGTGGGACTTGACCCGTCGACTCGTGCTTAGTAGTGTTCATGCACATCTCAATTTCCCCTACTTTGTCTACCCATATATTGTGTTCGTTAGGAATCATTACTCTGTAGTACTTAGCAACACAGCGAATTGTTCTCTCGCTCGGATTTCCACAAGGATGACGAATTCTTGAAAATACGTGTTTTATTCCTAGGCTCTCCAAACCTTGCCTAAAAACATTGCTTGTGAAATAGGTACCGTGATCTGATAGAATGGATTCCGGGCTTCCCAAGCATCGGAATAACTTTGTTCTTAATTCGACTGAGGACTTGTCTTGATGTCGTCTTCTGAATAGGACATAGCACGACCATCTTCGAAAACACGTCGACACACACCAAGAGGTGTCGGCATCCACGCTTTCCTTTTACTAAAGGACCAAAGCAATCAATCGCGAGCATCTCGCATGGTTTCTGCGGTAATAGTGGTCTTGGAGGTTGTTTCAGAATAAAGTTGTTCGGCTTTGTGCGCTGACAAGCGTCACACGTTCTAATTACTTCAACAATGGTGAATCTCATCTTGGGCCAAGTAAAGGTCTCCCCTATCGTAGCTTCAGTCTTATCCGTGCCGATATGTGCTAGGCTCTCGTGCACATGCCAAGTTAATCCCCTCTGTAGTGATGCTGGAACTAAGATCCGCAGTTTAGTATGATGCTCATCCACGTACTTATGTAACAAGTTATTTAAGTAGTGAAATCTCGCTTGTTTAGCACTGGCTTCTCGGTACTCCGGTGAATTTGGTTGTAACTCCTTCCTATAGAATTTTATCATCATCATCATCCATGGGTCTGCTTCTTGCTCCTTCCGAATATCCTTCAATCTTGCCAAAAACTCACGAGCCTTAGGTGTCAAGGTAATATTGTGAACTTCCGCTGTTACTTCGTTTCCGTCCTCAGGATTTCTACTCAAGGCATCTGGTATGACGTTCATTTTCCCAGGACAATGCTCTATTGTGATGTCAAACTGCTGTATGTAGATGGACCAGCGCGTAACTCTCTCACTTGCTATTGTTGCCTTGAATAAAAATGTCAGTGCATGGTGGTCGGTTCTAACAATGATGGAATAACCATAGATCATCTTACGCCACTGTTGAAGAGAATATAGAATTGCTAGTAGCTCAAGTTCCGTAACTGTGTAGTTCCTCTCATGTTTCCGTAATTTACGACTCGTAAATGCCAAATAGGATTTCTCCATGGGTTCTTCAGCGTCCTCTTGGTAAAGCATAGCACCAATCCCAATTAACGAAGCATCTGCTTGAATGATAAATTGTTTCTCAAAATCCGGATATCCAAGTTTCACACAGTTTTCCAATAAATCCTTCGTTGCTTTAAAAGACCTGTCGCACTCCTCGTTCCACGACCATCGATTCGATTTCTTCAACATCTCCTGCATAGGCGCTACTGTTTCTTTGTAACCAGGGCAATTTTCTTTGAAGAAACCTGTCACTCCCAAAAATGCTCTAACATGTTTGACTTTGGTAGGTGTGGGAAATTTCTTAATAGCATCAATCTTGGCTGGATTTGGCCGCACGCCCTCGACATCAATTATATGCCCCAAATATAAAATCTCGCTCTGGCAAAAATGCGACTTCTTTAAGTTGGTCTTGAAGTTCATGGTTCTCAAGTTGTCCAGCAGTTTATTTAAATTTATCAAGTGTTCTTCCATTGTCTCAGAAGCGATTAATATGTCGTCAACATATCTCGTGGTGAAGTTCTTGACCTCCTCAGTCAGATTTCTATCGAGTGCTCTAATGAGTGCACATCCCGCAGTTTTCACGCCAAAGGGCATTCGACACCAGATATAACTTTGATTATCGAATAAAAATCCCGTCAACAGTTGGGATTTTTCTTCAAGTTCAAGATGGTGGAAACTATTCGTCAAGTCAACACTTGAGTATATCTTCTTCCCACGGAAGCCTTTCAAAACATCTTTGATCCTAGGTGCTTGGTCGTGCTCAACTAGCAGTTTGCTGTTCAAAACTCGCGCGTCTAGGCATAGCCTAATTGATCCGTTTGGCTTGGTCACAGCCAATATTGCGTTCTGGTAAGTGGTTGCCGCTTTCCTTATCATGCCAGAATCTAATAAGTTAGTAATAATGTCCTTCGCCTGAGAAAAGTGCTTCTCTGGGATCGGGTACAATTTACTTTTAAATGGGGTCCAATCTGTTACCTGCATCGCATATTGAAAATTTAAAACTTTCCCAGGTACGGTGTCAAAAGCTCCTTTGTGTAATCTTAAAATTTCTTCCAGTCTTCTTCTATCAGATTCCCCTACGATGGCTTCCTTAAGTCGCTCCTGAAGTAGAATTTCGAATTTGGTTCCGCCAATTTCTTCTTCCGCCAAATGCACCCAAAGTTCCTGCGAAATATCTCGGCTGTCAATTTCTAGCACTGCTGTCTGGCTGACTTGCTCTCCCCTCAAGATCTTATCTCCGGCCTCATTAGTGCATTCCTCAACAACCCAAGTATTGGCCTCTCTCTCCAACGGACTATCTTCCATATTTAAACCCACATGATTCAATCCTTCTACTTGTTTGAAGCTTACAGTGTTGTTATGTAAATCAATTACAGCATGAAAATCGCAGATGAAGTTGGCTCCTAAAATTATATTGTAGTTCATCTTTGGAATAACAATGAATGTTTGTGAAAAAGTATGGTTCAATATTTCCAGATCTAGAAATGCTTGCTGTTTACAATTCATAGTTTTGTCAGGAATGACACCTCTGACTTTCATTAGCGGTACCGGCATAATAGGAACAGTCTGTTTTCTTGCTATTTCCTTTATCAAAATTTCAGTGACTAAGCTCACCTGGCTACCTGTATCAATCAAACATCTCACCCTCATGCCTCCGACATGCGCGTAAATAATTGGTAGCTGTCTGATAACATTTTCACGGTTCTTCACCACTTCCTCCAGGCAGTCGTCCGGGAATGCTACCCACTCTTCTATATTGGCTACTATCATCTCTTCTTGCTCCCTGGCGACCTCCATTTTTAGCCTGTCTCCTTTCAGTTCATTTGTTTTTTTTTTTATCCCGGGACCCATTAGTTGGGTTTCGCCGGTTATCATTCTGTCACTCCTGTTGCCTCAATAAACTCTCTGCCCCCTCTCCTTGATGGTTGTCTGGGCTCTGTCTGTTCGCCATGGCACGCCCCCACTTCTCCTTCTCCGCTTCTTCAGTACTTAATTGATCCAAGTATTTACGGGATTCAATATATGGCTCGTCCCAGTTGTTCCTATAATCTCCTCTATTTTCTTGGCGATAGTCTCTGCCGTTATTCCATCTACCATCTCCATTTCTTTGGTAAGGTCTACCTTGTCTCTGGTTTCCCCTCCAATTTGTGTACTCCCGCTGGTACGTTCACTGATTATTTTGATTTTGGTTATTCTGATGATATCTCCCGCGGTTATTCTGATAATTCTGATTGTTGTTATGGAACTGGTTTCGGCCGTCAAAATCTTGTCTTCTCGGCGTGAATTGTGTCCCTGTGGACTGTGTCTTAGTTTGGTTCCCCTGGCCGTGGTTATTTTGGAGTCCCTGAACTACCTCTGCCGTGTTGACACATTCCAAATTCCTTCTTCCTGTCTGTGGGCTGACCATACTCGTCTCGTCTAAGTGTCTGAGTAATTCTTCGGCTTGGACTGCGGTCTGAATGTTTCCTGCGACTAATAATTGTTGGATGTGCATTGGGAGTTGTTTCCCGATGGTTAGAACCATATTTGGCTCGCTAGGCGGGTCGTCAAAGTCTCTGAATTTTACCAATTGCTGAATGAAGAATTCTGAAAAACGGGTTGGATGTGTACTATGATATTTGCGCGTGTTCAGGTCCATTCTCAACCCCTGTTGTAACGAAGGACTCCAAAAATTCTTCAAAAATGCCTCGCGGAATTGAGCCATGTCCGTGAACATGTACTTGAAACTTAAAAACCAGGTCAGGCTAGGTCCTTCTAAAAATTTCTCCACCAGTCTTAATTGTTTCTCAGGGCCGATGTGCTGGTCATTAAAGTAATCAGTTAATTGCCGTAGAAATGCTTTGGGAGTGGTTCCTGAATGTTCCTTAAACTTATCGGGCTTAAAATCATTACCCCGAATGACTTGGATGACTTGGGCTGGTGCCAAGTTCGGTTGCGGTGTTGAAGTCTCCCCCCTGTACTGCTGGAATGCATTAGTCGTTAGTCTGGGACTTTGACCCCGATTCGTGTCCTCAGCCAACTTCAAACCTGCAATACTTCCAATACTTGTTTGCTTCTCCGGTATATTTTCAGTTGAAAATAATGTCGCATTCTCTAACGATCTAATCTCGTTTTTTATGATTAATTCTGTGTGTTCCTGTAATTTTGACTTTACATTTTCCTCCAGCGCCTGCATTCGCTTTAAAACTGCCAGCCTGTCTTCCTTATTCGCATGAGCCTGCTGGTCCCAATCTCGCCGGATCCTACTTTTCAAGCTTTCCTGATTTTTCTCTAGCTCTTCACGTATCTGTTCTTGCGTTTTTACTAGTTGTTCCCCCACCTCTTCTCTTATAACCTCTTGTGTTTTTATTAGCTGTCCCCCGACTTCTTCTGTTATGACCTCTTGTGTTTTTATTAGCCGTCCTTCCAAATTATCCTGAGTCTTGACGAGTTGCTCTCCTACTTCCTGTCTTATGACCTCTTGTGCGTTTATTAGCTGGCCTTCCATCTCTTTTCTTATGATCTCTTGTGTTCTGCCTAATTGTTCCTCTAATTTCTCCCGCAAGTGTATCCGCTCGGTTTCAGCCTTAACCTCGACTTTATCTATTTCCTTTATTAATTCCAGCACGTTGTTGTCTACCGAATTAATTTGCTGTTGTAGTTTCTCTTGGGTTTTCTTCATTCCCGCGGTGTTACTGACACATGCTGCCTCTAACTGCTTGAGTTTATCTGCCACCATCTCGTCAAATTGTACTAATTTGCTATCAAATTTCGCCTCCAATTTCTTAATTTCGCCTAACTGTTTGATATTGTTTTCCGCAACCTCGCCTGCCAGTTTCTCTACTTTTTTAACGCTCTGATTAATGTCATTAGTGATTTTTCCTAATTGTTCAGTTTGTGCCGTTTGTGTTACCGCCTGTTGTGACAATTTGTGGTTTAGTTCATTGAATTGTTTGTCCGTGTCTAATTTCTGGACCTCTAATTGGACCGAAATATTACCGCTCATATCAAGTAATTGTTTTTCGCTCTTCTTTAATTGTTTATCAGTATGCTCCCGCTGAGCTTCTAATTGTTCTTTTAATTGTTCTTCCGTCTTTACGGACATCTGCAATAATTGTTCTTCCGTTTTCGCGGACATTTGGATCGACATGTGTTCTAATTGTTTTTCACTATGCTCACGCTGAGCTCCTAATTGTTCCTTCAATTGTTTCTCCGTCTTTACGGACATTTGGATCGACATCTGTTCTAACAATGCCTTAATCTCATCAACACTCGCCATATCACACACAAAAATATATTCAGAGAAAAACAGGGTTATGGGCCAAGGTTTCAGCCCTATACACACATATATGTCACACATTTAATTATTACTGGCTCTAATTTAATGAAAATTTCAGTAACAAAATTTACTGAATGCAATGACACTTATTCCCAAACAACAAAATAACGCCTAGTGATCTGCTTTTAAATTCCTAAACAACAGAATTTACGAAACACCAATTAACCGAGGTCAATTAAATGTCAAATATAAGGCAACATCTTCCTGCTTTGACTGAGTTCGTTAATAATGCAAATTTCTAATTTTAATGTGGGCGCCAGAACAAGTTTATAACAAATACAAAATCAAATTCTAACCTTGTTCAATATCTCTAACTTTAGGAACTCAGTGATTTTACTAATGCACATGGCAGTACAACATCGCCTCAATTTACTGAATTTACATGTCCGCTTGACCTGGCATCATTTCTCAACGAAATAAATATGAGATCAGCGAGGCAACTACAACAACAACCCCACTTGGGCAGCCATTTTTGTTTTATGAACCCTTGCAAAGAAGCATATGAGACTCAGTTTCGGGGGGTGTAACGGTTCATATTCGTAAGTTGCTGTCAGGGCGCTTCATTAACTTGCAGGGTAACATATAACAAAATAACATGCAGGAAAGAGTGAAGCCAGGGTTAAAACAACTGAATTTAATAACAAATCACCATATTTACACATAAACAATTAACAACAAAAACTCCCAACTGACTCCCATTTAAATATAATGCCAAAAACTAGGCGATATCTCTGGAGAGATTAATTACCTGGACCAAGTGTCCCTAAGATATAATACAAAAGTGACCATATATGCGTGTATGCCGTTCTACATGCATCACGATGTGTACTTTGAATGCGTGATTCGTTATCATCCAGAATGACCCTTCAGACAACGAATCCACATTTCTTAGAGCTAGACCGACACGGGGGAACACAACTACAATACCTAAAACTAAACCGACACTTCCTAAATCTACTATAAACAAACACAAAATTTCCGTGTGAAATTGGAATCAAATTGCCGTAGCAACATTTACTGCCTAAAAACTTAGGACTTCTCACACAAATCAACACAAGTACATTAACACGTGACCAATAGAAAATACTCAAATGACCGCTGTCAAAATTTACAAATACTCTACCACTACACCACACAGGTGTGACACACAACATTACATGAATCGAGTCATAAACAAAGCAATAGGCAAACAGCCAACATTTACGTTAATTACAATATTTTACCCATACAACGTACAACAAGCCGTTACACACATGGCGAACTCCCCAATTAATTATGGCTTAAAAATTAACCATCACAATGAACAGGTTTGCTACATGAAAGCTTACAGGGGCCAGTCGTACAAACAGGACTGCCTATCAAAATAAGTCACAGGCAAAACGGGCGGTTTGTGGAACTCTGCATGTCTGTCAACCCACGTGTCAAATACCTCGACCTCCCAGAACATGGGGTCGAATCTCGAAGAAGTGTGCCCCAAAGCACAATAATACATGTGTGTGTCAGAAAAAATATATGGACAAGAATCAGCAGTCTCCCAAGAGCACCCTGTCTTTCCAACAAAAACACAACAGCAGCAAAAATATGAGAGCGGTAGGACAACTACCCCCTCCTCACATAATATCAACACACACTAGACACATTAACACACACAGAATCACACGTATGGGTTTTGACAGACCCTGAAATAAAAAGACACAAATAATATCCACATGCTGGCGCCATCGTTCTATGCCGTGACTAGTCAACCTGAAAAAGGACTCAAAAAAATCTATCAAATTAGAACGAAGGTGTTCTACAAATTACTTTTAAATTGGTGCGCTTGGCAACCCTAATATGAATAATAACCTGTTCAGCAAAAATCTTACAATAATTTCCTCCCATTCCTAATTCAAATATTAACGTTAATAAAGCACCATTTATTGAATGTAACGGGTTCCGCATTTGCAAGGATAAAAATCACGCACGCACGCCGCGCACATTACATTATGACTCAAGGAAAAACAAAATCTCAAACAAACACTTTGGCCACGCGCCAACGGACATTTAAACATATAGTGTCGGTGCAAGAAAAACTCTAAAACAACAAGAAAAAGAAAACATGACTATTTACAAGGTTCCCCGGCCAAATCTAACTACATAATTGAAATAATCCAATTTTAGTACATCACCGCTTCTGCTTGTAGAACTAAGGACATCCTCCTCAACCCATCGCCCCTATGGACGATTAGCACTCTATAGTAGTCGTCTGCGTTGATTTGTTGAAGCTCATCCCAACTTCAAACCACGTGCTGATCATCTTGGTATCGACTCCTTGGCAGAAAAGTTCAATGTTAATTATTTACCTATCTATAATCGCTTGCAGGCTACTCAATTCACCCACAATTGTCCTAATGCGATTAATAGCGAAGACTGGCCCTAAATATATCGCACACACGCACCATAAAAACACATATAAAATACACTGCAATGTATACATAAAATATACATCTCGAGTCCGCGCCACGGGCTCGTTAACAAGTTCAAAATCCTGGCTGCACTAGCAGTCGCTATCTCGCTCGGTATTTCCGTCCTGTACTCTGGACTTCGGCTCCGGTGAGCGCTAATTAGGGTGATACAATACTTCCCCCTTAGAGCTGAACTCGTCGTCTTTAAATGAATGTCACAGTTTATCACGCACTGGCGTGAAATCTTTAGCTCACACAATAAAGCTGATTTTAGAACAAAATGTATTATAGCTTTTAAAATTCGATACTGCGATCGCTGCGACTTTAGCTCATCGGAGCTCACAAAATAAATTAACTTCACTGATTTTAGAGCGTAAAAATCACGATACAAACTGGCGTGAAGTCAGCCTCTGAAGGCTCCACAAAATAATGACTTAGATAAATTCGAGCGTCAAAATCACAATATAAACTGTCGTGGAGTAAGCCTCTCACGGCTCCACAAAGAAAAGGCTTCGAGGGGCGTCAGGCCAAACTATTTATTAGAAACTGACAGGGGCGGAGGAGTGGGGCGGAGTCGGATAAAAACTTCCAGAGTTTTTGTCTCACAAAGATGGGACTAGTGTCATTCTTCTCAAAATAAATCCAACGTCTCAAATTACTCGAGCGGAGATTAATCCGTTCGGCGGTTCTTTAGATACACACTTCCGCGGGCTTTTTACTACTGACGCCGTCCACCTCGTGGTCATGGCTTGGTCTCTTGCGATTGGCTGATTCAATCGTATGTTCGTTGCGAGTACCTCGTGATTCTTCCTTTATGTCTCCAATTTTGGTACAGTAGTTGCACAATTTGGCCTTGAACTCGACTAATTCTGCCGTCCCCCAAGAATAGCTACCACCTCACCTCCTGTTGCAATCATTACGAAATGCTGGCCTCCCTAATATCCAAGTCGACTTTCTTAAGTGCTGCCTGGGCCGTAGTAATAATAATAATAAATATGAATACTTATTTATCGAAGATCAATAAGGGTTCAATATATATATATATACACTATTTATAACTCAAGAACGGCTGAACCTATTTGGCTGAAAATTGGAGTGGAGGTAGCTTAGAACCAGGAGACGTCCAGAGGATACTTTTTTTTTATCCCGGGACGTGACATAAAACGTCAAAGAGAATACAAGTCACTGGCCGACTGGATGCGAGTACCGCTCTCCACTACCGGTATAAAAAATGAGGCTCTTAACATGAAATCCCGTTAGTTACTCAACGTAATTTGTATTCTCTTTGAATCATCATTAACAATGCCGCGACAAAATTGGTTGGTTGGTTCCTCAGTTTAGGGGCTGCGATAACGCGGTCATGTAGGGGCTACATGAAACATGAAATCCCGTTAGTTACTCTTTTTTTGCCGCGAAAAATATTTCCCTACAAAGCCATAATGCAAGAAGGATACGAAACATTGCGAATGAAAGGACTAAAGAAGAACAAGAAATTGCCCGTCAAGAGCGCCGCGTTAGTATGGCTCGACTTCGTGCTTCTCAATCACAAGAGCAAAGTGCGGCAGCCCGTGAAACGGCTTGGTTGGCAATGCGAAATCGTCGAGCGAACAACAGAGATCAAGAAGAGATTTATCAAGTGCTGATTTGAATCGAGCAGCGTTTCGATACGATTGCAGCACTGATTATTGCTTACTTCCTAGCGTTTGCATTGGGCCAATGGACGTTGTTTGCGAGTATTGTGAAGTTTTCCGGAGAAACGCCCGGATTGTGCTGCCTTAGTGGGAAAGTGAAATTGCCATTATTGACTCCTTCACCTGAGCCATTGCATGCATTGCTTTGTGGCGAAAAACCCGAATCACGTCATTTTCTTGCAAACACTCAAAAATACAATGGTTGTTTCCAAATGACCTCATTTGGGGCAGACATTATCGAAGAACGAGGATTTAATCCGACATTCAAGATATTTATTTATTAATTTATTTTTGTACTTACACACAATATAGTAGAAGAATAACTTACCATAATTATTTGCTAATTCTAAAAAGGTGTTTATAAATCAGTAATACTGTCTCTGCTTTTTATTTTGTGGATACAAGGACAGATTCACCATCGAATTGGATCATTGCAACCTCTCGAAGATGCACAGCATAAATTTTGACAAATATACATCATGGGCAACATGGAAGAACAACTTGATCGACGTCAAGAGATCAATGCAGCTATGAAAAGAGCAATTCTTCAAGATTTGCAACAACTACTTCATGAACATCATGCGTTGGTCAGGCTGTTCAAGAGTGCTTTGGAGCGCATGCCAAATGATGACTACAAAGTCGTGATCAGAGCAGATAAACGACCTTCTGGAACATACAAACGCATATTTAACGCTCCAACAATAGATGAAGTTGCCATCCTGATTGTTGGTGAACACTTGGAAACACGCGATATTGTGCTTACTGGGCAACTGAAACAAATATCTGAAACACATCGTTCATATGACACGTTGCAATACCCGCTGATGTTTTGGCAAGGAGTAGATGGATATTATTTTAATATCAAAATGATAAATCCATTGAATGGTGAGTATCAATATCATAGTTCAACATGACGTACATTTTACATTGTTTGGTTTTGGTTTACAATAAAAGACCAATTACAGTACACTGCTTATTACCAGGAAAAGATTAGGGGTTGTTTGTATAGATAAAATTGGACAAATGACTGGCAACCGATTTAAAATCATTTATCTTCACCCCTTTATAATTATGCTAAAAATTTACATACGAAACACTAAATCTACTGTTTTAATTTCAGGTGAAGGAACTACAAAGGAAGTTAGCTCGATGAATTATTACTCATATCGTTTGATCATTCGTCAAAATGATGACAATTGTTTGCTGCGCGTTCGTCGATTGTTTCAGCAGTATTGCGTCGACATGTACGTCAAAATAGAAACGGAGCGTTTAACTTTCATTAGGTTGAACCTTGCCAAACTGCCTTCTGAGGAGTATATCCATTTACGTTATGCAATTCGTACTGAAGGAAATGCAGCTAATATTGGTCGAATAACTATTCTGCCGGCGACGTACATAGGTAGTCCACGTCATATGCATGAATATGCGCAAGATGCAATGACATATGTTCGTCATTACGGTCGGCCAGATCTCTTTATTACTTTTACCTTTGATCCAAAATGGATAGAAATTCTTCAATTGCTGCTTCGGACAAACATCAAGTGATCGACACGACATCACAGCACGTGTATTCGGGTGAAAATGCGGTCCCTGATGAACTATATTGTTAAACAACGCGTCTTTGGAGATACTCGATGGTGGATGCATTCAATTGAATGGCAAAAACGAGGCCTGCCGCACGCACACATTCTTATTTGGTTAGTGGAAAGAATTCAACCTGAACAAATAGATGATATCATATGTGACGTGATTCCCGATCACGAAGCCGATCCAGACCTACATGATGTTGTAATTACAAATAAGATTCATGGACCGTGTGGCGCCATCAATCCCCAATCACCTAGCATGGTCGACTGAAAGTGTTCCAAACGATATCCACGGAAATTAACCGCGGAGACCGTCACTAGCAACGATGGTCATCCACTGTATCGGCGTCGATCACCCCATGATTACGGTCGAACTATTACAACAAATTGTGAAAAGAATGGATTTCGTTGTCGACAACAGTTGGATTGTTCCATATTCGCCACTGTCTTATTTCCAAAACGTTCAATACACATTGCAACGTTGCGTATTGCAATTAAGTAAAGTCCATAAAATACATTTGCAAATATGTCACGAAAGGCAGCGATATGGCGGTCTTTGGGATCCAATACTCCAATACCAACGATGAAATTGCGCGCTATCAAGTTGGTCGTTATGTGAACTGCAATGAAGCGATTTGGCGTATATTCGCATTCCCTATTGACGAACGTTATCCTACTGTTGTGCATTTGGCGGTGCATCTGGAGAATTGTCAACGGCTTCGAATGTTGTTCAACGTGCTGAAACACCTCCAGCGAAAACATTGGCCAGTTTCTTTGCGATTTGCCAAAGCGATCCGTTTGCACGAACTTTGCTTTACTCGGAGATGCCACGTTATTACACTTGGAATGCTTCATCGAAGAATTTTCAACGACGGAAGCAAGGCGATGCGGTTCCTGGTTATCCGCATGTGCGTTCTACTGATGCTCTTGGTCGTATGAATACAGTTCATCCAAAGCATGATGATTGCTTCTATTTGCAGTTGTTGCTGGTAAATGTGCATGGGACTACTTCATTTGAGACACTACGGTCTGTTGATGCTATAATATTCCCAACATCTCGTGCTGCATGTGAAGAACTCAATTTACTAGAAAACGATACCCATTGGGATACTACAATCGTTGAAGCCATTATCTCTGCATCTCCAAGTCAGATACGCACATTATTTGCTATCATCATTTTGACATGCTTTCCATCGAACCCATCTAACCTGTGGCACAAATACAAGGATAATATGTTAGAAGATATTTTACATCAAATTCGTGTTAGTTCCAGAAATCACTATCTTAAGATGAATGAGGAGATACATGATTGGGCTTTACTCTTGATCGAAGACATGTGTTACCTCATGTGCGGTAGTTTATTAGTCACGTTAGGAATGCCAGCGCCAAATCGTGAAATGAATGACGCATTTAATCAAGAATTGGAACGGGAACGTGAATATGATCACCAGGAATTAGATTTAGTAGTTCAAACGAATGTACCCCTGTCGAATCCCCAACAAAAGGAAGTTTATGATACATTAATGAAGGCAATTGATGATGGAAATGGTGGTTTATATTTCCTGGATGCCCCTGGTGGAACTGGTAAAACATTCCTCATGTCAGTAGTTTTAGCCACTGTTCGTGCGAAATACAACATTGCGGTTGCAGCTTCTTCTGGAATAGCAGCCACATGGTCAGAAGGATGTCGTACGGCTCAATCAGCATTAAAATTGCCGTTAAATCTTCAAACTATTGAAGAACCAACATGTAATATTGCAACAACAAAAAACAGCAATGGCCAAAGTTTTATCAGCATCGAAAATCATCATCTGGAACGAATGCACAATGGCGCATAGACGTGCATTAGAAGCTCTTAACCGAACATTGAAAGATCTACGCAATGACTCCAGATGTTTTGGAGGAGCAATGATTTTACTGTCTGGCGATTTCCGCCAACCTCTGCCAGTAATTCCAAGATCAACAGCTGCCGACGAAATAAACGCTTGCCTCAAATCATCGAATCTATGGCGCTATGTGAAGAAACTTCAGCTGACAACAAACATGAGAGTTGCATTGCTTAATGATACATCTGCTGAAGATTTCTCTGAGCAATTGCTGACTATCGGTAATGGTCGAGTACCAGTCGACGAATCGAGCGGATTGATTTCATTTCGTCATAATTTCTGTAACTTTGTCTCATCGAAAGACGAACTTATCAACAAAGTATTCCCAAACATCATTACTAATAACAAAAATAATGAATGGTTGAGTGAGCGAGCAATTTTAGCGGCTAAAAATAAAGATGTAGATGACCTAAACAACATAATTCAGAATGAGATCATTGGAACAATGCATTCATTCAAATCTATTGACTGTGTAACAAATGAAGATGAAGCCACCAACTATCCAATTGAATTTTTCAACTCCTTGGATGTACCTGGCTTACCACCGCACAATTTACGCCTAAAGGTTGGCTCCGTAGTAATCATGCTTCGAAACATAAACCAACCAAAACTGTGCAACGGTACGCGTTTGGTGGTAAGAAAAATTGATAAACAGTGTGATTTACCCGACGATACTCAAAGGAAAATTCGAAGGTGAGTAATTTCTCATTCCGAGGATCCCGACGATCCCAACCGATATGACATTTGAGTTTAAAAGACTTCAATTTCCGATCCGTCTTGCATTCCCCATGACCATTAGCAAATCACAAGGCCAATCCTTCAAAGTTTGTGGTTCGAATATGGAATATCCATGTTTTTCCCATGGTCAATTATATGTGGCATGTTCACGGGTCGGAAGACCATCTGCGTTGTTTGTTCTTGCGCCTGATAATAAAACAAACCAAGTCGTGTATCACGAGGTACTGTACCCAATCGTCATCATATGGAACATGTGTTCGTTTCCCAGCTAACTCACGGTCTTTCGAGGTATGGGGCGTTCAACCCACTATACGATCACACATTCACGATTTGAGTCTGTCAGGTGACTACTCTACTTGAAAGAAACGACATGTTCCTAAGTATAACATTTAATGATAGTAATTCATGGCAATACAACATAAAACACGAAAAAAATACTTTACATTTATTTCCCACAACAAAAATCAGAATTATCTGTGAGTCTCTTCTCCTCAAAATTAGTGCACCACCGCACTCAAGTCTATCCAAAACATCCTATTATTGATACTCTTTGACATTTGCGAGTGTCCATAGTGTTCTTCACGTGGCACAATTTAACACAAACTGGAATATCACAACACAATAAACACAAATTATATTTAAATGACATTAAATCTGCAATTATTAAACATTTATCCGTTTTACACGGGACATTTACTTTAAATAACATTAATTCATTAGCTTATGCCTTGTTCAATAAGTGTTGTCTCGTGCGAATTGAATTCTTTCCCATCAGTTTCAAACGCTGAAGTGGTACACTTTTCCCTCCAAAACACACATAGATATAGATATTTAATAGCTTTACCATACAACGATTTTCTGGGTCTGGTCAAACCATTACCGTTACAACCGTGTCATGTCATTCAAATTACGCTACCCGTATGAATAAATTAGTGTGAACTGGGCAAATATACTTTACAAAAATGCCTTTATTTATTTGGTGTAATTAATTCCTCCTCAGAGAATAACTGGGCCAAATATTATCCGATTACAACATGCCAACATTGCATGTGTAAGGAAATAGTGCATGTAATTCAATTGATATCATCACATCAAGCATATCTTAATTACTTTTCGAAGTATCGAGATTCTTCAGTGTCCCACTACAATTTTAAAGTAAAAGGATCAGGTCTATTGACTTCCTTTCCGTGCGAACAATGAATTAGTCATGGCTGGCCTCGGCAAGATGGCCGCCGGGTTGGTGGACTACCTGCCACCCCGTCTGACTTCCCGCAGGGTCAAGTTCATACACTGGTGCAGCTGTGCTGGAGGTTCCTTGAATGGGTCGTGTCCTTACGAATTGAGTCAATCTAATTATTTAATACCTACATTTAGAGTATATAATGGGCTCATCTCGGCTCCTGCTTAATATTCATGGCAAGGGATGGATCACGAAATAGCTTTGCCGTCCTGTGGTCGACATCAGTGGCTTTTACTTGCGTCTCAAGTGAGTTTCACAGTTCTCTCACTGGACGGCATGCATATAACAAGAGGAAATCGACGTTTCCTATACGAAGAACCATTAGTCTTAACTCTCAGGGCAGATCAATTAATATATAGGCTCACCTAGGGTCTCTAACAGTTATCCCTGGTGGCGAAAACTCTGCGAACAGTGGATCCAGACAGACTCTGTCCCAGCTCTGTTGCGAATAACACATGTATGCTCTAAGGCAATACTATATCGTAGATTCGAAGATTAGCCGACTAGATTCGCCAACGCGCAAGCTATTTTCGGATGATCCCCGCAACTTATTGACGTAAATCTCTTGATTCTACGTTACATGATCGCTGATCGCGGCTCAAACAATATTTCTTACAGATGACTCAATTCTTAAAGCACTCACGTCCTCTATGCAATTACTCATAAGCCAAAGTTCTACGTAGCTCCAAAACAAGTATAAATTTACTGGCTTACATTAACTATCTTAATGGCTCTCAAATACAACCCTGTAGAATATACCATAATAAACATTTATTCAACACTTCAATGACACTGAAAAGCTCTCTTTATCTCGATATTTACGTTTCTTTCTTACTGTTTACAATAACACAGTATTATTATGCTAGAAATGACTCACTTTGTACGTACTATAGGCCTGACATGCCGATTATTTATTCATTATTGTTACCGACCCCAGATTATTATTATTATTATTATTATTATTATTTAACGTTACCGTTACTTTCATCAATGTCTTACGCCTAAATGGCCATAAACAAATCATCCTCCAAGCCATATTTTTACCAAAATACGAGGGATGTGATCTCGAACATAATTGACTGTTAATTCTTAATCTTTGAGTGATGCTTCGTTGTATGGTGAGCTATTAAATCATATCAACATATTCAATTTGTACTCACTTTCATTCTAGCTGGGTTGGTCCAGCGTGCCAGCCTCTTGCCTGCCATGATGCTTGTCTTAAGCCATCATGATATCTTTCACACGACACATTGCATAAACTTTACACATGGTAATTATATTTTTCACTATTGGCATTTTCACTTTAACACAACACACATTCTTTCACCGTATAAACATAAACACTTTTAAAAATCACTGTAATATATCTATCCATAATTCTCGCACAATTTTCACACATGGATCCTTGGTTGGATTCCCACTATCGCCTTACCTCAGAAATGCGATGCAGCTAACTCCTGACAACCGCTGGTCTCCTTGAAAGTCTATCATTTGTGTGTGTGTTCGACTCCCGTCACCTACAGTTTACATCTCCGACTACAGCAAATTTGTTCAATCCTAGGTCACGACTACCTGTGACGCCTCCCAGGCTCCCGTAATTGTAGTGATCATTACAATAATATGTTATTTTACCCATGATAACACTTCCTGGTTATGTTCATTGTCTATAACATCATCCTTAATTATCTCTACGCTGTACTGAATCTATACTCGCGTATGCTGTTGCTTAAACGTCTGCTGTATACTAATTCTTATATGATGCATAATAACTGTTAATAAGCTGCCTGATGCGCTTTTCATTGTTCACCGCTACTACATTCGAGCGTCACTACTTTATAAATTCAGCGCCCTTCCTTGCGTGATTCGGCAGCGTGTTTCCTCACGGGCTGGGTCAAGACGAACTGAACTTCCCTGCTCCAGCTTCTCCTATATAAAGCTTCCTTGTGAAAAGTAGTTCACTGGATTTTCAGGAACGACTCTCATCTTGATATAATACATTTGCAGACAAAGTGAAGTATGATCCTTGTTTGTCTATGCGCGGAGGTTCCAAAATATCTCGCTTGCAGGCAATCGCTTCGGCCAATTAATTATAATTAATTGCTTTCTTCCACGGCGTCATGACGCTACTCCGGTAATTCCCCTCGGCTCCTTCACAAATCCTTACTCTGTAGCGGATGATGTCTGTGCAGAGGTTCCTTTATAGATGCAGGCTTTAATTTAAGCGTGAGAACACTCCTAAATTATCTTTCCTAGAATACATGCATCTGGGTGTAAGTTTCATCTCAATACATTGCTCCATTTGGCTGTAATTAATTAATTTCTGTGGGCGACCGCCCCCATTCCGCTTCTTTGCCATGTAAGACTGTGGTTCCCAAAGCCATTAATCTTTGGTCGTTCCCCAGTGCAGACGAGAAATAGTTCCTTGGCGTCACCTAGTAACGCCCCCTTGCTAACCACGATTTTTCAACTGTCAAGTTGGCCCGATTCCTTGAGCTCTTAGCATCTTAAACGTACATAGGCTTGTATTCTCTGCAATAATCCACCTTAAAAGCTATGATATTCCCTTTCTGGCCGTGAAATCCTGCTATTATAATTATATGCAGATATAACTCATTGTTCTTCGGGTTCACTGTGGCTGTTCCCCCTCAGAGATCAATGATTCGAATCCGCGCAGAATCATGGGCCTGGTCTTCTTGATAAAGACCCCCAGTTCGTTGCTAGTCAGCCGTGTCCAATTCGGCACACCAATCCCCTGCTAAGCTCGAAAAATTCATTTTACAAGTGAATTTTTTCGTGCCTCAAGACGGCATCTACTCTGTAGACAGTGTTTACTTTAGGCGGTCAGTGCTCCCGGGCAGTGGGTCGTCTCGTTCCCCCACTCCACTATGTCTACCGTCTCGTATTTCCTTGTTCTCCGCCCTTAGCCGTTCATTCTACGCTTGGAGCTCCCTCGCTGCCTCCCGTAACTGGTTGTAAAATTCTTCCAACTGACAGCTGCACACTTCCCTCATCCCCCCTGGGTGAACGAGCTGGCTGCCTTGTTTCCTTTCTACCTGGTGTAGGATTTTCTGAGGGCTCTCTGCGTGCATATATAACGACTCCCCATCCATTTGGGTGTGCATGGCTTGCTCTCCCGTGGTTTCATATTCCTCCGGTGGACTATACAATTTTAGGTTGGCAGCGTTTGCTACTACTTCTTTGCCTGTTTCTTCATCTTTAATTCTGTAGGCATTATTTTGCAAGTCCCTTATAATCAGATAGGGTCTATGAACCTTACATTGACTTTCGGGTATCTCCTTCTCCCCAAGTCATAATTGGCTGGTTTTTCTTATGGCTCCATTTCTTGTGGAGTTCTTCTGTCTGTCTTCGTGCTGTTGCATCTCCAGACTCTTGGCTCCGTCATCATCCTTGTAGATGTCGGGTGACCTTCTATTTTAAATCGCTTCATCCCAATGCACTTGCGATTTTCTGTTATCACCTCCACGCTCCTCCATATATCTTAGTGATGCGTGATAACGTTCTTCTGCTTCTTCTTCGAACCCGCGACTCTGTTCTTGGGATCTCCAGTCTCGATTATTCCCATCTCGGCCGTAATTTCTCCTGTTATCAGGCTGTTGGTTTCTTGTATCGCGCTGATTCCAGGTTTTCCTTCCTCGGTGTCCGCGGTTCGATCTCCCTCTGTATGCTGGCCTCCAATTCTGGTTTTCCCTTTCTTCTCGTTGCCAGTCTGACTTCTCAGTTTCTGTGCTAGTAGATTTACTTTTGGTCTGCACCCTAGTCGGTTCGGTTGGTGCACTAGTCATGTGGACTTGTTCCGTGTTCCGACTCTGCCTCGTATGCTGCGTTGTGGTGAGATCGAGCTGTCTAAGCACTTCCTCCATTTCAATCGCTGTCTTGGCGTTTGCGGAGATTAATAGTCGTTGCACTTCGTATGGTTATTGCTTGGCTATCGCTATACAAAGGTCTAGTTCTCTAGGGGCCTCGTCAAGCTCTTTAAAACGGCATAACTGTGCTATGAAGAATTCAGCATATTTCGTTGGATTATTTGAACTATAGCGTCTGGAGTACAAGTCCAATCTGAGATTCTGTTGAATATTTGCATCCCAGTATCTTCTTAAAAACGCCTGGCGGAATTCTTCTACGGTGTCAAACGTGTAACGAAAACTTCTGAACCATAAGGCACATTCACCTTCAGTCAGTTTTTCGATAGCTCTTAATCTTCGTTATGGCGGTACCTTTGCGTCATTTAAGTATTCGGAAACCTCTTTGAGCCAGTATTTGGGTGTCATATTTGAGTGACTCCCAGAATACTTTCTCGGTTTCTCGTCACTAGCCCTTGCAACAATGACTATCTGATTTTGTACAGCATTTTCATGCGGTGTGGACGTAGCGATAGGTATACCAGGTGTGGTATACGGGCTGTCACTTGGCATGGCTGTATTTTTCTGAGTGGGCTGTACCTCTATATCTGCCCATCTATTTCTCCTATTTTCATCTATGCTTCCTTCATTAGATCTAGGATTTCGCAATATGGACTCCTCATGTGCGATCATTCTGGTTTCCATTTGGCTGTGCCTGTTTTCCGCTCTTTCTAAATGAGCTAATAATTCTCGTTGTATTTTTTCCAGGCGATCACGGTTTTTCTCTGCCATAGAAAAGATTTTCTCCTTGTCGTCTTTAAGGCTCTCTTTTATATGAGAAATTTCCCCCGCTAAACCTTGCCTTACCTCGGCAAGCGCTCTATCACTGGCTTCATTTTTCAAGCCCTCTTGAAGTTCCAACTCTTCTCGTAAACCTGTAACCTCTTTCTGGATGTGACCGTGCATATTGGAGATTTCGGTCCTTATTTGGTAATTTCTCCCTGGTCCTCATCTTGCCTTTTATGAATGACTGCTAGATCGTTTTGAGTTTGTTCTAACTCTTTTTGAACCTTTCCAACCTCCGTCTTCATATTTATGATTATTCCCTTATTTTCTTTAGCGGAAATTTTTATTTCACTGATCTCCTTACATTGGTCAAGGATATTCTGACCCTGCTTCCTTAATGCTTCGTTTACAGCTTTTGCGTAGCCCGCCATGCGCTTACTCCATTTTTCGTCGCTGTCTTCAAGCCTTTGATCAACGGTCTGAGTGAACGTATTAAACTGCTCTTGCTGCCGCTTAGTGTTCGCTTCGTTCTGATTCTGAATATCTTTAAGCTCTACGGACATATTGTTTAGTCTATCATTGACCTCACGTTGCGATTCTCTGCACGCTTGCAGATTATTCTCGAGCTTTGCCTCTATTGACTCAAAGCGTTTGTCATTATTTGCTTGCATCTCTGAAACCACGCTAACAATCTTTTTAGTTACCTCTTGTTTAATAGATTCTTTAACATCATCAATTTTTTTATTGACCTCTAATAAATTTGAATCTAACTGAGTGTTTACCGTAGCCAACATCTGGCTTACCTCGGTTTGATAGTTCTCTAACTGAGTATTTACCGTAGCCAACATCTGGCTTACCTCAGTTTGATTAGTCTCTAACTTATTGTTCATTTCAATTTGATTAGCATCCAATCTACCCGTTATTTCCTCTTGAAATGCTTTAGCATCTTCCCCACTCTTGGCATGAGTAGCATCGAAATGTTCCTTCAACTCTGCGATACATTTTAGTACCCCCTCAGTGCCAGCCATCCTGTATTTCTTATTTTTGAGATATAGGCAGGCCGTTGCTGTGCATGCTGGTGCGTTTGACTGTATTGGGAAAACGAATTCCGATGTCGCGAGAAGAGCTACATTCATTTTAGCACAGTGCTGTGACCACCTATGAAATGGGTTTAGAACCTCGTACCTGTCCGTATATTCACTCGTCTGACAATAATGTCTAATGTCTGGGTATCACCTAAAAAGACTCACAATCGCTCAAACACAGTTTGAGGAAAAATATACTATTATGGTTTTCCCCCATGGATGTCATACTATTATTATGGGGTTTTCTGTATCCCATAAGCCTCACGTTATTACGGGCGCCATGATAAATAGTGAGGACCATGCGCCTATGGCTGCTGCCCCATTGAAAGACATCGGCCATACTAAGATTTACTAGTAAACCGTCCAGGGAGTGCTTTTTATTGCCGAATGCTCCACGCTGGGCCATGCAATGATAAATAAAGAGGAGGTTGCTCATGCGTTACATTACATTTAATCATGTCTTATGCAGGATTATCAACATTTATTTTAAACGTGAAGGCTTATTAACTACGGGACGCGGCCTTTTCCTAATATACCCTAGCTTTGCTGCTATACTTGTCTCTACCATTTAATATCTTGGCCGACTTTTAGTAGTACCTGAGACTCAATCCTAGTACAGTAACATGTCCCCCATATACCCAATCGTCATCATATGGAACATGTGTTCGTATCCCAGCTAACTCACGGTCTTTCGAGGTATGGGGCGTTCAACCCACTATAGGATCACATATTCAGGATTTGAGTCTGTCAGGTGACTACTATACTTGAAAGAAACAACATGTTCCTAAGTATAACATTTAATGATAGTAATGCATGGCAATACAACATAAAACACAAAAAAAAAATTACATTTATTTCCCACAACAAAAATCAGAATTATCTGTGAGTCTCTTCTCCTCAAAATTAGTGCTCCACCGCACTCAAGTCTATCCAAAACATCCTATTATTGATACTCTTTGACATTTGCGAGTGTCCATAGTGTTCTTCACGTGGCACAATTTAACACAAACTGGAATATCACAACACAATAAACACAAATTATATTTAAATGACATTAAATCTGCAATTATTAAACATTTATCCGTTTTACACGGGACATTTACTTTAAATAACATTAATTCATTAGCTTATGCCTTGTTCAATAAGTGTTGTATCGTGCGAATCGTATTCTTTTCCCATCAGTTTCAAACGCTGAAGTGGTACACTTTTCCCTCCAAAATACACATAGATATAGATATTTTATAGCTTCACCATACAACGTGTTTCTGGATCTGGTCAAACAATTGAGGCGTTGACAAGGAAAAGGTAGTAAGTGTCAAAAATGAAATTTTCGTTTTTTTCGCGAAGAAGGTAGTAAGAACCTAGGCCAACACCTCAGAGAAAGTAGGAAGTCGTTCGGTGATTAGAACAGCTTGAAATTGTTCCCGCTAGATCGCTCTTGTGGCATGTACGGGGCTCTTGGCGCAGAGAACGTAGTAACTGCCTTGCGCGCCAAACACGTGTCCAATTGTTTCGTGGAAGTGATACTCAAATTATTGTGAAAATCAACATGCCAACAAAACCTGGTCCTTTCAAAATGGTAAGTTAAGTGACACTTCTTGAGATATATATCCTCACTTCAAAATAGCTGTTATTGTTGACGTGTATCCAGGCAAACTCATTAAACAAGAGACATAACGTAACCAATATTTTCTACTTTTCCAAGCAACATGTAAATGTCGTTACAAGTGCCACTGTTTCACTCAAGAAGAAATAAGCAAACACCACACCGAATTTTGGAGACAGACAGCAGACGTGCAAGGTACATATCTCATGGGTCTGATTAACATTGTCAACATTCAGAGAAGGAGGAATGGAAAATACAATGATCCAGCGTCAAGTAAAAGACAAGTTTCTGTAACCTATTCTTTACCCTCTGGCAATGGACATTTGCAAGTATGCAGCAGATCGTTTAAAGACATGCTAGGACTATCAGACAAACGTGTTTACACTTTGATAGAAAAGTTGAAGAAGGGAGACAAAGTGTTCCAAGACCAACGAGGGAAAAACCCTAACTCGCATGCTCACAAGTTAAAATACACTCAAGCTGATAAAGAACTCGTAAAATCGCACATCATGTCATTTCCTACGGAGCAAAGCCACTATTCCCGACACAAATCTTCAAAATGTTACCTGAGCCCTGACCTTAACATTCACAGAATGTACAGGGCGTTCAAATTACAGCATCCTGATAAAGACATTGATCACAGATTTTACCGGAAGATTTTTAATAAAGAGTTTCGTAAGAAGTTATCATTTCATCGCCCACGGGCTGATACTTGCTCAACATGTGACCTATTACGGATGAAAGCAAATTGCGCAGTTGGGTCAGAAAAATTTTCTCTGATATCCCGAAAAGAGCTACACTTGCGTAAAGCAGAAAAGGCTACAAAAGCTCTCAACTATGACAACACTATGTCACGTATGCCCTCAAGTAAATCATCTACTTTGAGTGTTGATATGCAGCAAGTGATTTTCACTCCCACGTTAACACATTCCAATATGTTTTACTCCCGCCAACTTTCAAATTATAACTTGTGCCTTCACCTTGGTGACACAGGGCAAAGTTTCATGTGCTTGTGGCATGAGGGCATTGCCGGGCGTGGTGGGAACGAGGTCGCATCTTGCATGCTTAAAGCTCTCTCATCCTGTATCACTGCCAAAAGGAATTTGCAGCTATGGTGTGATAACTGCGCAGGGCAGAATAAGAATCGAATGGTGTTAATGGTTATGATTTATGTCATTGCAAAAAACTATTTTGATTCTGTTGAATTAAAATTCCTGGTTTCCGGACACTCCTACATGCCCTGTGACAGGGAATTTGGCATCATCGAAAAGAGAAAGAAACAATGTAAGACAATGGTTCCAGAGGAAGTAGCTGAAATGATTCGCAGTGCTAAAGTTTTCAAGCCCAATAATGTAATTATGATGAAAAACGATGACTTTTTTGACTTTGCTGCTGAATCTGACAAATTTTTGAGTACGGGTGCTCTTAAAATAAGCACAGTCAGCTGGATTCGAATTTCAAGAGAAGATTTCCCCGTGATTAAAACAAGACAGTCATTTAATGAAATTGAAATGTGGAAGGAACATGCTATATTCAAAAGGCATCAGTCATTCGAGGCCATCACCAATCTTCAGAGTTTGCAACCCCTTGAAAGAAGAATAGTCATCAATGAAGCTAAAAAGAAGGATTTATTATCGATGATGGACTTCCTGGATAAAAAGTATCACGCATTTTACAGGGATATCTGTGCCTAACAAAAGGAGTTTCAAGTAGTAGTACTGATTGTGTTGAAATCGCCATTTCTACCTGGTATAAACAAATTATTTTACCACCATGGTATGCCCAATTCTGAAAATTGTTTATTTAGTATGTTAAGTGAGTGGATTTCTTCAACTTGGAAGTATTTTGTGTAATAAAGTGCTAACAAAATGATCACAAATCGTTTTTTGCTTCTCCTGAAAAATTTCATTTTTGGCACTTACTACCTTTTCCTTGTCAACGCCTCAATTATCGTTACAACCGTGTCATGTCATTCAAATTACGCTACCCGTATGAATAAATTAGTGTGAACTGGGCAAATATACTTTACAAAAATGCCTTCATTTATTTGGTGTAGTTAATTCCTCCTCAGAGAATAACTGGGCCAAATATCCGATTACAACATGCCAGCATTGCATGTGTATGGAAATAGTGCATGTAATTCAATTGATATCATCATATCACGCATATCTTAATTACTTTTCGAAATATCGAGATTCTTCAGTGTCCCACTACAATTTTAAAGTAAAAGGATCAGGTCTATTGACTTCCTTTCCGTGCGAACAATGAATTAGTCATGGCTGGCCTCGGCAAGATGGCCGCCGGGTTGGTGGACTACCTGCCACCCCGTCTCACTTCCCGCAGGGTCAAGTTCATACACTGGTGCAGCTGTGCTGGAGGTACCCTGAATGGGTCGTGTCCTTACGAATTGAGTCAATCTAAATATTTAATACCTACATTTAGAGTATATAATGGGCTCATCTCGGCTCCTACTTAATATTCATGGCAAGGGATGGATCACGAAATAGCTTTGCCGTTCTGTGGTCGACATCAGTGGCTTTTGCTTGCGTCTCAAGTGAGTTTCGCAGTTCTCTCACTGGACGGCTTGCATATAACGAGTGGAAATCGACGTTTCCTACACGAAGAACCACGAGTCTTACCTCTCAGGGCAGATCAATTAATATATAGGCTCACCTAGGGTCTCTAACAGTTATCCCTGGTGGCGAAAACTCTGCGAACAGTGGATCCAGACAGACTCTGTCCCAACTCTGTTGCGAATAACACATGTATGCTCTAAGGCAATACTATATCGTAGATTCGAAGATTAGCCGACTAGATTCGCCATCGCGCAAGCTATTTTCGGATGATCCCCGCAACTTATTGACGTAAATCTCTTGATTCTACGTTACATGATCGCTGATCTCGGCTCAAATAATATTTCTTACAGATGACTCAATTCTTAAAGCACTCACGTCTCTATGCAATTACTCATAAGCCAAAGTTCTACGTAGCTCCAAAACAAGTATAAATTTACTGGCTTACATTAAATATATTAATGGCTCTCAAATACAACCCTGTAGAATATACCATAATAAACATTTATTCAACACTTCAATGACACTGAAAAGCTCTCTTTATCTCGATATTTACGTTTCTTTCTTATTGTTTACAATAACACAGTATTCGTACGCTAGATATGACTCACTTTGTACGTACTATAGGCCTGACATTCCGATTATTTATTCATTATTGTTACCGACCCCAGATTATTATTATTATTATTATTTAACGTTACCGTCACTTTCATCAATATCTTACGCCTAAATGGCCGTAAACAAATCATCCTCCAAGCCATATTTTTCAAAATACGAGGGATGTGATCTCGTACATAAATGACTGTTAATTCTTAATCTTTGAGTGATTTTGTTGTATGGTGAGCTATTAAATCATATCAACATATTCAATTTGTACTCACTTTCATTCTAGCTGGGTTGGTCCAGCGTGCCAGCCTCTTGCCTGCCATGATGCTTGTCTTAAGCCATCATGATATCTTTCACACGACACATTGCATAAACTTTACACATGGTAATTATATTTTTCACTACTGGCATTTTCACTTTAACACAACACACATTTTTCACCGTATAAACATAAACACTTTTAAAAATCACTGTAATATATCTATCCATAATTCTCGCACAATTTTCACACATGGATCCTTGGTTGGATTCCCACTATCGCCTGACCTCAGAAATGCGATGCAGCTAACTCCTGACAACCGCTGGTCTCCTTGAAAGTCTATCTTTTGTGTGTGTGTTCGACTCCCGTCACCTACAGTTTACATCTCCGACTACTGCAAATTTGTTCAATCCTAGGTCACGACTACCTGTGACGCCTCCCAGGCTCCCGTAACTGTAGTGATCATTACAATAATATGTTATTTTACCCATGATAACACTTCCTGGTTATGTTCATTGTCTATAACATCATCCTTAATTATCTCTACGCTGTACTGAATCTATACTCGCGTATGCTGTTGCTTAAACGTCTGCTGTATACTAATTCTTATATGATGCATAATTACTGTTAATAAGCTGCCTGATGCGCTTTTCATTGTTCACCGCTAGTACATTTGAGCGTCACTACTTTATAAATTCCGCGCACTTCCTTGCGTGATCCGGCAGCGTGTTACCTCACGGGCTGAGTCAAGACGAACTGAACTTTCCTGCTCCAGCTTCTCCTATATAAAGCTTCCTTGTGAAAAGTAGTTCACTGGATTTCCAGGAATGACTCTCTTCTTGATATAATACATTTGCAGACAAAGTGAAGTATGATCCTTCTTTGTCTATGCGCGGAGGTTCCAAAATCTCTCGCGTGCAAGCAACCGCTTCGGCCAATTAATTATAATTAATTGCATTCTTCCACGGCGTCATGACGCTAGTCCGGTAATTCCCCTCGGCTCCTTCACAAATTCTTACTCTGTAGCGGATGATGTCTGTGCAGAGGTTCCTTTATAGATGCAGGCTTTAATTTAGGCGTGAGAACAATCCTAAATTATCTTTCCTAGAATACATGCATCTGGGTGTAAGTTTCATCTCAATACATTGCTCCATTTAGCTGTAAGTAATTAATTTCTGTGGGCGACCGCCCCCACTCCGCTTCTTTGCCTTCTAAGACAGTGGTTCCCAAAGCCATTAATCTTTGGTCGTTCCCCCAGTGCAGACGAGGTATAGTTCCTTGGCGTCACCTAGTAACGTCCCCTTGCTAACCACGATTTTTCTACTGTCAAGATGGCCAGATTCCTTGGGCTCTTAGCATCTTAAACGTACATAGGCTTGTATTTTCTGCAATAATCCACCTTAAAAACTATGATATTCATCTGGCCGTGAAATCCTGCTATTATAATTATATGCAGATATAACTCATTGTTCTTCGGGTTCACTGTGGCTGTTCCCGTTCAGAGATCAATGATTCGATTCCGCGCAGAATCATGGGCCTGGTCTTCTTTATAAAGACCCCAGTTCGATGCCAGTCAGCCGTGTCCAATTGGGCACAGTACTTCAATGAAGAGTGCAACCTATGCACCAAAATACATGAACAATAAAGAACCATTAAAATACTTAATTAGCCTACTTTTCATATTTTGAAAGATGAGGAAAAAGTAGACTTATGAGATCGGGCAAATGTGTGTCTGTCTGTCTGTCTGTCCTTCTGTCTGTCTGTCCTTCTGTCTTTCTGGCTGTGTGTGTGTCTGTCCCCCCCCTATCAACTCCTAAACGGCTGCAGCAATCGATACAAAATTTGGTAGGAGTAAAGACCTATACCTGAATATCTCACGACCATATTTGAAAATGATGTCAGTGCTACCAACTGCTGAAAAATCGAAATTGAAATTCGAGCTCCATGTTGGATATATTGTAAGGTATGAATGGGAGCTATTTCAAAATTGGCACACGTATAGATAATGATATTGCAGTTTAATTTCCAGGAGGTCTTACATGGCAGTGTTGCCATATTTGAAAATGATGTCAGTGCTACCAACTGCTGAAAAATCGCAATTGAAATTTGAGCTCCATGTTGGATATCTTGGAAGGTATGAATGGGAGCTATTTCAAAATTGGCACACGTATAGAAAATAATATGCATTTTAATTTCCGGGAGGCCATACATGGCAGTGTTGCCAAAATGATTATAAGCCTGCTGATAAGTCCAAATTTTAAATAAATATAACTTCTACACTTTCAATTGGATTTCAACTAAATTTCGTATGTGCTATGTGTACATAAACAGATATGACTGAGCTTATTCTTAAGAGCCACCATGGCTGCCAGCTGTTTATAAATGCTTTCAATTTTTTAAATCCAAATAGCCATATATCAGAAATAATGCAAGCCGACAGCTTTATACCATTCACACGTTTAGTACCTGACATTCTATGTTAATTTGGAGTAACTTATAAACGTCAGTGCTACCAACATGATTCTATGTCAGCTGAGTGGTCCAAATTTAAATACTTGTAACTTCTATACTATCATTTGGATTTGAACCAAATTTCGTCCGTACTATGTGTACCATAAAAGATATGATAATGCCGATTCTTAAGAGTAACCAGGGCTGCCAACTGTTAATAAATATTGACTCTATTTTTGTTACCCTAATATCAATATATCAAAAAGTATGCAAGCCAATAGCTCTAAACGTTGCGCACGTTTATTACCTGGCATTCTAGATTAATTTGGAGTAACTAATATAGGCCTACGCCAGTGCTGCCAACATGATTCTAAGCCTGCTGATAGGTCCAATTTTAAAATGCATTTACATCTATACTAATTAATGGATTTCATTCAAAATTGACACAACAATAGATCATATTATTTCAGATTATTTCTGACCAATACATGTATGTCATTGCTGCCAACTTGATTTTACGCGCGCTGTTAGATTCAATGTTCAACTGCATCTAACGTCCATGCAATCCATTGGACTTCAACCAAATGTTTTATTCTGTACCTTAAGAGATGGAACTAAGAATATATTCAGTCACCAGGACTGCCAACTGTAGTTCTCTATTAGGTTACATTATGCCAGGTATACAGTATTTCGAACTAGAGTAATTAGAAATTTCGATATTACCTACTTAATTTCGTCATTATTCAAGATAGATCCATATAGATTAATCATTGCCATGAATCTTAAATTTTAAGAAATGTAGGCTCTTCAGTTCGTCACGGAACTTCTTGTTTTATATTTGTATTTCCTAATAAAAAATTGAACTTAATAAAATCGAAAATCTGCTTATTTATTGCCTCTAAGGCGGAACAGGGTTCGCCGGTCACCTAGTATATACATACATACATTTTCATTTGAGACTGATTTGCCTCCCACCACCCAGGTGGTCTGCAAGCTTCTGTTTGCCAACAAGTTGACTCCATGATCCCCTATTAGCAGTTAGCACTGCGACCTCCCCTGCTTCTTCACCTCTCACTTTAAAATCGTTCAATACTGAATCTAACCATCGCCTCCTAGGTCTACCTCTGCTTTTCTTACTCTCTACAACCAAACTCAATAACCTTTTAGGTAATCATTTCTCCCTCATTCTCATCACATGACCCCAGTAACTGAGTCGGCTCATGCACCTTCCTACCATTAATAAATAGGTAGTTCCGTGAAGAACTAAATAGCCTATTTCCATATATCCTACTAATATTAATTGCCTCTATCAACATACAAATTGTCAGTTTGATTGCTGTAATAGATTCGTAGATATTGAGAAACGTCTAAATATTATGGATGGTCACCATGTTGGATTTTTATATTATATGCCTTAGATTTATGTACTACTAGCTGAAGTACCCGTGCTTCGCTACGCGTCATAAATAAATTAAAATGTGAAGGTGACAGTAAAAACAGGGGATATGCGAGGTGCTGCGCAGAGGGAGAATAAGGATGGAACAATTTGTCCAACTACACCGCTCGGCGTTGACCGTGTTTTATAGCACAAATTTAGGTTTTACTCGCTAACCGTTGGAGATACCTTTCGGATAGAAAATGTAATTTTAATCCTCGTATATGCCATCAAAAGTTTGCTATTTATTAGCGTTCTCTTTTTATTTGAAATGGAAATATGAAAGTTTGAAACCAAAGGGTGTAGTGACGTCATTAAAATGGTCGCCATCTTTAAATAGTGCAAAGTATTGAAATCAAAAGTAACCTATAAGTTAACCAGGTAAATCCGCTACTTCCATGTAAAATTCATGTAAATCGGACCAGTGGTACTTGCGTGATTGAGTAATACACAGACACACACCATCTCATTTTTAGCCTCGCTTCGCTCGCGTCATAGTCGTGTAATTTTTTTATTCAATGAAGTGCAGGTTTAACCCCGTTAATACCCCTTTAAAATCTGAATACCCAAAAAATCCCTCCTTAGTAGACGATCTCGATACACAACGAACATATCCCTAAAATATCATTCGTCTAACTTTAATAGTTTTGGTTGGTCGATGAGAGTGAACATCCAAAAATCCTTCCTTAGTGGACGTTTTTCTTCCAGAATTTCACCCCTCCACATAGGCCCCTTAAATTGCGTTTATGAAAAAACGGTCGAACACCTATTTATTTTATTTATTTATTTATTTTTAAGCTGATTGATTTCCTCCGAGTTTCAAACTCCTCGCCTATGTCGTTTAAGAGATACACGCTCCGTTAGGAATCTTTCAACCCCCACTTTTCATCCCTTTCACCTCATAATATACACTACATCGAAAAACCATTAGACATGTGTCAGCTTATTTTTAATGATTAGTATATGTGCCAAGTATCACATCCCGAAATGAAACCACTCGTGAGATATTGTTACTCAATGAAATGCACGTTTACCCCCTTAACACCTCTTTAGAACCTGAATATCCAAAACTCTTTCCTTTAAGGACGTTTTCGACATACAACGAACATATCCCCAAAATTTCATGTTTCTAACTTCAATAATTTTGGCTGGGCGATGATGAGTGAGTGAGTCAGTCAGGACATTTTCTTTCATTTATTTTTGATAATTTCACCCCTCCCCATGAACCCCTTAAATTGGATTTATGAAACAAACGGTCGAACACCTATTTACTTATTTAAAGCTGTTTTCCCCCTGAGTTTGATGAGTGAGAAAGTGAGTCAATCAGTTAGGACACTTTCTTTCCTGTTTTTTTTTTTCAGAATTTCACCCCTCTCCAAGGACCCCTTAAATTGGATTAATGAAAAAACGGTCGAACACCTAGTTACATGTATTTTAAGCTGTTTTTTCCCGCCGAATTTCAAACTTCTCGCCTATGTCGTTTCAGAGATACACGCTCCGTCAAGAATCCCTCAACCCCTTTCACCTCATAATATACACCACATCGATAAACCCTTAGACATATGTCTGATTATTTTTAATGATTAGTTTATATACCGAATATCACATCCCCAAAGAAACAACTCATTAGATATCGTTATTCAATGAAATGCACGTTTACCCCCTTAACACCTCTTAAAACCCGAATAAACAAAAATCATTCCTTAATTGACGTTTTCGACATACAGCGAACATATTCCCAAAATTTCATGTTTCCAACTTTAACTTAATAGTTTTCGCTGGGCGTGATAAGTGAGTGAGTCAGACAGGACATTTTCTTTCAATTATTTTTACCAGAATTTCACCCCTCCCCATGGGCCCATTAAATTGGATTGATGAAACAAGATGTTCAGTAAAGAACATATAGCCTACTTTCTCCTAAATGTATGAGTATAGTTATAACTCGTTATTATCAAAGAGTATAATAGAACTATTCTTTGTTGAAGACCTTAGAAACGATTTACCTCTACCAAACGCCACAACCTAGATACAAACTGCTACCATCATTGAAGAAAGAAAGATAAGAAGTATATCAAGAATGTTATGGATCTGGAGACATAATCGACCGGACTGGCTGCGTGGCTCAGCGGTAACTTTTTCGCTTGCTGGGCCCTAGGTTGCAGGTTCGTATCCTGGCGCAGTCAGCTTGCATTTGAGGGTGCACAAATGCGAGGGAGCCGTGTCAGTACATTTACTGGCACGTTAAAGATCCCCTTCGGGCCAAAATTCCGGCACCCCGGTGTCTCTAAAAGCAGCAGTAGTTAAAAGGGATGTAAAACCAATAACATTATTATTATTATTATTATTATTATTATTATTACTATTATTACATATACGACCTGCCGTGGGCAACATCCAACTTTGAGTTGAGGCATGTCTTTACACGTCTGGTTGTGCATGGCTTTCACAACACTAATTGAATTAACAAATCTTTCCATGACCCTACAGAGACGTGTGTATACAAACTATGTGGATATTTTCGATTGCTATTTGCCTGAAATAAAAGCAGTAATTAATAACCTGAACTAACACCAACGGCTTGAATTCAGTTACTATGTGAAATCGTTTTGTTCTTTACTTCAAATAACATTTTCAAGTAACGCAAAATAGGCTGTTAAAAACCCTTTAAAATAAAAAGTAAAAATATATCGTAGTATCATCTTGTCATTCTTCAAATTCGATGCGCATAGAATGCCAATGGTATAGTAATCAATGGAGCCCCACGTAGACTAGTCGTGACATCTAGAGGTGAAATATCGAACAATATAATCCTAACAGAGCGAGTGCATTCTAGCGGCCAGAAGAAGAAACTTTTCAATAAAATCTGGAAGTTAATAAGTAGGTCGGCGTGCAGTTACCTTTTTGGCAGCTAGATGTCTCGAGTAAATCTGCTGGCGAATTATGTTTTAATTAAATATATATTTTACACCATAATATGCACAATATAACGCTTAATTTTAAAACGTCTGAGTCATTACAAAACAATAAACATATAACATTTCAAGCAAAAAACCTAGCTCTGATTGGGTTTGAACCATAGGCATTTGAGCGATAGGCTAACGCTCTACCACTGAGCTAATTGTGTCAACGAATATCGTTCTATATAAAATGACTTACATAGAACTTGTTAGTAAATAATGATTTATACTAAACGATTTCATCACTGGAGTATATTATTTATATTTAAAGCATTTCATACAAAGTTTATTTATTTTGTATCAGTACGCTATATTGCATGCAATACTCAAATTAGTGAAATATAAGTCAGGCACAAGATTATTACTGAATCGGCTCTGCTTTTTAAAATCACGTCTGCACTATAGTATTACAAAATAAACGTTTAATTTCGAACGTGCCTCTTCCTTTAGAACAGTTAAAACGATTCTCGGCTCGATAATCGGAACTGGTGGGTCCCATGATATGGATTATAAAGTTTGCATAATTCGCACGGCCGCCATCCTGAAATGGTATGGCGGACGACCTTGTAGTTTGGTCACAAGACGCATCCTATACGAAAGTACGTATTTACCAAATTTGGTAGAGATCGGATGATTTGGTTAGTCGTTATTTGATTTTACGTTTTGAACGTTTGAGTGGCCGCCATTCAGTTTTAGTAAAGATGGCGGCGATATAAAACATGACACTGAGGTGCCCTTTGCTTGTTCTACCTCTGTACCAAATTTCGTTCAATTCGCAATCACCGTGTTCGAATTGATAGGGGGGGACCGACATTCAGAGTACACACACTCACACACACACAGACACACACATACAGACTCACACACACACATACACACACACACACAGACTCACACACACACATACACACACACAGACAGACACACTTTTTTCGCCCTGTGTTGATCTCATAAGTCTACTTTCATTTTTGAACACCTATTAAATTATTCTTTAAGTTGTATTTTTCCCTGAATTTGATGAGTGAGTGAGTTAGTCAGTCAGTTAGGACACTTTTTCTCCTTTTTTCTCCCAGAATTTCACCCCACTCCATTGGCCCCTTACATTAATTTATGAAAAAACAGTCGAACACCGATTTACTTACTTTTAGGCTGATTTTTTTTCGCTGAGTTTCAAATTTCTCGCCTCTGTCGTCTAAGAGATAGGCCTACTAGCTCCGTTAGGAATCCTTCAACCCCCACATTTCACCCCTTTCGCCTCATAATAATACACCACATCGAAAAACCCTTGGACACATGTCTGCTTATTTTTTATGATTAGTTTATATGCCGAGTATCACATCCACAAATGAAACCACTTGTGAGATATTGTTATTCAATGAAATGCAGGTATAGCCCCCTTAAGACCCCTTTAGAACCTGAATATCCAAAAAAAAACCTCCCTTAGTGTACGGTTTTGACATACAACGAACATATCCCCGAAATGTCATGTTTCCAACTTCAATATATTTGGCTGGGCGATGATGAGTGAGTGAATGAGTCAGAACATTTTCTTTCAATTTTTTTTCTTCAGAATTTCACCCCTCCCAATGAACCCCTTCAATTTGATTCAAAAGAAAACTGTCGAAAAGCTACTTACTTTAAAGCAGTTTTCCCCCCTGAGTTTGATGAGTGAGTCAGTCAGTCAATCAGTTAGGACACTTTCTTTCCTGTCCCCCCCCCCAGAATTTCATCCCTCCCCATGGGCCCCTTAAATTGGATATATGAAAAAACGGTCAAACCCATATTTACTTATTTTTATGCTATTTTATTTCCGCTCAGTTTCAAACTCCTCGCCTATGTCGTTTATGAGATACACGCTCCGTTAGGAATCTTTCAATCCCCACTTTTCACCCCTTTCACCTCATAAACACTTCGAAAAACCCTCAAACACGTGTCTTGTTACTTTTTAATCATGATTTTATATGCCACTAGCTGAAGTGCCCGTGCTTCGCTACGCGTCATAAATAAATTAAAATGTGAAGGTGACAGTTAAAACAGGGGATAGGCGAGGTGCTGCGCAGAGGGAGATTAAGGATGGAACATTTTGTCCAACTACACCGCTCGGCGTTGACCGTGTTTTATAGCACAAATTTAGGTTTTACTCGCTAACAGTTGCAGATACCTTTCGGATAGAAAATGTAATTTTAAACCTCGCATATGCCATCAAAAGTTTTCTATTTCTTAGCGTTCTCATTTTATTTGAAATGGAAATATGAAAGTTTGAAACCAAAGGGTGTAGTGACGTCACTAAAATGGTCGCCATTTTAAATAGTGCAAAGTATTGAAATCAAAGGTAACCTATATGTTAACCAGGTAAATCAGCTACTTCCATGTAAAATTCATGTAAATCGGACCAGTGGTACTTGCGAGATTGAGTAATACACAGACACACACCATCTCAATTTTAGCCTCGCTTCGCTCGCGTCATAGTCGTATCATATTTTTTTTCAATGAAATGCAGGTTTAACCCCGTTAACACCCCTTTAGAACCTGAATACCCAAAAATCCCTCCTTAGTAGACGTTTTCGACACACAACAAACAAACATATCCCCAAAATATCATTCTTCTAACTTTAATAGTTTTGGTTGGTCGATGAGAGCAAACATACAAAAATCCTTCCTTAGTGGACGTTTTTCTTCCAGAAGTTCACCCCTCCCCATATGCCCCTTAAATTGCATTTATGAAAACACGGTCGAACACCTATTTATTTTATTTATTTATTCATTTATTTATTTATTTTTAAGCTGATAGATTTCCTCCGAGTTTCAGACTCCTCCCTATGTCGTTTAAGAGATACACGCTCAGTTAGGAATCTTTCAACCCCCACTTTTAATCCCTTTCACCTCATAATATACACTACATCGAAAAACCATTAGACATGTGTCAGCTTATTTTTAATGATTAGTATATGTGCCAAGTATCACATCCCCAAATGAAACCACTCGTGAGATATTGTTATTCAATGGAAAGCACGTTTACCCCCTTAACACCTCTTTAGAACCTGAATATCCAAAACTCTTTTCTTAGTGGACGTTTTCGACATACAACGAACATATCCCCAAAATTTCATGTTTCTAACTTCAGTAATTTTGGCTGGGCGATGATGAGTGAGTGAGTCAGTCAGGATATTTTCTTTCATTTATTTTTGATAATTTCACCCGTCCCCATGAACCCCTTAAATTGGATTTATGAAACAAACTGTCAAACACCTATTTACTTATTTAAAGCTGTTTTCCCCCTTAGTTTGATGAGTGAGTAAGTGAGTCAATCAGTTAGGACACTTTCTTTCCTGTTTTTTTTCTCCATAAATTCACCCCTCTCCAAGGGCCCCTTAAATTGGATTTATGAAAAAAACGTTCGTACACCTATTTACTTGTATTTTAAGCTGTTTTTTCCCACCGAATTTCAAACTTCACGCTTATGTCGTTTCAGAGATACACGCTCCGTCAAGAATCCCTCAATCCCCAATTTTCACCCCTTTCACCTCATAATATACACCACATCGATAAACCCTTAGACATATGTGTGATTATTTTTAATGATTAGTTTATATACCGAATATCACATCCCCAAACAAACAACTCATGAGATATCGTTATTCAATGAAATGCACGTTTACCCCCTTGACACGTCTCTAAAACCCGAATAAACAAAAATCATTCCTTAGTTAACGTTTTCGACATACAGCGAACATATTCCCAAAATTTCATGTTTCCAACTTTAATAGTTTTCGCTGGGCGTGATGAGTGAGTGAGTCAGACAGGTCATTTTCTTTCATTTATTTTACCAGAATTTCACCCCTCCCCATGGGCCCCTTAAATTGGATTGATTAAAAAACGCTTGAACACCTATTAACTTATTTCTTAAGCTGTCTTCTTCCCCTGAGTCAGTCGGTTAGGACACTTTCTCTCATTTTTTCCCCAGAATTTCATCCCACCCCATTGGCCCCTTAAATTAATTTATGAAGAAAACAGTCGAAAACCGATTTACTCACTTTTTAAGCTGGTTTTTTTTCGCTGAGTTTCAAATTTCTCGCCTATGTCGTTTAAGAGATAGGCTACACGCTCCATTAGGAATCCTTCAACCCCCACTTTTCAGCCCTTTTACCTCATAATAATACACCACATCGAAAAACGCTTAGACAAATGTCTGTGTATTTTTAATGATTAGTTTATATGCCGAGTATCACATCCACAAATGAAACCACTCGTGAGATATTGATATTCAATGAAATGCAGGTTTAACCCCCTTAAGACCCCTTTAGAACCCGAATATCCAAAAAACCTCCCTTAGTGTACGGTTTTGACATACAACGAACATATCCCCGAAATGTCATGTTTCCAACTTCAATATTTTTGGCTGGGCGATGATGAGTGAGTGAATGAGTCAGGACATTTCCTTTCATTTTTTTTTTCTTCAGAATTTCACCCCTCCCGATGAACCCCTTCAATTTGATTGAAAAACAAACTGTCGAAAAGCTATTTACTTACTTTAAAGCAGTTTTTTCCCCCTGAGTTTGATGAGTGAGTCAGTCAGTCAATCAGTTAGGACACTTTCTTTCCTGTCGTCCCCCCCCCCCCCGAATTTCACCCCTCCCCATGGGCCCCTTAAATTGGATTTATGGAAAAGCGGTCAAACACATATTTACTTATTTTTATGCTGATTTTTTTCCCGCTGAGTTTCAAACTCCTCGCCTAGGTCGTTTAAGAGATACACGCTCCGTTAGGAATCTTTCAATCCCCACTTTTCACCCCTTTAACCTCATAAACACATCGAAAAACCCTCAGACACGTGTCTTGTTACTTTTTAATGATAAGTTTATATGCCGTGTATCACATCCCCCAATGAAACCAATCGGGAGATATTGTTATTCAATGAAATGCAGGTTTAATCCCCTTAAGACCCCTTTAGAACCTGAATATCCGAATATCCTCCCTTAGTAGACGGTTTTGACATACAATGAACATATCCCCAAACTGGCATGTTTCTAACTTCAATAATTTTGGCTAGGCGATGATTAGTGAGTGAGTAAGTGAGTGAGTCTGGACATTTTCTTTCAATTTTCTTTTTTCAGAATTTCACCCCTCCCCATGAACCCCTTAAATTTGATTTATGAAAAAATAAACTGTCGAACAGCTATTTACTTACTTTAAAGCAGTTTTTTCCCCCTGAGTTTGATGAGTGAGCCAGTCAGTCAATCAGTTAGGACACTTTCTTTCCTGTTCCCCCCCCCCCCCAGAATTTCATATCTTCCCATGGGCCCCTTAAATTGTTTTTATGAAAAAACTGTCAAACACATATTTACTTCTTTTTTATGTTGATTTTTTTCGCGGTGTTTCAAACTCCTCGCCTATGTCGTTTAAGAGACACACGCTCCGTTAAGAATCTTTTAATCCCCACATTTCTCCCCTTTCACCTCATTATATACACCACATCGAAAAACCCTCAGACACATGTCTTCTTATTTTTAATGATGAGTTTATATGCCGAGTATCACATCCCCCCATGAAACCAATCGGGAGATATTGCTATTCAATTAAATGCAGGTCTACCCCCTTAACACCCCTTTAGAACCTGAATAGCCAAAATGTCTCTCTTAGTGGGCATTTGCGGCCCTTGAGGAAGCTGCATACCAGATTTCATTCCAATCCGTTCGGTGGTTTCTGAGATTTCGTGATGAATAAATGAATGAGTGAGTGAGTGAGTGGTATTTGAAAAATATATAGTAGAAAGAAGATAGTGTCAAGTCTTTGTTATGCTAAACTCGGTTGACAGTGCTGTGTGAGCAGTTGAGTAACTAACGGGATTTCAAGTAAAGATCCTCATTTTCTATACCTGTAGTGCTGAGCGCAATTGGCATCAAGTCGGCCGTGTCTGGACTTGAGCTATGTTGCCATGGAAACTATCTGCCTTGCCATTCCTTCATGAGTATATTTTATGATTTGATTAGCCTGTTTTTGAGTGAAAAAGGGCCGAAATCAGAAGAATGAGAAAGACTATCGAAAATTCATGTAGCCAGCGGTTCCTTCTGGGTCCTAAACTATGTGTATGCAAAATATGGTTGAGATTGGTGGAACGGTGTAGATTTGTATACGGAACCAACATATATACATACATACAGACTTTCACTTTTATATATTAGATGTATCACATCCCCCAATGAAACCAATCGGGAGATATTGTTATTCAATGAAATGCAGGTTTAACCCCCTTAAGACCCCTTTAGAACCTGAATATCAAAAAAAAACTCCCTTAGGGTACGGTTTTGACATATATCCTCGAAATGTCATGTTTCCAACTTCAATATTTTTGGCTGGGCGATGATGAGTGAGTGAATGAGTCAGGACATTTTCTTTCAATTTTTAGCCTACTTTTCACATTTTGCAAAAATGAGGAAAAAGTAGACTTATGAGATCTATCCGGGAAAATGTGTGTCTGTCTGTCTGTCTGTCTGTCTGTCTGTCTGTCCTTCTGTCTGTCTCTCTGGCTGTGTGTGTGTCCCCCCCTATCAACTCCTAAACGGCTGCAGCAATCAAAACCAAATTTAGTATGAGTAAAGATGTGCACCGGAATATCTCACGTCCATATTTGAAAATGATATCAGTGCTACCAACTGCTGAAAAAACGCACTAGAAATTTGAGCTCCATGTTGGATATCTCGCAAGGTATGCATGGGAGCTATTCCAAAATTGGTACACATGCAGATATTACTATTTCAGTTTAATTTCCAGGAGACCAACAATGACAGTGTTGCCAAAATAATTTTAAGCCTTCTGATAAGTCCAATGTTTAAATGCATATAACTTCTACACTATCAATTGGATTTCAACAAAATTTTGTATGTAATATCTGTACATAAACAGATATGATTGAGCGTATTCTTAAGAGCCACCAGGGCTGACAATTGTTGATAATTGCTCTCTATTTTTTTTTATCCAAGTACCAATATATCAGAAAGTATGCAAGCCAACAGCTTTAAACTATGCACACGTATATTCTGACATTTTAGATTAATTTGGAGTAACTTATATACGTCAGTTCTACCAACATGATTATAAGCTAGCTGATAGTACCAATTTTTAAATTCATGTAACTTCTATACTATCAGTTGGATTTCAACCAAATTTCGTATGTGCTATGTGTACCATAACAGATATGACTGTAAGTATTGTTAAGATCAATCAGGGCTGCCAACTGTTAATAAATGCTGTCCATATTTTTTTACCATAATATCAATATATCAGAAAGTATGCAAGCCAACAGCTCTATACTTTGCACACGTATAGCACCTGACATTCTAGATTAATTTGGAGTAATTAATACAAGGCAGTGCTGCCAACATGATTCTATGCCTGCTGATATGTCCAATTTTAAAATACATGTAACTTCTATACTAACAAATGGATTTCATCCAAAATTGGCACGACAAGGTATCATAATATTTCAGATTATTGCTGACCAGCACACGCATGGTATTGTTGGCAACATGCTTTTACGCGTGCTGATAGATTCAGTGTCTAACTGCGTGTAACGTCCATTGGACTTCAACCTAATTTTGTATTCTGTACCTTAAGAGATGGAACTAAGAATATATTCAGTCACCAGGGCTGCCAACTGTAGTGCTCTATTAGGCTACATTATACCAGGTATATTTTGAACTAATTTGATATTTCGATATTACCAACTTAATTTTGTCATTATTCTAGATAGGTTCATATACTGTAGAATAATCATTGGCATGAAAAGTAGGCTGTATAATTCTTCACGGAACTTCTTGTTTTTCTTCAGAATTTCACCCCTCCCGATGAACCCCTTCAATTTGATTGAAAAAAAAACTGTCGAAAAGCTATTTACTTACTTTAAAGCAGTTTTCCCCCTGAGTTTGATGAGTGAGTCAGTCAGTCAATCAGTTAGGGCACTTTCTTTCCTGTTCCCTCCCCCCCCCCAGAATTTCATCTCTCCCCATGTGCCCCTTAAATTGGATTTATGAAAAAACGGTCAACATATATTTACTTCTTTTTTATGCTGATTTTTTTTCGCTGAGTTTCAAACTCCTCGCCTATGTCGTTTATGAGATACACGCTCCGTTAGGAATCTTTCAATTCCCACTTTTCACCCCTTTCGCCCCATAAACACTTCGAAAAACCCTCAGACACGTGTCTTGTTACTTTTTAATGATGAGTTTATATGCCGTGTATCACATCCCCCATTGAAACCAATCGGGAGATATTGTTATTCAATGAAAGGCAGGTTTAACCCCCTTAAGACCTCTTTAGAACATAAATATCCGAAAATCCTCCCTTAGTAGACGGTTTTGACATACAATGAACATATCCCCAAACTGTCATGTTTCTAACTTCAATAATTTTGGCTGCTGTGCGATGATGAGTGAGTGAGTGAGTGAGTGAGTCAGGACATTTTCTTTCAATTTCCTTTTTTCAGAATTTCACCCCTCCCCATATACCCCTCAAAATTGATTTATGAAAAAAAAACTGTCGAACAGCTATTTACTTACTTTAAAGCAGTTTTTGCCCCTGAGTTTGATGAGTGAGTCAGTCAGTCAATCACTTAGGACACTTTCTTTCATGTTCCCCTCCCCCCCCCAGAATTTCATCTCTCCCCATGGGCCCCTTAAATTGGATTTATGAAAAATCGGTCAACACATATTTACTTCTTTTTTATGTCTATTTTTTTCGCTGAGTTTCAAATTCCTCGCCTATATCATTTAAGAGATACACGCTCCGTTAAGAATATTTCAATCCCCACTTTTCACCCCTTTCACCTCATAATATACACCACATCGAAAAACCCTAAGACACATGTCTTCTTATTTTTAATGATGAGTTTATATGCCGAGTATCACATCCCCCAATGAAACCAATCGGGAGATATTGCTATTCAATGAAATGCAGTTCTACCCCCTTAACACCCCTTTAGAACCTGAATATCCAAAATTCCTCTCTTAGTGGGCATTTGCGGTCCTTGAGGAAGCTGCATACCAGATTTCATTCCAATCCGTTCGGTGGTTTCTGAGATTTCGTGATGAATAAATGAATGTGTGAGTGAGTGAGTGAGTGAGTGGTATTTGACAAATATATAGTAGAAAGAAGATAGTGTCAAGTCTTTGTTATGCAAAACTCGGTTGACAGTGCTGTCTGAGAAATTGAGTAGCTAACGGGATTTCAAGTTAAGATCCTCATTTTCTATACCGGTATTTCAGAGCGCAATTGGCATCTAGTCGGCCGTGTCTCGACTTGAGCTATGTTGCCATGGAAACTATCTGCCTTGCCATTCCTTCATGAGTATATTTTATGATTTGATTAGCCTGTGCTTGAGTGCAAAAGGGCCGAAATCAGAAGAATGAGAAAGACTATCGAAAATTCATGTATACGGAATCAACCCACATACATACATACATACATACATACATACAGACTTTCACTTTTATATATAAGATTTCAAGAAAATTATTGTGTAGGTGTTTTATTCAAACTTCAATCGCATGATTAGGACACAAGAAATAAAAGCGGGATTTTAAAATTTCGCTCAGCCGCCATCTTGTGTTTATGAAAATAATGTATATGATTTAGATGCCAGTCGATTAAAACTAGTATAAGCATATACCGTTTAATGTTTAACTGCGCTCGGTTGGTTAAAACGCAAGAAACGTCCATTTGAATATTTAAATTTCGCGGCGCCGAAATGTTGGATTTTTGCTCGCCAGGTTATTGAACGTTCCATAGGTGAGCTTATGCTTATAGCCTCCATACACTTACAAAATTTCAGTTTGATTGCTGTTGTAGATTAATAGATATTGAGAACCGTCTAAATATTTCGGATGGCCGCCATGTTCGATTTTAATATATGTAGGACATAGAGATATGTACTATTATATGATAATAATTGTGTGCGTTCATTTTGCAAATGTTGTTTTCGATCGCATGATTAGAACACAATAAATAAAAACATAATTTTCGAAATTCGCACAGCCGCCATCTTGAGGTTACGTAAACAATTGAACTAAATTAGATACTAGTGCATTACAATGTGTATAAACATTTGCTGTACAAAGTTTAATCACGTTTGGATCATTAAATCGCGAGAAAAGACTATTTAAAACTTTCAAATTCGCTTGGCCGCCATGTTCGTTTTGTAGTTAACCGGTTTTTAAAAGTCTCATAGATGAAATTCCAGTAGTGCCCTTTATCTCCGTAGAAAATTTCATGGTAATACCAGTAATAGTTTCAGAGATATAGAATGCCGGTGAAATACTTCGCACAGTCATCATCTTCAGGTTATGTAAACAATTGAGCGAAGTTAGATGTCGGTGCGTAACAATGTGTCCAAGTTTCATTGCGTTTGGTTGGTTAAATCGCGAGAAACGTCTGTTTAAAAGTCGCAAATTTGCTTGGCCGCCATGTTGGTTTTGTAGTAACCACGTTTTCAAAAGTTACATAGGTGAACATTTAGTAGTTCCCTTTATCACCGTTTAAAATTCCAGGGTGATATCGGTAATAGTTTCGGAGATATTGAATGCTGGTGAAATATTTCGCACAGCCGTCATGTGGGATTGGTGAGACGTAACAAAATTTGAAGGGCACGGTCGGAGTCGCCCGGATTAGTGCTTCTTTACGACGTATTGAAGGCACAATATTGTGCCCGGCTAAGAACAATGAGGTTCGTGAGGAAATGACGTTTCAAGTTGACGCGTACATACAAGTAATGAAACTTTATAACTCGTTTCCTGAATATTTTACATTATTTGACATTTCCCCTTCTTCCCGTGGACCCTTCATTTTCACGCCATCTTTTCCTGGGGCGACCTAGAGATCTCTTTCCACCGGGACAGAAGTTGACGACTGCTTTACGGATCCTGCTTCTGTCCTTTCTGTTGAGGTGTCCTAGCCAATTTCTCTGGTATTCATGGATGTATTCCAATACAGGTCTGCTGTTAAGACTTCTGTGTTTCGTTTGTGATCCCCATTACTGACTCCTGCTGTTCATCGCATATATTTCATTTCGGCGGTAGTCATTCGTCTTTCATCGCATTTCCTCAGGTTGTACGCTACACTACCATAGCAAACTGGTTTTGCTAAGTTTTCGTTTAATTAAATTAACACGTAAATAAACAAGTGATCACCTCGTGGTGTAGTGGCCAGCATTATTCACTGACATCTCTGAGGTCCAGGTTCGATTCCCGCCCCTACTAAGTAATTTAATTCTGATGTAAGTTCTGGAACGGGGTCCACTCAATCTCGTGAGTAAGAACTTAGAAAAGGTGGGTTTGATTCTCATATCAACTAACCAATAACTAGTGTCCCCTCTTCTACTCCAGGATGGTACCTAATATAAGGCTACGGCCACCTCGAACCCAATCCTAAACCCTATTACATTTATACAGATCGCGCTGGTATATCGATTTTACATTTTGAGTGACATTCCCCCTCCCTCCCATGGACCATTCAAATGCAAATCTTTTATATACTGTAGATCGCAACAGTTCTTCCAGGACTAATACATGAATGGATGATGAGCATATTTATATCCTGCATATTTTTAGCCTACTTTCAATTTTTGCAAAAAAAAAAAAAGGAAAGTAGACTTATGAGATCTACACAGGGCCAAAAATTGTGTGTTTATCTGTGTGTAATCTGAATGTCTGCCCCCCCCTTTCAATTCAAACACGGTGAAACCGAATTGAACGAAAGGACACCTCATTGTCTCAGTGTCATGTTTTATTTCGCCGCCATCTTTACTAAAACTGAATGGTGGCCACGCAAACGTTCAAAACTTAAAATCAAATAACGACTAAATAAATCATCCGATCTCAACCAAATTTGGCAACAACATACCTTCATATGGGATGCTTCGTGTGCCCAAACTACAAGATCATCCATCGTACCATTTCAGAATGGCGGTCGTGTGAATTATGGAAACTTTATAATCCATATCATGAGACCCACCAGTTCCGATTATCGAACCGAGAATCATTTAAACTGTTCTAAAGAACGTGCCACGTTCGAAATTAAAAGTTTATCTTGTAATATTATAGTGCAGAAGTGACTTAAAAAAGCTGAGCCGTCCCAGTTAGAAGACAAGATGGCAGCTGATATCTTGTGCCAGACCTATATTTCACTAGTTGGATTATTGCATGCAATATCGCCTACTGAGAGAAATAACATTATCTTTGTATGAAATGCTTTATATATATATAAAAAGTATACTCCACTGAAGAAATCGTTTAGTCTAAATCATTATTTGCTATGACGTTGTTTGTAATTGAACTGATATCGGCAAATTTTTGTTGACTTGATTGCCTGCGTGGTAAAGCGTTAGTCTTTTAACCTCAGTGATCGGAGTTCTAATCCTACCAGAATTGGGTATTTTTGCTTGTTTTTTATTATTGTCTTCTAATTACTCAGTCGTTTTAAAATTAAGCGTTATATTGTGCACATTACAACGGAAAATACATTTTTCATTAAAATAAAATTCGCCAGCGGATCTGCAAGAGACATATAACAGCAACCAGGAGAAGTATCATGGCCCACTTATTGCGCAACGGCCCACAGATTACCTTTCAACTTTAATTGAAAAGTTTCTTTTTATGGCCGCTAGAATGCACTCTCCCTATTTGGATTATCATACCCGCCAGTGGTCATGACTGTTCTACGTAGGACTCCACTGGTTGGCATTCTATACGCATCGAATTTGCAGAATGAAAAGTTGATAAAAAAATTAAAGCGCTTGTAACAGCCTATTGTGTGTTATTTGAACCGAAGACAAAACGATCTCTCATAGTACCTGTGCTCTATCAGTTGGTGCTAGTTCAGGATATTAATTAATAATTTTATTGCAGCCAAATTAGACTTAGTTGGAGCTAAATGTTTAGGTTAGATTTCGTTGTAACGCTCAATCAAAGTTCCAACCTTCACCACTAGGTATCATTGACATCTGGCAGCGAAAGTTGGAATTACTTGAAATTGAACGGAACGTGTAGCTCAACCTCTGGGTGTCTTTTGCAGGCAGCTACAGACTCTGTTAAAAAATATGACAGTAAAAATTAGAATTAAATTAAATATGGTTGTAAGAAATTAAAAAATGAGCTTATAAAAATTAAAATTAATAATAATTATAAAATCTTAAATAAAGGATTTAGAAAAAAAGAGAGAAAAATCCTGAGAAAGATCTACGGGCCAGTTCAGAAATAGGGAATATGGATAAAGAACCCGACAATAGAACAGTACAAACAGACAGATACGATTACAAACAACATAAGGAAAAGAAGGGCAAAATGTTATGCACATATACATAGGATGACCGATGATAGACTGACCAAGAAAATTTATAATATAGTTACGAACAGTACAGAACACTATAAAAACCAATAGGGTAAAGGAAACCATGGAAGGGATCAAGGAACTAAACATCTCTACAGAAGACATGGCAGACAGGAGCACATACACAGAAAAACATAGACAACAGGAGTATGAACAAATTCCCAAAGAGAGACAACCGCGAAAGACGTGGACGGAGGTATGAAAGAGGAAGCATAGTTTGTATATGAGAGGTTTTTGGGAAAAAAGAAGAAAGGGCCAGAATGAAACATGAAAATTGATTGCGCTGTAACGCTCTCCTTATGGGGAATTAACGAATAAATAAATAAATAATTATAAAATCTTCATTTTAAGATTATAACAAGTAGTTCCGTGAAGAACTATACAGCCTAATTTCATATATCCTACTCATGTTAATTGCCTCTATCAACATACAAAATTTCAGTTTGATTGCTGAAATTGATTCGTAGATGTTGAGAACCGTCTGAATATTTCGGTTGGTTGCCATGTTGGATTTCAGGAGATGGGTTTGCCTCACACCCTTGAACAAGTACTTAGCCATTAGTTCACAGCTAGATGATTTTACACATAAATATATGTATACATTTTCAGTTGTCTGCTGAGGGTGATGGGTGGTGGGATGGGTGGGTGGTGGTGGGTGATGGTGAAAATCAGTAGTGTGCTGTAACCAATCCCCCTCCAGAAAATAAAAATATTCAGAGACATAATTTATAGAGACACTCACTCAGAAACACTAAAGAGTCTCTCCATTGAGTTTTACATGCTGAAGAAAGTTAACACATAAACATTCCTCATACAAAATTAATTAAACCCTGCAATGACAATATTCTGTATTCACGAACTCAGAAACACTTGGTGTGAGCGTGCAAAAACAGAAGCTCTTAGTATCACCAAAAATTTTAAAATTATGTCTTGGCCTGTGGTCTTGGCTGTTGTTCAAACAGCAAAGCGGAAGAATTGGGCACGCATGCGCAAAAGATGAGCTCATGTTTGCTGGCAATATAGGTAAAAATTCTCGCTGAGCCTATTCTTTGGCTGACGTCATTTATAATGCGCTGTATTTTGATTATGAAAATAATTAATTTCCATATAATACAATGTGCTGTAGTACTTCAGCACATAAGGAGCAACCGCCCTTGGTTCCAAGTACTGTATAAGTGTGTTAGTGAGTTCTGTGAATGACGTTAATTTCTATAAATGTGTTTTTAATTTTCATCGTACGGTGCATAGTAATTTAATATGCTGATTGTGTGCGACATAGGAAAATGGATGACTGGAGTTTTCATTAACAGATCTATTTTCTTCTATACCTCTGAACCCAAAGTTAAAAAGTAATAAAATTGGCACCTCGTCAACCCAGCTGATAGATAAATTTGCATCATTCGAGCACAGGAGAGGAGAACATGTTTACAAATAAGGAACCATGTGAAAACATTTTAACGCATGAACTATTTATTAAAACTTACTTCAAATGTGGTGTTTGAAGCCATTTTCAGTGTTGCCGAAGTAAATGCTTTTCAGTCGGTCAACACCATACACTCAAATGAGATGGGTTATTCTCCAATCCTGAAAAAAGAACAAAGAAAACGGAGATTAATAAATGTATTTAAAGTGAAAAAATTCAGACTTTCACGACCGGCGTTTTAATAGGAATCTCTGTTTCGCAAGCTTATAGGCCGTGTTCTAAGAATATGTTGTCGTCCTGACGTTTCGCTGAAGACTGCGTTCAGCATGTTCACAGGACACATTTAACTACGTAAAACAAATAAACAGAAAATATATAAACCAGTCAACAACCCACACATAGAGACTACCATAGCAAAGGCGTAACACATAAAAGTTATGCATCAAAGACAGGGCTGCTCTTCTGTTTCATCTTCTCGTCTGTTTAAAGTGTATTTATTAATCTCATGTATTTCTTTTTCAGGATTAGGGAATAACCCATCTCATTTGGGTACAATCGTGTTGACCGACTGAAAAGCATCAAAATTTCGTTTTCAAATATTATGTTGTGTAGAATTGTTACAATGAAAATGTTGGCAACATTGGATGTCAAATATGAAACAATGTTTAATATGAAACTGCAATATTATATCATCTGACCCACCCAGAAATTTCAGTCAGGTGCCGCCCCTGGTTCAAGATAACGTTTGATGATTTCATGAATGACTTTCTATAAAGTAGTCGGCCCCTTTGTAAAATGAAATTCTGAAAAAAATATTAATATTAACCCCTGGCACTATAGCCCATGAAGGGCCTAGTTGGGTAGATTATTGGTTGAGGAATAACCCACCCACCAAGGGAAGATGATAAATAAAAGGAAGTGGGTTTCGGACTGGAGAAAAAGGATAGATAAATAGGATGAGAGTTCCACAAAAGTTATAAATTTAACTTTTAATGCATTTAGAGGCGGTTTCCACTGAAAATCCGCTCTCTGATACCTAAAGTGGGTACGAGCTTGGTCGAAGCTGACGGGAACCGCAGCTAAGACTTGGGCGGTTTGCCAGAGAAAGGCTTTAGTGTATTTCCTCCCAAGCACGCATAAGACTACTATAGGGAAGGGTGATAGTCTGGCAATACAAATAGTAGCAGATTTGTTCTGTATTAACGATGGCATGAACTTGGGAAGAGTCAGGGAAGACAGGATCTTGCCTAACTGTTGTATTTGCGAAATTATAAATCCAAAAACAAATATTTAATTTATTTAACAATTCAAAGAAATTTAATGAAATTAACAAGTATGTAATATCTTTTTGGCAAATATAGATCATTTAAATTTTTAACAATGGGGTCGCAGACCTCCTAACATTTAGAGATTGCTCCAGGCAAATAACAATTTATTAGGTTTCAAACCTTATATATGTTCCAAAATCTTTATAAGATTTTAAAAAGACAAATGAAGTAATTAAAGTTTAAATATTAAATTGAGTACAAAGAGTGTACTTTAATAAATTCTTGAGAGAATGTTCTAGAGAGAATGACAACTTTGAAAATAACAATAAGAAAAACATGAAGAATAAGATAGAAGTTCCTACAACTTCTTATATTGATGCGGAATTACTTCTATGACAATTATACAAAAGAGGGCAGGTCACTTACTGTGAAACCTGAAGAAAAAAATCAACAAGGAAGGTTCTAGACTTCCTGTATTTAGATAGGAATCACTAGATAAATGGGGCAGGTTACCCTTTCGTGAGACCTAGAAACAACTCACTAATGAGTTAAATGAATTGTATTCTCTCGTTATAAAAGAGAAACAATGTGAGCTTGAACCGTGTATAAAACACGTAATTATACAGAAATTAAGTAATGATAAACAAGCAAAATGGAAGGGCACTTCGAAGAGTGACACCTTATGGAGAAGTTACAATTTTATTAATATGTTTTGTTAGTAGAAGGTTGAGGAAAGATCATTGGGTTTTAGGATCAATGTTCATGGCCTGATTTAATGTAAACGGACGATCGCGACGCGGTAGAAAAGTGGGATAAGCACTAGTTATCACTATAGTCTTTTAAATAGATGAAAAGTTCACTGTAGAGACACGAAAGTTTATGGAAAGAAAGTTATTGCAATGATGAAAATAACTAGTTGCACTAGGTAGGCGAGAGTCTATTTCTTGAGAAAGTTGGGAATTACAATTAAGTGCGCCATAGAACATTCCAACGGTGGACGAAAGTTTGCTATTGCAGTAATTTTTAAGGAAGATTCCTCATTTTAAATAGTATTTTCACAAGTGAGTGAAAAATACCCGACGGCAAGACTCGCAGATAAAGTACAGGATCTGGAAGGTTCCAGAACGATCTTAATAGAAAGATGGGGCCAAAGATAATCCAGCGGAGGAACTTGCTTTGTAATTTATAGACAGCGGGTATTAGATAATATCCCACGTGGTGAGAAGATTTCTCATTTAGCAAGCATAAGAAATGCTGCTTTTCACCAAGATTGGCTTGATTAGACAAAAGCCTAACATGAAAAATCCCGCGAAGAATGATTGCCGCCCCACAAGTAATCTCACGCTGTCTATAAAATAATCAATAAAAGCATGTAGATAAAATTGATGAAGATGAGGTTAAAACCTTAAGTCTGAACTTATCTTGGTTGCATGTTGAAGGTGAAGTTCCCCTTGACAATATTTAATATGCCAACATGGCGTAGAAAGTAGAGTTTGTCTCTTGGTTTGAGGAGAGTGGCTCGAGTTGAGCCTTAACTGAGTCGACGGCCGGCGCACAAGTGAGAGCTGCTAGACGCAGAAAAGCACTAGCCTAGACGGCATGACCAACAAGGAGTTGAGTGCACTTAAGAGAGTGAGTGCGCGGTTGCTCACGACGCAGAGAAGTGTAGAACTGAAGTGACTGAGCGAGCAGGCTGCGCGCGCGGAGAAGAGCAGTAGGGGGGAGGGGAGAAGAGGGGGAAGCGGGCGAGAGAGGGGAGGAACAAAGAGGTTGCACATAAACATGAAACAACTTTACAAAAATAAATGTTTTTCTTGATGAATGGTCTTCAAAGAGTTGATAGCTGGCGATGGTGACGAGATCTGATGGCCAGACGGAAAAGAAAGTCCTCTTGCACCAGGAAAAATTGAGGAGCTTCAGAGATTCGCTGCTAGATGACGCTAGGTGGGTCACGGAAGATATATATCTAGAACAGACTCATAAAAGATATAAGCGAAGTGATCACCGCAGAGAAAATAGAAGATCACTGTTGGTGTTTGACTAAGAGGAAGGAATGAACAAGCAAATGCAATAAGAATTATATTCTCTTGTACCGTGTATTCCAAGAATACACCACTAGTGCTACCAAGCGACCGCTGCCCAGTCATTTGGCCTGCAGATATTGGGTTGACGCGTGGTCAGTGCATCGGGTCCCCTCGGTCGTTAATCTTGGTTTTCGTGACCCGGGCGCTGCCTCACTGTCCGACAGCTACTCATTTGTCCTCACAAGGTTGAATGTGCCCCGTTCCAGCCTTCACGTCAGTTTCTAAATTCCCTGACGGAGCCGGGAATCGAACCCGGGGCCTCCGGGTGAGAGGCAGGCGCGCTAACCCAACACCATGGGGCTGGCGAAATTCTGAAATAAAGCAGGAAATTTTCACTTTGCGTGTTAGAAATGAATCAGTAAGTGAATGTTTGGAAATCAGTTGCGTAGCATTTCAGTTCCATTAAATTTGAAGAGGATCATTATGTCATTGACTTCTGGAAATTGCTATGAAGCCAGATTTCCTGTTGACATGGCAGGTGGTTCGCTTATTAATATCACGCAAGAGCTGTAGGTTGGGAATCAATTAGCTACCCCACCTCCAATTACTAACAATGAACACCCACACAAACACACCACGCAATAGGCACTTGTGCGGCGTCCTGTGGAATCCCTTGGGTCGTGGGCACTACTGATTAGGGTCTAATGTGATTGGAGGTGTTGGGGCGTCCCTCTAAATAGGATTTCATCATGATGGCAATTTTTGCTTGATTGTGGTACTTTGTCGTTATTTCATTTAAAGGTTTGGGATATATTGATCATCAGTACCATATACTTTGTTGTGTTTAAAATATTTATGTCTGTCGCTTTATGCATTATCGGGATACGTAATGAGTTTTCTGATTTCGATCTCTGACCCTGGCAAGAAATACAAGCACCATCGGCTAGTATTGTGTGTTTCTGGCAGATGGATGTTTCTCCGAAAATCAGCAAGATTCTGTTTTAATGTAGACCATAATCAATATAGTTCCACAGATGATCAGGCATACATGGGCCGGTTATTAATGGCCGGTCGTAAGCGCGTGAGAATTCTTCTTAAAGCCCGAGTAGAACACTGAGACCATTGAATATGCACATACGCTGTCGAGGACACATAGCGCGATTCATTTGCATTGATCACAAAGGTATTGAGGCGGTGCGTGAAGACACCACTGCGCATGTAATATGTACCGGGCAAGAAAAAACGGTCCACTTATATACTCTGAGCTTTTTAGTATGCCTGTAGAGCGGCGGCGTAACCCATTACGGAACATCGCGAACGTGAACCACCCAATCTCGCTTAAAATGCTCGAACAAGCTGGTCAAAACTAACAGAAATCTATGGTGGTAGATTGTTCCTACTTCTACCCTAGTCCCAAATAACAAAGACGAAAACGAAAACGGAAATGAAAACTGAAATGAAAACGAAAACGGAAACGCGGAAACAGCATCCTTTTCTATTGTTCAGACAATAGGTTTGTTTGTTGTTGTTCATTCGTTTAGGGGCTCTGCGATACTTGGGTGTGTGCGTCTGATAACCTGTGTAGTTGTGGTGGATGTACTAGTTTGTGTAATAGCAATTGGGGTTAGGAATTTGGTGGGTGGTAGCGGTGGCCTTGATTTAGATACCATCCCGGCGTTTGCCACGCGTAGAAGTGGGAATCCACGGGAAATCATTTGTAGGATTGGGGAGGGGTGGGAGGGTGGGGGGAGAGGGGGGGGGGGGGGGGGGGGCAGAGCCGGAAAATGAACCCGAAGCAAACTGATACCTCTATTGGTTGAGGCGGTAGTGAAACATACTATGCTTTATTCACTTATTAATTCCTCACTGTTCCCAAGTTACTTGGTCAGAAAAAGTCGATCGCAAAATAACTTTGAAAATATTATAATGAACCGCATACAATATTATTTCAGTAGGTTATCCTTACACAGTGAGGACCATCCGTATAGAACCGAGACTCACAGATGCCTTGTGACGGGTGGGTCACTGTGGCTAGCTGCGTGTGAGGCAAGGCACTGGCGCTAGCAGTAGCGAAGCACTTAACTAGTTTAACACATTTACACATTTTAACCTATTTAATACCGACAGTAGTGGCTACGCGGGCTAAAGCTCCGCGTTAGGTCAAGTGGCCAAGCTCTCTGCTGACTCGGTAGACCTGTGGGTTCGAGCCCCATCGTCGGCTGTCCTTGAAATGGTTTTCTGTGGTTTCCCATTTTCAACACCAGGCAAATGCTGGGACAGTACCTTCTGACAGGCCACGGCCGCTTCCTTCCACATCCTTGCCCAGTTTCATTCATCTTCATCCTTTCCATCTCTCATGCCGACGCGCAGGTCGCCCATGGGCGTCGACTAGAAAGACCTGCACTCGGCCTCTCAGGAGGCTACACGAAAAAAAAACTATTTAATGATCATAATTACTTAGGCTACATGAATATCAGAGTAGTTGCTATGGTAGTAGACTATTCCTACTTCTACCCTAGCCCCAAAAAAACAAAGAACAAAAAACTAAAATCAAAATACAAAAAAAACAAAAAAAACAAAAAAAAAACAAAAAAAAACAAACAAACACACAATGCACTGAGGAAGGAAATTTTGGTACACTCGCTGTAATTCATCCTCACTGATATTCCGTATTAGTGCTGTTATTTCGTTCTCGAGAGCCTCCAAAGTGTGTGGATTGTTTCTGTATATGGTACCTTTTGTTTGAGGTTCCATCACAAGTAAAAACAAGTAGTTCCGTGAAGAACTAAATAACCTATTTTCATATATCCAACTAGTAGTAATTGCCTCTATCAACGTACAAATTGTCAGTTTGATTGTTATAATAGATTCGTAGATATTGAGAATCGTCTAAATTATATTCTGGATGGTCACCATGTTGGATGTTTATATTATAGGCCTTAGATTTATGTACTAAGCTATTACATGAAGATTATTGTGTAGGTGTTTTATTCAAACTTCAATCGCATAATTAGGAGACAAGAAATAAGAGCGGGATTTTAAAATTTCGCTCAGCCGCCATCTTGTGGTTATGAAAATAATTAAATGAATTAGATGCCGGTCGATTAAAATTTGTATAAGGATATACCATATCAAGTTTCACTGCGTTCGGATGGTTAAAACTTAAGACACGTCCACTTGAATATTTAAATTTCACGTCGCCGCCATGTTGGATTTGTCCTCGCAAGGTTATTGAACGTCCCATAGGTGAACTTATGCTTATAGCATCTATACACTTACAAAATTTCAGTTTGATTGCTGTAGTAGATTAATAGATATTGATAACCGTCTATATATTTCAGATGGTCGCCATGTTGGATTTTAATATATGTAGGCCATAGAGTTATGTACTATTAGATGATGATTATTCTGTACGTTCATTATGCAAATGTTGATTTCGATCGCTTGATTAGAACACAAGAAATCAAAACTTAATTTTCGAAATTCGCACAGCCGCCATATTGAGGGTATATAAACAATTGAACTAAATTAGATTCCAGTGCATTACAATGTGTATAAATATTTGCTGTACGATGTTTCGTTGTGTTTGGATCATTAAATCGCGAGAAAAGTCAATTTATAACTTTAATGATCACTTGGCCGCCATGTTCGTTTTGTAGTTAACCGGTTTTTGAAAGACTCATAGATGAACTTCCAGTAGTGCTCTTTATCTCCATACAAAATGTCATGGTGATACCGGTTATAGTTTAAGAGATATAGAATGCCAGTGAAATAATTCGCACAGCCGCCATCTTGAGATTATGTAAACAATTGAACGAAGTTAGATGTCGGTGCATTACAATGTGTATAAACATATATTGTACCAAGTTTTATTGCGTTTGGTTGGCTGAATCGCATGAAACGTCTATTTAAAAGTCGCAAATCCGCTTGGCCGCCATGTTGGTTTTGTAGCCACCAGATTTTCAAAAGTCACATAGGTAGTTTACTTTATCGCCGTACAGAAATCTAGGGTGATATCGGTAATAGTTTCGAAGATATTGAATACTGGTGAAATAATTCGCACAGCCGCCATGTTGGATTGGTGAGACGTAACAAAATTTGAAGGGCACGGTCGGGGCCGCGCGGAATAGTACTATGAACTTACCGAGTTTCATTGTGATCGCTCCAGCCGTTTAAAAGTTATTAGGGGAGACAGAAAAAAATCCTCTCTCTCACACAAACACACACGCACACACAGACAGACACAAGGACAAAAGGTGATAACATAAGCCTATTTTCTTTTCAAAAATGAAAATAGGCTAAAAATAATATGAAAATTAAATTTATAAAATAAATATGAACATTAGAATGTTGAAGTAAACAAAAATGAAAATTAATAATGAATATTAGGCTATAATATTTTAAAACAAGAAGTTCAGTAAAGAATATATAGCCTACCTTCTCCTAAATCCATGGGTATTTTTACAACTCTTTGTCCATTTCAAGGAGTATAATTGAATGTTGGTTGTAGTAGCTTGTAGAAATACAACGTGTTATACGGATATTAAAAATGAATATGAGGTGCCCTTTGCTAGTGTTACATCTGTTCAAAATTTCATTCACTTCGGTTTCACGGTGTTTAACTTGATATGGTGAATCGTTTTGCACACATACATGGCCGCTATCTGGAAACTATTGGGCTAATGACCTTGTAGTTCAGTCAAAAGATGCTTCCCACAAAAAGGTATGTTGTTGCAAAATTTGGTAGAAATCAAATAAGTAGGTTGGCCGTAATTTGATTTAAGCTTTTAATATTTGGGTGGCCGGTATTCCGTTTCCGTCAAGATGGCGGCAATATAAAACATGACCCTGATGTGCGCTTTGCTAGTGCTACCTACGTACCAAATTTCGTTCAATTCGGTTTTATCGTGTTTGAATTGATAGGGGGAATCAATTTGCACACATATATGGCCGCCATATGCAAATTATAGGGCTGATGACCTTTCAGTTTGGTCAAACGATTCTACATACGTAAAGGTATAATGTTGCAATAACCGGTTGAGATCAGATGATTAGGTTGGTCGTAATTCGATTTAAGCTTTTAACAATTGGGTGGCCGCCATTACGTTTTCGTCAAGATGGCCGAGATATAAAAGCTGACACTGATGTGCCCTTTGCTAGTGCTACCTCTATACCAAATTTCTTTCCGTTCGGTTTCACCGTGTTTGAATTAATAGGGGGAATCGATTTGCACCCAAACATGACGACCATCCGCAAACTATTGAGCTGATGACCTTCTAGTTTGGTCAAACGATGCTTCCCACATAAAGGTATGTTGTTGCAAAATTTGGTAGCGATCGGATGATTAGGTTAGTCGTAATTTGATTTAAGCTTTGAAGATTTTGGTGGCCGCCATTACGTTTTCATCAAGATGGCGGCAATATAAAACATGACACTGAGGTGCCCTTTGCTAGTGCTATCTCTGTACCAAATTTCGTTCCATTCGGTTTCACCGTGTTTGAATTAATAGGGGGAATCGATTTGCACACAAACATGTCCGCCATCCGCAAACTGTTCGGCTGATGACCTTGTATAAGGTCGAAAGATGTTCCCCACATAAAGGTATGATGTTGCAAAATTTGGTAGAGATCGAATGATTAGTTTAGTCGTAATTTGATTTAAGCTTTGAACATTTGGATGGTCGCCATTACGTTTCCGTCAAGATGTCGGCAATATAAAACATGACACTGAGGTGCCCTTTGCTAGTGCTACCTCTGTACCAAGTTTCGTTCAATTCGGTTTCACCGTGTTCGAATTGATAGGGGTGGGGGGACAGACATTCAGAGTACACACACCCACACACTCACACACACACACACACACACACACAGACTCACACACACACACACAGACAGACACACAATTTTTCGCCCTGTGTTGATCTCATAAGTCTACTTTCATTTTTTGCAAAAATCGAAAGTAGGTAAAAAATACAAACAAAATATCTTCAATAATCTGCCCTATAACGGGTTAACCATCTTAGACCCCACTACAAGGCCTCAAAATCTATAATGGGAATTAAGAAACACCCTGTATATCTTAATCATATAATTTACTAACTGACATTCCCGTGCTACGCTACGCGTCATAAATAAATTAAAATATGAAGGTGACAGTTAAAATAGGAGATAGGTGATGAGCTGCGCAGAGGGAGATTAAGGATGGAACATTTTGTCCAACTACACCGCTCGGCGTTGACCGTGTTTTATAGCAAAAATTTAGGTTTTACTCGCTAACCGTTGGAGATAATTTTCGGATAAAAAACGTAATTTTAAACCTCGTACATGCCATCAAAATTTGCTATTTCTTAGCGTTCTCTTTTTATTTGAAATGGAGATATGAAAGTTTGAAACCAAAGGATATAGTGACGTCACTAAAATGGTCGCCATCTTTAAATAGTGCAAAGTATTGAAATCAAATTTAACCTATATGTTACCAGGTAAATCAGCTAATTCCATGTAAAATGCATGTAAATCGGACCACTGGTACTTGCGTGATTGAGTAATACACAGACACACACCATCTCATTTTTAGCCTCGCTTCGCTCGCGTCATAGTCGTGTCATATTGTTATTCAATGAAATGCAGGTTTAACCCCGTTAACACCCCCATAGAACCTGAATATCCAAAAATACCACCTTAGTAGACGTTTTCGACACACAACAAACATATCCCCAAAATATCATTTTTAGCCTATTTTCAATTTTGAAAAAATAGGCTTATGAGATCACCTTTTGTCCGTGTGTGTGTGCGTGTGTGTGTGTGTGTGTGTGTGTGTGTGTGTGATTCGTGTGTGTGTCCCCCCCTAATAAAATCTAAACGGCAGGAGCGATTTCAATGAAACTCGGAAAGTTCATAGCACTATTCCCGGCGACCTCGACCGTGCCCTTCAAATTTTGTTACGACTCACCAATCCAACATGGCGGCTGTGCGAAATATTTCACCAGCATTCAATATCTCCGAAACTATTACCGATATTACCTTGACATTTTCTATGGTGATAGAGGGAACTACTATAAGTTCACTTATGTGACTTTTGGAAACCTGGTAACTACAAAACCAACATGGCGGCCAAGCGAATTTACGACTTTTAAATAGATGTTTCTCGCGATTTGACCAACCAAACGCAATGAAACTTGGTACAGTATATGTTTATATACATTGTAATGCACCGACATCTAACTTCGTTCAATTGTTTACATAATCACAAGATGGCGGATGTGCGAAATATTTCACCGGCATTCTATATCTCTGAAACTATTAGCGGTATCTCCCTAAAATTTTGTACGGAGATAAAGGGCACTACTGGAAGTCCATCTATAAGATTTTCAAAAACCGGTTAACTACAAAACGAACATGGCGGCCAAACAAATTTGAACATTTTAAATAGACCTTTCTCGCGATTTAATGTTCCAAGCGCACTGAAACCTGGTACAGGAAATATTTATACACATTGTAATCCACTGGTATCTAATTTAGTTCAATTGTTTACATAACCTCAAGATGGCGGCAGTGCGAATTTTAAAATTAAGTTTTTATTTCTTGTGTTGTAGTCATGCGATCGAAGTGAAAGTTTGAATAATGAACCTACGCAATAATTTTCCTTTAATGGTACATGACTCTATGGCCTATACATTTAACAATCCAACATGGCGACCATCCGGAATATTTAGACGATACTGAATATCTACGAATCTATTTTAGCAATCAAACTGCATTTTTTAATGTTCATAGGGGCTATGAACTTAAGTTCACCTATAGGACTTTAAATAACCTGGTGATCACAAATCCAACATGGCGGTGACGCGAATTATAAATATTCACATGGACGTTTCTCGCAATTTAGCCATCCGCGTGCAGTGAAACTTGGTACAGTAAATCTTTATCCGAATGTTAAGCCACTGGCATCTAATTTATTTCAATTGTTTCCATAACCTTAAGATGGCAGCTGTGAAAAAAAAATTAAATCTCCTTGTTTTTTCTTGTGTCCTAATTATGCGATTGAAGTTTGAATACTACACGTTCACAATAATCTGCATGTAACAGTACATAACTCTAGGACCTACATATATAAAATCCAATATGGCGACCATCCGAAATATTTAGTCGGTTCTCAATATCTACGAATCTATTACAGCAATCAAACAGAAATTGTGTATGTTGATAGTGGCAATTAACATAAGTAGGATATATGAAAATAGCAGGGCTGGATAACTTAACATAATGGCCTTGAATAACGAATTGTTTGGCGTTACGGTATACATCGCGTAACGTATAACAGAAAGTTTGTTGTAACGTTATTCATACGAAGAACGAATAAACGGATACTGTATATATACCGTTATTTTAAATATTTTATTATCATACCGGATAGCATTTTAGTTATCGCAGGAGACACAAGTCGAATAACGTTATTGGCGTTGTAACACAATCAAATGTACCCCATTCACTCAGTTGTTTTAAATAACGTTATTGACAAGACCGGATAGCATTGTGTTATGCTGCATGCCTCGCAGGTCGAATAACGTTATTCGTGCTCTAACACGTCGCGAACAACTACCACTCATTCCGAACTTCAAATAACGTTATTCACAAGACCGGATAGCATTGTGTTATGCTGCATGGCTCGCAGGTCGAATAACGTTATTAACGTCGTGTTCTTTTGTATGGGTCCCGGGTTGAATAACGTTTTTAGCCTCGTACTAGGATCCAAATTTCAATAACGGTATTCTCCTAATAGTGTACGAATAGAAAGTTAACTATAAATGAATTCGAATTCGTAGTGCTGCCAGGTGACAAACAAGTAGCTCCGAGACCGACTAAAAAGCTTAATTTTCCATAAAATTTAAGATTCAAGCCAACGATTAAGTTAATCTATTTACGATGGGCCTATCGAGAATAATGACGAACTTAGGTTGGTAATAATAAACATTTCTAATTCGATTGAAATATATCTGAAGTAATGTATTCCAATACAGCTCTACAGTTGGCAGCCTTGGTGACTCTGAATATATTCTTAGTTCCATATCTTAAGGTAAAGAATGCTCATGCAAAATTTGGTAAAGTCCAATGGATAGTATGGACGTTGCATGCTGTGAAATATTGGATGTATCAGTGCGAGTAAAATCATATTGGCAACAACGTCAAGAAGGCGTTTTCAGAATTAATCTGAATTATTCCTATATTTTATAGTGCCAATTTTGGATAAAATCCATTTCTTAGTATAGAAGTTACATGCATTTAAAAATTGGCCCTATAAACAGGCTTAGAATTATGTTGGCAGCACTGATGTGCATTAGTTGCTCCCAAATAATCTAACATTTCAGAAACTATTCGTGCGCAAAATTTAGAGCTGTTGGCTTGCATATTTTCTGATATATTAGTATTAGGATAAAGAGAGTGAGCATTTATTAACAAATAATAGTAATGTTATTGGTTTTACGTCCATTTCAACTACTCTGGCTTTTAGAGACTCCGGGGTGCCGTAATTTTGCCCAGAAGGGGATCTTAAACGTGCCAGTAAATCTACTGACACGGCTCTCTGGCATTTGCGCATCCTCAAATGCCAGCTGACTGCGCCAGGATACGAACGAGCAACCTGGGGCCCAGCAAGCGAGAACGTTACCCCTGAGCCACGCACCCAGCCGCATTTATTAACAGTTGGCAGCCCTAATGGCTCTCAAGCATAAGCATAGTATATATGTTATAGTACACAAAGCACGTACGAAATTTGGTTACATTCCAATTGATAGTATAGATGTTAGATGTACTTAAACATTGGACTTATCAGCAGGCTTAGAATCATCTTGGCAACACTGTCATATATGGGCTCCTTAAAATGTATCTGGAATTTTATTATCCCTGTGTGTGCTAATTTTGGAAAATTTCGCATGCATAACGTCTGAGATATCCAACGTAGAGCTTAAAAGTGAATTGTGATTTTTAGCATTTGGTAACTCTGAAATAATTTTCAATTATGTCCCTGAGATATTCAGATATAGATATTTCCTTAAACCGAATTTGGTTTCGATAACTGCAGTCATTTAGGGGTTGATATGGGGAGACACACAAAGACAGACAGACAGACAGACAGACAGACAGACAGACATTTGCCTGGATCGATGCCATAAGTCTATCTCATCATCATTTAAAAAAAAGTGAAAATTAAGCTAAAAATAGCAAGTAGAATATACGATAGCTAATGTATAACATCCTACCTTAGGTGCTTCGATACTGTGCTGACCAGTACCCTCTGCTTATGGACATTTCACATGTGTTGTACCGCAATCATTGGCCATCAGCGTACAGATGTTACAGATCGTAACGTAAAAGCTTGTATACAAGCACAATTCCGGTATAGGCTTCAATAACGTTATTCGTACCTGCATTACGAGTTCTTATTGGCTCAGCTGCAATAAATCAAAGATGGAGTAAACTTGTGGATTGAGATTAATAGTTGCAGTTCATTGGCATTATTAATGCAAATCAGTCATTTAGTACCGTTGCGTTGAATACAGGAAAAGGCACTGACTGATTAAACGCATTTCTGTCAGTATTCAAGATTTTACTGAAATCATTCGACATTTAGCCATATGGATGAAGCTGTGAATCTGCGCAGTACATTAAATGTGTACGAGTGCTAAGGCGTTAACTTGGTACCTAATGTGTCCTGGGTTCGAAACGCTCCATGGTCTGAATTTTTATTCTTTTTGAATTATTTCGTTGTGTCAACACTACTGTAGGATGCAACTTTTCAACTTCGATTTACTCGAATGATCTAGGGGGGGGCGATGTTAATAATGGATATTGGTAGGGAAAAATCATTCTATATTATCATTCGAATTTGTACTTTCCCAATCAAAACCATGAATATTTGTACTATTCGTGAAACTAATATAATTTTCACAGCACTGATTACTCCACAGTAAAATAATAATAATAATAATAACAATAATATGAAGTAGTTCCGTGACGATCTAATGAACCTAATTTTCTTTATATTTATGATTCATGCCAATGATTAATCTACATAGACCTATCTAGAATAATGACGAGATTAAGTTGGTAATACTAACTTTTCTATTTAGATTGGAATATATCTGAAGTAATGTATTCCAGTACAGCTCTACAGTTGGCAGCCTTGGTGACTCTAAATATATTCTTACTTCCATATCCTAAGGTACAGAATGCACATACAAAATTTGGTTGAAGTCCAATGGATAGTATGAACGTTGCATGCTGTGAAATATTGGATGTATCAGTGCGAGTAAAATCATATTGGCAACAACGTCAAGAAGGCGTGCTCAGAATTAATCTGAATTATTCCTATATTTTATAGTGCCAATTTTGGATAAAATCCATTTCTTAGTATAGAAGTTACATGCATTAAAAATTGGCCCTATAAACAGGCTTAGAATTATGTTGCCAGCACTGATGTGCATTAGTTGCTCCCAAATAATCTAAAATTTCCGGAACTATTCGAGCGCAAAATTTAGAGCTGTTGGCTTGCATACTTTCTTATATATTGGTATTAGGATAAAGAGAGTGTGCATTTAATAACAAATAATATTAATGTTATTGGTTTTACGTCCCTTTTAACTACTCTGGCTTTTAGAGACTCCGGGGTGCCGTAATTTTGTCCAGAAGGGGATCTTCAACGTGCCAGTAAATCTACTGACACGGCTCTCTCGCATTTGCGCACACTCAAATGCCAGCAAGCGAGAACGTCACCCCTGAGCCACGCAGCCAGCCGCATTTATTAACAGTTGGCAGCCCTAATGGCTCTCAAGTATAAGCATAGTCATATCTGTTATAGTACACAAAGCACGTACGAAATTTGGTTAAAATCCAATTGATAGTATAGGTGTTAGATGTACTTAAACATTGGACTTATCAGCAGGCTTAGAATCATCTTGGCAACACTGTCATATATGGGATCCTTAAAATGTATCTGGAATGTTATTATCCCTGTGCGTGCTAATTTTGGAAAATTTCGCATTCATAACCTCTGAGATATCCAACGTAGAGCTTAAAAGTGAATTGTGATTTTTAGCAGTTGGTAACTCTGAAATCATTTTCAATTATGTCCCTGAGATATTCAGATATATATTTCCTTAAACCGAATTTGGCTTCGATAACTGCAATCTTTAGGGGTTTATAGGGGGAGACACACAAAGACAGACAGACAGACATTTGCCTGGATCGATGCCATAAGTCTATCTCATCATCATTTAAAAAAAAGTGAAAAGTAAGCTAAAAATAGCAAGTAGAATATACGATAGCTAATGTATAACATCCTACCTTAGGTGCTTCGATACTGTGCTGACCAGTACCCTCTGCTTATGGACATTTCACATGTGTTGTACCGCAATCATTGGCCATCAGCGTTCAGATGTTACAGATCGTAACGTAAAAGCTTGTATACAAGCACAATTCCGGTATAGGCTTCAATAACGTTATTCGTACCTGCATTACGAGTTCTTATTGGCTCAGCTGCAAGAAATCAAAGATGGAGGAAACTTGTTGATTGAGATTAATAGTCGCAGTTCATTGGCATTATTAATGCAAATCAGTCATTTAGTTCCGTTACTTTGAATACAGGAAAAGGCACTGACTGATTAAACGCATTTCTGACAGTATTTAAGATTTAACTGAAATCATTCGACATTTAGCCATATGGATGAAGCTGTGATTCTGCATAGTACGTGAAATGTGTACGAGTGCTAAGGCGTTAACTTGGTACTTAATGGGTCCTGGGTTCGAGACGCTCCATGGCCAGAATTTTTATTCTTTTTGAATTATTTCGTTGTGTCAACACTACTGTGTGATGCAACTTTTCAACTTCGATTTACTCGCATGATCTAGGGGCGATGTTAATAATGGATATTGGTAGGGAAACATCTTTCTATATTATCATTCGATTTTGTACTTTCCCAATCAAAACCATGAATATTTGTACTATTCTTGAAACTAATATAATTTTCACAGCACTGATTACTCCACAGTAAAATAATAATAATAATAATATTAACAATAATATGAAAGTAGTTCCGTGACGATCTAAAGAGCCTAATTTTCTTTATATTTAAGATGCATGCCAATGATTAATCTACATAGACCTATCTAGAATAATGACGAGATTAAGTTGGTAATACTAACTTTTCTATTTAGATTGGAATATATCTGAAGTAATGTATTCCAATACAGCTCTACAGTTGGCAGCCTTGGTGACTCTGGATATATTCTTAGTTCCATATTTTAAGGTAAAGAATGCACATACAAAATTGGTTGAAGTCCAATGGATAGTATGGACGTTGCATGCTGTGAAATATTGGATGTATCAGTGCGAGTAAAATCATATTGGCAACATGTCAAGAAGGCGTTTTCAGAATTATTCTGAATTATTCCTATATTTTATAGTGCCAATTTTGGATAAAATCCATTTCTTAGTATAGAAGTTCAATTTCAACTATTTCCAACTGTGGCTACCAGATGCTTCTGTCACTAACACTGGCGGAGAACGTTGGAACTTGATAGAGCGTTTCTAACTCGCCAAATATAACCTAAAATCTTTTCTACACACTACCAATTATAATGGTAGGTGCTTTTACGTGCCATAAATCTATGACATGGGCACGCCTGCTTTATTTCCCCTTCGAAGAAAGGCATACTGAAGGATTTTAACGCTCTTAACCAATCCGACGACTTCGGCCGGGTTTGAACACGCCATCTTGGGCTTAGCAGTTCAGCATGCTATCGACCACGCCACCGAAGCCCCTTATAGAAGTAATACAGGGTGAAGAAATATGCCGTACTTGGAGGTCGTCATGCGACTTCTCATCCAAATGCAAGACAAAAGTTTCTATAGCAAAATCGGAGCGGGTGTTATTTGAAAAGACGAGTATGAAAACGAGAAGCCGGCAACACTGTCGCATCCTGCAGCGGAATGTGTAACATATCACCGTACCAGCCGTCGTAGTTCACTGAGTAGGCTGCTGTATTATCCAAACCACAACCACCAACGAACTACGGTTCGAATCTACGTCAGGTCGTCGTTTTGTGTGACGTCAGTTCGTGGCTCTGTGAAGATAAGACTGGACTTCAAACGATTTTTCTTTCGTAGTCAGTTTACCCTCCAAGTAGGCTTTTCCCACGGACTCAGCGAGAGATCCCACCTTTACCTCCTCTACGGGCAGTGTCCTGGCGCTTGAGAGTGAGTCGGGGGATCCAACTGGGGAGGCGGGACTAGCACCTCACCCAATGCGGCCTCACCTGCAAAGCGAACAGGGGGCCTCATGTGGGATGGGACGGGATGGGAAGAATAGAAAGGATAGACAAGGAAGAGGGAAGGAGGCGGCCGTGGCCTGACGGTAGGGACCATCCCGGCATTTGCCCGAAGACGAAGTGGGCAACCACGAAAAACCACTTCGAGGATGGATGTGGTGGGAATCGAACCCCATCTACTCATTTGGACCACCCGAGGCTGAGTAGATCCCGTTCCAGTCCTCATACCACTTTTCAAATTTCGTGGCAGCGTACGGAATGGAATTATTGTGCGTATCATAATGGGCAATCTAGTGTATATCATTGGATGCAGACGATGTTACTGGCTTTATTTGTGCCATGGACGAAACTAAGTGGTCGTTTACGTATGTAAGAGGCTCATGTTATGTTTTAATGTTTAAATAAAGGTAACAGAAGGAAATAATATAAGAGATGAAGACACTTTGGACAGAGAAGGTGTTATTAAAACTCAGCAATTCTTCTAGGTTATGTTTGGAAGTACGCCAGGGTAGAGTGGAAAGGAAACCTGGGGCGAAGTGGTCTGAGGACAGAAAGAAGCAACATAGTCTAAGAACGAAGAAATATTGGGAAGAAAACAACAAAGAGTGAAGAATTGAAATTGGTGCGTGGTCCGTAGCGGGTCTCATCGAAATAAGAAAGAAGTAGAGAAGTAACAGCAATGGTAAGACACAGTACACAACATAATGTATTGATTGCATTGTGGAGGTGTACATTGGATACAATTTGAGACTTTAACTGAAGAACTCTTTGACGCGAACGCCATTGGACCATAACCGACCTTCACGGCATACCTTTTCGCACTGAGCTAATGAGACAGCACCGGCACAGGGCAGACTTCATGCGTGCTGTTCTCTTGGCCATGCTGCACGCAGTTACAGCGTTGCCAGAGCCTCGTTTCTTAACTCGCATTTCTATTAAACGTATTGGCGGGACCAGGCCTTCCTAGATAAGCCTTTGCCATGAATTTCGACGAGGAACCGCATGCTGACCTCCAAGTACGGGATTTGTTCTTCATCCTGTATATAGTATATACAACATTATGTATAATATTTGACGCAATCAAAGTTTTTGATATTTCAGAGGAAACCTCTGGTTGGTTATGATAGGATTACTGGTATGCTACTGGTAGAGCGTATGTTAGTACAGTATATGATAATTAGTAAACAATATTTTAACTTCTTCTTCGACATAATTGATTTTTCAGTACGGTATGTTTAGGCTTTAGAGATCATATCAGCAACGGGTTGTGTATCATTCACAGCATTCCAATACGAAATATTTTTTCTTGTAACAATAAATGTACTGTGTGAAATGAAAGGGAACAAAGAGCAAATGCCATTATTCATTTAAAGACAAGACGGAAAATGGCTAAGTTGCTCCAACGCGTAGCCCACTACTCCATGTTGTTTGATGTGGTGGTACGTTTAAATTTACGCTGCGATTTGTCGTCAACGGTATGAATGGCATTATTTACTTTTAAACCAGAATTACACTGCTGTTAATGAATACGACAACCCACCCGGCACTTTCTACTGTTAAAGCGATAGAGAGACTTGAGGTGTCCCACCTGTTATGACGAGACTTCTTGAATTGAGTCATCTCATGAGCACGTTCTGTCCAAGCGGAGCCTGGCTCACAGTAGTGTTGTGCCCAGGTGCGGGAGTGATTAATCTGCCAATGGATTTCAATTTTAAATAAAGGGAGGAGGAAATAGAGAACAGCATTCATAAGAGAAATAGCAAATGGAAGGGGTGACACATACGATTTAATATTGTATTAGACAAATGGGTTGTTGATTGTGTTCAATGTTAATAGTTAATTTTCAAGAGGAAGAGTACGTAGTATATGATTAGGCACAGATGTTCATGACCAGAAGGTGAAATTATATTGATGTATGTGTGACAAAATCATCGTAAAATCAGTGTGGAGGTATGTGTCCATGATATACGATCCATCTCCATTGCAAGTGTGAAAGAATTTCTGAGATATGGCCAAACATTTTTAAATATTAAAAAAAAAATACAAAAATATATCTGTAGAAGCTCGACCCAAGTTGAAGACAAATTGCTGAAATGACAAGATAGAGACTAAACAGGAGGTGTTCAAGATTAGGACCGGACACATTGCATTAGCCTACTTACTATTTCAAATGCGGTTTACTCTCTAATAACTATATTTTACAGCTTATTCCAGGGGATAATTCACTACATTTATTCATGTTTATTAAAGAGGACGATTGGGAGTTCCACGGCAGTGACGTCTGAACATTATGATAAAGATCGCGAATGTAGACTAGTGATTAGAATTTTGTGTTGGAAGGTTCAAGAAGTATGTTGTTTAGAAAAGTGAGACTTGGCATTTGTTATGCCAATATAACATGAAGTAATCAGATATCATGTTTGAAACTGTAATCTCAGTATAACCCTTTCTTTTATCTGAGTGAAGATTTCTGCTGCCTTTCTTTTCACATCTGATAAACGAATCGATTTTCAGTGGGTCAGCACATTAACGTGCGCAATTAAATGGGGAATAACAAGTATGTATCCCACTTCACCGATGTGGCTCTATCCTGTAAGCCTAGATCAGGACCATCCAGTCATTGCGCTCCGAGAGCGCGGCCGCGCTCGGGGAGCACTGGGCAGTCAGACTAGCGCTCCTTCCCCTACCACCACTACACTGTGGCAGCGAGGAGATCTGAGACACACGGACTATGTTCGTACCGCAATAACTAGATACGTACGCACAGATGCAGGCGACGGCTTTTGTGGCATTGTTGACATCATATTGATAGGGCTGTTTTACCATAATAGGATATATACTGCCATAATATATATGTATACAAATCGAATGGTACTCCGATGCATGGAATGTGTAGGAAACGAACGCAAGTGTTAAGTAAAGAATATTGTGCTTTATTACAAAATGAAATGAGAACATATTAGAGAGGAAAATTCAACAACATTTTACCAATATGAACAGATAGTACAGGCCTTGAGTGACTCTTTCTCCGTCGTTTTTACGAATTTCTAGTTTTGGAGGAAACAATCTTCTCCAAATTGGGTACAATATTTCTGGACACAGCTATTCGTAAACAATTGCGCAAGTTTCTATCACTCATCGTTGCACGATGTTTACTTTTGGTAAGCTTAAGAACTGAAGAGAAGCGCTCATAAATGTACGTTGAGTCGAACATTGACAGAACTTCACTTGCATGTCTTTACAAAAGGGGATATTCTCCTTGCGGAAAGCCACTGTAAAATTCTTCTAAACTTCGTGACATTAGAAAGCGGTCATTAAGACGAACATTGCATTGCAGTTCAATCAGCTCTTATTTAAATAGCTGTGGAACACTGTCTGCACTAATAGAAAATGGTCGAACAAATACATCTAACACCGCTTGGAGTTCTGATAATTCTGAAAATCGCTTGTCAAACTCTTCTTGTATTTGGCGAATTACCTGCAAGTACTCATCAAAGTCGACACCTTTCACTGTTTCAAACGGTGGAAAATGTCCTGTGTTCCTTGCACGTAACTGGTTTTCCCGCAAAATCAATTTTCTTGTGAACGCTTCAATTTTTTCCACCAAATCGCAGATGTTGTGCTTTTCGCCCTGAAGCGAAGTGTTCAAATTATTCAGATGGGCAGTAATGTCACATAAAAATCCAAGTCCGCCACCCACTTAGGGTCACGCAAAAGAACTTCGGGCCGCCCTTTCATGTCACAGAATGTATGTATTGCGTTCCGCAAGAAAAACACACGATTCAGCACCTTCGCCTTGCTCAGCCATCTTACTTCTGCATGGTACGGGATATCCGGACACTCCGCTTCGATGTCATCCAAGAACTCTTTGAATTGACGGTGCGTGAGTTCATGGGAGTGAAGATAATTTACCATTCGCACAACTGTTCCCATTACATCTTTGCGCTTGGCGACTTTTGCACAGATTGCCTCCTGGTGTATGAAGCAATGGATCGCCACCATTAGGGTACTACCGTTCTCAGCCATTTTTAACTTTACATATCTGAGGAACCCCATGCGTACACATCGTGAAGCAGGAGCTCCATCCGCCGTTATACTCGTCAACCGCTCCCATTTTAATCCCATTGATTCAAAAGCACCCTCCACAGCTTGGAAAATATCGAAACCGGTAGTGGTGACTTTGAGTGTTACCAAGTCGAGGAAATTCTCGGTGACCCGAAGATCGTCATCCACCCCTCGAATAAAAATAACGAGCTATGCTATGTCCGCAATGTCGGTTGATTCGTCGAGGGCGATGGAAAATTATACAAATTTTGCTGCCTTCTCCATTAATTGCTGTTCCATATCAACGGACATATCGTCTATTCTGCGAGCCACAGTTTGAGGAGAAAGAGAGATGTTTTCAAATTTGTGTGTGTGCACCCTCCCCCCTGTCAACTCCTAAACGGCTGCAGAAATCGAAACCAAATTTAGTATGAGTAAAGATGTATACCGGAATATCTCACGCCCATATTTGAAAATGATGTCAGTGCTACCAACTGCTAAAAATCACAATTCACTTTTAAGCTCTACGTTGGATATCTCAGACGTTATGGATGCGAAATTTTCCAAAATTAGCACACACAGGGATAATAACATTCCAGATACATTTTAAGGAGCCCATATATGACAGTGTTGCCAAGATGATTCTAAGCCTGCTGATAAGTCCAATGTTTAAGTACATCTAACATCTATACTATCAATTGGATTTTAACCAAATTTCGTACGTGCTTTGTGTACTATAACAGATATGACTATGCTTATACTTGAGAGCCATTAGCGCTGCCAGCTGTTAATAAATGCGGCTGGCTGCGTGGCTCAGGGGTAACGTTCTCCCTTGCTGAACCCAAGGTTGCAGGTTCGTATCCTGGCGCAGTTAGCTGGCATTTGAAGGTGCGCAAATGCGAGAGAGCCGTGTCAGTAGATTTACTGGCACGTTGAAGATCCCCTTCTGGGCAAAATTACGGCACCCCGGAGTCTCTAAAAGCCAGAGTAGTTGAAATGGACGTAAAACCAATAACATTATAATTATTTGTTAATAAATGCTCACTCTCTTTATCCTAATACCAATATATCAGAAAGTATGCAAGCCAACAGCTCTAAATTTTGCGCACGAATAGTTCCTGAAATTTTAGATTATTTGGGAGCAACTAATGCACATCAGTGCTGCCAACATAATTCTAAGCCTGTTTATAGGGCCAATTTTTAAATGCATGTAACTTCTATACTAAGAAATGGATTTTATCCAAAATTGGCACTATAAAATATAGGAATAATTCAGATTAATTCTGAAAACGCCTTCTTGACGTTGTTGCCAATATGATTTTACTCGCACTGATACATCCAATATTTCACAGCATGCAACGTCCATACTATCCATTGGACTTTACCAAATTTTGCATGAGCATTCTTTACCTTAAGATATGGAACTAAGAATATATTCAGAGTCACCAAGGCTGCCAACTGTAGAGCTGTATTGGAATACATTACTTCAGATATATTCCAATCTAAATAGAAAAGTTAGTATTACCAACTTAATCTCGTAATTATTCTAGATAGGTCTATGTAGATTAATCATTGGCATGAATCTTAAGTATAAAGAAAATTAGGTCCTTTAGATCGTCACGGAACTACTTCATATTATTGTTAATATTATTATTATTATTATTATTTTACTGTGGAGTAATCAGTGCTGTGAAAATTATATTAGTTTCACTAATAGTACAAATATTCATGGTTTTGATTTGGAAAGTACAAATACGAATGATAAAATTAAATGATTTTTCCCTACCAATATCCATTATTAACATCGCCCCCCTAGAACATGCGAGTAAATCGAAGTTGAAAAGTTGCATCACACAGTAGTGTTGACACAACGAAATAATTCAAAAAGAATAAAAATTCTGGCCATGGAGCGTCTCGAACCCAGGACCCAGTAGGTACCAAGTTAACGCCTTAGCACTCGTACACATTTCACGTACAATGCAGGTTCACAGCTTCATCCATATGGCTAAATGTCGAATGATTTCAGTTAAATCTTAAATACTGTCAGAAATGCGTTTAATCAGTCAGTGCCTTTTCCTGTATTCAACGTAACGGAACTAAATGACTGATTTGCATTAATAATGCCAATGAACTGCAACTATTAATCTCAATCCACAAGTTTCCTCCATCTTTGATTTCTTGCAGCTGAGCCAATAAGAACTCGTAATGCAGGTACGAATAACGTTATTGAAGCCTATACCGGAATTGTGCTTGTATACAAGCTTTTACGTTACGATCTGTAACATCTGAACGCTGATGACCAATGATTGCGGTACAACACATGTGAAATGTCCATAAGCTGAGGGTACTGGTCAGCACAGTATCGAAGCACCTAAGGTAGGATGTTATACATTAGCTATCGTATATTCTACGTGGTATTTTTAGCTTACTTTTCACTTTTTTTTTTAAATGATGATGAGATAGACTAATGACATCGATCCAGGCAAATGTCTGTCTGTCTGTCTCTGTGTGTCTCCCCCTATCAACCCCTAAAAGACTGCAGTTATCGAAACCAAATTCGGTTTAAGGAAATATCTAAATCTGAATATCTCAGGGACATAATTGTAAATGATTTCAAGTTACCAACTGCTAAAAATCACAATTCACTTTTAAGCTCTACGTTGGATATCTCAGACGTTATGCATGCGAAATTTTCCAAAATTAGCACACACAGGGATAATAACATTCCAGATACATTTTAAGGATCCCATATATGACAGTGTTGCCAAGATGATTCTGAGCCTGCTGATAAGTCCAATGTTTAAGTACATCTAACATCTATACTATCAATTGGATTTTAACCAAATTTCGTACGTGCTTTGTGTACTATAACAGATATGACTATGCTTATACTTGAGAGCCATTAGGGCTGCCAACTGTTAATAAATGCGGCTGGGTGCGTGGCTCAGGGGTAACGTTCTCGCTTGCTGGGCCCAAGGTTGCAGGTTCGTATCCTGGCGCAATCAGCTGGCATTTGATGGTTCGCAAATGCGAGAGAGCCGTGTCAGTAGATTTACTGGCACGTTTAAGATCCCCTTCTGGGCAAAATTACGGCACCCCGGAGTCTCTAAAAGCCAGAGTAGTTGAAATGGACGTAAAACCAATAACATTACTATTATTTGTTAATAAATGCTCACTCTCTTTATCCTAATACTAATATATCAGAAAATATGCAAGCCAACAGCTCTAAATTTTGCGCACGAATAGTTTCTGAAATTTTAGATTATTTGGGAGCAACTAATGCACATCAGTGCTGCCAACATAATTCTAAGCCTGTTTATAGGGCCAATTTTTAAATGCATGTAACTTCTATACTAAGAAATGGATTTTATCCAAAATTGGCACTATAAAATATAGGAATAATTCAGATTAATTCTGAAAACGCCTTCTTGACGTTGTTGCCAATATGATTTTACTCGCACTGATACATCCAATATTTCACAGCATGCAACGTTCAGACTATCCATTGGACTTCAACCAAATTTTGTATGTGCATTCTGTACCTTAAGATATGGAATTAAGAATATATTTAGAGTCACCAAGGCTGCCAACTCTAGAGCTGTATTGGAATACATTACTTCAGATATATTCCAATCTAAAGAGAAAAGTTAGTATTACCAACTTAATCTCGACATTATTCTAGATAGGTCTATGTAGATTAATCATTGGCATGAATCATAAATATAAAGAAAATTTGGCTCTTTAGATCGTCACGGAACTACTTGATATTATTGTTAATATTATTATTATTATTATTATTTTACTGTGGAGTAATCAGTGCTGTGAAAATTATATTAGTTTCACGAATAGTACAAATATTCATGGTTTTGATTGGGAAAGTACAAATTCGAATGATAAAATAGAATGATTTTTCCTTAGCAATATCCTTTATTAACATCGCTCCCCTAGATCATGCGAGTAAATCGAAGTTGAAAAGTTGCATCCTACAGTAGTGTTGACAAAACGAAATAATTCAAAAAGAATGAAAATTCTCACCATGGAGGGTTTCGAACGCAGGCCTCATTGGATACCAAGTTAACGCTTTAGCACTCGTACACTGCTCACGTCCTATGCAAGTTAACAGCTTCATCAATATGGCTAAATATCGAATGATTTCAGTTAAATCTTCAATACTGACGGAAATGCGTTTAATCAGTCAGTGCCTTTTCCTGTATTCAACGTAACGGAACTACATGACTGATTTGCATTAATAATGCCAATGAACTGCAAATATTACTCTCAATCCACAAGTTTCCTCCATCTTTGATTTCTTGCAGCTGAGCCAATAAGAAATCGTAATGCAGGTACGAATAACGTTATTGAAGCCTATACCGGAATTGTGCTTGTATACAAGCTTTTACGTTACGATCTGTAACATCTGTACGCTGATGGCCAATGATTGCGGTACAACACATGTGATATGTCCATAAGCAGAGGGTACTGGTCAGCACAGTATCAGAGCACCTAAGGTAGGATGTTATTCATTAGCTATCTTATATTCTACGTGCTATTTTTAGCTTACTTTTCACTTTTTTTTAAATGATGATGAGATAGACTTATGGCATCGATCCAGGCAAATGTCTGTCTGTCTGTCTTTCTTTGTGTGTCTCCCCCTATCAACCCCTAAATGACTGCAGTTATCGAAACCAAATTCGGTTTAAGGAAATATCTATATCTGAATATCTCAGGTACATAATTGAAAATGATTTCAGAGTTACCAACTGCTAAAAATCACAATTCTTTTTTAAGCTCTACGTTGGATATCTCAGACGTTATGCATGCGAAATTTTCCAAAATTAGTACACACAGGGATAATAACATTCCAGATACATTTTAAGGAGCCCATATATGACAGTGTTGCCAAGATGATTCTAAGCCTGCTGATAAGTCCAATGTTTAAGTACATCTATCATCTATACTATCAATTGGATTTTAACCGAATTTCGTACGTGCTTTGTGTACTATAACAGATATGACTATGCTTATACTTGATAGTCAGCAGGGCTGCCAACTGCTAATGAATGCTCATTCTCTTTCTTTATCCTAATACCAATAAATATATCAGAAAGTATGCTAGCCAACACCTCTGAATGTTACACACGTATGGTACCTAAAATTTCAGATTAACTTCGAGTAACTAATGTACATCAGTGCTGCCAACATAATTCTAAGCCTGCTGAAAATGCATGTAACTTCTATACCAACAAATGGATGTTAACCAAAATTGGCACTATTAGATAAAGTATTATTTCAGATATCGCCTCCGTAGCGTAGCGGTCAGCATGGTTAGCTGCCGCCCCGGAGGTCCTGGGTTCGATTCCCGGCTCTGCCACGAAATTTGAAAAGTGGTACGAGGACTGGAACGGGATCTACTCAGCCTCGGGTGGCCCAAATGAGTAGAGGGTGTTCGATTCCCCTTCAGCCATCCTCGAAGTGGTTTTCCGTGGTTTCCCACTTCGTCTTCGGGCAAATGCCGGGATGGTACCTTCTTCAAGGCCACGGCCGCCTCCTTCCCTCTTCCTTGCCTATCCATCCTACCCATCCCTTACCATCCCTCATGAGGCCCCTGTTCGCTTTGCAGGTGAGGCCGCCTGGGCGAGGTGCCAATCCCACCTCACCAGTTGTATCCCTTCCGATTCGATGTTCCTAGCTCTAGGACACTGCCCATAGAGGCGGTAGTGGTGAGTTCCCTCACTGAGTCCGTGGATTCCACCAACCTGGAGGGTAAACGACTAAAAATAAAATAAAAATTGGCGTGAATCTTAAATATAAAGAAAAGTATGCTCTTTAGATCGTCACGAAACTATTTCTCCTTATTATTAATATTATTATCTATTGTGGAGTAAACACAGACTATTATTGAGGTATGAAAATATTAGTATACTTTCACGAATAGTACAAATATTCATGGTTTTGTATGGGGAAGTACAAATTTGAATGATAGAATAGAATAATTTTCCCTTCCAATATCCATTATTAACATCATCTCCGTAGATTATGCGAATAAATCGTAGTTGGAAACTCACAAGGAATGTAGTGTGAATGCAACATAATAATTCTAAAAGAATAAAAAATTTGGCCCTAGTGCGCCTCGAACCTGAGACTCATTGGACTCTAAGTTGCAGCTATAGCACCCGTACACTTCTCACTTTGTAGCCTAGCTCATAGTTACGTAACTTCATGCGTATAGCTAAATGTCGAATTATTTCAGTTAAATCGTAAATACTGACAGGAATGCGTTCAATCAGTCAGTGCCCCTTCATGTATTCAACGTAACGCATCTTAATGACTGGTTTGCATTAATAATGCCAATGAACTGCAAATATTACTCTCAATCCACAACTTTCCTCCATGTTTGATTTCTTGCAGCTTAGCCAATCGGAACACGGAATGCTGCTGCGAATAACGTTATTCAAGCCTATACCGGAATTGTGCCTGTATACAAGCTTTAACGTTATAATCTGTACCATTTGTATTCTGATGGTCAATGATTGCGGTACAACACATGTGATATGTCCATAAGCAGAGGGTACTGATCAGCACAGTATCGAAACACCTAAGGTTGGATGTTATACAGTAGCTATCGTATATTCTTCGTAATATTTTAGCCTACTTTTCACATTTTGTAAAAATGAGGGAAAAGTAGACTTATGGCATCGGTCCAGGCAAATGTCTGTCTGTCCCTCCTAGACGGCTGCAGATATTGAAACCCAATTTGGTATAAGTAAAGACCTATATTTGAATATCTCACGGGCATTTTTGAAAATTATTTTAGTGCTAGTAACTGCTGAAAATTCACAATTCACTTTTGAGCTCTATGTTGGATTTATCAGACGTTATGCATGCGAACCCTTCCAAAATTAGTACAGACAGAGATAATAACATTCCAGATATATATTTTAGGTAGCGCATATATGACAGTGGTGCAAACATGATTTTAAGCCAGCGGATAAGTCCAATGTTTAAGTGCATCTAACTTCTAACTATCAATTGGATTTTATCCGAATTTCGTATGCGCTATTGTTACTATAACAGATATGACTATGCTCATACTTGAGAGCCAGCAGGGCTGCCAACTTCTAATGAATGCTCATTCTCTTTCTTTATCCTAATACATATATATAATAAAGTATGCAAGCCAACAGCTCTAAATTTTGCACACGTATGATACCTGAAATTTCAGATTAATTTCGAGTAACTAATGTACGTCAGTGCTGCCAACATAATTCTAAGCCTGCTGAAAATGCATGTAACTTCTATACCAACAAATGGATGTTATCCAAAATTGGCACTATAAAATATAGTATTATTTCAGATTAATTCTGAGCACACGTGCATGACTTTGTTGCCAATATTATTCTACATACACTGGTAGATCCAATATTTCATAACATGCAACGTCCATACTATCCATTGGACTTCAACCGAATGTTATATGTGCATTATGTACCTTAAGAGATGGAACTAAGGATATATTCAGAGTCACCTAGGCTACCAACTGTAGTGGTGTATTAGAATATTTCAGGTATATTCCAATCTAATTAGAAATGTTAGTAGGCCTATTACCTATTAAATTTTGTCATGGGAAAAGGCACCTACTTTATTATTGCAATGTGCTCAAATATTTCATATGACCCTTCTTTGTATAATGTGACTAATCCCACACAACGTCGCTCTTTCTACATCACATTTAGTAACAACGTTATGGCCCTCTGTTCGAGCTGTTTCCTTAATAACGTTCTTGACGGAATATACATAATTTCTTGTCATTAAGATTGGATTTGATTAATAATAAACAAGAAATGGGAATAACATTAATTTGTAGAACTCAATTTTAGCCGTCTTTTAAACAACGTTATCGTCGGTAGTACTCACAATTTTGTTCCTTAAAGATTGGGTAAGACAAATAACGAAAACCGGCGAATAACGTTTTTATGAGGAACTTCCTTTACCCGCCTTTCGAATAACGTTATTGTCAGCAGTTCGTTCAATTTCGTTCTTCGACATCAGGTTGAACTAATAACGAAATGATGCCAATAACGTTATTCAGTTTTTCACTATGTGAGCCACCCTCCCAATAACGTTATTGGTAGGGACCGGAATAATAGCGTTCTTCAATTCGGTTACTGAATATAACGTTATTGTGATAGTATATGATAAATACGGTATTCTTGTGGAAACGAAGTAATTCGTTCTGCAACGCATTTACCTAAATGCACTCATGGAGTTTTCCGGTACATTCCCTAATTACGTTACGTTATGGTTACGGTTAAGTTATCTAGCCCTGGAAAATAGGCTGTATAGTTCTTCACGGAACTACTTGTTCTAACTTTAATAGTTTTTGTTGGTCAATGAGAGTGAACATCCATAGATCGTTCCTTAGTGGACGTTTTTCTTCCAGAATTTCACCCCTCCCCATAGGCCCCTAAAATTGTATTTATGAAAAAAACAAGATGTTCAGTAAAGAACATATAGCCTACTTTCTCCTAAATGCATGGGTATTGTTATAACTCTTTGTCCTTTTCAAGGAGTATGATTGAATGTTGGTTGTAGTAGCTTGTTGAAATACAACGTGCTATAGGGATATTAAACATGAATATGAGGTGCCCTTTGCTAGTGCGACCTCTGTACCAAATTTCGTTCAATTCGGTTTCACCGTGTTTGAATTGATAGGGGGAATAGATTTGCACACATACTTGGCCACCATCTGCAAACTATTGGGCTGATGTTCTTGCAGTTTGGCCTGAATATGTTTCCCACATAAAGATATGGTGTTGAAAAATTTGGTAGAGACTAGATTATTAGGTTGGTCGTAATTACATTTTAACTTTTAACATTTGGGTGGCGGCGATTACGTTTCCGTCAAGATAGCGGTGATATAGAACATGACACTGAGGTGCCCTTTGCTAGTGCTACCTCTGTACCAAATTTCGTTCCATTCGGTTCCACCGTGTTCGAATTAATAGGGGGAATCAGTTTTTACATAAAGATGGCCGCCACCCGCAAACTATTAGGCTAATAACCTGTTATATTGGTCAAAGGATGCTCCCTCCACAAAGGAATGTTGATGCAAAGTTTGGTAGAGATCGGATGGTTATGTTAGTCATAATTTAACTTAAGCTTTGAACATTTGTGTGGCCGCCATTACGTTTCTGTCAAGATGGCGGCGATATAAAACATGACACTGAAGTGCCCTTTGCTAGTGCTACCTCTGTACCAAATTTCGTTCATTCGGTTCCACCGTGTTCGAATTAATAGGGGGAATCAGTTTTTACATAAAGATGGCCGCCACCCGCAAACTATTAGGATAATAACCTGTTATATTGGTCAAAGGATGCTCCCTCCTTAACGGAATGTTGTTGCAAAGTTTGGTAGAGATCGGATGGTTATGTTAGTCGTAATTTAACTTAAACTTTGAACATTTGTGTGGCCGCCATTACGTTTATGTCAATATGGCGGCGATATAAAACATGGCACTGAGATGCCCTTTGCTAGTGCTACCTCTGTACCAAATTTCGTTCCCTTCGGTTTCACCGTGTTTGAATTAATAGGGGGAATTGCTTTTCACACAAAGATGGCCGTCATCCGCAAACTATTAGGCTAATGACCTAGACATTTGGTCAAAGGATGCTTCCTCTATAAAGGTATGTTGTTGCAAAATTTGGTAGAGATCGAGTGATTAGATTAATCGTAATTTGATTTAAGCTTTGAACATTTGTGTGGCCGCCATTACGTTTCCATCAAGATGGCGGCGATATAAAACATGACACTGAGGTGCCTTTTGTTAGTACTACCTCTGTACCAAATTGCGTTCCATTCGGTTGCACCGTGTTCGAATTAAGAGGGGGAATCGATTTTCACACAAAGATGGCCGCCGTCCGCAAACTATTACGCTGATGGCCTATTGGTTTGGTCAAAGGATGCTCCCCCCATAGAGGTAGGTTGTTGCAAAATTTGGTAGAGATCGGATGATTAGGTTAGTCGTAATTTGATTTAAGCTTTGAACATTTGTGTGGCCGCCATTACGTTTCCGTTAAGATGGCGGCGATATAAAACATGACACTGAGGTGTCCTTTGCTAGTGCTACCTTTGTACCAAATTTCGTTCAATTCGCATTCACCGTGTTCGAATTGATAGGGGGGGACAGACATTCAGAGTACACACACTCACACACACACAGACACACACACACACACACACACACACACAGACTCACACACACACACATACACACACACACACAGACTCACACACACACATACACACAGACAGACACACTTTTTTCGCCCTGTGTTGATCTCATAAGTCTACATTCATTTTTTGCAAAAATCGAAAGTAGGCTAAAAACGGTCGAACACCTATTTTATTACCGGGTGAGTTAGCCGAGGTCGTTGCGGCATGACAGTTGGCAGTCGCTCACATCCGGGAGGCGAGGAGGTTCGAATCCCCCCGCCGGCAACCTTGAAGATGGTCTTCTGTGGTTTCCCATCTTCCTTCCAGGCAAATGCCGGGTTGGTCCCTAACTATAGGCCAGAGCCGCTACCTGCCAACTCCTCGACCCTCCCATCCAACATTCGAAGGATTTGTCGATGTGGTGTATATTATAAGGTGAAAGGGGTGAAAAGTGGGGGTTGAAGGATTCTTAACGGAGCGTGTACCTCTTAAACGACATAGGCGAGAAGTTGAAACTCAGCGGAAAAAATGAGCTTAAAAAGTAAGTACATCGGTGTTCGACCGTTTTTTCAAGAATTTCATTTAAGGGGTCAATGGGGTGGGGTGAAATTTTGGAAATAAAACGAGAGAAAGTGTCCTAACTGACTGACTAACTCACTCACTCATCAAACTCAGGGGAAAAGACAGCTTAAAATAAGTTAATAGCTGTTCGAGCGTTTCTTCATAAATCCAATTTAAGGGCCTCATGGGGAGGGGTAAAATTCTGGTAAAAATAATTGAAAGAAAATGACCTGACTGACTCACACACTCATCATCGTCTAGCGAAAACTATTGAAGTTGGAAATATTCAATTTTGGGAATATGTTCGCTGTATGTCGAAAATGTCAGCTAAGGAAGGATTTTTGTTTATTCGGTTCCTGAAGAGGTGTTAAGGGGATAAACGTGCATTTCTACGAATAACGAAATCGCATGCGTCGTTTCTTTGGGGATGTGATATTCAGCATATAAACTAATCATTTAAAATAAACAGACATGTCTAAGTGTTCATCGATGTGGTGTATTATTATTATGAGGTGAAAGGGGTGAAAATTGGGGGTTGACGGATTCTTAACGGAGCGTGTATCTCTTAAACGACATAGGCGGAAAGTTTGAAATTCAGCGGAAAAAAAGCTTAAAATATAGTAAATAAGAGTTCGACCGTTTTTTTCATAAATCCAATTTATGGGGCCCTTGGAGAGGGGTAAAATTCTGAAAAAACACCAGGAAAGAAAGTGTTCTAACAGATTAACTCACTCATCAAACTCAGGGGGGAAGAACAGCTTAAAAATAAGTATATAGGTGTTCGATCGTTTCTTTTTTCATAAATCCAATTTGAGGGGTTCGTGAGAGGGTGTAAATGAAAGAAAATGTCCTGACTTACTCACTCACTCATCATCGCCCAGCCAAAATTATTGAAGTTAGAAACATGACATTTTGGGGTTATGTTCGTTGTATGTCGAAAACGTCCACTAAGGAAGGATTTTTGATATTCAGGTTCTAAAAGGGTGTTAAGGGGCTAGACCTGCATTTAATTGAATAACAATATCTCCCGATTGGTTGCCTTGGGGGATGCGATACTCGGCATATAAACTCATTATTGAGAATACGAAGACACATGTCTGAGGGTTTTTCAAGTGTGTAGTATGAGGTGTATGTGTGAGAGGTGTGGGTTGAAGGATTCATAACGGAGCAAGTATCTCTTAAAAGACAGATGCATAAAGTATGAAACACAGGGGGGAAATTCAGCTTGAAAAATAGGTAAATAGTTGGTTGACCGTTTTTTTTCATAAATCCAATTTAAGGGGCCCAAGGGGAGGTGTGAAATCCTGGGAAAGAAGTCCATTAAGGAAGAATTTTCGGATATTCATTCACCCTCCCCCAGCCAAACCTATTGCAGTTAGAAACTTGAAATTTTGGGGATATGTTCGTTGTATGTCGAAAACGTCCACTAAGGATATATTTTTGGATATTCATGTTCTGAAGGGGTGTTAGGGGGGTTAAACTTGCATTTCATTGATTAACAACATCTCACGAGTGGTTTCATTTGGGGATGTGATATTCGCCATATCAATTAATCAATAAAAACAGACATATGTCTAACGGTTTATCGATATGGTGTATATTATGAGGTGAAAGTGGTGAATATTGGGGGTTGAAGGATTCTTAACGGAGCGTGTATCTCTTAAACGACATAGGCGAGAAGTTTGAAATTCAAAGAAAAAGAAACAGCTTAAAAATAAGTAAATAGGTGTTCGACCGTTTTTTTCATAAATCCCATTTAAGGGGTTCATGGGGAGGGGTGAAATTCTCAAAAATAAATGAAAGAAAATGTCCTGCTTGACTCACTCATCATCGCCCAGCCAAAATTATTGAAGTTAGAAACATTAAATTTTGGGGATATGTTCGTTGTATGTCGAAAACGTCCACTAAGGAAAGATTTTTGGATATTCAGGTTCTAAAGGGGTGTTAAGGGGGCTAAATGTGCATTTCATTGAATAACAATATCTCACGAGTGGTTTCATTTGGGGATGTGATACTTGCCATATAAACTAATCATTAAAAATAAGCTGACACATGTATAATGGTTTTTCGATGTAGTGTATATTATGAGTGAAAGGGGTGAAAAGTGGGGTTGAAGGATTCCTAACGAAGCGTGCATCTCTTAAACGACATAGGCGAGGAGTTTGAAACGCAAAGGAAAACAATCAGCTTAATAATAAATAAATATATAATTAAGTAAATAGGTGTTCGACCGTTTTTTTTTTCATAAATCCAATTTAAGGGGCCGTTGGGGAGGGGTGACATTCTGGAAGAAAAACGACCACTAAGGAAGGATCTTTGGATTTTCACTCTCCTCGACTAACCAAAACTATTAAAGTTCGAAGAATGATATTTTGGGGATATGTTTGTTGTGTGTCGAAAACTTCTACTAAGGAGAATTTTTAGATATTAATGTTCTAAAGGGGTGTTAACGGGTTTAAACCTGCAATTTCATTGAATAACAATATGAAACGACTATGATGCGAGCCAAGCCGCGGGTACCTGCTAGTTTCGTGTAATTGCGTTATTGCAGATGGGCTCGATAAGTTAGGTAATACAATACAAAATCCTACAAAATAACACAGAGCGTTGAGGGCCTAATGTTATTGAATGTTTAATATAGTTCTTCTCCTCTAATGTAGAGGAGACCTTTGTTTCTCTTCGCCAATTACTCGGCAGCGCCTGGCTTGCTCCGGACCGAGAATATTGGCTGTTCAAATTGCTCACAAACAGCTGCGCATTTTGTTGCTCCCCATGGGCCCTATTAGCTTAACTAGATGCTACAGGGGTTACAATGTCATCTCTCTCAGCGTGTAATTGAAAGGCATGCCAGCTGTAACAAGGGAGCTTTTATTTTCATAATCCACGGCAATCCAACTTGAAAACCAAACGCAAAAATATATTTCACCAAAGTTCAGAATCTTGCGAACTGTTTTTGGTTGTTGTTGTTGATTAATATAGGGGCTATGTAACATCGTGGTCTGTAGCCCTTAGTACTTGGGTGTGTGTTTAATTTGTCTGACAATTATTGTTATTTTTTTTTTAATCGTTTCGGTCGTCTATGGACCACGTTATTTCAACTGCCTTTTCCCTCGTTCTTTCACATTGGCCCAGTATTCGCGCATTCTTCTTCGGTGAGCTTCTCTTCGTTCTTCGGTCCACTTCTTGCTGGTTTTCAATATAGGTTTTGGCTGAAAACTCTGTATCTCCCCAAGTTTCTTCTTCAAAGAGTCACGTTCCAAGATGTCCTCATGTGATATCCCCAGTTCTTGTAGGTCTTTTTCCACCTCTGTAAACCAGATCCCTTTGGTTTTCTTTCCCACAAAGTAGGCACAGATTCGATTGGACAATCTTCCGGAGTTCATTCGTGTTAAATGGCCATAAAAGGAGAGTCTTCTTTTGCGAATGGTGTCCGTTATTTTCTCCACATGTAGATAGAGTTCATCGTTGTGTCGTCTTCTATACTCTCCTCGTTCCTTGACTGGGCCCAAGATCTTTCTCAGAATCTTCCTCTCTTTGGCTTCGAGTTGTTCTGCCAGGCCTTTCTTATTCATCGCCAGGCATTCTGATGCATATAACGCCTCCTGGCGAATAACGGTAACGAAGTGCCTCAGTTTGGCCTTGAAGGACATTGGTCGTGATTTGTAAATGTCTTTGGTTAAATGGTAAGCCATTTCCATTTTGTTAATCCGTGCCACGAAGGCTTCCTTTTCACGAATGTTGGGCTCAATCCATTCACCCAGGTATTTGAATTTCTCTACCTGTGTTATTTGTCCTCCATTCACCGTAAGTTCTCTGGGTTCCGACTTGATGTTCGTTATAAACTGCGTTTTCTCAAACGAAATCGGAAGACCTGCCTTTGCTGCTTGCACCTGTAATTGATTGATTTGTTGTGTGGCTGTGTCAAGAGAATTAGAGAAAATTGCAACATCATCTGCGAAAGCTAAACAGTCGATTGTCAGGTTTTTGTTCTTACAACCTAGTCTGACCCCATTCTCTATACCATCCTTACACAATTCTTTACGCCATTCTCGAATAACATTCTCAAGAACACAGTTGAATAAAAGAGAAGAGAGCCCATCTCCCTGTCTCACCCCTGTCCGTATTGCAAAGGATTCAGAAATCTCTCCCCTGAATTTCACTTTGGAAGCCATATCCAATAGGGATTGGTGAATGATTGCTCTTGTCTTATTATCTAAACCAAATTCTCTTAAAACCTCGATCAGGGTACTTCGATCCAGCGAGTCGTAAGCCTTCTTGAAATCAACAAATGTCACAACAAATTTCTTACTTCTCAGATTCATGTACGATAGAATTGATTTTAGATTCATGATTTGCTCAACACAAGAGCGCCCCTTTCGAAATCCACCTTGGTATTCGCCCAGGTGTTGATCGAGCTGTGCTTCCGCTCTCGTTTGAAGCGCTTTCGCGAGAATCTTGTATGTTATCGAGAGGAGTGATATGCCTCGATAGTTGTTTACGTCCGCTTTATCACCTTTCTTGTGCAGGGGATGAATTAGGGCCGATGTCCAATCACTGGGCAGTTTCTCTGTTTCCCAAATCTCCCGGATGATATCCGTTAGCTTGTCGACTGGTTTTTCACCTGCGTATTTCCAGAGTTCGGCAACTATTGAATCCTCACCTGGTGCTTTAATGTTCTTAAGTGAGTTAATGATCTGCTTGATTTCTTCCCTAGTTGGTGGACTTGAGTCTGGATTGACGAGCACATTACTGTGAAGGGAAAATTTCGATGTTGGAGCCTCACAATTAAGAAGGGACTCAAAGTATTTCGCCAGGATCTGGCAGTTGTCTTTGTCATTGTAAGCAACTTTCCCATCGGGATTCCTAAAGTGAAGACTGGGTGGTGTGTATTTACTGAGATTTTGCTTGAAGGTTTTATAGAAATCACGGGTGTTGTTCTTTTTGAAATCTTGGTCTATCTGTGCCAACTGATTTTTTTGGAATGCTCGTTTTATCCCGCGTATGGTTTTATCAGCCTGCTTTCTCACGACCAGGAATCTCTCTCTGTTTTCTTCATTCTTCTGTTTGTTCCATCGCAACCAGGCAAGCCGCCTTTGGTGAATGGCATCGTCACATTCATTAGTCCACCAAGGATGCCGCCTCAACTTAGTCAGTGGGATGGTTTCCTGTGCCGTTTCAAGAATTGCTTCCTTGAGTTGTTCCCAATTCTGTGGCTCAAGTGTTTCAAGTTTCTGACTGAATTCGCTTTGTGTTTTCAGTTTTTCCACATCAAACCTGTTGATTTTTCTTCCCTGAAATCTCTTGGTGGATCTTTGAAGAAGTTTTAATTTTATCTTTGAAAGATAGTGATCAGAGTCAAGATTCGCGCTTCTTAAGACTTTTACATTCTGGATTTCTCTACGAGATTTACGAGAAATAGCAACGTGGTCAATTTGGAATTCGCCGAGATGGGGATTTGGGGATGTCCATGTTTTCTGTTTTGCAGGAAGTCGTTTGAAAGCGGTTGACTTCATCACTAGGTAGAACGCCTTGCACAACTCCACTAACCTTTCTCCATTGCGGTTTGTTCTTCTGTGGGCCGGGTATTCTCCGATAATATTCTTCAATTTTTTTCCTTACCGAGCTGAGCATTGAAGTCCCCAAGAAGGACGATGATGTGTTCCTTGGGAATCTTGGTTAGAATATTTTCAAGCACTTCCCAGAATATTTCCGTCCCTTGTGGATCGATTCTGTTAGTTTGATTAATTGGGGCATGGACGTTCACCATGGTGTAGATTTTATTTGTGCTTCGAAACGAAAGGATCGAGACTCGACTGTTGGGGGACGTGAAGATGGTGATGGACTCTAAAATCTTCTTACTGACCACAAATCCTGTGCCAAGGTGGGGGATGGATTTTACTACACGTTTTCCGACTTTACCTTTGAAGATACTATACCCCTGGGAGTCAAAAGCTTCTGCATCAACAAACCTTGTTTCCTGAATTGCTGCGATCAGGATTTGATGATGTTGTAGGGTGTCAATCAGTTGTTTCAATTTACCGACCTTCATAAGGGAGTTCACTTTGAATGTTGCGAAGAAATTGCGTCGTTGGTGTCTGATCATGTTTGTAGGAGTCTCCGATACCTCGAAGCATGTCGTTGCAGGATCCCCAGAGTCCGAAGGCCTGCATGCGTCGTGCAAGACGACGGTGGATTGGTTACCACCTGGGGTAGTTGCTTCAGCAGACGTTTCCTCCATGCTTTTCACAGTTGAAAAAACTGTAGATAGGCGACCAGTGATATTGCACAGTGACCAATGTACTGCCAAGGTCGTGAGCCTTGGAGTCCCCAGCACTGATCGGCTCGCCGACCCAGCTTCCCGCTGGGATTGGTTACCCAACCTTCCACTGGGTTGCTCGGCATAACAGGGGGCACCTCTTGTAGGTTACATGCTGGAGTTGGAGTGAAAGAGGCTAAGTTGGATTCTCTTGCTGAATCCAATATGTTTAAGTCGCAGCTAACATGCAACAACGCATTTCACTCCCATTAGCCCAGAGCCGTAAGGACTCCTCCCAGGTTGATTCCTGGGACCCATTATTATTATTATTATTATTATTATTATTATTATTATTATTATTATTATTAGCGTATAATATTAAAATTGACAATCGGGTCACAAAATATACAAATAATATAAGAAAACAAAGAAATGTGAAAAAGGCTTCGGCAATGGGGTAACTTCTCACAGACGTATGTCCAGTCTCTCCAACCAAGTGGGTGCATCAGGGGTTAAACGATGGAGGTCTTCGATTGACCCATAGAATGCTCGCAAAGGGCAGTCCTTCACAATGTGGATGATGGTTTGCACTTCAGAACCACAGGCACAAGCAGGAGACTTCAGCCAACCCCACTGGTGGAGAACAGAAGCAGTTTTTTTTTCAACACCACAGCGTATCCTGTTAAGATTGGTCCAGGTGCTGCGAGGGAGATTGAACCCAAGCAGTTTTATTGTAGGATCCCTGATAGAAATGCCAGACCAGTGTGATTGAGACCATTCTTCTTTCCATACTTCCTTAGGTCTGAAAGGCATGGTAGCTAATTCCATGGCTGTCCTCAAAGAGGTTTCCGGGACTTCAGTCTCGTTCCGGCATTTTCGTCTATGTCCTGATGGATGGGAAGAGAGCTGTTTATCAGGATCCTCGACCATAATCTAGCAAGGGATCTCTTCCGTCTAATGTAAGAAGGTTCAATGTTGCTCAGAACCGGTAACCACTGGACAGGAGTGGGGTGTAATGCACCAGAATATAACTCACATTGAGTGACATAGCTAGCTTGCCACGGTGGATGAGTATTTAACGTGTCGGTCTACTAACCCCAAGCTTGAAGGTTCGCTCCTGGCCGTGGGAAGTGATTTTTGAAAGGCGGCAAAAATTGCTACACCATGTCATACGATGTAGGCATGTCAAAGAACCCATTTGAATTAAGTAGGCCGTGTTCATAATGGCAAAATTAATCTCGGGTGTTTCCACTAACACAAAAGTTCCTAATTTCTCTACTAGAAAGGGATATAGTGTTCAAGGAGCTTTGATATCTAACCTCCTTGACTTTCATAGTGCTTCAATGAACAACGAAATTCGACAGGCTAGCTACCCTTTGGGTGTCAAATAACAAAGCTTGCACCCGGCACCCGAGACCATACGATATTATTATTATTATTAGTGGCATAGCTGGACATCTAGCAGTCAAGTTTGCGAGCTACTGTATTCAGACGCATATAAAAGTGCTTAAGCAGTTATATCAAGCGTATTCGCATCTGCACCCCATGTAATTCCAGCTAATTTACCCAGCAAGTTGTTACGGCTTTTAGGTTTAGCTGCAAGTTTCTCGAGATGGCATCGGCACGTTAATTTGTGTGATAACCTGTGTTATTTTGATGCCGGTATTAGTGTGTGTATAGTAATTCAGATGAGGAACTGACAGCAATGGCTACGCTCGCTAACACGCAGCATGAGGCCAAGATATCTGCGGACTCGCTAGACGTTGGTTTTAGCCCCACCATCGGCCATCCTTGAAATGGTTTTCCGTGATTATCCCATTTTTTACTCCAGGCAAATGCTGGGATCGTACTTTATGACAGCTCGCGGCCGCATACATATACTTCATTCCATTCATCTCTCATCAACTCCTCTCATGAGGTTGGCGTCAGGAAGGGCATCCGGCCGTAAAAACTATCTGCCACATAAGCTTTCATCAAATTTCATTCCCGACCCCGTTTAATAAACAGGGATATTAAGGGGTAGACATATATTTGTAATTTAGATGAGGATTGGGACGGAGGTGGCCATGACCTTAATTTTGGAACCATTCTGGCATTCGCTCGGAGTAAAAGTGGAAAACCACAGAAAACCACTTCCAGGATGGCAGAGGTGGGTATCGAACCTGCCTTTTCTCAGCTTTGCCTCACGAGGCTGAATGTACCCCGTTCAAGCCCTCATACTAGAATTAAATTTTCCCAAGGTTGCGAGTTCAAAGTTTGATCTTCAAACCCAGCCGAAGTCATCGGATTTTTAAGAGCGTTCCAAATCCCTCAGTATGCCTTCCTTCGAAGGGGAATTAAAGCCGGCGGTCCCATGTCATAGATTTATGGCATCTAGAAGAACCTTCCACTAACTTCACTTGTGGAAGCTAAAATTCGTAGGTTAGTTTAATAACGCTATATTAGTTCCAACGTTCGGCGCCAGGTGCTGGCTGCGATTGCATATGTTAGCCAAGTCCGCAGCTAGGTGTCATGGACGGTAACATTTGGTAGCAAAGGTAGGAATTACTTGAAAAATTGATTGCCTGCAGTCCTTCTACCTGAATTACAGATAACACACATTAATACAGCCATCACAATTAACACCGGTTGTCAGACAGATTCTACACACACCCAAAGTACACGTGGCTACATGACCACGTTGTCGCAGTCCCTAAACTAAGGACCAACCAACCAGAATTAAATTTATTGACAGATCCGGAATCCAACATGGGCCTCCGCGGTGATGGCCAAGAGTGCTAGTCACTTCGCAACGAGGCAGACGAACTGTTCAGGCAACGATCAGCCAATCCCAAATAGCTGAATACTCTAATGGACACTGTGAATCTCAACGCTGTATAGGCCTATATCCTTTAAGGGGAGTACAGACATCATATACCTACAGTGTTAAATTTGCAATATTGATGACGGATTATCCCAGAACCTTTGCCTGATAGTGATCTGACATTTTTGGGAGGTATAGTATCACTCATGTTCTGATTACTGGCCTAGAATCAGAATATACACAGAAATAATTAGTCACTTACTTTTTTTTTTTGTAAAATAATGTTCACTTTTTTTCTTTTAAAAGTCCACTTTTTCTTCTGTAAATAAAAAAGCGTTTGAGACAGAAATGTTTTCGTGGTTCAGTAACTCTAGTATACTAAGAGGTAACACTATGTAAAATATGGTAATCATATCTGTTATTGGTTCGGAGATAATGGGTCAAAGGTAAAAAGAAAAGTAATTTTTGGGAAATCAAGTTCAAAGTTTGACATGGTGTCAACTCACATATGGAGGCTTGCCAGCTCCATGGAAAAGTCAATCCTTTCTTTATGCACCTCATTCCGTAAAAAAAAACTAATATTAATATCAAACAAATCATTATTGAATTTTCGAAAACTCCAAAATGACTTGCAAAGATCGCAATCTCACTGTATTACCCATTCGTTAGCAACTCCAGTCCTTGCAGAGATACTAATTTGCCCACAACAAACATTACTTCACACAACAACTTGTAAATCTTGTCCTAAGACACTTAAATCTAATTGTTGTTAATTTAATTAAGGAGCCTCGTACATCTTGGTCATCAGCCCCCTGTAGTTGGGTGTGTGAAGAATTTGTCTGATAACCTGTATTTATCGGAAGGCTGTAGTTATTTGTGTAGCTGTATTAGCGACAGGATGCCCCGGGACTTGAAATAAGGTAATATCTCGGCATTTGCCTGAAGGGAGTGTGGCAAAACCCGGGGAAATGCCTCATTCAAGATAACTACTGTAGCGCCGGTATTCGAACCTATGATCTCTGAATGTGCTGCAGGTGTTCACGCGGTCGTGGTGCACGATTTAACGAGCATCACTATTCCACGGGACTCAACTATAATAAAACCTAACCTAAACAATTTACGTGTTGTTATTTGTGAAAACATAAGTCTCTACTCTTCGAAGCACTAGTCTACCTGTAATTAAGAAATCGTACTTTTTACGTTAGTTTCGGGATTATCATTGGATTCAGATCCAGGGACATGATCATTTCCATGGAAACGTCTTCTAGATTGAACATTCCGGAGATACAGATATTTAAGGAAGTCACTGCATAACAACTGAATGTATTCATTTGCACTAATAACTTTGAAATAATAAAAAACATACTTCCAATTTGAAATTTTCGGCAAATAATGCATCAAATTATTCAGGAGAGATCAAATATTATTAAGAGATCATAATCGGAAAATGACCAATTTCACCATACGTACTCATTTTATAGTAGGGACGCAAATTTGAAAGAGCCAAAACTGATTGTGCCTGTCATAAACATAGCACAACAATAATACATACTTCCAGGAAAACTCCGACTCGTTGCTCTGCCAGGAACTTTAATTCTGGTCTGAGGGCGGGAACGGGATACACAATCCGTGAAAATAACGAAGCGTCTGTATAATTCAGCAAATCCTTTTTGTGATCTTTGTTTGAATACGAATTTAGTTACCTAGACGATGCGACGTACTTATCACATATTTATAAGAGGTTTACAAAAAGTTTGATTCTCCTAGCAGAGAGTTGTTGATTATTTTATTTTCCGTGTTTTCGCACTTCTACTCCAGACAAATGTTGGAATGGTACCTAACATAAAGCCATGGCCACTTCCAATCCAAATCCTAACTCAATTACAAATAAACCCACAGTTACACAGGTTATTAGAAAAATTCTACACACACCCAAGAATACGGGGTTTCAGGACTACAATGCCGCGAGGCCCCTAAAATAATCAACAACAACTCTCTGCTACGGGAATCAAACACTTTATAGACCTCTTATAAATATGTTATACCTACGTTGCACCGTCTACAGCATGTAACTAAATTCGTATGCAGACAGAGCCAGCAAAAGTTTTTGCTGAATTATTCGTTATATTCACGGATTGGTTTAGTTTTTGTGTCTAGGGTGTTGTAGAAAACTTGCTCTATACTGTGAGGAGAAATAACTTTGTACTGGAGAACCTAGAGACTTGGAGAACTTTTGCTGAGTGCGTATCTTAATACTTTCAAAGTTATGTGGAGACAGCTTCTTCACTAAATTCACTTAAGTAGGATTAGGACGTAAACCTCCTTGAGCTAATGGTTTAACTTGAATCTTCCCTTATGCTCTACTTAAATCTGTTTGAGGCACCTAATACACGTTAAAGTTCTCTCTGTAGACTGCTACATATTACCTTGGGGGCAAACTATCGAGTTAAATCCAGTGATGAATGGAACTCAAGGCTGCACCAACTCTTATGGAATTGTACTATAAATATAGCCACCAAGACACACAATTTAACGCAATGTATTAAACACCGCCAAAGAACCAGTTTATAATACACTGTTTAACCCTCCATGTGTCTCTATATTAACCACCTGTCATTAGCACAGTTTATGCATTCAAAGATGCTGATAGTTGAATCATTAAGCCAAATTTCGGGGAATTTTCATACCAAAGTGCTAGTATTTCTAAAAAACAAATAATATATACGTATCTACGTACATGGCGTAATGTGTTGGATAAAATAAAATAAAAAACAACATTAACACATTACCAATTATAGTGTAAAAATAAAATATAAATAGGGGCAGATGACCTCGTAGTTCCGCCCCTTAAAACAACAATAACTCAATAACTAAAATATAAATATAGAAATAAAAATATTAAAAAATAAAATTACAATAATAAAAGAAATATAAAAATGCAAATAATAAACATAACTATAAACAAGTAGTTCCGTGAAGAACTATACAGCCTATTTTCATATATCCTACTTATGTTACCTGCCTCTATCAACATACAAAATTTCAGTTTCATTGCTGTAATAGATCCGTAGATATTGAGAACCATCTAATATTTCGGATGGTCGCCATGTTGGATATCTATATATGTACAGTAGGTCTTAAAGTTATGTACTATTACATGAAGATTATTGTGTAGGTGTAGTATTCAAATTTCAATCGCATGATTAAGACACAAGAAGTAAAAACGAGATTTTGAAATTTCGCACAGCTGCCATCTTGTGGTTATGGAAACAATTGAAATAAATTAGATGCCAGTGGATTATCATTTGAATAAGGATTAACTGTACCAAGTTTTACTGCATTCGCTTGGTTAAATTGCTAGAAACGTCCATGTGAATATTTATAATTCGCGTCACAGCCATGTTGGATTCGTGATCACCAGGTTATTTAAAGTCCTATATGTGAACTTATGTTCATAGCCCCTATGAACATAAAAAAAATCAGATTGCTATAATAGATTCGTAGATATTCAGAGCCTACTAAATATTTCCGATGGTCACAATGTTGGATTGATAAATGTATAGGCCATAGAGTTATGAACCATTAAAGGAAAATTATTGCGTTGGTTCGTTATTTAATCTTTCACTTCGATCGCATGATTACGACACAAGAAATACAAAATTAATTTTAAAATTCGCCCAGCCGCCATCTTGAGGTTATGTAAACAATTGAACTAAATTACATACCATTGCATTACAATGTGTATAAACATTTCCTGTACCAAGTTTCACTGCGTTTGGGTGAGAAAAGTCTATTTTAAACTTTCAACTTCGCATGGCCGCCATGTTCATTTTGTAATTAACCGGTTTTTGAAAGGCTCATAGATGAACTACCATCAGTACCCTTTATCTCCGTACAAAATGCCAGGGTGATACCCCTAATAGTTTCAGAGATATAGAATGCCGGTGAAATATTTTGCACAGCCGCCATCTTGGGGTTATATAAACATTTGAACGAAGTTAGATGTCGGTGCATTACAATGTGTATAAACATATACTGTACCAAGTTGCATTGCGTTTTGGTTGGTTAAATCGCGAGAAACGTCTATTTGAAAGTCGCAAATTCGCTTGGCCGCCATGTTGGTATTGTAGTTACCAGTTTTTCAAAAATCACATAGGTGAACTTCTAGTAGATCCCTTTATCACCGTACGAAATTACAGGGTGATATCGGTAATAGTTTCGGGGATATTGAATGCTGATGAAATACTTCGCACAGCCGCCATGTTGGATTGGTGAGACGTAACAAAATTTGAAGGGCACGGTCGAGGTCGCCCGGAATAGTACTATGAACTTACCGAGTTTCATTGAAATCGCTCCAGCCGTTTAGATTTTATTAGGGGGACACACACACACACCTCACACACACACACGCACACGCACACACACACGGACAAAAGGTGATCTCATAAGCCTATTTTTTTCAAAATTGAAAATAGGCTAAAAAATATGAAAATAATTGTAAAATGTATTGGAAATTGGTTAATTAATTAATTCAAGAGAAAAAAAATATCAAAATTAAATCTACGAGAACATAAATTGAAAATTAAAAACAAGTAGTTCCGTGAAGAACTATACAGCCTATTTTCATATATCCTACTTATGTTAATTGCCTCTAGCAACATACAAAATTTCAGTTTGATTGCTGTAATAGGTTCGTAGATATTGAGAACCGACTAAAAATTTCGGATGGTCGCCATGTTGGATTTTATATATGTAGGTCCTAGAGTTATGTACTGTTACATGCAGATTATTGTGTCCGTGTAGTATTCAAACTACAATCGCACAATTAGGACACACGAAGTAACAAGGAGATTTAAAAATTTCGCACAGCTGCCATCTTGAGGTTATGGAAACAATTGAAATAAATTAGATGCCAGTGGATTACCACTCGTATAAGGATTTACTGTTCCAAGTTTCACTACACTCGGATGGTTAAATTGCGAGAAACATCCATGTGAATTTTTATATTTTGCGTCTCCTCCATGTTGGATTTGTGAACACCAAGTTATTTAAAGTCCTATAGGTGAACTTAAGTTCATAGCCCCTACGAACATTAAGAAATTCAGTTTGATTGCTATAATAGATTCGTAGATATTCAGAGCCGACTAAATATTTGGGGTGGTCGCCATGTTGAATTGTTAAATGTATAGGCCATAGAGTCATGTACCATTAAAGGAAAATTATTGCGTAGGTTCAATATTCAAACTTTCAATTCGATCGCATGACTACATCACAAGAAATAAAAACTGAATTTTAAAATTCGCACATCCGCCATCCTGAGGTTATGTAAACAATTGATCTAAATTAGATACCAGTGCATTACAATGTGTATAAACATTTCCTGTACCAGATTTCATTGCGTTTGGAACATTAAATCGCGAGAAAGGTCTATTTAAAATTTTCAACTTCGCTTGGCAGCCATGTTCGTTTTGTAGTTAACCGGTTTCTGAAAGTCTTATAGATGGACTTCCGTAGCGCCCTTTATCTCCGTAAAAGATTTCAGGGAGATACCGCTAATAGTTTCACAGATATGGAATGCCGGTGAAATATTTCGCACATCCGCCATCTTGTGGTTATGTAAACAATTGAACGAAGTTAGATGTCGGTGCATTACAATGTATATAAACATATACTGTACCAAGTTTCATTGCGTTTGGTTGGTTAAATCGCGAGAAACGTCTATTTAAAAGTCGCAACTTCGCTTGGCCGCCATGTTCGTTTTGTAGTAACCAGATTTTCAAAGGTCACATAAGTGAACTTATAGTTGTTCCCTTTATCACCATACAAAATGTCAGGGTAATATCGGTAATAGTTTCGGAGATATTGAATGCTGGTGAAATATTTCGCACAGCTGCCATGTTGGATTGGTGAGTCGTAACAAAATTTGAAGGGCACGGTGGGGGTCGCAGGGAATAGTGCTATGAACTTACCGAGTTTCATTGAAATCGCTCCAGCCGTTTAGATTTTATTAGGGGGGGACACACACACGAATCACACACACACACACGCACACACACACGGACAAAAGGTGATCTCATAAGCCTATTTTTTCAAAATTGAAAATAGGCTAATAAATATATAAGCAATGAAATTAGAGAAGAAAATAACATTAATAATAATAATAATAATAATAATAATAATAATAATAATAATAATAATAATAATAATAATATGGTATATTGGCTTTCACGGCCGGTGAATTAAAACTCAGCAATTCTTCTAGGTTTGTGCCGTGTCTTGTGTGGGGTTTCGCCTAGGACACCAAGCTAGGCTCATCGGCGGGCTCTTGGTGTCCCTGCCCGGACCCCCACAGGAGTGACGAACTGCGCGCCACCTCCCTTTATATAAGGTGCAACTGCACCACTTGACTGCGAGAACTAAAAGCTCAAGTAGCCTTAACCTCCCTATGAAGGCTTCCAAAAAGAAGCCTAGTCAAGTGGTGCAGTTGCACCTTATATAAAGGGAGGTGGCGCGCAGTTCGTCACTCTTGTGGGGGTCCGGGCAGGGACACCAAGAGCCCGCCGATGAGCCTAGCTTGGTGTCCTATGCGAAACCCCACACAAGACACGGCACAAACCTAGAAGAATTGCTGAGTTTTAATAATAATAATATTAATAAACATAATTAAAATAAATTAAAATGTAAAAACACATGAAAATAAAAAATAGGTTTGCCCTATAAAGGGGTAATCTATATATATATCTTATCTTATATTGAACCCATGGGCCATAGGGTCCATGACGGTCGAATCCATGTCCTTAAGGAAGAAATGAAAGAAAAGTATAGTTTCTTAAAGCAACGGAGAGAGATTTTAAGCCAGGAATATAGCTTAACATTGTGCAAGCGACTAGGGACAGATGCTCCTTAGATGAGATCACCACACTCGACATGCCAGAGAGGGCTGGTCACGAGTATTAATAACTGAGTGGAATCTTCCACCGTGATAGAAAGAGAAGCCTGAATCGGAATTCAAGCTGACGTGGCTGGAAATTGACAACGTCGCATACGCACCAGAAGAGGAATAATTAAAATTAACACGTTTACGAGCATAATAATGAGTAAACAAGCACAGTACAGTGAATCATTTGGAATGAGAGATTTTTCAGTATAGAGAAACCATGTAATAATTGTGCAGAAATAAACTGCCGACGTAAGACGACGTCATCGGTGAATTACCTAAGCCTCTGTGGAAGGGAGAGAGCAAAAAGAATGCAACACCCACACAATTGAGGACGAGAAATTAATTAATATCTCCGAATTGCACGATCGATTCTTAGGTGCAATAAGATCATTTGACATTGAAAAGACGAGCTTTCGGAAGGTATAATTTTTATATTTGTGGCACCATTATTTGAGAAGTTGACCACAGGAAAGGCTTGAGTCTTATTTTTTTGTAGTAAAACAGTATAAAGCTTCGGGCGTTTCCAAGCCAATCATGCAGTATTCGAACGGCCCGAGGGGTATCGCCACGCATCACGCATCACGAATCCGTCCAGGAGGACGTGAAGTTATATCAGCACATGCAGTTATTCTGAGAGCCCGTGAGGGGACGTAACTCTGCGTTACATCGATAACAGCTACCAGTACTCCTTGAGGGGAGAAACGCTGTTTAACACCGCCGAAGCAAGATCCGATAGCCACAGGCGTCACAGTAGTAACGACTTGCTTGCCTCCATAAGGAGCATTCAAAGCGAGATTTTAAAGTATCGCCGTAGTGAAATCTTAGGAAAATCCTAATTATAGGATTTAGGCCCGACTGTATACAAGTTAAAGTGAAAATTCGCAAGATATAGTCAGTGCAGGCTGCGAACGTCGGACTTAAAGGCGATAGGTCGTTATATGTTCGAACGAACAGATCATAACGTACGGAAGTATCGTACCAGACAGATAAACTGTTATTTAAATTGAAGCAACCTAAAAAGGAAGAACAGAATAAGGTTCGAACGTAGGAGCGTTAAAACAGTTCCAATAAATAGAATAGGAGACTATAAACATTAGCTCCAGATATCAGGCGAACAATTCTAATAGTACTAGAATCAAGAAGTGCCAGCTGCTAGAAACTAAATCTATAGGTCTTAGAGGAGACCTCGATCCATATAGACTCTCGTTAGGATCAATAGACAGATCGACAGAGAAGCCGTTCAAGCTAGATAATAGCCAGTTATCCAGGATAGGAATAGCAGAATTGAACTCCAGGGAACAGTAGATGTTTCAGGACTTTCGCATTTCTTCAGAATAGGAAGCCGACATCAGATAAATCTCACCCTTGGAGACGGGAATTAAAGAAGATCACGTGTGATAGGCTCAGAAGTACGGCCTAGTGATCGAGTAATTGTGAAGTGTAAAATAATCAAGATTGTGTGTTAAATAATATTTTTAGTGTTATTATGTGTTCAAAAGGGACACACCAGTATATAAAAATGTCGTCAATATTAAGTGTTCTAGATATAGGTCAAAAAGTGTTTTTACGTAAGATGAATACCTTCAATATGGTGTAAAAAGTCCAAAGTGGGCCCCAAAAATGAAACACCACACCAGATTTAAGATCATGGGATGATCTGAAAATATGTAAGTACAAAATTCATTTTTATTTTGGTGTCAGAAATTGATTGTGTACAACTCACCGGAGTTTTGAGTGAAAGGGATGTGTTTTAATGAATGAATACTGAATAATCATGAATACGGTCTGAACAATAATAAAATAAATAGAGAAATTATGAATAATTATGTAAAGAATAAATTCCGTAGAGGTAATATGTGAATAAAGGGTTAATGTATTTAACAGGTGTCATAAGAGCAAGCGAAATATCATTTAATTATCACGAAAGACATTGAAATAAAGTAAAGTTGAGATATGAAAGAGATAGCTTTTGAGCTTATATAAAGCTTATATAAAGCTTATATAAAGAATAAAGATGGCGGCCAGCAGGTGTGTAGCAGTTAGAATGCTCCAACTTTTCCTCGTGTTCTACCTAGTAAAAAGCTCAGTGGGTGCCTCGAAAAAGATCCTCGATCATTCTTTAACAATTGAAGACTCGTGTGTGAACTCGGACCTGAAGGAACACCTCATGGTAGTTTGTAAACTCAATATATCTTCTCTCACATGGTGTGGAAGCGAGGGGCTGATAGTCACGGCAGCAGGCAGAGGGCGCCCAGCACTGCGCGGGGTTGCCAGACCGCCCGCTACATTATTACATCTCGTGGTGCTGTCTGTGGCTCTCAGTGGAGATGTGGAGATGAACCCAGGGCCGAATAAGGTGTGTATAATTTGTGATTCGAAGGGTCGTGTGAATCAGTTATTTGTGACATGTACATCTTGCCACTCTCAAGCGCACAGAACTTGTGCAAAAATCAGTGCTTCAAAACACAAAATAATCACCTCTGGGAAACAATCGTGGCTATGTTGGAACTGTTCTTTACCTCAGTTCTCTAACTCATTTTTTAATACATCGACACAGAGTGCAAATAGTGTAGATAGTGACGTAACACCCTCGGATAGCAAAGCATTGTCCATTTTTTCCTTCAATGCTCGAAGTGTAACATGTCCCTCCAAACAACCGGACCTGCGTTCTTGTCTCACAGCACTTAATCCGTCAATTGTGTGTTCAGGGGAGACATGGCTGAAAAAATCCACTAACGACCCAGAAATATTTCCGGTAACATACACCATGTTCCGCAAAGATCGAACCTGGACATCAGGGGGAGGGGTACTAATAGCCATGAAACCAGAGTTAAGGCCTGTTCGCCAACGGGAGCTTGAAACTGATGCTGAGGCTGTGTGGGTGGAATTCACGTGTGCGAACAATACATTTCTAATAGGCTCTGTATACCGTGCTCCAAATTCAACTCGGCACATCAATGATGAACTTTTGGAGTCCCTCCGTCGTGTACAATACATCCAGCACAAATACAAGGCCATTTACATAACAGGCGATTTTAATTTAGAAATAGACTGGCAAAACTCTCCTCCCACTCCCAAGGATCCCATTGCTAATGAATTCCTTACCGCATTCTACGATTTATTCCTTGACCAATTAATAACCGAAGCAACTCGAATCACACAAACTACACGCTCCACAATAGACCTATTCCTAACAAGCCTTCCTTCCTCCGTACAGAAAGCTGAAGTCATACCCGGTTTCAGTGATCACGCAGCCATCTTTACCACATTGCATTACAACAAACCACGCAGCAAGAGCACAGTGAGGACAGTATACAATTACAAAAAGGCAGACTGGAAATTGCTATCATCTTTATTCCTCAAACACCTTCCCACCCCATGTATTCTGGACACCAGCGACATCAACTCAGTGTGGCACGCCTGGCGAAATTGTTTCTTTGAATGTGTGGATATAGCTATACCGAAAATAACCATTAGTGGGAAGAAAAATTCTCCATGGGTGACGAAGGAAGTCATTAAAATGATTAGGAAAAGGAACGTTTTATACAAGAAATGGAAAAGTTGCTCAACTGACATCATGTGGGAAAAATACAAGAACATCAGGAACCAAACAAAGAAATTAATTCGCGAAACATACGACAATTATATTCACAAAATAAGCAGCACCAGTGAAATGTGGAAATTTTTGTCCAGAAGACGCGGCACCGCTGCGCCAGCCTCATTTCACTGTAACGGTACATTCCTCAGTGCACCCCAAGATATTGCAACAGCGTTCAGTGACAGTTTCAAGCAGAACTTTTCTAAGCCGGATATGACCACGAACCTGCTTCTGCCAAGGTCATCACTTCCACCCCTCCCCCTCTCCAACCTGTACTTCACAACAACTGAGGTGATTCAGAGCCTACGGAAGATTAGACCACATGCGGCGACCGGCCCAGATGATGTTCCCGGACGGATCCTGCTGCAGTGTGCGGAAGCATTAGCGCCCTCTCTGAGTGCGTTATTCAACCTGTCTATCAACCAAGGTTCTGTGCCGTGTGGGTGGAAATGTGCTAACGTGGTGCCAATCTATAAGCAAGGTGACAGAGAAGATGTTGCAAATTACAGACCGGTGTGTCTAACATCTATAATTTGTAAATGTATGGAGCGGCTAGTAGCAAACAGTGTGCTAGAATTCCTACGGGAGAACAATCTGCTCGACCCAAATCAGCACGGTTTTCTTCCGGGTCGTTCTTGCACTACTCTATTGACAAAAGTCATTGATGAGTTTCAGTTCTACTTGAATCAGCCAGAAGTGAAACAAGTGGACTGTATTGCACTGGATTGGGCTAAGGTCTTCGATCAAGTGTCTCATGAAAGACTTTTGTTAAAGCTACAGCAGCTTAACATACGGGGTAGCTTACTTGCATGGGTGAGGTCATTCCTAGAGGGTCGAACACAGTGTGTGGTGTACGGAGGAGCTCGATCGCAGGCTGCTCAAGTTACTTCTGGAGTGATTCAGGGCTCTGTGATCGGACCTCTTCTCTTCACTATATATGTGCTCGATCTTCCTGGCTGTGTCACCTCATCAATGTCACTATATGCAGATGACACCGTGCTATACAGGGGCATTAAATGTGAAGAAGATTCCCTCTGTCTTAAATCAGATCTGGACAACTTATCGCTGTGGTGTTCTGTGAATAATTTAAATATAAATGTACAAAAATGTAAATACATAAGAATAACCAGGTCACAAAAACCCATTAAGAATGAATACAAAATTATGAACAGTGTCATCCCACAGTGCACAAACTTAAAGCTATTAGGGGTAACAATCTCCGACACCCTGAATTGGAACATGCAAAGTGAAAAGGCAAGATGTAAGGCCACCAAAGTTCTGGGTTTCTTGTACAGAAACATGAGAGGTTGTAAACCTAGAGCCTTCAGGATGGCTTACACATGCATGGTCCGCCCGATATTAACGTACGGCTTACCTGCTTGGCATCCCACTACAGCGGAAAACATGAACAAGCTCCAGCGTGTGCAGCGCCGCGCAGAAAGGCTAATAGCTCGTTATTCCCCTTCCCCTTTGTCAAAATTTCCATCTATAGAGGCAACAGCCAAACAAATTGATCTAATTTTTCTTAAAAAATCCCTTACAGGTTCCATTAATATTGACCCTTTTTGCCGACTGTCATTGGCATATCGCTCAGTTCGGAGAGGACGAGGTGTAACCCTCGTTCCGCCCTTCGCACGTAGCAATGCTTACCTGACAGGTTTCTACGGCCGCTCAGCGCGGTTATGGAACGCGCTGCCAGGGGATGCCAAGATCTTGCCTCTTAGGAAATTCAAGCCGTACGTAAAAAAGTACATTGTATAAATAAACGTATGTATGAGTGATTGATTGTCTCGCTGAATGAATGAGTATCTGAATGGAATGAATGTATGTATCGCGTGATCGAGGTTATGAAAGTGCGTGCGTGAGAGAGTGAGTGAACAGGAAAATGTACTATGTCAATATTCTAAATATGTAAATACTGCAAATATCTTTGTAAAACTTGTAAATATTGTTAAAACAAATGTAGATGTAAGCTGTGCCTGTGAAGCATGAAATATGTATGTGGGGCTTGCCCTTTTTCACTAGGCCTTCCATACTTCGTGTACGATTTATGGTAAATAAATAATAATAATAATAATAATAATAATAATAATTAAATATGGAAATGTTAAATAAAAATCAAATAAATTGATATGAACATAAGAACGTTAAGCCTTAACGTATGTGTAAGAAATGAGGTTCAATGGAATATTTTAAAACAGGGAACGATTTATCGACCATGGAAAGATTAATATGTGAATTAAAATAATATTGAATTGTTACTAAAGAGATTTTATCAGTTCTTGGGAAGACATTTTCGGCTTAAAATAATGCATAGCGCATAATGAGCGCAAATATAATATTAAAGTGTCACGCTCGGAACGCGTAGTAGTTAAATACTTGGTACATTACTTATGGAGGGTAGTTGATTGCAGTGAATGATAATTGTATAAGTCCTCTATTTGTGACATTAGTATCACGAGGCATTGTGTATGTATTTAAAAAGGGAGCTAATATATGGTATTATTGAGCGTATGTCATATGGGCCACGGCCGACTCTAAATCGCATTTTGTATAAGCCCTCTGTATGGGATTAGTTCCCGAGGCACCTGAAGAGATTCGAATGCAGGATCTTCTTATGATAAAAGCCCCTGAAATTCTCCGTCGTCGTATGTGTATTTAATCTTCCCAATCAATGAGGACCCTCTCATAATTAATAAATGCCAAGGATATGAAAATGGTCTGTGAACCAAAGAATAGTTGTTTGAATGTTACGGTACAATAAAGCGTGGTCTCCTCAGAACTGGATAGAATGGAAAGGTTTGTTTTGAAAGCCTTGAAAATAAGCTACTAAAATGTTGGGTCAGACGGGAAGTCTCCACCACCCTAACAGGTCATAAATCGCACCCCAGTAGTAGAGACTAGCTCTTTTAAAGCGAGATGGAACAGAGACCGTCTCGTAAGCTGTTGTAAAGAGAGACGAATACACCAGGAGTGTTTAGAGTTGTAAACGACCCGGGCATTGAACCGAGGCCCTTAAAGATGGATATTTCGTTTGCCGGTTCAGATCGTAGTTTCTTATATGATAATGGTCTATTAAGACATAAGAGATAAATAACAATCCCTATTGAAATAATGTATGGACGTGGGATTCCACGAGTTGATTGAAGGCAACTGAGTTCGGGAGTAACTATAGTTTTTTGACTGTGTCAAGTACCTTCACGCTCTGGAGTACACAATTGATTTTCTGATTACCTTAATATGTTTGTGAAGTAAAGAGAGATGATAACAACTGAATGTGTGGACATGCCCAAAAATATTGAATTAGATAATTAACATAGATTTTAAATATAATTATATATTTGTTCTTGAGAAATAAGAAAATATAAAAGACAATGTTTGAGGTGTACAAGAATGACACCATAATAATGTAAATGCATGGAGCCAAAGAGCTCGGAGTTATGTAAACTTAATGTTAGTGCTTTATGGAAGTGAGACTAAGTAAGAATTGTTGGTTTATGTGGAAACCACAGGTTTTGAATTCAATATTTGTTTATTTTATTTTGTGATCCCTTGTTCATTTGGAACGAGCAGTTGATATTTGGGTCAGTAATTAAATTGTTTAAATGTTTGTAGCGCCATTAATTTTATTAATTAAATATGTTTAAATAGGAGTTGATTTTGTTGTTATTTTTGCAAGTGTATCCTCTAATTAATCCAAAATATGTGAGTCACAGAGTGGGGGAACTTACCACTGCCCCGAAATCCCGAATTGAGCTACGCTGGTATACTGTGATTGGCATATTTCTTGCTAAATGGGCACAGGGGGATATATAAATACTGTGCTGGATTAATAACTAGAGGAACACTTAAGTCGGTCATATCATGTTGGATTAAAGTAATAATAGAAATAGCTACAACGTAAAATATTAACTGACCGCATGGGTCCCTGGAAACTCATACCGAGCAGCCCTGAATATATGAATATATATTATTAAACCCCCTAGCAAAAGTAGACAATGGCGCCCAGTACGCAGGGCTGAGTTTTCCTAGGGAAAACCCGAGTTTTCTCGAAAAATCAAAATTTTCATTTTTTGAAAAAAATGGTTTTTCGAAATTTTGAATTTTGAATACTTCCATAAAGGTTTTATGAAATTGAATAAAAGTAGTAAAAGGGTACGTTGTAAGTGAATACCCGTACCAAAGTAATATTTTAAAAGAAATTGGGACACACGGATTCAGAGTATCATCTCTCAAGCATGTACTAGTGTGGTGGCATTTGTGGCCCACTGTATTCTCATAAGATGGTATTGAGTGAGGAATTGCAGGGGCTTTTGGAGGCGATAAAAGCCGATAGTAATGAGAAGTTGGGGGCCATAAACAATAAATTGGAAACAATAGACAATACATTGGGTCTTCAAAAGGATGAAAATAACAAAGTGTTCGAATCCATAAATGAGAGTTTGAATAAGTTGGATAAACAACAGACTGAAAATAAAGAAGGGTTAGGATCTATAAACAATAAATTGGACAGCCAACAGGAGGAAAATAACCAAAGGTTAGGATCCATGAATCTAAGTTTGGAGTCAATAAAAACTGATAGTGCTAATATGAGCACTAAATTAGAGAATATCAAAGTTAAAAGTAATACCATGGAAATTAAGTTAGAAGCTATCGAGGCTAACTGTGTAACAATGAACAATGAAGTAAAGGCTGAGATAGATAAAATAAATAACAAGTTCCAAGGTTTTGACACCATGTTTGGGGACAAGTTAACTGAGTTAAAAGGGGAAATCGCAAGTAAGATTAAAGAGGAAAGTAAAGGATTTTACTCAGGAATACAAGTCCAAATAGAGACTATGAACAAAAATATGGTAGAGTCCCAAAATACATGTAAAGAACATTTTAAAATTTTAGAAACTAAATTAGTTAACATAGAAACAAAGGGTGATGAGTGTGAAAAGAAACTTGTAACCCAGATCCAAGGTGTGCAGAAAGAATTGGAAGCTCAGATAAAATCTAACAGCGATATTTGTAAGGCATCCCGGGATGAAATAAAACAAAGCGTGAATGAGCTAGGAGATAGATTTGAAGGGGTTGAAGAGAAAGTAGGGATCCTCGAGAACAAAATCGGTGTAGTTCAGACTGAAGTAACTGAGATGAAAAATCAAAATCTAAAGGATGTTCAGGAGATGAAAGGTCAGATTGATCATTTTACCGGGCAGGTAGATGAGAATCTGAAGACATATGAAACGAAAATAGATCAAAGATTAGGTGTATACGAGGGGCATCTCCAGAGTGAAAGAAAACAACGAGAGAACGAAAGTAAGGAAAGTACCCATAAAATAAATGAAATAAGTCAGGGTATTATTGAGGTTCAGGAAACCATCGGAACATTAAAGGTTCATGTAGGAAAAACCAATAAGGAAATTAGTCAGGTCCAAGATGAAATGATGAAGTTGTATAAGAGTCAAGAGAAGACTGAGGGAAGGCTTGAAGGAATGAAAATAGATATGGTCAAAGGACGAAAAGAAGTGGATAAGCAAATAAAGGAGATACGAGAGGGCCTGGAGACCATAGGTGACGTTAAGCCAGAAATTATAGACCAACATGCTAAGATCATTAAGAAAGAGGTAGAAGACCAAATAAATGGATTTAGGGATAGCTTCAGGGATGAGAAATTCCAACTCAAAAAGATATAGGAAGATATTAAAATGAATCAAGAAAGAATTCAGAATGAATTAAGATCCCGATTGGAGAGGACGGAACTTAAGAATAGTCAAATGGAAATCCAACTCATGGCAAATGAAGAAAGTGCCCGAAAAGAAAGGAAGTTAGAATTCGAAAATCAGGAGGAGTTTCCAAAGACAGGATGGGTAGATTCCCGTGAACAAGGCACAGATACGGAGAGGGACTTAGGAGGGGAGAGCCCTTATAAGATCCCAGGATATCCAATGGCGATGTCAACACCGTACACAAATCAGACAAATGGCCAAATAATAAACATTATTAAATCCAATGAGGACAGACCAGTAAAGTTTACGGGTAACAACATGTCTATTACTCCAAAATACTGGCTAAAAGAAGTGGCAGAGTATCTAAATGAAATGAAGGTTCCTCAGGATCGGAGACTGAGAGCTATTGAAAAGCTGTTGGCAGGTGATTGTCTCACCTGGTTTAGAAGCTTCAGATACACTTTTGATACGGTGGAAGGCTTTAGGGAAGCATTTTTAAAGCGATATTGGGCAGCAGATGTCCAAGAAAATTTAAGGCTAGATCTGTACTCTAGGAAGTACAGCACCAATGCACCCACTAAATACTCGGAATTTTTCACCGCTCAGCTGTGTAAATTCCGCGAACTGGATATTGCTCCGGCAGAAAACGACCTGTGTGCCGCCATTGCGAGACAGCTTCCATATGAGATTCAGAGGCTGTTAATCTCATCCAAAGCCAGAAGTGCTGTGGAAGTGGAAAGCGTATTACGTCAGTTAGATATGACGACTTCGCACGTAACACCTCGGCATCAGAGACAAACTGAGCAAGTACACATGGCCAGCAGTCAGGAAACTGGAGAAAAACCAGCGACCAGGAATCAGTCCACCAGTACGGATACTCAAGGACGAGATCGAGAGTATGGGCACCAGGAGCCTAGAAGGATACAGCCATATTACCGGGGAGGATATCGAGGAAGAAATCCTAGAACGACGGGTTATAGGCAACAGGAAAGCCGACCCTATAACAATAACCAGCAAAGGCCGGACAACAGAAAGAAATGGGAGAATTATCCCAGGAGAAATGTAAGGCCAGACGATAGGGATGATGAATATCGGGCCGAAATAGAAGAAAGATATCAGGAGAGTCTTCGTTATATGAACGAAAGACCAGATGAACCTGATAGGCAAAAAGTCCGTTGGAGTGAGGCAATCAAAAACCGGAAATCACCCGACCGACTAGACGGAGCTCAAAGCTTGGAACTACAAGCTCAGTTGAAGAATGAGGGAAAAGGGAGCCCTCAGGATAAAAAAAACTCCAAATTTAAATTGTCAAAAGTGGAAACATACCAGGAGCTGGGAGGAAGTAGAAATTGTAAATTGGATAGCTAGACCAGATGAACTAATTAACGAGGATGTGGAAGGAATCCCACCTGTTAAAAGAGAACTACCTATAATTATGCTTAGGATAGAAGGATTACTGGTCAGAGCATTGATTGATACTGGATCCACAATAAGTTTAATTACACAAACCCTTTTAAATGAATTGGAAATAAGGGGCCGAGTACTAAAGATTCCCACATCAAGTGTAAAGATTAAGGGAATTATCCCTGAAAAATCTTTGACATGTAAATTTCAGGTATACATTGATTTAATCATGGGTAACGCTGAAATTTCGCAGTGCTTTTTGCTGGTAAATCAATTACCGTATAATGTCATATTAGGTATTGATTTTATCCGTGAGAACAAGGTCATTATAGACCTAGCGCAAAACTGCATTAGAATTCAAAGAGAGGATGTGGATGAGCAAAACATTAACCTACAGGAACAGGATGCGAAAATAGTAGAACAGGTATGGCATATGGAAGAAGTGATTGAGGAAGATTATGAGGACATAGAAAAAATATTTGAAGTCCTCAACATAGAACTCGAAGATAATGTAGAAAATGAGTTCGAGACCAACCTGTCAGGAAAAGTGGAGGAAGCTAAAGTCAGCCTCGAAATTAAGGAACAGTTAAAGAAATTATTATTGGATTATAGGGACGTATTTGATTCCAAGCCAGGGAAGATTGAAAATTTTAAATATGCGTTCCAAGTCAACGATTGGGCACCGTTCAAACAAAAACCATACCCGGTTGCGGAAAAACATTACCCACAAACCAAGAAAACACTGCAGGAGATGATGAATGCAGGTGTTATAGAAAAGATGGCGACACCATATGTTAGTCCATTAGTGATTGTGAGTAAACCGGATGGCTCAGTAAGGGTGTGTTTAGATGCCAGAAATCTAAATGCAAAAATTATACCAGAAAATGATTCGGCACCACCCATAAAAGAAATACTGAGGAAGTTTAAAGGCAAGAAGATTTTTACGAATATTGACATGACTTCTTCGTATCATCATCTCGAACTGGAAGAGAAAACCAGCTTGTTGACTGGATTTCAGTTCGATCAACAAACATACTGCTTTAGAAGATGTCCGTTTGGATTAAAGACTGCAGGATCGGCATTAATAAGAGCGCTGGATCGAAACCTGTCAGAGGAAGTGAAAGAGTGCACTATCCGATACGTAGATGACATTTTGCTTACCTCGGAGAACATTGAGGAACATTTAGAAAATTTGAAGAAATTATTAGAAGACCTAAGAAGGGCAAATTTTAAGATAAATTTAAAGAAGTCGAACTTCTGTCAAAGGCAAGTGACATTTTTAGGGCATGTGATTGACAAGGATGGTGTTAAACCAAATCCATGCAAATTGGAATCGATAAGGGATTTTCCAAGGCCTTTGAAAGTGAAGAACGTTCGCCAGTTTTTGGGATTGATTGGGTTCTTCTCAGGACATTGTCCATCATACACCAAAACTGTGGCACCACTACAGGACCTTCTGAAGAAGGGGGGCAAGTGGAAATGGACGGAGGAAGCGGAAAAAGCATTCGTGGAGGCCAAGGAAATGCTCTTAAATTACGTGAAGCTAGGATATCCTGATTTTAATCAGAGATTTATCATTCAGACAGACGCATCCCAGATTGGAATAGGGGCAATGCTATATCAGGAGAACCCGGAAAACCCTGATAAGAAGAACTATCTAGCTTTCACAAGTAGGAGACTGAAACCACACGAGAAAAATTATACGATCAGCGAGATCGAGCTGTTAGCGATATTGCACGCGTTGCAATATTGGCGGAAGATCGTATATGGGTTTCAGGTCATTCTAAGGACGGATCATAAAGCCTTAACCTTTTTGATGAAGACTGATTTATCCAGTCAAAGGTTGATGCGTTGGGCTTTATATATTCAACAATTTGATGTCAAGATAGAGTACTGCCCAGGAAAGGAAAACATAGTTCCAGACTACTTAAGTAGACAGCCAGAGTCCATAGAAGAGGAAGTAATGGCTATAGATTTGGAAGACAGGGATCAGCGTACTCTTAATGAGTTAAGAAGCATTAGTCAAAGACAACGGGAAGATCCATGGATGAACATGCTCATATCATTCCTTGAGGGAAGCTTGATAAGAGGAACACCAGCGTACACTGAAGCTGAGAAGATAGCACAAGACTACACGTTTTATAATGGGTTATTATATAAGTTTGTGGACTCTGACCATACGAAATTAAGGATTGTTGTACCTGCAATTTTGCAGAGGAAAATAGTATGGTTAGCCCATAGATCGTTCGGACATATGGGAGTCGACAAAACAGTCTCGATGCTGAAAGAAGCATTTATATGGCCGAGACTGAGAGAAACTGTAAGGGACACGTTAAAGACATGTGATCTATGTCAAAGGATTAAACCTAATGCATTTTTGATGAGACAGAAGCCTATACCATTGTTGCCTGAAAGGCCCGGCCAAATCATATCTATCGATAATTTTGGACCTTTGCCAAAGGCAAGAAGAGGAAATCGACACATAATGGTGGCTATGGATGTCTTCACTAAAATGGTTGTCCTTGCTCCCATACAGAAGACTAGTACCAAACAGGTGTTAAAACGACTTAAAGAAAAAGTGATACCGATTCTGGGGAAACCTGAGAATTTGTTGTCGGATCACGGCAGTTGTTTCACCAGTGTAGAGTTCAGACGAGAATTAGAAAGACTTGGAATACGTCAAATTTTGTCAAGTATTCGCCATCCTGAGGCAAACCCTGTAGAGAGAGTTATGAGAGAAACGGCCAAGTACTGTAGAATATACTGTGCCGAAGAAAATTGGAAGTGGATAGATATTTTGGATATTATTGAATTTTGTATAAATAATACAATCCATGAATCCACAGGAGAGATACCCATAACGTTACATCGGAATGAGCAACCAGAAAGACCTTGGAATCTGGTAATTCCTAGACCAGCAGACGCTCAACCGGGAAGAGATGTACGAATTAGGAGAGCCTTTGAGCATCTAAAAGCTCAAGCCGACAGGAGGCAGAGAAGAAATAGGCATAAGAGGTATCATCGACCATTATTAGCAGGAGAAATGGTGTTAGTGAAAAGACCAGCCATTTCGGATCCAGGGAACCGTGTGTACAAGAAGTTCCAGAAAATGTACCACGGACCATATCAGATAATCAGAGATTTGAGGAATAACGCATATAGAATTCGGCACTGTGAAACGGATCACGAAGTGACTATGAATTCAGCAAATTTGAAATTATATTACCCTCCCGAAGATTTTGATGAAGAAAATGAACAAGCCCTGGTCATGGAAACATTTAGAGATGAATCCGCTTTTGACATAGACAAGAATAAGGAAGAAATAGAAAATAGAGCTCAAGCATTCGAGTGTGAATGCGAATTGGAGAAAGTATATTGGGAAATTAAAGAAATAATTGAATTTATTGAAGAAGAAAATTCCAAGTTAAGAAAAGAAAATGATGAAATAAGGAAACGGGTAGGGATAGACCAAACCCGTAAGGGAGAATGAGGTTCCGGGAACGTAAAGTCCAGACAATAAAAGAAAGAAAGAAAGGGTAGGGACAGAGCATACCCGACCTACACAATTACCGGATACGACTTAAAAGAAGTAAAAACAACAGTAAATACGGATGACGTTATGATGGATTCGACGAATAGAGTAATACAAAAAAAAATTGAAATAAATTTCCTCAAAATTATCGAAAATTTATTTACCTAAGGAGGGGAGAGATGAACCCATGGGCCATAGGGTCCATGACGGTCGAATCCATGTCCTTAAGGAAGAAATGAAAGAAAAGTATAGTTTCTTAAAGCAACGGAGAGAGATTTTAAGCCAGGAATATAGCTTAACATTGTGCAAGCGACTAGGGACAGATGCTCCTTAGATGAGATCACCACACTCGACATGCCAGAGAGGGCTGGTCACGAGTATTAATAACTGAGTGGAATCTTCCACCGTGATAGAAAGAGAAGCCTGAATCGGAATTCAAGCTGACGTGGCTGGAAATTGACAACGTCGCATACGCACCAGAAGAGGAATAATTAAAATTAACACGTTTACGAGCATAATAATGAGTAAACAAGCACAGTACAGTGAATCATTTGGAATGAGAGATTTTTCAGTATAGAGAAACCATGTAATAATTGTGCAGAAATAAACTGCCGACGTAAGACGACGTCATCGGTGAATTACCTAAGCCTCTGTGGAAGGGAGAGAGCAAAAAGAATGCAACACCCACACAATTGAGGACGAGAAATTAATTAATATCTCCGAATTGCACGATCGATTCTTAGGTGCAATAAGATCATTTGACATTGAAAAGACGAGCTTTCGGAAGGTATAATTTTTATATTTGTGGCACCATTATTTGAGAAGTTGACCACAGGAAAGGCTTGAGTCTTATTTTTTTGTAGTAAAACAGTATAAAGCTTCGGGCGTTTCCAAGCCAATCATACAGTATTCGAACGGCCCGAGGGGTATCGCCACGCATCACGCATCACGAATCCGTCCAGGAGGACGTGAAGTTATATCAGCACATGCAGTTATTCTGAGAGCCCGTGAGGGGACGTAACTCTGCGTTACATCGATAACAGCTACCAGTACTCCTTGAGGGGAGAAACGCTGTTTAACACCGCCGAAGCAAGATCCGATAGCCACAGGCGTCACAGTAGTAACGACTTGCTTGCCTCCATAAGGAGCATTCAAAGCGAGATTTTAAAGTATCGCCGTAGTGAAATCTTAGGAAAATCCTAATTATAGGATTTAGGCCCGACTGTATACAAGTTAAAGTGAAAATTCGCAAGATATAGTCAGTGCAGGCTGCGAACGTCGGACTTAAAGGCGATAGGTCGTTATATGTTCGAACGAACAGATCATAACGTACGGAAGTATCGTACCAGACAGATAAACTGTTATTTAAATTGAAGCAACCTAAAAAGGAAGAACAGAATAAGGTTCGAACGTAGGAGCGTTAAAACAGTTCCAATAAATAGAATAGGAGACTATAAACATTAGCTCCAGATATCAGGCGAACAATTCTAATAGTACTAGAATCAAGAAGTGCTAGCTGCTAGAAACTAAATCTATAGGTCTTAGAGGAGACCTCGATCCATATAGACTCTCGTTAGGATCAATAGACAGATCGACAGAGAAGCCGTTCAAGCTAGATAATAGCCAGTTATCCAGGATAGGAATAGCAGAATTGAACTCCAGGGAACAGTAGATGTTTCAGGACTTTCGCATTTCTTCAGAATAGGAAGCCGACATCAGATAAATCTCACCCTTGGAGACGGGAATTAAAGAAGATCACGTGTGATAGGCTCAGAAGTACGGCCTAGTGATCGAGTAATTGTGAAGTGTAAAATAATCAAGATTGTGTGTTAAATAATATTTTTAGTGTTATTATGTGTTCAAAAGGGACACACCAGTATATAAAAATGTCGTCAATATTAAGTGTTCTAGATATAGGTCAAAAAGTGTTTTTACGTAAGATGAATACCTTCAATATGGTGTAAAAAGTCCAAAGTGGGCCCCAAAAATGAAACACCACACCAGATTTAAGATCATGGGATGATCTGAAAATATGTAAGTACAAAATTCATTTTTATTTTGGTGTCAGAAATTGATTGTGTACAACTCACCGGAGTTTTGAGTGAAAGGGATGTGTTTTAATGAATGAATACTGAATAATCATGAATACGGTCTGAACAATAATAAAATAAATAGAGAAATTATGAATAATTATGTAAAGAATAAATTCCGTAGAGGTAATATGTGAATAAAGGGTTAATGTATTTAACAGGTGTCATAAGAGCAAGCGAAATATCATTTAATTATCACGAAAGACATTGAAATAAAGTAAAGTTGAGATATGAAAGAGATAGCTTTTGAGCTTATATAAAGAATAAAGAATAATAATAATAATTAAATATGGAAATGTTAAATAAAAATCAAATAAATTGATATGAACATAAGAACGTTAAGCCTTAACGTATGTGTAAGAAATGAGGTTCAATGGAATATTTTAAAACAGGGAACGATGTATCGACCATGGAAAGATTAATATGTGAATTAAAATAATATTGAATTGTTACTAAAGAGATTTTATCAGTTCTTGGGAAGACATTTTCGGCTTAAAATAATGCATAGCGCATAATGAGCGCAAATATAATATTAAAGTGTCACGCTCGGAACGCGTAGTAGTTAAATACTTGGTACATTACTTATGGAGGGTAGTTGATTGCAGTGAATGATAATTGTATAAGTCCTCTATTTGTGACATTAGTATCACGAGGCATTGTGTATGTATTTAAAAAGGGAGCTAATATATGGTATTATTGAGCGTATGTCATATGGGCCACGGCCGACTCTAAATCGCATTTTGTATAAGCCCTCTGTATGGGATTAGTTCCCGAGGCACCTGAAGAGATTCGAATGCAGGATCTTCTTATGATAAAAGCCCCTGAAATTCTCCGTCGTCGTATGTGTATTTAATCTTCCCAATCAATGAGGACCCTCTCATAATTAATAAATGCCAAGGATATGAAAATGGTCTGTGAACCAAAGAATAGTTGTTTGAATGTTACGGTACAATAAAGCGTGGTCTCCTCAGAACTGGATAGAATGGAAAGGTTTGTTTTGAAAGCCTTGAAAATAAGCTACTAAAATGTTGGGTCAGACGGGAAGTCTCCACCACCCTAACAGGTCATAAATCGCACCCCAGTAGTAGAGACTAGCTCTTTTAAAGCGAGATGGAACAGAGACCGTCTCGTAAGCTGTTGTAAAGAGAGACGAATACACCAGGAGTGTTTAGAGTTGTAAACGACCCGGGCATTGAACCGAGGCCCTTAAAGATGGATATTTCGTTTGCCGGTTCAGATCGTAGTTTCTTATATGATAATGGTCTATTAAGACATAAGAGATAAATAACAATCCCTATTGAAATAATGTATGGACGTGGGATTCCACGAGTTGATTGAAGGCAACTGAGTTCGGGAGTAACTATAGTTTTTTGACTGTGTCAAGTACCTTCACGCTCTGGAGTACACAATTGATATTCTGATTACCTTAATATGTTTGTGAAGTAAAGAGAGATGATAACAACTGAATGTGTGGACATGCCCAAAAATATTGAATTAGATAATTAACATAGATTTTAAATATAATTATATATTTGTTCTTGAGAAATAAGAAAATATAAAAGACAATGTTTGAGGTGTACAAGAATGACACCATAATAATGTAAATGCATGGAGCCAAAGAGCTCGGAGTTATGTAAACTTAATGTTAGTGCTTTATGGAAGTGAGACTAAGTAAGAATTGTTGGTTTATGTGGAAACCACAGGTTTTGAATTCAATATTTGTTTATTTTATTTTGTGATCCCTTGTTCATTTGGAACGAGCAGTTGATATTTGGGTCAGTAATTAAATTGTTTAAATGTTTGTAGCGCCATTAATTTTATTAATTAAATATGTTTAAATAGGAGTTGATTTTGTTGTTATTTTTGCAAGTGTATCCTCTAATTAATCCAAAATATGTGAGTCACAGAGTGGGGGAACTTACCACTGCCCCGAAATCCCGAATTGAGCTACGCTGGTATACTGTGATTGGCATATTTCTTGCTAAATGGGCACAATATATATATTGAATCCTTGCAAAGAAGCATATGAGACTCAGTTTCGGAGGGTGTAACGGTTCATATTCGTAAGTTGCTGTCAGGGCGCTTCATTAACTTGCAGTGTAACATATAACAAAATAACATGCAGGAAAGAGTGAAGCCAGGGTTAAAACAACTGAATTTAATAACAAATCACCATATTTACACATAAACAATTAACAACAAAAACTCCCAACTGACTCCCATTTAAATATAATGCCAAAAACTAGGCGATATCTCTGGAGAGATTAATTACCTGGACCAAGTGTCCCTAGGATATAATACAAAAGTGACCATATATGCGTGTATGCCGTTCTACATGCATCACGATGTGTACTTTGAATGCGTGATTCGTTATCATCCAGAATGACCCTTCAGACAACGAATCCACATTTCTTAGAGCTAGACCGACACGGGGGAACACAACTACAATACCTAAAACTAAACCGACACTTCCTAAATCTACTATAAACAAACACAAAATTTCCGTGCGAAATTGGAATCAAATTGCCGTAGCAACATTTACTGCCTAAAAACTTAGGACTTCTCACACAAATCAACACAAGTACATTAACACGTGACCAATAGAAAATACTCAAATGACCGCTGTCAAAATTTACAAATACTCTACCACTACACCACACAGGTGTGACACACAACATTACATGAATCGAGTCATAAACAAAGCAATAGGCAAACAGCCAACATTTACGTTAATTACAATATTTTACCCATACAACGTACAACAAGCCGTTACACACATGGCGAACTCCCCAATTAATTATGGCTTAAAAATTAACCATCACAATGAACAGGTTTGCTACATGAAAGCTTACAGGGGCCAGTCGTACAAACAGGACTGCCTATCAAAATAAGTCACAGGCAAAACGGGCGGTTTGTGGAACTCTGCATGTCTGTCAACCCACGTGTCAAATACCTCGACCTCCCAGAACATGGGGTCGAATCTCGAAGAAGTGTGCCCCAAAGCACAATAATACATGTGTGTGTCAGAAAAAATATATGGACAAGAATCAGCAGTCTCCCAAGAGCACCCTGTCTTTCCAACAAAAACACAACAGCAGCAAAAATATGAGAGCGGTAGGACAACTACCCCCTCCTCACATAATATCAACACACACTAGACACATTAACACACACAGAATCACACGTATGGGTTTTGACAGACCCTGAAATAAAAAGACACAAATAATATCCACATGCTGGCGCCATCGTTCTATGCCGTGACTAGTCAACCTGAAAAAGGACTCAAAAAAATCTATCAAATTAGAACGAAGGTGTTCTACAAATTACTTTTAAATTGGTGCGCTTGGCAACCCTAATATGAATAATAACCTGTTCAGCAAAAATCTTACAATAATTTCCTCCCATTCCTAATTCAAATATTAACGTTAATAAAGCACCATTTATTGAATGTAACGGGTTCCGCATTTGCAAGGATAAAAATCACGCACGCACGCCGCGCACATTACATTATGACTCAAGGAAAAACAAAATCTCAAACAAACACTTTGGCCACGCGCCAACGGACATTTAAACATATAGTGTCGGTGCAAGAAAAACTCTAAAACAACAAGAAAAAGAAAACATGACTATTTACAAGGTTCCCCGGCCAAATCTAACTACATAATTGAAATAATCCAATTTTAGTACATCACCGCTTCTGCTTGTAGAACTAAGGACATCCTCCTCAACCCATCGCCCCTATGGACGATTAGCACTCTATAGTAGTCGTCTGCGTTGATTTGTTGAAGCTCATCCCAACTTCAAACCACGTGCTGATCATCTTGGTATCGACTCCTTGGCAGAAAAGTTCAATGTTAATTATTTACCTATCTATAATCGCTTGCAGGCTACTCAATTCACCCACAATTGTCCTAATGCGATTAATAGCGAAGACTGGCCCTAAATATATCGCACACACGCACCATAAAAACACATATAAAATACACTGCAATGTATACATAAAATATACATCTCGAGTCCGCGCCACGGGCTCGTTAACAAGTTCAAAATCCTGGCTGCACTAGCAGTCGCTATCTCGCTCGGTATTTCCGTCCTGTACTCTGGACTTCGGCTCCGGTGAGCGCTAATTAGGGTGATACAATACTTCCCCCTTAGAGCTGAACTCGTCGTCTTTAAATGAATGTCACAGTTTATCACGCACTGGCGTGAAATCTTTAGCTCACACAATAAAGCTGATTTTAGAACAAAATGTATTATAGCTTTTAAAATTCGATACTGCGATCGCTGCGACTTTAGCTCATCGGAGCTCACAAAATAAATTAACTTCACTGATTTTAGAGCGTAAAAATCACGATACAAACTGGCGTGAAGTCAGCCTCTGAAGGCTCCACAAAATAATGACTTAGATAAATTCGAGCGTCAAAATCACAATATAAACTGGCGTGGAGTAAGCCTCTCACGGCTCCACAAAGAAAAGGCTTCGAGGGGCGTCAGGCCAAACTATTTATTAGAAACTGACAGGGGCGGAGGAGTGGGGCGGAGTCGGATAAAAACTTCCAGAGTTTTTGTCTCACAAAGATGGGACTAGTGTCATTCTTCTCAAAATAAATCAACGTCTCAAATTACTCGAGCGGAGATTAATCCGTTCGGCGGTTCTTTAGATACACACTTCCGCGGGCTTTTTACTACTGACGCCGTCCACCTCGTGGTCATGGCTTGGTCTCTTGCGATTGGCTGATTCAATCGTATGTTCGTTGCGAGTACCTCGTGATTCTTCCTTTATGTCTCCAATTTTGGTACAGTAGTTGCACAATTTGGCCTTGAACTCGACTAATTCTGCCGTCCCCCAAGAATAGCTACCACCTCACCTCCTGTTGCAATCATTACGAAATGCTGGCCTCCCTAATATCCAAGTCGACTTTCTTAAGTGCTGCCTGGGCCGTAGTAATAATAATAATAAATATGAATACTTATTTATCGAAGATCAATAAGGGTTCAATATATATATATATACACTATTTATAACTCAAGAACGGCTGAACCTATTTGGCTGAAAATTGGAGTGGAGGTAGCTTAGAACCAGGAGACGTCCAGAGGATACTTTTTTTTATCCCGTGACGTGACATAAAACGTCAAAGAGAATACAAGTCACTGGCCGACTGGATGCGAGTACCGCTCTCCACTACCGGTATAAAAAATGAGGCTCTTAACATGAAATCCCGTTAGTTACTCAACGTAATTTGTATTCTCTTTGAATCATCATTAACAATGCCGCGACAAAATTGGTTGGTTGGTTCCTCAGTTTAGGGGCTGCGATAACGCGGTCATGTAGGGGCTACATGAAACATGAAATCCCGTTAGTTACTCTTTTTTTGCCGCGAAAAATATTTCCCTACAAAGCCATAATGCAAGAAGGATACGAAACATTGCGAATGAAAGGACTAAAGAAGAACAAGAAATTGCCCGTCAAGAGCGCCGCGTTAGTATGGCTCGACTTCGTGCTTCTCAATCACAAGAGCAAAGTGCGGCAGCCCGTGAAACGGCTTGGTTGGCAATGCGAAATCGTCGAGCGAACAACAGAGATCAAGAAGAGATTTATCAAGTGCTGATTTGAATCGAGCAGCGTTTCGATACGATTGCAGCACTGATTATTGCTTACTTCCTAGCGTTTGCATTGGGCCAATGGACGTTGTTTGCGAGTATTGTGAAGTTTTCCGGAGAAACGCCCGGATTGTGCTGCCTTAGTGGGAAAGTGAAATTGCCATTATTGACTCCTTCACCTGAGCCATTGCATGCATTGCTTTGTGGCGAAAAACCCGAATCACGTCATTTTCTTGCAAACACTCAAAAATACAATGGTTGTTTCCAAATGACCTCATTTGGGGCAGACATTATCGAAGAACGAGGATTTAATCCGACATTCAAGATATTTATTTATTAATTTATTTTTGTACTTACACACAATATAGTAGAAGAATAACTTACCATAATTATTTGCTAATTCTAAAAAGGTGTTTATAAATCAGTAATACTGTCTCTGCTTTTTATTTTGTGGATACAAGGACAGATTCACCATCGAATTGGATCATTGCAACCTCTCGAAGATGCACAGCATAAATTTTGACAAATATACATCATGGGCAACATGGAAGAACAACTTGATCGACGTCAAGAGATCAATGCAGCTATGAAAAGAGCAATTCTTCAAGATTTGCAACAACTACTTCATGAACATCATGCGTTGGTCAGGTTGTTCAAGAGTGCTTTGGAGCGCATGCCAAATGATGACTACAAAGTCGTGATCAGAGCAGATAAACGACCTTCTGGAACATACAAACGCATATTTAACGCTCCAACAATAGATGAAGTTGCCATCCTGATTGTTGGTGAACACTTGGAAACACGCGATATTGTGCTTACTGGGCAACTGAAACAAATATCTGAAACACATCGTTCATATGACACGTTGCAATACCCGCTGATGTTTTGGCAAGGAGTAGATGGATATTATTTTAATATCAAAATGATAAATCCATTGAATGGTGAGTATCAATATCATAGTTCAACATGACGTACATTTTACATTGTTTGGTTTTGGTTTACAATAAAAGACCAATTACAGTACACTGCTTATTACCAGGAAAAGATTAGGGGTTGTTTGTATAGATAAAATTGGACAAATGACTGGCAACCGATTTAAAATCATTTATCTTCACCCCTTTATAATTATGCTAAAAATTTACATACGAAACACTAAATCTACTGTTTTAATTTCAGGTGAAGGAACTACAAAGGAAGTTAGCTCGATGAATTATTACTCATATCGTTTGATCATTCGTCAAAATGATGACAATTGTTTGCTGCGCGTTCGTCGATTGTTTCAGCAGTATTGCGTCGACATGTACGTCAAAATAGAAACGGAGCGTTTAACTTTCATTAGGTTGAACCTTGCCAAACTGCCTTCTGAGGAGTATATCCATTTACGTTATGCAATTCGTACTGAAGGAAATGCAGCTAATATTGGTCGAATAACTATTCTGCCGGCGACGTACATAGGTAGTCCACGTCATATGCATGAATATGCGCAAGATGCAATGACATATGTTCGTCATTACGGTCGGCCAGATCTCTTTATTACTTTTACCTTTGATCCAAAATGGATAGAAATTCTTCAATTGCTGCTTCGGACAAACATCAAGTGATCGACACGACATCACAGCACGTGTATTCGGGTGAAAATGCGGTCCCTGATGAACTATATTGTTAAACAACGCGTCTTTGGAGATACTCGATGGTGGATGCATTCAATTGAATGGCAAAAACGAGGCCTGCCGCACGCACACATTCTTATTTGGTTAGTGGAAAGAATTCAACCTGAACAAATAGATGATATCATATGTGACGTGATTCCCGATCACGAAGCCGATCCAGACCTACATGATGTTGTAATTACAAATAAGATTCATGGACCGTGTGGCGCCATCAATCCCCAATCACCTAGCATGGTCGACTGAAAGTGTTCCAAACGATATCCACGGAAATTAACCGCGGAGACCGTCACTAGCAACGATGGTCATCCACTGTATCGGCGTCGATCACCCCATGATTACGGTCGAACTATTACAACAAATTGTGAAAAGAATGGATTTCGTTGTCGACAACAGTTGGATTGTTCCATATTCGCCACTGTCTTATTTCCAAAACGTTCAATACACATTGCAACGTTGCGTATTGCAATTAAGTAAAGTCCATAAAATACATTTGCAAATATGTCACGAAAGGCAGCGATATGGCGGTCTTTGGGATCCAATACTCCAATACCAACGATGAAATTGCGCGCTATCAAGTTGGTCGTTATGTGAACTGCAATGAAGCGATTTGGCGTATATTCGCATTCCCTATTGACGAACGTTATCCTACTGTTGTGCATTTGGCGGTGCATCTGGAGAATTGTCAACGGCTTCGAATGTTGTTCAACGTGCTGAAACACCTCCAGTGAAAACATTGGCCAGTTTCTTTGCGATTTGCCAAAGCGATCCGTTTGCACGAACTTTGCTTTACTCGGAGATGCCACGTTATTACACTTGGAATGCTTCATCGAAGAATTTTCAACGACGGAAGCAAGGCGATGCGGTTCCTGGTTATCCGCATGTGCGTTCTACTGATGCTCTTGGTCGTATGAATACAGTTCATCCAAAGCATGATGATTGCTTCTATTTGCAGTTGTTGCTGGTAAATGTGCATGGGACTACTTCATTTGAGACACTACGGTCTGTTGATGCTATAATATTCCCAACATCTCGTGCTGCATGTGAAGAACTCAATTTACTAGAAAACGATACCCATTGGGATACTACAATCGTTGAAGCCATTATCTCTGCATCTCCAAGTCAGATACGCACATTATTTGCTATCATCATTTTGACATGCTTTCCATCGAACCCATCTAACCTGTGGCACAAATACAAGGATAATATGTTAGAAGATATTTTACATCAAATTCGTGTTAGTTCCAGAAATCACTATCTTAAGATGAATGAGGAGATACATGATTGGGCTTTACTCTTGATCGAAGACATGTGTTACCTCATGTGCGGTAGTTTATTAGTCACGTTAGGAATGCCAGCGCCAAATCGTGAAATGAATGACGCATTTAATCAAGAATTGGAACGGGAACGTGAATATGATCACCAGGAATTAGATTTAGTAGTTCAAACGAATGTACCCCTGTCGAATCCCCAACAAAAGGAAGTTTATGATACATTAATGAAGGCAATTGATGATGGAAATGGTGGTTTATATTTCCTGGATGCCCCTGGTGGAACTGGTAAAACATTCCTCATGTCAGTAGTTTTAGCCACTGTTCGTGCGAAATACAACATTGCGGTTGCAGCTTCTTCTGGAATAGCAGCCACATGGTCAGAAGGATGTCGTACGGCTCAATCAGCATTAAAATTGCCGTTAAATCTTCAAACTATTGAAGAACCAACATGTAATATTGCAACAACAAAAAACAGCAATGGCCAAAGTTTTATCAGCATCGAAAATCATCATCTGGAACGAATGCACAATGGCGCATAGACGTGCATTAGAAGCTCTTAACCGAACATTGAAAGATCTACGCAATGACTCCAGATGTTTTGGAGGAGCAATGATTTTACTGTCTGGCGATTTCCGCCAACCTCTGCCAGTAATTCCAAGATCAACAGCTGCCGACGAAATAAACGCTTGCCTCAAATCATCGAATCTATGGCGCTATGTGAAGAAACTTCAGCTGACAACAAACATGAGAGTTGCATTGCTTAATGATACATCTGCTGAAGATTTCTCTGAGCAATTGCTGACTATCGGTAATGGTCGAGTACCAGTCGACGAATCGAGCGGATTGATTTCATTTCGTCATAATTTCTGTAACTTTGTCTCATCGAAAGACGAACTTATCAACAAAGTATTCCCAAACATCATTACTAATAACAAAAATAATGAATGGTTGAGTGAGCGAGCAATTTTAGCGGCTAAAAATAAAGATGTAGATGACCTAAACAACATAATTCAGAATGAGATCATTGGAACAATGCATTCATTCAAATCTATTGACTGTGTAACAAATGAAGATGAAGCCACCAACTATCCAATTGAATTTTTCAACTCCTTGGATGTACCTGGCTTACCACCGCACAATTTACGCCTAAAGGTTGGCTCCGTAGTAATCATGCTTCGAAACATAAACCAACCAAAACTGTGCAACGGTACGCGTTTGGTGGTAAGAAAAATTGATAAACAGTGTGATTTACCCGACGATACTCAAAGGAAAATTCGAAGGTGAGTAATTTCTCATTCCGAGGATCCCGACGATCCCAACCGATATGACATTTGAGTTTAAAAGACTTCAATTTCCGATCCGTCTTGCATTCCCCATGACCATTAGCAAATCACAAGGCCAATCCTTCAAAGTTTGTGGTTCGAATATGGAATATCCATGTTTTTCCCATGGTCAATTATATGTGGCATGTTCACGGGTCGGAAGACCATCTGCGTTGTTTGTTCTTGCGCCTGATAATAAAACAAACCAAGTCGTGTATCACGAGGTACTGTACCCAATCGTCATCATATGGAACATGTGTTCGTTTCCCAGCTAACTCACGGTCTTTCGAGGTATGGGGCGTTCAACCCACTATACGATCACACATTCACGATTTGAGTCTGTCAGGTGACTACTCTACTTGAAAGAAACGACATGTTCCTAAGTATAACATTTAATGATAGTAATTCATGGCAATACAACATAAAACACGAAAAAAATACTTTACATTTATTTCCCACAACAAAAATCAGAATTATCTGTGAGTCTCTTCTCCTCAAAATTAGTGCACCACCGCACTCAAGTCTATCCAAAACATCCTATTATTGATACTCTTTGACATTTGCGAGTGTCCATAGTGTTCTTCACGTGGCACAATTTAACACAAACTGGAATATCACAACACAATAAACACAAATTATATTTAAATGACATTAAATCTGCAATTATTAAACATTTATCCGTTTTACACGGGACATTTACTTTAAATAACATTAATTCATTAGCTTATGCCTTGTTCAATAAGTGTTGTCTCGTGCGAATTGAATTCTTTCCCATCAGTTTCAAACGCTGAAGTGGTACACTTTTCCCTCCAAAACACACATAGATATAGATATTTAATAGCTTTACCATACAACGATTTTCTGGGTCTGGTCAAACCATTACCGTTACAACCGTGTCATGTCATTCAAATTACGCTACCCGTATGAATAAATTAGTGTGAACTGGGCAAATATACTTTACAAAAATGCCTTTATTTATTTGGTGTAATTAATTCCTCCTCAGAGAATAACTGGGCCAAATATTATCCGATTACAACATGCCAACATTGCATGTGTAAGGAAATAGTGCATGTAATTCAATTGATATCATCACATCAAGCATATCTTAATTACTTTTCGAAGTATCGAGATTCTTCAGTGTCCCACTACAATTTTAAAGTAAAAGGATCAGGTCTATTGACTTCCTTTCCGTGCGAACAATGAATTAGTCATGGCTGGCCTCGGCAAGATGGCCGCCGGGTTGGTGGACTACCTGCCACCCCGTCTGACTTCCCGCAGGGTCAAGTTCATACACTGGTGCAGCTGTGCTGGAGGTTCCTTGAATGGGTCGTGTCCTTACGAATTGAGTCAATCTAATTATTTAATACCTACATTTAGAGTATATAATGGGCTCATCTCGGCTCCTGCTTAATATTCATGGCAAGGGATGGATCACGAAATAGCTTTGCCGTCCTGTGGTCGACATCAGTGGCTTTTACTTGCGTCTCAAGTGAGTTTCACAGTTCTCTCACTGGACGGCATGCATATAACAAGAGGAAATCGACGTTTCCTATACGAAGAACCATTAGTCTTAACTCTCAGGGCAGATCAATTAATATATAGGCTCACCTAGGGTCTCTAACAGTTATCCCTGGTGGCGAAAACTCTGCGAACAGTGGATCCAGACAGACTCTGTCCCAGCTCTGTTGCGAATAACACATGTATGCTCTAAGGCAATACTATATCGTAGATTCGAAGATTAGCCGACTAGATTCGCCAACGCGCAAGCTATTTTCGGATGATCCCCGCAACTTATTGACGTAAATCTCTTGATTCTACGTTACATGATCGCTGATCGCGGCTCAAACAATATTTCTTACAGATGACTCAATTCTTAAAGCACTCACGTCCTCTATGCAATTACTCATAAGCCAAAGTTCTACGTAGCTCCAAAACAAGTATAAATTTACTGGCTTACATTAACTATCTTAATGGCTCTCAAATACAACCCTGTAGAATATACCATAATAAACATTTATTCAACACTTCAATGACACTGAAAAGCTCTCTTTATCTCGATATTTACGTTTCTTTCTTACTGTTTACAATAACACAGTATTATTATGCTAGAAATGACTCACTTTGTACGTACTATAGGCCTGACATGCCGATTATTTATTCATTATTGTTACCGACCCCAGATTATTATTATTATTATTATTATTATTATTTAACGTTACCGTTACTTTCATCAATGTCTTACGCCTAAATGGCCATAAACAAATCATCCTCCAAGCCATATTTTTACCAAAATACGAGGGATGTGATCTCGAACATAATTGACTGTTAATTCTTAATCTTTGAGTGATGCTTCGTTGTATGGTGAGCTATTAAATCATATCAACATATTCAATTTGTACTCACTTTCATTCTAGCTGGGTTGGTCCAGCGTGCCAGCCTCTTGCCTGCCATGATGCTTGTCTTAAGCCATCATGATATCTTTCACACGACACATTGCATAAACTTTACACATGGTAATTATATTTTTCACTATTGGCATTTTCACTTTAACACAACACACATTCTTTCACCGTATAAACATAAACACTTTTAAAAATCACTGTAATATATCTATCCATAATTCTCGCACAATTTTCACACATGGATCCTTGGTTGGATTCCCACTATCGCCTTACCTCAGAAATGCGATGCAGCTAACTCCTGACAACCGCTGGTCTCCTTGAAAGTCTATCATTTGTGTGTGTGTTCGACTCCCGTCACCTACAGTTTACATCTCCGACTACAGCAAATTTGTTCAATCCTAGGTCACGACTACCTGTGACGCCTCCCAGGCTCCCGTAATTGTAGTGATCATTACAATAATATGTTATTTTACCCATGATAACACTTCCTGGTTATGTTCATTGTCTATAACATCATCCTTAATTATCTCTACGCTGTACTGAATCTATACTCGCGTATGCTGTTGCTTAAACGTCTGCTGTATACTAATTCTTATATGATGCATAATAACTGTTAATAAGCTGCCTGATGCGCTTTTCATTGTTCACCGCTACTACATTCGAGCGTCACTACTTTATAAATTCAGCGCCCTTCCTTGCGTGATTCGGCAGCGTGTTTCCTCACGGGCTGGGTCAAGACGAACTGAACTTCCCTGCTCCAGCTTCTCCTATATAAAGCTTCCTTGTGAAAAGTAGTTCACTGGATTTTCAGGAACGACTCTCATCTTGATATAATACATTTGCAGACAAAGTGAAGTATGATCCTTGTTTGTCTATGCGCGGAGGTTCCAAAATATCTCGCTTGCAGGCAATCGCTTCGGCCAATTAATTATAATTAATTGCTTTCTTCCACGGCGTCATGACGCTACTCCGGTAATTCCCCTCGGCTCCTTCACAAATCCTTACTCTGTAGCGGATGATGTCTGTGCAGAGGTTCCTTTATAGATGCAGGCTTTAATTTAAGCGTGAGAACACTCCTAAATTATCTTTCCTAGAATACATGCATCTGGGTGTAAGTTTCATCTCAATACATTGCTCCATTTGGCTGTAATTAATTAATTTCTGTGGGCGACCGCCCCCATTCCGCTTCTTTGCCATGTAAGACTGTGGTTCCCAAAGCCATTAATCTTTGGTCGTTCCCCAGTGCAGACGAGAAATAGTTCCTTGGCGTCACCTAGTAACGCCCCCTTGCTAACCACGATTTTTCAACTGTCAAGTTGGCCCGATTCCTTGAGCTCTTAGCATCTTAAACGTACATAGGCTTGTATTCTCTGCAATAATCCACCTTAAAAGCTATGATATTCCCTTTCTGGCCGTGAAATCCTGCTATTATAATTATATGCAGATATAACTCATTGTTCTTCGGGTTCACTGTGGCTGTTCCCCCTCAGAGATCAATGATTCGAATCCGCGCAGAATCATGGGCCTGGTCTTCTTGATAAAGACCCCCAGTTCGTTGCTAGTCAGCCGTGTCCAATTCGGCACACCAATCCCCTGCTAAGCTCGAAAAATTCATTTTACAAGTGAATTTTTTCGTGCCTCAAGACGGCATCTACTCTGTAGACAGTGTTTACTTTAGGCGGTCAGTGCTCCCGGGCAGTGGGTCGTCTCGTTCCCCCACTCCACTATGTCTACCGTCTCGTATTTCCTTGTTCTCCGCCCTTAGCCGTTCATTCTACGCTTGGAGCTCCCTCGCTGCCTCCCGTAACTGGTTGTAAAATTCTTCCAACTGACAGCTGCACACTTCCCTCATCCCCCCTGGGTGAACGAGCTGGCTGCCTTGTTTCCTTTCTACCTGGTGTAGGATTTTCTGAGGGCTCTCTGCGTGCATATATAACGACTCCCCATCCATTTGGGTGTGCATGGCTTGCTCTCCCGTGGTTTCATATTCCTCCGGTGGACTATACAATTTTAGGTTGGCAGCGTTTGCTACTACTTCTTTGCCTGTTTCTTCATCTTTAATTCTGTAGGCATTATTTTGCAAGTCCCTTATAATCAGATAGGGTCTATGAACCTTACATTGACTTTCGGGTATCTCCTTCTCCCCAAGTCATAATTGGCTGGTTTTTCTTATGGCTCCATTTCTTGTGGAGTTCTTCTGTCTGTCTTCGTGCTGTTGCATCTCCAGACTCTTGGCTCCGTCATCATCCTTGTAGATGTCGGGTGACCTTCTATTTTAAATCGCTTCATCCCAATGCACTTGCGATTTTCTGTTATCACCTCCACGCTCCTCCATATATCTTAGTGATGCGTGATAACGTTCTTCTGCTTCTTCTTCGAACCCGCGACTCTGTTCTTGGGATCTCCAGTCTCGATTATTCCCATCTCGGCCGTAATTTCTCCTGTTATCAGGCTGTTGGTTTCTTGTATCGCGCTGATTCCAGGTTTTCCTTCCTCGGTGTCCGCGGTTCGATCTCCCTCTGTATGCTGGCCTCCAATTCTGGTTTTCCCTTTCTTCTCGTTGCCAGTCTGACTTCTCAGTTTCTGTGCTAGTAGATTTACTTTTGGTCTGCACCCTAGTCGGTTCGGTTGGTGCACTAGTCATGTGGACTTGTTCCGTGTTCCGACTCTGCCTCGTATGCTGCGTTGTGGTGAGATCGAGCTGTCTAAGCACTTCCTCCATTTCAATCGCTGTCTTGGCGTTTGCGGAGATTAATAGTCGTTGCACTTCGTATGGTTATTGCTTGGCTATCGCTATACAAAGGTCTAGTTCTCTAGGGGCCTCGTCAAGCTCTTTAAAACGGCATAACTGTGCTATGAAGAATTCAGCATATTTCGTTGGATTATTTGAACTATAGCGTCTGGAGTACAAGTCCAATCTGAGATTCTGTTGAATATTTGCATCCCAGTATCTTCTTAAAAACGCCTGGCGGAATTCTTCTACGGTGTCAAACGTGTAACGAAAACTTCTGAACCATAAGGCACATTCACCTTCAGTCAGTTTTTCGATAGCTCTTAATCTTCGTTATGGCGGTACCTTTGCGTCATTTAAGTATTCGGAAACCTCTTTGAGCCAGTATTTGGGTGTCATATTTGAGTGACTCCCAGAATACTTTCTCGGTTTCTCGTCACTAGCCCTTGCAACAATGACTATCTGATTTTGTACAGCATTTTCATGCGGTGTGGACGTAGCGATAGGTATACCAGGTGTGGTATACGGGCTGTCACTTGGCATGGCTGTATTTTTCTGAGTGGGCTGTACCTCTATATCTGCCCATCTATTTCTCCTATTTTCATCTATGCTTCCTTCATTAGATCTAGGATTTCGCAATATGGACTCCTCATGTGCGATCATTCTGGTTTCCATTTGGCTGTGCCTGTTTTCCGCTCTTTCTAAATGAGCTAATAATTCTCGTTGTATTTTTTCCAGGCGATCACGGTTTTTCTCTGCCATAGAAAAGATTTTCTCCTTGTCGTCTTTAAGGCTCTCTTTTATATGAGAAATTTCCCCCGCTAAACCTTGCCTTACCTCGGCAAGCGCTCTATCACTGGCTTCATTTTTCAAGCCCTCTTGAAGTTCCAACTCTTCTCGTAAACCTGTAACCTCTTTCTGGATGTGACCGTGCATATTGGAGATTTCGGTCCTTATTTGGTAATTTCTCCCTGGTCCTCATCTTGCCTTTTATGAATGACTGCTAGATCGTTTTGAGTTTGTTCTAACTCTTTTTGAACCTTTCCAACCTCCGTCTTCATATTTATGATTATTCCCTTATTTTCTTTAGCGGAAATTTTTATTTCACTGATCTCCTTACATTGGTCAAGGATATTCTGACCCTGCTTCCTTAATGCTTCGTTTACAGCTTTTGCGTAGCCCGCCATGCGCTTACTCCATTTTTCGTCGCTGTCTTCAAGCCTTTGATCAACGGTCTGAGTGAACGTATTAAACTGCTCTTGCTGCCGCTTAGTGTTCGCTTCGTTCTGATTCTGAATATCTTTAAGCTCTACGGACATATTGTTTAGTCTATCATTGACCTCACGTTGCGATTCTCTGCACGCTTGCAGATTATTCTCGAGCTTTGCCTCTATTGACTCAAAGCGTTTGTCATTATTTGCTTGCATCTCTGAAACCACGCTAACAATCTTTTTAGTTACCTCTTGTTTAATAGATTCTTTAACATCATCAATTTTTTTATTGACCTCTAATAAATTTGAATCTAACTGAGTGTTTACCGTAGCCAACATCTGGCTTACCTCGGTTTGATAGTTCTCTAACTGAGTATTTACCGTAGCCAACATCTGGCTTACCTCAGTTTGATTAGTCTCTAACTTATTGTTCATTTCAATTTGATTAGCATCCAATCTACCCGTTATTTCCTCTTGAAATGCTTTAGCATCTTCCCCACTCTTGGCATGAGTAGCATCGAAATGTTCCTTCAACTCTGCGATACATTTTAGTACCCCCTCAGTGCCAGCCATCCTGTATTTCTTATTTTTGAGATATAGGCAGGCCGTTGCTGTGCATGCTGGTGCGTTTGACTGTATTGGGAAAACGAATTCCGATGTCGCGAGAAGAGCTACATTCATTTTAGCACAGTGCTGTGACCACCTATGAAATGGGTTTAGAACCTCGTACCTGTCCGTATATTCACTCGTCTGACAATAATGTCTAATGTCTGGGTATCACCTAAAAAGACTCACAATCGCTCAAACACAGTTTGAGGAAAAATATACTATTATGGTTTTCCCCCATGGATGTCATACTATTATTATGGGGTTTTCTGTATCCCATAAGCCTCACGTTATTACGGGCGCCATGATAAATAGTGAGGACCATGCGCCTATGGCTGCTGCCCCATTGAAAGACATCGGCCATACTAAGATTTACTAGTAAACCGTCCAGGGAGTGCTTTTTATTGCCGAATGCTCCACGCTGGGCCATGCAATGATAAATAAAGAGGAGGTTGCTCATGCGTTACATTACATTTAATCATGTCTTATGCAGGATTATCAACATTTATTTTAAACGTGAAGGCTTATTAACTACGGGACGCGGCCTTTTCCTAATATACCCTAGCTTTGCTGCTATACTTGTCTCTACCATTTAATATCTTGGCCGACTTTTAGTAGTACCTGAGACTCAATCCTAGTACAGTAACATGTCCCCCATATACCCAATCGTCATCATATGGAACATGTGTTCGTATCCCAGCTAACTCACGGTCTTTCGAGGTATGGGGCGTTCAACCCACTATAGGATCACATATTCAGGATTTGAGTCTGTCAGGTGACTACTATACTTGAAAGAAACAACATGTTCCTAAGTATAACATTTAATGATAGTAATGCATGGCAATACAACATAAAACACAAAAAAAAAAAATACATTTATTTCCCACAACAAAAATCAGAATTATCTGTGAGTCTCTTCTCCTCAAAATTAGTGCTCCACCGCACTCAAGTCTATCCAAAACATCCTATTATTGATACTCTTTGACATTTGCGAGTGTCCATAGTGTTCTTCACGTGGCACAATTTAACACAAACTGGAATATCACAACACAATAAACACAAATTATATTTAAATGACATTAAATCTGCAATTATTAAACATTTATCCGTTTTACACGGGACATTTACTTTAAATAACATTAATTCATTAGCTTATGCCTTGTTCAATAAGTGTTGTATCGTGCGAATCGTATTCTTTTCCCATCAGTTTCAAACGCTGAAGTGGTACACTTTTCCCTCCAAAATACACATAGATATAGATATTTTATAGCTTCACCATACAACGTGTTTCTGGATCTGGTCAAACAATTGAGGCGTTGACAAGGAAAAGGTAGTAAGTGCCAAAAATGAAATTTTCGTTTTTTTCGCGAAGAAGGTAGTAAGAACCTAGGCCAACACCTCAGAGAAAGTAGGAAGTCGTTCGGTGATTAGAACAGCTTGAAATTGTTCCCGCTAGATCGCTCTTGTGGCATGTACGGGGCTCTTGGCGCAGAGAACGTAGTAACTGCCTTGCGCGCCAAACACGTGTCCAATTGTTTCGTGGAAGTGATACTCAAATTATTGTGAAAATCAACATGCCAACAAAACCTGGTCCTTTCAAAATGGTAAGTTAAGTGACACTTCTTGAGATATATATCCTCACTTCAAAATAGCTGTTATTGTTGACGTGTATCCAGGCAAACTCATTAAACAAGAGACATAACGTAACCAATATTTTCTACTTTTCCAAGCAACATGTAAATGTCGTTACAAGTGCCACTGTTTCACTCAAGAAGAAATAAGCAAACACCACACCGAATTTTGGAGACAGACAGCAGACGTGCAAGGTACATATCTCATGGGTCTGATTAACATTGTCAACATTCAGAGAAGGAGGAATGGAAAATACAATGATCCAGCGTCAAGTAAAAGACAAGTTTCTGTAACCTATTCTTTACCCTCTGGCAATGGACATTTGCAGGTATGCAGCAGATCGTTTAAAGACATGCTAGGACTATCAGACAAACGTGTTTACACTTTGATAGAAAAGTTGAAGAAGGGAGACAAAGTGTTCCAAGACCAACGAGGGAAAAACCCTAACTCGCATGCTCACAAGTTAAAATACACTCAAGCTGATAAAGAACTCGTAAAATCGCACATCATGTCATTTCCTACGGAGCAAAACCACTATTCCCGACACAAATCTTCAAAATGTTACCTGAGCCCTGACCTTAACATTCACAGAATGTACAGGGCGTTCAAATTACAGCATCCTGATAAAGACATTGATCACAGATTTTACCGGAAGATTTTTAATAAAGAGTTTCGTAAGAAGTTATCATTTCATCGCCCACGGGCTGATACTTGCTCAACATGTGACCTATTACGGATGAAAGCAAATTGCGCAGTTGGGTCAGAAAAATTTTCTCTGATATCCCGAAAAGAGCTACACTTGCGTAAAGCAGAAAAGGCTACAAAAGCTCTCAACTATGACAACACTATGTCACGTATGCCCTCAAGTAAATCATCTACTTTGAGTGTTGATATGCAGCAAGTGATTTTCACTCCCACGTTAACACATTCCAATATGTTTTACTCCCGCCAACTTTCAAATTATAACTTGTGCCTTCACCTTGGTGACACAGGGCAAAGTTTCATGTGCTTGTGGCATGAGGGCATTGCCGGGCGTGGTGGGAACGAGGTCGCATCTTGCATGCTTAAAGCTCTCTCATCCTGTATCACTGCCAAAAGGAATTTGCAGCTATGGTGTGATAACTGCGCAGGGCAGAATAAGAATCGAATGGTGTTAATGGTTATGATTTATGTCATTGCAAAAAACTATTTTGATTCTGTTGAATTAAAATTCCTGGTTTCCGGACACTCCTACATGCCCTGTGACAGGGAATTTGGCATCATCGAAAAGAGAAAGAAACAATGTAAGACAATGGTTCCAGAGGAAGTAGCTGAAATGATTCGCAGTGCTAAAGTTTTCAAGCCCAATAATGTAATTATGATGAAAAACGATGACTTTTTTGACTTTGCTGCTGAATCTGACAAATTTTTGAGTACGGGTGCTCTTAAAATAAGCACAGTCAGCTGGATTCGAATTTCAAGAGAAGATTTCCCCGTGATTAAAACAAGACAGTCATTTAATGAAATTGAAATGTGGAAGGAACATGCTATATTCAAAAGGCATCAGTCATTCGAGGCCATCACCAATCTTCAGAGTTTGCAACCCCTTGAAAGAAGAATAGTCATCAATGAAGCTAAAAAGAAGGATTTATTATCGATGATGGACTTCCTGGATAAAAAGTATCACGCATTTTACAGGGATATCTGTGCCTAACAAAAGGAGTTTCAAGTAGTAGTACTGATTGTGTTGAAATCGCCATTTCTACCTGGTATAAACAAATTATTTTACCACCATGCTATGCCCAATTCTGAAAATTGTTTATTTAGTATGTTAAGTGAGTGGATTTCTTCAACTTGGAAGTATTTTGTGTAATAAAGTGCTAACAAAATGATCACAAATCGTTTTTTGCTTCTCCTGAAAAATTTCATTTTTGGCACTTACTACCTTTTCCTTGTCAACGCCTCAATTATCGTTACAACCGTGTCATGTCATTCAAATTACGCTACCCGTATGAATAAATTAGTGTGAACTGGGCAAATATACTTTACAAAAATGCCTTCATTTATTTGGTGTAGTTAATTCCTCCTCAGAGAATAACTGGGCCAAATATCCGATTACAACATGCCAGCATTGCATGTGTATGGAAATAGTGCATGTAATTCAATTGATATCATCATATCACGCATATCTTAATTACTTTTCGAAATATCGAGATTCTTCAGTGTCCCACTACAATTTTAAAGTAAAAGGATCAGGTCTATTGACTTCCTTTCCGTGCGAACAATGAATTAGTCATGGCTGGCCTCGGCAAGATGGCCGCCGGGTTGGTGGACTACCTGCCACCCCGTCTCACTTCCCGCAGGGTCAAGTTCATACACTGGTGCAGCCGTGCTGGAGGTACCCTGAATGGGTCGTGTCCTTACGAATTGAGTCAATCTAAATATTTAATACCTACATTTAGAGTATATAATGGGCTCATCTCGGCTCCTACTTAATATTCATGGCAAGGGATGGATCACGAAATAGCTTTGCCGTTCTGTGGTCGACATCAGTGGCTTTTGCTTGCGTCTCAAGTGAGTTTCGCAGTTCTCTCACTGGACGGCTTGCATATAACGAGTGGAAATCGACGTTTCCTACACGAAGAACCACGAGTCTTACCTCTCAGGGCAGATCAATTAATATATAGGCTCACCTAGGGTCTCTAACAGTTATCCCTGGTGGCGAAAACTCTGCGAACAGTGGATCCAGACAGACTCTGTCCCAACTCTGTTGCGAATAACACATGTATGCTCTAAGGCAATACTATATCGTAGATTCGAAGATTAGCCGACTAGATTCGCCATCGCGCAAGCTATTTTCGGATGATCCCCGCAACTTATTGACGTAAATCTCTTGATTCTACGTTACATGATCGCTGATCTCGGCTCAAATAATATTTCTTACAGATGACTCAATTCTTAAAGCACTCACGTCTCTATGCAATTACTCATAAGCCAAAGTTCTACGTAGCTCCAAAACAAGTATAAATTTACTGGCTTACATTAAATATATTAATGGCTCTCAAATACAACCCTGTAGAATATACCATAATAAACATTTATTCAACACTTCAATGACACTGAAAAGCTCTCTTTATCTCGATATTTACGTTTCTTTCTTATTGTTTACAATAACACAGTATTCGTACGCTAGATATGACTCACTTTGTACGTACTATAGGCCTGACATTCCGATTATTTATTCATTATTGTTACCGACCCCAGATTATTATTATTATTATTATTATTTAACGTTACCGTCACTTTCATCAATATCTTACGCCTAAATGGCCGTAAACAAATCATCCTCCAAGCCATATTTTTCAAAATACGAGGGATGTGATCTCGTACATAAATGACTGTTAATTCTTAATCTTTGAGTGATTTTGTTGTATGGTGAGCTATTAAATCATATCAACATATTCAATTTGTACTCACTTTCATTCTAGCTGGGTTGGTCCAGCGTGCCAGCCTCTTGCCTGCCATGATGCTTGTCTTAAGCCATCATGATATCTTTCACACGACACATTGCATAAACTTTACACATGGTAATTATATTTTTCACTACTGGCATTTTCACTTTAACACAACACACATTTTTCACCGTATAAACATAAACACTTTTAAAAATCACTGTAATATATCTATCCATAATTCTCGCACAATTTTCACACATGGATCCTTGGTTGGATTCCCACTATCGCCTGACCTCAGAAATGCGATGCAGCTAACTCCTGACAACCGCTGGTCTCCTTGAAAGTCTATCTTTTGTGTGTGTGTTCGACTCCCGTCACCTACAGTTTACATCTCCGACTACTGCAAATTTGTTCAATCCTAGGTCACGACTACCTGTGACGCCTCCCAGGCTCCCGTAACTGTAGTGATCATTACAATAATATGTTATTTTACCCATGATAACACTTCCTGGTTATGTTCATTGTCTATAACATCATCCTTAATTATCTCTACGCTGTACTGAATCTATACTCGCGTATGCTGTTGCTTAAACGTCTGCTGTATACTAATTCTTATATGATGCATAATTACTGTTAATAAGCTGCCTGATGCGCTTTTCATTGTTCACCGCTAGTACATTTGAGCGTCACTACTTTATAAATTCCGCGCACTTCCTTGCGTGATCCGGCAGCGTGTTACCTCACGGGCTGAGTCAAGACGAACTGAACTTTCCTGCTCCAGCTTCTCCTATATAAAGCTTCCTTGTGAAAAGTAGTTCACTGGATTTCCAGGAATGACTCTCTTCTTGATATAATACATTTGCAGACAAAGTGAAGTATGATCCTTCTTTGTCTATGCGCGGAGGTTCCAAAATCTCTCGCGTGCAAGCAACCGCTTCGGCCAATTAATTATAATTAATTGCATTCTTCCACGGCGTCATGACGCTAGTCCGGTAATTCCCCTCGGCTCCTTCACAAATTCTTACTCTGTAGCGGATGATGTCTGTGCAGAGGTTCCTTTATAGATGCAGGCTTTAATTTAGGCGTGAGAACAATCCTAAATTATCTTTCCTAGAATACATGCATCTGGGTGTAAGTTTCATCTCAATACATTGCTCCATTTAGCTGTAAGTAATTAATTTCTGTGGGCGACCGCCCCCACTCCGCTTCTTTGCCTTCTAAGACAGTGGTTCCCAAAGCCATTAATCTTTGGTCGTTCCCCCAGTGCAGACGAGGTATAGTTCCTTGGCGTCACCTAGTAACGTCCCCTTGCTAACCACGATTTTTCTACTGTCAAGATGGCCAGATTCCTTGGGCTCTTAGCATCTTAAACGTACATAGGCTTGTATTTTCTGCAATAATCCACCTTAAAAACTATGATATTCATCTGGCCGTGAAATCCTGCTATTATAATTATATGCAGATATAACTCATTGTTCTTCGGGTTCACTGTGGCTGTTCCCGTTCAGAGATCAATGATTCGATTCCGCGCAGAATCATGGGCCTGGTCTTCTTTATAAAGACCCCAGTTCGATGCCAGTCAGCCGTGTCCAATTGGGCACAGTACTTCAATGAAGAGTGCAACCTATGCACCAAAATACATGAACAATAAAGAACCATTAAAATACTTAATTAGCCTACTTTTCATATTTTGAAAGATGAGGAAAAAGTAGACTTATGAGATCGGGCAAATGTGTGTCTGTCTGTCTGTCTGTCCTTCTGTCTGTCTGTCCTTCTGTCTTTCTGGCTGTGTGTGTGTCTGTCCCCCCCCCTATCAACTCCTAAACGGCTGCAGCAATCGATACAAAATTTGGTAGGAGTAAAGACCTATACCTGAATATCTCACGACCATATTTGAAAATGATGTCAGTGCTACCAACTGCTGAAAAATCGAAATTGAAATTCGAGCTCCATGTTGGATATATTGTAAGGTATGAATGGGAGCTATTTCAAAATTGGCACACGTATAGATAATGATATTGCAGTTTAATTTCCAGGAGGTCTTACATGGCAGTGTTGCCATATTTGAAAATGATGTCAGTGCTACCAACTGCTGAAAAATCGCAATTGAAATTTGAGCTCCATGTTGGATATCTTGGAAGGTATGAATGGGAGCTATTTCAAAATTGGCACACGTATAGAAAATAATATGCATTTTAATTTCCGGGAGGCCATACATGGCAGTGTTGCCAAAATGATTATAAGCCTGCTGATAAGTCCAAATTTTAAATAAATATAACTTCTACACTTTCAATTGGATTTCAACTAAATTTCGTATGTGCTATGTGTACATAAACAGATATGACTGAGCTTATTCTTAAGAGCCACCATGGCTGCCAGCTGTTTATAAATGCTTTCAATTTTTTAAATCCAAATAGCCATATATCAGAAATAATGCAAGCCGACAGCTTTATACCATTCACACGTTTAGTACCTGACATTCTATGTTAATTTGGAGTAACTTATAAACGTCAGTGCTACCAACATGATTCTATGTCAGCTGAGTGGTCCAAATTTAAATACTTGTAACTTCTATACTATCATTTGGATTTGAACCAAATTTCGTCCGTACTATGTGTACCATAAAAGATATGATAATGCCGATTCTTAAGAGTAACCAGGGCTGCCAACTGTTAATAAATATTGTCTCTATTTTTGTTACCCTAATATCAATATATCAAAAAGTATGCAAGCCAATAGCTCTAAACGTTGCGCACGTTTATTACCTGGCATTCTAGATTAATTTGGAGTAACTAATATAGGCCTACGCCAGTGCTGCCAACATGATTCTAAGCCTGCTGATAGGTCCAATTTTAAAATGCATTTACATCTATACTAATTAATGGATTTCATTCAAAATTGACACAACAATAGATCATATTATTTCAGATTATTTCTGACCAATACATGTATGTCATTGCTGCCAACATGATTTTACGCGCGCTGTTAGATTCAATGTTCAACTGCATCTAACGTCCATGCAATCCATTGGACTTCAACCAAATGTTTTATTCTGTACCTTAAGAGATGGAACTAAGAATATATTCAGTCACCAGGACTGCCAACTGTAGTTCTCTATTAGGTTACATTATGCCAGGTATACAGTATTTCGAACTAGAGTAATTAGAAATTTCGATATTACCTACTTAATTTCGTCATTATTCAAGATAGATCCATATAGATTAATCATTGCCATGAATCTTAAATTTTAAGAAATGTAGGCTCTTCAGTTCGTCACGGAACTTCTTGTTTTATATTTGTATTTCCTAATAAAAAATTGAACTTAATAAAATCGAAAATCTGCTTATTTATTGCCTCTAAGGCGGAACAGGGTTCGCCGGTCACCTAGTATATACATACATACATTTTCATTTGAGACTGATTTGCCTCCCACCACCCAGGTGGTCTGCAAGCTTCTGTTTGCCAAGAAGTTGACTCCATGATCCCCTATTAGCAGTTAGCACTGCGACCTCCCCTGCTTCTTCACCTCTCACTTTAAAATCGTTCAATACTGAATCTAACCATCGCCTCCTAGGTCTACCTCTGCTTTTCTTACTCTCTACAACCAAACTCAATAACCTTTTAGGTAATCATTTCTCCCTCATTCTCATCACATGACCCCAGTAACTGAGTCGGCTCATGCACCTTCCTACCATTAATAAATAGGTAGTTCCGTGAAGAACTAAATAGCCTATTTCCATATATCCTACTAATATTAATTGCCTCTATCAACATACAAATTGTCAGTTTGATTGCTGTAATAGATTCGTAGATATTGAGAAACGTCTAAATATTATGGATGGTCACCATGTTGGATTTTTATATTATATGCCTTAGATTTATGTACTACTAGCTGAAGTACCCGTGCTTCGCTACGCGTCATAAATAAATTAAAATGTGAAGGTGACAGTAAAAACAGGGGATATGCGAGGTGCTGCGCAGAGGGAGAATAAGGATGGAACAATTTGTCCAACTACACCGCTCGGCGTTGACCGTGTTTTATAGCACAAATTTAGGTTTTACTCGCTAACCGTTGGAGATACCTTTCGGATAGAAAATGTAATTTTAATCCTCGTATATGCCATCAAAAGTTTGCTATTTATTAGCGTTCTCTTTTTATTTGAAATGGAAATATGAAAGTTTGAAACCAAAGGGTGTAGTGACGTCATTAAAATGGTCGCCATCTTTAAATAGTGCAAAGTATTGAAATCAAAAGTAACCTATAAGTTAACCAGGTAAATCCGCTACTTCCATGTAAAATTCATGTAAATCGGACCAGTGGTACTTGCGTGATTGAGTAATACACAGACACACACCATCTCATTTTTAGCCTCGCTTCGCTCGCGTCATAGTCGTGTAATTTTTTTATTCAATGAAGTGCAGGTTTAACCCCGTTAATACCCCTTTAAAATCTGAATACCCAAAAAATCCCTCCTTAGTAGACGATCTCGATACACAACGAACATATCCCTAAAATATCATTCGTCTAACTTTAATAGTTTTGGTTGGTCGATGAGAGTGAACATCCAAAAATCCTTCCTTAGTGGACGTTTTTCTTCCAGAATTTCACCCCTCCACATAGGCCCCTTAAATTGCGTTTATGAAAAAACGGTCGAACACCTATTTATTTTATTTATTTATTTATTTTTAAGCTGATTGATTTCCTCCGAGTTTCAAACTCCTCGCCTATGTCGTTTAAGAGATACACGCTCCGTTAGGAATCATTCAACCCCCACTTTTCATCCCTTTCACCTCATAATATACACTACATCGAAAAACCATTAGACATGTGTCAGCTTATTTTTAATGATTAGTATATGTGCCAAGTATCACATCCCGAAATGAAACCACTCGTGAGATATTGTTACTCAATGAAATGCACGTTTACCCCCTTAACACCTCTTTAGAACCTGAATATCCAAAACTCTTTCCTTTAAGGACGTTTTCGACATACAACGAACATATCCCCAAAATTTCATGTTTCTAACTTCAATAATTTTGGCTGGGCGATGATGAGTGAGTGAGTCAGTCAGGACATTTTCTTTCATTTATTTTTGATAATTTCACCCCTCCCCATGAACCCCTTAAATTGGATTTATGAAACAAACGGTCGAACACCTATTTACTTATTTAAAGCTGTTTTCCCCCTGAGTTTGATGAGTGAGAAAGTGAGTCAATCAGTTAGGACACTTTCTTTCCTGTTTTTTTTTTTCAGAATTTCACCCCTCTCCAAGGACCCCTTAAATTGGATTAATGAAAAAACGGTCGAACACCTAGTTACATGTATTTTAAGCTGTTTTTTCCCGCCGAATTTCAAACTTCTCGCCTATGTCGTTTCAGAGATACACGCTCCGTCAAGAATCCCTCAACCCCTTTCACCTCATAATATACACCACATCGATAAACCCTTAGACATATGTCTGATTATTTTTAATGATTAGTTTATATACCGAATATCACATCCCCAAAGAAACAACTCATTAGATATCGTTATTCAATGAAATGCACGTTTACCCCCTTAACACCTCTTAAAACCCGAATAAACAAAAATCATTCCTTAATTGACGTTTTCGACATACAGCGAACATATTCCCAAAATTTCATGTTTCCAACTTTAACTTAATAGTTTTCGCTGGGCGTGATAAGTGAGTGAGTCAGACAGGACATTTTCTTTCAATTATTTTTACCAGAATTTCACCCCTCCCCATGGGCCCATTAAATTGGATTGATGAAACAAGATGTTCAGTAAAGAACATATAGCCTACTTTCTCCTAAATGTATGAGTATAGTTATAACTCGTTATTATCAAAGAGTATAATAGAACTATTCTTTGTTGAAGACCTTAGAAACGATTTACCTCTACCAAACGCCACAACCTAGATACAAACTGCTACCATCATTGAAGAAAGAAAGATAAGAAGTATATCAAGAATGTTATGGATCTGGAGACATAATCGACCGGACTGGCTGCGTGGCTCAGCGGTAACTTTTTCGCTTGCTGGGCCCTAGGTTGCAGGTTCGTATCCTGGCGCAGTCAGCTTGCATTTGAGGGTGCACAAATGCGAGGGAGCCGTGTCAGTACATTTACTGGCACGTTAAAGATCCCCTTCGGGCCAAAATTCCGGCACCCCGGTGTCTCTAAAAGCAGCAGTAGTTAAAAGGGATGTAAAACCAATAACATTATTATTATTATTATTATTATTATTATTACTATTATTACATATACGACCTGCCGTGGGCAACATCCAACTTTGAGTTGAGGCATGTCTTTACACGTCTGGTTGTGCATGGCTTTCACAACCCTAATTGAATTAACAAATCTTTCCATGACCCTACAGAGACGTGTGTATACAAACTATGTGGATATTTTCGATTGCTATTTGCCTGAAATAAAAGCAGTAATTAATAACCTGAACTAACACCAACGGCTTGAATTCAGTTACTATGTGAAATCGTTTTGTTCTTTACTTCAAATAACATTTTCAAGTAACGCAAAATAGGCTGTTAAAAACCCTTTAAAATAAAAAGTAAAAATATATCGTAGTATCATCTTGTCATTCTTCAAATTCGATGCGCATAGAATGCCAATGGTATAGTAATCAATGGAGCCCCACGTAGACTAGTCGTGACATCTAGAGGTGAAATATCGAACAATATAATCCTAACAGAGCGAGTGCATTCTAGCGGCCAGAAGAAGAAACTTTTCAATAAAATCTGGAAGTTAATAAGTAGGTCGGCGTGCAGTTACCTTTTTGGCAGCTAGATGTCTCGAGTAAATCTGCTGGCGAATTATGTTTTAATTAAATATATATTTTACACCATAATATGCACAATATAACGCTTAATTTTAAAACGTCTGAGTCATTACAAAACAATAAACATATAACATTTCAAGCAAAAAACCTAGCTCTGATTGGGTTTGAACCATAGGCATTTGAGCGATAGGCTAACGCTCTACCACTGAGCTAATTGTGTCAACGAATATCGTTCTATATAAAATGACTTACATAGAACTTGTTAGTAAATAATGATTTATACTAAACGATTTCATCACTGGAGTATATTATTTATATTTAAAGCATTTCATACAAAGTTTATTTATTTTGTATCAGTACGCTATATTGCATGCAATACTCAAATTAGTGAAATATAAGTCAGGCACAAGATTATTACTGAATCGGCTCAGCTTTTTAAAATCACGTCTGCACTATAGTATTACAAAATAAACGTTTAATTTCGAACGTGCCTCTTCATTTAGAACAGTTAAAACGATTCTCGGCTCGATAATCGGAACTGGTGGGTCCCATGATATGGATTATAAAGTTTGCATAATTCGCACGGCCGCCATCCTGAAATGGTATGGCGGACGACCTTGTAGTTTGGTCACAAGACGCATCCTATACGAAAGTACGTATTTACCAAATTTGGTAGAGATCGGATGATTTGGTTAGTCGTTATTTGATTTTACGTTTTGAACGTTTGAGTGGCCGCCATTCAGTTTTAGTAAAGATGGCGGCGATATAAAACATGACACTGAGGTGCCCTTTGCTTGTTCTACCTCTGTACCAAATTTCGTTCAATTCGCAATCACCGTGTTCGAATTGATAGGGGGGGACCGACATTCAGAGTACACACACTCACACACACACAGACACACACATACAGACTCACACACACACATACACACACACACACAGACTCACACACACACATACACACACACAGACAGACACACTTTTTTCGCCCTGTGTTGATCTCATAAGTCTACTTTCATTTTTGAACACCTATTAAATTATTCTTTAAGTTGTATTTTTCCCTGAATTTGATGAGTGAGTGAGTTAGTCAGTCAGTTAGGACACTTTTTCTCCTTTTTTCTCCCAGAATTTCACCCCACTCCATTGGCCCCTTACATTAATTTATGAAAAAACAGTCGAACACCGATTTACTTACTTTTAGGCTGATTTTTTTTCGCTGAGTTTCAAATTTCTCGCCTCTGTCGTCTAAGAGATAGGCCTACTAGCTCCGTTAGGAATCCTTCAACCCCCACTTTTCACCCCTTTCGCCTCATAATAATACACCACATCGAAAAACCCTTGGACACATGTCTGCTTATTTTTTGTGATTAGTTTATATGCCGAGTATCACATCCACAAATGAAACCACTTGTGAGATATTGTTATTCAATGAAATGCAGGTATAGCCCCCTTAAGACCCCTTTAGAACCTGAATATCCAAAAAAAAACCTCCCTTAGTGTACGGTTTTGACATACAACGAACATATCCCCGAAATGTCATGTTTCCAACTTCAATATATTTGGCTGGGCGATGATGAGTGAGTGAATGAGTCAGAACATTTTCTTTCAATTTTTTTTCTTCAGAATTTCACCCCTCCCAATGAACCCCTTCAATTTGATTCAAAAGAAAACTGTCGAAAAGCTACTTACTTTAAAGCAGTTTTTCCCCCTGAGTTTGATGAGTGAGTCAGTCAGTCAATCAGTTAGGACACTTTCTTTCCTGTCCCCCCCCCCAGAATTTCATCCCTCCCCATGGGCCCCTTAAATTGGATATATGAAAAAACGGTCAAACCCATATTTACTTATTTTTATGCTATTTTATTTCCGCTCAGTTTCAAACTCCTCGCCTATGTCGTTTATGAGATACACGCTCCGTTAGGAATCTTTCAATCCCCACTTTTCACCCCTTTCACCTCATAAACACTTCGAAAAACCCTCAAACACGTGTCTTGTTACTTTTTAATCATGATTTTATATGCCACTAGCTGAAGTGCCCGTGCTTCGCTACGCGTCATAAATAAATTAAAATGTGAAGGTGACAGTTAAAACAGGGGATAGGCGAGGTGCTGCGCAGAGGGAGATTAAGGATGGAACATTTTGTCCAAATACACCGCTCGGCGTTGACCGTGTTTTATAGCACAAATTTAGGTTTTACTCGCTAACAGTTGCAGATACCTTTCGGATAGAAAATGTAATTTTAAACCTCGCATATGCCATCAAAAGTTTTCTATTTCTTAGCGTTCTCATTTTATTTGAAATGGAAATATGAAAGTTTGAAACCAAAGGGTGTAGTGACGTCACTAAAATGGTCGCCATTTTAAATAGTGCAAAGTATTGAAATCAAAGGTAACCTATATGTTAACCAGGTAAATCAGCTACTTCCATGTAAAATTCATGTAAATCGGACCAGTGGTACTTGCGAGATTGAGTAATACACAGACACACACCATCTCAATTTTAGCCTCGCTTCGCTCGCGTCATAGTCGTATCATATTTTTTTTCAATGAAATGCAGGTTTAACCCCGTTAACACCCCTTTAGAACCTGAATACCCAAAAATCCCTCCTTAGTAGACGTTTTCGACACACAACAAACAAACATATCCCCAAAATATCATTCTTCTAACTTTAATAGTTTTGGTTGGTCGATGAGAGCAAACATACAAAAATCCTTCCTTAGTGGACGTTTTTCTTCCAGAAGTTCACCCCTCCCCATATGCCCCTTAAATTGCATTTATGAAAACACGGTCGAACACCTATTTATTTTATTTATTTATTCATTTATTTATTTATTTTTAAGCTGATAGATTTCCTCCGAGTTTCAGACTCCTCCCTATGTCGTTTAAGAGATACACGCTCAGTTAGGAATCTTTCAACCCCCACTTTTAATCCCTTTCACCTCATAATATACACTACATCGAAAAACCATTAGACATGTGTCAGCTTATTTTTAATGATTAGTATATGTGCCAAGTATCACATCCCCAAATGAAACCACTCGTGAGATATTGTTATTCAATGGAAAGCACGTTTACCCCCTTAACACCTCTTTAGAACCTGAATATCCAAAACTCTTTTCTTAGTGGACGTTTTCGACATACAACGAACATATCCCCAAAATTTCATGTTTCTAACTTCAGTAATTTTGGCTGGGCGATGATGAGTGAGTGAGTCAGTCAGGATATTTTCTTTCATTTATTTTTGATAATTTCACCCGTCCCCATGAACCCCTTAAATTGGATTTATGAAACAAACTGTCAAACACCTATTTACTTATTTAAAGCTGTTTTCCCCCTTAGTTTGATGAGTGAGTAAGTGAGTCAATCAGTTAGGACACTTTCTTTCCTGTTTTTTTTCTCCATAAATTCACCCCTCTCCAAGGGCCCCTTAAATTGGATTTATGAAAAAAACGTTCGTACACCTATTTACTTGTATTTTAAGCTGTTTTTTCCCACCGAATTTCAAACTTCACGCCTATGTCGTTTCAGAGATACACGCTCCGTCAAGAATCCCTCAATCCCCAATTTTCACCCCTTTCACCTCATAATATACACCACATCGATAAACCCTTAGACATATGTGTGATTATTTTTAATGATTAGTTTATATACCGAATATCACATCCCCAAACAAACAACTCATGAGATATCGTTATTCAATGAAATGCACGTTTACCCCCTTGACACGTCTCTAAAACCCGAATAAACAAAAATCATTCCTTAGTTAACGTTTTCGACATACAGCGAACATATTCCCAAAATTTCATGTTTCCAACTTTAATAGTTTTCGCTGGGCGTGATGAGTGAGTGAGTCAGACAGGTCATTTTCTTTCATTTATTTTACCAGAATTTCACCCCTCCCCATGGGCCCCTTAAATTGGATTGATTAAAAAACGCTTGAACACCTATTAACTTATTTCTTAAGCTGTCTTCTTCCCCTGAGTCAGTCGGTTAGGACACTTTCTCTCATTTTTTCCCCAGAATTTCACCCCACCCCATTGGCCCCTTAAATTAATTTATGAAGAAAACAGTCGAAAACCGATTTACTCACTTTTTAAGCTGGTTTTTTTTCGCTGAGTTTCAAATTTCTCGCCTATGTCGTTTAAGAGATAGGCTACACGCTCCATTAGGAATCCTTCAACCCCCACTTTTCAGCCCTTTTACCTCATAATAATACACCACATCGAAAAACGCTTAGACAAATGTCTGTGTATTTTTAATGATTAGTTTATATGCCGAGTATCACATCCACAAATGAAACCACTCGTGAGATATTGATATTCAATGAAATGCAGGTTTAACCCCCTTAAGACCCCTTTAGAACCCGAATATCCAAAAAACCTCCCTTAGTGTACGGTTTTGACATACAACGAACATATCCCCGAAATGTCATGTTTCCAACTTCAATATTTTTGGCTGGGCGATGATGAGTGAGTGAATGAGTCAGGACATTTCCTTTCATTTTTTTTTTCTTCAGAATTTCACCCCTCCCGATGAACCCCTTCAATTTGATTGAAAAACAAACTGTCGAAAAGCTATTTACTTACTTTAAAGCAGTTTTTTCCCCCTGAGTTTGATGAGTGAGTCAGTCAGTCAATCAGTTAGGACACTTTCTTTCCTGTCGTCCCCCCCCCCCCGAATTTCACCCCTCCCCATGGGCCCCTTAAATTGGATTTATGGAAAAGCGGTCAAACACATATTTACTTATTTTTATGCTGATTTTTTTCCCGCTGAGTTTCAAACTCCTCGCCTAGGTCGTTTAAGAGATACACGCTCCGTTAGGAATCTTTCAATCCCCACTTTTCACCCCTTTAACCTCATAAACACATCGGAAAACCCTCAGACACGTGTCTTGTTACTTTTTAATGATAAGTTTATATGCCGTGTATCACATCCCCCAATGAAACCAATCGGGAGATATTGTTATTCAATGAAATGCAGGTTTAATCCCCTTAAGACCCCTTTAGAACCTGAATATCCGAATATCCTCCCTTAGTAGACGGTTTTGACATACAATGAACATATCCCCAAACTGGCATGTTTCTAACTTCAATAATTTTGGCTAGGCGATGATTAGTGAGTGAGTAAGTGAGTGAGTCTGGACATTTTCTTTCAATTTTCTTTTTTCAGAATTTCACCCCTCCCCATGAACCCCTTAAATTTGATTTATGAAAAAATAAACTGTCGAACAGCTATTTACTTACTTTAAAGCAGTTTTTTCCCCCTGAGTTTGATGAGTGAGCCAGTCAGTCAATCAGTTAGGACACTTTCTTTCCTGTTCCCCCCCCCCCCCCAGAATTTCATATCTTCCCATGGGCCCCTTAAATTGTTTTTATGAAAAAACTGTCAAACACATATTTACTTCTTTTTTATGTTGATTTTTTTCGCGGTGTTTCAAACTCCTCGCCTATGTCGTTTAAGAGACACACGCTCCGTTAAGAATCTTTTAATCCCCACATTTCTCCCCTTTCACCTCATTATATACACCACATCGAAAAACCCTCAGACACATGTCTTCTTATTTTTAATGATGAGTTTATATGCCGAGTATCACATCCCCCCATGAAACCAATCGGGAGATATTGCTATTCAATTAAATGCAGGTCTACCCCCTTAACACCCCTTTAGAACCTGAATAGCCAAAATGTCTCTCTTAGTGGGCATTTGCGGCCCTTGAGGAAGCTGCATACCAGATTTCATTCCAATCCGTTCGGTGGTTTCTGAGATTTCGTGATGAATAAATGAATGAGTGAGTGAGTGAGTGGTATTTGAAAAATATATAGTAGAAAGAAGATAGTGTCAAGTCTTTGTTATGCTAAACTCGGTTGACAGTGCTGTGTGAGCAGTTGAGTAACTAACGGGATTTCAAGTAAAGATCCTCATTTTCTATACCTGTAGTGCTGAGCGCAATTGGCATCAAGTCGGCCGTGTCTGGACTTGAGCTATGTTGCCATGGAAACTATCTGCCTTGCCATTCCTTCATGAGTATATTTTATGATTTGATTAGCCTGTTTTTGAGTGAAAAAGGGCCGAAATCAGAAGAATGAGAAAGACTATCGAAAATTCATGTAGCCAGCGGTTCCTTCTGGGTCCTAAACTATGTGTATGCAAAATATGGTTGAGATTGGTGGAACGGTGTAGATTTGTATACGGAACCAACATATATACATACATACAGACTTTCACTTTTATATATTAGATGTATCACATCCCCCAATGAAACCAATCGGGAGATATTGTTATTCAATGAAATGCAGGTTTAACCCCCTTAAGACCCCTTTAGAACCTGAATATCAAAAAAAACTCCCTTAGGGTACGGTTTTGACATATATCCTCGAAATGTCATGTTTCCAACTTCAATATTTTTGGCTGGGCGATGATGAGTGAGTGAATGAGTCAGGACATTTTCTTTCAATTTTTAGCCTACTTTTCACATTTTGCAAAAATGAGGAAAAAGTAGACTTATGAGATCTATCCGGGAAAATGTGTGTCTGTCTGTCTGTCTGTCTGTCTGTCTGTCCTTCTGTCTGTCTCTCTGGCTGTGTGTGTGTCCCCCCCTATCAACTCCTAAACGGCTGCAGCAATCAAAACCAAATTTAGTATGAGTAAAGATGTGCACCGGAATATCTCACGTCCATATTTGAAAATGATATCAGTGCTACCAACTGCTGAAAAAACGCACTAGAAATTTGAGCTCCATGTTGGATATCTCGCAAGGTATGCATGGGAGCTATTCCAAAATTGGTACACATGCAGATATTACTATTTCAGTTTAATTTCCAGGAGACCAACAATGACAGTGTTGCCAAAATAATTTTAAGCCTTCTGATAAGTCCAATGTTTAAATGCATATAACTTCTACACTATCAATTGGATTTCAACAAAATTTTGTATGTAATATCTGTACATAAACAGATATGATTGAGCGTATTCTTAAGAGCCACCAGGGCTGACAACTGTTGATAATTGCTCTCTATTTTTTTTATCCAAGTACCAATATATCAGAAAGTATGCAAGCCAACAGCTTTAAACTATGCACACGTATATTCTGACATTTTAGATTAATTTGGAGTAACTTATATACGTCAGTTCTACCAACATGATTATAAGCTAGCTGATAGTACCAATTTTTAAATTCATGTAACTTCTATACTATCAGTTGGATTTCAACCAAATTTCGTATGTGCTATGTGTACCATAACAGATATGACTGTAAGTATTGTTAAGATCAATCAGGGCTGCCAACTGTTAATAAATGCTGTCCATATTTTTTTACCATAATATCAATATATCAGAAAGTATGCAAGCCAACAGCTCTATACTTTGCACACGTATAGCACCTGACATTCTAGATTAATTTGGAGTAATTAATACAAGGCAGTGCTGCCAACATGATTCTATGCCTGCTGATATGTCCAATTTTAAAATACATGTAACTTCTATACTAACAAATGGATTTCATCCAAAATTGGCACAACAAGGTATCATAATATTTCAGATTATTGCTGACCAGCACACGCATGGTATTGTTGGCAACATGCTTTTACGCGTGCTGATAGATTCAGTGTCTAACTGCGTGTAACGTCCATTGGACTTCAACCTAATTTTGTATTCTGTACCTTAAGAGATGGAACTAAGAATATATTCAGTCACCAGGGCTGCCAACTGTAGTGCTCTATTAGGCTACATTATACCAGGTATATTTTGAACTAATTTGATATTTCGATATTACCAACTTAATTTTGTCATTATTCTAGATAGGTTCATATACTGTAGAATAATCATTGGCATGAAAAGTAGGCTGTATAATTCTTCACGGAACTTCTTGTTTTTCTTCAGAATTTCACCCCTCCCGATGAACCCCTTCAATTTGATTGAAAAAAAAACTGTCGAAAAGCTATTTACTTACTTTAAAGCAGTTTTCCCCCTGAGTTTGATGAGTGAGTCAGTCAGTCAATCAGTTAGGGCACTTTCTTTCCTGTTCCCTCCCCCCCCCCCCCCAGAATTTCATCTCTCCCCATGTGCCCCTTAAATTGGATTTATGAAAAAACGGTCAACATATATTTACTTCTTTTTTATGCTGATTTTTTTTCGCTGAGTTTCAAACTCCTCGCCTATGTCGTTTATGAGATACACGCTCCGTTAGGAATCTTTCAATTCCCACTTTTCACCCCTTTCGCCCCATAAACACTTCGAAAAACCCTCAGACACGTGTCTTGTTACTTTTTAATGATGAGTTTATATGCCGTGTATCACATCCCCCATTGAAACCAATCGGGAGATATTGTTATTCAATGAAAGGCAGGTTTAACCCCCTTAAGACCTCTTTAGAACATAAATATCCGAAAATCCTCCCTTAGTAGACGGTTTTGACATACAATGAACATATCCCCAAACTGTCATGTTTCTAACTTCAATAATTTTGGCTGCTGTGCGATGATGAGTGAGTGAGTGAGTGAGTGAGTCAGGACATTTTCTTTCAATTTCCTTTTTTCAGAATTTCACCCCTCCCCATATACCCCTCAAAATTGATTTATGAAAAAAAAACTGTCGAACAGCTATTTACTTACTTTAAAGCAGTTTTTGCCCCTGAGTTTGATGAGTGAGTCAGTCAGTCAATCACTTAGGACACTTTCTTTCATGTTCCCCTCCCCCCCCAGAATTTCATCTCTCCCCATGGGCCCCTTAAATTGGATTTATGAAAAATCGGTCAACACATATTTACTTCTTTTTTATGTCTATTTTTTTCGCTGAGTTTCAAATTCCTCGCCTATATCATTTAAGAGATACACGCTCCGTTAAGAATATTTCAATCCCCACTTTTCACCCCTTTCACCTCATAATATACACCACATCGAAAAACCCTAAGACACATGTCTTCTTATTTTTAATGATGAGTTTATATGCCGAGTATCACATCCCCCAATGAAACCAATCGGGAGATATTGCTATTCAATGAAATGCAGTTCTACCCCCTTAACACCCCTTTAGAACCTGAATATCCAAAATTCCTCTCTTAGTGGGCATTTGCGGTCCTTGAGGAAGCTGCATACCAGATTTCATTCCAATCCGTTCGGTGGTTTCTGAGATTTCGTGATGAATAAATGAATGTGTGAGTGAGTGAGTGAGTGAGTGGTATTTGACAAATATATAGTAGAAAGAAGATAGTGTCAAGTCTTTGTTATGCAAAACTCGGTTGACAGTGCTGTCTGAGAAATTGAGTAGCTAACGGGATTTCAAGTTAAGATCCTCATTTTCTATACCGGTATTTCAGAGCGCAATTGGCATCTAGTCGGCCGTGTCTCGACTTGAGCTATGTTGCCATGGAAACTATCTGCCTTGCCATTCCTTCATGAGTATATTTTATGATTTGATTAGCCTGTGCTTGAGTGCAAAAGGGCCGAAATCAGAAGAATGAGAAAGACTATCGAAAATTCATGTATACGGAATCAACCCACATACATACATACATACATACATACATACAGACTTTCACTTTTATATATAAGATTTCAAGAAAATTATTGTGTAGGTGTTTTATTCAAACTTCAATCGCATGATTAGGACACAAGAAATAAAAGCGGGATTTTAAAATTTCGCTCAGCCGCCATCTTGTGTTTATGAAAATAATGTATATGAATTAGATGCCAGTCGATTAAAACTAGTATAAGCATATACCGTTTAATGTTTAACTGCGCTCGGTTGGTTAAAACGCAAGAAACGTCCATTTGAATATTTAAATTTCGCGGCGCCGAAATGTTGGATTTTTGCTCGCCAGGTTATTGAACGTTCCATAGGTGAGCTTATGCTTATAGCCTCCATACACTTACAAAATTTCAGTTTGATTGCTGTTGTAGATTAATAGATATTGAGAACCGTCTAAATATTTCGGATGGCCGCCATGTTCGATTTTAATATATGTAGGACATAGAGATATGTACTATTATATGATAATAATTGTGTGCGTTCATTTTGCAAATGTTGTTTTCGATCGCATGATTAGAACACAATAAATAAAAACATAATTTTCGAAATTCGCACAGCCGCCATCTTGAGGTTACGTAAACAATTGAACTAAATTAGATACTAGTGCATTACAATGTGTATAAACATTTGCTGTACAAAGTTTAATCACGTTTGGATCATTAAATCGCGAGAAAAGCCTATTTAAAACTTTCAAATTCGCTTGGCCGCCATGTTCGTTTTGTAGTTAACCGGTTTTTAAAAGTCTCATAGATGAAATTCCAGTAGTGCCCTTTATCTCCGTAGAAAATTTCATGGTAATACCAGTAATAGTTTCAGAGATATAGAATGCCGGTGAAATACTTCGCACAGTCATCATCTTCAGGTTATGTAAACAATTGAGCGAAGTTAGATGTCGGTGCGTAACAATGTGTCCAAGTTTCATTGCGTTTGGTTGGTTAAATCGCGAGAAACGTCTGTTTAAAAGTCGCAAATTTGCTTGGCCGCCATGTTGGTTTTGTAGTAACCACGTTTTCAAAAGTTACATAGGTGAACATTTAGTAGTTCCCTTTATCACCGTTTAAAATTCCAGGGTGATATCGGTAATAGTTTCGGAGATATTGAATGCTGGTGAAATATTTCGCACAGCCGTCATGTGGGATTGGTGAGACGTAACAAAATTTGAAGGGCACGGTCGGAGTCGCCCGGATTAGTGCTTCTTTACGACGTATTGAAGGCACAATATTGTGCCCGGCTAAGAACAATGAGGTTCGTGAGGAAATGACGTTTCAAGTTGACGCGTACATACAAGTAATGAAACTTTATAACTCGTTTCCTGAATATTTTACATTATTTGACATTTCCCCTTCTTCCCGTGGACCCTTCATTTTCACGCCATCTTTTCCTGGGGCGACCTAGAGATCTCTTTCCACCGGGACAGAAGTTGACGACTGCTTTACGGATCCTGCTTCTGTCCTTTCTGTTGAGGTGTCCTAGCCAATTTCTCTGGTATTCATGGATGTATTCCAATACAGGTCTGCTGTTAAGACGTCTGTGTTTCGTTTGTGATCCCCATTACTGACTCCTGCTGTTCATCGCATATATTTCATTTCGGCGGTAGTCATTCGTCTTTCATCGCATTTCCTCAGGTTGTACGCTACACTACCATAGCAAACTGGTTTTGCTAAGTTTTCGTTTAATTAAATTAACACGTAAATAAACAAGTGATCACCTCGTGGTGTAGTGGCCAGCATTATTCACTGACATCTCTGAGGTCCAGGTTCGATTCCCGCCCCTACTAAGTAATTTAATTCTGATGTAAGTTCTGGAACGGGGTCCACTCAATCTCGTGAGTAAGAACTTAGAAAAGGTGGGTTTGATTCTCATATCAACTAACCAATAACTAGTGTCCCCTCTTCTACTCCAGGATGGTACCTAATATAAGGCTACGGCCACCTCGAACCCAATCCTAAACCCTATTACATTTATACAGATCGCGCTGGTATATCGATTTTACATTTTGAGTGACATTCCCCCTCCCTCCCATGGACCATTCAAATGCAAATCTTTTATATACTGTAGATCGCAACAGTTCTTCCAGGACTAATACATGAATGGATGATGAGCATATTTATATCCTGCATATTTTTAGCCTACTTTCAATTTTTGCAAAAAAAAAAAAGGAAAGTAGACTTATGAGATCTACACAGGGCCAAAAATTGTGTGTTTATCTGTGTGTAATCTGAATGTCTGCCCCCCCCCCTTTCAATTCAAACACGGTGAAACCGAATTGAACGAAAGGACACCTCATTGTCTCAGTGTCATGTTTTATTTCGCCGCCATCTTTACTAAAACTGAATGGTGGCCACGCAAACGTTCAAAACTTAAAATCAAATAACGACTAAATAAATCATCCGATCTCAACCAAATTTGGCAACAACATACCTTCATATGGGATGCTTCGTGTGCCCAAACTACAAGATCATCCATCGTACCATTTCAGAATGGCGGTCGTGTGAATTATGGAAACTTTATAATCCATATCATGAGACCCACCAGTTCCGATTATCGAACCGAGAATCATTTAAACTGTTCTAAAGAACGTGCCACGTTCGAAATTAAAAGTTTATCTTGTAATATTATAGTGCAGAAGTGACTTAAAAAAGCTGAGCCGTCCCAGTTAGAAGACAAGATGGCAGCTGATATCTTGTGCCAGACCTATATTTCACTAGTTGGATTATTGCATGCAATATCGCCTACTGAGAGAAATAACATTATCTTTGTATGAAATGCTTTATATATATATAAAAAGTATACTCCACTGAAGAAATCGTTTAGTCTAAATCATTATTTGCTATGACGTTGTTTGTAATTGAACTGATATCGGCAAATTTTTGTTGACTTGATTGCCTGCGTGGTAAAGCGTTAGTCTTTTAACCTCAGTGATCGGAGTTCTAATCCTACCAGAATTGGGTATTTTTGCTTGTTTTTTATTATTGTCTTCTAATTACTCAGTCGTTTTAAAATTAAGCGTTATATTGTGCACATTACAACGGAAAATACATTTTTCATTAAAATAAAATTCGCCAGCGGATCTGCAAGAGACATATAACAGCAACCAGGAGAAGTATCATGGCCCACTTATTGCGCAACGGCCCACAGATTACCTTTCAACTTTAATTGAAAAGTTTCTTTTTATGGCCGCTAGAATGCACTCTCCCTATTTGGATTATCATACCCGCCAGTGGTCATGACTGTTCTACGTAGGACTCCACTGGTTGGCATTCTATACGCATCGAATTTGCAGAATGAAAAGTTGATAAAAAAATTAAAGCGCTTGTAACAGCCTATTGTGTGTTATTTGAACCGAAGACAAAACGATCTCTCATAGTACCTGTGCTCTATCAGTTGCAGCCAAATTAGACTTAGTTGGAGCTAAATGTTTAGGTTAGATTTCGTTGTAACGCTCAATCAAAGTTCCAACCTTCACCACTAGGTATCATTGACATCTGGCAGCGAAAGTTGGAATTACTTGAAATTGAACGGAACGTGTAGCTCAACCTCTGGGTGTCTTTTGCAGGCAGCTACAGACTCTGTTAAAAAATATGACAGTAAAAATTAGAATTAAATTAAATATGGTTGTAAGAAATTAAAAAATGAGCTTATAAAAATTAAAATTAATAATAATTATAAAATCTTAAATAAAGGATTTAGAAAAAAAGAGAGAAAAATCCTGAGAAAGATCTACGGGCCAGTTCAGAAATAGGGAATATGGATAAAGAACCCGACAATAGAACAGTACAAACAGACAGATACGATTACAAACAACATAAGGAAAAGAAGGGCAAAATGTTATGCACATATACATAGGATGACCGATGATAGACTGACCAAGAAAATTTATAATATAGTTACGAACAGTACAGAACACTATAAAAACCAATAGGGTAAAGGAAACCATGGAAGGGATCAAGGAACTAAACATCTCTACAGAAGACATGGCAGACAGGAGCACATACACAGAAAAACATAGACAACAGGAGTATGAACAAATTCCCAAAGAGAGACAACCGCGAAAGACGTGGACGGAGGTATGAAAGAGGAAGCATAGTTTGTATATGAGAGGTTTTTGGGAAAAAAGAAGAAAGGGCCAGAATGAAACATGAAAATTGATTGCGCTGTAACGCTCTCCTTATGGGGAATTAACGAATAAATAAATAAATAATTATAAAATCTTCATTTTAAGATTATAACAAGTAGTTCCGTGAAGAACTATACAGCCTAATTTCATATATCCTACTCATGTTAATTGCCTCTATCAACATACAAAATTTCAGTTTGATTGCTGAAATTGATTCGTAGATGTTGAGAACCGTCTGAATATTTCGGTTGGTTGCCATGTTGGATTTCAGGAGATGGGTTTGCCTCACACCCTTGAACAAGTACTTAGCCATTAGTTCACAGCTAGATGATTTTACACATAAATATATGTATACATTTTCAGTTGTCTGCTGAGGGTGATGGGTGGTGGGATGGGTGGGTGGTGGTGGGTGATGGTGAAAATCAGTAGTGTGCTGTAACCAATCCCCCTCCAGAAAATAAAAATATTCAGAGACATAATTTATAGAGACACTCACTCAGAAACACTAAAGAGTCTCTCCATTGAGTTTTACATGCTGAAGAAAGTTAACACATAAACATTCCTCATACAAAATTAATTAAACCCTGCAATGACAATATTCTGTATTCACGAACTCAGAAACACTTGGTGTGAGCGTGCAAAAACAGAAGCTCTTAGTATCACCAAAAATTTTAAAATTATGTCTTGGCCTGTGGTCTTGGCTGTTGTTCAAACAGCAAAGCGGAAGAATTGGGCACGCATGCGCAAAAGATGAGCTCATGTTTGCTGGCAATATAGGTAAAAATTCTCGCTGAGCCTATTCTTTGGCTGACGTCATTTATAATGCGCTGTATTTTGATTATGAAAATAATTAATTTCCATATAATACAATGTGCTGTAGTACTTCAGCACATAAGGAGCAACCGCCCTTGGTTCCAAGTACTGTATAAGTGTGTTAGTGAGTTCTGTGAATGACGTTAATTTCTATAAATGTGTTTTTAATTTTCATCGTACGGTGCATAGTAATTTAATATGCTGATTGTGTGCGACATAGGAAAATGGATGACTGGAGTTTTCATTAACAGATCTATTTTCTTCTATACCTCTGAACCCAAAGTTAAAAAGTAATAAAATTGGCACCTCGTCAACCCAGCTGATAGATAAATTTGCATCATTCGAGCACAGGAGAGGAGAACATGTTTACAAATAAGGAACCATGTGAAAACATTTTAACGCATGAACTATTTATTAAAACTTACTTCAAATGTGGTGTTTGAAGCCATTTTCAGTGTTGCCGAAGTAAATGCTTTTCAGTCGGTCAACACCATACACTCAAATGAGATGGGTTATTCTCCAATCCTGAAAAAAGAACAAAGAAAACGGAGATTAATAAATGTATTTAAAGTGAAAAAATTCAGACTTTCACGACCGGCGTTTTAATAGGAATCTCTGTTTCGCAAGCTTATAGGCCGTGTTCTAAGAATATGTTGTCGTCCTGACGTTTCGCTGAAGACTGCGTTCAGCATGTTCACAGGACACATTTAACTACGTAAAACAAATAAACAGAAAATATATAAACCAGTCAACAACCCACACATAGAGACTACCATAGCAAAGGCGTAACACATAAAAGTTATGCATCAAAGACAGGGCTGCTCTTCTGTTTCATCTTCTCGTCTGTTTAAAGTGTATTTATTAATCTCATGTATTTCTTTTTCAGGATTAGGGAATAACCCATCTCATTTGGGTACAATCGTGTTGACCGACTGAAAAGCATCAAAATTTCGTTTTCAAATATTATGTTGTGTAGAATTGTTACAATGAAAATGTTGGCAACATTGGATGTCAAATATGAAACAATGTTTAATATGAAACTGCAATATTATATCATCTGACCCACCCAGAAATTTCAGTCAGGTGCCGCCCCTGGTTCAAGATAACGTTTGATGATTTCATGAATGACTTTCTATAAAGTAGTCGGCCCCTTTGTAAAATGAAATTCTGAAAAAAATATTAATATTAACCCCTGGCACTATAGCCCATGAAGGGCCTAGTTGGGTAGATTATTGGTTGAGGAATAACCCACCCACCAAGGGAAGATGATAAATAAAAGGAAGTGGGTTTCGGACTGGAGAAAAAGGATAGATAAATAGGATGAGAGTTCCACAAAAGTTATAAATTTAACTTTTAATGCATTTAGAGGCGGTTTCCACTGAAAATCCGCTCTCTGATACCTAAAGTGGGTACGAGCTTGGTCGAAGCTGACGGGAACCGCAGCTAAGACTTGGGCGGTTTGCCAGAGAAAGGCTTTAGTGTATTTCCTCCCAAGCACGCATAAGACTACTATAGGGAAGGGTGATAGTCTGGCAATACAAATAGTAGCAGATTTGTTCTGTATTAACGATGGCATGAACTTGGGAAGAGTCAGGGAAGACAGGATCTTGCCTAACTGTTGTATTTGCGAAATTATAAATCCAAAAACAAATATTTAATTTATTTAACAATTCAAAGAAATTTAATGAAATTAACAAGTATGTAATATCTTTTTGGCAAATATAGATCATTTAAATTTTTAACAATGGGGTCGCAGACCTCCTAACATTTAGAGATTGCTCCAGGCAAATAACAATTTATTAGGTTTCAAACCTTATATATGTTCCAAAATCTTTATAAGATTTTAAAAAGACAAATGAAGTAATTAAAGTTTAAATATTAAATTGAGTACAAAGAGTGTACTTTAATAAATTCTTGAGAGAATGTTCTAGAGAGAATGACAACTTTGAAAATAACAATAAGAAAAACATGAAGAATAAGATAGAAGTTCCTACAACTTCTTATATTGATGCGGAATTACTTCTATGACAATTATACAAAAGAGGGCAGGTCACTTACTGTGAAACCTGAAGAAAAAAATCAACAAGGAAGGTTCTAGACTTCCTGTATTTAGATAGGAATCACTAGATAAATGGGGCAGGTTACCCTTTCGTGAGACCTAGAAACAACTCACTAATGAGTTAAATGAATTGTATTCTCTCGTTATAAAAGAGAAACAATGTGAGCTTGAACCGTGTATAAAACACGTAATTATACAGAAATTAAGTAATGATAAACAAGCAAAATGGAAGGGCACTTCGAAGAGTGACACCTTATGGAGAAGTTACAATTTTATTAATATGTTTTGTTAGTAGAAGGTTGAGGAAAGATCATTGGGTTTTAGGATCAATGTTCATGGCCTGATTTAATGTAAACGGACGATCGCGACGCGGTAGAAAAGTGGGATAAGCACTAGTTATCACTATAGTCTTTTAAATAGATGAAAAGTTCACTGTAGAGACACGAAAGTTTATGGAAAGAAAGTTATTGCAATGATGAAAATAACTAGTTGCACTAGGTAGGCGAGAGTCTATTTCTTGAGAAAGTTGGGAATTACAATTAAGTGCGCCATAGAACATTCCAACGGTGGACGAAAGTTTGCTATTGCAGTAATTTTTAAGGAAGATTCCTCATTTTAAATAGTATTTTCACAAGTGAGTGAAAAATACCCGACGGCAAGACTCGCAGATAAAGTACAGGATCTGGAAGGTTCCAGAACGATCTTAATAGAAAGATGGGGCCAAAGATAATCCAGCGGAGGAACTTGCTTTGTAATTTATAGACAGCGGGTATTAGATAATATCCCACGTGGTGAGAAGATTTCTCATTTAGCAAGCATAAGAAATGCTGCTTTTCACCAAGATTGGCTTGATTAGACAAAAGCCTAACATGAAAAATCCCGCGAAGAATGATTGCCGCCCCACAAGTAATCTCACGCTGTCTATAAAATAATCAATAAAAGCATGTAGATAAAATTGATGAAGATGAGGTTAAAACCTTAAGTCTGAACTTATCTTGGTTGCATGTTGAAGGTGAAGTTCCCCTTGACAATATTTAATATGCCAACATGGCGTAGAAAGTAGAGTTTGTCTCTTGGTTTGAGGAGAGTGGCTCGAGTTGAGCCTTAACTGAGTCGACGGCCGGCGCACAAGTGAGAGCTGCTAGACGCAGAAAAGCACTAGCCTAGACGGCATGACCAACAAGGAGTTGAGTGCACTTAAGAGAGTGAGTGCGCGGTTGCTCACGACGCAGAGAAGTGTAGAACTGAAGTGACTGAGCGAGCAGGCTGCGCGCGCGGAGAAGAGCAGTAGGGGGGAGGGGAGAAGAGGGGGAAGCGGGCGAGAGAGGGGAGGAACAAAGAGGTTGCACATAAACATGAAACAACTTTACAAAAATAAATGTTTTTCTTGATGAATGGTCTTCAAAGAGTTGATAGCTGGCGATGGTGACGAGATCTGATGGCCAGACGGAAAAGAAAGTCCTCTTGCACCAGGAAAAATTGAGGAGCTTCAGAGATTCGCTGCTAGATGACGCTAGGTGGGTCACGGAAGATATATATCTAGAACAGACTCATAAAAGATATAAGCGAAGTGATCACCGCAGAGAAAATAGAAGATCACTGTTGGTGTTTGACTAAGAGGAAGGAATGAACAAGCAAATGCAATAAGAATTATATTCTCTTGTACCGTGTATTCCAAGAATACACCACTAGTGCTACCAAGCGACCGCTGCCCAGTCATTTGGCCTGCAGATATTGGGTTGACGCGTGGTCAGTGCATCGGGTCCCCTCGGTCGTTAATCTTGGTTTTCGTGACCCGGGCGCTGCCTCACTGTCCGACAGCTACTCATTTGTCCTCACAAGGTTGAATGTGCCCCGTTCCAGCCTTCACGTCAGTTTCTAAATTCCCTGACGGAGCCGGGAATCGAACCCGGGGCCTCCGGGTGAGAGGCAGGCGCGCTAACCCAACACCATGGGGCTGGCGAAATTCTGAAATAAAGCAGGAAATTTTCACTTTGCGTGTTAGAAATGAATCAGTAAGTGAATGTTTGGAAATCAGTTGCGTAGCATTTCAGTTCCATTAAATTTGAAGAGGATCATTATGTCATTGACTTCTGGAAATTGCTATGAAGCCAGATTTCCTGTTGACATGGCAGGTGGTTCGCTTATTAATATCACGCAAGAGCTGTAGGTTGGGAATCAATTAGCTACCCCACCTCCAATTACTAACAATGAACACCCACACAAACACACCACGCAATAGGCACTTGTGCGGCGTCCTGTGGAATCCCTTGGGTCGTGGGCACTACTGATTAGGGTCTAATGTGATTGGAGGTGTTGGGGCGTCCCTCTAAATAGGATTTCATCATGATGGCAATTTTTGCTTGATTGTGGTACTTTGTCGTTATTTCATTTAAAGGTTTGGGATATATTGATCATCAGTACCATATACTTTGTTGTGTTTAAAATATTTATGTCTGTCGCTTTATGCATTATCGGGATACGTAATGAGTTTTCTGATTTCGATCTCTGACCCTGGCAAGAAATACAAGCACCATCGGCTAGTATTGTGTGTTTCTGGCAGATGGATGTTTCTCCGAAAATCAGCAAGATTCTGTTTTAATGTAGACCATAATCAATATAGTTCCACAGATGATCAGGCATACATGGGCCGGTTATTAATGGCCGGTCGTAAGCGCGTGAGAATTCTTCTTAAAGCCCGAGTAGAACACTGAGACCATTGAATATGCACATACGCTGTCGAGGACACATAGCGCGATTCATTTGCATTGATCACAAAGGTATTGAGGCGGTGCGTGAAGACACCACTGCGCATGTAATATGTACCGGGCAAGAAAAAACGGTCCACTTATATACTCTGAGCTTTTTAGTATGCCTGTAGAGCGGCGGCGTAACCCATTACGGAACATCGCGAACGTGAACCACCCAATCTCGCTTAAAATGCTCGAACAAGCTGGTCAAAACTAACAGAAATCTATGGTGGTAGATTGTTCCTACTTCTACCCTAGTCCCAAATAACAAAGACGAAAACGAAAACGGAAATGAAAACTGAAATGAAAACGAAAACGGAAACGCGGAAACAGCATCCTTTTCTATTGTTCAGACAATAGGTTTGTTTGTTGTTGTTCATTCGTTTAGGGGCTCTGCGATACTTGGGTGTGTGCGTCTGATAACCTGTGTAGTTGTGGTGGATGTACTAGTTTGTGTAATAGCAATTGGGGTTAGGAATTTGGTGGGTGGTAGCGGTGGCCTTGATTTAGATACCATCCCGGCGTTTGCCACGCGTAGAAGTGGGAATCCACGGGAAATCATTTGTAGGATTGGGGAGGGGTGGGAGGGTGGGGGGAGAGGGGGGGGGGGGGGGGGGGCAGAGCCGGAAAATGAACCCGAAGCAAACTGATACCTCTATTGGTTGAGGCGGTAGTGAAACATACTATGCTTTATTCACTTATTAATTCCTCACTGTTCCCAAGTTACTTGGTCAGAAAAAGTCGATCGCAAAATAACTTTGAAAATATTATAATGAACCGCATACAATATTATTTCAGTAGGTTATCCTTACACAGTGAGGACCATCCGTATAGAACCGAGACTCACAGATGCCTTGTGACGGGTGGGTCACTGTGGCTAGCTGCGTGTGAGGCAAGGCACTGGCGCTAGCAGTAGCGAAGCACTTAACTAGTTTAACACATTTACACATTTTAACCTATTTAATACCGACAGTAGTGGCTACGCGGGCTAAAGCTCCGCGTTAGGTCAAGTGGCCAAGCTCTCTGCTGACTCGGTAGACCTGTGGGTTCGAGCCCCATCGTCGGCTGTCCTTGAAATGGTTTTCTGTGGTTTCCCATTTTCAACACCAGGCAAATGCTGGGACAGTACCTTCTGACAGGCCACGGCCGCTTCCTTCCACATCCTTGCCCAGTTTCATTCATCTTCATCCTTTCCATCTCTCATGCCGACGCGCAGGTCGCCCATGGGCGTCGACTAGAAAGACCTGCACTCGGCCTCTCAGGAGGCTACACGAAAAAAAAACTATTTAATGATCATAATTACTTAGGCTACATGAATATCAGAGTAGTTGCTATGGTAGTAGACTATTCCTACTTCTACCCTAGCCCCAAAAAAACAAAGAACAAAAAACTAAAATCAAAATACAAAAAAAACAAAAAAAACAAAAAAAAAACAAAAAAAAAAAACAAACACACAATGCACTGAGGAAGGAAATTTTGGTACACTCGCTGTAATTCATCCTCACTGATATTCCGTATTAGTGCTGTTATTTCGTTCTCGAGAGCCTCCAAAGTGTGTGGATTGTTTCTGTATATGGTACCTTTTGTTTGAGGTTCCATCACAAGTAAAAACAAGTAGTTCCGTGAAGAACTAAATAACCTATTTTCATATATCCAACTAGTAGTAATTGCCTCTAACAACGTACAAATTGTCAGTTTGATTGTTATAATAGATTCGTAGATATTGAGAATCGTCTAAATTATATTCTGGATGGTCACCATGTTGGATGTTTATATTATAGGCCTTAGATTTATGTACTAAGCTATTACATGAAGATTATTGTGTAGGTGTTTTATTCAAACTTCAATCGCATAATTAGGAGACAAGAAATAAGAGCGGGATTTTAAAATTTCGCTCAGCCGCCATCTTGTGGTTATGAAAATAATTAAATGAATTAGATGCCGGTCGATTAAAATTTGTATAAGGATATACCATATCAAGTTTCACTGCGTTCGGATGGTTAAAACTTAAGACACGTCCACTTGAATATTTAAATTTCACGTCGCCGCCATGTTGGATTTGTCCTCGCAAGGTTATTGAACGTCCCATAGGTGAACTTATGCTGATAGCATCTATACACTTACAAAATTTCAGTTTGATTGCTGTAGTAGATTAATAGATATTGATAACCGTCTATATATTTCAGATGGTCGCCATGTTGGATTTTAATATATGTAGGCCATAGAGTTATGTACTATTAGATGATGATTATTCTGTACGTTCATTATGCAAATGTTGATTTCGATCGCTTGATTAGAACACAAGAAATCAAAACTTAATTTTCGAAATTCGCACAGCCGCCATATTGAGGGTATATAAACAATTGAACTAAATTAGATTCCAGTGCATTACAATGTGTATAAATATTTGCTGTACGATGTTTCGTTGTGTTTGGATCATTAAATCGCGAGAAAAGTCAATTTATAACTTTAATGATCACTTGGCCGCCATGTTCGTTTTGTAGTTAACCGGTTTTTGAAAGACTCATAGATGAACTTCCAGTAGTGCTCTTTATCTCCATACAAAATGTCATGGTGATACCGGTTATAGTTTAAGAGATATAGAATGCCAGTGAAATAATTCGCACAGCCGCCATCTTGAGATTATGTAAACAATTGAACGAAGTTAGATGTCGGTGCATTACAATGTGTATAAACATATATTGTACCAAGTTTTATTGCGTTTGGTTGGCTGAATCGCATGAAACGTCTATTTAAAAGTCGCAAATCCGCTTGGCCGCCATGTTGGTTTTGTAGCCACCAGATTTTCAAAAGTCACATAGGTAGTTTACTTTATCGCCGTACAGAAATCTAGGGTGATATCGGTAATAGTTTCGAAGATATTGAATACTGGTGAAATAATTCGCACAGCCGCCATGTTGGATTGGTGAGACGTAACAAAATTTGAAGGGCACGGTCGGGGCCGCGCGGAATAGTACTATGAACTTACCGAGTTTCATTGTGATCGCTCCAGCCGTTTAAAAGTTATTAGGGGAGACAGAAAAAAATCCTCTCTCTCACACAAACACACGCACACACAGACAGACACAAGGACAGAAGGTGATCACATAAGCCTATTTTCTTTTCAAAAATGAAAATAGGCTAAAAATAATATGAAAATTAAATTTATAAAATAAATATGAACATTAGAATGTTGAAGTAAACAAAAATGAAAATTAATAATGAATATTAGGCTATAATATTTTAAAACAAGAAGTTCAGTAAAGAATATATAGCCTACCTTCTCCTAAATCCATGGGTATTTTTACAACTCTTTGTCCATTTCAAGGAGTATAATTGAATGTTGGTTGTAGTAGCTTGTAGAAATACAACGTGTTATACGGATATTAAAAATGAATATGAGGTGCCCTTTGCTAGTGTTACATCTGTTCAAAATTTCATTCACTTCGGTTTCACGGTGTTTAACTTGATATGGTGAATCGTTTTGCACACATACATGGCCGCTATCTGGAAACTATTGGGCTAATGACCTTGTAGTTCAGTCAAAAGATGCTTCCCACAAAAAGGTATGTTGTTGCAAAATTTGGTAGAAATCAAATAAGTAGGTTGGCCGTAATTTGATTTAAGCTTTTAATATTTGGGTGGCCGGTATTCCGTTTCCGTCAAGATGGCGGCAATATAAAACATGACCCTGATGTGCGCTTTGCTAGTGCTACCTACGTACCAAATTTCGTTCAATTCGGTTTTATCGTGTTTGAATTGATAGGGGGAATCAATTTGCACACATATATGGCCGCCATATGCAAATTATAGGGCTGATGACCTTTCAGTTTGGTCAAACGATTCTACATACGTAAAGGTATAATGTTGCAATAACCGGTTGAGATCAGATGATTAGGTTGGTCGTAATTCGATTTAAGCTTTTAACAATTGGGTGGCCGCCATTACGTTTTCGTCAAGATGGCCGAGATATAAAAGCTGACACTGATGTGCCCTTTGCTAGTGCTACCTCTATACCAAATTTCTTTCCGTTCGGTTTCACCGTGTTTGAATTAATAGGGGGAATCGATTTGCACCCAAACATGACGACCATCCGCAAACTATTGAGCTGATGACCTTCTAGTTTGGTCAAACGATGCTTCCCACATAAAGGTATGTTGTTGCAAAATTTGGTAGCGATCGGATGATTAGGTTAGTCGTAATTTGATTTAAGCTTTGAAGATTTTGGTGGCCGCCATTACGTTTTCATCAAGATGGCGGCAATATAAAACATGACACTGAGGTGCCCTTTGCTAGTGCTATCTCTGTACCAAATTTCGTTCCATTCGGTTTCACCGTGTTTGAATTAATAGGGGGAATCGATTTGCACACAAACATGTCCGCCATCCGCAAACTGTTCGGCTGATGACCTTGTATAAGGTCGAAAGATGTTCCCCACATAAAGGTATGATGTTGCAAAATTTGGTAGAGATCGAATGATTAGTTTAGTCGTAATTTGATTTAAGCTTTGAACATTTGGATGGTCGCCATTACGTTTCCGTCAAGATGTCGGCAATATAAAACATGACACTGAGGTGCCCTTTGCTAGTGCTACCTCTGTACCAAGTTTCGTTCAATTCGGTTTCACCGTGTTCGAATTGATAGGGGTGGGGGGACAGACATTCAGAGTACACACACCCACACACTCACACACACACACACACACACACACAGACTCACACACACACACACAGACAGACACACAATTTTTCGCCCTGTGTTGATCTCATAAGTCTACTTTCATTTTTTGCAAAAATCGAAAGTAGGCAAAAAATACAAACAAAATATCTTCAATAATCTGCCCTATAACGGGTTAACCATCTTAGACCCCACTACAAGGCCTCAAAATCTATAATGGGAATTAAGAAACACCCTGTATATCTTAATCATATAATTTACTAACTGAAATTCCCGTGCTACGCTACGCGTCATAAATAAATTAAAATATGAATGTGACAGTTAAAATAGGAGATAGGTGATGAGCTGCGCAGAGGGAGATTAAGGATGGAACATTTTGTCCAACTACACCGCTCGGCGTTGACCGTGTTTTATAGCAAAAATTTAGGTTTTACTCGCTAACCGTTGGAGATAATTTTCGGATAAAAAACGTAATTTTAAACCTCGTACATGCCATCAAAATTTGCTATTTCTTAGCGTTCTCTTTTTATTTGAAATGGAGATATGAAAGTTTGAAACCAAAGGATATAGTGACGTCACTAAAATGGTCGCCATCTTTAAATAGTGCAAAGTATTGAAATCAAATTTAACCTATATGTTACCAGGTAAATCAGCTAATTCCATGTAAAATGCATGTAAATCGGACCACTGGTACTTGCGTGATTGAGTAATACACAGACACACACCATCTCATTTTTAGCCTCGCTTCGCTCGCGTCATAGTCGTGTCATATTGTTATTCAATGAAATGCAGGTTTAACCCCGTTAACACCCCCATAGAACCTGAATATCCAAAAATACCACCTTAGTAGACGTTTTCGACACACAACAAACATATCCCCAAAATATCATTTTTAGCCTATTTTCAATTTTGAAAAAATAGGCTTATGAGATCACCTTTTGTCCGTGTGTGTGTGCGTGTGTGTGTGTGTGTGTGTGTGTGTGTGTGTGATTCGTGTGTGTGTCCCCCCCTAATAAAATCTAAACGGCAGGAGCGATTTCAATGAAACTCGGAAAGTTCATAGCACTATTCCCGGCGACCTCGACCGTGCCCTTCAAATTTTGTTACGACTCACCAATCCAACATGGCGGCTGTGCGAAATATTTCACCAGCATTCAATATCTCCGAAACTATTACCGATATTACCTTGACATTTTCTATGGTGATAGAGGGAACTACTATAAGTTCACTTATGTGACTTTTGGAAACCTGGTAACTACAAAACCAACATGGCGGCCAAGCGAATTTACGACTTTTAAATAGATGTTTCTCGCGATTTGACCAACCAAACGCAATGAAACTTGGTACAGTATATGTTTATATACATTGTAATGCACCGACATCTAACTTCGTTCAATTGTTTACATAATCACAAGATGGCGGATGTGCGAAATATTTCACCGGCATTCTATATCTCTGAAACTATTAGCGGTATCTCCCTAAAATTTTGTACGGAGATAAAGGGCACTACTGGAAGTCCATCTATAAGATTTTCAAAAACCGGTTAACTACAAAACGAACATGGCGGCCAAACAAATTTGAACATTTTAAATAGACCTTTCTCGCGATTTAATGTTCCAAGCGCACTGAAACCTGGTACAGGAAATATTTATACACATTGTAATCCACTGGTATCTAATTTAGTTCAATTGTTTACATAACCTCAAGATGGCGGCAGTGCGAATTTTAAAATTAAGTTTTTATTTCTTGTGTTGTAGTCATGCGATCGAAGTGAAAGTTTGAATAATGAACCTACGCAATAATTTTCCTTTAATGGTACATGACTCTATGGCCTATACATTTAACAATCCAACATGGCGACCATCCGGAATATTTAGACGATACTGAATATCTACGAATCTATTTTAGCAATCAAACTGCATTTTTTAATGTTCATAGGGGCTATGAACTTAAGTTCACCTATAGGACTTTAAATAACCTGGTGATCACAAATCCAACATGGCGGTGACGCGAATTATAAATATTCACATGGACGTTTCTCGCAATTTAGCCATCCGCGTGCAGTGAAACTTGGTACAGTAAATCTTTATCCGAATGTTAAGCCACTGGCATCTAATTTATTTCAATTGTTTCCATAACCTCAAGATGGCAGCTGTGAAAAAAAAATTAAATCTCCTTGTTTTTTCTTGTGTCCTAATTATGCGATTGAAGTTTGAATACTACACGTTCACAATAATCTGCATGTAACAGTACATAACTCTAGGACCTACATATATAAAATCCAACATGGCGACCATCCGAAATATTTAGTCGGTTCTCAATATCTACGAATCTATTACAGCAATCAAACAGAAATTGTGTATGTTGATAGTGGCAATTAACATAAGTAGGATATATGAAAATAGCAGGGCTGGATAACTTAACATAATGGCCTTGAATAACGAATTGTTTGGCGTTACGGTATACATCGCGTAACGTATAACAGAAAGTTTGTTGTAACGTTATTCATACGAAGAACGAATAAACGGATACTGTATATATACCGTTATTTTAAATATTTTATTATCATACCGGATAGCATTTTAGTTATCGCAGGAGAAACAAGTCGAATAACGTTATTGGCGTTGTAACACAATCAAATGTACCCCATTCACTCAGTTGTTTTAAATAACGTTATTGACAAGACCGGATAGCATTGTGTTATGCTGCATGCCTCGCAGGTCGAATAACGTTATTCGTGCTCTAACACGTCGCGAACAACTACCACTCATTCCGAACTTCAAATAACGTTATTCACAAGACCGGATAGCATTGTGTTATGCTGCATGGCTCGCAGGTCGAATAACGTTATTAACGTCGTGTTCTGTTGTATGGGTCCCGGGTTGAATAACGTTTTTAGCCTCGTACTAGGATCCAAATTTCAATAACGGTATTCTCCTAATAGTGTACGAATAGAAAGTTAACTATAAATGAATTCGAATTCGTAGTGCTGCCAGGTGACAAACAAGTAGCTCCGAGACCGACTAAAAAGCTTAATTTTCCATAAAATTTAAGATTCAAGCCAACGATTAAGTTAATCTATTTACGATGGGCCTATCGAGAATAATGACGAACTTAGGTTGGTAATAATAAACATTTCTAATTCGATTGAAATATATCTGAAGTAATGTATTCCAATACAGCTCTACAGTTGGCAGCCTTGGTGACTCTGAATATATTCTTAGTTCCATATCTTAAGGTAAAGAATGCTCATGCAAAATTTGGTAAAGTCCAATGGATAGTATGGACGTTGCATGCTGTGAAATATTGGATGTATCAGTGTGAGTAAAATCATATTGGCAACAACGTCAAGAAGGCGTTTTCAGAACTAATCTGAATTATTCCTATATTTTATAGTGCCAATTTTGGATAAAATCCATTTCTTAGTATAGAAGTTACATGCATTTAAAAATTGGCCCTATAAACAGGCTTAGAATTATGTTGGCAGCACTGATGTGCATTAGTTGCTCCCAAAAAATCTAAAATTTCAGGAACTATTCGTGCGCAAAATTTAGAGCTGTTGGCTTGCATACTTTCTGATATATTGGTATTAGGATAAAGAGAGTGAGCATTTATTAACAAATAATAATGTTATTGGTTTTACGTCCATTTCAACTACTCTGGCTTTTAGAGACTCCGGGGTGCCGTAATTTTGCCCAGAAGGGGATCTTCAACGTGCCAGTAAATCTACTGACACGGCTCTCTCGCATTTGCGCACCCTCAAATGCCATCTGACTGCGCCAGGATACGAACCTGCAACCTTACGCCCAGCAAGCGAGAACGTTACCCCTGAGCCACGCAGCCAGCCGCATTTATTAACAGCTGGCAGCACTAATGGCTCTCAAGTATAAGCATAGAAATATCTGTTATAGTACACAAAGCACGTACGAAATTTGGTTAAAATCCAATTGATAGTATAGATGTTAGATGTACTTAAACATTGGACTTATCTGCAGGCTTAGAATCATCTTGGCAACACTGTTATATATGGGCTCCCTAAAATGTATCTGGAATGTTATTATCCCTGTGTGTGCTAATTTTGGAAAATTTCGCATGCATAACGTCTGAGATATCCAACGTAGAGCTTAAAAGTGAATTGTGATTTTTAGCAGTTGGTAACTCTGAAATCATTTTCAATTATGTCCCTGAGATATTCAGATATAGATATTTCCTTAAACCGAATTTGGCTTCGATAACTGCAGTCTTTAAGGGGTTGAGAGGGGGAGACACACAAAGACAGACAGACAGACATTTGCCTGGATCGATGTCATTAGTCTATCTCATCATCATTTAAAAAAAAAGTGAAAAGTAAGCTAAAAATACCACGTAGAATATACGAGAGCTAATGTATAACATCCTACCATAGGTGCTTCGATACTGTGCTGACCAGTACCCTCTGCTTATGGACATTTCACATGTGTTGTACCGCAATCATTGGCCATCAGCGTACAGATGTTACAGATCGTAACGTAAAAGCGTGTATACAAGCACAATTCCGGTATAGGCTTCAATAACGTTATTCGTACCTGCATTACGAGTTCTTATTGGCTCAGCTGCAAGAAATCAAAGATGGAGGAAACTTGTGGATTGAGATTAATAGTTGCAGTTCATTGGCATTATTAATGCAAATCAGTCATTTAGTTCCGTTACGTTGAATACTGGAAAAGGCACTGACTGATTAAACGCATTTCTGTCAGTATTTATGATTTAACTGAAATCATTCGACATTTAGCCATATGGATGAAGCTGTGAATCTGCACAGTACATGAAATGTGTACGAGTGCTAAGGCGTTAACTTGGTACCTAATGGGTCCTGGGTTCGAGACGCTCCATGGCCAGAATTTTTATTCTTTTTGAATTATTTCGTTGTGTCAACACTACCGTGTGATGCAACTTTTCAACTTCGATTTACTCGCATGATCTAGGGGAGGATGTTAATAATGGATATTGGTAGGGAAAAATCTTTCTATTTTATCATTCGAATTTGTACTTTCCCAATCAAAACCATGAATATTTGTACAATTCGTGAAACTAATATAATTTTCACAGCACTGATTACTCCACAGTAAAATAATAATAATAATAATAATATTAACAATAATATGAAGTAGTTCCGTGACGATCTAAAGAGCCTGATTTTCTTTATATTTAAGATTCATGCCAATGATTAATCTACATAGACCTATATAGAATAATGACGAGATTAAGTTGGCAATACTAACTTTTCTATTTAGATTGGAATATATCTGAAGTAATGTATTCAAATACAGCTCTACATTTGGCAACCATGGTGACTCTGAATATATTCTTAGTTCCATATCTTAAGGTACATAATCCACATACAAAATTTTGTTGAAGTCCAATGGATAGTATGAACGTTGCATGCTGTGAAATATTGGATGTATCAGTGCGAGTAAAATCATATTGGCAACAACGTCAAGAAGGCGTTTTCAGAATTAATCTGAATTATTCCTATATTTTATAGTGCCAATTTTGGATAAAATCCATTTCTTAGTATAGAAGTTACATGCATTTAAAAATTGGCCCTATAAACAGGCTTAGAATTATGTTGGCAGCACTGATGTGCATTAGTTGCTCCCAAATAATCTAACATTTCAGAAACTATTCGTGCGCAAAATTTAGAGCTGTTGGCTTGCATATTTTCTGATATATTAGTATTAGGATAAAGAGAGTGAGCATTTATTAACAAATAATAGTAATGTTATTGGTTTTACGTCCATTTCAACTACTCTGGCTTTTAGAGACTCCGGGGTGCCGTAATTTTGCCCAGAAGGGGATCTTAAACGTGCCAGTAAATCTACTGACACGGCTCTCTGGCATTTGCGCATCCTCAAATGCCAGCTGACTGCGCCAGGATACGAACGAGCAACCTGGGGCCCAGCAAGCGAGAACGTTACCCCTGAGCCACGCACCCAGCCGCATTTATTAACAGTTGGCAGCCCTAATGGCTCTCAAGCATAAGCATAGTATATATGTTATAGTACACAAAGCACGTACGAAATTTGGTTACAATCCAATTGATAGTATAGATGTTAGATGTACTTAAACATTGGACTTATCAGCAGGCTTAGAATCATCTTGGCAACACTGTCATATATGGGCTCCTTAAAATGTATCTGGAATTTTATTATCCCTGTGTGTGCTAATTTTGGAAAATTTCGCATGCATAACGTCTGAGATATCCAACGTAGAGCTTAAAAGTGAATTGTGAGTTTTAGCATTTGGTAACTCTGAAATAATTTTCAATTATGTCCCTGAGATATTCAGATATAGATATTTCCTTAAACCGAATTTGGTTTCGATAACTGCAGTCATTTAGGGGTTGATAGGGGGAGACACACAAAGACAGACAGACAGACAGACAGACAGACATTTGCCTGGATCGATGCCATAAGTCTATCTCATCATCATTAAAAAAAAAGTGAAAATTAAGCTAAAAATAGCAAGTAGAATATACGATAGCTAATGTATAACATCCTACCTTAGGTGCTTCGATACTGTGCTGACCAGTACCCTCTGCTTATGGACATTTCACATGTGTTGTACCGCAATCATTGGCCATCAGCGTACAGATGTTACAGATCGTAACGTAAAAGCTTGTATACAAGCACAATTCCGGTATAGGCTTCAATAACGTTATTCGTACCTGCATTACGAGTTCTTATTGGCTCAGCTGCAATAAATCAAAGATGGAGTAAACTTGTGGATTGAGATTAATAGTTGCAGTTCATTGGCATTATTAATGCAAATCAGTCATTTAGTACCGTTGCGTTGAATACAGGAAAAGGCACTGACTGATTAAACGCATTTCTGTCAGTATTCAAGATTTTACTGAAATCATTCGACATTTAGCCATATGGATGAAGCTGTGAATCTGCGCAGTACATGAAATGTGTACGAGTGCTAAGGCGTTAACTTGGTACCTAATGTGTCCTGGGTTCGAAACGCTCCATGGTCTGAATTTTTATTCTTTTTGAATTATTTCGTTGTGTCAACACTACTGTAGGATGCAACTTTTCAACTTCGATTTACTCGAATGATCTAGGGGGGGCGATGTTAATAATGGATATTGGTAGGGAAAAATCATTCTATATTATCATTCCAATTTGTACTTTCCCAATCAAAACCATGAATATTTGTACTATTCGTGAAACTAATATAATTTTCACAGCACTGATTACTCCACAGTAAAATAATAATAATAATAATAACAATAATATGAAGTAGTTCCGTGACGATCTAATGAACCTAATTTTCTTTATATTTATGATTCATGCCAATGATTAATCTACATAGACCTATCTAGAATAATGACGAGATTAAGTTGGTAATACTAACTTTTCTATTTAGATTGGAATATATCTGAAGTAATGTATTCCAGTACAGCTCTACAGTTGGCAGCCTTGGTGACTCTAAATATATTCTTACTTCCATATCCTAAGGTACAGAATGCACATACAAAATTTGGTTGAAGTCCAATGGATAGTATGAACGTTGCATGCTGTGAAATATTGGATGTATCAGTGCGAGTAAAATCATATTGGCAACAACGTCAAGAAGGCGTGCTCAGAATTAATCTGAATTATTCCTATATTTTATAGTGCCAATTTTGGATAAAATCCATTTCTTAGTATAGAAGTTACATGCATTAAAAATTGGCCCTATAAACAGGCTTAGAATTATGTTGCCAGCACTGATGTGCATTAGTTGCTCCCAAATAATCTAAAATTTCCGGAACTATTCGAGCGCAAAATTTAGAGCTGTTGGCTTGCATACTTTCTTATATATTGGTATTAGGATAAAGAGAGTGTGCATTTAATAACAAATAATATTAATGTTATTGGTTTTACGTCCCTTTTAACTACTCTGGCTTTTAGAGACTCCGGGGTGCCGTAATTTTGTCCAGAAGGGGATCTTCAACGTGCCAGTAAATCTACTGACACGGCTCTCTCGCATTTGCGCACACTCAAATGCCAGCAAGCGAGAACGTCACCCCTGAGCCACGCAGCCAGCCGCATTTATTAACAGTTGGCAGCCCTAATGGCTCTCAAGTATAAGCATAGTCATATCTGTTATAGTACACAAAGCACGTACGAAATTTGGTTAAAATCCAATTGATAGTATAGGTGTTAGATGTACTTAAACATTGGACTTATCAGCAGGCTTAGAATAATCTTGGCAACACTGTCATATATGGGATCCTTAAAATGTATCTGGAATGTTATTATCCCTGTGCGTGCTAATTTTGGAAAATTTCGCATTCATAACCTCTGAGATATCCAACGTAGAGCTTAAAAGTGAATTGTGATTTTTAGCAGTTGGTAACTCTGAAATCATTTTCAATTATGTCCCTGAGATATTCAGATATATATTTCCTTAAACCGAATTTGGCTTCGATAACTGCAATCTTTAGGGGTTTATAGGGGGAGACACACAAAGACAGACAGACAGACATTTGCCTGGATCGATGCCATAAGTCTATCTCATCATCATTTAAAAAAAAGTGAAAAGTAAGCTAAAAATAGCAAGTAGAATATACGATAGCTAATGTATAACATCCTACCTTAGGTGCTTCGATACTGTGCTGACCAGTACCCTCTGCTTATGGACATTTCACATGTGTTGTACCGCAATCATTGGCCATCAGCGTTCAGATGTTACAGATCGTAACGTAAAAGCTTGTATACAAGCACAATTCCGGTATAGGCTTCAATAACGTTATTCGTACCTGCATTACGAGTTCTTATTGGCTCAGCTGCAAGAAATCAAAGATGGAGGAAACTTGTTGATTGAGATTAATAGTCGCAGTTCATTGGCATTATTAATGCAAATCAGTCATTTAGTTCCGTTACTTTGAATACAGGAAAAGGCACTGACTGATTAAACGCATTTCTGACAGTATTTAAGATTTAACTGAAATCATTCGACATTTAGCCATATGGATGAAGCTGTGATTCTGCATAGTACGTGAAATGTGTACGAGTGCTAAGGCGTTAACTTGGTACTTAATGGGTCCTGGGTTCGAGACGCTCCATGGCCAGAATTTTTATTCTTTTTGAATTATTTCGTTGTGTCAACACTACTGTGTGATGCAACTTTTCAACTTCGATTTACTCGCATGATCTAGGGGCGATGTTAATAATGGATATTGGTAGGGAAACATCTTTCTATATTATCATTCGATTTTGTACTTTCCCAATCAAAACCATGAATATTTGTACTATTCTTGAAACTAATATAATTTTCACAGCACTGATTACTCCACAGTAAAATAATAATAATAATAATATTAACAATAATATGAAAGTAGTTCCGTGACGATCTAAAGAGCCTAATTTTCTTTATATTTAAGATGCATGCCAATGATTAATCTACATAGACCTATCTAGAATAATGACGAGATTAAGTTGGTAATACTAACTTTTCTATTTAGATTGGAATATATCTGAAGTAATGTATTCCAATACAGCTCTACAGTTGGCAGCCTTGGTGACTCTGGATATATTCTTAGTTCCATATTTTAAGGTAAAGAATGCACATACAAAATTGGTTGAAGTCCAATGGATAGTATGGACGTTGCATGCTGTGAAATATTGGATGTATCAGTGCGAGTAAAATCATATTGGCAACATGTCAAGAAGGCGTTTTCAGAATTATTCTGAATTATTCCTATATTTTATAGTGCCAATTTTGGATAAAATCCATTTCTTAGTATAGAAGTTCAATTTCAACTATTTCCAACTGTGGCTACCAGATGCTTCTGTCACTAACACTGGCGGAGAACGTTGGAACTTGATAGAGCGTTTCTAACTCGCCAAATATAACCTAAAATCTTTTCTACACACTACCAATTATAATGGTAGGTGCTTTTACGTGCCATAAATCTATGACATGGGCACGCCTGCTTTATTTCCCCTTCGAAGAAAGGCATACTGAAGGATTTTAACGCTCTTAACCAATCCGACGACTTCGGCCGGGTTTGAACACGCCATCTTGGGCTTAGCAGTTCAGCATGCTATCGACCACGCCACCGAAGCCCCTTATAGAAGTAATACAGGGTGAAGAAATATGCCGTACTTGGAGGTCGTCATGCGACTTCTCATCCAAATGCAAGACAAAAGTTTCTATAGCAAAATCGGAGCGGGTGTTATTTGAAAAGACGAGTATGAAAACGAGAAGCCGGCAACACTGTCGCATCCTGCAGCGGAATGTGTAACATATCACCGTACCAGCCGTCGTAGTTCACTGAGTAGGCTGCTGTATTATCCAAACCACAACCACCAACGAACTACGGTTCGAATCTACGTCAGGTCGTCGTTTTGTGTGACGTCAGTTCGTGGCTCTGTGAAGATAAGACTGGACTTCAAACGATTTTTCTTTCGTAGTCAGTTTACCCTCCAAGTAGGCTTTTCCCACGGACTCAGCGAGAGATCCCACCTTTACCTCCTCTACGGGCAGTGTCCTGGCGCTTGAGAGTGAGTCGGGGGATCCAACTGGGGAGGCGGGACTAGCACCTCACCCAATGCGGCCTCACCTGCAAAGCGAACAGGGGGCCTCATGTGGGATGGGACGGGATGGGAAGAATAGAAAGGATAGACAAGGAAGAGGGAAGGAGGCGGCCGTGGCCTGACGGTAGGGACCATCCCGGCATTTGCCCGAAGACGAAGTGGGCAACCACGAAAAACCACTTCGAGGATGGATGTGGTGGGAATCGAACCCCATCTACTCATTTGGACCACCCGAGGCTGAGTAGATCCCGTTCCAGTCCTCATACCACTTTTCAAATTTCGTGGCAGCGTACGGAATGGAATTATTGTGCGTATCATAATGGGCAATCTAGTGTATATCATTGGATGCAGACGATGTTACTGGCTTTATTTGTGCCATGGACGAAACTAAGTGGTCGTTTACGTATGTAAGAGGCTCATGTTATGTTTTAATGTTTAAATAAAGGTAACAGAAGGAAATAATATAAGAGATGAAGACACTTTGGACAGAGAAGGTGTTATTAAAACTCAGCAATTCTTCTAGGTTATGTTTGGAAGTACGCCAGGGTAGAGTGGAAAGGAAACCTGGGGCGAAGTGGTCTGAGGACAGAAAGAAGCAACATAGTCTAAGAACGAAGAAATATTGGGAAGAAAACAACAAAGAGTGAAGAATTGAAATTGGTGCGTGGTCCGTAGCGGGTCTCATCGAAATAAGAAAGAAGTAGAGAAGTAACAGCAATGGTAAGACACAGTACACAACATAATGTATTGATTGCATTGTGGAGGTGTACATTGGATACAATTTGAGACTTTAACTGAAGAACTCTTTGACGCGAACGCCATTGGACCATAACCGACCTTCACGGCATACCTTTTCGCACTGAGCTAATGAGACAGCACCGGCACAGGGCAGACTTCATGCGTGCTGTTCTCTTGGCCATGCTGCACGCAGTTACAGCGTTGCCAGAGCCTCGTTTCTTAACTCGCATTTCTATTAAACGTATTGGCGGGACCAGGCCTTCCTAGATAAGCCTTTGCCATGAATTTCGACGAGGAACCGCATGCTGACCTCCAAGTACGGGATTTGTTCTTCATCCTGTATATAGTATATACAACATTATGTATAATATTTGACGCAATCAAAGTTTTTGATATTTCAGAGGAAACCTCTGGTTGGTTATGATAGGATTACTGGTATGCTACTGGTAGAGCGTATGTTAGTACAGTATATGATAATTAGTAAACAATATTTTAACTTCTTCTTCGACATAATTGATTTTTCAGTACGGTATGTTTAGGCTTTAGAGATCATATCAGCAACGGGTTGTGTATCATTCACAGCATTCCAATACGAAATATTTTTTCTTGTAACAATAAATGTACTGTGTGAAATGAAAGGGAACAAAGAGCAAATGCCATTATTCATTTAAAGACAAGACGGAAAATGGCTAAGTTGCTCCAACGCGTAGCCCACTACTCCATGTTGTTTGATGTGGTGGTACGTTTAAATTTACGCTGCGATTTGTCGTCAACGGTATGAATGGCATTATTTACTTTTAAACCAGAATTACACTGCTGTTAATGAATACGACAACCCACCCGGCACTTTCTACTGTTAAAGCGATAGAGAGACTTGAGGTGTCCCACCTGTTATGACGAGACTTCTTGAATTGAGTCATCTCATGAGCACGTTCTGTCCAAGCGGAGCCTGGCTCACAGTAGTGTTGTGCCCAGGTGCGGGAGTGATTAATCTGCCAATGGATTTCAATTTTAAATAAAGGGAGGAGGAAATAGAGAACAGCATTCATAAGAGAAATAGCAAATGGAAGGGGTGACACATACGATTTAATATTGTATTAGACAAATGGGTTGTTGATTGTGTTCAATGTTAATAGTTAATTTTCAAGAGGAAGAGTACGTAGTATATGATTAGGCACAGATGTTCATGACCAGAAGGTGAAATTATATTGATGTATGTGTGACAAAATCATCGTAAAATCAGTGTGGAGGTATGTGTCCATGATATACGATCCATCTCCATTGCAAGTGTGAAAGAATTTCTGAGATATGGCCAAACATTTTTAAATATTAAAAAAAAAAATACAAAAATATATCTGTAGAAGCTCGACCCAAGTTGAAGACAAATTGCTGAAATGACAAGATAGAGACTAAACAGGAGGTGTTCAAGATTAGGACCGGACACATTGCATTAGCCTACTTACTATTTCAAATGCGGTTTACTCTCTAATAACTATATTTTACAGCTTATTCCAGGGGATAATTCACTACATTTATTCATGTTTATTAAAGAGGACGATTGGGAGTTCCACGGCAGTGACGTCTGAACATTATGATAAAGATCGCGAATGTAGACTAGTGATTAGAATTTTGTGTTGGAAGGTTCAAGAAGTATGTTGTTTAGAAAAGTGAGACTTGGCATTTGTTATGCCAATATAACATGAAGTAATCAGATATCATGTTTGAAACTGTAATCTCAGTATAACCCTTTCTTTTATCTGAGTGAAGATTTCTGCTGCCTTTCTTTTCACATCTGATAAACGAATCGATTTTCAGTGGGTCAGCACATTAACGTGCGCAATTAAATGGGGAATAACAAGTATGTATCCCACTTCACCGATGTGGCTCTATCCTGTAAGCCTAGATCAGGACCATCCAGTCATTGCGCTCCGAGAGCGCGGCCGCGCTCGGGGAGCACTGGGCAGTCAGACTAGCGCTCCTTCCCCTACCACCACTACACTGTGGCAGCGAGGAGATCTGAGACACACGGACTATGTTCGTACCGCAATAACTAGATACGTACGCACAGATGCAGGCGACGGCTTTTGTGGCATTGTTGACATCATATTGATAGGGCTGTTTTACCATAATAGGATATATACTGCCATAATATATATGTATACAAATCGAATGGTACTCCGATGCATGGAATGTGTAGGAAACGAACGCAAGTGTTAAGTAAAGAATATTGTGCTTTATTACAAAATGAAATGAGAACATATTAGAGAGGAAAATTCAACAACATTTTACCAATATGAACAGATAGTACAGGCCTTGAGTGACTCTTTCTCCGTCGTTTTTACGAATTTCTAGTTTTGGAGGAAACAATCTTCTCCAAATTGGGTACAATATTTCTGGACACAGCTATTCGTAAACAATTGCGCAAGTTTCTATCACTCATCGTTGCACGATGTTTACTTTTGGTAAGCTTAAGAACTGAAGAGAAGCGCTCATAAATGTACGTTGAGTCGAACATTGACAGAACTTCACTTGCATGTCTTTACAAAAGGGGATATTCTCCTTGCGGAAAGCCACTGTAAAATTCTTCTAAACTTCGTGACATTAGAAAGCGGTCATTAAGACGAACATTGCATTGCAGTTCAATCAGCTCTAATTTAAATAGCTGTGGAACACTGTCTGCACTAATAGAAAATGGTCGAACAAATACATCTAACACCGCTTGGAGTTCTGATAATTCTGAAAATCGCTTGTCAAACTCTTCTTGTATTTGGCGAATTACCTGCAAGTACTCATCAAAGTCGACACCTTTCACTGTTTCAAACGGTGGAAAATGTCCTGTGTTCCTTGCACGTAACTGGTTTTCCCGCAAAATCAATTTTCTTGTGAACGCTTCAATTTTTTCCACCAAATCGCAGATGTTGTGCTTTTCGCCCTGAAGCGAAGTGTTCAAATTATTCAGATGGGCAGTAATGTCACATAAAAATCCAAGTCCGCCACCCACTTAGGGTCACGCAAAAGAACTTCGGGCCGCCCTTTCATGTCACAGAATGTATGTATTGCGTTCCGCAAGAAAAACACACGATTCAGCACCTTCGCCTTGCTCAGCCATCTTACTTCTGCATGGTACGGGATATCCGGACACTCCGCTTCGATGTCATCCAAGAACTCTTTGAATTGACGGTGCGTGAGTTCATGGGAGTGAAGATAATTTACCATTCGCACAACTGTTCCCATTACATCTTTGCGCTTGGCGACTTTTGCACAGATTGCCTCCTGGTGTATGAAGCAATGGATCGCCACCATTAGGGTACTACCGTTCTCAGCCATTTTTAACTTTACATATCTGAGGAACCCCATGCGTACACATCGTGAAGCAGGAGCTCCATCCGCCGTTATACTCGTCAACCGCTCCCATTTTAATCCCATTGATTCAAAAGCACCCTCCACAGCTTGGAAAATATCGAAACCGGTAGTGGTGACTTTGAGTGTTACCAAGTCGAGGAAATTCTCGGTGACCCGAAGATCGTCATCCACCCCTCGAATAAAAATAACGAGCTATGCTATGTCCGCAATGTCGGTTGATTCGTCGAGGGCGATGGAAAATTATACAAATTTTGCTGCCTTCTCCATTAATTGCTGTTCCATATCAACGGACATATCGTCTATTCTGCGAGCCACAGTTTGAGGAGAAAGAGAGATGTTTTCAAATTTCTCAACTACCTCCGTAGGACAAATACATGCCGCCACGTCCATTAGGCACTCCTTGATGAAATTCCCTTCCGCGAAGGGCTTCCCAGCTTCGGCAATTCGCATCGAACATTTGTAGCTTGCTCGTAAAATCGGTCCACCAACCTCACTCTCCTCTATCTCCTGTCAGACAAAAATACGGCAAGTCACAATTTTAGTGTTCTTCAGATAATTAAATCATTTGTTCATTCCCATTTGTAAGCAAGCATTATAAAATTAAGGCAATAATACTTACAGGAAAGTGCTGCTTGAAATTTTCTTTCAATTCTTCCAACTTCGATTGCCGACTGGCGTCTGTCAAGTCACCGTAATCATCCCTGTGGTTGGCACTGCAGTGCCGTTCCAAATTGTGTTTTTTTTACTCATTAAATCTCGGTGGCACACTAAACATTTGGCATGCCCTTTATAAGCTGAACAGAAAAATAATTTTTCCCATTCTGCTTTAAAGGCAGCTGCTTCACCACTCCTTACTAGCCTACTTTTCACATTTTGCAAAAATGAGGAAAAAGTACACTTATGAGATCGATCCGGGAGAATATGAGTCTGTCTGTCTGTCCTTCTGTCTGTCAGGCTGTGTGTGTGTGCACCCTCCCCCCTGTCAACTCCTAAACGGCTGCAGAAATCGAAACCAAATTTAGTATGAGTAAAGATGTATACCGGAATATCTCACGCCCATATTTGAAAATGATGTCAGTGCTACCAACTGCTAAAAATCACAATTCACTTTTAAGCTCTACGTTGGATATCTCAGACGTTATGGATGCGAAATTTTCCAAAATTAGCACACACAGGGATAATAACATTCCAGATACATTTTAAGGAGCCCATATATGACAGTGTTGCCAAGATGATCCTAAGCCTGCTGATAAGTCCAATGTTTAAGTACATCTAACATCTATACTATCAATTGGATTTTAACCAAATTTCGTACGTGCTTTGTGTACTATAACAGATATGACTATGCTTATACTTGAGAGCCATTAGCGCTGCCAGCTGTTAATAAATGCGGCTGGCTGCGTGGCTCAGGGGTAACGTTCTCCCTTGCTGAACCCAAGGTTGCAGGTTCGTATCCTGGCGCAGTTAGCTGGCATTTGAAGGTGCGCAAATGCGAGAGAGCCGTGTCAGTAGATTTACTGGCACGTTGAAGATCCCCTTCTGGGCAAAATTACGGCACCCCGGAGTCTCTAAAAGCCAGAGTAGTTGAAATGGACGTAAAACCAATAACATTATAATTATTTGTTAATAAATGCTCACTCTCTTTATCCTAATACCAATATATCAGAAAGTATGCAAGCCAACAGCTCTAAATTTTGCGCACGAATAGTTCCTGAAATTTTAGATTATTTGGGAGCAACTAATGCACATCAGTGCTGCCAACATAATTCTAAGCCTGTTTATAGGGCCAATTTTTAAATGCATGTAACTTCTATACTAAGAAATGGATTTTATCCAAAATTGGCACTATAAAATATAGGAATAATTCAGATTAATTCTGAAAACGCCTTCTTGACGTTGTTGCCAATATGATTTTACTCGCACTGATACATCCAATATTTCACAGCATGCAACGTCCATACTATCCATTGGACTTTACCAAATTTTGCATGAGCATTCTTTACCTTAAGATATGGAACTAAGAATATATTCAGAGTCACCAAGGCTGCCAACTGTAGAGCTGTATTGGAATACATTACTTCAGATATATTCCAATCTAAATAGAAAAGTTAGTATTACCAACTTAATCTCGTAATTATTCTAGATAGGTCTATGTAGATTAATCATTGGCATGAATCTTAAGTATAAAGAAAATTAGGTCCTTTAGATCGTCACGGAACTACTTCATATTATTGTTAATATTATTATTATTATTATTATTTTACTGTGGAGTAATCAGTGCTGTGAAAATTATATTAGTTTCACTAATAGTACAAATATTCATGGTTTTGATTTGGAAAGTACAAATACGAATGATAAAATTAAATGATTTTTCCCTACCAATATCCATTATTAACATCGCCCCCCTAGAACATGCGAGTAAATCGAAGTTGAAAAGTTGCATCACACAGTAGTGTTGACACAACGAAATAATTCAAAAAGAATAAAAATTCTGGCCATGGAGCGTCTCGAACCCAGGACCCAGTAGGTACCAAGTTAACGCCTTAGCACTCGTACACATTTCACGTAAAATGCAGGCTCACAGCTTCATCCATATGGCTAAATGTCGAATGATTTCAGTTAAATCTTAAATACTGTCAGAAATGCGTTTAATCAGTCAGTGCCTTTTCCTGTATTCAACGTAACGGAACTAAATGACTGATTTGCATTAATAATGCCAATGAACTGCAACTATTAATCTCAATCCACAAGTTTCCTCCATCTTTGATTTCTTGCAGCTGAGCCAATAAGAACTCGTAATGCAGGTACGAATAACGTTATTGAAGCCTATACCGGAATTGTGCTTGTATACAAGCTTTTACGTTACGATCTGTAACATCTGAACGCTGATGGCCAATGATTGCGGTACAACACATGTGAAATGTCCATAAGCTGAGGGTACTGGTCAGCACAGTATCGAAGCACCTAAGGTAGGATGTTATACATTAGCTCTCGTATATTCTACGTGGTATTTTTAGCTTACTTTTCACTTTTTTTTTTAAATGATGATGAGATAGACTAATGACATCGATCCAGGCAAATGTCTGTCTGTCTGTCTCTGTGTGTCTCCCCCTATCAACCCCTAAAAGACTGCAGTTATCGAAACCAAATTCGGTTGAAGGAAATATCTAAATCTGAATATCTCAGGGACATAATTGTAAATGATTTCAAGTTACCAACTGCTAAAAATCACAATTCACTTTTAAGCTCTACGTTGGATATCTCAGACGTTATGCATGCGAAATTTTCCAAAATTAGCACACACAGGGATAATAACATTCCAGATACATTTTAAGGATCCCATATATGACAGTGTTGCCAAGATGATTCTGAGCCTGCTGATAAGTCCAATGTTTAAGTACATCTAACATCTATACTATCAATTGGATTTTAACCAAATTTCGTACGTGCTTTGTGTACTATAACAGATATGACTATGCTTATACTTGAGAGCCATTAGGGCTGCCAACTGTTAATAAATGCGGCTGGGTGCGTGGCTCAGGGGTAACGTTCTCGCTTGCTGGGCCCAAGGTTGCAGGTTCGTATCCTGGCGCAATCAGCTGGCATTTGATGGTTCGCAAATGCGAGAGAGCCGTGTCAGTAGATTTACTGGCACGTTTAAGATCCCCTTCTGGGCAAAATTACGGCACCCCGGAGTCTCTAAAAGCCAGAGTAGTTGAAATGGACGTAAAACCAATAACATTACTATTATTTGTTAATAAATGCTCACTCTCTTTATCCTAATACTAATATATCAGAAAATATGCAAGCCAACAGCTCTAAATTTTGCGCACGAATAGTTTCTGAAATTTTAGATTATTTGGGAGCAACTAATGCACATCAGTGCTGCCAACATAATTCTAAGCCTGTTTATAGGGCCAATTTTTAAATGCATGTAACTTCTATACTAAGAAATGGATTTTATCCAAAATTGGCACTATAAAATATAGGAATAATTCAGATTAATTCTGAAAACGCCTTCTTGACGTTGTTGCCAATATGATTTTACTCGCACTGATACATCCAATATTTCACAGCATGCAACGTTCATACTATCCATTGGACTTCAACCAAATTTTGTATGTGCATTCTGTACCTTAAGATATGGAATTAAGAATATATTTAGAGTCACCAAGGCTGCCAACTCTAGAGCTGTATTGGAATACATTACTTCAGATATATTCCAATCTAAAGAGAAAAGTTAGTATTACCAACTTAATCTCGACATTATTCTAGATAGGTCTATGTAGATTAATCATTGGCATGAATCATAAATATAAAGAAAATTTGGCTCTTTAGATCGTCACGGAACTACTTGATATTATTGTTAATATTATTATTATTATTATTATTATTTTACTGTGGAGTAATCAGTGCTGTGAAAATTATATTAGTTTCACGAATAGTACAAATATTCATGGTTTTGATTGGGAAAGTACAAATTCGAATGATAAAATAGAATGATTTTTCCTTAGCAATATCCTTTATTAACATCGCTCCCCTAGATCATGCGAGTAAATCGAAGTTGAAAAGTTGCATCCTACAGTAGTGTTGACAAAACGAAATAATTCAAAAAGAATGAAAATTCTCACCATGGAGGGTTTCGAACGCAGGCCTCATTGGATACCAAGTTAACGCTTTAGCACTCGTACACTGCTCACGTCCTATGCAAGTTAACAGCTTCATCAATATGGCTAAATGTCGAATGATTTCAGTTAAATCTTCAATACTGACGGAAATGCGTTTAATCAGTCAGTGCCTTTTCCTGTATTCAACGTAACGGAACTACATGACTGATTTGCATTAATAATGCCAATGAACTGCAAATATTACTCTCAATCCACAAGTTTCCTCCATCTTTGATTTCTTGCAGCTGAGCCAATAAGAAATCGTAATGCAGGTACGAATAACGTTATTGAAGCCTATACCGGAATTGTGCTTGTATACAAGCTTTTACGTTACGATCTGTAACATCTGTACGCTGATGGCCAATGATTGCGGTACAACACATGTGATATGTCCATAAGCAGAGGGTACTGGTCAGCACAGTATCAGAGCACCTAAGGTAGGATGTTATTCATTAGCTATCTTATATTCTACGTGCTATTTTTAGCTTACTTTTCACTTTTTTTTAAATGATGATGAGATAGACTTATGGCATCGATCCAGGCAAATGTCTGTCTGTCTGTCTTTCTTTGTGTGTCTCCCCCTATCAACCCCTAAATGACTGCAGTTATCGAAACCAAATTCGGTTTAAGGAAATATCTATATCTGAATATCTCAGGTACATAATTGAAAATGATTTCAGAGTTACCAACTGCTAAAAATCACAATTCTTTTTTAAGCTCTACGTTGGATATCTCAGACGTTATGCATGCGAAATTTTCCAAAATTAGTACACACAGGGATAATAACATTCCAGATACATTTTAAGGAGCCCATATATGACAGTGTTGCCAAGATGATTCTAAGCCTGCTGATAAGTCCAATGTTTAAGTACATCTATCATCTATACTATCAATTGGATTTTAACCGAATTTCGTACGTGCTTTGTGTACTATAACAGATATGACTATGCTTATACTTGATAGTCAGCAGGGCTGCCAACTGCTAATGAATGCTCATTCTCTTTCTTTATCCTAATACCAATAAATATATCAGAAAGTATGCTAGCCAACACCTCTGAATGTTACACACGTATGGTACCTAAAATTTCAGATTAACTTCGAGTAACTAATGTACATCAGTGCTGCCAACATAATTCTAAGCCTGCTGAAAATGCATGTAACTTCTATACCAACAAATGGATGTTAACCAAAATTGGCACTATTAGATAAAGTATTATTTCAGATATCGCCTCCGTAGCGTAGCGGTCAGCATGGTTAGCTGCCGCCCCGGAGGTCCTGGGTTCGATTCCCGGCTCTGCCACGAAATTTGAAAAGTGGTACGAGGACTGGAACGGGATCTACTCAGCCTCGGGTGGCCCAAATGAGTAGAGGGTGTTCGATTCCCCTTCAGCCATCCTCGAAGTGGTTTTCCGTGGTTTCCCACTTCGTCTTCGGGCAAATGCCGGGATGGTACCTTCTTCAGGGCCACGGCCGCCTCCTTCCCTCTTCCTTGCCTATCCATCCTACCCATCCCTTACCATCCCTCATGAGGCCCCTGTTCGCTTTGCAGGTGAGGCCGCCTGGGCGAGGTGCCAATCCCACCTCACCAGTTGTATCCCTTCCGATTCGATGTTCCTAGCTCTAGGACACTGCCCATAGAGGCGGTAGTGGTGAGTTCCCTCACTGAGTCCGTGGATTCCACCAACCTGGAGGGTAAACGACTAAAAATAAAATAAAAATTGGCGTGAATCTTAAATATAAAGAAAAGTATGCTCTTTAGATCGTCACGAAACTATTTCTCCTTATTCTTAATATTATTATCTATTGTGGAGTAAACACAGACTATTATTGAGGTATGAAAATATTAGTATACTTTCACGAATAGTACAAATATTCATGGTTTTGTATGGGGAAGTACAAATTTGAATGATAGAATGGAATAATTTTCCCTTCCAATATCCATTATTAACATCATCTCCGTAGATTATGCGAATAAATCGTAGTTGGAAACTCACAAGGAATGTAGTGTGAATGCAACATAATAATTCTAAAAGAATAAAAAATTTGGCCCTAGTGCGCCTCGAACCTGAGACTCATTGGACTCTAAGTTGCAGCTATAGCACCCGTACACTTCTCACTTTGTAGCCTAGCTCATAGTTACGTAACTTCATGCGTATAGCTAAATGTCGAATTATTTCAGTTAAATCGTAAATACTGACAGGAATGCGTTCAATCAGTCAGTGCCCCTTCATGTATTCAACGTAACGCATCTTAATGACTGGATTGCATTAATAATGCCAATGAACTGCAAATATTACTCTCAATCCACAACTTTCCTCCATGTTTGATTTCTTGCAGCTTAGCCAATCGGAACACGGAATGCTGCTGCGAATAACGTTATTCAAGCCTATACCGGAATTGTGCCTGTATACAAGCTTTAACGTTATAATCTGTACCATTTGTATTCTGATGGTCAATGATTGCGGTACAACACATGTGATATGTCCATAAGCAGAGGGTACTGATCAGCACAGTATCGAAACACCTAAGGTTGGATGTTATACAGTAGCTATCGTATATTCTTCGTAATATTTTAGCCTACTTTTCACATTTTGTAAAAATGAGGGAAAAGTAGACTTATGGCATCGGTCCAGGCAAATGTCTGTCTGTCCCTCCTAGACGGCTGCAGATATTGAAACCCAATTTGGTATAAGTAAAGACCTATATTTGAATATCTCACGGGCATTTTTGAAAATTATTTTAGTGCTAGTAACTGCTGAAAATTCACAATTCACTTTTGAGCTCTATGTTGGATTTATCAGACGTTATGCATGCGAACCCTTCCAAAATTAGTACAGACAGAGATAATAACATTCCAGATATATATTTTAGGTAGCGCATATATGACAGTGGTGCAAACATGATTTTAAGCCAGCGGATAAGTCCAATGTTTAAGTGCATCTAACTTCTAACTATCAATTGGATTTTATCCGAATTTCGTATGCGCTATTGTTACTATAACAGATATGACTATGCTCATACTTGAGAGCCAGCAGGGCTGCCAACTTCTAATGAATGCTCATTCTCTTTCTTTATCCTAATACATATATATAATAAAGTATGCAAGCCAACAGCTCTAAATTTTGCACACGTATGATACCTGAAATTTCAGATTAATTTCGAGTAACTAATGTACGTCAGTGCTGCCAACATAATTCTAAGCCTGCTGAAAATGCATGTAACTTCTATACCAACAAATGGATGTTATCCAAAATTGGCACTATAAAATATAGTATTATTTCAGATTAATTCTGAGCACACGTGCATGACTTTGTTGCCAATATGATTCTACATACACTGGTAGATCCAATATTTCATAACATGCAACGTCCATACTATCCATTGGACTTCAACCGAATGTTATATGTGCATTATGTACCTTAAGAGATGGAACTAAGGATATATTCAGAGTCACCTAGGCTACCAACTGTAGTGGTGTATTAGAATATTTCAGGTATATTCCAATCTAATTAGAAATGTTAGTAGGCCTATTACCTATTAAATTTTGTCATGGGAAAAGGCACCTAATTTATTATTGCAATGTGCTCAAATATTTCATATGACCCTTCTTTGTATAATGTGACTAATCCCACACAACGTCGCTCTTTCTACATCACATTTAGTAACAACGTTATGGCCCTCTGTTCGAGCTGTTTCCTTAATAACGTTCTTGACGGAATATACATAATTTCTTGTCATTAAGATTGGATTTGATTAATAATAAACAAGAAATGGGAATAACATTAATTTGTAGAACTCAATTTTAGCCGTCTTTTAAACAACGTTATCGTCGGTAGTACTCACAATTTTGTTCCTTAAAGATTGGGTAAGACAAATAACGAAAACCGGCGAATAACGTTTTTATGAGGAACTTCCTTTACCCGCCTTTCGAATAACGTTATTGTCAGCAGTTCGTTCAATTTCGTTCTTCGACATCAGGTTGAACTAATAACGAAATGATGCCAATAACGTTATTCAGTTATTCACTATGTGAGCCACCCTCCCAATAACGTTATTGGTAGGGACCGGAATAATAGCGTTCTTCAATTCGGTTACTGAATATAACGTTATTGTGATAGTATATGATAAATACGGTATTCTTGTGGAAACGAAGTAATTCGTTCTGCAACGCATTTACCTAAATGCACTCATGGAGTTTTCCGGTACATTCCCTAATTACGTTACGTTATGGTTACGGTTAAGTTATCTAGCCCTGGAAAATAGGCTGTATAGTTCTTCACGGAACTACTTGTTCTAACTTTAATAGTTTTTGTTGGTCAATGAGAGTGAACATCCATAGATCGTTCCTTAGTGGACGTTTTTCTTCCAGAATTTCACCCCTCCCCATAGGCCCCTAAAATTGTATTTATGAAAAAAACAAGATGTTCAGTAAAGAACATATAGCCTACTTTCTCCTAAATGCATGGGTATTGTTATAACTCTTTGTCCTTTTCAAGGAGTATGATTGAATGTTGGTTGTAGTAGCTTGTTGAAATACAACGTGCTATAGGGATATTAAACATGAATATGAGGTGCCCTTTGCTAGTGCGACCTCTGTACCAAATTTCGTTCAATTCGGTTTCACCGTGTTTGAATTGATAGGGGGAATAGATTTGCACACATACTTGGCCACCATCTGCAAACTATTGGGCTGATGTTCTTGCAGTTTGGCCTGAATATGTTTCCCACATAAAGATATGGTGTTGAAAAATTTGGTAGAGACTAGATTATTAGGTTGGTCGTAATTACATTTTAACTTTTAACATTTGGGTGGCGGCGATTACGTTTCCGTCAAGATAGCGGTGATATAGAACATGACACTGAGGTGCCCTTTGCTAGTGCTACCTCTGTACCAAATTTCGTTCCATTCGGTTCCACCGTGTTCGAATTAATAGGGGGAATCAGTTTTTACATAAAGATGGCCGCCACCCGCAAACTATTAGGCTAATAACCTGTTATATTGGTCAAAGGATGCTCCCTCCACAAAGGAATGTTGATGCAAAGTTTGGTAGAGATCGGATGGTTATGTTAGTCATAATTTAACTTAAGCTTTGAACATTTGTGTGGCCGCCATTACGTTTCTGTCAAGATGGCGGCGATATAAAACATGACACTGAAGTGCCCTTTGCTAGTGCTACCTCTGTACCAAATTTCGTTCATTCGGTTCCACCGTGTTCGAATTAATAGGGGGAATCAGTTTTTACATAAAGATGGCCGCCACCCGCAAACTATTAGGATAATAAACTGTTATATTGGTCAAAGGATGCTCCCTCCTTAACGGAATGTTGTTGCAAAGTTTGGTAGAGATCGGATGGTTATGTTAGTCGTAATTTAACTTAAACTTTGAACATTTGTGTGGCCGCCATTACGTTTATGTCAATATGGCGGCGATATAAAACATGGCACTGAGATGCCCTTTGCTAGTGCTACCTCTGTACCAAATTTCGTTCCCTTCGGTTTCACCGTGTTTGAATTAATAGGGGGAATTGCTTTTCACACAAAGATGGCCGCCATCCGCAAACTATTAGGCTAATGACCTAGACATTTGGTCAAAGGATGCTTCCTCTATAAAGGTATGTTGTTGCAAAATTTGGTAGAGATCGAGTGATTAGATTAATCGTAATTTGATTTAAGCTTTGAACATTTGTGTGGCCGCCATTACGTTTCCATCAAGATGGCGGCGATATAAAACATGACACTGAGGTGCCTTTTGTTAGTACTACCTCTGTACCAAATTGCGTTCCATTCGGTTGCACCGTGTTCGAATTAAGAGGGGGAATCGATTTTCACACAAAGATGGCCGCCGTCCGCAAACTATTACGCTGATGGCCTATTGGTTTGGTCAAAGGATGCTCCCCCCATAGAGGTAGGTTGTTGCAAAATTTGGTAGAGATCGGATGATTAGGTTAGTCGTAATTTGATTTAAGCTTTAAACATTTGTGTGGCCGCCATTACGTTTCCGTTAAGATGGCGGCGATATAAAACATGACACTGAGGTGTCCTTTGCTAGTGCTACCTTTGTACCAAATTTCGTTCAATTCGCATTCACCGTGTTCGAATTGATAGGGGGGGACAGACATTCAGAGTACACACACTCACACACACACAGACACACACACACGCACACACACACAGACTCACACACACACACATACACACACACACACAGACTCACACACACACATACACACAGACAGACACACTTTTTTCGCCCTGTGTTGATCTCATAAGTCTACATTCATTTTTTGCAAAAATCGAAAGTAGGCTAAAAACGGTCGAACACCTATTTTATTACCGGGTGAGTTAGCCGAGGTCGTTGCGGCATGACAGTTGGCAGTCGCTCACATCCGGGAGGCGAGGAGGTTCGAATCCCCCCGCCGGCAACCTTGAAGATGGTCTTCTGTGGTTTCCCATCTTCCTTCCAGGCAAATGCCGGGTTGGTCCCTAACTATAGGCCAGAGCCGCTACCTGCCAACTCCTCGACCCTCCCATCCAACATTCCTCCCCATCGGTACTTGTAGCTCACCCATTGGGTGTCCGTCTCGAAGCAGCTACAAAACTGGCGAGCCGAACATGTCCTCGGACACTCCCGGCACTACAAGCCATACGCTAAATAAATATATATATATATATATCTTTATATATATAATTCTTCGACACGTGTGTATGTGACTGAACTCCTCCTAAACGACTGAACCGATTTTGATGGAATTTGGTATGTATATTAGGGTGGGTCCATGTATGGTTTAGATTCACAATCTGACCCGGTAGGTGGAATGAATACAATTTTAGAACCACAATTTACACACCATTTTAGAACCACAATATACAGTCAAAATCAGTCGTCATGGAAACCACTAGCCTTGGCCTTCGTGAAAGCTGATGTCTTTGGATGGTTTGTCTCTGCACGTTAGAGCCACCTGGTCGCAACCTGTGCAACTACCGCCATTACATACACTTCGCCCGTGGCGAAAAGTTGTGTTTTATACCAGAGGTGGCAGTGATGTCGAATTCTACTGTTTGTCTCTTCACGTTAGAGCGTTTCAAAGTCCCGTATGCGTTCATATACCAATCATCCGATTGCCATGAAACTTGGGTGATATGTTGAGTGAGCCCCAGGGAAGGTGTTTGGCTTAGTAAATCCCTTTTACAATAGATAGCGCACGAATAGAATCAACAAATGAGCGACGACGAGCGAAGCGTTTCAAAAAAGTCCCGTATGCGTTCAAATACCATTCGTCCTATAGCGATGAAACTTGGGTGAGATGTTGTGTACACTCCAGGGAAGGCTTCTGGCTTAGTAAATCAATTTCACATTAGGTAGCGCTTCTAGATTCAACAAATGAGTGACGACGCGCGAAGCGTTTCAACAAAATCCCGTATAAGTTTATATTCCATTCATAGATTGAGAAGAAACTTTGATGAGTTGTTGTGTACACTTAAGTGAAGGCTTCTAACTTAGTAATCCATTTTACAGGAGGTTGCGCACGAGTAGATTCAACAAATGAGCGGCGACGTGCGAAGCGTTTCAACAAAGTCCCGTATGCGTTCAAATACCATTCGTCCGATAGCGATGAAACTTGGGTGAGATGTTGTGTACACTTACGTGAGGGTTTCTCACTTAGTAAATCCATTTTACAATAGGTAGCTCACGAGTAGATTCAACAAATGAGCAACGACGCGCGAACTTTTAATCAAAGTCCCGTATGCGTTCATATACCATTCATCCGATTGCAATGAAACTTGGGTGAGATGTTGTGTACAGTAACGTGAGGGTTTCTAACTTAGTAAATCCATTTCACAGGTGGTTTCGCACGAGTAGATTCAACAAATGAGCGACGACGCGCGATGCGTTTCAATAAGGTCCCGTATGCGTTCAAATATCATTCGTCCGATTACGATGAAACTTGGGTGAGATGTTGTGTATACCCTACGGAAGGTTTCTGGCTTAATAAATCCATTTTACGATAGGTAGCGCACGAGTAGATTCAACAAATGTGTGACGGCACGCGAATCATTTCAACAAAGTACCGTATGCGTCCATATAGGCTACCATTTATCCGATTGCGATGAAACTTTGGTGAATTGTTGTGTACACTCCAGGAAATGTTTCTGTCTTAGTAAATCCAGTTTTTAATAAGTAGCGCACGAGTAGATTCAACAAATGAGTGACGGTGCGCGAATCGTTTCCACAATGTCCCGTATGCGGTCATATATCATTCATCCGATTGCGATCAAACCTTGGTGAATCATTGAGTACACGCCAGAGAAGGTTTCAGGCTTAGTAAATCTATTTTACAATAGGTAGCGCATGAGTAGATTCAACAAATGTGTGACGGCACGCGAATCGTTAAAAGAAAATCACTTATGCGTTCATATGTCATTCATCCGATTCCGATGAAACTTTGATGAGTTGTTGTGTACACTTATTTGAAGCTTTCTAACTTAGTAAATCCATTTCACAGTTGGTAGAGCACAAGTAGATTCAACAAATGAGTGACAGCGCACGAATCATTTAAACCAAATCCCGTATGCGTTAAATGCCATTTATCCCTTTGCGATGAAATTTTGGAGAGTTGTTGTGCACGCTCCAGCGAATGTTTCTAAATTAGTTAATTCAATTCACGATAGTTTAGAGGCAGTTAACAGAAATTGAAAAAAATATTGTGTATCCAAAAGCACTTCAAGAAATAAAGTTACAACACTTTCTTTGATTGGCAGGACAACGTCTGCCGGGTCAGCTTGTATATATATATATATATATATATATATATATATATATATTATTTATTTATTTATTTATTTATTTATTTATTTATTTATTTTTAAGCTGATTGATTTCCTCCGAGTTTCAAACTCCTCGCCTATGTCGCTTAAGATATACACGCTCCGTTAGGAATCTTTCAACCCCCCCCCCCCCCCCTCCACACTTTTCATCCCATTCACCTCATAATATACACTACATCGAAAAACCATTAGACATGTGTCAGCTTATTAGCCTATTTTCAATTTTGAAAAAATAGGCTTATGAGATCACCTTTTGTCCGTGTGTGTGTGCGTGTGTGTGTGTGTGAGGTGTGTGTGTGTTTCCCCCTAATAAAATCTAAACGGCACGTGCGATTTCTATGAAACTCGGTACGTTCATAGCACTATTCCGGACGACCTCGACCGTGCCCTTCAAATTTTGTTATGTCTCACCAATCCAACATGGCGGCTGTGCAAAATATTTCACCAGCATTCAATATCTCCGAAACTATTACCGATATCACCCTGGAATTTTGTACGGTGATAAAGGGAACTACTAGAAGTTCACCCATGTAACTTTTGAAAAACTGGTAACTACAAAACCAACATGGCGGCCAATCGAATTTGCGACTTTTAAATAGACGTTTCTCGCGATTTAACGAAGCAAACGCAATGAAACTTGGTACAGTATATGTTTATACACATTGTAATGCACCGACATCTCACTTCGTTCAATTGTTTATATAACCTTAAGATGGTGTCTGAGCAAAATATTTCACCGGCATTCTATATCTCTGAAACTGTAGCAGTTTTGCTTAGGCTGGGATGACAAGTGAAACGGTATTTACTTTGCTCCACGTTGAGCGTACAAATGTAGCAGTTTTGCTAGCCCACCCTTTGCCTAAGCTATGTTGTTTTAATGGGCACCAAGACCTCAATGCAATGTTGAAATCTAAATTTGTATTTAACAACGTCTAGCTCTGGCAGAACACCTTCAAGACTCTATTCACTCAGATCGTGGTATGATTTGATCATTAACCCAACAAACAATTGTATCAGGAGAAGGAATTGGTCTATATCTAATGCTACCTACTGAAAGCAAAGATTGCATTGTAAAAGAAATGAATTTATTATATAAAACAAGAATAGCAAAATTAATAACAATAATAAGTATAAAATTTAAATCGGAGCGTTGTGATTTTAATATTACCGATAGAAAATTACGTGAAAACGGAGTCTGATAAATTATTGATTTTACTCTTATTCCCAAGCTATGAAGTTACTGAAATATGAAACATAAAACAAAGAGAAATGAGAGATTGCGTATTTCTGCGTCATTCGCGCTTACCACTGGAAATTGCCGAAGCCTTTCCCTCGTACTGGATGATGCTGTGAGCTTCCCACAGTCTCCTGGACGTCGACATCTCCGTCGATATTTGATGAGATTCTCGTAGATTAGATAATTCTATGGTCCGTACATCGGACCCATACACTCGTACAACCGCACTGGTTAAGTTTTACAAAAGTTAGTCCTCCAATCCACGGAACATCGGAGCGACTCCCGCGTGCAAACGTACTCGTTAAGTTCTACACAGATAGTCCTTGTTCCACGGCGCGTCGAACGATATATGCACCTGTCGGCTCCCCCACTCTTCAGCCGACTTCTAGCTTACGTGGTCCTCACTGATTGGCTGACCCACCACGCGATCTTCCCATCCTCTAAGTCATTACACACGGCGCGGCGATGATGAAGTCGATTTCCGTTTCAACTATTCGCCTTTCCTGGACGCTCCGACCCAGGATTGCGTCATGCTTTCCGACAAGATTAAGCGTGTACTTGAATTCCCAGTGAGTCACGTCTCTCGATATACCCTAACTGACGAAAACTCCGTAAAATTCCGCAATCGCATAATTTTCTATGATATTGTCGTTCGTAATAATTTGCTTGATAGCGTTTTCTAAGACATAGAAAACCTATCTGAATGCTAATAATTTTTATAAAATGCTCCGAAAATACCTTAATAATAATTATAACAAATTAATAATAATAATAAATTAACATGAAAAATTCTCTTGGCTGAACAATTTGCCGCGTAAATAAATATAGAATGGCTTCCTACTGACTTATGCCAGTTGCATAAAAAACCCTCGAAAAACACGTTACAAAACTATTACCGGCATCACCATGAAATTTTGTACGGAGATAAAGGGCACTACTAGAAGTTCATCTATAAGACTTTCAAAAACCGATTAATTTCAAAACGAACATGGCGGCTAAGCGAATCTGAAAATGTTAAATAGACCTTTCACGCGATTTAATGTTCCAAACGCAATGAAATCAGGTACAGGAAATGTCTATACACATTGTAATACACTGGTATCTAAATTAGTTCAATTGTTTACATAACCTCAAGATGGCGGCTGTGCGAATTTTAAAATAAAGTTTGTATTTCTTGTGTCAATCATGCGATCGAAGTGAAAGTTTAAATAATGAACCTACGCAATAATTTTCCTTTAATGGTACATGACTCTATGGCCTATACATATAACAATCCAACATGGCGACCATCCGAAATATTTAGACGGATCTCAATATGTACGAATCTATTACAGCAATCAAACTGAATGTTTTTATGTTCATAGGGGCTATGAACATAAGTTCACCTATAGGACTTTCAATAACCTGGTGATCACAAATCCAACATGGCGGCGACGCGAATCATAAATATTCACATGGACGTCCCTCGCAATTTAACCATCCGAATTCAGTGAAAATTGGTACAGTAAATCCTTAAACAAATGGTAATCCACTGGCATCTAATTAATTTCATATGTTTCCATAACCAGAAGATGGCAGCTGTGCGAAATTTTAAAATCTCGTTTTTACTTGTTGTGTCCTAACCATGCGATAGAAGTTTGAATACTATACTTACACAAAAATCTTCATGTAATAGCACATAACTCTAAGACCTACTGTACATATATAGATATCCAACATGGCGACCATCCGAAATATTAGACGGTTCTCAATATCTACGGATCTATTGCAGCAATCAAACTGAAATTTTGTATGTTGATAGAGGCAATTAACATAAGTAGGATATATGAAAATAGGCTGTATAGTTCTTCACGGAACTACTTGTTTTTAGTGATTAGTATATATGCCAAGTATCACATCCCCCCAAATGAAACCACTCGTGAGATATTGTTATTCAATGAAATGCACGTTTACCCCCTTTACACCTCTTTAGAACCTGAATATCCAAAACTCTTTCCTTAGTGAACGTTTTCGACATACAACGAACATATCCCCAAAATTTCATGTTTCCAACTTCAATAATTTTGGCTAGGCGATGATGAGTGAGTGAGTCAGTCAGGACATTTTCTTTCATTTATTTTTGATAATTTCACCCTTCCCCATGAAACCGCCTCCGTGGCGTAGGCGGCAGCACGCCAGCCTCACACCGCTGGGTCCGTGGTTCAAATCCCGGTCACTCCATGTGAGATCTGTGCTGGACAAAACGGAGGCCGACAGATTTTTCTCCGGGTAGTCCGGTTTTCCCTGTCAATATTTCATTCCAGCAACACTCTCCACTATCATTTCATTTCATCTGTCATTCATTTCATCATTGCCCCAGAGGAGTGCGTCAGACCTCGGCAGCCGGCACAATCCATACGCCGCTAGATGGGGACATCATTCATTCCATTCCTGACCCGGTCGGAGACTGGAAGCAGGCTGTGGATTTTCATTTTTCCATGAAACCCTTAAATTAGATTTATGAAACAAACGGTCGAACACCTATTTACTTATTTAAAGCTGTTTTCCCCATGAGTTTGATGAGTAAGTGAGTCAATCAGTTAGGACACTTTCTTTTCTGATTTTTTTTTTCAGAATTTCACCCCACTCCGTGGGCCCCTTAAATTGGAATTATGAAAAAAACGGTCGAACACCTATTCACTTGTATTTTATGCTGTTTTTCCCGCCGAATTTCAAACTTCTCGCCTATGTCCTTTAAGAGATACACGCTCCGTCAAGAATCCCTCAACCCCCAATTTTCACCCCCCATCACCTCATAATATACACCACATCGATAAACCCTTAGACATATGTCTGATTATTTTTAATGATTAGTTTATATACCGAATATCACATCCCCTAAGAAACAACTCATGATATATCGTTATTCAATGAAATGCACGTTTACCCCCTTAACATCCCTTTAAAACCCGAATAAACAAAAATCATTCCTTAGTTGACGTTTTCGACATACAGCGAACATATTCCCAAAATTTCATTTTTCCAACTTTAATAGTTTTCGCTGGGCGTGATGAGTGAGTGAGTCAGACAGGACATTGTCTTTCAATTATTTTTATCAGAATTTCACCCCTCCCCATGGGCCCCTTAAATTGGATTGATGAAAAAACGCATGAACACTTATTAACTTATTTTTAAGCTGTATTTTCCCCCTGAGTTTGATGAGTGAGTGAGTTAGTCAGTCAGTTAGGACACTTTCTCTCCTCCCCCCCCTGAATTTCACCCCCACCCAATTGGCCCCTTAAATGAATTTATGAAATAACGGTCGAACACCGATTTACTTACTTTTTAAGCTGTTTTATTTCGCTGTGTTTCCAATTTCTCGCCTATGTCGTTTAAGAGATAGGCCTACACGCTCTGTTAGGAATCCTTCAACCCCCCAATTTTTACCCCTTTCACCTCATAATAATACACCACATCGAAAAACCCGTAGACACATGTCTGCTTATTTTTAATGATTAGTTAATATGCCGAGTATCACATCCACAAATGAAACCATTCGTGAGATATCGTTATTCAATGAAATGCAGGTTTAACCCCCTTAAGACCCCTTTAGAACCTGAATATCCAAAAATCCTCCCCTAGTGTACGGTTTTGACATACAACGAACATATCCCTGAAATGCCATGTTTCCAACTAAAATATTTTTGGCTGGGCGATGATGAGTGATTGAATGAGTCAGGACATTTTCTTTCAATTTTTTACTTCAGAATTTCACCCCTCCCGATGAACCCCCTTCAATTTGATTGATCAAAAAAACCGTCGAAAAGCTATTTACTTCCTTTAAAGCAGCTTTTTCCCCCTGAGGTTGATGAGTGAGTCAGTCAGTCAATCAGTTAGGGCACTTTCTATCCTGTCCCCCCCGCCCCCAGAATTTCACCCCTCCCCATGGGTCCCTTAAATTGTATTTATGAAAAAACGGTCGAACACATATCTACTTCTTTTTTATCTTGATTTTCTTTCGCTGAGTTTCAAACTCCTCGCCTATGTCGTTTAAGAGGTACACGCTCCGATAGGAATCTTTCAATCCCCACTTTTCACCCCTTTCACCTCATAATATACACCATATCGAAATACCCTCAGACACGTGTCTCCTTTCTTTTTAATGATGAGTTTATATGCCGTGTAACACATCCCCCAATGAAACCAATCGGGAGATATTGTTATTCAATGAAATGCAGGTTTAACCCCCTTAAGACCCCTATAGAACCTGAATATCTAAAAATCCTCTCTTAGTGGGCATTTGCGGCCCATGAGGAAGCTGCATACCAAATTTCATTCCAATCCGTTGGGTGGTTTCTGAGATTTCGTGATGAATGATTGAGTGAGTGAGTGAGTGAGTGAGTGGTATTTGAAAAGTATATAGTAGATAGTGTCAAGTCTTTGTTATGCTAAACTCGGTTGACAGTGCTGTGAGAGCAGTTGATTAACTAACGGGATTTCAAGCAAAGATCCTCATTTTCTATACCAGTAGTGCAGAGCGCAACTCGAATCCAGTCGGCCGTGTCTCGACTTGAGCTATGTTGCCATGGAAATGATCTGCCTTGCCATTCCTTCACGAGTATATTTTATGATTTGACAAGCTGTACCCGGCATGCGTTGCAATGCCAATCAAAAAATTAGTTGGCATTGTAATTTTGTTTTTTGAAGTGCTTTTGGATACACAATACTGTATTTTCTACAATTTCCGTTAACTGCCTCTAAGCTATCATAAAATGATTTTTCTAATTTAGAAAAAATTGTCGGAGCATGCACAACAACTCACCAAAGTTTCATCGCAATCGGATGAATGGTATATCAACGCAGATGGAACTTTGTTGAAACGCTTCGCGCCTCGTCACTCATTTGTTGTTTGTTGCATACTTTCGCGCTACCTATTGTAAAATGGATTTACTAAATTACAAAACATTCCCTGTAGTGTACACAATAACTCACTTTGTCGTCGTTCATTTGTCGAATCTACTCGTGTGCTACCTACTGTGAAATGTATTTACTAAGCCAAAAAACTTCCTTGGAGTGTCCACCATATTTCACCCAAGTTTCACCGCTAACGGCAGAATGGTATATGACCTTATACGGGACTTTGTTGAAACGCTTCGCGCGTCGTCCCTCATTTGTTGAATCTACTTGTGCGCTGCCTATTATGTAGTGGATTTACTAAGCCAGAAACCTTCCATGAAGTGTACACAACATCTCACCCAAGTTTCATAGCTATCGGACGAATGGTATATGAATGCATACGGGACTTGGTTGAAAAGCTTCGCGTGTCGTCGCTCATTTGTTGATTCTACTCTTGCGCTACGTATTGTAATATGGATGTACTCAGCCAGAAACCTTCCCTGGAGTGTACACTACATCTCTACCAAGTTTCAACGCAATCGAATAAATGGTATGCGAACGTATACGGGACGTTGACGAAACGCTTCGCGCGTAGTCACTCATTTGTTGAATCTAAACGTGCTCTTCGTATTGTAAAATGGATTTACTAAGCCAGAAACCTTTCCTGGAGTGTACACAGCAATTCGCCAAACATTTATCACTATCAGACGAATGGTATATGACATTATACGGGACTTTGTTGAAACGCTTCGCGTGTCATCGCTCATTTGTTGAATCTACTGGTGCGCTACCTATTGTAAAATGGATATACTAAGCCATAAACCTTCCCTGGAGTGTACACATCATCTCACCCAAGTTTCATCGCTATCGGATGAATGGTATATGACTTTATATGGGACTTTGTTGAAACGCTTCGCGCGTCGTCGCTCATTTGTTGATTCTACTCGTGCTCTACCTATTTTAAAGAGATTTACTAAGCCAGAAACCTTCCCTGGAGTGCACACAACATCTCAGCCTAGTTTCATCGCTATCGGACGAATGGTATATGAACGCATACGTGACTTTTTTGAAATGCTTCGCGCGTCGTAGCTCATTTGTTGAATCTACTCGTGCGCTGCCTATTGTAAAGTGGATTTACTAAGCCAGAAAATTTCCCTGAAGTGTACACAACATTTTACACAAGTTTCATAGCTATCGGACGAATGGTATATGAATGCATACGGGACTTTGTTGAAACGCGTTGCTTGTCGTCCCTCATTTGTTGAATCTACTCGTGCGCTATCTACTGTGAAATGTATTCACTAATTTTGAAACCTTCATGTAAGTGTATACAACATCTCACCCAAGTTTCATCGCTATCGGACGAATTGTATATGAACACATACGGGACTTGGTTGAAACGCTTCGCGCATCGTCGCTCATTTGTTGAATCTACGCGAGCGCTACCTATTGTGAAATGGATTTACTAAGTCAAAAACCTTCCTTGGAGCGTACTCAACATCTCACCCAAGTTTCATCGCAATCGGATGAATGGTATATGAATGCATAGGAGACATACACACCCGCAGACAGACAGACAGACAAACTATCATGTAAAACTGATTTTTAGCCTACTTTTCACATTTTGCAAAAATGAGGAAAAGTAGACTTATGAGATCGATCCGGGAAAATGTGTGTCTGTCTGTCTATCTGTCTGTCTGTCTGTCCTTCTGTCTGTCTGGCTGTGTGTGTGTCCCCCCCCCCCCCCTCCTATCAACTCCTAAACGGCTGCAGCAATCAAAACCAAATTTAGTATGAGTAAAGATGTGCACCGGAATAGCTCTCGTCCATATTTGAAAATTATGTCAGTGCTACCAACTGCTGAAAAAACGAACTAGAAATTTGAGCTCCATGTTGGATATCTTGCAAGGTATGCATGGGAGCTATTCCAAAATTGGCACACATATAGATATGACTATTTCAGTTTAATTTCCAGGAGGCCAACCATTACAGTGTTGCCAAAATAATTTTAAGCCTTCTGATAGGTCCAATGTTTAAATGCATATAACTTCTACACTATCAACTGGATTTCAACCACATTTTGTATGTAATATCTGTACATAAACTGATATGACTGGGCGTATTCGTAAGAGCCACCAGGGCTGCCAACTGTTAATAATTGCTCTGTATATTTTTTTATCCAAATACCAATATATCAGAAAGTATGCAAGCCAACAGCTTTAAACTATGCTCACGTATATTCTGACATTTTAGATTAATTTGGAGTAACTTATATACGTCAGTTCTACCAACATGATTATAAGCCTGCTGATAGTACCAATTTTTAAATACATGTAACTTCTATACTATCAGTTGGATTTCAACCAAATTTCGTATGTGCTATGTGTACCATAACAGATACGACTATAAGTATTGTTAAGAGCAATCAGGGCTGCCAACTGTTAATAAATGCTGTCTATATTTTTTTACCCTAATATCAATATATCAGAAAGTATGCAAGCCAACAGCTCTATACTTTGCACACGTATAGCACCTGACATTGTAGATTAATTTGGAGTAATTAATACAAGGCAGTGCTGCCAACATGATTATATGCCTGCTGATATGTCCAATTTTAAAATACATGTAACTTCTATACAAACAAATGGATTTCATCCAAAATTGGCATAACAAGATATCATAATATTTCAAATTATTTCTGACCAGCACACGCATGACATTGTTGACAACATGCTTTTACGCGTGCTGATAGATCCAGTGTCTAACTGCATGTAACGACCATTGGACTACAACCAAATTTTGTATTCTGTACCTTAAGAGATGGAACTAAGAATATATTCAGTCACCAGGGCTGCCAACTCTAGTGCTCTATTAGGTTACATTATACCAGGTATATTTTGAACTAATAAGATATTTCGATATTACCAACTTAATTTCGTCATTATTCTAGATAGGTTCATATTCTGTAGAATAATCATTGGCATGAAAAGTAGGCTGTATAGTTCTGCACGGAACTTCTTGTTATATATATAGATCAGCCTGTGCTTGAGTGCAAAAGGGTCGAAATCAGAAGAATGAGAAAGACTATCGAAAATCCATGTAGCCAGCGGTTCCTTCGGGGTCCTAAATTATGTGTATGCAAAATTTGGTTGAGATTGGTGGAACGGTGTAGATTTGTATACGGAACAGACAAACCCACCCACATACATACAGACTTTCACTTTTATATATAACACTAGCAGAAGTACCCATTCTTCGAACGGTCTTCGGTATTAATAACCAGATGTTACCAATTGATCTACTGTTGCAATGTTTAGGGGCCTTAAACCTGTTTGTTGGCAAAGAAAAATGATTAGCTAAAATGTGCTCTCAAACTAAATTTACCTAACGTGTTCTTCCTGGCGTGAAAATAAAATTGAAAACCTCGTAGGCGAATCGCAATACACGTCACATACGAACTGACCCTAACCGTTGTGTCAAGTGCCCAACTACAGGAAGACCCCTTTTATAAATTATAAAGGCTTGTGGTGCATGAAAATTCAGTTTTCTTTAGCCTCCAATGGCCCTAATTCCTAAAATCAGCAAAAAACAGTCTACTATTTCAAATCAGGATTTTTTTTAAATAATGTTGCTGTTTGGAGATATAACCGACCTTCTGAACGACATATCGCACGTGTAAGTCGTGTGAAAAAGACCTAGGGTACTCCTTGAACCCCTTAAGCACATTGATGAATTTAACAGTTTTTGTTGGTTCTGTGATAACCGTATAGCCATTTGCAACCTTTCACAGAAATGTAATAAATGGAGTGGCATTACTTATTCCAGAAATAGATGGAAAGTTGGATGCCACCTCTTGAGATACTTTTGTCATGGTTAGTGGCTTGCATTCCTTTTTAGTTCATTAAATGAAATTAGTTTTCTGTGAATATCTAAGAAACTGTTGGGTTTATAGCCTTAAAATATAGTTTTGGGGACCCTTTATGGCTCTTGAGGGGCCCCGAGTTTTGTTTCTGACACCAAGGGTTTAAAATGAGTTTGTCTCGTCGTTGTACGCCATAATAATGATAATAATTAAAATAATAGTAATAATAATAATAATAATATAACAATATAGGGATAGGGATATAATAGACCTTCCGTACCATACCCGAACGTGTAAATCGCGTTAAAAATTCTAGAGTACCCCTTGACCCCTTAAGCGCATTATATGTATTGATGAATATTTCAGCTTAATTTGGATCCGTTATAACCTTATTGTCGTTTGCAAACCTTCACAGTAATATAATAAATGGAATTGCATTGCGTCTTACAGAAATAGATGGACCTCTGAGATTATGTTGCCATTGTTACCGGCATGCATTCCTTCATTAATTTATTAAGAGAAATTAGTTTTTTGGGAATATCTCGAAAAAAAAAATTAGGGCCTTAAAATGTGGTTTTGGGGGTTCTTTTAGGGCCCCCGAGTTTCGTTTCTCACATTGAGGCGCTGAAAATGAGGTTTGTCTCACCCTTCTACGCTTATTTCAGCTTGTATTTTAATGGGGTAAGCCCCCTGTTATGAGAGGTACATAGAAGAGTTACATCAGTGGTTAGCTTCGTGCCTCTGAAGGATATCTGCATCATATTTTACGTTAATCCACTCAGCCGTTCTCGAGTTATAAGGACACAAAATATAGTCCACAGACAAACAGACAGTCACAAAACAGTCTGAAACGGGCAAATATGTCAAATTTCCGTGGAAATGCAGAAAAAACAGACGAACATTCATTTTTATATAATAGAGAAAGGATATAATAGACCTTCCGTACCATACCCGCACGTGTAAATCGCGTGAAAAAATTCTAGAGTACCCCTTGACCCCTTAAGCGCATTGTATGTATCGATGGATATTTCAGCTTAATTTGGATCCGTTATAACCTTATAGCCGTTTGCAAACCTTAACAGTAATGTAATAAATGGAATTGCATTGCGTCTCACAGAAATAGATGGACCTCTGAGATTCAGTTGTCATGGTTACCGGCATGCATTCTTTCATTAATTTATTGAGTGAAATTAGTTTTCTGGGAATATCTCAAAAACTGTTGGTTTTAGGGCCTTAAAATGTGGTTTTCGGGGGCCCTTTCCGAGTTTCGTTTCTCACATTGAAGGGCTGAAAATGAGCTTTGTTTCACCCTTCTACGCCTATTTCAGCATGTATTTTAGGGGGGTAGGGCCCCTTTTATGAGAGGTACGGAGAAGAGTTACATCAATGATTGGTGTCGTGCCTCTGAAGGATATCTGTATCAAATTTTACGTTGATCCACTCAGCCGTTCTCGAGTTATAAGGACACAAAAAATTGTCCACAGACAAACAGACAGACAGACAGACAGACAGAAAAAAAAATTTGCGCGCATCCATCACAAAACAGTCTGAAACGCGCAAATATCGCAAATTTCCGTGGAAATTCAGAAAAAACAGACAAACTTTCATTTATATATATATAGAGAGAGAGATTTCAGTTTATTAGCCTACTTTCGATTTTTGCAAAAAATGAAAGTAGACTAATGAGATCAGCACAGGGCGAAAAAAATGTGTGTCTGTCTGCTGTGTGTGTGTATGTGTGTGTGTGAGTCTGTGTGTGTGAGTCTGTGTTTGTGTGTGTGTGTGTGTGTGTGAGTGTGTGTACTCTGAATGTCTGTCCCCCTCTATCAATTCGAACACGGTGAACGCGAATTGAACGAAATTTGGTACAGAGGTAGCACTAGCAAAGGACACCTCAGTGTCATGTTTTATATCACCGCCATATTGACGGAAACGTAATGGCGGCCACACAAATTTTCAAAGCTTAAATCAAATTACGACTAACCTAATCATCCGATCTCTACCAAATTTTGCAACAAGATACCTTTATGGGGGAGCATCCCATGACCAAACTAATAGGTCATCAGCCTAATAGTTTGCGGATGGCGGCCATCTTTGTGTTAAAATCGATTCCCCCTATTAATTCGAACACGGTAAACCGATGGAACGAAATTTGGTACAGAGGTAGTACTAGCAAAGGGCACCTCAGTGACATGTTTTATATCGCCGCCATCTTGACGGAAACGTAATGGCGGCCACACAAATGTTCAAAGCTTAAATCAAATTACGACTAACCTAATCATCCGATCTCTACCAAATTTTGCAGCAACATACCTTTGTAGAGGAAGCATCCTTTGACCAAATTAATAGGTCATTAGCCTAATAGTTTGCGGATGACGGCCATCTATGTGTCAAAATCGATTCCCCCTATTAATTCAAACACGGTGAATCCGAATGGAACGAAATTTGGTACAGAGGTAGCACTAGCAAAGGGCACCGCAGTGTAACGTTTTATATCGCCGCCATCTTGACCGAAACGTAATTGTGGCCACACTAATGTTCAAAGCTTAAATCAAATTACGAGTAACATAATCATCCGATCTCTACCAAATTTTGCAACAACATACCTTTATGGAGGGAACATCCTCTGACCAATCTAATAGATCATTAGCCTAGTAGTTTGCGGATGGCGGCCATCTTTGTGTCAAAATTGATTCGCCCTATTAATTCGAACACGGTAAAACCGAATGGAACGACATTTTGTACAGAGGTAGCACTACCAAAGGGCACCTCAGTGTCATGTTTTATATCGCCGCCATCTTGACGGAAACGTAACGCCGGCCACACAAATGTTCAAAGCTTAAATCAAATTACAATTAACCTAATCATCCGATCTCTACCAAATTTTGCAACAACATACCTTTATGGAGGGAACATCCTCTGACCAATCTAATAGATCATTAGCCTAGTAGTTTGCGGATGGCGGCCATCTTTGTGTTGAAATCGATTCGCCCTATTAATTCGAACACGGTGAAACCGAATGGAATGAAACTTTGTACAGAGGTAGCACTAGAATAGGGCACCTCAGTGTCATGTTTTATATCGCCGCCATCTTGACGGAAACGTAATGGCGGCCACACAAATGTTCAAAGCTTAAATCAAATTACAATTAACCTAATCATCCAATCTCTACCAAATTTTGTAACAACATACCTTTATGGAGGGAGCATCCTATGACCAACCTAATAGGTCATTAGCCTAATATTTTGCGGATGGCGATCCATCTTTGTGTGCAAATCGATTCCCCCTATCAATTCGAACACGGTGAAACCGAATGGAACGAAATTTGGTACAGCGGTAGCACTAGCAAAGGGCACCTCAGTGTCATATTTTATATCGCCGCCATCTTGACGGAAACGTAATGGCGGCCACACAAATGTTCAAAGCTTAAATCAAATTACGACTAACCTAATCATCCGATCTCTACCAAATTTTTCAGCAACATACCTTTATAGAGGAAGCATCCTTTGACCAAATTAATAGGTCATTAGCCTAATTGTTTGCGGATGGCGGCCATCTTTGTGTTGAAATCGATTCGCCCTATTAATTCAAACACGGTGAAACCGAATTGAACGAAATTTGGTACAGAGGTAGCACTAGCAAAGGGCACCTCAGTGTAATGTTTTATATCGCCGCCATCTTGACGGAAACGGAATGACGGCCACCCAAATGTTAAAAGCTTAAATCAAATTACGACCATCCTAATAATTTGAACTCTACCAGATTTTGCAATAACATGCCTTTTTGTGGAAAGCATCTTATGACTGACTACAAGATGATCAGCCCAATAGTTTGCAAATAGCGGCCTTGTATGTGTGCAAATCCATTCCCCATATCAATTCAATCGCGGTGAAACCGAATTGAATGACTTTTTTTTACAGTAGTAGCACTATCAAATATTCATGTTTAATATCCCTATAGCTCGTAGTATTTCAACAAGCTACTACAACCAACATTAAATTATACTCCTTGAAAAGGACAACGAGTTATAACAATACCCATGCATTTAGGAGAAAGTAGGCTATATGTTCTTTACTGAACATCTTCTTTTTAGCCTACTTTCGATTTTTGCAAAAAATGAAAGTAGACTAATGAGATCACTACAGGGCCTAAAAATGTGTATCTGTCTGTGTGTGTGTGAGTGTGTGAATTCTGAATGTCTGTCACCCCCCCCCATCAATTCGAACACGGTGAAACCGAATTGAACGAAATTTGGTACAGAGGTAAAACACGCAAGGGGCACCTCAGTGTCTTGCTTTATATCGCCGCCATCTTGACGGAAGCGTAATGGCGGCCACCGAAATGTTCAAAGCTTAAATCAAATTACGACTAACAAAATCATCTGATCTCTACAAAATTTTGCAACAACATATATATGCATGGCAAGCATCTTTTGACTAAACTACAACGTCATCAACCCAATAGTTTGTAGATGGCGGCCATGTATGTGTGCAAATCGATTCCCCATATCAATTCAAACACGGTGAAACCGAATTGAACGAAATTTGGTACAGAGGTAGCACTAGCAAAGGGCACCTCAGTGTAATGTTTTATATCGCCGCCATCTTGACGGAAACGGAATGACGGCCACCCAAATGTTAAAAGCTTAAATCAAATTACGACCATCCTAATAATTTGAACTCTACCAGATTTTGCAATAACATGCCTTTTTGTGGAAAGCATCTTATGACTGACTACAAGATGATCAGCCCAATAGTTTGCAAATAGCGGCCTTGTATGTGTGCAAATCCATTCCCCATATCAATTCAATCGCGGTGAAACCGAATTGAATGACTTTTTTTTACAGTAGTAGCACTAGCAAATATTCATGTTTAATATCCCTATAGCTGGTAGTATTTCAACAAGCTACTACAACCAACATTAAATTATACTCCTTGAAAAGGACAACGAGTTATAACAATACCCATGCATTTAGGAGAAAGTAGGCTATATGTTCTTTACTGAACATCTTCTTTTTAGCCTACTTTTGATTTTTGCAAAAAATGAAAGTAGACTAATGAGATCACTACAGGGCCTAAAAATGTGTATCTGTCTGTGTGTGAGTCTGTGTGTGTGTGAGTGTGTGAACTCTGAATGTCTGTCCCCCCCCCCCATCAATTCGAACACGGTGAAACCGAATTGAACGAAATTTGGTACAGAGGTAAAACACGCAAGGGGCACCTCAGTGTCTTGTTTTATATCGCTGCCATCTTGACGGAAGCGTAATGGCGGCCACCGAAATGTTCAAAGCTTAAATCAAATTACGACTAACAAAATCATCTGATCTCTACAAAATTTTGCAACAACATATATATGCATGGCAAGCATCTTTTGACTAAACTACAAGGTCATCAACCCAATAGTTTGTAGATGGCGGCCATGTATGTGTGCAAATCGATTCCCCATATCAATTCAAACATGGTGAAACCGAATTGAATTAAATTTGTTTCAGAGGTAACACTAGCAAAGGGAACCTCAGTGTCATGTTTTATATTGCCGCCATCTTGACGGAAACGTGATGGCGGTAACCCAAATGTTGAAAGCTTAAATCAAATTACGACCAACCTGATTATTTGATCTCTACTAAATTTTGCAATAACATACTTTTATGTGGTAAGCGTCCGTTGACCAAACGACAAGGTCATCAGCCCAATAGTTTGTAGATAGCGGCCATGTATGTGTGCAAATCGATTCACCGTATCAATTCAAACACGGTGAAACCGAATTGAATGAAATTTTGTACAGAGGTAGCACTAGCAAAGGACACCTCATATTCATGTTTAATATCCGTATAACACGTATTTCAACAAGCTACTACAACCAACATTCAATTATACTCCTTGAAAAGGACAAAGAGTTATAACAATACCCATGCATTTAGGAGAAAGTAGGCTATATGTTCTTTACTGAACATCTTGTTTCACATATTTCAGTAATTGGATATTTTGTTCTGACCGATTGAAAGTTACAGTAAAAATATTACAATACTGTCAATTAAGTTATGAATACACAACAAGATAACTTCCAGTACATTATAATATCCACGAGTTACTATAGTACGTCTCTACCTTCGCTGTTGTTTCATTTGAGGGGGGAGCTGTCTGCGTGGCTCAGTAGTAACGTTTCCCGCCCCAGGGGCTCACATCTAGTGGTATTTGGGTTGTGGATCCCAGCTGAGTCCGGTATTGATTCCACTTACTTGTGCCGGGTTCCTCTCCGTCTTCTTTCCTGTCTACCTCTCTTGGTCAACTCTTGTTCTCTTCTGACCCCGACGGTATTAGGGTATCCGAGGCCTAAGGAGTATTTCACTTTTCCGCCTTAATTTGCCCTTCTCTCATCTTTCCTGGTACCCTTATTCTTCGACGGGTTAGCCTTCTTTTTCTCTTCATGTTATCTCCTGCCTTCTGCACAAGGCCCTCAAGGAGGCAGGGTGTATGTAGCTCCACCACTTCTGGTGCACCCTGGATAGAGCTATACCCTCAAGGCTCTCGGCTGGTGAGTTTGGGAATTGGCGAGCCCGAGGGATTCCTGAGCTGGGTCCGTTTAGTCCCATTTTCCTCTGGCCTCGGGGCGGGCCCTCTCCTCTTCCCCCTTTCCTATCTGCCTTTCATAGCTCTTCTTCCTTCCAAGTCCCTCAATCCTCATTCTTCGAGGGTTGAGGGCATTTCTTTCCTTCCTGTCTTTTATTTGCCTTATCCTTTATGTGTTTACCATTTCTTCTTTTAGTATGTAAGTTTGTAGTCAGTATTAGTTATAGTTTTCATTCTCATCTCATCTTTCACTATCACTCAAACCACTTGGGGCCGATAACCTGGATGTTAGGCCCCTTAAAACAACAATTTTATCTTCATCATCACATTATAATATAAAACAGGTAACTCATTATAAGTTACGCAAATCAACTGCATCCCTAGTGGCGGAATCTCAGTTCTACATTCCGTAGAGTGGTAACGTTAATTTGAAGTAACAAGGAGACCACGAAAGACACTTCCATCTGTGACGGCTGCTACTGTAGTTCGGACAAGAGTTAAGCCAGGTTGTGATTAATTAGCGACTCATCGATCAGCATCAAGCTCTCCCTCTCTCGTTCTTTTACAGAACAAAAGAGTGTCCCTTTTGACCAAATCCAATTAGCTAACTCTCATCTCCACTTAAAGTGAATCGATGGGGAATTAAACGGAACTGAAGGAGAAGATAAGTGATAAAAGTAAACTCATTGTCTTCTTCATCGTCTACAAGCATTTAGAAAGATTTAATGGGAACTTCAATAGGTAAATAATAATAATAATATCGTATGGCCTCGGGTGCCTGGTGCAAGCTTTGCTATTTGACACCCAGAGGGTAGCTTGCATGTCGAATTTCGTAGTTCCTTGACTATGAAAGTCAAGGAGGTTAGATGTTAGATATCTAATCTCCTTGATCACAATAGCGCTTTCTAGTAGAGAAATGAGGAACTTTGTGTTGGCGGAAACTCCCGAGATTAATTTTGCCATTATGAACTCGGCCTACTGAATTCAAATGGGTTCTTTGACATGCCAACATCGTATGACATGCGTATCGTATTTTTGCCGCCTTTCAAAAATCACTTACCACGGTCAGGGGCGAACCTGCAATCTTGGGGTTAGTAGACCGACACGCTATCCACTCACCCACCGTGGCAAGCTACTTCAATAGGTAACAAATGACTAGAAGTTTCGTGAAGAACTTGAACGCCAATTTTTCATTTTACCTGGTAATTCTATTAATTCGGTTTCCATCATATTGTAGAGAACATACAAAGTGTCAACTTTTAAAAACTTTCGTTAGTAAAGAGGATCTCTCACTGAATTTTAGTTTGATTGGATTTGAAAACTACTTCCAAGAAATCGACGTAACAGTCAAAGCTACATTCGAAAGATAAACATCCAGAAAGCCAGGCCATAATTATAACATTATTATTATTATTATCATTTATTTAAAAAATGTATCTACAATTACTTATGGACTGCAGATGGATAAAGGAAAGCCCCATAGGCTATACAATGCAGTTTTTCTACTTCCGTTTGTTCAATTCAGCCTAAATTCTGTATAAATCTGCATGTTTCATTATAAATACAATTTGCAAGTTTACTACTACCCAAATATACATACATCCTGTAATTGACATCTTTAATATAAAATTCTTAAATAAATGGGAATATCACACACACACAGACAAGCAAGCTCGAAGGCACGAACACATGGACTAACTCAAACACACATAAATGCAATTTACATAGATTTTAAGTAACTTGCCTTCACAATTCGAGAAAGGTGACTCAGTGGAAACTCTTTTATTACGCGAACCACGCCATTCTAGGGTCGAGCAAAACGATTGTTGAACCCGGATCAGTATGATCTTATTCTAGCGAAAAGAGGAAAGAGAGTGACTCCTTGTGATCTGATATGACAGCTGGAGATGGTGTGATGGGGACTTTGTAATAACGACAACCAGTGATATTCGAAGAAAAGTTATTTGGTTGCCAATATTGTTAACAGATATTGGACAAACGTAAATTTGAAGATAATGCTCATATTTCTTATGTTGCCATCCTTTACGGCTGTTCACCCGCTTGGCGAAAGGGTAGTTATGTATGGGAGTGCTCAGGGAAGGGCTACTTCATCAAGCACGGTTTTGTCTACGAAGGCGTATGTGTTGAGGGAACGGGGAAGGAAGTTCAGGACGGCCGCATACTGAGGCTCAGGTGTGAAGGGATGTGTGGAGTCAGCTGGTAAAAACATTCCGGAATGCCAGCTGGCGGCCATGTAGCGCGTGTGGGGCTCGTCTGGAAGTGGTAAATGACACGGTCGCTGATGATTGACTCAGTGGAGAACGGCGCGTTTGCGGGAAATAAAAGATCAGATCCCTTGTGAGAATGCTGTCTGGTTTAATGTGAATCTTTAGAGATGGGGCGAGGGATTAGAAAGTGCGTAGGAAATGAGGAGAGCTTCAAGCGCATTCACCTCTCTGAAGGTCTCGACGTCCTGTGGGCTACATCGTTTCCCGGCGGGCAGCGTCTCCCCGATGAACTGGTACTACTCCCGCTCTATTGACATTATTCAGTTTTGAATGTCTGGCGTTGTTGTCAAAGAATTCGCTGAGTGTTTGTTGTAGCGTAGGCTACGTAATACAGTCGCAAGTGTTTGTCTTTTTGTGGCAATGACTGCATATTCTGTAGAATCCTTCCGCAGCCTTGCTTCAAGTATTTGTATTTCATGTTTGTGCATTTTTAGTCTTCCATGGATTTAGGGTGAAAAAGTATTTGGTGGGTGCGTTAAGATTGGGTTCATAACAATATTATTTTTGTTTGTACCACTGACAGGACCTTCAACAGACCGCTTCGTGATGTTCTTTCAAACGCAAGACAATACATAACAAATTTTCTAGATTATAATTGATCGGAAACAAACATTTGAATGTTATTCTTTGTAACATCATAAAAGGGTTGAATGCCTCTCAAATTCACCCAGTTCAAATCAAATATATTTCAACAGGCTTTTTACGGTGTGCACAAATAAAATAAATTTTACAAATAGGCTATATATGAAGTTATAGAGAGGAACGCCTCTTCTTTCTGATTCTATTGCTTTTATTTTACACACACAAAATATCCACAGTTCTAGCCCTTTAGGCAAGCACCTCAATGTTGAAAACATTCTATTACATTTTCATCCGATTGCCGACTCGAACCCGGTTCATCACTGCATACTATTGATTGTGCATTTCTAATTAATTGTCCTTGTTTTCTCCACTTTTCCAAACTCTAAACGTTTCTTGCGAGCTGCCGGCATGAGAACACGTGGTAAACGGATGATTGTTCACCGGAAACTCAACCAAATCCGGTCGATTAGATTACCAGTTTGCCTTTTCTACCACTACAAGAGCTAGTTTGAGTCAATGCAGAGTTTCATTTAAGCCCTTATAACTACTTCCGGTGTAAAGAATTTTCAAAAAATAAAAAATCACCCGAGGGTACTGAACCAATAAACACATTAAAGAAAGAATTATATAAATAAGTTAATTTGGCTAGGATTTGAATAAACAGGAAAACGAGTAAAGAAACAACCAATTTTAGGCCTAGACTGGAAGTGATTTACGATTTTTTGTTTGTTTGATAGAGCTCTCCGAGACCCTCAATTTGACAAATATCCACGCCCTTTAGGCCTTCAATGTTTCGCACAATTGAGGAAATTGTTAATTTTTATGTTTTTGCTAAAATAGAGACTACTACTTTGTTAGTTAGTTAGTTAGTTAGTTAGTGATTGAAGTTTTAATGGGTGGAAGAGAAAGGTCTTTTTTCCTACCCCTAAATTTATCTGTTAAGAAATGTTTTCAATATTAATACTGATAACTTACAAAATTATTTCAAAAGCTCTGCAGATTAGGGCAGAATAACAACTTGATCCACAATTAGGAGAGTACCAAGGAGGGTTCAGGAAAGAGCGCTCATGTGCCGAACAAATTATGAATCTGAAATCCATCCTTTTCTATCTGAAGCAAAGGAGCAAGAAATTTGTGGTATCCTTCGTCGACTTCAAGGCCTATGATTCGATTGATAGAATAGCTCTTATTCAAATTCTAAAGGAATTTGGATTGGATAATAAAACTAGGGCAATCATTCAACAGACCTTAGCTAACACAACCTCCAGAGTCAAGTTCAGAGGAGAAATTTCAGACTCTTTCGAAATTAAGACTGGAGTTAGGCAGGGAGATGGGCTTTCACCCCTGCTCTTCAACTGTGCACTTGAAAAAGTCATCCGCGAGTGGCGCAAAGAAATGAACGATGGGGTCGAAATTGGAGAACGACTGGGTTACAAGAACATGAACCTTTCTATTGATTGCTTAGCTTTTGCAGATGATCTTGCAATTTTCTCCGACTCTTTAGATATGGCCACAAAACAAATTAACCAGCTGCAGGTACAGGCAACAAAAGTTGGTCTTCAGATCTCTTTGGAGAAAACACACTTCATAACTAACATCAAGCCAGCACCAAGGGAACTAAAAGTAAATCAGGGGAAAATCAAACGGACAGATAAGTTTAAATATCTTGGCGAGTGGGTAGAACCCAACGTATGTGAGAAACAAACCTTCACTTCGCGCATGAACAAAATGGAAATGGCGTACCAACTCACCAAGGACGTTTACAACAAAAAGTCAATATCCCTGAACGCAAAACTTAGGCATTATTGCACTGTCATACAACCAGAGGCTCTGTACGCAGCGGAAGGCCTCACCATGAACAAGAAAGGCCTGGTAGAAAAATTGGAGATCAAGGAAAGAAAGATCTTGAGGAAAATTCTTGGCCCTATTAAAGACAACGGTGAATATAGACGGCGGCATAACTACGAACTGTATATTCATGCCCAGAATAGACACACTAACTTCTACGGGGCTACCTGACCACGTTGTCGCAGCCCCTAAACTATGGAACCAACCTAAGTTCCTTTATGTTTTTTATTTGGTATGTCGAGTTGCCAGACTTTTATTTTTAGCAATCTAACACCAGAGCTACACATGCTGACTCTTCTTCTTATTATTATTAGACTACTATTATTATCATCATCATGTTCATGGGGTGCTAGTATTGAGGCAGCTTACCATCAACGGCCGATATGCAAGTCGGGGCGTGATGGCGCAGCGGTCCAGCTGTTGGCCTCTCACCACGGCGGACTGGGTTTGATTCCCGGTCAATGCATGTGAGATTTTCGAAGTGAAATTCCATGTCCTGTGGTTCGGATTCCACATAAAAAGGAGATCCAGTAGCTCACGATCACGAAATTTACGGTCATGTAAAAACACAAGCTTCCTTACTTTGCACCATCTGCAGCCACATGATGATTTCCCGTGGCATCCCACGAGCCCAAAGTTGGAATGCCTACCCCCGCGGTGTAGGCATGCGCATTTAATCGTACACCACGATCGCAGCAAGGCCGGTAATTGAAGGTCCAAACTCAGCACCGACAGTGGCTATCCTGAGTTTGGATTTGCCAGGATTCTTCCACGCGCTTTCCAAGCACATGCCGGGAGTCCCGGAGCACCAACCTCATTCACGACCCTAATAACTACAGCTACACATATTACTACAGTCACCACAGAAACACAGTTTATCAGACAAATCCAACACTCACCCAACTACACGGTGCTGATAAACAAATGTCCCATGCCCCTAAAATGAATTAACAACAACCATCACAACAAGCTTTCAAGTCTCTTCCATCATCATTGTTACCAAAAATATTTATTTACTGAACGTCCTAAACAATTGAAACCCTACTTAAAAATAAATAACATTCAGTAAAGATATAGTCTCTTATAAAGTGTATACTACTACTACTACTACTACTACTACTAATAATAATAATAATAATAATAACAATAATAATAATAATAATAATAATAGTAATATGTTGTTGGACACCCTACTTTTATTTTTGGCGGGGATGTCGGGATTCCGGAATGTTGTGTTCACAGAATTTCATGTACGTACCATTACATCCATCGGCATAAGTCTGTCGTATTTCTTCACCTTCATGTATTACATGACTCAGACTAGATCGAACCCTCGAGAAGGATAGCACTCTAATACCTGAGCTCACAGCCTCACTATCATTTAATTATTATTATTGTTTTATACAGTACATATAACACATTGCTGGTATATCACAACATAACTATACGGGCTTCAGGGAACCAAACTATTGCTACTGAAACAGCCACTTCTAAGCTGGAAAGTCGAAATCGCTACCCATGAATTTCCAGACGATTCGGGTTGTTGAGAGAACTACTGCCTTCTGCATTAGTTTGTCAATTTGAGTATCCAGAACCAGTTCTTTAAGGTCTTGGAGCATGGAATTTCGGGATCACGCCCATATTTGAGACAATGATAGGTATGGTCTTTACCCGTTCTAAATGCCATTGCTTTTTGATAGGGCCAACCAACTCGCTATATTTGATTTAACGTTATTATTATTATTATTATTATTATTATTAAAAGTAATAAATAACCCCTGGCACTACAGCCCGTGAAGGGCCTAGGCCTACCAAGCGACCGCTACCCAGCCATTTGGCCTGCAGCTATTGGGGCGACGCGTGATTAGCCCATCGGGACCCTTCGGCCGTTAATCTTGGTTTTCGTAATCGGGGCGCTGCCTCACTGTCAGACAGCTACTCAATTGTCCTCACTGTCCCGTTCCAGCCCTCACGTCAGTTTCTAAAATCCCTGACGGAGCCGGGAATCAAACCCGGGGCCTCCGGGTGAGAGGCAGGCGCGCTACCCCAACACCACAACGCTGGCTATTATTATTATTATTATTATTATTATTATTATTGCTATGTACATGTGGTACCATACTAGTATTAAATCTTGAAAGTAGTTTTCCATGGTTTCCCACTTCTGCCCCAGACAAATGCTGGGATGGTTCCTAACTTAAGTCCACGGCCGCCTCCTTCCCAATCCTCACCTGAATTACAAACACCCATATAACTAAAGAAACCACAAAAACACAGGTTGTCAGACAAATTCTTCCCACACCCAACCACATGGGGCTAAATGACCAAAATCACCAAGCCTCTCAAACAAAAACCTCAAGTGTATTCCTTTCGTCTTAAATGCTAGTTCTGAACAGAATACGGGATGTCGGAATTTTGTCACACCGTATTTCATTAAAGTGCCGGACGGCAATGACACTTACAACGTAGGCTACACAATACTGCCGGTCATAACGTCTCAAGACATTACGTGCAATTTCAACAACAACAACAACAACAACAGCAACAACAACAATACAAATTTCCTTAAGAGATGGGTATCGCTCGCTTTCCTCGTAAGAGCTGATACCTCCCCTCAACTAGTAAGGTCAACGCTCCGATTACGTAACAACTTCTCCTCCGTGCATCGCCCCACCTCGCCCCGCCCCGTTTACCCCAGCCTGCTGCCTAACCTTCAGTTTGAAGAATTTCGGAAAAGCCTAAAAACATTGACTTTTTAATGATAAATTTTCAATTTAAAGATAGGTGACAAATTTTTTACCCAGGAAGCTTACAATAGTCTCTTCTATCGCCAGTGTAACGGACTTCCATTATATCAATTACACCCTGCATGCTATTACCAGCAGGTACCCGCGGCTTTCCCCCGCGATCAAGACAATGGGGACGATGCATTATTGCTGATAATTGGTCTATTCTATTACAGCAATCGCGGCTATAGGTGTGACCATTCTAATTCTGAATATTCTGATACATACAGTATATTGATATGGTCAGCAAAGTGGGAATTTTATAGAATTGTGAACGTCTGCAGTGTTCGATGTTACATTATGTTAACACATTTTAAAATTACGTTTATGGTTTTGCCATCTTCTGCTGAGACATAACGATTTTGTTGTCCGGATGCTCGCAAGCACGCCACATACAGTTGGCCATGGGAAAAAATGGTTTTGTCTAAATGTACACGTGCTACTGTTAAGTGTGAGTCATTGCGCTTTGTTAAAGAAATTGCGAATATTGTTTGAAGAGGGAACTGCACTCTTGCACACTGGAATGGCAAATCTATCGAAATTTGGTGAATTAAAAGTATTCTTACTTAAGCTATTCTGGATGTAATTTGGCCATACTAATTGATGATTTGAACGTAAACATATCCCTATTAATAGACCTATAGTTAAATATCGCTCACCTTGGCCGCTGATGTACATTATGCAGTCTCTTCCAGTGTTACATCCCAGGGATTGAAATTCTCCAACGACCCTTTTGCCCCACATGCCTCTCTAAGTAATTAAAATTCCTGATTGTTTTTGTTTGAGTCTTCAGTTCTTAACTGGTTTGATGCAGCCCTCATTGTCTCCCTCTCCTGAGCTAATCGTTTCATTTCTACATAGCTACCACACCCTACATCCGAGGCAATCTGTTTAATCCTGGTTTACCCCTACAGTTCTAGTCCGCGACCCTCCCATCCATAACTACTGTCGACCAAACTGTTATGTGTACTTGAGATTGAAGTTTGTTTGTGAAGTAACTGATCGACCTTTATAAAATCCAATAACATCATCATTTTCGTCGTTCTATTTTACGTTAGATCATGTAGGTTTGGAATTTTTAATTTATATTTTAATATTTTTTATCACAGTTGGAACACAAGAAGTGCCCGTTTTTAAGCGTTTTTCAACCATGCGTCACATTTATGAATGATTATCTCACAAACCCGTCATCAGATCGAATCCAAATTTTAACACAATATACATTGGAATGTTGTATAACAGGTTTATTAATGAAACTCAGTAAGTTCGTAGCACAATTTCGGGCGACCCCAACCGTGCCCTTCAAATTTTGTTACGTCTCACCAATCCAACATGGCGGCTGTGCGAAATATTTCACCAGCATTCAATATCTCCGAAACAATTACCGATATCACCCTGGAATTTTTACGGCGATAAACGAAACTACTACAAGTTCACCGATGTGACTTTTGAGAACCTCGTAACTACAAAACCAACATGGCGGCCATGCGAATTTGCGACTTTTAAATAGACGTTTCTCGCGATTTAACCAACCAAACGCAATAAAACTTAGTACAGTATATGTTTATACATATTGTAATGCACCGACATCTAACTTCGTTCAATTGTTTACATAACCACAAGATGGCGGATGTGCGAAATATTTCACCGGCATTCTATATCTCTGAAACTAACAGCGGTATCACCCTGACATTTTGTACGGAGATAAATGGCACTATTGGAAGTTCATCTATAAGGCTTTCAAAAACCGGTTAACTACAAAACGAACATGGTGGCCAAGCGAATTTGAAAATTTTAATAGACCTTTATCGCGATTTAATGTTCCAAACGCAATGAAATCTGGTACAGGAAATGTTTATACGCATTGTAATGCACTGGTATCTAATTTAGTTCAATTGTTTACATAACCTCAAGATGGCGGCTGTGCGAATTTTAAAATTAAGATTTTATTTCTTGTGTCTTAATCATGCGATCGAAGTGAAAGTTTGAATGATGAACCTACGCAATAATTTTCCTTTAATGGTACATGGCTATATAGCCTATACATTTAACAATCTAACATGGCGACCATCCGAAATATTTAGACGGCTCTGAATATCTACGAATCTATTATAGCATTCAAACTGAATGTTGTTATGTTCATTGGGGCTATGAACATAAGTTCACCTATAGGACTTTCAATAACCTGGTGATCACAAATCCAACACGGCGGCGACGCGAATTATAAATATTCACATGGACGTTTCTCGCAATTTAAGCATTCTAGTGAAGTGAAACTTGGTAGAGTAAATTCTTATACGAAGGTTAATCCACTGACATCTAATTTATTTCAATTGTTTCCATAACCTCAATGTGGCAGCTGTGCGAAATTTTTAAAATCTCCTTGTTACTTCTTGTGTCCTAATCATGCGATTGAAGTTTGAATGTTACACGTACACAATAATCTTCTTGTAACAGTACATAACTCTAGGACCTACATATATAAAATCCAACATGGTGACCATCCGAAATATGTAGTCAGTTCTCAATATCTACGATTCTATTACAGCAATCAAACTGAAATTTTGTATGTAGATAGAGGCAATTAACATAAGTAGGATATATGAAAATAGGCTGTATAGTTCTTCACGGAACTACTTGTTGTAAGGTAACTTTTCCTTGGCTCGGGATGGTTGGAAAATGTAGTTCTTGGTCGCGTTGTAATCCTTATACATCAAAACGGTATGCTGTATGATTGTGAAATACGTAAATTAATTCACTTATTTTATATCGGTTTGTATTTGTACGGAGAATTAAGACATGGTTCACCAGTTAGCCACTCCGGTGAAAGCAGTACATCATTGCCAAGATGGGCTACATCGCGCGTCATGGCGCGTCTCGCTCGGAAGTGATGGGCTCCATATCAGCAACGCTGTACAGCATTTCCCGGAGCGGCTAGCTGGTGAACCATGTCTTAATTCTCCGTACAAATACAAACCGATATAAAATAAATGAATTAATTTACCTATTTCACAGTCAAACAGCATAACTTTTTGATGTATAAGGATTACAACGCAACCAAGAACTACATTTTCCAACGACCCCGAGCCGAAAGAGTTACCTTACAAAAATGATAACAACATTCGTTCTTGGAAACAGAAAATTTTGAAATTAATAAACCAGTTATACAACATTCCAATGTATATTGTGTTAAAATTTGGATTCGATCTGATAACGGGTTTGTGAGATAATAATTCTTAAATGTGACGCATGGTTGAAACACGCTTAAAAACGGGCACTTTTTGTGTTTCAACTGCGATAAAAAATATTAAAATATAAATTAAAAATTCCAAACCTACATGAACTAACGTAAAATCGAACGACGAAAATGATGATGTCATTGGATTTTATGAAGGTCTATTGGTTACTTCACAAACAACCTTCAAACTCGAGTGCACATAATATTTTGGTCGACAGTAAGCTTGCTATTCCTGGGTGTCATAATATGTGTCCTACCTTCCTATCTCTTCTCTTCATTAGCAGTCGCCAGAAACATCTCTCCTCTCCCACTCGTCTTAATACCTCTTCATATGTTACCCTATCTACCCATCTGATCATCATTCTCCTGTATCACCACATTTCAAAAGCTTCAATTCTCCTCTATTCTGCTGCACCATTAGTCCATTAGTACAACTCAGCAACTTTTCTAGTTTTAAGCCGTGCCTTGTGCGGGGATTCAATGGCCGTGAAAGACAAAATACCAACTTTATTGAAATAAGTTTGCCCAATTCCTCAGTAAGAGTAATTAAGAAACAATAGTAATTAACGTGACAGCCGGTAGAATACGACACATTCGACTGTGAATATACGTTGCAGATCATGGTTAAAAACGAAAAAGAGCAGATCAAAATTGGCAAACAAAAATATTCAGTTAACAAGAAACAAATTTATAAAGAAAATGAAAGCATACCGTGCAAAATAGAAAGTATCTTATAAATTCGATTAAACTTCTGAAAGCTCGCTTACAACAACCAGCTGAAAGAGTATAAAATTAGACTCAAAATTACGATCGTATCCGAGCCCCAAAAGCAACCTCTATAAATAAAATATATCTCATTTTACGCGTATCAATGCGAGGAGCAACGCTCGTGGTTAGAAGTGGGAACCGAACCCAGCATCTTAAGGCCCTAAAACGAACGGTTTTCGAGATATTGCCAGAAAACTATCACCAGTCTGCGAAATTTCAGCGGTTGCCATAATAACGTTGATCTGTTTCTCAGAGGGAACACAGTTATTTGGGAATATCTCCGAAACCGTTCATTTTAGGAACTTAAAAAGTGTGTTTCGGGGTCCCTACAGGACTTCCGAGTATTGTTTCTCGTATCTGGCGGCTTAAAATGAGCTAAATCCGAACTTTGTACCGACTGTCCTTGCTCAGTGCCAAAGGGCCGAAAAAAGTCACTTACAAATTGAATTTTCAAAAACCGTTTCTTAGTGGGCCTCTACATACTCAGATCAACCAACATGCAAAATTTCAGCTTTCTAGGTCAAGTGGTTTGAGCCCTGCGTCGATGAGTCAATTTTGAATTGTCAATGCCAAAGGGCCGAAAAAAGTCACTTACAAATTGAATTTTCAAAAACGGTTTCTTAGTGAGCCTCTACATACTCGGATCAACCAACATGCAAAATTTCAGCTTTCTATGTCTAGTGGTTTGAGCCCTGCGGTGATGAGTCAATTTTAGATTATATCTAAGAGATGAGCATTTCCAAGTCGATTTGCTCGTAGAAATATTGATTATAGCTCTTTTTGCGCGTATCAATGTGAGGAGCAATGTTCGTGGTTTCCACTTCAAGGAAGTGGGAACCGAACCCAGCGTTTTAAGGCCCTAAAACAAACGGTTTTCGAGATATTGCCAGAAAACTATCCCCGGTCTGCGAAATTTCAGCGGTTGCCATAGTAACGTTGATCTGTTTCTCAGAGGGAACACAGTTATTTGGGTATATCTCCGAAACCGTTCATTTTAGGAAATTAAATATGTGTTTCGGGTCCCTACAGGACTTCCGAGTATTGTTTCTCGTATCTGGCGGCTTAAAATGAGCTAAATCCGAACTTTGTACCGACTGTCCTTGCTCAGTGCCAAAGGGCCGAAAAAAGTCACTTACAAATTGAATTTTCAAAAGCCGTTTCTTAGTGGGCCTCTACATACTCGGATCAACCAACATGCAAAATTTCAGCTTTCTAAGTCTAGTGGTTTGAGCCCTGCGTCGATGAGTCAATTTTGAATTGTCAATGCCAAAGGGCCGAAAAAAGTCACTTACAAATTGAATTTTCAAAAACTGTTTCTTAATGAGCCTCTACATACTCGGATCAACCAACATGCAAAATTTCAGCTTTCTAGGTCTAGTGGTTTGAGCCCTGCGGTGATGAGTCAATTTTAGATTATATATAAGAGATTTTCACGAATGCTACATTCTCGTGAATCTAAAGGATTATTTGATGGCATCTATCCATTGCCTGTGCGTTATTTATTGCCGGAATTATTGATGCAGAAGCTTAACAAATTGCTATGACATAAAATAACGTTCTGGTGTATGGCCTGTAGGCTCCTCATTAATACAGGTTTGAAACTTGGAGCCCAATAACGAGGGACTGTAGACGGGGATTATGTATCATGTTTCACTCGGGATTTGCATTCATCATCTCACTTCGTCTCCACAACTTGTGCATGTGACGCTATTTGGAATATATGCGTATGGAATTTGAAAATGAAATAATACTGCTTAATGAATTAATAATGTGGAAATGTTTGAGATTAATTTTGCAGATGCAGGTTTAAAACCCACTTTATAAAAAGAAAACTCCAACCATTCCTATACGAATAGGAGATTTGAGGGAAACGGTGAAGATCAGCACAAAGCAACAACCAAATTTTGAACAAGTAGTTCCGTGAAGAACTATACAGCCTATTTTCATATATCCTACTTATGTTAACTGCCACTATCAACATACAAAATTTCAGTTTGATTGCTGTAATAGATTAGTAGATATTGAGAACCGACTAAATATTTCGGATGGTCGCCATGTTGGATTTTATATATGTAGGTCCTAGAGTTATGTACTGTTACATGAAGATTATTGTGTACGTGTAGCATTCAAACTTCAATCGCATGATTAGGACACAAGAAGTAACAAGGAGATTTTAAAATTTCGCACAGCTGCCATCTTGTGGTTATGGAAACAATTGAAATAAATTATATGCCAGTGGATTAATATTCGTATAAGGATACTGTACCAAGTTTCACTGCACTCGGATGGTTAAATTGTGAGAAACGTCCATGTGAATATTTATACTTCGCGTCGCCGCCATGTTGGATTTGTGATCACCAGGTTACTGAAAGTCCTATAGGTGAACTTAAGTTCATAGCCCCTATGAATATAAAAAAAACAGTTTGATTGCTATAATAGATTCGTAGATATTCAGAGCCGTCTAAATATTTCGGATGGTCGCCATGTTGGATTGTTAAATGTATAGGCCATAGAGTCATGTACCATTAAAGGAAAATTATTGCGAAGGTTCATTATTCAAACTTTCACTTCGATCGCATGATTACGACACAAGAAATAAAAACTTAATTTTAATATTCGCACAGCCGCCATCTTGAGGTTATGTAAACAATTGAACTAAATTTGGTGCCAGTGTATTACAATGTGTATAAACATTTCCTGTACCAGATTTCATTGCTTTTGGAACATTAAATCGCGAGAAAGGTCTATTTAAAATTTTCAAATTTGCTTGGCAGCCATGTTCGTTTTGTAGTTAACCGGTTTGTGAAAGTCTCATGAATGAACTTCTAGTAGTGCCCTTTATCTTCGGACAAAATTTCAGGATGATACCGCTAGTAGTTTCAGAGATATAGAATGCCGGTGAAATATTTCGCACATCAGCCATCTTGATGTTATGTAAACAATTGAACGAAGTTAGATATCGGTGCATTACAATGTGTATAAACATATACTGAACCAAGTTTTATTGCGTTTGGTTGGTTAAATCGCGATAAACGTCTATTAAAAATTGGCAACTTCGCTTGCTCGCCATGTTGGTTTTGTAGTTAACAGTTTTTTAAAAGACACATAGGTGAACTTCTAGTTGTTCCCTTTATCACCGTAATAAATTCCAGGGTGATATCGGGAATAGTTTCTGAGATATTGAATGCTGGTGAAATATTTCGCACAGCCGCCATATTGGATTGGTGAGACGTAACAAAATTTGAAGGGCACGGTCGGGGTCGTTCGAAATAGTGCTATGAACTTACCGAGTTTCATTGAAATCGCTCCAGCCGTTTAGAATTTGTTAGGGGGACACACACACTCCTCACACACACACACACACACAAACACACGCACACACACACTGACAAAAGGTGATCCCATAAGCCTATTTTTTCAAAATTGAAAATAGTCTAAAAATGGATAAAAGATGGTTACGATTTGAATTTTGTTGCTTCTAATAACAAGATGTGTGTGTTTCCTTGGAAATGTATATAATTGTTGTTCAAAATCTACGATAGGCACGATTATAATAATGAAATCGATTTTGTTTTGATTCCTTAAGGTCACCACGTACTCTTACACGATGAAAAAGTCTATTTTTGTGGCATCACTTTACTAAGTATTTTCTGGGTTAATGCTTAATGTGCTAAAGTGGACTCAGCTGGGTCCCGTGGTCACATATAAGAAGCGGTATATTCTGAGCTGCTTTGACCATGTAGTGCTACTTTGCTTTTATAGGATGCGTGAAATGAATACAAATGTGGACAGATACATTTAAAAACAAGATGTTCAGTAAAGAACATATAGCCTACTTTCTCCTAAATGCATGGGTATTGTTATAACTCTTTGTCCTTTTCAAGGAGTATGATTGAATGTTGGTTGTAGTAGCTTGTTGAAATACAACGTGCTATAGGGATATTAAACATGAATATGAGGTGCACTTTGCAAGTGCTACCTCTGTACCAAATTTCGTTCAATTCGGTTTCACCGTGTTTGAATTGATAGGGGGAATCGATTTGCACACATACTTGGCCACCATCTGCAAACTATTGGGCTGATGTTCTTGCAGTTTGGTCAGAGTATGTTTCCCACATAAAGGTATGGTGTTGCAAAATTTGGTAGAGACTAGATTATTAGGTTGGTCGTAATTACATTTTAGCTTTTAACATTTGGGTGGCCGCGATTACGTTTCCCTCAAGATAGCGGTGATATAAAACATGACACTGAGGTGCCCATTGCTAGTGCTACCTCTGTACCAAATTTCGTTCATTCGGTTCCACCGTGTTCGAATTAATAGGGGAATCAATTTTGACTAAAGATGGCCGCCATCCGCAAACTATTAGGCTAATGACCTATTAGATTGGTCAAAGGATGCTCCCTCCATAAAGGTATGTTGTTGCAAAGTTTGGTAGAGATCGGATGGTTATGTTAATCCTAATTTAACTTAAGCTTTGAACATTTGTGTGGCCGCCATTACGTTTCTGTCAATATGGCGGCGATATAAAACATGACACTGAGATGCCCATTGCTAGTGCTACCTCTGTACCAAATTTCATTCCATTCGGTTTCACCGTGTTTGAATTAATAGGGGGAATTGATTTTCACACAAAGATGGCCGCCATCCGCAAACTATTAGGCTAATGACCTATTCATTTGGTCAAAGGATGCTTCCTCTATAAGGGTATGTTGTTGCAAAATTTGGTAGAGATCGGATGATTAGGTTAATCGTAATTTGATTTAAGCTTTAACATTTGTGTGGCCGCCATTACGTTTCCGTAAATATGGCGGCGATATAAAACATGACACTGAGGTGCCTTTTGTTAGTACTACCTCTGTACCAAATTTCGTTCCATTCGGTTGCACCGTGTTCGAATTAATAGGGGGATTCGATTTTCACACAAAGATGGCCGCCATCCGCAAACTTTTACGCTGATGACCTATTAGATTGGTCAAAAGATGCTCCCTCTATAAAGGTATGTAGATGCAAAATTTGGTAGATATCGGATGGTTAGGTTAATCGTAATTTGATTTAAGCTTTGAACATTCGTGTGGCCACCATTACGTTTCAGTCAAGATGGCGGCGATATAAAACATGACACTGAGGTGCCCTTTGCTAGTGCTACCTCTGTACCAAATTTCGTTCCATTCGGTTCCACCGTGTTCGAATTAATAGGGGGAATCAATTTTGACATAAAGATGGCCGCCATCCGCAAACTATTAGGCTAATAACCTATTAGATTCGTCAAAGGATGCTCTCTCCTTAAAGGTATGTTGTTGCAAAGTTTGGTAGAGATCGGATGGTTATGTTAGTCGTAATTTAACTTAAGCTTTGAACATTTGTGTGGCCGCCATTACGTTTCTGTCAATATGGCGGCGATATAAAACATGACACTGAGATGCCCTTTGCTAGTGCTACCTCTGTACCAAATTTCGTTCCATTCGGTTTCATCGTGTTTGAATTAATAGGGGGAATTGATTTTCACACAAAGATGGCCGCCATCCGTAAACTATTAGGCTAATGACCTATTCATTTGGTCAAAGGATGCTTCCTCTATAAGGGTATGTTGTTGCAAAATTTGGTAGAGATCGAATGATTAAGTTAATCGTAATTTGATTTAAGCTTTGAACATTTGTGTGGCCGCCATTACGTTTCCGTCAAGATGGCGGCGATATAAAACATGACACTGAGGTGCCTTTTGTTAGTACTACCTCTGAACCAAATTTCGTTCCATTCGGTTGCACCGTGTTCGAATTAATAGGGGGAATCGATTTTCACACAAAGATGGCCGCCATCCGCAAACTATTACGCTGATGACCTATTGGTTTGGTCAAAGGATGCTCCCCCCAAAAAGGTACGTTGTTGAAAAATTTGGTAGAGATCGGATGATTAGGTTAGTCGTAATTAGATTTAAGCTTTGAACATTTGTGTGGCCGCCATTACGTTTCCGTCAAGATGGCGGCGATATAAAACATGACACTGAGGTGACCTTTGCTAGTGCTACCTTTGTACCAAATTTCGTTCAATTCGCATTCACCGTGTTCGAATTGTTAGGGGGGGACAGACATTCAGAGTACCCACACTCACACACACACAGACACACACACACACACACACACACACACACAGACTCACACATACACATACACACACACACACACACACAGACTCACACACACACATACACACACACAGACAGACACACTTTTTTCGCCCTGTGTTGATCTCATAAGTCTACTTTCATTTTTTGCAAAAATCGAAAGTAGGCTAAAAAATGTTGTATAAGTATTTTCAGGTACACATTTCTCAGTTGTATTTCAATAAAATATTCTCAAATTTTGTTCACATACTTGGAATGGATCATGGCAGATGAGTAACCACTTTATTTCATTATTATTGGGACAGAATGCTAGAAAAAATTCCGAACTCTTTCTTTCCCAATTTATTCAAAAACTAGCAGAAGTACCCATTCTTCGAACGGTCTTCGGTATTAATAACCAGATGTTATCAATTGAGCTACTGTTGCAATGTTTAGGGGCTTGGAACCTGTTTGTTGGCAAAGAAAAATTATTAGTTAAAATGTGCTCTCTAACTAAATTTACCTAACGTGTTCTTCCTGGCGTGAAAATAAAATTGAAAACTTCGTAGAAGAATCGCAATACACGTCACATACGAACTGACCCTAACCGTTGTGTCAAGTGCCCAACTACAGGAAGACCCCTTTTATAAATTATAAGCGCTTGTGGTGCATGAAAATTCAGTGTTTTTAGCCTCCAATGGCCCAAATTCCTAAAATCAGCAAAAAACAGCCTACTATTTCTATTCAGGAATTTTTGAAAATAATGTTGATGTTTTGTAGATATAATAGACCTTCTGTACGACATATCGCACGTGTAAGTCGTGTGAAAAAAAAATCTAGGGTACTCCATTTGCAACCTTTCACAGAAATGTAATAAATGGAGTGGCATTACTTATTCCAGAAATAGATGGAAAGTTGGATGCCACCTCTTGAGATACTGTTGTCAAGGTTAGTGGCTTGCATTCCTTCTTTAGTTTATTAAATGAAATTAGTTTTATGAGAATATCTAAGAAACTGTTGGGTTTAGAGCCTTAAAATATAGTTTTCGGGGACCCTTTACGGCTCTTGAGGGGCCCCGAGTTTTGTTTCTGACCCCAAGGGTTTGAAAATGAGCTTTGTCTCTTCGTTGTACGCCATAATAATGATAACAATAAAAAAAAAATAATATAAAAAAATAGGGATAGGGATATAATAGACCTTCCGGACCATACCCGCACGTGTAAATCGCGTTAAAAATTCTAGATTACCCCTTGACCACTTAAGCGCATTATATGTATTGATGAATATTTCAGCTTAATTTGGATCCGTTATAACCTTATTGCCGTTTGCAAACCTACACAGTAATGTAATAAATGGAATTGTATTGCGTCTTACAGAAATATATGGATCTCTGAGATTCTGTTGCCATTGTTACCGGCATGCATTCCTTAATTAATTTATTAAGTGAATTTAGTTTTTTGGGAATATCTCAAAAACTGTAGGTTTTAGGGCCTTAAAATGTGGTTTTCGGGGTCCTTTTAGGGCCCCCGAGTTTCGTTTCTCACATTGAGGGGCTGAAAATGAGCTTTGTCTCACGCTTATTTCAGCATGTATTTTAAGGGGGTAGACCCCCTGTTATGAGAGGTACGGAGAAGAGTTACATCAACGATTAGTGTCGTGCCTCTGATGGATATCTGTATCAAATTTTACGTTAATCCACCCAGCCGTTCTCGAGTTATACGGACACAAAAAATTGTCCACAGACAGATAAAAATATATTTTTGCGTGCATCCGTCACAAAACAGTCTGAAACGGGCAAATATGTCAAATTTTCGTAGAAAAGTCTAAAAATCAGACAAACATTCATTTTTAGCCTACTTTCGATTTTTGCAAAAAATGAAAGTAGACTTATGAGATCAACACAGGGCGAAAAAAAGTGTGTCTGTCTGTGTGTGTGTATGTGTGTGTGTGAGTCTGTGTGTGTGTATGTGTGTGTGTGAGTCTGTGTGTGTGTGTGTGAGTGTGTGTACTCTGAATGTCTGCCCCCCCCCCCCCTATCAATTCGAACACGGTGAATGCGAATTGAACGAAATTTGGTACAAAGGTAGCACTAGCAAAGGACACCTCAGTGTCATGTTTTATATCGCCGCCATCTTTACTAAAACTGAATGGCGGCCACTCAAACGTTCAAAACGTAAAATCAAATAACGACCAACCAAATCATCCAATCTCTACCAAATTCGGTAACAACATACCTTCGTATAGGATGCGTCTTGTGACCAAACTACAAGGTCGTCCGCCATACCATTTCAGGATGGCGGCCGTGCGAATTATGCAAACTTTATAATCCATATCATGGGACCCACCAGTTCCGATTATCGAGCCGAGAATCGTTTTAACTGTTCTAAAGGAAGAGGCACGTACGAAATTAAAAGTTTATTTTGTAATACTATAGTGCAGACGTGATTTTAAAAAGCTCAGCTGATTCATTAATAAGACAAGATGGCAGCGGATATCTTGTGCCTGACTTATATTTCACTAATTTGAGTATTGAATGCAATATAGCGTACTGAAACAAAATAAATAAACTTTGTATGAAATGCTTTATATATAAATAATATACTTCAGTGATGAAATCGTTTAGTATAAATCATTATTTGCTAACAAGTTCTATGAAAGTCATTTTATATAGGACGATATTCGTTGACACAATTAGCTCAGTGGTAGAGCGTTAGTCTGTCATTCATATGCCTATGGTTCAAACCCCATCAGAGATACGTTTTTTGCTTGACATTTTACATATTTGTTGCTTTGTAATGACTCAGACGTTTTAAAATTAAGCGTTATATTGTGCATATTACGGTGCAAAACATATACTTAATTAAAACATAATTCGCCAGCAGATTTAATCGAGACATCTAGCTGACGAAAAGGTAACAGATTTTATTGAAAAGTTTCTTCTTCTGGCCGCTAGAATGCACTCGCTCTGTTAGGATTATATTGTTCGATATTTCACAACTAGATATCACGACTAGTTTTTATATTTATTGTATCTTGAGTACTGAGACGTTATAAAATAAAGCTTTATATGGTGCTTTTTGCAATGGAAATTATATATTAAAAAAACGACATTCTCCACTGGAGTGACATCTTCCAGCCTTCAGTTGTACTATGCAGAAACTATAGATTCGAGCAGCGCTCTATACCGGCCAGTTAGTGAACCCAGTCTTAACGACTGCTAGGAGTAATAATACAGTAACATTCGTTTATTCCTTGTGCACAGAGGCGTTGTTGATAATCTCAAAACTTGCAATATGGATGATTTGGAGATGGATTATTTTGTTATACCGTGTATTTAAGATTAGCCTATAAATTAACGGGTTGCGAAGTTACTTCACTTAGTTCTATATCATTCGTACACGACACAGAACAACAACGTGACGTCAGTTTCTGATCTGCTCTGATTGGCTATTACATTGCTGCAGTCGGGTAGTTGGCAGTCAAGGATAAAATTCTCGACTGCCAACTGCCAGCTACCAACTGCAACTTCATGTTGTGTATGGTGCCTATAGTATACACGGAGTCGATCGCGACTGCCGACCGAGGACTACCAACTACGGACTGCCGACTGCGCATTGTAGATGGGCCTTATTAGAGCAACGAAGTTTCAATTATTGTAAGTAGTCGGTGTTTGGAGTGTTTGCTGATGAAATTGCAAAATGCTGGGGTAAATTATAAACTATGGTTTGAACGCCACTGTTCAAATCCTGTGTGCCAATTTGCACTTCAAATAGGAAGAAATTAGGAGATGATAAGGACAGAGAGTTATAACTATACCCATACATTTCGGAGAAAGTAGGCTATATGTTCTTTCCCGAACATCTTGTTATATAATAGAGAAGGGATATAATAGACCTTCCGTACCAAACCCGCACGTGTAAATCGCGTGAAAAAATTCTAGAGTACCCCTTGACCCCTTAAGCGCATTGTATGTATTAATGAATATTTCAGCTTAATTTGGATCCATTATAACCTTATAGCCGTTTGCAAACCTTCACAGTAATGTAATAAATGGAATTGCATTGCGTCTTACAGAAATAGATGGACCTCTGAGATTCAGTTGCCAAGGTTACCGCCATGCATTCTTTCATTAATGTATTAAGTGAAATTAGTTTTCTGGGAATATCTCAAAAACTGTTGGTTTTAGGGCCTTAAAATGTGGTTTTCGGGGGCCCTAGGGCCCCCGAGTTTCGTTTCTCACATTGAGGGGCTGAAAATGAGCTTTGTTTCACCCTTCTACGCCTATTTCAGCATGTATTTTAAGGGGGTAGGGCCCCTTTTATGAGAGGTACGGAGAAGAGTTACATCAATGATTAGTGTGGTGCCTCTGATGGATATCTGTATTAAATTTTACGTTGATCCACCCAGCCGTTCTCATGTTATAAGGACTCGTAGAAGTTGTCCACAGACACACAGACAGACAGACAGACAAAAATTTTATTTTTGCGCGCATCCGTCATTAAACAGCCTGAAACGCGCATATATCGCAAATTTCCGTGGAAATTCAGAGAAAATAGACAAACTTTCATTTTTATATATAGAGATATGTATCAATTTTTCTCTTCCCAATCCATGCCTACTATGTTTTGGAAGTGAAAATAGGTTAACAATCAAGTACTCCATTAGCCAAGTTAATGTAGAAATATAGCCCTCTATCTAAAATGGTTATCTAGTTATTGGTACCTAAACATGAACAATGAGTATTAACGGAAAACAGCTGGAAAAGTTAAAAGTGTATTATTCAGAGCATGGGACGCTAATTTTAAAAAACGAATTTAAGTTAGTTGTAGACAACAAAACCCCAACAAACTATATATATTTGGATTCAGAAAAGAATGGAGAATTTTATGGCGTCAAAATAAAAAAATCGATTTTTTCATCATGCAAGAGTACGTGGTGTCCTTAAGCTGTATGTTCCCCCAAGGTTGGATAATTGAAAGACTCCCTAGGCCTTGGATACCCTAACACCGTTGGGGTTGGAAGAGAACAAGAGTTGAACAAGGACGGTCAACAGTAAATATGACAAAGAGGATCTCTGCATAAGTAAGTGGACTCAGCTGGGTCCCGTGGTCATCGATCTACGTCCCAGTAGTTATAAACCCCTTTGGGAAAATTATCGACAGCATGTTTTTGTATCAATCACATACAATAACACATCATCATCATCATCATCATTTATTGCATTAAACGGGCCAATGAGGCCTACAGCAGAAGGATAATAGGAAAAGATAAATATCACAAATATTACAAAAACCAAAACATATATAACAAAGGAAAAAAATATTACAAAACACAAAAAAGATCCAATAAAAGGAAAGTCAGTCAATCATAAGAGGAGGTATTTGTTGCAGATGGCATTCCATCTTTTCCGGTCTCTAGCATCATCCTCCATGGCTGTCAGTTCCACTTCTTGAAGGAACGTCATCGCTCGATTTTTCCATCGTGTTCTCGGGCGTCCTCTCGGGCGTTTTCCCGTGGGTTGAGATTGGAGGACTCTCTTAGGAAGGGATCCGTCCGCTCGTAAGATGTGTCCAAACCATTGTAGTCGCCTCTGTGCCATTATCCGTCCAATGTGTGGCTTTCCAAACATCTGGTACAGGTCTTCTTTCTTTCTTCTCTCCCATTTACCTTCCATGTTATTGTAGACGCGTCCATATATCTTTCGTAGTACCTTTCTTTCAAAAGCACATATAGAATCTTCTGTCGTTGCTGATGTCGCCCAAGTTTCACAACCGTATAAAAGTGCTGGCCTCACCAGTGCCTTGTAGAGATGGACTTTGTTTCTCTGAGATATCAGACGAGATTTGAAGATATTGTTCAGACTAAGGAACACACGATTTGCACTTGTTATGCGTTGATGTACTTCTTTCGTTACTTCACTTTTGTTGGTTAATATTGAGCCCAGGTACTTGAACTCTTCAACTCGTTCGAAGGTATGTCCGTCTACAACAATGTAAGGAGGGAGAACTAGACGACGTGATACAATAACACATAGAAGATATAATATGCAGTCTACATGAACTGAAGATTAGGGCTGTACCTTTAATTCCAATACTGGATTAATTCGACTACTGTACTTCGAATATTCACCACTTCGGAATTCGAATAAATTGCTTGAAAGCTTGAAGTATTCGAATGTTCGGACATTGTGGATGCCCGCATACTTCGGTTGTTCGTATCATTTGAACATTCGAACTACTCGGGTATTTCAAAGGGTCGATTAATAAAAATAAATCGAACTATTAGAATATTTAAATTATTCGAAGTTAATAAGTACATTCTCGAAAATAACAGCCATTTGTGTAAAGAAATGAGACGAGTTGTCTGAAGCAGGTGCGAATCCAAGGGGGTCGAAAGGGGGTTAACCCCTTCCCCATTGAGCCTGATAGGTTCTAATTTATTATTCTTTATACTGTATATGTATCTAGCGTATGGTTTTAATAGTAAATATGATATTTTCCAGGTCCATAAGAAAAACAAAGAAGTTTCAGATAGACACAGGAAAATAAACACAGTCAACTTAGTTGATAGTCTAGGTAACGCGGTATTTGAAGTTGAAGAAAAATTACAGGTTTGGGAGAACTATATACAAGAGCTTTATAATGATGATCATCGTCCTTCCCGACCCGACATTCCTTCAGTTGTTGGACCCATGATCACCGTGGATGAAGTGAAATATGCGATTAGGATAACGAAAACTGGTAAGGCCCCTGGTCAAGATGACATTCTAGTGGAATTATTGAAGATCATGGATGATGATATCATTGTGACGCTCACTATATTATAAACGAGATATACATCACGGGCATATTGTCTACATTTATTGATCTTCCGAAGAAACCGATGGCTAAGTCATGTAGTGACTTTAGGACTATCAGTCTTATGAGTCATGTGCGCAAGATATATCTCAAAGTTATCCATAATCGCATATACAGGAAATGCGAGATGCATATCAGTGACACGCAGTTTGGGTTCCGCAACGGTCTAGGAACTCGTGAGGCATTATTTACGCTTCAAGTTCTTTTCCAGAGATGCCGTGAGGTAAATCAGGATGTATATGCATGTTTTCTGGACTATGCAAAAGCCTTTGGCCGTTGTCAGCATGATAAGTTGTATAATGCACTCAAGAACTCAGGAATAGATGAGAAAGACATTCGGATCATCATTCATTTATACTGAGGTCAAAAGGCTAGTATCAGAATTGATGGTCATATCGAGATCAGTGGAAATAATGCGTGGTCTGAGACAGGGATGCATTCTTTCACCACTTCTTTTTAATATCTATGCAGAACAGATTTTCTCTGAGGCACTTGATGGCATTCAACAAGGTATTAAGGTCAATGGTAATTATATTAAAAATATACGGTATGCAGATGATACTGTATTGATTGAAAATAGTTTCGAAGGACATAAAGAGATTGTTACTATGGTGTATCAAAAGAGTAAACAATATGGCCTTGACCTCAACATTAAGAAAACAAAATATATGAAAATATCGCGAAAACCAGCATTGTCACAAGTCCTTTTAGTCGATGGACATCAGATTGAGCGAGTCAAGAGTTTGGTTTATTTAGGACAGAATATTAATGAGAATTGGGCGCCTGCGGATGAAATAAGATGCCGTATAGAGAAGGTTAGATCCATCTTTATGACAATGAAACAACTACTATGCTGTCGAGATCTCAGTATGACGCTTAAGAATAGAATTGTGAAGTGTTATGTTGCCTCCACCCTTCTTTATGGTGTTGGAACTTGGACCTTGTCCGTAGCTACAGAAAAGAAGATTCGAGCTTTTGAAATGTGGATATACCGGCGGATTCTCAAAATCTCGTGGACAGAACATGTGAGTAATGCCGAGGTTCTTCAGCGTGTGAGCAGCCAACCTGAGCTGTTAAACACAATTAAGAAGAGGAAATTGGAATACTTGGGACACAAGATAAGGAATCCAAAATACGTCTGCTGCAAGTTATATACTTCAGGGTAAAATTGAAGGTCAGCTGGACCGGGAAGGAGACGAATTACTTGGATGGATAATTTAAGAACGTGGTTTGTGCTGTCTTCCACGGAACTCTTCAGGATTGCACAGGATAAGAAGGTGTTAGCCATGGTGGTAGCCAACGTCCGTATTGGATATGGCAGAAGAAGAAAACGAAGAATGGCTTTAAGTGCCTAGAGTGTCCGTGGTCATGTTCGGCTCGCCATAGGCTGTAGCTGCTTCAATGCGGACACCCATTGGGTGAGCTACAAGTTCCGTTCAATTTCAAGTAGTTCCAAATTTCACTACCAGATATCGCTGACAACTAGTGGCGAACGTTGGAACTTTGATAGAGAGTTTCAACGAAATCTAACCTGCAAATTTAGCTTCACATACCATAAATCTATGACATGGGACCGCTGGCATTACTTCCCCTCCGATGGAAGACATACTGAAAGATTTTAACGATGACTAAGGCTGGGATTGATCCGGCGATCTTGGGCATTGAACCTCAGCATGCTACCGACTACGCCACCGAAGCCGCTTATAGGTTCTAATAAATAGCCTAGATATCATTGAAAACAAGCATTACTGGTTATTCTTTCTTTCTTTCTTTCTTTCTTTCTTTCTTTCTTTCTTTCTTTATTTATTTATTTCTTCCTTTCTTCCTATCTTTCTTACTTCATTCTTTTTCCCATTATGCTTTCCTTTATATTTGTTTTTATAGGCTATTTATTATAATTATTCGAATATTTCACGATTATTATTGGTTGTAACAATCGGGTTATTTCGCTAATGTGAATATTTTGAAATTGGAATGTTGAACATCTGCCCATGTTCTTCAATAGGCGTTTCTCAGACAAGATTGGTTGACGTTCAAATCAACCAATAACTGGTACACCCAGATCCACATCTACCACCTGGCTACCTATACTTAGCCACATACCACCTCCATCTCTGCGGCGAGAGAGTGCTCTGGTCCGGGAGTATTAAAAACTGCAGGAATCCTAACCTCCCTGTTCATGCAGATATCCCAACCATCAGTAAAAGAAGGCTTCATTCTCGCCATCCACCCCTGGAAACTGTCAAGATGTTGGTTGACAACGGTTTTACCATCCGGGAATGCTGGAGGCATACATAGCAAACCTATGCTTAATCATATAAGAACCAACACTGGCCGATATGCCGATTCTCTGCAGAAGTGGAATAGAGTACCTTCTCCGGGTTGTGATTGTGGCGCCATATACAGTAGTTCAGGAGTATCCTCAGATAGCTTTCGCTGACGATCCAACGGAGTTCCTGATGATGACGGAGAGATCTCTAGACTACATTCCTGGCCTGGATATTAGTTTGTAAGCTAACTGTAATAATTTATAGTTAGTGATGTAGCCATACGCTAAATAAATAAATAAATACTTAGCTGTCCTCTGGGCGTCAAATAACAAAGCTTGCGCCTGGCACCCGAGGCCATACGATTGTATTATTATAGTAATTGCATTATAGGTCACTTTATGTGACCATAACCGGTGAAACGATGTGAAGATTGGTTAACTTGGAATTACGTCACACGGACAGACGACGTTCAACTCATGATGCCAACGTTCAAGTTAGGTTATAAGGGTCAGTTTCAGTGGTATGCAAACATGGTGAGTTTGAAACATGTGTGGCAACATTCAACCGCGATTCAACTCAACAGCAATTATACTATAATTCACCATGCATTTAGTGATGGGGGATAAAAGGCAGGATTAGGCCTGTATTGTTCGTTTGACTTGCAAGCTGTCCTCTGGGCGTCAAATAACAAAGTTTGCGCCTGGCACCCGAGGCCATACGATTGTATTATTATAGTAATTGTTTAAAGTGATGACCGCCAGTAACAATGCATGTATTGCAACAACGCATGAAGTTTCGCCACGCCCTCTCAAAGATTCGTGGTGTCTGTTGTACAGGGAGACACGCAGCTTGTTGTCCGCGAAAGGATGTGGTTTCAACACGACGGTGCGCCAGCGCACTTCGATGCTAATATCAACGAGCTCCTGAGCAACATGTACCCTCATTGTTGGATTGGAAGGGGAAGTCCTGTGCCCATGGCCAGTGCGATCACCGGATCCCACACCTCTGGATTTTTTCCTATGGGGGTACGTCAAGTCGTTGGTATATAAAACCCCAGTAGATACGGATGAAGACCAGCTTGCTAGGGTCCAATCTACCTGTCTCCTTGTACAACAGACACCAGTGAACTTTGAGAGGGTACGGTAAAACTTCACGCACCGTTGCAATGCATGCACTGAGACTGGAGGTCGTCACTTTGAGCAATTACTATGAGCTTCGTTCCTGGTATGAGGTGTAAGTTGTGTATGTCCATAATACAATAAATATGCGTTTCCGCTCATTGGTTCCGTAACTCAATAGCCCCAGTTGAGGACCCTCAAACACCTGTATAATTTGTCTCCAAATGTTTAAGACACCCTCTATATTGTTACGGACTATTGAAGAAGAAGAAGAAGAAGAAAACTAGTGGATGACATGTTTCGCTCGTCAAGCGAGCATCATCACATTCAAATATGCAAGACAAATGGCTCTACAAAACACTACCAAACTTACAGTGACCCACAGACAGTCTCTGCCCTCCAAAATCAAAATACAAGACAACCTGTCAGAAAACTTAGTAACTGTGGTAATTATTACTGATAGACTAAATATTAAAGCATTAAGCACCCGAAGAAATAACTTTCTTTTTAATGTTGCAAATATTAGAAATGACGATCCCATCAACAAAAAAAGTCTTCCTCCCCCAAACTAATCTATGATGGTGTAGCTACTATTGCTGTGATACACTTAAGGAGTAAGCCCTAAAACTACTGTAGAATTGTAAGCTAATGTGTGGAAATGATCTAAAGTACTCTATATTGTGATGATTAAAAGCTATAAATACAACATTGTTGTTTGTCTACTGCTAATGTGTTGCACGAATTGATGTTGATACTTATCTGAAATTGTGGAATATCTACAGGCTGCTCAGGACTCAGGCTGTCTGTGGGTGTCACGGTAGGTTTGGTAGTGTCTTGTAGATCTATGTCATTATGTCATCAGGGGCGTGGTGGCTCAGCGGTCTAGCTGTATGCCTCTCACCAAGGCGGTCCGGGTTCGATTCCCGGTAAATGCATGTGAGATTTTCGAAGTGAAATGCCATGTCCTGTGGTTCGGATTCCACGTAAAAAGGAGGTCCCGTGGCTCATAATCACAAGATTCACGGTCACTTAAAACTTCCTTCCTTCCTCCTTCATTATGTCATCCCTTAGTTTTCTTCTCCTTCTTCTCCAGTAGTCCGTAACAGTTTATATAAATCTTAATCACGTATATTACCCATTCTTCTTCTTCTTCTTAGCCTTTTACCCTCCAGGTTGGTGGAACCCACGGACTCAGCGAGCGAACTCACCACTACCGCCTCTACGGGCAGTGTCCTAGAGCTGGAAACATCTAATCGGAGTGGATACAACTGGTGAGGTGTGATTGGCACCTCGCCCAGGCGGCCTCACCTGCAAAGCGAACAGGGGCCTCATGAGGGAAGGTAATGGAAGGTCAGGATGGATAGGCAAGGAAGAGGCCGTGGCCTTGAAGAAGGTACCATCCCGGCATTTGCCCGAAGACGAAGTGGGAAACTACGGAAAACCACTTCGAGGATGGTTGGAATCGAACCCCCTCTAGTCATTTGGGCCACCCGAGGCTGAGTAGACCCTGTTTCAGTCCTCGTACCACTTTTCAAATTTCGTGGCAGAGCCGGGAATCGAACCCAGGACCTCCGGGGCAGCTAACCATGCTGACCGCTACGCTATGGAGGCGACATATTACCCATTCAACATTTGATTCCCGCTGAGCGTGGCTACGCCAGCGTTTGTTGTTTACTGTAACATGAGGGCGGCGTGGCGAAGCGGAGGACACAGCAATGACAGAGTGCAGTCTGCACATGTCAAGCAGCATTGCGTCAGATAAGCGTCAAAGGAGCTCATGTTACCATGGACAGTTAAACGATGACTGAGGCTACTGGATCTGAGTCATATCCTACTCGCGCAACCGTACCTGTCAACGAAGCTGGTGTATTCTTAGAATACACGGTACGAGAGATTATAATTTTCAATGCTTTTGCATGTTCTTTCCTTCCTCTTTGTCAAACACCAACAGTGATCTTCTGTTTCTTCTTTGATGGGCAAATCTCTTATGTCTTCATGAGTCTGTTCTAGATATTTATTCTCTGTGACTCACCTAGCGTCATCTAGCAGCGAATCTCTGAAGCTCTTCAACTCTTCCTGGTGCAAGAGGACTTACTTATCCATTTGGCCACCAGATCCTGTTACCATCGCCAGCTATTTTCTCCTTGAGCAAGAGGACTCTGTCTACTTTTTTACTCACCATGCTGCGCTAGTATCGCCTGTTATCAACTCTTTGAAGACCATTCATCAAGAAGAACATTTATTTTTGATAAGTTGGTTATGCTTATATGTTCTCCTTTTGTCTCCTACCCCCCACTCTTTTCCCCTTCCTTGGACCCTCCGTGCTCCGTTGAGCTGGTCTCACTTCTCAGTCGGCAGTTGACTCGATCAGTTAAGGCTCCTCTCGAGCCAGCCTCCTCAAACCAAGAGGCATACTCTCTTCTACGCCATGTTGGCAAAGTAGTTATCGTCATACGGAACTTCAACTTCAACATGAAATCAAGATAAGTACCATCTTAAAGTTTTAACCTCATCTTCATGGTTTTAACTTTCACGTGCTTTTAACGATACTTTTATAGACAGTGTGAGATTATTTATTTTGGGGCAAAAATCATTCTTCGTGGGATTTGCCATGTTGAGCTTTTGTTCATACAAGCCAACCTTACTGAAAAAGAGCTTTTCTTAAGCTATTCAACGGAGAAATCCTCTCACTACGTGGGATATTATCTAATACCCGCTGTCTATAATTCACCAAGCTAGTTCCTCCGTTGGATTTTCTCAACCCCATTTTTCTACTAAGGTCGTTCTGGAACCTTCTAGATTCTGTATTTCATCTACAAGTCCTGCCGTTATGAAATTTTCACTCACTTGTGAGAATGCTATTTAAAATTGAAGAATCTCACTTCTGAATTAAAGCTCAATAGCGAATTTTCTTCCACCGTTGGATGTTCAATGGCGCATTTAACTGTAATCCACCATTTTCTCCAGAAATAGACTTTCGTTCATCTAGTGCAACCAATCAGTTATTTTCCTCATTGCAATAACTTTCTTTCTCATAAACTTTCGTGTTTCAATAGTGAACTTTTCATATGTTTCAACGAACTATAGTGAGAACCAGTGCTTGTGCAACTTTCTACCGCGTCGCGATCGTCCGTTTACATATAAATAAGGCCATGAACATTTTTCCTCAATCCCTATTTCTCTTTCCTAAACCTCTTACTAACAATCTGTAATAAACTTTTAAATTCAGGTCTGTTTCAACGAGGTGTCAATCTATAGATGTGCCCTCCCATTTTTTCTCATGTGTAATTAATTAATTTCTGTATAATCGCGTGTCAAGCGCACGTTTCAAACTTACATTGTTTCTCCCTTCTAATCAGGGAAAACAATTCTTTCAACTCTTGAGTGAGTTATTTCTAGGTCTCACGAAATGGAAATTGCCCCATTTGGTTCGTGATTCCCATTTAAAACATAGGAGGTCCAGAACCTTCCTTTTGATTATCTCTTCAGGTTTCACAGTAAGTGACCTGCCCTTATTTGCATAATAACCAACATTAATTCTGTATAAATATAAGAAGTTGTAGGAACTTCTATTTCATTCTTTATGTTTTTCTTATTGTTATTTTCGAAGTTGTAACCTTTTCTAAATCAGTTACCTGGTAATTTTTTAAAGTACACTCCTTGTACTCTTGTGAATGTTTAAACTTTAATCATTTCATTTTCCTTTTTAAAAATCTTACAAAGATTTTAGTACCAGGTTTAAAACCTTAAGAATTATTATTTGCCTGGAGCAATTTCTAAATGTTGTCGGAGGTCTGCGATCCCAAATTGTTAATAAGATTGAAACATATTTAATTGTTAAAGATATCAACTTCCTCTTATTTGTTAAATAAATTAAGAGTTTCTTTTTTGCTTTTTCATTTTTCTAATACAACGGGTAAGCAAGATCCTGTCCTCCTTGGCTCTCCCTACTTGATGCCATTAAAACCATTAATAGGGCTTTCACCACTCGTTGCATTTGAGCAAGAACTCTTAGTAGTAACCTCACTAAAGATTCTGTAGTTGTATAATAAGACCATAAATAAAGGTAGGATTGTTGTTATGTCTAAGATAATAGTAGGCTACTAACTGATGTACAAACAAAGTTTTAAAAAAGTGCAAGTCCTGACGAACATAATTAATAATAATATATGGTTATGGTGACCCACCACGACCTCTTTAAGATGCACTATGTGTGCGACCACTGCCGTGTCAACAATTCATATTTTAGCGTTCAGTCGGTCAACACAAAATCATTCCTGAAATAAATTACTACCCTTTCACGAATTGATTGCTGACGGTCGAGATGGGAACTATTCTTTGTTTACTTGTGTCACACGTCAGCCTGCTTCTGGGTAGATTATTGGATAAGGAATAACCCACCCACCAAGGGAAGATGATTAAAAAAAAAGGAAGTAGGTTTTGGATTGGAGAAAAAGGATAGAAAAATAGGAGGAGAGTCCCACAAAGTTGTAAATTTAACTTTAAATACCTTTAGAGGCAGTTGCCACTGAAAATTAACTCTCTGATACCTAAAGTAGGTACGAGCTTGGTCGAAGCTAACGGGAGCCGCAGCTAGGACTTGGGCGATTTGCAAGAGAGAGGCTTTAGTGTATTTCCTCCCAAGCATGTATAAGACTACTATGGGGAAAGGTGATGGTCTGGCAAAACTAATTCTAATTCTAATTGGCCAGTAAGGCAAGTAAAGCTCGCTACGCCAGCTACCTGCTTGTGGAGATCCTTTCCGAAAACTTATGGTCAGTTTTCCAAAAGATAAGTGTTCCTTTTTGTCTAAACTTTTAGCCGGCTCCTCGCCGAGTAAAAGCTTAGCCATTTCTAAATGCAACCATTGGCTTATTCAACAAAATTACTCCCCAGGTTATAATCTTTTATCATTTTCCTTCCTGGAAGCACTGGGTCGCTTTTCTCAGGAACTCTATAATTTCGAAAATTGGAAATACCAAACTTGATTTAAATTATTGGCATTCTTCGAATTATTTCGCAAAACGAATTTCTTTGAAAAACCTTACAATAAATTTGTTACTCTTAGTTTTGCCAGACCATCACCTTTCCCCATAGTAGTCTTATACATGCTTGGGAGGAAATACACTAAAGCCTCTCTCTTGCAAATCGCCCAAGTCCTAGCTGCGGCTCCCGTTAGCTTCGACCAAGCTCGTACCTACTTTAGGTATCAGAGAGTTAATTTTCAGTGGCAACTGCCTCTTAAGGTATTTAAAGTTAAATTTACAACTTTGTGGGACTCTCCTCCTATTTTTCTATCCTTTTTCTCCAATCCAAAACCTACTTCCTTTTTTTTAATCATCTTCCCTTGGTGGGTGGGTTATTCCTTATCCAATAATCTACCCAGAAGCAGGCTGACGTGTGACACAAGTAAACAAAGAATAGTTCCCATCTCGACCGTCAGCAATCAATTCGTGAAAGGGTAGTAATTTATTTCAGGAATGATTTTGTGTTGACCGACTGAACGCTAAAATATGAATTGTTGACACGGCAGTGGTCGCACACATAGTGCATCTTAAAGAGGTCGTGGTGGGTCACCATAACCATATATTATTATTAATTATGTTCGTCAGGACTTGCACTTTTTTAAAACTTTGTTTGTACATCAGTTAGTAGCCTACTATTATCTTAGACATAACAACAATCCTACCTTTATTTATGGTCTTATTATACAACTACAGATTTGTTTTTAAATAGTTAATACAAAACTTCCACTTAATTGCATGCGATACAAAGTTGGTATTCTTTTTTGAAATAATGGTTAAATTCAGAAATAATTTTACACTAATGGCTTCTGAGAACATGAAGAAAGTCTAAAAGTTCATTTTTGAACAGGCACCACATTGAAATTTACAAAGATTTCCACACATAAACTTTTGGTACGAGTAATTATAGAAAGAACTAACAGAAACGAATAATTGTCAAAACCAAGTAATACAAGCAGTGGGTTATCATCATCTGAAGTGGAGTTGTCTTCCGAATATTCACTCTCAGTAGCTACTTCGTCATTACTGCCATCATTTTGTTCCGTATCTGTGTTCCGGACTTGGTCGTCTTGTATCTCTTCTTGTGGATCGACATCAGTCCCTAAATCACTTTCATAACCACCCAGTTCATGTCTGTTTCTGCCGACAATGATTCATTCAGCATAGAATGAATATGGTCTGCTTCTCTCTCAACTATTTCACCGAAACAAGGAAAACGTACTCCAATATAAAATTTTACTAATAATTTTTATGTGAACACAAAAGTTCGCGGTGGGTCGTGGTGACACGCACACTACTTTCCTCGAGAACTGCTATGCTCGAACCAAATGCGGCCTGCTGTACTGTGTGGAGGGGATAGAAATAAGAAGGTACTGGGTAGGGGGTTGCTGTGTCACCGTTGGTGGAGACGGGATGAACGGAAATGTTAGCGTGCGGGTCATGATGACCCACAGCGGCCGTTCTCGGGTTAAGTAGGTAACACTGAAAAATGGCTTCAAAGCTATCTTTGTGTTAACTTAGGCAATTTTATGTTGTATCATCTATAAGTTGGTATATCCTGTTGAGGTAAATATATCTATTCTATTCTACCTCACGTAGTCCCGTGAGAGAATGAATTTATACACGAATATATAGCATTCTATGTGTTAATGTTTGTCACACTGTCCGTTCATATGATGATACACCAAGCCTTGTGCCACAGGGGCCAGCGCTGACATTCATGAATGGTCTCGTTAAGAGCAAGCATTGTTCCACTAAATGGGCAAGAGCGGGCACTGAACGCTACACTTGGAATGGATCTGTTATACGGGAAACTAGGAGGGACTGCTATAACTGAGGGCTCACTTGCATACCATTACATTCTAATTGAACTGTTGTAACACAGACAGCAGTAATAGTACGTAGCACCGAAACATTTTAAGCACATTTTTAACTATTATTAATATGAAAACAACAAAACAAAAACAAAACACACACTAGCACGTGTCAAAATACAACAATATTCCGAAACAACAGTTCTCTGTCAAAGACAATTCACGTCAAAATTGGCATTGCAACAGGAAGATACATACAATAACCTACGAATTCCAACCTTTACTGCACTCCGCAAAGAGCCTATATTCGACTTATGGAGGTCACGTCCTGTTGACCATCACAGGATATATTTTAAAGAAAAATAATTTAAGTCTGTTTTATAGTAATTCACAATCACCAACTGTTTAGATATGTCATTTTCACTAAATTAGTTTATGTTATCATCATTTTAAGTCCCATCATTGTTACCGATCTGATTTTCTAACTATTTTGATATAAATTGTATTATCTTTCCACCAAGGTGAACCGGGTTTGATTCCCGGTCAATGCAAGTGAGTTTTTCGAAGTAAAATGCCATATCCTGTGTTTTGGATTCCACAAATATAGGTGGTCCGGTGGCTTATGATCGCATGATTGACAGTCACGTAAAACTGAAAACTTCGTTCCTTACTTTTATTATATTTTCAAAGGTTTAAGTCCAAATATAATAATCAACTTTGATCAGCAATTGCTGAAGAGGCTCATAATGTGGCCGAACTAGTATAATTAATTAATGTTATTAATTCAATTTCATTAACACTAAGACAATGATAAAAACAAATTATGGGAGTATCAGGGTCACTGACCGTTTTAAATTATCTTGGAGAAATAATTAGTATCAATGGGACGGATAAATTGGCAATTGCGGACAAAAAAGGGAAATTGGAAAGATTGAAGTTTTGTACTCAAAATATATACAATAAAAAGAACCAGTCTATCAATGCAAAATTACGATATTTTAATACAGTTGTTAGACCAGTCATCTTGTACGGCAGGGAAACTACAAATATAACCGGAATGGAGAATTTGCTCAAGATAGAAAGAAGAAATTTAAGAAGGATTTATGGTCCTAGGAAAACACAGGAAGGTTATAGACTGAGATCCAATGCAGAAATTTATAGTGAAATCTACAACCTTGAAGTGATGATCAGAAAACGACGACTTCAGTTCTACGGACATATGGTCCGCATGGATTGCTCAAGGTTAAATAAACAAATTTTGATTAAATCTGGAACTATAAAGGGAAAGGTGGCTATGTAAAACAAGTGAAAGAACTTCAAAAATTCAAAATTACTGAAGAAGATTGTCTAAATCGAATAGAGTACAGAAACAAAGTTTTGGCCTCAACATTCTTGTCGGGGAGAAGAAGAATCTCAACAGAGGAGAATGGACTGCTGAAAGAAGAGCTGCGCAGTCGACCAGGATGAAATACTTCTGGAAGAGAAAGAAGGAAACTAGACCTATAAAGAAAAGATATTTGCGTGATCCTTGTTGGCTGTCCACGGTGAATAACATAAGGTGAAATAAGATTCAAATGCTCATGGGTATTTTCTATAAGTTTAACCACTAATAAGGAAACTTTTGAAATTATTAAATTCATATCACTACGTATTACAATTATTATTATTATAATTATTATTATTATTATTATTATTATTATTATTATTATTATTATTATTGTGGTGGCCATGATTGGCTTACGGTGTGCTGTGTGTGGTACAGGGGTATTTAACGGGAAAATTGTTAGATTGTGGAAGTGAGAATTGTATTCCAGCTTGGGAACAGGTCAGTGTGCATCGTAGTTCATAGTTTAACCTATGGTGCTTACTAAATTGTATTCCTGAAATCAACTTCATCGAGTGTAAACTAGATTTGTTACCGTACGTGATTTTGGGGTTAAGTTTTATCGTGTACTATTGGCCCATAGAGCACAGAGCATGAAGTTTCCTCTGTGACAGGAAGTGACGTCATCTACTGGTATTATCCAAAGCCATCTGCGCTTAGAGTAGTAGTATAGTCAACAGAGCCTATAGGTTGCGTCGTCAGGGGGCATTAAGAAGGTCTGGCCTACTTGGCGACGCGACGGCGGCCATTAGAGCCCCGCTACCATGGGTACGTAGCAACCGCCCTCTACTTGATAATAGATTCTCGTGTTCAGCAGCCAACATGAGTCGGTTTTGGAAACAGGAGGCAATTGTTGTTTTTGCCTAGGTTGCATTTAGGGAATGGAACAGTGTCCTTGATTGAGAGAAATTTATAATTATGGATGCTATGATGAATGTAATCCCCTCAGATGAGAGAAATGTGATATGGCAATGTATGGCCAGGACCCCTCTGTCAAACGCAAATGGGAGCATGGATATTGCGACACCTACTGGCAATGTTGTAGAGCGCCTGGAGAGAGTTCGTGTTATTGAGGACCAGCCAAAACAAGAGAGCGAGTGTGGAAGATGTTTTGCAACGGTGTCGAAACATTCTCAATAAGATGAAGTTTGCAGCTGACAGGCAGCGTAATATGCCCAAAGATGTGAAGAATGGCATAGTGGAACTAAAAGAGGCCATTGATTCTATAGCCTATTGTGAACGTACTTCACATGCGGCACAAGACGAAGCTCATAAGGTTGTAGTGAATGACCTACCGAAGGACATGACCCCGAATTATAACAGCCGGAACGAAGTTACTTCAGGAACTGTAGCTGCTCAGGAGGGGGATAAGAAGAATGAGACAGAGTCATCACAAATATGGATTCCTGTTACATCGAGGAGAGACAGAAGATTGGTAAAGGTTAGAGAAAACGCTGAGAATATGCAGGAGGATTTTGCTGATAAAGTTGGCATATCTACCCACCAAGCAACCCTATCAGACAGAAGAGACCTAGTAGGCCAAGGCAAGCAGCCTTACTGATGAGACCAGCTGAAGGTAAATCATAAACCGATATTCTGAAGGAGATCCGCCAAAAAGCAAACCCTAATGATACAGGAACTGAAGTCTGGTCCATTTGACAAACTAAAGCCGGAGACGTCCTTGTCGAGTTGGGAGCAAGTTCCAGGGATAAAGCAGCTTTTGGTAATTCTCTACGAAATGTTCTGGGGTCTATTGCTACACTTCGTAGGCTTGAAGCAAAGGCAACTGTTGAAATCAGAGACCTTGATGCTCTAACTACTTCCGAAGAGGTCATGGAAGCTATCCAGAGAATTATGCCAGAACTCTCTCCAGATAGTAAGGCACTGGTGACGAGGACGAATGCGAGGGAAGTGAAGATGGCTGTTGTTACATTAACAACTAGTGATGCAGATGTACTCTTGAAACAGGGATGGGTCAATTGCAGGATTAGACGGAGGATCATGGTATCTCGCTGTTATAGATTTCTGGACTATGGACATGTTGCTAGCAACTGCAAAGGCACTGCTAGAAGTAAGCTTTGCTACAATTGCAGCGGGACAGATCACAAAGCTAGAGGAAGTACGGCCTCAAAAAATGTGTTCTTTGTGAAGAACGAGGTTTTCTAAAAGATTTAGCACATGCTATGGAATCTGGCCAGTGCAAGGTCTTCAGAGAAGTTTTAGACAAAGAAAAGGCACTGAGGTTCAAATGATTCGTATACAAATTCACGGCATTCTTACACTTGGTAATGAAAGAATTGAAAGGGTTTCATCATATAAATATTTAGGATGTCAAATCAATGTTAACTGGGATTTAAGTCAAGAAATTCGCTGTAGAATTGAGTAGGCCTGAAGTTCTTTCATGAAAATGAGAAAAGTTTTGATCAGCCGTAATTTAAGTCTGTCATTACGCACCCGACTGCTTCGATGCTACGTTTTTAGTGTCCTGCTTTATGGAGTTGAATCATGGACACTTACCGAGCTTTTAAGTAAAAAACTGACAGCATTTGAAATGTGGACGTATCGCAGGATTTTAAGGATATTATGGACAGCTAAAGTCACAAATGTGGTTGTACTGCGGCGTATGAACAAAGACTTGGAAATTCTCAGTATCATCAAAAGGAGAAAACTATTTCATGCGCAACAACAAATACCACCTCTTGCAATTAATTATCCAAGGGAAGATTGATGGCGTTAGAAGTCCAGGACGCAGAAGAATATCCTGGCTAAAGAACTTAAGCCAGTGGTTTGGACTTAACACAATGTCACTGTTTAGAACAGCAATGGACAAACAGCAGATCATGCTATTGATCGCCAATGTTCTTGGAGGACCAGGCACTTGAAGGAGAAGAAGAATCTACATAGAAGTAAGACAGCCAATGATCTGCTATATCAGCTAGTCACAGGGAAGCAAAGCGATATCTTGCTAATCAGTGAACAGTATAAAGATAAAGAGTCATATCTTTGGTTCAGTGACACACTTGGCACTTCTGAAATCTGGATGTTGGTTCCCAGAAAAGTTCTTATAAAGGGTCATGGAAGTTCTGATGGTTATGTTTGGGTGAAGACCAGAAGGGTCACCTACTTTAGTGTTTATCTAACTCCTAATGAGGCAATTGAGGACTTCCGCCGCAAAGTAAATTCTTTGGAAGATGCAATTCTGAACGCCACAGATAGTGTCATAGTGGTTGGAGACTTTAAAGCCCAAGCAGTGGAATGGGGTATGCCAAGTACAGATTCCCGGGATAAGTACATACTAGATATGGCATCCAGCATAGGCCTTCTAATATTAAATATTAGTACAGTTCCAACTTTCCGACGTCCAGGATGTGAAGGAACAATTCCGGATGTCTTCCTGGCATCAGACGTAATTGTGCCATTCATTATGAGATGGAAACTGTTGGATGGTTATTCTGCTGGCGATCATCAATTCATCGCCTTTGACTTTGAAACAAATGTCCAGGGACGGGAAGTACCGCCCCAGAAATTTTGACGGTGGAATGTAAATAGGATTAGCATGGACAAGTTCAAAGATATCATTGGGAAGGGTGCAAGACAGATTCGACGTGCTGAAACACGGAGAGTGTTTGAGGTTCAGGATCTGGTCTCTGCTACCTTGAAAATTATTACATCAGATTGTGATGTTTCGATGCCCTCCTCAGTACCACGTCACCGAAAGAATCCTGTATACTGGTGGACCAGAGAGATAGCAGAATTAAGGAAGAACTGCCTCAGGCTTCGCCGTCTTGCCCAGAGAGCAAGAAATCTGGAAGAAGCTAATGAAAAATCAGCGAAGCATAAAGCAGAAAAGAAGCTACTTCGGAAAGCCATAACTACAAGCAAGGTTCATAGTTGGAGAAAGCTTCAGGAAGATATAGACGCTGATCCACGGGGTTGGGTTACAAAATTGTAGCACTGAAACTTGGAAGTCGCAGAACATCGTGCATCATGGAGGATGATATTATGAACACCATTGTTCAAACCCCTTTTCCAACTCATCTCACAAGACCTGAGAGGAATTTTGAAAGTGATCTAGATTTCCCACTGTTTAAAGAAGATGAACTACGGGTTGCAACGCATTCTTTACGGAACAACAAGGCCCCGGGGCCGGGTGGGATTCCTAATGAGGTTCTGAAAATAATAGTTGTTCAAGATATGTAGTTATTGTTGACAATGTTCAATGTGTGCTTGAAAGCAGGGATCTTTAGCTTTCGCTGGAAGATCTGCCGCTTAGTGCTCATTAGTAAGGGCAAGGGTGACCCTGAGTTACCATTATCGAACCATCCACTTTGTATGCTCGATACAACAGGTAAACTATTTTATAAACTAATAAGACGGAGATTGCTTGAAGCAATAATCGCCGCCGGCGATTTATCACCAAGATAATTTGGATTCAGGGTAGGCCGGTCGACACTGGATGCAGTGCAAGAAGTCGCCGACAAAGTACGAAGAGCGGAGAGTAATAATCATTACTCTCGCCGGGTGATTCTCTTTGTTACACTGAATGTTAAAAACGCATTCAACTCTGTCAAATGGATTGATAATATGGATGCTCTGGAATTTTCATTTCATGTTCCAAGGTATCTCCTTCGGAGCTTAGACTCTTACTTGAAGGATCGTGCTCTGCTCAACGATACTACAGAAGGGATCCGTAGAGTACAAGTCACGGCTGGGGCTGCCCAGAGTTCGATTCTAGGACTTGATCTCTGGAATGTTACATACGACAGCTTGCTGAAGCTTAAAACGCCTAATGAAACTATTCTAGTAGGATATGCAGATGATGTTGCTGCTCTTGTAGCAGGAAGAAGTGTCGAGCAGGCACAGTTGCAACTCAATATGGTAATGCGAAAAATCAATAGATGGATGGAGGAACATAGTCTGTCTCTGGCACTTATTAAGACGAAAATTGTCATCCTAACAAAGAAGATAATTCAGACAATATTTCCAATACAGGTAGGACACATTCAAGTAGAGACGCGGCCAACAGCAAAATACCTGGACATCATGATCGACAGTAAAATGAATTTTGGAGAACAAATTAGACGGACTGCAGATAAGGCAGCCAGAGGAGAATTATCCCTAAGTCGGCTCATGGCCAATGTTGGTGGGACAAAATCTAGTAAGAAGAGACAATTGATGACAGCCATCCATTCAGTTCTGCTATATGGAGCGGAAATATGGGCGGATGCCCTGAATAAGGAAATTTATAGGAAGTCACTGGCGCAAGTGCAGAGGCGGGGTGCTTTGCACGTGGCATCTGCATATCGCACGGTCTCTGAGGAAGCAGTTCTCGTTATTGCCGGGATTCTTCCGATTTTTTTTCTTGCGAAAGAACCCAAGAACATTTACTTGAGGAAATCTGATATGGATTTACAAAATGCAAGACGATCTGCAAAAGTAGAATCCTTTCATAATTTGCAGATCAAATGGGAGCAAGGAGATCAAAGTCAATGTACTAAGAGAATGATCCCTCAGGAGCAGGCTTGGACAGAGAGGTGACATGGTGAGGTTGGCTACTATCTCACTCAGTTCTTGACTGACCATGGGTACTTCTGTTCCTATCTTAAGAAGATGGGGAAGGTGGATTCATCAGATTGCATCTACTGTATCAATGAATTAGATAATGCTAATCACACCTTCTTCTCTTGTGGTCGGTGGGTCCAAAATAGGCAGGCTGTTCATGATCACATTGTTGTAGAAATATCTCCGGACAATATTGTTGCAGTGTTGCTACAAAATGAGGAAAATTGGAAACTGGTAGCAAGTTTTGTTCAAGATATCCTCCGAACAAAGAAGACGGATCTGGATCGCCACTGAAGATGATTCATTGTGGAAGAGTGCCCTACGGGCAAATAGGCTATAAAATGACTCTAGCCTGAAATACCGTAATGTAATTAACGGTTCCAGGCTAGTGTTCAGAAGTAACGGGGGAGTTATAGTCGGTAATCTGCTGCTCAGGAGCCCGACACAATGTGCGTAAATGCATTTCTTCCCCTAAATATATATTTATATATATAATTCTTCGACACGTGTGTATGTCACTGAACTCCCCCTAAACGACTGGACCGATTTTGATGAAATTTGGTATGTACATTAGGGTGGGTCCATGTATGGTTTAGATTCACAATCTGACCCGGTAGGTGGAATGAACACAATTTTAGAGCCACAATTTACACACAATTTTAGAACCACAATATACAGTCAAAAACAGTCGTCATGGAAACTAGGGATGGGTTGCGAACGGAGTCGCGAAGAGTCGAGACTGCTGCCGCTGGAACCGATACTCTCGACTCCAGTCTCGACTCCACTGATGCACTAACGCCATCTAACATCTGTTTTTGGAACTGCTTGAACATGTATGCCACACAGCGCCAGCAGCAACGTTGTTCGCCATCGCTGCGGCATGTTTACAATACAGCTGACAAAATCTTGCTGCTAGCTTGCCAGTTATACTTTTTTTGGTATTGAAATGCATGGCAAGCTATTATAACCTGCAAAACGATTCAATAGAATGATTGTATGCATAGTCGTTCTTTGTTATGATCTACTGTAGGATTCTACAGTATGAGAATATGGTGCATTGTGATGGGATATTTATTTTGCCGGCAGGATCGTTATATGGAATGACGAATACCAATTACGAAGTTCTTGGCACTGTGTGTGTATTTTTACTTTCAATATAGGGTGTTTCATTTACGTGTCTGAAATAACAAATGTTGGGTGTTAAATTGATGTAAGATTTGGCCTATGTTATGGTTTGTTAATTGCTTTGTTTAAGATGTGCGCACAGGCCTCTCATATTGTGACGGTCTTGTTATCCATCCACGTTCGTCCCTTGATACCTTGTGTTACGATGAATACAGTAGGATTATTAGCCAGCAAACATGGAGGATTGTTTCGGGTTATCATCGGTAATGTTGTAGGTGTAATTGTTTATTATGATGATTATTATTTATAACAATAATAGTAATACAACCTGCCTAAAGTGCAATATTACAACAATTTGGTACAATGATTGTAAATAATAATAATAATAATAATAATGAGAGATTCGGAAAAAAAGCGACCGCGTGCCCCCCGCAATACTCATCAGGTGAGCTTGGAGTCGCGAGGCTTAATGCGAAGCGACCCCGCAATACTCATCAGGTGAGTTGGAGTCGCGAGTGTTCATGCGAAGCGACCCCGCAATACTCATCAGGTGAGTTGGAGTCGCGAGTCTTCTTGCGAAGCGGCCCCGCAATACTCATCAGGTGAGTTGGAGTCGCGACTGTTCATGCGAAGCGACCCCGCAACACTCATCAGATGAGCTTGGAGTCGCGAGTCTTCATGCGAAGCGGCCCCGCAATACTCATCAGGTGAGTTGGAGTCGCGAGTGTTCATGCTAAGCGACCCCGCAATACTCATCAGATGAGCTTGGAGTCGCGAGTGTTCATGCGAAGAGGCCCCGCAATACTCAACAGGTGAGCTTGGAGTCGCGAGTGTTCATGCGAAGCGGCCCCGCAATACTCATCAGGTGAGATCGGAGTCGCGAGTGTTCATGCGAAGCGGCCCCGCAATACTCATCAGGTGAGCTCGGAGTCGCGAGTCTTCATGCGAAGCGGCCCTGCTATACTCATCAGGTGAGTTGGAGTCGCGAGTGTTCATGCGAAGCAACCCCGCAATACTCATCAGGGGAGCTTGGAGTCGCGAGTCTTCTCCAGCCCCCCTGCTATAGTCTACTTAATGGCCAGGGAATTCCTGTCTTGAAATACTACTACAATACAGAGACAGGGGTACATTCACGAAATAGAGAGGCAAATTAATGGATTTGCCAAGGGTCGAAAATGTCGGCAGCATTTATATAAGGAGTGCGACATACCACCAAATACAGGAAATATGTAGCCTACTTACGAATAAATTCGCCATAATATGTATTTATTTATAAAAACGGCAAATATATGTAAATAAATAGAAAATATTTAGTAAAATTAAATATATATAAACACATAACTAACCGGGCCTTACTCATCAGGTTAGCTTGGAATCGCGAGGCTTTATGCGAAGGGACCGTGTGGCCCCGCAATACCCATCACGTGAGCTTGGAGTCGCGAGGCTTCATGCGAAGCGGCCCCGCAATACGCATCAGATTAACGTGGAGTCGCGAGGCTTCATGCGAACCGAGACCGGTGTTCGGAGTCGATCGAGTCGACACTCTCGATTCCAGGCTTCAGTCGCGCCCATCCCTAATGGAAACCACTAGCCTTGGCCTTCGTGAAAGCTGATGTCTTTGGACGGTTTGTCTCTGCACGTTAGAGCCACCTGGTCGCAACCTGTGCAACTACCACCATAACATACACTCCGCCCGTGGCGGAAAGTTGTGTTTTATACCAAAGGTGGCAGTGATGTCGAATTCTACTGTTTGTCTCTGCACGTTGGAGCGTTTCAAAGTCACGTATGCGTTCATATACCGTTCATCCCATTGCGATGAAACTTTGGTGAGATGTTGAGTGTACTCCAGGGAAGGTGCCTGGCTTAGTAAATTATTTTACAATAGAGAGCGCACGACTAGATTCAACAAATGAGCGACGACGCACGAAGCGTTTCAAGAAGGTCCCATATGCATTCAAATACCATTTGTCCGATAGCGATGAATTTGGGTGAGATGTTCTGTACACTCCAGAGAAGGCTTCTGGCTTAGTAAATTAATTTTACAATAGGTAGCGCACGAGTAGATTCAACAAATGAGCGACGACGCGCGAAGCGTTTCAACAAAATCCCGTATAAGTTTATATACCATTCATCGATGGCTTAGACCATAAATTCAATAGATGGCTGATGACGTCACATTGTTGAAACCAACATCTCGATCAGCTGACTGAAGGGAACTGCGGATAGTGATAATAGAATTATCCAATATGGAGCTCCTTTTGTATTCCTTGACGTTGCTTAGCATTCGCCATTAGCCAATTGTAGTCGGTCTTGAGCCATTACCCTTCAGTCAGCTGATCGAGATGTTGGTTTCACGTCACAGTACAGGCGCAGTGTGGCAATGCGCCCTCTATTGTATTTATGCTCTAAGATCGATGAGATGAAACTTTGATGAGTTGTTGTGTACACTTACCTGAAGGTTTCTAACTTAGTAAATCCATTTCACAGGAGGTTGCGCACGAGTAGATTCAACAAATGAGCGACGACGTGCGAATCGTTTCAACAAGGTCCCGTATGCGTTCAAATACCATTCGTCCGATCGCGATGAAACTTGGGTGAGATGTTGTGTACACTCCAGGGGGAGGCTTCTGGATTAGTAAATCCATTTTACCACAGGTAGCGCACGAGTAGATTCAACAAATGAGTGACGGCACGCGAATCATTTCAAAAAAGTACCGTATGCGTCCATATACCATTCTTCCAATTGCGATGAAACTTTGGTGAATTGTTGTGTACACTTCAGTAAAGGTTTCTGGCTTAGTAAATTAATTTTACAATAGGTCGCGCTCGCGTAGATTCAACAAATGTGCGATGGTGCGAGAACCGTTTGAACAAAGTCTTGTAAGTGTTCATATACCATTTATCCGATTGCGATGAAACTTTGGTGAATTGTTGTGTACACTCCAGGAAAGGTTTCTAGCTTAGTAAATCCAGTTTTTAATAAGTAGCGCATGAGTAGATTCAACAAATGAGTGATGGCAAGCGAATAGTTTAAAGAAAATCCCGTATGCGTTCATATGTCATTCATCCGATTCCGATGAAACATTGACCAGTTGTTGTGTACACGCCAGGGAAGGTGTTCAACTTGGTAAATCCATTTTGTAATATTGGTAGCGCACGAGTAGATGTAACAAATGAGTGACAACGCGCGAAGCGTTCCAACAAAATCCCGTATGCGTTCATACACTATTCATCGATTGCGATGAAACTTTGATGAGTTGCTGTGTACACTTACGTGAAGCTTTCTAACTTAGTAAATCCATTTCACAGTTGGTAGAGCACGAGTAGATTCAACAAATGAGTGACTGCGCACGAATCATTTAAACAAAATCCCTATGCGTAATATGCCATTTATCCGATTGCGATGAAACTTTGGAGAGTATTGTGCACGCTCTCACGAATGGTTCTTGATTAGTTAATTCATTTCACGATAGTTTAGGGGCAGTTAACAGAAATTGAAAAAAATTATTGTGTATCCAAAAGCACTTCAAGAAACAAAGTTACAACACTTTCTTTGATTGGCAGGACAACGTCTGCCGGGTCAGCTAATATATATATATATTATTGCAGCCAAATGGCCATTGTAATTCTTCAAAAGCGCACAAAGTCTTACTATAATCAATAATTGATTTCGTTCTCTCACGAGGGGATCGCGCCTACTCGTCATCGCCGATTTCGTCCCAATTTACGGTATATGCAGGCCTTGACCTGAAATGAAAGTGACAGAAGTGGGACCTTCAGATGGACAAGCATTTAGAAGAAATAGCATTTTTGGCGCGGGTCAGGCGAGGCATGAGCCATGTATGTTAGCCTAGTTTCCAGGACCTACGGCTTCAGATATCCCTGCCATCCACGATGCCAACGAAGACATTGTTGTCGAGATTAAAATGAAGAATCTACAGGCATTATCCCTAGATTTCTACACAACAGCTCAGGTGGAATGTGAAGAGAATCTTGGAGACTATGAGGAAGAAGAGTCTGGCGTTCCTGAGACATCTGTACAGAATGACGACAATAGACTCTCAAACAGATATTTGGTTACTTCTGGCGAAAAAAATCTACTACAGCATAGATTAAGGAAACAAGGTAAGGTTCAACATCTCAGAGGTCCACCTCCAAACCAAACTAAACCCCTTGGCACTACAACCCATGAAGGGCTCTGTCTTACCAAGAGACCGCTACTCAGCCTTGCAATCTAAAGATTGCGGGGTGAAGTGTGGTCAGGGCGTAGGGTCTCCTCGGCCATTAATCATGGTTTCCTTGACCTGGGCTCTACCTCACTGCCAGACAACTACTCAATTGTCATCACGAGGCTGAGTACACCCCATTCCAGCCCTTACGTCAGTTTCCAAAACCCCTGATGGAGCCGGGAATCGAATTCGGGGCCACCGGGTACAAGGCAGGCACGCTACCCCAATACCAGTCAGATTCCACTTAAACAGTAATTCACTCATTTACAGTAACAAACCACACCAAAGGAGGAAGCGCTGTTACCGATGAAGACACAAGCAGCAAACTGGTACAATAAAAAATGAATCTCAGTGTCACAATATTATCAAGCGTGCATTTTTTATCAGGGTTATATGGCAGAGACATTGGCTTCAGTCGACTGAATGAAATTTTAGTACCTATAAACCATATCGGAATATTACTCTTGTACAGTTCTAAACAGTTCCACGGGGAACATGGTGGAGAGACCCGATAATAACGGCAGATCGTAAATCAGACATTAAGCCATCAGCTCAGCTTAAAGCCGCTCTATATTCAAACTGTATGCTATCGTGTGGTTTTATTCGACTTTATGGTCGATACTTGCTAGCTCTTCATGGAAGAGGAAAGTTGACCGTGGATCTCTGCATTGCCGATGTACCTCACCACAAAGGACAGTTACTGCACTACGCGTAATCAATGACGCAAAAGAAAAGACAATCCAGTAGTACCGCGAAGAACTAAACAGCCTATTTTAATATATCCTACTATTCTACTTATGTAAATTGCCTCTATCTACTGTACATACAAAATTTCATTTTGATAGGTCCATATAAGATTCCTAGATATTGAGAACATTCTAAATATTCGGATAGTCACCATGTTGGAATTTCATATAAGTAGGCCATAGAGTTATGTACTATTACATGAAGAATATTGCGAAGCAGTATTATTCTAACTTCAATCGCATGATTAGGACACAAGAAATTAAAAATATAACTTTAAAATTTCTCACAGGCTCCATCTTGTTATAAAAACAATTGAAATAAATTAGATGCCAGTGGAATAAAATTTGTAAAAGCATGTACCGTAACAAGCTCCACTGCACTCGGATGGTTAAATCGCGAGAAACATCAATTTAAATATTTTAATTTTACGTCGCCACCATGTTGAATTTGGGCTCACCAAGTTATTGAAAGTTCCATAGGTGAACTTATGCTCATAGCCTTTATCAACACACAGAATTTCGCATTGATTGCTGTCATAGATTAACAGATATTGAGAACCGTGTAAGTACTTTGAATGGTCGCCATGTTGGATTTTAATGTAAGTAGGCCACAGAGTAATATACTATTAGATGACAATTACTGCGTTGGTTCATTATTCAAACGATTACTTCAATCGCATGATAAGGACACAAGAAATAAAAACTTTATTTTAAAATTTCGCACAGTCGCCTTCTTGAGGTTATGTAAACAATTGAACACAATTAGATGTTAGTGCATTGCAATGTGTAACATTTGCTGTACCATGTTTCACTGTGTTCGGATGGTTAAATCGCGGTAAAAGTCTATTTAAATGTTTCAACTTCGCTTCGCCGCCATGTTCGCTCTGTACTTAACAGATTTTTGAAAGTTACGTGAACTTTTATTAGTTCCCTTTATCACCGTAGAATATTCCAGGGTGATGTCAGTAATAAATTCGGAGATATGGAATGCCGGTGAATATTTCACACAGCCGCCTTGGTGGATTGGTGAGACGTAATAATATTTGAAGGACACGGTCAGGGTTGGACAAAATAGTACTATAACCTTACCAGGTATCATTGAAATCGCTCGAGCCATTTAGCTTTTATAAGAAGCACACATGCGCGCACACACACACGGACAAAAGGTGATATAAGGCTCTTTTTTTTTTATAAATGAAAATAGGCTAATAACTCATTTGTTCAAAACAAAAGATGCATTGCCATTTCCTGTATATAGGCCTAAACAAAAACACATGACCTCCACCTAAAGTCTCGATGTACGTATTGAGCAGGGTCGACAAACGCCCCGGATTTTACGGGACAGTCCCATATTTGTGCTAAATGTCCCACGTCCAGGTTATTGTCCCGTATTTCCGAGCGTTTTGAAGCTCAAGAGAAGTGTGTCTGTGTTTACTATTTCCTTGAAAAAGTTCTCTTTGGGTCTTTCTGTCTAAAGTTTCCATTACAAAGAGTGCATAATCTGGTATATTCATTCGTGAAGACTGAAGAAACTCTTTGGTTCTTTGCTTACAATTTTGGCTAGTTTTGGGTTGGTCGGACTGGCGGTTATGACGAACAAATGCTGTCGGTGTCACGTACACTGTGCTCTTTCTATTTGACTAATTTCTGTTGGATAATTTTCTGGTAGTGATTCACCCCATTCTTTAGGAGCAGCTCGAACATATGATAGTGTATTCAACATGTAGAACGTATTGATTCGTATTAATAAAACTTCCCTGTCACGTCATTATAACTTCAATAAAATCATTCCTAAAGGAAGTTCACTAATTGTTGATTATGCCACGTACCGATTTCCTCGACAATACACCTGTCCCTTATTCTTTCTACAGGAATCGGTCAACCCTGGTATTGAGATTCAGTCAAAGTTTGATTAATGTACCTAAACAATAATCGTCATCTAATAGTACATAATATGGCCTACATAAAAATCTAACATGCCGACCGTCCGAAATATTTTGACGGTTCTCAATATCTACTAATCTATGACAGCAAACAAACTAAAATTTTGCATATTGATAAAGGCTATGATCATAAATTCACCTATGGGACACGTCAAGCCCGTAAGTCAAATGCCATTCAATAATATCGGATTCCTTACTAAAGCTAGTCGTTATAGAACAATAAAGAACATACGGTGTAGCGGTTATGAAAATATCCCAGTGAAGAATTATCATTTTTAAAGCGATGCTACCTCGGCGCATGTGCTTTTACAAGGGTTTCCCATTGTTCTGCTATTAGTGTGAATCAGCCTCAGCACGTCAGGCTGCTTCCTCAGGAATATGGAAGATAAATAGGAATGGGGTTCGCTAATGCGCATTCAGACAGATTTAGAGGTGCAAAAATATTTCATCGCGTTATAAATGTAACTATTTGGCTGACTTCCAAGCTTTACATGTTAAATTATCAGCGGCTAGAACGCGAACTTAAAACGACGCCACTGTATTGTCAGTCGGCATGTTTTCTTCAGATTATAAAAAATTCATTACAATTCTCACAAAGACAATCAGTATGGACTTGTACGACCTTGCTTCTTATTTGCGTCTCCAGCAAAATGCCATTCATATGACATATTTTCTTTCCCATGTCAGTGAGCGTCCCGATTGTGTATGCGTCGGTACTCCTTATTATTCTCGCTTTTAAGGGGATGGGGATGAGGTGATGTGACTTTCCACGCGAAGAATGGTTTTGAAGGCCGGATGCCCTTCTTAACGCAAACCTCATGAGTTGGAATGATTGAAAATAAATGGCAACATGTTCAGTAAAGAACATATAGCCTACTCTCTCCTAAATGCTTGGGTATTGTTATAACGCTTTGTCCTATTCAAGGAGTATAATTGAATTTTGGTTATAGTAGCTTGTTGAAATACATGTTATACGGATATTAAACATAAATATGAGGTGCCCGTTGCTACTGCTACCTCTGTACAAAATTTCATTCAATTTGGTTTCACAAGATTCTTCATACATAACGGAATAATGTTGCAAAATTTGGTAGAGATCAGATGAATAGGTTGGTCGTAATTTTAATTATGCTTTGAACATTTGGGTGGCTGCCATTATGTTTTCGTCAAGATGGCGGCGATATAAAACAAGAAACTGACGTGCCATTTGCTAGTGCTTCCTCAGTACCAAATTTCGTTCAATTCGGATTCACCGTGTTCGAATTGATAGGGGGGGGGGACACAGACATTCAGAGTACACTCACTCACACAGAGACAGACACACAATTTTTGGCCCTGTGTTGATCTCATAAGTCTACTTTCATTTTTGCAAAAATCGAAAGTAGGCTAAAAAAGGATAAGTGGTTGGAAGAAGTCACTGCTGCCTATTAGAAGTAACCGTGCTAACATTTTCCTGGATTTGAAAACGGAAAACCTCGGAATACCATGCAAGTGCCGAAAACGATGGGGTTAGAAACCAATTATCTACCAACAGGGGTGTGCAAATTATTAGACTCGACGCCAGTTTCCAAAAATTACATTTTCACTCTTCACGGCTTAATGCACTAAATGAGTTTGCAAGGCAGTGAAATTACTTCCAATGTTTAACCAAGAGTTTTAATTATATTTTCTTTTAAGAAACTCAAAGTAAAATGATTTTCTAGAATTTACGCAAACAGAGGAGCTTTGCTAATGCAAAATGCCACACGTTTTGTTTTGATTACTTCACTCTACTTTTCGTTTGAATTTAGAGCAGAGGGTTTTGGAGTCATTTTACTGATGATCCGCTCTTGAACTATTCAAAGATTCATGAATCATGGATTGAAAGAACTTAGAGTGTATATTCCAAAGTCAATGAAAATATAGAAAACCGGCCAAGCACTGGTATCCCTCGGAATACCCAATTCTGGAAATTTCCAGCCACAATTGAAGAGTTTGTTTCCTAAGTGACGTAAAACCAAAATTTACAGTTTATCGGTTCTTTCTTTCATAAGCAAATTTATAGTTTCTCTCATCGTATAGAAAACGTTTTAATCATCAATACGTCGTATATCCCATATTAACAGAGATCTAAAAACTAAGTTTATTTGCAAAGTGTCTTATATCCATGTTGACCAATCTGATGGCTCTCTGGACATCACGTGATATCACGTGATAAATCAAGGCCGTGGCTAACTCTGAAGAATATGTAAAGCATCAGTTTGGGTTTGTTGTGTTTCAACCATTTAAGTGTTCATAAATGTCACTCTAAGCGTATGGCAATATATGATTTATTTCCAAAACGTCCTAACTCCCACTTACAGGAGACGATTACCACCAGTTCCATTGAAAGGCGATTCATAAAACACAGTGTCAGGATGTGCATACAAGTAATGAATGAAATTACATTATATTCTTCATCATATCTGAATTGAATTATACGAAGAAGCAAAAGCGCGATTTCTGAAGTTTTGTATTCCATGGATTTACGTCACTTTGGAAATAAGCTCTTCAATTCCTTATGGGAAAAGCTGTAAGTCGACAAGGGAATATACATTACTAAGTAGGGTTACAAAAGATGCCAGAAGATTGTCGATAAAATGGTTTTGAATAAAAAATTGTGACAGATTTATATTCGTGATTTCATTCTAATAGAAGCCTCCGTGGCTAGGCGGCAGCCCGCCGGCCTCTCACCGCTGGGTCCGTGGTTCAAAGCCCGTTCTCGCCATGTGAGATCTGTGCTGGACAAAACGGAGGCAGACAGGTTTTTCTCCGGGTACTCCAGTTTTCCCTGTCAAAATTTCATTCCAGCAGCATTCTCCACTATCATTTCATTTCATCTGTCATTCATTTAATCATTGCCCCAGAGGAGTGTGTCAGGCCTCGGCAGCCGGCACAGTGCATATCCTCGCCGCTAGATGGGGGCTTCATTCATTCCATTCCTGATCCGGTCGGAGAATGAAAGCAGGCTGTGGATTTTCATTTAATTTCATTGTAATAATTTGCATAGCCTACTTCAGTAGTTTGGAGCAGCCTAGCACTACCGTTTGTAGTTAGCTTAGTATCTTCATTATTTTGTGATATAAAGAACTAATTAATATTTCATGGACTTAGATACAAATGTTCTCTGATACTTCGGTAGGCTATAATTTTGATTCCATTGCCCTATTGATTAGCATTAGATTATGGAGAGCTCTGTCTATGAGCTATCAGTGTATACAAGGTTAACAAAGCGGCAGTCGCATCACAAATCACTTTAATGCACTCTAACTCGAGAGATACTCCCGCGAGAGTTAACACATTCAATTAATAGCGGGTAATAGGCGAGGCCTCTAACGTTAATTTACTAATTAAGTTCCCCAAACGAGGCATTAAGACGTCTTACATAAAGCCAATGTGTTACAAGATATTGATAATGCAGAATATATCCACAAACATGATGTTTAATTAATGTATTTATTTATTTGTTTATCGTATGGATTTTAGTACCGGGAGTGTCCGAGGACATGTTCGGCTCTTCTGAGTCTGTAGCTGCTTCCAGCGGACACCCTTAGGGAGAGCTACAACTTCCGTTCAATTTCAATTAGTTCCAACCTACGCTACCAGATGTCAATGATACCTAGTTGTGAACGTTGGAAATTTGATAGAGCGTTCCGACGAAATGTAACCTAACAAATTAGCTGCACACAAGTTTAGTCTGTGGAAGGATCTTTTACATGCCATAAATGTATGACATGGGACCGCCAGCTTTACTTACCCTCCGAAGGAAGGCATACTGAAAGTTTTTTTTACGCTCTTAAAAACTCCGACGACTTCGGCCGGGTTTGAATCCGTTATCTTGGGCACATCAGTTCAGCATGCTACCAACAACGCCACGGAAGCCGCTATTGATGTTTAATGATAGTATTACAGGAAGAATGCACGATGAAAATCAATAAATGTAATACAAAATAATGGAATGCAGTCTAAAGAAATCAGAAACCCCTATTCATCTCTAACTTGCAGGCGAAAACCTAAAGGCAGTAGGAGACTTGTGCTACTTAGGAAGCAATATAACCAGTGATGGACGAAGCAAAGAGGAAATAAAAAGTAGGTTGGCTCAGGCAAGGAAAGCATTTCTATCTTATATAAAAAAGTGAAAGTCTGTATGTATGTATGTATGTGTGTGTGTGGGTCTGTTCCGTATACAGATCTACACCGTTCCACCAATCTCAACCAAATTTTGCATACACATAGTTTAGGACCCAGAAGGAACCGCTGGCTGCATGAATTTTCGATAGTCTTTCTCATTCTTCAGATTTCGGCCCTTTTCCACTCAAGCACAGGCTAATCAAATCATAAAATATACTCATGAAGGAATGGCAAGGCAGATAGTTTCCATGGCAACATAGTTCAAGTCGAGACACGGCCGACTGGATGCAGTTGCGCTCTGCACTACCGGTATAGAAAATGAGGAACTTTACTTGAAATCCCGTTAGTTACTCAACTGCTCACACAGCACTGTCAACCAAGTTTAGCATAACAAAGACTTGACAATATCTACTATATATTTGTCAAATACCACTCACTCACTCACTCACTCATTCATTCATCACGAATTCTAAGAAACCACCGAACGGATTAAAATGAAATTTGGTATGCAGCTTCCTCAAGGGCCGTAAATGCCCACTAAGAGAGGATTTTTGGATATTCTGGTTCTAAAGGGGTGTTAAGGGGGTAGATCTGCATTTCATTGAATAGCAATATCTCCTGATTGGTTTCATTGGGGATGTGATACTCAGCGAAAAAAATCAACATAAAAAGGAGTAAATATGTGTTTGACCGTTTTTTTCATAAATCCAATTTAAGGGGTTCATGGGGAGGGGTGAAATTCTGAAAAAAGAAAATTGAAAGAAAATGTTTTGACTCACTCACTCAGGGGCAGATGACCTCGTAGTTCCGCCCCTTAAAACAACAATAACTAACTAACTAACTCACTCACTCATCATCGCCCAGCCAAAATTATTGAAGTTATCAACATGACAGTTTGGGGATATGTTCATTGTATGTCAAAACCGTCTACTATGGGAGGATTTTCGGATATTCAGATTCTAAAAGGATCTTAAGGGGGTTAAACCTGTATTTCATTGAATAACAATATCTCCTAATTGGTTTCATTGGGGGATGTGATACACAGCATATAAACTCATCATTAAAAATAAGAAGACATGTGTCTAAGGGTTTTTCGATGTGGTGTATATTATGAGGTGAAAGGGGTGAAAAGTGGGGATTGAAATATTCCTAACGGAGAGTGTATCTCTTGAACGACATAGGCGAGGAGTTTGAAACTCAGCGGAAACAAGTAGTTCCGTAAAGAACTATACAGCCTATTTTCATATATCCTACTTATGTTAATTGCCACTATTTAACATACACAATTTCAGTTTGATTGCTGTAATAGATTCGTAGATATTGAGAACCGACTAAATATTTCGGATGGTCACCATGTTGGATTTTATATATGTAGGTCCTAAAGTTATGTACTGTTACATGCAGATTATTGTGAACGTGTAGTATTCAAACTCCAATCGCATAATTAGGACACAAGAAAAAACAAGGAGATTAAAAATTTTTTCACAGCTGCCATCTTGAGGTTATGGAAACAATTGAAATAAATTAGATGCCAGTGGATTAACATTCGGATAAAGATTTACTGTACCAAGTTTCACTGCACGCGGATGGTTAAATTGCGAGAAACGTCCATGTGAATATTTATAATTCGCGTCACCGCCATGTTGGATTTGTGATCACCAGGTTATTTAAAGTCCTATAGGTGAACTTAAGTTCATAGCCCCTATGAACATTAAAAAATTCAGTTTGATTACTAAAATAGATTCATAGATATTCAGTATCGTCTAAATATTTCGGATGGTCGCCATGTTGGATTGTTAAATGTATAGGCCATAGAGTCATGTACCATTAAAGGAAAATTATTGCGTAGGTTCATTATTCAAACTTTCACTTCGATCGCATGACTACATCACAAGAAATAAAAACTTAATTTTAAAATTTGCACTGCCGCCATCTTGAGGTTTTGTAAACAATTGAACCAAATTAGATACCAGTGGATTACAATGTGTATAAATATTTCCTGTACCAGGTTTCAGTGCGCTTGGAACATTAAATCGCGAGAAAGGTCTATTTAAAATTTTCAAATTCGCTTGGCCGCCATGTTCGTTTTGTAGTTAACAGGTTTTTGAAAATCATATAGATGGACTTCCAGTAGTGCCCTTTATCACAGTACAAAATTTTAGGGAGATACCGCTAATAGTTTCAGAGATATAGAATGCCGGTGAAATATTTCGCTCATCCGCCATCTTGTGATTATGTAAACAATTGAACGAAGTTAGATGTCGGTGCATTACAATGTATATAAACATATACTGTACCAAGTTTCATTGCGTTTGGTTGGTCAAATCGCGAGAAACGTCTATTTAAAAGTCGCAAATTCGCTTGGCCGCCATGTTCGTTTTGTAGTTACCAGGTTTACAAAAGTCACATAAGTGAACTTATAGTAGTTCCCTCTATCACCATAGAAAATGTCAGGGTAATATCGGTAATAGTTTCGGAGATATTGAATGCTGGTGAAATATTTCGCACAGCCGCCATGTTGGATTGGTGAGTCGTAACAAAATTTGAAGGGCACGGTGGAGGTCGCCGGGAATAGTGCTATGAACTTTCCGAGTTTCATTGAAATCGCTCCTGCCGTTTAGATTTTATTAGGGGGACACACACACACGAATCACACACACACACACACGCACTCACACACACACGGACAAAAGGTGATCTCATAAGCCTATTTTTTCAAAATTGAAAATAGGCTAAAAATCAGCATAAAAATAAGTGAATATGTGTTTGACCGTTTTTTCATAAACCCAATTTAAGGGGCCCATGGGGAGGGGTGAAATTCTGGGGGGGGGGGGGGAAACAGGAAAGAAAGTGTCCTAACTGATTGACTAACTGACTCACTCATCAAACTCAGGGGGAAAAACTGCTTTAAAGTAAGTAAATAGCTTTTCGACAGTTTTTTTTGAACAATCAAATTGAAGGGGTTCATCGGGAGTAGTGAAATTCTGCAGAAAACAAAATTGAAAGAAAATGTCCTGACTCATCATCGCCCAGCCAAAAATATTGAAGTTGGAAACATGGCATTTCGGGGATATGTTCGTTGTATGTCAAAACCGTACACTAAGGGAGGATTTTTGGATATTCACGTTCTAAAGGGGTCTTAAGGGGGTTAAACCTGCATTTCATTGAATAACAATATCTCATGAGTGGTTTCATTTGTGGATGTGATACTCGTCATATAAACTAATCATTAAAAATAAGCAGACATGTGTCTAAGGGTTTTTCGATGTGGTGTATTATTATGAGGTGAAAGGGGTGAAAATTGGGGGTTGAAGGATTCCTAACGGGGCGTGTAGGCCTATCTCTTAAACGTAATAGGCGAGAAATTTGAAACTCAGCGAAAAGAAAAACATCTTAAAAAGTAAGTAAATCGGTGTTCGACCGTTTTTTCATAAATTAATTTAAGGGGCCAATGGGGTGGGGTGAAATTCTGGGGAAAAAGGAGAGAAAGTGTCCTAACTGACTGACTAACTCACTCACTCATCAAACTCAGGGGAAAAAGACAGCTTAAAAATAAGTTAATAGGTGTTCAAGCGTTTTTTCATCAATCAATTTAAGCGGCCCATGGGGAAGGGTGAAATTCTGGTAAAAATAATTGAAAGGAAATGTGCTGTCTGACTCACTCACTCATCACGCCCAGCGAAAACTATTAAAGTTGGAAACATGAAATTTTGGGAATATGATCGCTGTATGTCGAAAACGTCAACTAAGGAATGATTTTTGTTTATTAGGGTTTTAAAGAGGTGTAAAGGGAGTAAACGTGCATTTCATTGAATAACGATATCTCATGAGTTGTTTCTTTGGAGATGTGATATTCGGTATATAAACTAATCATTAAAAATAATCAGACATATGTCTAAGGGTTTATCGATGTGGTGTATATTATGAGGTGAAAGGGGTGAAAATTGGGGGTTGAGGGATTCTTAACGGAGAGTGTATCTCTGAAACGAAATAGGCCAGAAGTTTGAAATTCGGAGGGAAGAAACAGCTTAAAATACAAGTAAATAGGTGATCGACCTTTTTTCATTAATCCAATTTAAGGGGCCCTTGGAGAGGGGTGAAATTCTGGGGGGGGGGGGGGGAACAGGAAAGAAAGTGTCCTAACTGATTGACTCACTTACTCACTCATCAAACTCAGGGGGAAAACAGCTTTAAATAAGTAAATAGGTGTTCGATCGTTTGTTTCATAAATCCAATTTAAGTGGTTCACGGGGAGGGGTGAAATTATAAAAAATAAATGAAAGAAAATGTCCTGACTGACTCACTCATCATCGCCCAGCCAACATTATTGAAGTTAGAAACATGAAATGTTGGGGATATGTTCGTTGTATGTCGAAAACGTCCACTAAGGAAAGAGTTTTGGATATTCAGGTTCTAAAGAGGTGTTAAGGGGGTAAACGTGCATTTCATTGAATAACAATATCTCACGAGTGGTTTCATTTGGGGATGTGATACTTGGCATATATACTAATTCTTAAAAATAAGCTGACACATGTCTAATGGTTTTTCGATGTAGTGTATATTGTGAGGTGAAAGGGATGAAAAGTGGGGGTTGAAAGATTCCTAACGGAGCGTGTATCTCTTAAACGACATAGGCGAGGTGTTTGACTTTCTGCGAGTTTCAATCAGCTTAAAAGTAAATAAATGAATAAATAATTAATATAAGTAGGTGTTCGACCGTTTTTTTTTTCATAAACCCAATTTAAGGGTCCTATGGGGAGGGGTGAAATTCTGGAAGAAAAACGTCCACTAAGGAAGGATTTTTGGATGTTCACTCTCATTGACCAATCAAAACTATTAAAGTTAGAAGAAGGGGATATGTTTGTTGTGTGTCGAAAAAGTCTACTAAGGAGGGATTTTGGATATTCAGGTTCTCAAGGGGTGTTAATGGGGTTAAACCTGCATTTCAATGAATAACAATATCACACGACTATGACGCGAGCGAAGCGTGGCTAAAAATGAGATGGTGTGTGTCTGTGTATTACTCAATCACGCAGGTACCACTGGTCCGATTTACATGAATTTTACATGGAAGTAGCTGATTTACAGGGTTAACATATAGTTTATTTTTGATTTCAATACTTTGCACTATATAAAATGGCGACCATTTTTGTAACGTCACTACACCCTTTGGTTTCTAACTTTCATATTTCCATTTCAAATAAAAAGAAAACGCTAAGATATAGCAGACTTTTGATGGCATATACGAGGTTTAAAATTACATATTCCATCCGAAAGTTATCTCCAACGGTTAGCGAGTAAAACCTAAATTTGTGCTATAAAACACGGTCAACGCCGAGCGGTGTAGTTGGACAAAATGTCCCATCCTTAATCTCCCTCTGCACAGCACCTCGCCTATCCCCTGTTTTAACTGTCACCTTCACATTTTAATTTATTTATGACACGTAGTGAAGTACCCGTGCTTCGCTACGTGTCATAAATAAATTAAAATGTGAAGGTGACAGATAAAACAGGGGATTGGCGAGGTGCTGTGCAGAGGGAGATTAAGGATGGGACATTTTGTCCAACTACACCGCTCGGCGTTGACCTTGTTTTATAGCACACATTTAGGTTTTACTCGCTAACCGTTGGGGATACCTTTCGGATAGAAAATGTAATTTTAATCCTCACATTAGCCATCAAAAGTTTGCTATTTCTTAGCGTTCTCTTTTTATTTGAAATGGAAATATGAAAGTTTGAAACCAAAGGGTGTAGTGACGTCACTAAAATGGTCGCCATTTTAAATAGTGCAAGGTATTGAAATCAAAAGTAACCTATATGCTAACCAGGTAAATCAGCTACTTCCATGTAAAAATCATGCAAATCGGACCACAGGTACTTGCGTGATTGAGTAATACACAGACACACACCATCTCATTTTTAGCCTCGCTTCGCTCGCGTCATATTCGTGTGATATTGTTATTCAATGAAATGCAGGTTTAACCCCGTTAACACCCCTTTAGAACCTGAATATTCAATAATCCCTCCTTGGTAGACGATTTCGGCACACAACAAACATATCCCCAAAATATAATTCTTCAAACTTTAGTAGTTTTGGTTGGTCGATGAGAGTGAACATCCAAAAATCCTTCCTTAGTGGACGTTTTTCTTCCAGAATTTCACCCCTCCCCATAGGCCCCTTAAATTGCATTTAAGAAAAACGGTCGAACACCTATTTATTTTATTTATTTATTTATTTATTTATTTTTAAGATGATTGATTTCCTCCGAGATTCAAACTCCTCGCCTATGTCGTTTAAGAGATACACGCTCCGTTAGGAATCTTTCAACCCCCACTTTTCATCCCTTTAACCTCATAATATACACTACATCGAAAAACCATTAGACATTTGTCAGCTTATTTTTAATGATTAGTATATATGCCAAGTATCACATCCCCAGATGAAACCACTCGTGAGATATTGTTATTCAATGAAATGCACGTTTACCCCCTTAACACCTCTTTAGATCCTGAATATCCAAAACTCTTTCCTTAGTGGACGTTTTCGACATACAACGAACATATCCCCAAAATTTCCTGTTTCTAACTTCAATAATTTTGGCTGGGCGATGATGAGTGTGTGAGTCAGTCAGGAAATTTTCTTTCATTTATTTTTGATAAATTCACCCCTCTCCAAGGGCCCCTTAAATTGGATTTATGAAAAAACGGTCGAACACCTATTTACTTTTATTTTAAGCTGTTTTTTCCCGCTGAATTTCAAACTTCTTGCCTATGTCGTTTCAGAGATACACGCTCCGGTAAGAATCCCTCAACCCCCAATTTTCACCACTTTCACCTCATAATATACACCACATAGATAAACCCTTAGATATATGTCTGATTATTCTTAATGATAAGTTTATTTACCGAATATCACATCCCCAAAGAAACAACTTATGAGACATCGTTATTCAATGAAATGCACGTTTACCCCCTGGACACCTCTTTAAAACCCGAATAAACAAAAATCATTCCTTAGTTGACGTTTTCGACATACAGTGAACATATTCCCAAAATTTCATGTTTCCAACTTTAATAGTTTTCGCTGGGCGTGATGAGTGGGTGAGTCAGACAGGACATTTTCTTTCAATTATTTTTACCATAATATCACCCCTCCCCATGTGCCCCTTGAATTGGACTGATGAAAAAACGCTTGAACACCTATTACCTTATTAGCCTACTTTCGATTTTTGCAAAAAATGAAAGTAGACTTATGAGATCACTACAGGGCGAAAAAAATGTGTGTCTGTGTGTGTGTATGTGTGTGTGTTAGTCTGTGTGTGTGTGTGTACCCTGAATATATGTCCCCCCCTATCAATTCGAACACGGTGAGCGCAAATTGAACGAAATTTGGTACAAAGGTAGCATTAGCAAAGGACACCTCAGTGTCATGTTTTATATCGCCGCCATCTTGAAGGAAACGTAATGGCGGCCACACAAATGTCCAAAGCTTAAATCAAATTACGACTAACCTAATCATCCGATCTCTACCAAATATTGCAACAACATTCCTTTATGGGGGCAGCATCATTTGACCAAACTAATAGGTCATCAGCCTAATAGTTTGCGGATGGCGGCCATCTTTGTGTCAAAATCAATTGCCCCTATTAATTCGAACACGGTGAAACTGAATGGAACGAAATTTGGTACAGAGGTAGTACTAGCAAAGGGCACCCCAGTGTCATGTTTTATATCGCCGCCATCTTGACGGAAACGTAATGGCGGCCACACAAATGTTCAAAGCTTAAATCAAATTACGACTAACCTAATCATCCGATCTCTACCAAATTTTGCAACAACATAACTTCATGCAGGGAGCATCCTTTGACAAATCTAATAGGTCATTAGCCTAATAGTTTGCGGATGGCGGCCATCTTTGTTTCAAAATCGATTACCCCTATTAATTCGAACACGGTGAAACCGAATGGAATGAAATTTGGTACAGAGGTAGCACTAGCAAAGGGCACCCCAGTGTCATGTTTTATATCGCCGCCATCTTGACGGAAACGTAATGGCGGCCACCCAAATGTTCAAAGCTTAAATCAAATTACGACTAACCTAATCGTCCGATCTCTACCAAATTTTGCAACAACATACCTTTATGAAGGAAGCATCCTTTGACAAATCTAATAGGTCATTAGCCTAATATTTTGCGGATGGCGTCCATCTTTGTGTGAAAATCGATTCCCCCTATTAATTCGAACACGGTGAAACCGAATGGAACGAAATTTGGTACAGAGGTAGCACTAGAAAAGGCCACCTCAGTGTCATGTTTTATATCACCGCCATCTTGACGGAAACGTAATCGCGGCCACCCAAATGTTAAAGGCTAAAATGTAATTACGACCAACCTAATAATCTAGTCTCTACCAAATTTTGCAACAACAAATCTTTATGTGGGAAGCATATTCTGACCAAACTGTTAGATCATCAGCCCAATAGTTTGCAGATGGTGGCCAAGTATGTGTGCAAATCGATTCCCCCTATCAATTCAAACACGGTGAAACCGAATTGAACGAAATTTGGTACAGAGGTAGCACTAGCAAAAGGCACCTCAGTGACATGTTTTATATCGCCGCCATCTTGACGGAAACGGAATGACGGCCGCCCAAATGTTAAAAGCTTAAATCAAATTTCGATCATCCCAATAATTTGATCTCTACCGGATTTTGCAACAACATGCCTTTTTGTGGAAAGCATCTTATGACTGACTACAAGGTCATTAGCCCAATAGTTTGCAAATAGCGGCCATGTATGTGTGCAAATCCATTCCTCAGATCAATTCAAACACGGTGAAACCGAATTGAATGATTTTTTTTACAGAGGTAGCACTAGCAAAGGGCACCTCATATTCATGTTTAATATCCCTATAGCACGTTGTATTTCAACAAGCTACTACAACCAACATTCAATTATACTCCTTGAAAAGGACAAAGAGTTATAACAATACCCATGCATTTAGGAGAAAGTAGGCTATATGTTCTTTACTGAACATCTTGTTTGTAGGCTGTCTTTTCCCCCTGAGTTTGATGAGTGAGTGAGTTAGTCAGTCAGTTAGGACACTTTCTCTCCTTTTTCCCCCAGAATTTCACCCCACCCCATTGGCCCCTTAAATTAATTTATAAAAAACGGTCGAACACCGATTTGCTTACTTTTTGAGCTGATTTTTTTTCGCTGAGTTTCAAATTTTTCGCCTATGTCGTTTAAGAGATATGCCTACACGCTCCGTTAGGAATCCTTCAACCCCAAATTTTCACCCCTTTCACCTCATAATAATACACCACATCGAAAAACCCTTAGACACATGTCTGCTTATTAGCCTACTTTCGATTTTTGCAAAAAATGAAAGTAGACTTATGAGATCAACACAGGGCGAAAAAAGTGTGTCTGTCTGTTTGTGTGTGTATGTGTGTGTGTGAGTCTGTGTGTGTGTGTGTGTGTATGTGTGTGTGAGTGTGTGTACTCTGAATGTCTGTCCCCCCAATCAATTCGAACACGGTGAATGCGAATTGAACGAAATTTGGTACAAAGGTAGCACTAGCAAAGGACACCTCAGTGTCATGTTTTATATCGCCGCCATCTTTACTAAAACTGAATGGCGGCCACTCAAACGTTCAAAACGTAAAATCATATAGCGACTAACCAAATCATCCGATCTCGACCAAATTTGGTAACAACATACCTTCGTATTGGATGCGTCTTGTGACCAAACTACAAGGTCGTCCGCCATACAATTTCAGGATGGCGGCCGTGCGAATTATGCAAACTTTATAATCCATATCATGGGACCCACCAGTTCCGATTATCGAGCCAAGAATCGTTTAAACTGTTCTAAAGGAAGAGGAACGTTCGAAATTAAAAGTTTATTTTGTAATACTATAGTGCAGACGTGATTTTAAAAAGCTGAGCCGATTCAGTAATAAGACAAGATGGCAGCGGATATCTTGTGCCTGACTTATATTTCACTAATTTGAGTATTGCATGCAATACAGCGTACTGATACAAAATAAATAAACTTTGTATGAAATGCTCCAGTGATGAAATCGTTTAGTATAAATCATTATTTGCTAACAAGTTCTATGTAAGTCATTTTATATAGAACGATATTCGTTGACACAATTAGCTAAGTTGTAGAGCGTTAGCCTACCGCTCAAATGCCTATGGTTCAAACCCGATCAGAGCTAGGTTTCTTGCTTGAAATGTTATATGTTTATTGTTTTGTAATGACTCAGATGTTTTAAAATTAAGCGTTATATTGTGCATATTATGGTGTAAAATATATATTTAATTAAAACATAATTCGCCAGCAGATTTACTCCGGACATCTAGCTGCCAAAAAGGTAACTGCACGCCGCTACTTATTAACTTCCAGATTTTATTGAAAAGTTTCTTCTTCTGGCCGCTAGAATGCACTCGCTCTGTTAGGATTATATTGTTCGATATTTCACCACTAGATGTCACGACTAGTCTACGTGGGGCTCCATTGATTACTATACCATTGGCATTCTATGCGCATCGAATTTGAAGAATGACAAGATGATACTACGATACATTTTAACTTTTTATTTTAAAGGGTTTGTAACAGCCTATTGTGCGTTATTTGAAAATGTTAATTGAAGTAAAGAACAAAACGATTTCACATAGTATCTGAACTCTACCGTTAGTGCTAGTTCAGGATATTAATTAATACTTTTATTTCAGTCAAATAGCAATCGAAAATATCCACATAGTTGGTATACACACGTCTCTGTAGGGTCATGGAAAGATTTGTTAATTCAATTAGGGTTGTGAAAGTCATACGCAGCCAGACGTGTAAAGACATGCCTCAACTCAAAGTTGGATGTTGCCCGCGTCAGGCCGATTATGCAATAATAATAATAATAATAATAATAATAATAATAATAATAATAATGTTATTGGTTTTACGTCCCTTTTAACTACTGTTGCTTTTAGAGACGCCGGGGTGCAAGAATTTTGTCCCGAAGGGGATCTTTAACGTGCCAGTAAATCTACTAACACAGCTCCCTCGCATTTGTGCACCCTCAAATGCCAGCTGACTGCGCCAGGATACGAACCTGAAACATACGGTCCAGCAAGCGAGAACGTTACCGCTGAGCCACGCCGCCAGTCCGGTCGATTATGTCTGCAGATCCATAACATTCTTTAGATACTTCTTATCTTTCTTTCTTTCTTTCTTCAATGATGGTAGCAGTTTTTATCTAGGTTGTGGCGTTTGGTAGAGGTAAATCGTTTCTAAGGTCTTCAACAAAGAATAGTTCTATTATACTCTTTGATAATAACAACGAGTTATAACTATACTCATACATTTAGGAGAAAGTAGGCTATATGTTCTTTACTGAACATCTTGTTTTTAATGATTAGTTTATATGCCGAGTATTACATCCACAAATGAAACCTCTCGTGAGATATTGTTATTCAATGAAATGCAGGTTTAACCACCTTAAGACCCCTTTAGAACTTGAATATCCAAAAATCCTCCCTTAGTTTACGGTTTTAACATACAATGAACATATCCCCGAAATGCCATGTTTCCAATTTCAATATTTTGGCTGGGCGATGATGAGTGAGTGAATGAGTCAGGACATTTTCTTTCAATTTCTTTTTTCAGAATTTCACCCCTCCCGATGAACCCCTTCAAGTTGATTGATCAATAAAACTGTCGAAAAGTTATTTACTTACTTCAAAGCAGTTTTCCCCCTGAGTTTTATGAGTGAGTCAGTCAGTCAATCAGTTAGGACACTTTCTATCCTGTATCCCCCTTCCCCCCAGAATCTCACCCCTCCCCATGGGCCCCTTAAATTGGATTTATGAAAAAACTGTGAAATACATATTTACTTAGTTTATATGCTGATTTTTTTCCGCTGAGTTTCAAACTCCTCGTCTATGTCGTTTAAGAGATACACGCTCCGTGAGGAATCTTTCAATCCCCACTTTTCACCCCTTTCACCTCATAATATACACCACATCGAAAAACCATCTGACACGTGTCTTCTTACTTTTTAGCCTATTTTCAATTTTGAAAAAATAGGCTTATGAGATCACCTTTTGTCCGTGTGTGTGTGTGTGTGTGTGTGTGTGTGTGTGGTGTGTGTGTGTGTCCCCTAATAAAATCTAAACGGCTGGAGTGATTTCAGTGAAACTCGGTAAGTTCATAGCACTATTCCCGGCGACCTCGACCGTGCCCTTCAAATCTTGTTAGGTCTCACCAATCCAACATGGCGGCTGTGCGAAATATTTCACTAGCATTCAATATCTCCGAAACTATTACCGATATCGGCCTGAAATTGTGTACGGTGATAAAGGGCACTACTAGAAGTTCACCTATGAGACTTTCAAAACCCTGGTGACTACGAAACCAACTTGGCGGCAAAGCGAAGTTGAGACTTTTAAATAGACTCTTCTCGCGATTAAAATATCCAATCGTAATGAAACTTGGTACAGCAAATATTTATACACATTGCAATGCACTGGAGTCTAATTTAGTTCAATTGCTTACATAACCTCAAAATGGCGTCTGTGCGAATTATTTCACTGACATTCTATATCTCGGAAACTATTACAGATATCACCCTGAAATTTTGTACGGTGATAAAGGGTACTAATACAAGTTTACCAATGTATATTTCATAAACCTGTCAAGTAAAAAACGAACATGGCGACCAAGCGAATTTGAAATATTTTAATAGACTTTTCTCGTGAGTTAACTCTCTGAGCGCAGTGAAATGTGGTACAGTAAATGATTTTGCAGTTTGTAATGCACTGCCATCTAATTTAATTCAATTTTTACATAACCTCAAGATGGCGGCTGTGCGAAATTCTAAAATTAAGTTTTTATTTCTTGTGTCGTAATCATGCAATCGAAGTGAAAGTTTGAATAATGAACCTAGGTAATAATTGTCCTTGAATGGTACATAACTCTATGGCCTATACATATAACAATCCTCATTGGCGGGGTTCCGAAATATTTAGACGGTTCTCAATATCTATGAATCTTTTACAGCAACCAAACTGAATTTTTTATGTTCATAGAGACTATGAACATATGTTCACCTATAGGACTTTCAGTAACCTGGTGAGCACAAATCCAACATGGCGGCGACGCGAAGTATAAATATTTAAATGGACGTTTCTCGCGAATTAACTATCCGAGTGCCGTGAAACGTTGCACGTTAAATGCTTATACAAATGTTGATCCACTGGCATCTAATTTATTTCGATTGTTTGCAAAATCACAAGATGGCTGCTGTGCGTAATTTTAAAATCTCGTTTTGACTTCTTGTGTTCTAATCATGCGATTGAAGTCTGAATACCACACGTACACAATAATCTTAATGTAATAGTTCAAAAATAAAAATCCAACCTGGCGACCATCTGAAATATTTAGACGGTTCTCAATATCTACGAATCTGTTACAGGAAATAAACTGAAATTTTGTATGTTGATAGAGGTAATTAACATGAGCAGGATATATGAAAATAGGCTGTATAGTTCTTCACGGAACTACTTGTTAATGATGAGTTTATATGCCGTGTTTCACATCCCCCAATGAAACTAATCGGGAGATATTGCTATTCAGTGAAATGCAGGTCTACCACCTTAACACCCCTTTAGAACCTGAATATCCGAAAATCCTCTTATATATAAAAGTGAAAGTCTTATGTATGTATGTATGTATGTATGTGTGTGGGTCTGTTCCGTATACAAATCTACACCGTTCCACCAATCTCAACCAAATTTTGCATACACATAGTTTAGGACCCAGAAGGAACCGCTGGCTACATGAATTTTCGATAGTATTTCACATTCTTCTGATTTCGGCCCTTTTGCACTCAAGCACAGGCTAATCAAATCATAAAATATACTCATGAAGGAATGGCAAGGCAGATAGTTTCCATGGCAACATAGCTCAAGTCGAGACACGGCCGACTGGATGCAGTTGCGCTCTGCACTAACGGTATAGAAAATGAGGATCTTTACTTGAAATCCCGTTAGTTACTCATCTGCTCACACAGCACTGTCAACCAAGTTTAGCATAACAAAGACTTGACAATATCTACTATATATTTGTCAAATACCACTCACTCACTCACTCACTCATACATTCATCACGAATTCTCAGAAACCACCGAACGGATTAAAATGAAATTTGGTATGCAGCTTCCTCAAGGGCCGCAAATGCCCACTAAGAGAGGATTTTTGGATATTCATGTTCTAAAGAGGTGTTAAGTGGGTAGATCTGCATTTCATTGAATAGCAATATCTCCTGATTGGTTTCATTGGGGGATGTGATACTTGGCATATAAACTCATCATTAAAAATAAGAAGACATGTGTCTGAGGGTTTTTCGATGTGGTGTATATTATGAGGTGAAAGGGGTGAAAAGTGGGGATTGAAAGATTCTTAACGGAGCGTGAATCTCTTAAACGACATAGGCGAGGAGTTTGAAACCCAGGAAAAAAAATCAACATAAAAAGGAGTAAATATGTGTTTGACCGTTTTTTCATAAATCCAATATAAGGGGTTCATGGGGAGGGGTGAAATTCTGAAAAAAGAAAATAGAAAGAAAATGTTTTGACTCACTCGCTCACTCACTCATCATCGCCCAGCCAAAATTATTGAAGTTAGCAACATGACAGTTTGGGGATATGTTCATTGGATGTCAAAACCGTCTACTATGGGAGGATTTTCGGATATTCAGGTTCTAAAGGGATCTTAAGGGGGTTAAACCTCTATTTCATTGAATAACAATATCTCCTAATTGGTTTCATTGGAGGATGTGATACACAGCATATAAACTCATCATTAAACAAGATGTTCAGTAAAGAACATATAGCCTACTTCCTCCTAAATGTATGAGTATAGTTATAACTCGTTGTTATTATCAAAGAGTATAATAGAACTATTCTTTGTTGAAGACCTTAGAAACTATTTACCTCTACCAAACGCCACAACCTAGATAAAAACTGCTACCATCATTGAAGAAAGAAAGAAAGATAAGAAGTATATCAAGAATGTTATGGATCTGGAGACATAATCGACCGGACTGGCGGCGTGGCTCAGCGGTAACGTTCTCGCTTGCTGGGCCCTAGGTTGCAGGTTCGTATCCTGGCGCAATCAGCTGGCATTTGAGGGTGCACAAATGCGAGGGAGCCGTGTCAGTACATTTACTGGCACGTTAAAGATCCCCTTCGGGCCAAAATTCCGGCACCCCGGTGTCTCTAAAATCAGCAGTAGTTAAAAGGGATGTAAAACCAATAACATTATTATTATTATTATTATTACGACCTGCCGTGGGCAACATCCAACTTTGAGTTGAGGCATGTCTTTACACGTCTGGTTGTGCATGGCTTTCACAACCCTAATTGAATTAACAAATCTTTCCATGACCCTACAGAGACGTGTGTATACAAACTATGTGGATATTTTCGATAATATAATCCTAACAGAGCGAGTGCATTCTAGCGGCCAGAAGAAGAAACTTTTCAATAAAATCTGGAAGTTACCTTTTTGGCAGCTAGACGTCTCGAGTAAATCTGCTGGCGAATTATGTTTTAATTAAATATATATTTTACACCATAATGTGCACAATATAACGCTTAATAACATTTTCAAGTAACGCAAAATAGACTATTACAAACCCTTTAAAATAAAAAGTTAAAATGTATCGTAGTATCATCTTGTCATTCTTCAAATTCGATGCGCATAGAATGATAATGGTATAGTAATCAATGGATCCCCACGTAGACTAGTCGTGACATCTATTGGTGAAATATCGAACAATATAATCCTAACAGAGCGAGTGCATTCTAGCGGCCAGAAGAAGAAACTTTTCAATAAAATCTGGAAGTTACTTTTTGGCAGCTAGATGTCCCGAGTATATCTGCTGGCGAATTATGTTTTAATTAAATATATATTTTACACCATAATGTGCACAATATAACGCTTAATTTTAAAACATCTGAGTCATTACAAAACAATAAACATATAACATTTCAAGAAAAAAACCTAGCTCTGATCGGGTTTGAACCATAAGCATTTGAGCGATAGGCTAACGCTCTACCACTGAGCTAATTGTGTCAACGAATATTGTTCTATTTAAAATGACTTACATAGAACTTGTTAGCAAATAATGATTTATACTAAACGATTTCATCACTGGAGTATATTATTTATATATAAAGCATTTCATACAAAGTTTATTTATTTTTTATCAGTACGCTATATTGCATGCAATACTCAAATTAGTGAAATATAAGTCCGGCACAAGATATCCGCTGCCATCTTGTCTTATTACTGAATCAGTTCAGCTTTTTAAAATCACGTCTGCACTATAGTATTACAAAATAAACTTTTAATTTCGAACGTGCCACTTCCTTTAGAACAGTTAAAACGATTCTCGGCTCGATAATCGGAACTGGTGGGTCCCATGATATGGATTATAAAGTTTGCATAATTCGCACGGCCGCCATCCTGAAATGGTATGGCGGACGACCTTGTAATTTGGTCACAAGACGCATCCTATACGAAGGTATGTTGTTACCAAATTTGGTAGAGATCGGATGATTTGGTTAGTCGTTATTTGATTTTAGGTTTTGAACGTTTGAGTGGCCGCCATTCAGTTTTAGTAAATATGGCGGCGATATAAAACATGACACTGAGGTGTCCTTTGCTAGTGCTACCTTTGTACCAAATTTCGTTCAATTTGCATTCACCGTGTTCGAATTGATAGGGGGGGGACAGACATTCAGAGTAGACACACAGACACACACAGACTCACACACACACATACACACACACACAGACTCACACACACACACACACACACACACACAGACAGACACACTTTTTTCGCCCTGTGTTGATCTCATAAGTCTACTTTCATTTTTTGCAAAAATCGAAAGTAGGCTAAAAAATAAGAAGACATGTGTCTAAGGGTTTTTCGATGTGGTGTATATTATGAGGTGAAAGGGGTGAAAAGTGGGGATTGAAAGATTCCTAACGGAGCGTGTATCTCTTGAACGACATAGGCGAGGAGTTTGAAACTCAGCGGAAAAAATCAGCATAAAAATAAGTGAATATGTGTTTGACCGTTTTTTCATAAACCCAATTTAAGGGACCCATGGGGAGGGGTGAAATTCTGGGGGGGGGGAAACAGGAAAGAAAGTGTCCTAACTGATTGACTGACTGACTCACTCATCAAACTCAGGGGGAAAAACTGCTTTAAAGTAAGTAAATAGCTTTTCGACAGTTTTTTTTTGAACAATCAAATTGAAGGGGTTCATCGGGAGGGGTGTAATTCTGCAGAAAACAAAAATTGAAGGAAAATGTCCTGACTCATCATCGCCCAGCCAAAAATATTGAAGTTGGAAACATGGCATTTCGGGGATATGTTCGTTGTATGTCAAAACCGTACACTAAGGGAGGATTTTTGGATATTCACGTTCTAAAGGGGTTTTAAGGGGGTTAAACCTGCATTTCATTGAATAACAATATCTCATGAGTGGTTTCATTTGTGGATGTGATACTCGGCATATAAACTAATCATTAAAAATAAGCAGACATGTGTCTATGGGTTTTTCGATGTGGTGTATTATTATGAGGTGAAAGGGGTGAAAAGTGGGGGTTGAAGGATTCCTAACGGAGCGTGTAGGCCTATCTCTTAAACGACATAGGCGAGATATTTGAAACTCAGCGAAAAAAAACATCTTAAAAAGTAAGTAAATCGGTGTTCGACCGTTTTTTCATAAATTAATTTAAGGGGCCAATGGGGTGGGGTGAAATTCTGGGGGAAAAAGGAGAGAAAGTGTCCTAACTGACTGACTAACTCACTCACTCATCAAACTCAGGGGATAAAGACAGCTTAAATATAAGTTAATAGGTGTTCAAGCGTTTTTTCATCAATCCAATTTAAGGGGCCCATGGGGAAGGGTGAAATTCTGGTAAAAATAATTGAAAGGAAATGTGCTGTCTGGCTCACTCACTCATCACGCCCAGCGAAAACTATTAAAGTTGGAAACATGAAATTTTGGGAATATGATCGCTGTATGTCGAAAACGTCAACTAAGGAATGATTTTTGTTTATTCGGGTTTTAAAGAGGTGTAAAGGGGGTAAACGTGCATTTCATTGAATAACGATATCTCGTGAGTTGTTTCTTTGGGGATGTGATATTCGGTATATAAACTAATCATTAAAAATAATCAAACATATTGAACACTTTATCCTCTGATGGATAAATGATTCGATGTTTTATTTCTACAATTAATTAATGTTTCCACCAGCGTCATGAAATAGCCAGACAAAGATGAGGAAACTTCAAGCATTTGTTGGAGACAGTGGGGACATACCTGCAGCAGTTTGACAAAAGTCTAAATACTTAAGGATTGTGAAAAGAAAGAGCCTAGCAATGTTTCAGAAGGACAGGTGGTGGCTACCTCAAAATAGAAGGGACGCGTGGTGAGACACGCTTATGGCATGTTCATTGTACTATTCGCGCCTAGAAAAAATATAATGCAGTAACGTGAGTGGTTGATGGTACTACTGGATACTCCTACGAGGCCGAGGTCTGATAAAAACCGCGAAGTTAACGAAAAAGTGGAACCAATGAGAGATGAATGCTTACGAACGCGCCAAGTCTAGCTTGGGCACGCGATAGCTAGCATTAACGCGGGAGATCGGCTAGACAACATCTCTACGATCGATTCTAGAATTAATGGGCATATTCTTGACCTGCGCAATTTTACGAGTTCAGTGATATTTGTTTCATTCCTGTACCACTATTATTTTGAGAAATTTTTATATAATTTCCCCCCCCCCCCCTATCGATACCTAGGGCCAGTTCATTTATAAGTGGCGTGAAGAGCCAAGACATTACTATTACATTTTGTGTGTCGGAAGACACAGGTTACCATTACTTTTTGTGTGTCGGAAGACACAGGTTACTATTACATTGTGTGTGTCGGGAGACACAGGTTATTATTACATTTTTGCGCGTCTGAGGACGTAGGCACTTGTACTTTGCGTGTCATGAGGACACAGATTTTATTAATACAAATGTGTTGTAAATTCAGTGTGATAGATAGTCACAGTACTATTTTGTAGGGACAGTATCATCGACAATTCGCCAACAGACTGTTCTGGGGAAATAAGTACCTAAAACGGTGAATTTAGTAGGCAGATACCGAGTGTGTAATAATCTATAACTTTTTGCATCAGCACGAGAGATGACATCGCTTATCCTGGAAGAAGTTTGGAACTGTCAACACTCCGTCGAGATGTTTGAGATGAGTTAAGCAGCATTAAGTAGGGAGATGGCTTCCGATGTTCGCTGACGGGTGACTGGCCGAGGATGAGTACTGAATAATATTCTTATTATCTGACAAGTTAACTTATGGTATATGGGACATATTTTGTTTGTAAATATCTTGCTTGTGTTGATTAACGTAGTGTATTTAGTTTTGGTCTGACACACCTTTTGCATGGAAACAGCTCGCACAATTTTTCATAGTCGTAAGTTCTTGTTGTTTGTTTTAACTAACGTGGCTATGTGGACAACCGTGTTTGCATATGTGTACGCAATGCGGTTAGGAAACGTCTCTCGGAGATATATTGTGTTTCAGAAGTAGGACTGAATTAATATAATCATACAGTAGATTGGAGGGTAAATTAATCTTTGTAATGTTTATTATTGATCAGATTCAGTGAGTTTATTGCCGTTGGAGCAATGTGAGTTGTGGCGAAGAGCAGTCAGCTCTCTCGTAGGTTTTAAAATTCTTAAATAGATTGTGAGCATCTGATTCAACCGACCTGTGAGAAAAGTGTTATGTTATTCCCAGCAGTGTGTGTGTGTGTATTTTATTGGTCATTACAAGCGGGAATTTCAGCGTAGACTGATTTCTGTCAGCTTGGTGCCAAGTCCATATCGTTACCTTGCGAGGACATATGTGGCTATATCGATTAATGTCTTACCATATGTTTATGTGGTTGAGATTTGTTGCTGTTGATTCTACGAGATAACGGGACAGTTGGTCAAGTTATTTTTACACACTGGAGCTGGACGATGACAAGAGTTGAGGAAGGGGGGAAGCTGTTTTCACAAGGCGGGCTGAAAAGATTGCATCGAGGTCATTAGTGGAGACTTGTTGGCTCCGTAATAATACTTGAAATACAGAATAAGAACTGATCAATGATAAAAATTGTTTTAAAGAAATGGGAGTTGCCTACGAATCACTATAATCTCCGAAGCGTTAGCTTAACGTGCATTTGTGTTCATATAAGGTAATCTCAGCCGGTGAGGCTTTTGTTGTTGTTGGTTTCATTCCATGTTTATGTTCCGTATCAGTGACCCGTGCAGTCACGTGCGATGCTGTCTTTTCCTTGTTTGTGTATTGAACAATTGGCCGTGTTGGCAGCTCATTTGTCAGATGCGTCATCGCACTGAAGGAGGGTCTCGAGGGAGATTCCTGTAAATATTAGATTTTAGATTGTGTGTCAGCATTAATTTTAAGGGTTTTTATTAGTGCTGTGTCCTATATCCGTAAACGTTGATTTACGAGATAATTGTTCGTAAGCATCGTGGCTGTTACCCGCTGTAAACGAACAGTCATCCAAGTACTCATTCCTCGTAGTTAGTCATTACGCAAACATAAAATCCCAATGCAAGTTAGCGGAACTAGGATCCACATTTTTATGAGGGGGAGATCCGTCTGACTCCTCAACGTTGATAGATATTTCTGTCATGGGAAGATTCAGGGAGGAATATTATTATTGTTGTTGTCTATATTCATTTTTTTCACTAATAGTCATTAAATTATGTTATTATTTTACATCTTGTCACTTCCTTTCTTAATTATAGTTTTAATCCTATGACCCTTCCCTCAGTAGAGCATGGTGTTTGGCGAACGTAAACATCACACTATGAACTGAGCGCGACCCCTTGATCAAGAGTCTTGCATATAAACACTGCGATACTGAAGGTTTCATAGGAGGTAAACTGGCGTGGCCAAGCGTGGGGCGGTTCACTGTGGTATAGCGGCAAAGAAATTGCACATGTCAATGTAAGGGTAGTTGGGTTTACAATCTGACGCAACAATGAAGGTGTAGTTTTGTTGCTGGTTCGCTGCTGGAACACATTTAGTTGGCGTATTTGAGTAAAACTGACATGCCACAAGTGGAGGCAGATATGACAGTATTTTAATCACCGGAAAGTGATATTTTATTAAAAGTAATTGAGGCGAAGAGGATACCGCCAACTGTGTGAAATATAAGTTAAAATCAGGAGTTTGCAATGTAAAATACCGTTCACGTTTTTTGTCTATTGAATTAAAGTAAAAGTAATATACGTGATATCGGGCGCCGAATGATTAATGTTAAAACTAGATTTGTTTAGAAAGTCAAACTCATGAAAATGTTAGGAGGCTGGTAGCCTTTAATGAAAATTAATACTTTGTTAATTAATCAGTGTTAATATCAGATCAGGATAACAATTTAATGACTGAATATGTGTTTGGGTTTAAATTAAATTGAGTAAAATTAGAACCACTCAGAGATGCAATCGACTAGTGGGATTAAATGTAAAATATAAATGAACTGAGTAGGGTAAAGAAATTAAATGTGCATGGGGATTGTATGTGTGTGTCAGGGGGCATTGCTTTATGCCATTTCCCTAATATCTCATATAAAGTGTATAACATGGCAACAGTAGAACTGATTCAAGAAATCATTGAAAATGCTGCTAGGAGGACACAGGAATTGTTGGACACCAAATTGGCGGAACAGAGTGAATCACTAAACACTAAACTATCTGAACAGAGTGAATCATTAAACACTAAACTATCTGAACAGAGTGAATCACTAAAAACTAAACTATCCGAACAAAGTGAATCACTAAACAATACTATGTTAGAACAAAGTGAGTCTATAAACAAATTGTCTGAGCAGAGTGAATCACTAAAAACTTAACTATCCGAACAAAGTGAAGCATTAAACGCTAAATTATCTGAATCAATGAACAATAGTATGTTAGAACAAGGTGAATTATTAAACGCAAAAATATTAGAACAAAGTGAATCATTGCGGACACAATTAAACAACAGTAGGATTGAACAAAATGAATATCAGGAGGAAAACAAACTAGATTATTAACAAGTGAAATCAATGACACTATAAATTCGCAGTTAGAGGCGCAGAATGTTAAAAACACGAACCAATTAGCTTCGTTAACCGCAGAGATGAAGGATCACACTAATCAACAGATGGTATTGCTGGCCCTAGATGTTAGTAAAAACAATGAAAAACAATTAGATCAGATTAAGAAAATGGAAATTAGTTTTGATCAAAAACTTAGCATTCTGGATGAAACGGTTTTAGGTAAATTAGAGCAAATTGAACTAGCATGCACTATGAGTACGAGCGAGGTCAAGATGGCTCAGGATAAGATGGAAGGACGATTTAAGGAAATGGAGAGAAACGGCAAGGTCATTCAGCAACAATTATCAGCGGTAGATGAAAGTATATCCGGCATAATTAAAGATATGGACCGTCTCGAAATAAAATCAGCGGAGCAATGGAAAAGCCTAGAAGCGGATTAGGATCAATTAAAGAATACCATCGACGAAAATAGCGCGAGATTGGAAGAATGGAAAAGCCAGATAGAAAGCAATCAGGATAACACTAAAAGCCAGATTGAGGAGAAAGTAAGCACAATTAAGGAGCAAATAAGAAAAGATTGGCGAAAAATGAATATCGATTCTAAAGAGGAAAGATTAACCATCATTAAGACAGTAGGCGAAAATCATACTCGTATTCAAGCATTAGAACAAGAAATTAAGAGTTAACTTAAAGAACAAACAGACAGGATCATTAAAGCTGAACTGAGGTCGATAGAACAATCCTCGATATTTAAAACGGGAACAATGAAAGATAAGCAGGATGACTCAAATAGCCCGGACGGGACGAGCACAGCAGGAAGTCAAACTCAGACAGAGAGCCCATTAACGACAAACACGGAGGGGTTTCGCAAGAATATTGAAAGGAGTTCCACGCCACAGGACGGTCATCAGCTCACACAACTTATCCAAGAAATTCGCTCGAACGATTATAAACCGCAGAAGTATACGGAGAATTCAGGGGTGACACCTAAAGCCTTTATTAAAGAAATTGAAGACCATTACAATGACACTGGGGTACCTGAAGCACGTAGGTTAAGGATGATGGAGAGATTTTTATCAGGAAATGTCCTTACATGGTTTTTAAGCTTCAAATATACATTTGGAACTATGGCAGATTTTAAAATCGCGTTTCTGCGCAAATACTGGTATCCGGCATTGCAACAGAGTTTAAGAATGGAGCTTTACTCTAGGAAATACCAAACTACCCAGCAAACGAAATACTCAGATTTCTTTAACATGCAAATGCTAAAATTTCGCGACCTTGATTACCCTTTAAATGAAGCGGATCTGGTGATGACTATAGCGCGGCAATTACCAGTCAACGTGCAACAAGTACTAGTCGCAGCGAACGTTAGTACGGCCTTACATGCAGAACAGATATTACACCAGATAGATGAGACTACATCTCATAATCATTATAGAGGAGGAAGACAACTGGAGTTAGTAAATACGACAGAGGTCATAAAACCAAAACAGGCGAACACTAAAACGCAGGGTACAAATACAAGCACATCCACAGCTAGGCGAAACCAGGATGAGGTAGAAAACAGACCGTACCAGCGTAACGAGAATAACTATAACAATAGGTCATATCAAGGCAACAATAGATATCAACAGAGAGGGTATCAACAATGGCGTGAAAATCGAAGAAATGCGGGGCCTTATGGAAGATACGGTGATTACAATGGGAATCAAAGATCGAAAGGAAGGAGAGATCAAACTCAAGGAGAGGCACGTAATTATCGTAATGACTGGGATGATAGGCACGCTCAATCACAAAATTACCTAGAGGAATTACACGCTAATCAAGGTGGAGAGCTAGGACGATGGGAAGAAGCCATTGGGAACATGAAGAATCCAGACACACATACTGAGGAAGCTGGAAGTCTACTGAGACAAGAGGAATGTCAGGGGCATGGGCGACAAAAGGATGATGGAAGTCGCAGTGGAGCTAAAAAAAATATCTAAATTTGGATAAAGGAGACAATCTACAAACGCAACAGTCGGAAGTTGAAGATGGATGGATAGTAGCGAACATACAAGAATTGATTGCTTTGCCAGAAGATTGCCTGGAGGAGACGGTGAAACCACGGAACGATGAAATTAGGCAGTTACCCATTATTTACGCGAGGATTGGTGGAATTAATATAAGATGTTTATTGGATATGGGGTCGCAGATCAGTCTGGTATCGGAGGCCTTGGTTCGAGAGTTGGGACGGAGTCAGAATATTCCTGTGATTCCCGTACCACAACTCAAAGTGAGGGGTGTTATTCCTGAACGCACCGTCACTTGTAAACGTCAGGCATACTTAGAGCTGAACATATTGGAACACACTTTTGGGCAAACATTCATTATCATGGCAAAGATGAATTTCAATATAATTCTTGGTGAAAATTTCATTTGTGACTATCAAGCAGTGATAGATTTGCACAAGAACACAGTCAGTTTTAGAGAGTATGATCAACTGAAGAACGTGGGATTGCATATGGATGAAATCACTACCGGAAGAGATGTAAATTCTTGGGCATTGGAAGCAATATCGGAAGAGACGGAAGAGGAGATACGAAAGGCAGAAGATAACATCATAGAAGGAGCTGTTGTGGAACTAGATGAGGAGAGTGAATCCCAGGAGATATGGTCTTCATTAACAGAAGGAGATGACGGTGATGCACAATTTGAAGAGTTACTACAGGAGCGGCTCAATGACATTCAACTTGAGGGTGAACATAGAAAACAATTGGAAGAGATTTTAAGGAAGCACAAAGCAGTATTCGATACAGTACCTGGGAAAATATTAAATTTCAAATATTCAATGCAAGTCGTGGATTGGTCACCTTTCAAAAGTAGATTGTACCCAATTCCCGAAAAATATCGTGGTCAAGTCAAGGTCATTATAGATGAGATGTTACAAGCTGGAGTGATAAAGAAGACACCTACACCTTATCTAAATGCGATTTTGGCAGTCACAAAACCAAATGGATCTATTAGACTTTGTTTAGATGCCAGAAATCTCAACATGAGACTCATTTTTCCTGAGTATGACAGAGCGCCATTATCAGAGACGTACTAAAAGGCTTTAAGAACAAGAGCATTTATTCATCAGTTGTATTGACGTCCAGTTTCCACCATATTGAATTGGATGAGAAGTCACAGCTTCTAACTGGCTTCTTATTCGATAACCAAACGTTCTGCTTCGTCCGAATGCCTTTCGGAGTCAAAGCAGCGGGCTGTGTTTTAATCCGAGCCCTGGATCGGAATCTAACCGAGGAAGTTAAGGAGATGACGGTGCGCTACATTGATGACATTCTGCTGGCATCCGACAACATTGAAATTCACATGGAAAATTTAGATAAAGTATTAGGCAACCTTAATGCATCAAATTTCAAAGTAAACCTGAAGAAATCGCATTTCTTCAAGAGCGAGATCTTATATTTGGGTCACATCATTGACAAGGAGGGAGTGAAGCCAAACCCAGCTAAGATCGAAGCGATAAAGAATTTCCCTACACCAACGAGAGTCAAGCACATTCGGGCTTTCTTAGGCGTAACGGGATTCTTTAAGGAAAACTGTCCAGGTTACGCGGAGACTAGGTCCAATGCAGGAAATGTTAAAAAAGAATAATAAATGGTTGTGGAATGCGGAATGCGAAAAGGCGTTCCAAGCAACAAAACAGCTACTGGAAAACTGCATTAAGTTAGGATATCCAGACTTCAAGCACAAATTTATAATCCAAGCGGATGCTTCGCTAATTGGTATAAGTGCCATGCTCTACCAAGAAGATCCAGCTAACCTGCAACATAAAACATATTTGGCATTTGTCAGCCGAAAATTGCGTAAGCACGAGTGCAATTATACTGTAACGGAACTAGAGCTGTTGGCCATCCTTCATGCGCTACAACAATGGAAACGAATAATTTATGGATACCCCATTGTTGTCAGGACCGATCACAGGGCACTAACATTCTTGTTTAAGACGTCGATGGCAGGCGAACGTGTGACACGTTGGTCTATATATATTCAGCAGTTTAGCATTGAGATCGAACATTGCCCAGGGAAGATGAACGTGATTCCGGATGCACTCAGCAGGAACCCAGAGCCTGATGTTGAAGAAACAGCGATGGTACAACACTTGGAGTTAACACCGAAGGACCGGGAATTCTCGGAGGAGTTACGTGAGATACAGCGAGAACAGGAAGCGGAACCATGGATGATGCTATTAATTCAATACTTTAGAAAGCAGCTACCTACAGGAACACCTGCATTTCGAGAAGCGAAAGCAAAAGGAGGAAGATATGTTTATGTCAACAATTTGCTGCACAAATGGGTAGATAATGACCACACCAAGTTACGCATACTTGTACCTGCATCTTTACAGCGAGGATTGACATGGCATACTCACGAAAGTTACGGACACGTCGGAGTAGACAAATGCGAAGCGACAATAGGAGAGACATTTACATGGCCACGTATGAGAACAACTATATGTGACGTCATTACGACTTGTGATCCTTGTCAGAGGACAAAGCCCAATAACTATTTAATGAGGCAGTATCCTAGACCATTCCTACCTCAGAAACCCTGCGAGCTAGTGGCCCTGGACTGTTTCGGTCCAATCCCGAAAGGTAGGCGAGGTTGCCGTCACTTGCTAGTGTGCATTGATGTGTTTTCTAAGTTTGTCGTATTATGCCCCATTCAGAAAACTACATCGAAACAAGTACTCAGTCGTATTCGAAATAGAGTTATTCCAATCCTTGGAAAACCAGAATTTATATTGTCAGACCATGGCAGCTATTTTACAAGCGCCGAATTCAAAAAAGGTATGGAGGACATGGGTATAAAACACGTTTTAAGCAGTATCCGACATGCCCAAGCTAATCCAAGTGAGCAAGCAATAAAATGTGAGACATCATACATGAGAATCTTCATTCCCAAAGAACATCATAAGTGGGTGGATAAAATTAAGGATGTAGAGACATGTATGAATTCTACCAGGCACGAGTCAACAGGACAGATCCCTATGGTCATACACAAAAACGAGTATCCAGTGAGAACGTGGAAAAGCATCATTAACTGCCCACAAGATCCCATGATAGCACCTGACCTGCGAATAGAAAGAACGAGAGCCTACATGAGAAAACAAGCAGATCGCAGATTGCGGCGATTGAGAAATAAGAGATTTCACCGTGATCTAGAAATCAACCAGCTCGTTTTGGTGAAACGACCCGCTACATCGGATCCAGAGAAGATCTTCAGCAAATTCTGTGAAAAGTTCGTAGGACCCTATTCTATTGTAAGAAACCTAGGAAATAATGCATACAGAGTGAAAGAGTTAAGCACAGGAACAATGTCGGTCTACAATGCAGCCAATTTAAAAACGTATCGAAGAAGTGAACCATGGGAGCGCCGGAATAATGATGCAGTTTAAATATATGGACGTCCTATATCAACAAAGTGGACGGGGGGCAGTTGAGTACGGCACGTGAAGGAGGAAGTGGAGATGGTGTTGACAAACATTAACGAGACGGGCAGAGTGTTGCCTAAGGCATCAGCGCGTCACGCAAGCAGTTGAAAGGGTGAGGTCCAAGCAGGAAATAAAACGAGTAAATGCCATTCAAGACAGGAGCGGCTAGACCAAGTAATAGAAAAGGGGTGATTCTGAAATAAAACAAATTGGCCCACGGAAGTCTTTTAAAAATTATCGACTTTATCCTAAGTTCGAAATTTTTTGAGTGAAGGAGTTGTGAACCCTTTATCCTCTGATGGATAAATGATTCGATGTTTTATTTCTACAATTAATTAATGTTTCCACCAGCGTCATGAAATAGCCAGACGAAGATGAGGAAACTTCAAGCATTTGTTGGAGACAGTGGGGACATACCTGCAGCAGTTTGACAAAAGGCTAAATACTTAAGGATTGTGAAAAGAAAGAGCCTAGCAATGTTTCAGAAGGACAGGTGGTGGCTACCTCAAAATAGAAGGGACGCGTGGTGAGACACGCTTATGGCATGTTCATTGTACTATTCGCGCCTAGAAAAAATATAATGCAGTAACGTGAGTGGCTGATGGTACTACTGGACACTCCTACGAGGCCGAGGTCTGATAAAAACCGCGAAGTTAACGAAAAAGTGGAACCAATGAGAGATGAATGCTTACGAACGCGCCAAGTCTAGCTTGGGCACGCGATAGCTAGCATTAACGCGGGAGATCGGCTAGACAACATCTCTACGATCGATTCTAGAATTAATGGGCATATTCTTGACCTGCGCAATTTTACGAGTTCAGTGATATTTGTTTCATTCCTGTACCACTATTATTTTGAGAAATTTTTATATAATTTCCCCCCCTATCGATACCTAGGGCCAGTTCATTTATAAGTGGCGTGAAGAGCCAAGACATTACTATTACATTTTGTGTGTCGGAAGACACAGGTTACCATTACTTTTTGTGTGTCGGAAGACACAGGTTACTATTACATTGTGTGTGTCGGGAGACACAGGTTATTATTACATTTTTGCGCGTCTGAGGACGTAGGCACTTGTACTTTGCGTGTCATGAGGACACAGATTTTATTAATACAAATGTGTTGTAAATTCAGTGTGATAGATAGTCACAGTACTATTTTGTAGGGACAGTACCATCGACAATTCGCCAACAGACTGTTCTGGGGAAATAAGTACCTAAAACGGTGAATTTAGTAGGCAGATACCGAGTGTGTAATAATCTATAACTTTTTGCATCAGCACGAGAGATGACATCGCTTATCCTGGAAGAAGTTTGGAACTGTCAACACTCCGCCGAGATGTTTGAGATGAGCTAAGCAGCATTAAGTAGGGAGATGGCTGCTGATGTTCGCTGACGGGTGACTGGCCGAGGATGAGTACTGAATAATATTCTTATTATCTGACAAGTTAACTTATGGTATATGGGACATATTTTGTTTGTAAATATCTTGCTTGTGTTGATTAACGTAGTGTATTTAGTTTTGGTCTGACACACCTTTTGCATGGAAACAGCTCGCACAATTTTTCATAGTCGTAAGTTCTTGTGGTTTGTTTTAACTAACGTGGCTATGTGGACAACCGTGTTTGCATATGTGTACGCAATGCGGTTAGGAAACGTCTCTCGGAGATATATTGTGTTTCAGAAGTAGGACTGAATTAATATAATCATACAGTAGATTGGAGGGTAAATTAATCTTTGTTAAGCGGCTTCGGTGGCGTAGTTGGTAGCATGCTGAGCTTCTATGCCCAAGATAGCGGGTTCAAACCCGGCCGAAGCCGTCGGATTTTTTAAGAGCGTTAAAAATCCCTCAGTATGCCTTCCTTCGGAGGGGAAGTAAAGCCGGCGGTCCCATGTCATAGATTTATGGCATGTTAAAGATCTTTCCACTAATTACACCTGTGTGAAACTAAATTGGATAGGTTAAGAATGTAAACAACGCTCTTAGGTTGCTACGTTCGTTGCCAAGAGCCGACTGCGGTGGCGTCTAGTAGCTAGTTCTGAACTAGGCCTAGTAGTCGTTGACGGTGGCGTTTGGCGGCAAAAGTAGGAACTATTTGAAAATTCAAAGTTGCAGTCTCTACTTGAATTAAAAAACAGATACACACACTAATACAGTCATCACAATTAACACCGGTTATCAGACAGATTCTACACACACCCAAAGTACACGGGGCTACATGACCGCGTTGTCGCAGCCCCTAAACTAATGAACCAACCAACCAATCTTTGTAATGTTTATTATTGATCAGATTCAGTGAGTTTATTGCCGTTGGAGCAATGTGAGTTGTGGCGAAGAGCAGTCAGCTCTCTCGTAGGTTTTAAAATTCTTAAATAGATTGTGAGCATCTGATTCAACCGACCTGTGTGAAAAGTGTTATGTCATTCCCAGCAGTGTGTGTGTGTGTGTATTTTATTGGTCATTACAAGCGGGAATTTCGGCGTAGACTGATTTCTGTCAGCTTGGTGCCAAGTCCATATCGTTACCTTGCGAGGACATATGTGGCTATATAGATTAATGTCTTACCATATGTTTATGTGGTTGAGATTTGTTGCTGTTGATTCTACGAGATAACGGGACAGTTGGTCAAGTTATTTTTACACACTGGAGCTGGACGATGACAAGAGTTGAGGAAAGGGGGACGCTGTTTTCACAAGGCGGGCTGAAAAGATTGCATCGAGGTCATTAGTGGAGACTTGTTGGCTCCGTAATAATACTTGAAATACAGAATAAGAACTGATCAATGATAAAAATTGTTTTAAATAAATGGGAGTTGCCTACGAATCACTATAATCTCCGAAGCGTTAGCTTAACGTGCATTTTTGTTCATATAAGGTAATCTCAGCCGGTGAGGCTTTTGTTGTTGTTGGTTTCATTCCATGTTTATGTTCCGTATCAGTGACCCGTGCAGTCACGTGCGATGCTGTCTTTTCCTTGTTTGTGTATTGAGCAATTGGCCGTGTTGGCAGCTCATTTGTCAGATGCGTCATCGCACTGAAGGAGGGTCTCGAGGGAGATTCCTGTAAATATTAGATTTTAGATTGTGTGTCAGCATTAATTTTAAGGGGTTTTATTAGTGTTGTGTCCTATATCCGTAAACGTTGATTTACGAGATGATTGTTCGTAAGCATCGTGGCTGTTACCCGCTGTAAACGAACAGTCATCCAAGTACTCATTCCTCGTAGTTAGTCATTAGGCGTACATAAAATCCCAATGCAAGTTAGTGGAACTTGGATCCACATTTTTATGAGGGGGAGATCCGTCTGACTCCTCAACGTTGATAGATATTTCTGTCATGGGAAGATTCAGGGAGGAATATTATTATTGTTGTTGTCTATATTCATTTTTTTTGCACTAATAGTCATTCAATTATGTTATTATTTTACATCTTGTCACTTCCTTCTTTAATTATAGTTTTAATCCTATGACCCTTCCCTCAGTAGAGCATGTTGTTTGGCGAACGTAAACATCACACTATGAACTGAGCGCGACCCCTTGATCCAGATTCTTGCATATAAACACTGCGATACTGAAGGGTTCAATATGTATAAGGGTTTATCGATGTGGTGTATATTATGAGGTGAAAGGGGTGAAAATTGGGGATTGAGGGATTTTTAACGGAGAGTGTATCTCTGAAACGAAATAGGCCAGAAGTTTAAAATTCGGAGGGAAAAAACAGCTTAAAATACAAGTAAATAGGTGTTCGACCGTTTTTCATAAATCCAATTTAAGGGGCCCTTGGAGGGGGGTGAAATTCTGGGGGGGGGGGGAAACAGGAAAGAAAGTGTCCTAACTGATTGACTCTCTTACTCACTCATCAAACTCAGGGGGAAAACAGCTTTAAATAAGTAAATAGGTGTTCGATCGTTTGTTTCATGAATCCAATTTATGTGGTTCATGGGGAGGGGTGAAATTATAAAAAATAAATTAAAGAAAATGTCCTGACTGACTCACTCACTCATCATCGCCCAGCCAAAATTATTGAAGTTAGAAACATGAAATGTTGGGGATATGTTCGTTGTATGTCGAAAACGTCCACTATGGAAAGAGTTTTGGATATTCACGTTCTAAAGAGGTGTTAAGGGGGTAAACGTGCATTTCATTGAATAACAATATCTCACGAGTGGTTTCATTTGGGGATGTGATACTTGGCATATATACTAATCATTAAAAATAAGCTGACACATGTCTAATGGTTTTTCGATGTAGTGTATATTATGAGGTGAAAGGGATGAAAAGTCGGGGTTGAAAGTTTCCTAACGGAGCGTGTATCTCTTAAACGACATAGGCGAGGAGTTTGACTTTCTGCGAGTTTCAATCAGCTTAAAAGTAAATAAATGAATAAATAATTAAAATAAGTAGGAGTTCAACCGTTTTTTTTTCATAAACCCAATTTAAGGGGCCTATGGGGAGGGGTGAAATTCTGGAAGAAAAACGTCCACTAAGGAAGGATTTTTGGATGTTCACTCTCATCGATCAATCAAATCTATTCAAGTTAGAAGAAGGGGATATGTGTGTTGTGTGTCGAAAAAGTCTATTAAGGAGGGAGTTTTGGATATTCAGGTTCTCAAGGGGTGTTAATGGGGTTAAACCTGCATGTCATTGAATAACAATATGACACGACTATGACGCGAGCGAAGCGAGACTAAAAATGAGATGGTGTGTGTCTGTGTATTACTCAATCACGCAAGAACCACTGGTCCGACTTACATGAATTTTACATGGAAGTAGCTGATTTACCTGGTTAACATATAGGCTACTTTTGATTTTAATACTTTGCACTATTTAAAGATGGCGACCATTTTAGTGACGTCACTACATCCTTTGGTTTCAAACTTTCATATTTCCATTTCAAATAAAAAGTGAACGCTAAGAAATAGCAAACTTTTGATGGCATATATGAGTTTTAAAATTACATTTTCTATCCGAAAGGTATCTCCAACGGTTAGCGAGTAAAACCTAAATTTGTGCTATAAAACACGGTCAACGCCGAACGGTGTAGTTGGACAAAATGTTCCATCCTTAATCTCCCTCTGCGCCGCACGTCGCCTATCCCCTGTTTTAACTGTCACTTTCACATTTTTATTTATTTATTACGCGTAACGAAGCACGGGTACTTCAGCTAGTAGAAAATAAATTTGTTTACATCAAATATAGATTTAGGAATTAGAAAGTCAGTTGGAAAGCCTTTGTCTGGAGCACGACACTCTATAGAAGTGAAACTTGGATTTTTGGAGCAGCAGAAAAGAGGAGAAATGTAAATATAGTGTTACAGAAGAATGATGAAATTGAGATGGGTAGATAGAGTAACAAATGAAGAGGTATTTAGACGAGTGGGAGAGGAGAGATGCTTCTGGCGACTGCTAATGAAGAGAAGTGATTAGTTGGTGGGACCAGACTAAGACACCCAGGAATAGCAAACTTAGTTATGGAAGGAAGGGTCGAGGACAAGAACTGTAGGGGTAGACCAAGGTTAGAATATGTAAAACAGATTGCCTTGGATGTATGGTGTGGTAGCTATATAGAGAAGAAACGATTATCTGAAGACAGGGAGGCATGGAGATCTGCATCAAACCAGTCAAAACGCTGAAGACGCAGACAACACAACAACAGTAATGTGGTATTATTGTCAGACTTCTGGCTGAATGGCTCACTCGATTATGTGCTTGCCTCCAGGGTAGCCTCTGATTACCCTTATCTGCCATCAGTCTTGTCTACTCGGCTGCTGAGTACTGTGCACCCGTCTGATTGGAAAGCGTACATGTGAAGAAGGTAGACACAAAATTGAATGATACAATGCGTTGCATTACTGGTTCTATCAAATCAACTCCATGTCACTGGTCACCCATGCTGAGTCACAATCCTCCACCTCACTTAAGGAGAAAGCAAGCTCTACTAAGGGAAGCTAAGAAAGTCTTTGCATCACCCTCTTTGCCCTCTTTGCACCAAGAATTCTGCCATCCATCACAGCAACGACTGCAATCTAGAAGACCAGTAAGTGTCACTGCGGGGCAACTCATTGCTGCTGGATTTGACCAAAATGAAAGCTGGAAGCATGAGTGGTCAACTAAAACATTGGGAACAAGTGCCCACCATCTTGATCCCACAAAGAAACCAAACGGCTTTGAGTTACCGAGGAACTTCCGGTGCCACATCAACAGGCTGAAGACTGGACATGGTTGCTGCAATTATTTCAGGTACAAGTGGGGCGGGATCAGCTCACCAATGTGTGAGTGTAACCTGGAAGAACAGACGATCGAACATGTGGTCCAATGCTGTCCTCTTTATTCGTACCCTGGCATTCCTGACGATTTGTTTGCCCTCACACAGAATGGTTGCGAAGGATGGAGTTTAAAGTTTGATTATACCTAGTTAAGTATAATTGTACTGGATATTGTATAAATTACCATACGATTAAATAAATAAATCCTAAGGATATTGGTTGTGTCCCACATTCTCTAGATGCCACTTATGGATGTTTTTACGAGGCTCATCCAAATCCAAGAATAGGTTTCCAAATTTTTAAATAAAATGACACCATACTAACATGAAATACTTCGTTGGGACCAGTTACAGCAATGGTTGGACTATTTTTGACACATCGTGGGATCAATTTTTGTATTCCTGTGTCGTAGAAGTCTGGTTGGTTGGTTGGTTCATGACAACGCGGTCATGTAGCCCCGTGTACTTTGGGTGTGTGTAGAATCTGTCTGATAACCGGTGTTAATTGTGATGACTGTATTAGTGTGTGTATCTGTTTTTTAAATTTTAAGTACTGCAACTTATAATTTTTCAAATAGTTCCTACTTTTGCCGCCAAGCGCCACCGTCAACGACTACTAGGCCTAATTCAGAACTTAGCTAATAGACGCCACCGCAGTCGGCGCTTGGCAACGAACGTAGAAACTTAAGAGCGTTGTTGACATTCTTAACATATACAATTTAGCATCACACAGGTTCAATTAGTGGAAGGAACTTTAACATGCCTTAAATCTATGACATGGGACCGCCGACTTTACTTCCTCTCCGAAGGAAGGCATACTGAGGGATTTTTAACGCTCTTAAAAATCCGACGGCTTCGGCCGGGTTTGAACCCGCTATCTTGGGCATAGAAGCTCAGCATGCTACCGACTACGCCACCGAAGCCGCCGTCGTAGAAGTCTGCGCCTGGGAATGGAACCAGACATTCGTCTACAGCTCTTCATCAGTGTGAAAATGCTGACGGAAGAACAGGTGTAAGAAAAGATGGGAAACGGTGGGAGCAAGTTCAGGACCGTACGGTGGATGATCAAACAGCTCCCAGCTCAACTTCTGCAAAACAGTTGCTGTGCGCCGACCGTAAGTGGTTGAGCATTGTCATGGATCAATACAACACCTGAGCTGTGCATTCTACTATCAGCGCTATGTTTTGTTTATTAAGAAACTTTATCACAGACCGAATGAGCCTCCGTGACTTAGGCGGCAGCATGCCGGCCTCTCACCGCTGGGTCCGTAGTTCAAATCCCGGTCACTCCATGTGAGATCTATGCTGGACAAAACGGAGGCAGACAGGTTTTTCTCCGGGTACTCCGGTTTTCCCTGTCAAAAATTTCATTCCAGCAACACTCTCCACTATCATTTCATTTCACCTGTCATTCATTTAATCATTGCCCCAGAGGAGTGCGACAGGCTTCGGCAGCCGGCACAGTTCATATCCTCTCCGCTAGATGGGGGCTTCATTCATTCTATTCCCTGTCCCGGTCGGTCGTCTGGAAACAGGCTATGGATTTTCATTTTCATCACAGACCGAATCTTACAAGCGGTGGGGGACAGATAAAGAGCCGTCATTTAGAACCACTGCTGTTGCGCTACTGACACCAATCGGGATTTTCCCGATCGGTATATGATTGCTACGGCATATAAGGCATCCAACGTTTAGAATGAAGCACTGGTAGGAAAGGGATATTCTTTTCTCTGTTGCACGCGAGACATGTATGACGCTGTCATTTTCTAGCACTCCACTGTTGCCATATCAGTCGAAAATTTTTCTTTGTCGGAAAAACAGCATATTCGGGTAGAACTATATTTCGCCGATCTTTTTTGTCCTATATTAGAACTACGTAAACTTGATAGAAATGCTAGAAAAATTAGATATCCATATCTTTTTAAACTATAAACAGAGTCCCCTTTTTAGTAAAATCGATCTTATATCATGTTGCATTGATTTTGTGATGCCTATTTTTCACTCACGTGTAGCTAAATGTGCCGTCTTGATGATGGATTATTGAAATATTTTATACTGGCAATATTACAATTTTCATGTAGGCCTAGGTAAAATTTCTGAATATTCTCTCATAACCGCATAGCAGAATTGAAAAAGTTCGTATGCTGCCAACTTTTCTATTTTTAAAGATAACCATGTCATGTCAGTTTGAGAGTTGTAGAGGAATGTTGGAATAAGTTTTCTACCTGCTTACCCAGAGTGTAGGTTTAATTGTTTATACAGGCCGGGCTGTTCATTGACCGCGGATTATAAAAATGAAGTTTCGAAGGACAGCGGGGTGCAGCTTGCTACTCACAGCTTTATTACTGTGCTCTTAGAGCTTGTATTTCAGTAGTTCGGCTGTCTCTATCATGAGTGTGTGTGCAGCAGTTCTGTTAGATTTAACGTGCTGTATTTTACGTATTTCACGTAAAACAACGGATAAGTTTGTGAAAGGAAAGCGTGGTCAAGTGCTCAGAAGGAGGGAAAACAGGTCGTAATTAATGTGTTCAGTTATTTTAAGAATATTAAACCCAACTAAAATATAAATCATGAACGGTAAGCCAATGAGGAGTATTTTCTTTAATAACGTACTTCAACTTTAATTGCAGTCGAAACTTCACACATTTACTTGTGCTTGTACTTTATTTATTTTATTTTGATTGTTTTCTTTATGTCACATTCAGCATACGTTATAGTTCATTTAATTTCGTTGTATGTGACATTTTAGCCTACTATTAGTATTATTATACAGCACCTAATTCAAGTCTTCGTCACTGCACAATCGCTGAATGTGCGGAAGGTGTACGCGAAGCGCTTTGTACTGCCTCCTCTCATGGAGTGGCAACCCTGTCGTAACGCGCCATAAGACCAATGCTTCATTCTAAACGTTGGATGCCTTATTGATCTGTCGTGCATGCTCATATTTCCCGGCTAAATACATTTATTTTAAAAGACAGACATAGGGAAAACTAATGACTGGATGGTCTTCGTTTGTGACTCAGTCTATATTAAAGATTCCCTCAACGAAACAGTTCTGGCAAAATAATATCTCTTTAACCCTTGAGTGTATAATTACTAACAACCCACACCGGCTTCGCCCGGGAACAGTTATGAATGCAATACGTGATAGGCGCTTTCATTTTTCTATGTCAATGAACTACGACCTATGACTGTTTTACGTCTCGTCTGGCTGCGTGGCTCAGGGTTAACGTTCTCGCTTGCTGAGCCCAAGGTTGCAGGTTCGAAACCTGGCGCAGTCAGCTGGCATTTGAGGGTGCGCAAATGCGAGGGAGCCGTGTCAGTAGATTTACTGGCACGTTAAAGATCCCCTTCGGGGCAAAATTCCGGCACCCCGGCGTCTCTAAAAGCCAGTGTAGTTAAAAGGGACGTAAAACCAATAACATTATTATTATTATTATTATTTGTTTTACGTCTCGGCATGATGGGTTAAAATCACTGACTGGACTATTAAATATAGTATCATGAAGATGCATGTGCAACGAATTCTTGTCAGACGTAGCCTAATTTAAGAATGGCGAGGTGCATGAAACACAAATCCCCTTTCCGTCCAATCTTAACTTGACTGTGAATCTTGTGGAACGCAAAGTTCACAGGCGAAATGAATAAAAGCCGAGTTGCACTTCCAGGGAAACTTCAAGCACAACCACTCTTCTCTGAAGTCTTAACTCAACACGACTGGACAGTTTGCTGCTGGCTGGCTTTATCTGCTGTAATAGGTTCACTCACTAGCTAGGCTGTGACTGAGGTGATAGGCTCGCCCCTATCTAGCTCATAAACAGTCACCTTAGTAGGCCTACTTGAATGGAGATTGTTGGAAGAAACGTAAACACACTTATAGTGGGCGATGTATTGAAGATAGAGGTATGCTTTCGCATGCTCTTTTGTAGAACGTTTCATGCTGAACAATTGTTGTTGTTTTAAGGGGCGGAACTACGAGGTCATCTGCCCCTATACTGACCAATTCTCACACTCATAGTATATAGATATTTTTTACGGTTTGTCCAGCGTAAGCATAAAAAGTGCTCGGACGCCAGGTCTTTTTTTCGACTTTTTCATTGAAATCGTTACTGCTTGGCTTCCTTTGACCATATTTTGTTTTTTTACAAAAGCCTTGCTCGAGATATCCTTTACAGAATGGTGAAACTATAAAAGCCAAAGTAGTTAAAAGGGACGTAAAACCCAACCTAGAATGGTGAAAACCGCATCAAAATCCATCCAGTGTTTCTCGAGATTACCCGTGACATCCAGGAATCGGGGACTTTGTTTTATATTGAGTAGAGATTTATGGTGATAGTGTACAACCTCTAGTGTGAAATTCCCAATATTCCTCTCACAGTTAAGGAGAAAGGCAGTAACAGATTCAATCAACCGTTATTACTTGATGTTTAGTAACAATGATGTGCAGATAATCTCGTAGTTCCGCCCCTTAAAACAACAATAACATATAACATGGGGTCCTGGCGCCCGCCGATGAGCCAGCTTGGTGTCCTAGATGAAACCCCACAAAAGACACGGCACAAACCTAGAAGAATTGCTGAGTTTTAATGTAGCTTTGTTGTAATTTACCACACATTTATATGAGCCGGGCCCTTCCGTCTCATGTTTTAAAATCATTCAGTTACTTATTCATTTTATGTTACATGATGTATGGATGTTGACAGAATACTTGGCAAAAACCTTAGTTTGTTAATTTAATTATGACTTCATGTGAGGACGTCATGGTTTGTTGCTGTGTGATGAAGTTTTAATTTAAACTTTGGTATATATTTTCACATTCGATTCAATTATTTCCTCATTTCGATGTTAAATTTCCATTTTACTGTAGAACTTAAATGATCGTAGTGTAATATTCAAATTTCTTTCGTATTTTTAATATTGATCTCACACTAGTATTTTCTCTGTAGTCCATACCCGGGCCTCGCAGGCCTGGCTTTGTAAATCAGTAAACAAGAGCTTCTGCACTCAAGGGTTATACAACAGAAGTTCTAAACCGCATTTCGGATATTCCATATTAATGATGGGGATTTTAACAGTTGTACTCCAAGTGGTTCAAGAACCAACCTGGCTTGAAGCGATTATGTTGTTATTAGTTCGTTTTAGAGTTCAAGGTCACCTTGATCATTTTTCTCCGTGTAGTTGGGTATGTTTTAAATTTGTCTACCTTCGTATTCTAAAGCTATTCAGTCGGTCAACACGGTAATGTGCCCATTTTAATTGGGGGAGATAAATTAATTATTCATCACACCCAGTCAACTAACCTGGAAAAAATGGATTAATTATACATTTTTACAGTTTGATACATATTATTTTAATAAGAGATATAACTATAAGACACTCTTCGTTTCATCGCTAACATCATCAGATTTTGTTCAATAATTGTGCTTTTTAAACCTTTTATAATAATTTTATTAATGCAGCCAATGGCAGCCATTTATATTATTTTCAGTATGGGTCAAGTAAGGGATTTTAAAAGGAATCGTCACAGAATTTCCCTAGAGTGAAAATGGGAAACCAAGGAAGATTTTTCTAGAGTTTTGCAGGTAGAATCACATATTTTCCACCTGTCATATTGGGCATAAGATCCTCTTGGCCGACTGAAAGTAATCAAGGAGTTGATAATGTGAAATTTTATCGTAGCCTACATGTCGGAACAGTGGCGTAAATAGAGTTTGCTTCAGAGGAGGATGAGCTGGGTCAATATTACATTGAAGAGGGAGTGGGGAATGAGGAGGTGATCTACATAGTCAACGAATGCTAATATGATTCTAACGTTTCAAAACCTCCTACCTACTGTATATATTGTTTCTTATTCGATTTCATTAGCATTTGTTATGTTGTATTTGCACGTACCAATGCGTAAATACTTGAAAATTAAATAATTATTAAATCCAGTTTTCTTCACAAAATCATCTGCCCCTTTCTATACCCCGACATTGTATAAATACTAATAACCTAGTTTCCAACATAAATCAGCAATGCAGCTTATTATTATTATTATTATTATTGATTGCTGTTGCAGCAATGATTGGCATAAGGTGAGCTGTGTGGTGCTAGTGTATTTAACGGAAAAGTCGTTAGATAGTGGGTGTGAGAATTGTTTTTCAGCTTGGAAACAGGTTAGTGTGCATCGTAGTTTATACTTAATCAACGGTGTTACTAAATTTGTTTCCTAAAATCAACTCCCTCAAGTGTTGACTAGATTTCTTTCGAGATTTTGGGGTTAAGTTTTATTGTATACTATTGACACATGGAGCTTGTAGTTCCCTCTGTGACAGGAAATAATATCCAAAGCCATCTGAGACCAGAGTAATAGTATAGTAAACTTATAGGTTCCGCCGTCAGGGTGCAGTAAGAAGGTCTGACCTATTTGGCGACGGCGGCCATTAGAGCCCCGATACCTTGGGTACGTATCAACCACCATCCACTTGATAATAGATTCTCGTGTTCAGCGATCAGAAATGTAAATTATGGATGATATGATGAATTTAATCCCCGTAGATGAAAGACATAATATGATATGCCAATGTACGGCCAGATCCACTCTGTCAAGCGCCAATGGGAGCATGGAGATTAGCAATGTTGTGGAGCGCCTGGCGAGAGTTCCTGTTAACGAGCAACAGCCAAGAGATGAGAGCATTGGGAATCTTCTACCGAGTGTAGAAGATGTATTGCAACGGTGTCGAACCATTCTCAGTAAGATGAAGCTTGCAACTGAAGGCAGCGTAATATGTCCAAAGATGTTAAAAATGGTATAGTAGAACTAGAAGAGGCCATTGATACTATAGCCTATTTTGGACGTACTTCAGATGCGGTACCAGAAGAAGCTCACGAGGTTGTAGTGAACGCCCTACCGAAGGACATGCCCCCTATTCCTAACAGCCGGAAAGAAGCAAATTCGGGCAATGTCCCTGCTCTGGAGGTGGACAAGAGGAATGAGACTGAAATATGGACTCCTGTTACATTGAGAAGAGACAGAAGAACGGCAAAACTTCAAGAATAGGATGAGAAGATGCAGGTGGATTTAGCAGATAAAGTTGGCATATCTCCCCATCAAGCAGCCCCAAACGGACAGAAGAGAACTATTAGGCCACGACGAGCAGCCTTACTGATCAGACCAGCTGAAGGTAAATCGTATGCCGATATTCTGAAGGAGATTCGCCAAAAAGTAAACCCTAATGTTACAGGAACCGAAGTCCGGTCCATTCGACAAACTAAAGCGGGAGACGTCCTTGTCGAGATGGGAGCAAATTCCAGGGAAAAAGCAGCTTTTAGTAATTCTCTACGAGATGTTTTGGGGTCTAATGCTACAGTCCGTAGGCTTGAAGCGAAGGCAACTGTTGAACTCAGAGACCTTGATGCTCTAACTACTTCCGAAGAGGTCATGGAAGTTATCCAGAGAACTATTCCAGAGCTCTCTCCAGATACCAAGGTGCTGGTGACGAGGACGAATACGAGGGAAGTGAAGATGGCTGTTGTCACATTAACAACTAGTGATGCAGATGTACTCTTGAAGCAAGATCATATTCAAATAGGATGGGTCAATTGCAGGATTAGACGGAGGATCATGTTATCTCGCTGTTACAGATGTCTGGAGTATGGACATGTCGCTAGCAAGTGCAAAGACACTGATCGAAGTAAACTTTGCTAAAATTGCGGAGGGACTGATCACAAAGCTAGAGGATGTACGGCCTCGAAGAAATATGTTCTTTGTGAAGAGCGATGTTTTGACAAAGAGTATTTAGCACATGCTGTGGGATCTGGCCAGTGTACTAAGGTCTTAAGGGAGGCTTTGGACAAAGAAAAGGCTCTGAGGTTCAAATGATTCGTGTACTTGAAGCCAATCTACATAGAAGTAAACAGCCGATGATCTGCTGTATCAGCTAGTTGCAGAGAAGCAAAGTGATCTCTTGTTAATTAGTGAACAGTATAAAGAAAAAAATAGTTGAGGACAATTGTTCTAGTATAATATGGTCCTAGCCTGAAGTAATGTGTTAAACGGTTCCAGGCTAGGTTCCAGAAGTAACAGGGAGAGTTTTAGTCGGTAGTCTGTCACTCAGGAGCCCGACACTTTGTGCGTAAATGCATTTCTTCCTCTAAAAAAATATATTATTATTATTATTATTATTATTATTATTGTTATTATTATTATTATCATCATCATCTTGTCAGTGTTTGTCTCACGAGACTGAGTAGACCACGTTCCATCCCTCACATCATTTTTTTTTTCATTTTTTAGGCAGAGCCGGAAATTGAACCTGGATCTCTGGTGTGACAGCCAAGAACGCTAGTCGCTGCACTACGAGGTGGTCAAATTTAGACTTCTTAACACATCTTTATTATGGATGATTTAAGGGGGAACATACATATTAAGGAGCCAAACAATAAAGATAAATTATATCTCTGCTTGTCATAAATCTTGCCCAACAGTTATAGACATATACCGTACATTTCCAAGGAAACGCACATATCTTGCTATTAGGCCTATAGGCAAAGTTCTAAATTTTCGAAATTCAAATCGTAAACATTTTATTGATTTTTCAAAATTTAGGCCTGGCTTTGAGCTGATCTTCACCGTTTTCCTAATATTTCCCATATTTATAGTAGTTTTTGGTCTTTTCTTTTTTAAAAGTGGATGCTAATCCTACAGCTACAAAACGAAACTCACACAATCATCTGTGGATTTAATTCGTTTTTCTATAAAACGTTAAAACTATTCTTTGAGTTTGCTCAAAATAGGAATCAAAATATAACGCTTAATTAATTAATAATATGGAAATGAGGGATATTCATTTTGTAGCTGAGGGTTTAACATCCACTTTTTAAAAAGAGTCCAAAGCTTTCTATAAACAAGGAAGATATGAGGGAAACGGTGAAGACCAGCACAAAGCAAGAAGCAAATTTCGAATAATGAATAAAATCAGTATCGGTTTGAATTTTGTAAATTAAACTTTGCTTCTAATAGCAAGATGTGTGTGTTTCCTTGATAATGTATATAATTGTTGTGTAACATTTATGACAGGCACAGTTATAATATTACAATCGTTATTGTTTTGGTTCCTTAAGCTGTAAGTTCCCCACTTAAAAGATAGAAACAGCAAGTAAATGTACGATATTTTATTTTATTTTCAACCTATGATAATAAGGAACTCGATGACTTATGGATTGAATTGAGCTTCCCTTGTTATGCTAACAAAGTGATGTGATGAGTTGACGTTTTCATTTGTAACATTTTAAAGTTCACGTTCATAATCTATACCACACAAGCTGATTTGTCTTTCTATGTTGAGCGCATTGGGAAAATATATAAATCCCGGATTTGTTGGAACGATTTCCAATATAGCGAGCACGGAAAGCTAATACTAAATCGATGGCTCATTGATCACCAAATAATTAAGGAAACAATGGAGCTAGAAACAATATACCATTCGTTTCCAATTTACATCCAAGCCCACGTTCTTTACGGTCCTAATTTCTTATGGCGTGATCAAAGGGTTTCCATTCGACGAGCATGCAGTCCAATCAGGCAAAAGCACCGTGAGCATTGAAGCACTCATCCCACTGAAGGACAAGTTTGAAGATCCCCGTGTGGTAAAACATCGTGTCCTGCTGCCTGAAGAAGTTCATAACCACCTGCTGACATCCTCGTCCGGCAGGAATCGTTCACCCTTCAACGCCATTTTTACGGGACGAAGATGTGATAATTACATGGAGAGAGATCGGGACTATAGGGTGGCTGATCCAGTGTCTCCTACTTGAGTTGGCGTGCCTTCTACGTTACGACGTTTGCGGTAAGGCAACGTGCGTTATCATGAAGCAGCAGCACCCCCTGTCGCAGAATTTTCCAGACGTTTTGCCTTATTTGCAAGCCGTAATTTGTCCAGTGTTGCGCAGTACCCTTCCCCAGTAATGGAGACACCAGGTTCCTTGAACTCAATAAGTAATTGGCCCCGGTAATCAAAGAACAGGGTGAGCATCATCTTTACAGTGAATGGTTGGCTCTTGAACTTCTTGGGACTAGGGTCGATGAATAACACCACTGCATCGTCGACGTTTTCGATTCCGGTTCCCAGTGGTGGCACCAGCTTTCGTCGCCTGTGCTCCAGGAACGTGTTGCTTTCAAAATTGAGACGCATCACGTGTTGCAGGCTAACAGCCATCCCGTGTGCATTTTGTTGCAACGTTGATAAGCTGCATAAAAATTCCACTTTCTGAAGTTTGTCTCATTAATAAAAAGGATCACATCGTCTAGATTCATTATAAAGTTTAGCTATACTGGCATCTTACGATGTTAAATCAGTGTTCCCCCAGGGGCTCACAACTTGTGTTACGTGGACTGGTGACCACGGGACCCCAGCTGAGTCCAGCATTGCTTCCACTTACTTGTGCCGGGCTCCTCTCTGTTATCTTTCCTCTCGGCCTCCCTTAGTCAACTCTTGTTCTTTTCTGGCCCCGAAGGTATTAGGGTATCCGAGGCCTAGGGAGACTCTTCTTTTCCCGCCTTAATTGGCCCTTGTCTCATCTTTCCTGATCCCTCATTCTTCGAAGGGTCAGATCTCTTGTTTTCTTTTCATTGTATCTCCTGCCTTCTGCTCAAGGCCCTTATGGAGACAGGGTGTGTGTAGCCTCCTGGTGCACCCTGGATTATGCTACACCCTCAAGGGCCCAAGACTGATGAGTTCGGAAGTTGGCGACTCCGAGGGTTTCCTGAGATGGGTCTGTTTTTTTTCTCCTTCTTCCATTGCCTTGGGGGCGGTCCCTCTCCTCTTACCTTTCCTATCTGCCTTTTCTGGCTCTACTTTCTTCCAAGCCCCTTAATTCTCATTCTTCGAGGGTTGAGGGCATTTCCCTTACTCCTGTCTTTTGTTTCCCTTATTCTTATTTTTAGCCTACTTTTCACATTTTGCAAAAATTAGGAAAAAGTAGACTTATGAGATCGGGCAAATGTGTGTCTGTCTGTCTGTCCTTCTGTCTGTCTGGCTGGCTGGCCGTGTGTGTGTCCCCCCCCCCCCCTATCAACTCATAACGGCTGCAGCAATCGAAACAAAATTTGGTAGGAGTAAAGATCTTTACCTGAATATCTCACGGCCATATTTGAAAATGATGTCAGTGCTACCAACTGCTGAAAAATTGCAATAGAAATTTGAGCTCCATGTTGGATATCTTGGAAGGTATGAATGGGAGTTATTTCAAAATTGGCACATGTATGGAAAATAATATTGCAGTTTATTTCCAGGAGGCCATACATGGCAGTGTTGCCAAAATGATTAGAAGCCTGCTGATAGGTCCAATTTTTAAATACATATAACTTCTACACTATCAATTGGAATTCAACCAAATTTCGTATGTTGTATGTGTACATAACCAGATATGACTGAGCGTATTCTTAAGACTCACTAGGGCTGCCAACTGTTAATAAATGCTCTTAATTTCTTTTATCCAAATACCAATATATCAGAAAGTATGCAAGCCGACAGCTTTAAACTATGCACACGTATAGTACCTGACATTCTATACTAATTTGGAGTAACTTATATACGTCAGTGCTACCAACATGATTCTAAGCCTGCTGAGAAGTCAAACTTTAAATACATGTCACTTCTATACTATCATTTGGATTTCAACCAAATTTCGTGTGTGCTATATGTGCCATAACAGATATGACTATGCCGATTCCTAAGAGTAACCAGGGCTGCCAATGTTAATAAATACTGTCTCTATTTTTGTTACCCTAATATCAATATATCAGAAAGTATGCAAGCCAATATCTCTAAACTTTGCACACGTATAGTACCTGGCATTCTAGATTAATTTGGAGTAACTAATATAGGCCTACGCCAGTGCTGCCAAAATGATTCTTAGCCTGCTGATAGGTCCAATTTTAAAATGCATATAACTTCTATACTAAATAACGAATTTCATTCAAAATTGACACATCAATAGATCATATTATTTCAGATTATTTCTGACCAATACATGTATGTCATTGTTGCCAACATGATTTTACGCGCGCTGTTAGATCCAATGTTCAACTGCATGTTACGTCCATGCTATCCATTGGACTTCAACCAAATTGTGTATTCTGTACCTTAAGAGATGCAACTAACAATAGCCTATATTCAGTCACCAGGGCTGCCAACTGTAATTCTCTATTAGGCTACATTATGCCAGGTATACAGTATTTCGAACTAATTAGAAATTTCGATATTACCAACTTAATTTCTTCATTATTCTAGATAGATCCATATAGGTTAATCATTGGCGTGCATCTTAAATTTTAAGAAAAGTAGGTTCTTTAGTTCGTCACGGAACTTCTTGTTGTTTTCCATTTCATCTCCTAGTTTGTAAGTATGTATTTAGTTTTAGGTATAGTTTCATTTCATTAACATTTCACTATCACCCAAACCATTAGGAGCCGATAACCCGTAAAACAACAATTATCATCATCATCATAAATCAGTGTTTTAGACTCATCCCACTCTGGATTCTGACTGCGTCCTTGCCACCCTAGCGCTTTAGACTAATGTGCTGAGGCGAGGACACAAAGAAAGGACCCATGCGGCGGGTCAGGAGCGTTGCGGAGATGATACATCGTCTTCCAATGACAGGATAAGATCAATAATGTGAAGTTCCTGTCAGCAGCACACTGCTTCATACCCTTTCATCAATAATCTCAGGGTCCGCCTACCTCAGTTACGGAGAGATAATATATGACGCCCTGAGTGTTCTCAAGACTCTCGGCCATGAAGTCCAAGTTAGCCACTGCATTTAGATGGACAGATACATTAATTGTCATCCATGATTGCTCTCAGAAACAGAATTAGAATGCAACGAGTAAACAAAGTGCAAGTTATTTCAATACTTGTATGTAGTTTCCGTATGTATTATCTCTGACGTTATCACATTGTGTACGACAATATTGTGTGTAAGCTGCCTGGTACCTGTGTCATCGTGGTATATGTTGTGTTATATGAACTTGTAACTGAGGGTGGGGTTGGGAAGGTGGTAGTCGTATCTATAAGTACGGTTAAATCCCAGCTGTCCCTTTGAGTAGAAATGGGACTCTGTGGATGTCTCCTTCCCTACTCTAGTAAAGCTGTCTGGGAATCGAACCCACCTCTTCTCAGCTGTCTTTACCAGACTTGCTCTACTCTGAACCTAAGAACTTTGGGACAGTAGTCTCTATTCATATGTATCAAACAATAAGACAGAGCCGATTGTTCTTTCATTAACCAATACACAGATCATTCTTTTTCATTTTCTTGTCTCTCCTGAAAGATTTCATTTTTTCCCAAAGCAATTTTCGCACAAACAGTCCTCAATTTCCATCTGCGGGAACCGTGCACCAAACAACCACATTTTACATTTAGAATGCCTTTTTATTTTTATTGAAACTAGCAGCTAGCTTCGCTCGGTATCTTTAACGGTTTTCCCAGCGTAAGCTTAAAAGGCGCACGGACGGCAGGTCCCAGACGCAATTCAGAAAAGCCGAGGTGAACAGTGAAACTCCAAACAAATATACGCTTCTCTGAAATCTTACCTCGACACGACTCGACAGTTCGATGCTGGCTGAAGCTGGGGTGATTGGCACTCTCGTTAGCTCGCAAACGCGCTCCGAAGCTAGCAATTTAAATTTCCACTGAATGGAGGTTGTTGGAAGAAATGAAAACGTAAAATCACTTATGGAGGGCGATGTATTAAAGATAGAGATAAGCGGTCGTGAACTTCTTTTGTAGAACTTTTCATGCTGAACAATTCTTACAATCATAGTGTATAGATATTTTTATCGGTTTACCTAGCGTAAGCTTAAAAAGTCCTCTCGGCACGCCGGAAGGCGGAGGCAGATTTCACCGGACAAACTTGGGGATAGGCGAAAATAGGCAGAATATGCAGGTTTTCGTAGAAGGATCAGACTTCATTTATTGCGAGAAGGTATTTTATAATTGGAGCTTAATTAACATAGTTTTTCGCCATTTTATGCTTATTTTAAACATTTTATTGTCTTATGGGAACGGTAACCTTCTTGTCATTTGGGGTCCATTTTTAGCCTATTTTCAATTTTGAAAAAATAGGCTTATGAGATCACCTTTTGTCCGTGTGTGTGTGCGTGTGTGTGTGTGTGTGTGATTCGTGTGTGTGTCCCCCCCTAATAAAATCTAAACGGCAGGAGCGATTTCAATGAAACTCGGAAAGTTCATAGCACTATTCCCGGCGACCTCGACCGTGCCCTTCAAATTTTGTTACGACTCACCAATCCAACATGGCGGCTGTGCGAAATATTTCACCAGCATTCAATATCTCCGAAACTATTACCGATATTACCCTGACATTTTCTATGGTGATGGAGGGAACTACTATAAGTTCACTTATGTGACTTTTGAAAACCTGGTAACTACAAAACCAACATGGCGGCCAAGCGAATTTGCGACTTTTAAATAGACGTTTCTCGCGATTTGACCAACCAAACGCAATGAAACTTGGTACAGTATATGTTTATATACATTGTAATGCACCGACATCTAACTTCGTTCAATTGTTCACATAATCACAAGATGGCGGATGTGCGAATTATTTCACCGGCATTCTATATCTCTGAAACTATTAGCGGTATCTCCCTAAAATTTTGTACGGAGATAAAGGGCACTACTGGAAGTCCATCTGTAAGATTTTCAAAAACCGGTTAACTACAAAACGAACATGGCGGCCAAGCGAATTTGAACATTTTAAATAGACCTTTCTCGCGATTTAATGTTCCAAGCGCACTGAAACCTGGTACAGGAAATATTTATACACATTGTAATCCACTGGTATCTAATTTAGTTCAATTGTTTACATAACCTCAATGTGGCGGCAGTGCGAATTTTAAAATTAAGTTTTTATTTCTTGTGATGTAGTCATGCGATCGAAGTGAAAGTTTGAATAATGAACCTACGCAATAATTTTCCTTTAATGGTACATGACTCTATGGCCTATACATTTAACAATCCAACATGGCGACCATCCGAAATATTTAGACGATACTGAATATCTACGAATCTATTTTAGCAATCAAACTGCATTTTTTAATGTTCATAGGGGCTATGAACTTAAGTTCACCTATAGGACTTTAAATAACCTTGTGATCACAAATCCAACATGGCGGTGACGCGAATTATAAATATTCACATGGACTTTTCTCGCAATTTAACCATCCGCGTGCAGTGAAACTTGGTACAGTAAATCTTTATCCGAATGTTAATCCACTGGCATCTAATGTATTTCAATTGTTTCCATAACCTCAAGATGGCAGCTGTGAAAATTTTTTAAATCTCCATGTTTTTTCTTGTGTCCTAATTATGCGATTGAGGTTTGAATACTACACGTTCACAATAATCTGCATGTAACAGTACATAACTCTAGGACCTACATATATAAAATCCAACATGGCGACCATCCGAAATATTTAGTCGGTTCTCAATATCTACGAATCTATTACAGCAATCAAACTGAAATTGTGTATGTTGATAGTGGCAATTAACATAAGTAGGATATATGAAAATAGGCTGTATAGTTCTTCACGGAACTACTTGTTATACTTGTGGTCACACGGTCCTTATGCAAGGTTTCGACACTGATGTGTAACTATGTAACGGTCTGTTACTTCTTCATGCAAAATTATATCTCCCGCAGAGATTTTGGTTGGTTCCTCAGTTTAGGGGCTGCGACAACGCGGTCATGTAACCCCGTGTACTTAGGGATGGCTGTATTAGTCTGTATTTCAGGTAAGGACTGCAGACGGTCAATTTCAAGCCATAGTTCCTAATGTTGCTACCTGGTACTACCGTCAACGACACCTAGCTGTGAACTTGGCTACTAGATGCCACCGCAACCAGCAACTCGCAACGAACGTTGGAACCTCCCCTCCAAAAGAAAGCATACTGATGGATTTTTAGCGCTCTTAGAAAATCCGACGACTTCGGCCGGCTTTGAACTCGCGACCTTGGGCATAGACATTCAGCATGCTACCAGTTACGTCACCGAAGCCGCTTCACACTTAGTCAGATGAAAATCTGAATCTGATCTCGTGCAAGTGCGTTATCTTGGCAACGTCTGATGGCTCATCCCTCATCAATTTAGTATTGTTGCCATGGCAACCACTGATAGCTCTTGGCATTTTCTTATAATTCCGAAATCATTTTTCTCATCCCTTGGAATAATGGTGGGTCATATCAAAAATTCTTTCAGAGAAAAGTTTTAGGTTATTATTAGGGGAATATTGTCCATTCTGTACGGTTTTGATAGTGTGCCTATTAAGAGAGATATGATCAATGTTTCCAGAAAAACCCACTTTTTCCCACCCCTTTGGTCAATGGTTGGTACTATAAAAAAACTCTTCAAATATAAATTTTTGGGCTTTATCCGACACATAGTATGAACGTTAAACGGATTCGATATTTCACATATTGAGAGAGTTATAGCAATATTTCACTTTTTTGAAAAAAAAAAGCCCCCCATTTTCACCCCCTTCGACCGATTTAGCCCAGTAACGAACTCGACCGAGATTTTATAGGTATACATATTCGGTAAAAAATTCAAAGTGATTGACGCAAAATTACGGCAGTTATCGTGTCCACACGAAACTGATATACATATATATATATACATATATGTATATCCATACATAAATTATATATAAACTTTTGAACTGACGGTGGTTTTGGGGTCTGGGGGATGTGAAACGCGAAGATATGTCGAAATTTTCTGGAAGTCGGAACATGGGACCCATTGCAATAGTTAGCTTTCTAATGAAATCTACCTAAAAGGCACACGGACGCCAGGTTTTTCTCCGACTTGATTTACTGAAACCGTTATTGCTCGGCTTCCTTTGCTCATAAATGACTATTTTCAACAGAAACCTTCCTCGAGAAATTGTTTACTGAATGGTGAAAACTGCATCAAAATCCATCCAGTGGTTCTCAAGATTACCCGTTACATCCAAGAATCGTGGACTTTGTTTTATACTATGTTGAGATTGACAATTTAAAATAATTACCGTAAGTAATAAGAAACATGGTAAGAATTGTTGCTCTTTGCCTTTGTGGCAGCCTAGATCTTCTGAAGGAAGAATTCAAAGTAAAATAAAAGCAAAATGGAATAGCGAATGTACAATGTTCATTACTCATCACCAGACACATATTGTACTCTAAAATATCAATTCATTGAACATCAAACTACGTGGCAACACGGCCTTCTACATAATCGCTAAGGGATCGTGAAAGTCTCAGAGAGAGAAGTTTAGCTGCACAATGCAAGAATAAAACGACGGTAGGAATTGGGCATCGCCAAAACTAGTCACGTTCTAAGTCGAGAACTCTGATTGAATTTCAGAGGTAAGACCTGTCAATAATGGTTCACCAACGTCCCGTGAATGTGAATTGCACGGGTAATGTGATTATTTACACAGCTTCTTGTTTTGTAAGTTAGTGATCATCTAAATTTAAACTTCAGCATCATGGCTTTGTTTAGTAACACTATTGTAGGCCGTGTAACTTCAAACAATGGGCTTTTCAGGAGCATTCAAAGAGAATTAAAAATTACTTCGATTGTCTTAAATTTTATTGATAGAATGGAATAAGAAAGTTTAATACAAAATGCTTAGCTCATAGAAATTTCTATGCTACTAAATACCCTAAAGTCAAGTTTAAACTATTTATTATATAGTGGGCCTTCTCAATTAAGTTATCCCGAGGGCCATATAGATTAATTTGACGGTTATTTAAGGTATTGGAGGAGTCGGAAGTGAAAAAATAAATACAGAATTTAGTTAAAACATCTAATCGAAGTCGTTATAGCAAATTACTCCGTCTTTAGAAATCCGGCAAATTTGAAAACAATAAGGGATCTAACTTCTAAGAGTAACATATAAAATCATTTCATTTCAATTTGAATAATTGAAATAAAATTCAAACTTAATTTTTCTCGCTCGTCAAGCGGGCCGGGCCGCCTATTGAGAAGCTATAGAGAACTCGGGAGTTCGGTGTCGAGATCAGGGTTACCTCATTCATTTCCTACGAGTGTCTATTTACTGCCCACGTCATTTAAAACTTGGGAATGAGTAGACGCATTGAGGAGGCCGTGATAATGCATCTGCCTATAATACGGACTCATTTTCGCGTCTTTCCTTCTTCTTGTCCGTTTCACCCACTTTGGGGTACGATAGATCAATCAGTAAATAGTGGGTCGTGTTTTCCTGTCCTCCCAATATGTTTCGTCCTTTCAGATCTTGTCGTCTCTCTTCTTCTGAAATTCTGTATAGTCGTTTGTTCTTGACCCTGTCCTGGAACCTTATCATTTTACATCTGGTTATATTCTTCGCAAGCATCCCATCTGTAATTTGGAACTCTCGAAGGTACTTCTCAGTCTCCTTAAATCAGTTTGGCCTGGTTTTCGTATTCCGGAGAAAGTCGAAGATTCTTTTAGTTATCCTTTTCGGATCCATTCTTATGATGTGGCCAAAGAAATCAATCGTCCTTTTCTTTGTTGTTTCGGCAATCTCTTCGGTTCTGCTATACAGGGTTTAATTGCTGATGCGCGAGAGTTGGTTATTATTGAAATTGGAGACCTAGAATTTTTCGTAATATTAACATTCTCTGATCTCCTACTTTTCCATTGGACCATTATGTAGTTATGGACAGCGTTTCCACAGTGTACAGGGCTTCAGGCTTCACTACTGTATTATAATGTCTTATCTTGGCATTCCAGGAGAGTGATTTTTTCTTATAGGTGTCTTTTGTAAGTTGGAAGACTGTTTCCATTTTGTTTCGTCTTAGATTCCATTGCTTTCCTCTCAAGACCATACCAACTGATCCACCCACCGAGTTATTTGAAATCCATGAAAATCACTATTTTATGTTCCCTCACTTTTAAATATTTTGTAGGATTCTTAATGTTGGTTAATTTTGTTAATTTTGGTCTTTCCGCCGGCGGCCTTGAGGCATATCTTCTCTGCTTGCTTCAGCAGTGAAGCTCCTTGGCTTCCTCCCATGTCTCAGCTAGTAAGGCCATGTTGTCTGCGAAAGCTAAACACTTGATCTCGTTACCCTTGTTTACCGAACCCATTCGGATCCACCACTGGCTGTCCCATCCCATTCCTTGAGTACTTTTTCCAAGCCACAGTTGAACCGTATGGTGGACAGTCCGTCACCCTATCGTACACCAGTTTTGATCTCAACAGGGGCTGGCAATTCTCCCATGAATTCAACTTTGGAAAATGTATTAGTGAAGGTCTTTTATTATTATTATTATTATTATTATTATTATTATTATTATTATTACATTCATTTCACCCCATGAGTAGGACAAATCAACATATCGTCGGCTTGTTTTCAAGATGGTATGACAACTTCTTTTAGGGTGGCACATTGAGAAACGAGCGAACAATGGAACAAGTTTCCAAGATAACGGCCTTCTGCATGGTGATATAATAGACCAGGATGTATTCCCAATATTTCAAGATTGTGAGCCAATGATTTAGGGATGATGCCGGTAGAAATAATGAATATGGGCAGAACCACTACACTTTCCTCTCTCCACATTTGCCGTATTTTCTCAGCCAAGGGCACATATTTTGTAATATTCTCACAGCAGGTTTGTTGCAGATTATGGGAATAATTATTATTTACATTATATATCCCTATATCCCTATATATAGTTGTGAAAATCTGTGTGTCTGTGTGTGCGTGTGTGTGTTAGTTTGTTACCTCTTGACACTAAAACGGCTGGACGGATTTGGATGAAATTTGTAATGGAGACAGATTTTAACCTGGGATAACATATAGGCTGCCTTTCATACGGAAATAAATCATTGTTCCCGTGGAACGAGCAACATAACTGAAAAGTCACCAAAAATACTCATCCGAGACAAAATATCGAAGTTGTCGCATAAAGACCGGACTAAGCTCATTTTACGCCCCTCGATGCAAGAAACAATACTTGGTTTGTCCCTATGGGACACCGAAACCCACTTTTTAAGGCCCTAAAACCAACAGTTTCAAAGATATTCGCAGAAAACTATCTTCGCTCTGATAAACTGATGAAATAATGGCAAGTCCGTTTCCATGGCAACCGTACCTCAAGGTATGACATCCGATTTTCTATATATCCCTGTAGGAGGCAATGCCAATCCATTTATTATCTTTTTCAAAATATCTATAAACACAATAATAACAGGCTAGCACGCCTGCCTCTCATCCGGAGGCCCCGGGTTCAATTCCCGTCTCCGTCAGAGATTTTAGTCACAGACGTGAGGGCTGCAACGGGGTGCACTCAGCTTCGTGAGGGCAATTGGGTAGCTGTCTGATAGTGAGGCAGCGCTCCGGTCACGAAGAACAAGTTTAACGGTCAAGGGGACACGATGCACTGACCACGCGTCACCACAATATATGCAGGCCAAATGGCTGGGAAGCGGTCGCATGATAGGCCTAGGCCCTTCATGGGCTGTAGTGCCAGGGGGTAAAAAATAGGGAAAGCGCATTCTATTACCACCTTTAGTTTTTAAACACTACAGAAGTGGATACTAAATAAAGGTAGCGATATAGCTACGCTCAATTTCATAAACACTGGGCTCACAAATCCTGTATAGTTAAGTAAAAATATCAGACTGGTCGTTATTTCAGTAGCAACGAAGCTCTGTGGCGGCTATTGCCGTTTCCGTAACACTTAAGGCACCCCGCCGTCACATAGCCTACCTCAAAGTGCACTTACAAAATTGTGAACCAGTCTATTTTACTGAAAAGAATTTGTACGAGCGAGTATCCACTCCGGCAAAACCTACACACACTACCTTTTCCAAAAATTACACAAGACACGATTTTTAAAGCACTCTTCTGTATGTTGAGGTCCAGAGATATACCAAATGGAAATATACAATAAAATGTTGGCAAATCTGAGTTCAAGGAACTGCTGTTCAGAACAGTCCTTGTGTTCAATCTGCAGAAGATTTCGGTACAGGTTATGCGGCCCATGTTCGTAACATGGACTGTTTTCGTTTGACAATGCATCTACACCATGGGCGAGGACAACGCATTTCAATGATCTCTAAAATCACAATAATCAGGAAATTGGAGAAAAATTTAAAGTGGGAGCGAAGATTCGAGGAGAAATAATTTCATCTTTGAGATTTGCTGATGACATCATCATCTTGGACCATACGCCAGAGGATTTGAACGAGATTTTCAATGGTATGGACTCCGTCTTGAGGAAAGAATTCATGATGAAAATCAATAAATGTAAAACAAAATTATTGGAATTCAGCCGAAATAAATTAAAAACCTCTATGGACATAAAATTGGCAGGTGAAACGCTACGGGAAGTAGGAGACTTCTGCTACTTAGGAAGCAAAATATCCAGTGATGGACGAAGCAAAGAGGATATAAAAAGCAGGTTTGCTCAGGCAAGGGAAGCATTTCTAAAAAAAAGGGAATCTGTTGACATCGAATATACATTTAGGTATTAGGAAGTCATTTTTGAAATCTTTTGTCTGGAGCGTGACACTATAACGAAGTGAAACTTGAACTAATGGTGCAGCAGAAAAGAGGAGAATTGAAGCGTTTGAAATGTGGTGTTACACGAGAATGATGAAGATCAGATGGGTAGATAGGGTAAAAAATGAAGAGGTATTAAGACGAGTGGGAGAGGAGAGATGTTTCTGGCCACTGCTAATGAAGAGAAGAGATAGGTTGGTAGGACACTTATTAAGACACCCAGGAATAGCAAGCTTAGTTATGGATGGGAAGGTCGAGGACAAGAACTGTAGGGGTAGACCAGGGAATAGACTGCCTCGGATGTAGGGTGTGCTTGCTATGTAGTGATGAGACGATTAGCTCAGGAGAGGGAGGCATGGAGGGCTGCATCAAACTAGTCAAAAGACTGAAGACTCCAACAACAACAATCAGGAATTTTAATTACTTAGAGAGCCATGTGAGGCAAAAGGGTTGTTGGATAATTTCAATTCCTGGGATGTAACACTGGAAGAGACTGCATAATGTACATCAGCGGGCAAGTTGAGATATATTTTACTATATGTCTATTAATAGCGGCATGTTGGCATTCAAATCATCATTAAGTGTGGCAAAATTACACCCAGAATAGCTTAATTCCCCATATTCCGATAGATTTGCCATTCCAGTGTGCAAGAGTGCAGTTCCCTCTTCAAACAATATTCGCAATTTCTATTAACAAAGCGCAATGACACACACTTAAAAGCAGCAGGTGTACATTTAGACAAAACCATTTTTTCCAATGGGCAACTGAATGTGTCGTGCTCGCGAGGTTCCGGAGAACAAAATCGTTAAGTCTCAGCAGAAGATGGCAAAACCAAAAACGTAATTTTAAAGTGTGTTCACATAATGTAACATCGTACCCTGCAGACTTTCACAACTTTATAAAATTCACACTAAACGGTACTAAACAGTCTCACCTCATTGGCTCTGGAAAATTACTTCCAAATAAATCACGACAAAATTAAACAAATGATTTTCAGAAGAGGTTGAAAATTCTCCCCAAAGAACACACTGACCCTTCAAAATAATCACCTAGAAGTAGTTTAAAAATTCAAATATCTTGGAGTTACTCTCCCAACAACACTGCCATAATTCAACTTTCATGAGAAAGAAAGAGCAACAGCAGCGATAAGTGCAATTTACCACATTCAACAGCCTCAGAAACTCTCAATAAAAACGGCTATGAGCCTATGACATTATTTAAAACGGCCATAGCGCCAATAGCGACTTAAGGAATCCACATAATTTGGGACAAACAAAAAGAGAACGACCTATTAACATTAGAGAAAGTCAAAGCCCGCAATATGAAAAGAGTCTTGGGTATCGGGAAGACAGCGCTGTCAAGACTTACTTATGTCTTCACAAACGAACTTACAAGACATTAGACTGCAGATGTTACTACCGTGCACCGAGGCCTATGAGAATGCCCTTCAAATATAAAAAGAAAAGAAAAACGCTATCTGGGATGATTTCGTCTCTACTGACGCCATAATGACTGACGAATGGAAACGGGCAAACTACGAACTACGACACGTAATGACACGATAGGCTACACATGACTTTCACTACAAGTTCTGCAAAAACAAGAGATTCCACCAACCAACTGAAGAATGTGTGTGTGATCTATGTAGTGAATGCTGTTCCCGATATCATGTAAAATATTGCCGACAAAGACATACTTCAATAACTCAATTGGGATTGGAATAATGCACAGCTGGTTACTCAGTTTTGTATTTTGCACATTGTGCGCTTTTTCAATAATAATAATAAAATTCATACTATCCTACTCATATCAATATACTGTATGTATCAGAATTCTCAGTATTAGAATGGACCCATCTGTAGCCTCGATTGCTGTAATAGAATAGACCAACTGTCAGCAATAATGCATCGTCCCCATTGTCTTGATCGCGAGCGAAGCCGCGGGTACGTGCTAGTATATTATAATTGTGAAAATCTGTGTGTCCGTGTGTGTGTGTGTGTGTGTGTTAGTTTGTTACCTCTTGACACTAAAACGGCTGGACGGATTAGGATGAAATTTGAAATGGAGACAGCTTATACCTTGGGATAACATATAGGCTGCCATTCGTCCGGAAATAAATCATTGTTCCCGTTGAACGGGCAACATAACTGGAAAGTCACCAAAAATACTCAACCAGGACAAAATATCGAAGTTGTCGCATAAAGACGGGACAACGCTCATTTTACTCCCCTCGATGCAAGAAACAATACTCGGTACGTCCCTACGGGACACCGAAAACTACATTTTAAAGCCCTAAAACCAACAGTTTCAAAGATATTCGCAGAAAACGATCTTCGCTCTGATTGATGAACTAATCACAAGTCCGTTTCCATGGCAACAGAGCCTCAAGGTATGACATCCGATTTTCTATATATCCTTGTAGGAGGCAATGCCAATCAATTTATTATCTTTTTCAATATATATATAAACACAATAAGAACAGTGTAGCGCGTCTACCTCTCATCCGGAGGCCCCGGGTTCGATTCCCGGCTCCGTCAGATATTTTAGACACTGACGTGAGAGCTGCAACGGGCTGCACTCAGATTCGTGAGGACAATTGAGTAGCTGTGAGGCAGTGCCCCGGTCACGAAGAACTAGATTAATGGCTGAGGGGACACTATGCACTGACCACGCGTCACCACAATATTTGCAGGCCAAATGGCTGGGAAGCGGTCGCATGACAGGCCTAGGCCCTTCATGGGCTGTAGTGCCAGGGGTAAAAAATTAGGGGAAGCTCCTTCTAATACCACCTTTAATTTTTAAACACTACAGTAGCGGCTATTAAATAAAGGTAGCGATATAGCTACGGTCAATTTCATAAACACTGGGCTCACAAATCCCGTATAGGTAAGTAAAAATATCAGTCTGGTCATTATTTCAGTAGCAACGAAGCTCGGAGGTGGCTATTGCCGTTTCCTTAACACTTAAGGCATCCCGCCGTCATGTACCTCAATGTGCACTTACCAAATTGTGAACCAGTGTATTTTACTGAAAAGAATTTCTACTAGCGAGTATCCACTCCGGCAAAAAACACACTCACTACCTTTTCCAAAATTTACACAAGACATGATTTTTAAAGCACTCTTCTGTAAGTTGAGGTACAGAGACATACCACATGGAAAGATACAATAAAATGTTGGCAAATCTGAGCTCAAGGAACTGCTGTCCAGAATAGGCTTTCGGTACAGGTTATGCGGCCCATGTTCGTAACATGGAATGTTTTCCTTTGACAATGCATCTACACCATGTGCGAGGGCAACGCATTTCAAAGATCTCTAAAACCACAATAATCAGAAAATTGGAGAACAATTTAAAGTCGGAGTGAAGATTCAAGGAGAAATAATTTCATCTCTGAGATTTGCTGATGACATCGTCATCTTGGCCAATACGCCAGAAGATTTGAACGAGTTTTTGAATGGTATGGACTCCGTTTTGACGAATGAATTCATGATGAAAATCAATAAATGTAAAACAAAATTATTGGAATGCAGCCGAAATAAATCAGAAACCTCTATGGACATCAAATTGGCAGGTGAAACGCTACGGGAAGTAGGAGACTTCTGTTACCGGTACTTAGGAAGCAAAATAACCAGTAATGGACGAAGCAAAGAGGATATATAAAAAGCAGGTTGGCTCAGGCAAGGAAAGCATTTCTACAGAAAAGGAATATGTTGACATCGAATATACATTTAGGTATTATGATGTCATTTTTGAAAGCTTTTGTCTGGAGCGTGACACTATAATCAAGTGAAACTTGGACTAATGGTGCTGTAGAAAAGAGGAGAATTGAAGCGTTTGAAATGTGGTGTTACGGGAGAATGATGAAGATCAGATGGGTAGATAGGGTAACAAATGAAGAGCTATTAAGACGAGTGGGAGAGGAGAGATGTTACTGGCGACTGCTAATGAAGAGAAGAGATAGGTTGGTACGACACATCTTAAGACACCCAGGAATAGCAAGCTTAGTTATGGATGGGAGGGTCAAGGACAAGAACTGTAGGGGTAGACCAGGGTTATACAGATTGCCTCAGATGTAGGGTGCGGTACCTATGTAGAGATGAAACGATTAGCTCAGGAGAGTGAGGCATGGAGGGCTGCATCAAACCAGTCAAAAAACTGAAGTCTCAAACAACAACAATCGGGAATTTTAATTACTTAGACAGGCATGTGAGGCAAAAGGGTTGTTGGAGAATTTCAATCCCTGGGATGTAACACGGGAAGAGACTGCATAATGTACATCAGCGGCCAAGGTGAGAGATATTTTACTATAGGTCTATTAATAGCGACATGTTGACGTTCAAATCATCAATAAGTGTGGCAAAATTATACCCAGAATAGCTTAAGAAAAAATACTTTTAATTCCCCATATTCCGACAGATTTGCCATTCCAGGTGTAGGATTGGACAAAACCATATTTCCCACGCGCAACGGTATGTGGCGTGCTCGCGATTATCCGGACAACAAAATCGTTATGTCTCAGCAGAAGATGGCAAAACCAAAACCAAAATTTTCAAATGTGTTCACATAATGTAACATCGTACCCTGCAGACTTTCACAACTCTATGAAATTTCCACTTTTGCTGCTCATATCAATATACTGTATTTATCAGAATTTTCAGAATTAGAATCGACCCACCTGTAGCCGCGATTACTGTAATAGAATAAACGAATTATCAGCAATAATGCATCGTCCCCATTGTCTTGATCGCGAGCGAAGCCGCGGGTACCTGCTAGTATATATATAATTCGTTGAGGCCATCTAGGACCACGTTAAGTCTTTCTACACTTGGCAATTTGTTTCGCCTTCCTCTGAGCCCAGAATTCCCTCATTCTCTGTGAGTCGGCCATCTTGCGCTCCGCTGTCCAGGTGGTACCGTGTCTTCTTTTCGGGTTCGATGTCTCGTCTCGGGTTAGCCCATTAGTCGGTATCCTTTTGCGGAAGAGATCTCCATTGAAGGCGTCGTCGGGTTTTAGATGCAATATTTTTAGGTCGACTTTGGTATTCATAAACCAGTGCATTGTGGTCTTGGGTTTGGAGTCAAAGAAATTAAAAATCTGTTTAGTCAGCCTGTTTCCGTCCATACGTTTGAGATGACCGTAATACCGTGCCCGCCTTTTCCGGATCGATTCTGAAATTTTCTCTATTTCACTGTAGACTTCTTTGTTGGATTTTTTTTATAGTGGATACCATTCTTGTAGTTTGATCCCATTATACCTCTGACGATTTTGCGCTCTTTTTTCTCCAGTTCTTCAAGGAGTCCTTTATTAGCATTTAGGGATAGGGTTTCGGCTGCATACATAACTACTGGTTTCAGAACAGTTTCATAATGACGTAGTTTAGTATTTTTGGGCAGGCATTTTTTTGTTGTATATTGAGCGCGATGTTTGATAGGCTATTTCGAGTTTGCGTACTCGTTCCTTGAGTGCTTCTTTGTCAGTCCATTTTTCATGATGATCTCTCCCAACTACTTAAATTTTTCCACTCTATTGATCTTTCCGTATTTTGTCTGCAGTTTTGCTGGGGCGTCTTTGATGTTAGTCATTACTTCTGTTTTTTTTTCGAATGATATCTGCAAGACAGTTTGTTCAGCGATTTATTTTAAAATGTCGATTTGCATCCTAGCAGTTTCTACGTCCTTCGACAGAATGGCGATGTCATCAGCGAATGCTAGACAGTCGACTATGATCCCCTTGGATTTTGCTCCCATTCTCAGAGGGCTATACTCAGTTTCTAATAATTTTGTTCGCCAGGTCCGAATGACTTTCTCGAGAACGCAGTTGAAAAGCATTGGATAGAGCCCGTCACCTTGTCTGACCCCCGTTTTGACCTCAAAGGAATCCGACAGACATCCCAGGAACTTTACTTTGGATTTTGTTTCAGTTAGGGTGGCTCTAATTAATGCCAGCAGTTTCAGGTCAACCCCGAATTCGTTGAGGATGTTCAACAGAATTTCGTGGTCTATGGAATCGTAAGCCTTCTTAAAGTCCACAAAGACTGATACGTACGATTTGGACCTGAGATTGCAATATCTAATGATCGTTTTGAGGTTGTGAATCTGTTCGGCAGTTGAACGACCCTTTCTGAATCCCCCTTGGTATTCTCCTATTTGATGCTCGAGTTCGGCTTCTAATCGCTCCAGGATAGCAAGTGAGAGAATTTTGTATGTTACCGGTAGGAGGGATATTCCTCTGTAATTGTTGACGTTTTTCATGCTGCCTTTCTTGTGTAACGGATGGATCAAGGCCGTTTTCCAATCTTCTGGTAGAATTTCATTTTTCCAAATTTGTTCTATTTGCTTCTGCAAGATTTCAACTGCTTCTTCGGGAGCATATTTCCAAAGTTCTGCAGCTACAGAGTCTTCCCCGGGCGCTTTGTTGTTTTTTAGTCGAGCAATGTGACGCTTGATTTCGTCTTTGTTGGGTGGTCTTGATTCTGGGCATCTGCGAATGGGTTCCTCGGTCTTGATGGGATTTTTGGGTTGATCTCAATTTAGTAAATTCTTAAAGTAATCAGCTAGGATGGTACTATTTTCTTCATTTGAGGTCGCCAGTGTACCGTCCTTCCGCTGAAAGCATAACGACGGAGGTTAATAACCCATAAGTTTCCTTTTGAACGTTCCGTAGTACTCTCTGGTGTTGTTTCTTTTAAAGTCTTGGTCGATCTTCTCAATAAGTGACTTTTCATATTTAGGTTTCTCAGCTCGGATCACTTTAGCTGTCTGGGCTCGTTGGGCTTTGTAGGTTTCCCAATCAGTTTGCGATTTTGTTGAGTAATATTATTAATAATATTATTATTATTTTTAGCCGCTGATAAATCCCTTAAAAGGCAAAAGTAACTTACTCCTGTTAACAGGGTAGCTCTGAGATATTTCGTCAGGTGAGATGTTGCACAAATGGATTTCAGGACATCATGTACGCTACAGCGTTCACGTTTCGTAAGTTGTGGCTCCTCGGAGATTAAATACTCGCGTTGATAATGTGCAAAGTGATAGTTGGGTACCCTCCCTCCTGTCAATTGAGGGATTATTTGATTAAAAATACTAAATTTAAACATAGAGTTCTGAACGAGGTCAATATTGCAGCTGTTACCTTACAAAGCAACCTTCAACAAAGAGAGCAGAAATAGGCTAACAAATATTTTAATTATCAGGGAAAGTACGAGATTCCTGCAACTTAGGAAGCAAAATAACTAGTGATGAACGAAGCAAAGATGATATAATAATATGTTGATTCAGGCAAGGAGAGCATCTCTACAGAAAATAAATCCTTTGACATCGAATATAGATTTAGGTGTTTGAGAGTAATTTTTGAAAGCCTTTGTCTGGGGCGTGGAACTCTATAGAAGTGAAGCTTGGACTGTTTGTACAGCAGAATATAGGAGTATAGAATCGTTTGAAATATGGTGTTACAGGATAGGGGTAATGAAGAGATGGGTAGATAGAGTAACAATTGAAGAGGTATTGATACAAGTGGGAGAGGAGAGATGGTTCTGGCGACTGCTAATGAAGAGAAGCGATAGGCTGGTAAGACACACACTAAGACTTAGTTATGGAAGGACGGGTTGAGGACAAGAGCTGTAGGGCAGACCATGGTTAGATAATGTAAAAGAGATTGCCTCGGATGTAGGGTGTGGTAGCTACGTACAGTTGAATCGATTATTTCAGGACAGGGAGGCATGGAGACTGCATCAAGCCAGTCAAAAGACTGAAGACTCAAACAGCAACAACAATAACGTTTATCTCCATTTCTCTCTGGTCATAACTTTTCAGTCCCCAACTAATGATCTTTTTATACCTAATTTTGCATTAGAGAGAGATGAACAACTTTCACATTGGTCTTCAAAATACAAAGCGTATTTAATTACTTTAATTACAGGTAGAATTGAAACATTTCAATGCCTATTACTGTACATTAGGCAACCCTATGCAATGACTGGTAATGACGTGAATTGACCGACGTAGGGAGGAATGGTGGGATCATTAGCCCAATGTTCATTAACAACTGGCCACAATACTTGGATTCTTCTGATGAGTTCGTACAGACGCATGTATGCAGCTCGTTAGTGGAATGGAAGCAAGCTTTTCCTATTGGACCTCCGCTTTGTGCCGGTGGAGGGATAATATTCATTAAAAAGCGCTGCAGTGCACAGGTAAATGTTTGTTGCGCTTACTTAAAGTTAACAGAGTCGTTATATAAAGATAAGGTTAGCAGCATCTCACTCATTTATCTCACGATATTACACTAATGAAGGAAAGAAAACTGTTAATGGCTACGCTTACGAGCACAATCAAATTTTATAGGATTTGAATAGCCTTCAGTAAATAATCTCGTTTGCATGGTGACTCAATTGTCATGTTGGATGCTATTTTGTTAGTGTTGCCTAGGTGATAGAAATTCAGCTTTTCAGTCGGTCAACACGACTGTAGCCAATTGCTATGGGTGATTCATAAACCTGAAAAAAAAATCACATGTGTTTAATCATCATCATCATCATCGGTCCCAATTACCAAGGTGTGGTATACGAGCGCTCTCCACTTCTGTCTGTCCATGTACCACTCTTCTCTAAGGACTGTTGGTTGATTGGTTCTTAAGTTTAGGGGCTGCAACAACGCGGTCATGTAGACCCGTGTACTTCGGGTATGTGAAGAATCTGTCTGATAACCGGTGATAATTGTGATGACTGTATTAGTGTGTGTTATATATTTTTTATTCAAGTACTGCAAGATAGAATTTTTCAAATAGTTACTACTTTTGCCTCCAAGCGCCACCGTCAACGACTACTAGGCCAAGTTCAGAACTTAGCTACTAGACGCCACCGCAGTCGGCTCTTGGCAACGAACGTAGAAACCTAAGAGCGTTGTTTACATTCTTAACCTATCCAATTTAGCTTCACACAGGTGCAAATAGTGGAAGGTTTTTTAACATGCCACAAATCTTTGACATGGGACCGCCGGCTTTACTTCCCCTCCGAAGGAAGGCATACTGAGGGATTTTTAACGCTCTTAAAAAATCCGACGGCTTCGGCCGGGTTTGAACCCACTATCTTGGGCATAGAAGCTCAGCATGCTACCGACTACGCCACCGAAGCCGCCTCTAAGGACTGTAACCCAGTTGACCCTTCTTGCTCCTATATCCTCTTTCACTTGGTCGAGCCATCTCTTCCGAGGTCTTCCTACCCGTCTTTTGATGTGTAAAATCTTTCCACTCAGTTGCTGGATATTTTTGTGGGAGTGATTTTGAAAATTATGACGGAAGTGGATCGGACGGAAGTAGATCGGACGGACGTGGATCGGACGGAAATGTGTAAGACGCACTGCCAGCTGGATCGCATCCCTCCTAGCAGCTTTAGCACCGGGAGGGATGCGATCTACCTGGCAGTGGTAAGAGGAGACAAGGAGCGCGCGGTGTCGGAGATTGGTACCATGACGCACTGTCGGCCATGTGGAATGTATGTCACATACAGATTACTTCAAGGTTTGGAGGCGACATTACAGATATTCCTACAATAAATCATCTTCAAGTTGTCGTTCTTTGGTGTAATAATATTCATTATATGATATTTGCCGATATAATTATGATTTATTATGAGTCTGTTTTTCAATCTCTGGATAAAAGGGATGGGCATCCACTCCCCGAGTAACATTGCTCAACACTTTCATACTGAACGGTAAACGCTCATGCGAACTCTGGTGTCAACTGATTGAATCACAAACCACATGTTCAAAGTCTTCGTATCAGTATTTAAATGATGATATGCTTTAATATGAAACTTTGTAACTAGTCGGCAAAGCCGGTATTCTGTTTCTGCACAATGGCTATTCAGATATTTATCACATTGCGGTTATGCAGCGATCAATATAATATATTTTATTTTTATTTTTTATTTTTATTTAGTCAATTTACCCTCTAGGTTGGTGGTTCCCACGGACTCAGCGAGGGAACTCGCCACTACCGCCTCTATGGACAGTGTCCTGGAGCTTGGAACATCTGGTCGGGATGGATACAACTGGGGAGGTGTGATCAGCACTTCGCCCAGGCGGCCTCACCTGCAAAGCGAACAGGGGCCTCATGAGGGAGGGGAAGGATGGAAGATAGGGATGGATAGGCTAGGAAAAAGGAAGGAGGCGGTCGTGGCCTTACAGTAGGTACCATCCCGGCATTTGCCCGAAGACGAAGTGGAAAACCACGGAAAACCACTTCGAGGATGGCTGAGGTGGGAATCGAACCCCCTCTTCTCATTTGGACCACCCGAGGCTGAGTAGACCCCGTGCCAGTCCTCATACCACTTTTCAAATTTCGTGGCAGAGCCGGGAATCGAACCCAGGACCTCCAGGGTGGCAGCTAACTATGCTGACCGCTACGCTACGGAGGGGACAATATAATATATATCGATGTTTTTATACAGGACCTGGGCTAGCCTTTCATGAATCACTATAGGAATTCCCTTTACTCTCAAGTAGGCGAATTCATATCTAATTTAAAACTTAATTCGACGCGGGAACACTATCGAAAAAGAAAGCAAAATATTAATGAAGCATAAAAAATGACTTCCATATTATTACCGGCACCTGAAAATAAGTAACTGTCTTGTACTCCAAATTTCTGTTGATGTAATGGCTGCGTTGATAGCGTCTTGGTCTGCGAATCATGAGGTGTCAAGTTCGAACCCCAGCCCCGGCAATTATTTTTGCTACCAGATTATCGATTTGAACGTTATCTATCAAAACATTATGTGTAATTTCAACAGATTCTACATGAAATTTCAATTTATCTAATTTTAATTACAATAGTTTACAATAGTTTGATTGTATTAAACATTATTTCTAGTAGTCTATAGATAGGCTAGAGACTATGGTTTCATTCTTCTCTTATGTGATATTTGTTCAAACAAGTGTGACAGTAGCATATCTACAATTCAATCTATACATTCATCATAGTACCAGTATGAAAATGGAGAGTAAATTAACATTCTAAGGATGTCCAAGCTGTGTAGTATACAAGTAGGATAACATTTCACATGACTTCACATACAGTTCATCTCAATTTCATAGTAGGATAACATGTCAGATGTTACACATCATATGCGACTACCTCATGTTTTTTTAATTTTTATTTTTATTTTTAGCGTATGGCTTTTTAGTGCCAGGAGTGTCCGAGGACATGTTCGGCTCGCCAGTTTTGTAGCTGCTTCGAGACGGACACCCAATGGGTGAGCTACAAGTACCGTTGGGGAGGAAAGTTTGGATGTAAGGACGAGGAGTTGGAAGGTAGCGGCTGCGGCCTATAGTTAGGGACCAACCCCGGCATTTGCCTGGAAGGAAGATGGGAAACCAAAGAAGACCATCTTCAAGGTTGCCGGCGGGAGGAATCGAACCTCCTCGCCTCCCGGATGTGAGCGACTGCCGGCAGTCATGCCGTAACGACCACGGCTAACTCACCCGGTATGCGACTACTGTAAGGCTCGTATCTTTTTTTTATTTATTTTTTTATTAATTTTTTTCCAACTACCGCTGTCTGAAGCCAATGTTTTGCTGTCCTACCATCCTTCATTCATTTGACATAGTCAAACCAATCCTAACGAGCCCGTGTCACTCTTTCATTTAAAGATGGGTACACACCTGTCTCATCCCTTATTCTTTCAATCCTTACGCTGTCCTTCCTTCTTTTCTGGACCTTAGTTCGCAGGAACTTCATTTCTGCGGCTTGCAGTTTACTGATCACTTGTTTAGTTGTTGCACAGGTTTCTAAACCATATGTTACTTTGGGGGGAGGGGGAAGTATGATTGAAAGAGGATCTGTTTTGACCCCGTAAGAGTACATGTTTGTTCCAGAGAAGACTCCGAACTTTGTGATAGACAAGAGTTTAGTGCTTTTCAGTCGGTCAACACGAATGTACCCAAAAGAGATGGGTTATACCCTAATCCTAAAATAAATTACATGAGATTAATAAAACACTAGGATGACCAGTTTCGATCGTCAAGCGATCATCATCAGATCCATTACACTTAGGCTACAAAATCCATGTTTGAAATACAGGTGAAAATATTTACAATATGTACAATTATTTAGTTGCAGTATTGGTACTGCAACTGTCAGTGTATGCTAAATGCAGTATATATGTTAGGTGAAATGCTAAATGGTGATAGCTATCCGGAGACTGTACTTAAGAGAGATTATATGGTTGTAAACTATGGTTAAACTATAAAATTTTAGGATAACTACTTATCTGATTGTCTTCCGTACTACAGCTACTCGCAGTTTTCGTGCTCACTGGAACTCACCACTGTGCGGTCGACTGCGGTGGTTATCTTAACGACTGGTTTTTCCTGCCTTCTCCCCCCCCCCCCTTGCCCCTACGTGCTGTGGGGAGTGATAGCGATGTGTTTATGTGAGGTGTTGCCAACCTAGACAAGATGTATGTTATTGAATGAGGTGGTTCTACAACTATTAAAGACCGTGGATTAGCCCTCGCCACGCGTGGAGCATAACCCATTCGAACTAAGCGTTGACGGTCTTATGAGGACGTCCCGGCACCTTTAATACTGCCGCGAATATGGGCCTTGGTTTATTGTAGAAGAAAAGTACACCGTACACCTGATCCAGATAACATTTACCTACTAAAAACCCCCTAATTTCCCCCCTTTTTTATCTAGCTTGGCTGTGTCGCTAAATTGTGTTTTGTTTCCGACAGGGTGTGTTTTTTAGTAGCGTGAAGAGGGGTGAGCTCTCCATGAACGTGTGTTCATTTAGATTGTTGGGATTGTTTCGTTTGGCTTGGTGTATCTCGATTGCTTCCTTTATGTCAAGAGCTCTGCCTTTCGATTCGTGATGGATTATTTTAAGGTCCGACTCTATGTTGGTAAAGCTGTGCCCTGCGTCACACATATGTTCGCACACGGCTGAATGTGTTCCGTATCTTATCGCATTCCTATGTTCATTATAACGTGTGCCTACTCGCCTTCCACTCTGCCCGATGTAATTAGCTTGACAATCGGTGTCTTGGCACGTTATAGAATATACCCCTGACCCTGAATACGGGTCACGATTATTTAGATCACTATTTAGGAGGTGCCTAGCGGTTGTGTTTTCCGTCGTGAAAGCTATCTTTATGCCTTGCTTTTTGAATAGGTTAGTGATTTTATATGTATTCGCATTCACAAAGTTGAAACGCGCAATTTTTTTCTCATTACTGTCCGGTTTGGGAATCGTTTTATCTTTATTTTTATGTTTGGCTATAATTTGATTTATTTTGCTTGGCGAGAAGTTGTTTTCCTTTGCTATTTGCATAATAGTTCTTGATCACTTTCGTGATGCTTTCAATGTTTAGCTTTGCCCATTTGTCGGTCAAATTTTGTTTCTTGTTACCGAGATCCCCGAATGGTAATTATTTCTTTGTAAATGTATTAATTGCTTAAACCAAATGCATAATCTTGTTATCAAGCACCTATTCATAGATATCATAGCTCTCACCTTCAGTGTTCCAGTCGCTCGCTACCTCAAGCTTCCTCACTCCCGGCATACACGGCATCTACTGGCTCATCTGCTGTCCGCTGAGCAGGGTCGACTGACGTCACCCAGACTTTCGTTCGACCAATGGCAGGTCTTTGTCTGGTCGGGCAATCTCCAGCCTTCGAGATTGTTCCATGATCACTATTTAAGACGCCACCTGCTGGCGTTCTCCACCACTTCTGATCAATCATCATTCTGATCACATCGTCATTCAGATCAGCTCTGCCACACCGCATGGCACTATTGCCAGTCGCTGCTTCACCTCGCTGCTACGTCACGAGGTCTCTACTCAGATACATCGCTCAAGAGGACAGGAATGTTTGCCAGCCGCAGCACACTACAAGTTTCACCTTAGATGGTGTATCTCACTTTAAACTTCGAGGAAGCAGCAGTCTTCCTGGCCGCACCCAATGTCGACTTATACTCAGTCACCGCCTGGACACTACCAGTGTCAAACCGTCACCAGAAGAGAAAAGAAGAGTTGAATATTCATCTTTTCGGAACATGCATCTTGAGGCCATGAGCGCCTCCCCCCCGAAGAAACCGTGGAGGACTTTTTAAACAGTTTTAGGCTAACTGGAACTTTTATGGAGCTGGCTCAACAATTTGGAAGATAAGTTCAAACTTGAATAAGAATTGAATTTCTTACTCTCATCATACATTTCATCTTTTTTATGGTTCTTTTATTAATATGCATATTATATTTCAATTTCAATTTCTCTCAAATCTAGACAATCCTTAACATTGGGTTTTCCATCATTAATCAGGGTACTGTCACCAGACCCTCTCCATTTGTTAAGATTTAACACTAATTATTTTCTGCATATCCCGGTTGTGTGCATTTATTGTGCATTTTAATGTTATTTAAAGAAAATTATTGTCTCAATAAATATTATTTATATCTTGTTAACTAAACCTTTGTTTTCTGGTAATGTACTTTTATGCCCATTGCACCGCACCGCTTCAGTCTTTTCGCTGTTTAACAGTAGCTATTTTGGTTAAGCTTAAACCTACTTCTCGTTCTCCCGTATGGGGAAGTTTTAGGGCAGAACTTTCAACATATTTTGGTGCCTCACCCCCGATAAACATATCTGTTGCACCCTGGGAATATTACAAGTTTCATATCTTGAATTTCACATTAACAATTTTTGTTCATTGTGTTTCAACACTAATTCACATTGTAAGTTTCAGCCTGAGGCGCATGTTCAGCAGAGGAGGAGAGAAACGTGAGCTAAGCCAGTTTCTTCCGCATCAGACTAAATCTTACTACCTAGCAAGCTGTCATCCTCTAGCTTCCAGTACTCGATGTCACAATATTGACGTGAGTAACAAACAACTTTTAACATGCCTAACCTTGATGAAAAACTCAGCAACGCCAGAGCCTCTTGTAAGGGCAAGCTCACACGGTTCCGTACTTTCTTAACGGAGTTTGAACCCCGAGAGCGTAATCTTGACATAATTTCGCAGAGGCTTAAGAATTATGAACAAGCCTTTGAGAAATATGATGAGATACAATGTAGTATAGAAACTCAGCATCCGTACCAGCAAAGTGATAGGTTGGAAGTTGAAAAATTATACTATCAGGGATTTGCTGAAGCTAAACAGCATATTAGGGCTTTAACTTTAAAAGAAAAACAAGAAGATCAAACTTCTGCAGCATCTTCTACATCTTCCTCACGCATTATATTACCCAAATTAGAACTACCCAAATTCACTGGTAAGGACATAGAATGGGAGCCATTTTTTGAATTATTCAATTCTTTAATACATGAGAATACTTCTATACCAGTAATTCAAAAATTTCACTACCTGCGTCTGGCAGTTCAAGGCAACGCACTTAACCTGATTCAAGCACATTCTTTGACCAGTGATAATTATGAAGTTGCTTTGAATCTTGTTAAGGATAGATATGGGAATATTCGTTTATCTATTCAACGCCATATACAAAGCTTATTCGAGTTACCTAACGTGCAAGCAGATAACAGTTTATCACTTCGTAAGCTGATTGATACTGCAGAGCTACACGTCAGAGCATTGTCCAATTTAAACCAACCTGTAAATCACTGGGATTTATTTCTAGTTCACCTCATTTCTGCAAGATTGGATGCAAATACATTAAAAGCCTGGGAAACAGAACTTTCCCAGAATTTGCAATGCACTTATGAGGCGAATATTAAATTTTTGAAGGCTAGAAGCCAAGTCTTTTCCGCCATAGCTAATCAAAAAACTAGTAGTTCAGATTCAAAAGCCTTCTCAAAAGATAAGGTTAGCAGTTCTAATCAAAGAATTTTAAGATCACAGGCTCTTCCTGTTGATGCTCGGTCACCTAACCAAATGCAAACGTGCGGTCTGTGTCAGCAATCGCATAATTTATACAATTGTGATGAATTTAAATCTTTATCAGTAGATGAAAGACGAAAGTTCATTACGAACAAAAAACATTGTTTCAACTGTTTGTCAGGAACGCATATGTTAAACAATTGCCGTTCACAGCGTTTATGCTTTCATTGTAAGGCTAGACACCATTCCCTTTTGCAGAGACATGAAAGATCACGGTTATCAGGACCAAGCAGTTCCAATACCAAGTCTAATTCTGAGACTTCTCAAAATAGTGCGCAGTCGTATGCTCAAAGTTCTACCTCGCTTGGCAAAGTCCAGGTTTTATTATCTACCGTGCAGGTTCTATTGAAAAATTCTCACGGGAAATGGGTATCTGTCAGGGGATTATTAGACAATGCCGCTACCAACAATTTTATTAATGAATCTTTGGTACAAAGTTAGGCCTCCCCAAACATCCTACCTCAATAGAGGTCACAGGAATAAACTGCTCTATATCGCAATCCTTAAGCTTTGCTAAAGTGGATTTGAAGGACTCTAATAATCTTGGTACGGCTTCGGTGGCGTAGTCGGTAGCATGCTGAGCTTCTATGTCCAAGATAGCGGGTTCAAACCCGGCCGAAGCCGTCGGATTTTTAAGAGCGTTAAAAATCCCTCAGTATGCCTTCCTTCGGAGGGGAAGTAAAGCCGGCGGTCCCATGTCATAGATTTATGGCATGTTAAAGATCTTTCCACTAATTACACCTGTGTGAAACTAAATTGGATAGGTTAAGAATGTAAACAACGCTCTTTGGTTGCTACGTTCGTTGCCAAGAGCCGACTGCGGTGGCGTCTAGTAGCTAGTTCTGAACTAGGCCTGGTAGTCGTTGACGGTGGCGTTTGGCGGCAAAAGTAGGAACTATTTGAAAATTCAAAGTTGCAGTCCCTACTTGAATTAAAAAAACAGATACACACACTAATACAGTCATCACAATTAACACCGGTTATCAGACAGATTCTACACTCACCCAAAGTACACGGGGCTACATGACCGCGTTGTCACAGCCCCTAAACTAAGGAACCAACCAACCAACCAATCTTGGTACGCAGTTACAATTAGATTGTTTGATTATCAAGTATATAGGCAACAATATTCCTGGCACTTCTTATCCTATTCAAAGTTGGAATATCCCGAATTTTGTCCAGCTAGCTGACCCTCATTTCAACAGAGCTTCGCCCGTAGAGCTTCTTTTCAGCTCAAGCGTATTTTGGCAATGTCTTCATTCCAATAAAGTAAAAATTGCTCCTAATGTTTTCTTCCACGAAACTGATTTTGGTTGGATCGCTACTGGCCAGATATACCGTAATCCTATTCAAACTGTATCGAATTGTTATTTTGTTGGTACCGATTTGAGTCAAGAGCTAACCAAGTTCTGGGATCTTGAGAATGTTCAGGCTACTGCTTCTTCTTCTAACGAAATTTGTGAAAAGTTATACAAGGAAACCACTGTCCGTACTGCTGAAGGCAGATTTATAGTAACTCTTCCACGTATTCCTAATCCTCCCGCCATTACGGGCTCACATTCCAGAGCACTTAGGGCATTATTTGCTATTGAAAATCGGTTCAAACAAGATGCTTCTGTTAAAACTCAGTATGCTTCCTTTATGGAGGAATACGAATCATCCAATCACATGGAGGTAATTCCTAAATCAGAAGAAATTGACCATCCTTTAAATGAAATAGTTTATCTAAATCATCACCCGGTATGGAAAAATTCCTTAACACAAGACAATATAAGAGTAGTTTTCAATGGCTCGTCACCAGATTCCAATGGAGTCTTTAAATGATACCTTGCAATGTGGTCCCGCGATTCAAACAGATCTCACCTCTGTTTTGCTTAATTTTCGACGGTTTCCTATTGCTGTAATCTCAGATATTAAGCAGATGTACCGGCAGATTCTCGTAAATTCCGAGCAGCAAGATCTGCAAAGAATATTGTGGCGCGATGAGAGTTCCAAACCCATAAAGATATTTAGATTGAAGACTGTGACATATGGCCTGGAGCCTTCAGCCTTTCTTGCGATTCGGTCTCTCCACATGTTAGCCGAGCAAGATGGTCATCTGTATCATCCTTTGGCCTCTGAGTCATTAAAAACGGCATTTTATGTTGACGATTTCTAGTGCTCTTTCCCTAATATTTCTGAAGCACTCCTTGTGTGCGAAGATTTGAAATCACTGCTCCTAGGAGGTGGTTTTCCGCTCCATAAATGGACTTCAAATTCTACTGAATTTATATCAAAATTTTCATCAGAGGTCCCAGTAGATGAATTTGTTGCTATTCCTACTGATGAAGCAGCCGTAAAAGCATTGGGTGTTTTTTGGTGTCCTTCTTCTGATACCTTCTCTTATCAGGTACATTTCTCAGAATCTCCCCCTGTAACTAAGAGACAAGTTCTGTCAGAAATCGCAAAGATCTTTGATCCTTTGCAATATATTGCTCCTATAGTTATTGTTGCAAAAATGTTCTTGCAAAAGCTTTGGTCATTAAAATCAGACTGGGATGAAAATCTCCCCCTTCCTCTTGTAGAAGAATGGTTAGAGTATCGCAGCAGTTTGCTGGATCTCTCCAAGGTTTCTATACCCCGCCTTTTAATTTCTAATCCCCTATACCAGCAGTATGACCTGCATGTATTTTCTAATAGTTCAGAACGGGCTTATGGCTGTTGTGCATACATAGTAGGACGTTCTTCAGCCACTTTCCCTGGATTTTCTAATTTAGTGTGCGCTAAATCAAAGGTTGCTCCACTTAAAACGGTATCATTGCCGAGATTAGAATTATGCTCTGCTTTAATGGCAACAGAATTAGCTACTAAACTAAATAACAGTTTAAAGTTAAAATTTTCCCGCACATTTTTTGGAGCGATTCTTCTATTGTATTAGCTTGGATTTCCAAGCCTTCTTCTCATTGGAATACCTTTGTGGCAAATCGCGTTTCTAAGATTCATGATGTCTCTCATTCTGAACAATGGAGACATGTTCCTAGCCGTGAAAACCCCGCGGATATAATATCACGTGGTTGCACGCCTAAAAAATTGATTTCCTCAGACCTGTACTGGAATGGTCCTCCTTGGCTAAGTCAGGAATCATCTTGCTGGCCTCGCTTAGCTAATCAATTTGCAGAAGAAATACCCGATGCCCGTAATGATCCTGTCACGTCGCATCTTACTTCTACTTCTACTAGTCTTTTTCATAGATACTCTTCATTTGATAAATTGATTCGTGTAGTGTCTTATATCTTCCGATGGAGATATTTAGTAATTGATCAACCATTGAAGCCTCAACCCTTTCTCACCAGAGTAGAGTTAGAATTCGCTACTTGCAAGATTTTGTTACTTGTTCAGCAGGAAGTATTTGCTCCTGAAAGGCAAGCTCTTATAAGTGGTAAAGATTTGCCCAAGTCTAGCAGGCTTTTACCACTTACTCCTTTTCTTGACCAGGACGGCATAATACGTGTGGGTGGAAGATTAGCTATGTCTAGTTGTGAGGATGGGAAAAAGCATCCCATCATCCTTCCTTCAAAGCATCCTATCACCACCCTTATAATAAAAAAGTTTCATTATAAACACCTTCATGCTGGCACTCGCACCTTGCTCTGTCTAATTCGTGAACTCTACTGGATAATCAATGGCGTTCATGAGGTTTCTTCTGTTGTCAAAAAGTGTATACCTTGCTTTAAGGTTAAACCACGAACCGCCACGCAGATTATGGGCAATTTACCTCCATTTCGTTCAGAACCTAGTAAGCCCTTCGCTCTTATTGGGATCGATTACGCTGATCCTTACGTATATCAGACCAATCCCTCTTCATCTAAGCGCAAAATTTTAGGTAAACTTTACATCTCGTTATTTGTATGTATGGTGATGGGAGCTATCCACCTTGAGTTGGTTACGAACGCTTCGGTATCCTACTTTTTGGCCGCCTTTTCTAGATTTGCTGCTAGAAGGGGTGTCCCATCTGAAGTCTTTTCAGATAATGCAAAATTTTTGTAAGCGCTTCTGATCTCTGGAAAAAAGTGTTAAGTTCCCCTTCTGCTAAAGAAAAAATTTCCAACTATTCCTATTCTAAAGGTTTCAAATGGCATTTCACCCCGCCTTATGCTCCCCATCATGGGGGCCGTTGGGAGTCCTGCATCAAACTTACTAAAAGACAGCTTAAGAAAACTCTTGGTCCTACCATACTTTCTTATGAGGAATTCAACTCTTTAATTATTCAAGTTGAAGGTATTGTAAATTCCAGACCTCTGACTCCTCTTTCAAATGATCCTAAGGATCTTTTACATTTAACACCCAGTCACTTCCTGATTGGCTGTTCGCTTGCTGCTACTCCGCCTTTGCTGGTTCGACGCTGTGATCTTGACCTACCTATCTTTTGGAGAAAAGTAGAATTTTTGCGCTGTTCTTTTTGGCGCCGATGGAAGTTAGAATATCTCAGCTTGCTAAATAGGCGTGAGAAATGGCGGCTTCCTCAACCAGATGTACGAGTGGGGGACATGGTTCTTCTTCGAGACCCATCTCCGCCTCTCGTATGGAACCTAGGCAGAGTTATTCACTGTCACTTTGGCCGTGATAAACGCGTCAGAGTTGTTGATGTTTTAACTGGTAAAGGTCTTTATACTAGACCCATCTCTGCTATCTCTGTTTTGCCTTTCGAGTCTTAGTTTCTCCTCGTCTGTTATCCATGTTTTGCTTTGACTGATTCTTTTGTTTGTTTTCATTCGGAGTTCTCGGAGCATGATCACTTTCGTGATGCTTTCAATGTTTAGATTGGCCCATTTGTCGGTCAAATTTTGTTTCTTGTTACCGATATCCCCGAATTGTAATTATTTCTTTGTAAATGTATTAATTGCTTAAACCAAATGCATAATCTTGTTATCAAGCACCTATTCATAGATATCATAGCTCTCACCTTGAGTGTTCCAGTCGCTCGCTACCTCAAGCTTCCTCACTCCCGGCATACACGGCATCTACTGGCTCATCTGCTGTCCGCTGAGCAGGGTCGACTGACGTCACCCTGACTTTCCTTCGACCAATGGCAGGTCTTTGTCTGGTCGGGCAATCTCCAGCCTTCGAGATTGTTCCATGATCACTATTTAAGACGCCACCTGCTGGCGTTCTCCACCACTTCTGATCAATCATCATTCTGATCACATCGTCATTCAGATCAGCTCTGCCACACCGCATGGCACTATTGCCAGTCGCTGCTTCACCTCGCTGCTACGTCACGAGGCCTCTACTCTGATACATCGCTCAAGAGGACAGGAATGTTTGCCAGCCGCAGCACACTACAAGTTTCACCATAGATGGTGTATCTCACTGTAAACTTCGAGGAAGCAGCAGTCTTCCTGGCCGCACCCAATGTCGACTTATACTCAGTCACCGTCTGGACACTAACAGTGTCAAACCGTCACCAGAAGAGAAAAGAAGAGTTGAATATTCATCTTTTCGGAACATGCATCTTGAGGCCATGAGCGCCTCCTCCCCCGAAGAAACCGTGGAGGACTTTTTAAACAGTTTTAGGCTAACTGGAACTTTTATGGAGCTGGCTCAACAATTTGGAAGATAAGTTCAAACTTGATAAAGAATTGAATTTCTTACTCTCATCATACATTTCATCTTTTTTATGGTTCTTTTATTAATATGCATATTATATTTCAATTTCAATTTCTCTCAAATCTAGGCAATCCTTAACATTGGTTTTTCCAACATTAATCAGGGTACTGTCACCAGACCCTCTCCATTTGTTAAGATTTAACACTAATTATTTTCTGCATATCCCGGTTGTGTGCATTTATTGTGCATTTTAATTTTATTTAAAGAAAATTGTTGTCTCAATAAATATTATTTATATCTTGTTAACTAAACCTTTGTTTTCTGGTAATGTACTTTTATGCCCATTGCACCGCACCGCTTCAGTCTTTTCGCTGTTTAACAGTAGCTATTTTGGTTAAGCTTAAACCTACTTCTCGTTCTCCCGTATGGGGAAGTTTTAGGGCAGAACTTTCACCAGTTCTTATTTCCTTATTATAGTTGTCTTTTGACATGGGTATGTTTAAAGCCCTATGCACCATTGAATTGAAACCCGCTAGTTTGTGCGTACTGGGGTGATTAGACTGATTGTCGATTGCATGCGAGGTTTGTGTTGCTTTCCGGAATATGGAATATGAAAGGACGTTGTCTTTACGTTCAATAGTTATATCGAGATAATTTATTTTCCGGTCTATTTCGGATTCCTTAGTGAATTTGATAGAGTGGTGAAGGCTATTAATGGATTGGAGAATTGTTTCTTCGCTTGTTAGTTCAGTATCGTAGATGCAAATTACATCATCTACGTATATTTTCCATATTACTATTCCCTTTGTTGAAGTCTTTTCTAAGAACGCATTTTCTAGTGCATTAATGAAGATGTCAGCGATTAACCCACTTAGTGGCGATCCCATTGCTAGGCCTTCTCTCTGTGTGTACATTTTATTGTCGAATTGAAACACGATTTGGGTGAGAACGACCCTCAGTAATCTCACAATCTCTTCAATTTCTTTTACCGAATTGTTGGATTTTAAGTTGTTTTCGATAGTGTTGATTGCTTCAATAATCGGAATATTGGTGTACATGTTAGTTACGTCGAAGGATACTAGCCTGAAGCTAGGTTTCATTTGTAGTGTGTTCAATGCTGTTACTAGTTCTGTTGTGTTCTTTACAGAGTTGTTTTTGTCGTTGGAAAGACGGCATTTTAAGATTTTTAGTAACTCTTTGCTGATTTTGTAATAAGGGGCATTCCTACAATTGACTATTGGTCTCATTAGGCATTCCTTTTTGTGTATTTTTGGTTTTCCCCTCAATGACGGTATTTTCGGGTTCATGTTTATTAGTTTTGATTTTTCGGCTTTGGTCAGTATGTATTCTGTTTCTTTTAGCGCACTTTTTATTTGTTTTTGGAATTTGTTGGTGGGGTCTTTTTTTAATTCCTTGATTTCGTTGTTGTTTAGGAATTCGACTGTTTTTTCAATGTATTCTGTTTTGTTCAAAATTACTGTAGTGTTTCCCTTATCTGCTTTTGTGATGATAAGGCCATGTTCTTTTATTTTTTGTTTCAACGACTTTATTTCTTTGAGTTGTTTGTTGTTTTGAATGTTATTGCTATCGCCCTCTCATTTGAGGATTTTTTTGGCTTCGTTGGTGGCGAGATTTTTGGTTCAGGCTAGTGTCCTTCGACGTAACTAACATGTACACCAATATTCCGATTATTGAAGCAATCAACACTATCGAAAACAACTTAAAATCCAACAATTCGGTAAAAGAAATTGAAGAGATTGTGAGATTACTGAGGGTCGTTCTCACCCAAATCGTGTTTCAATTCGACAATAAAATATACACACAGAGAGAAGGCCTAGCAATGGGATCGCCACTAAGTGGGTTAATCGCAGACATCTTCATCAATGCACTAGAAAATGCGTTCTTAGAAAAGACTTCAACAAAGGGAATAGTAATATGGAAAATATACGTAGATGATGTAATTTGCATCTACGATACTGAACTAACAAGCGAAGAAACAATTCTCCAATCCATTAATAGCCTTCACCACTCTATCAAATTCACTAAGGAATCCGAAATAGACCGGAAAATAAATTATCTCGATATAACTATTGAACGTAAAGACAACGACCTTTCATATTCCATATTCCGGAAAGCAACACAAGCCTCGCATGCAATCGACAATCAGTCTAATCACCCCAGTACGCACAAACTAGCGGGTTTCAATTCAATGGTGCATAGGGCTTTAAACATACCCATGTCAAAAGACAATTATAATAAGGAAATAAGAACTATAATGCAAATAGCAAAGGAAAACAACTTCTCGCCAAGCAAAATAAATCAAATTATAGCCAAACATAAAAATAAAGATAAAACGATTCCTAAACCGGACAGTAATGAGAAAAAATTTGCGCGTTTCAACTATGTGAATGCGAATACATATAAAATCACTAACCTATTCAAAAAGCAAGGCATAAAGATAGCTTTCACGACGAAAAACACAACCACTAGGCACCTCCTAAATAGTAATCTAAATAAACGTGACCCGTATTCAAGGTCAGGGGTATATTCTATAACGTGCCAAGACACCGATTGTCAAGCTAATTACATCGGGCAGAGTTGAAGGCGAGTAGACACACGTTATAATGAACATAGGACTGCGATAAGATACGGAACACATTCAGCCGTGTGCGAACATGTGTGACGCAGGGCACAGCTTTACCAACATAGAGTCGGACCTTAAAATAATCCATCACGAATCGAAAGGCAGAGCTCTTGACATAAAGGAAGCAATCGAGATACACCTAGCCAAACGAAACTATCCCAACAATCTAAATGAACACACGTTCATGGAGAGCTCACCCCTCTTCACGCTACTAAAAAACACACCCTGTCGGAAACAAAACACAATTTAGCGACACAGCCAAGCTAGATAAAAAAGGGGAGAAATTAGGGGTTTTTTAACAGGTAAATGTTGGGAGCCTTCGTGGCTTAGGCGGCAGCACGCCGGCCTCTCACCGCTGGGTCCGTGGTTCAAATCCCGGTCACTCCATGTGAGATCTGTGCTGGACAAAACGGAGGCAGACAGGTTTTTCTCCGGGTACTCCGGTTTTCCCTGTCACAATTTCATTCCAGCAACACTCTCCACTATCATTTCATTTCATCTGTCATTCATTTAATCAATTCCCCAGAGGAGTGCGACAGGCTTCGGCAGCCGGCACATTTCATATCCTCGCCGCTAGATGAGTGCTTCATTCATTCCATTCCTGACCCGGTCGGAGACTGGAAGCAGGCTGTGGATTTTCATTTAATAGGTAAATGTTATCTGGATCAGGTGTACGATGTACTTTTCTTCTACAATAAACCAAGGCCCATATTCGCGGCAGTATTAAAGGTGCCGGGATGTCCTCATAAGACCGTCAACGCTTAGTTCGAATGGGTTATGCTCCACGCGTGGCGAGGGCTAATCCACGGTCTTTAATAGTTGTAGACCCACCTCATTCAATAACATACATCTTATCTAGGTTGGCAACACCTCATATAAACACATCGCTATCACTCCCCACAGCACGTAGGGGCAAGGGGGGGGGGGAGAAGGCAGGAAAAACCAGTCGTTAAGATAACCACCGCAGTCGACCGCACAGTGAGTTCCAGTGAGCATGAAAACTGCGAGTAGCTGTAGTACGGAAGACAATCAGATAAGTAGTTAGCCTAAAATTTTATAGTTTAACCATAGTTTACAACCATATAATCTCTCTAAAGTACAATCTCCGGATAGCTATCACCATTTAGCATTTCACCTAACATATATACTGCATTTAGCATACACTGACAGTTGCAGTACCAATACTGCAACTAAATAATTGTACATATTGTAAATATTTTCACCTGTATTTCAAACATGGATTTTGTAGCCTAAGTGTAATGGATCTGATGATGATCGCTTGACGATCGAAACTGGTCATCCTAGTGTTTTATTAATCTCATGTAATTTATTTCAGGATTAGGGTATAACCCATCTCTTTTGGGTACATTCGTGTTGACCGACTGAAAAGCACTAAACTCTTGTTTACTAAGGCAACACTGAAAATATGGCTTCAAACACCACAATCTTTATGATAGAACTGAGCTGATTTTTGAGTTGGGCTATTAAGCACGTGTTGTATTAGGTTATCACGTGAATGAAGATTAATAATCCAAGTGAAATAATTAAATGTAAATGTTTTTCTGGTTTAGGGAATAACACCCGTTACAATTGGGTACAGTCATGTTGATCGATTAAAACCATACATTTCGATGAAGTATATTATAGTATTGAGTAAGGGGGTTATATCGAGCTGATCGTTTAGAAAATACATAACTCATAAAATCAAGGATGGATCAATAACATTTGTCTACATTATTCTCGGTTTTGACCTTTTCAGTAGGATTGTTGCTGAAGATGGCCTAGGCATTAATTTAGGAGTATTAAATAAAGCTTTTCAGTCGGTCAACATCAATTGTGGCCAATTACATTAGGTACGAAAACAAGTATTTATATACACTAAACTGAAAGAAATATTACTTCAGATATTTATCACAAAGTAGCCTCCGTGGCTAAGGCGGCAGCACGCCGGCTTCACACCACTGGGGTCCGTAGTTCAAATCCCGGTCACTCCATGTGAGATTTGTGCTGAACAAAGTGGAGGCAGACAGGTTTTTCTCTGGGTACTGCGGTTTTCCCTGTCAGTTTTTCTTCCCGCAACACTCTCCACTTTCATTTCATTTCATCTGTCATTCATCTAAACCAGTGGTTATTAACCGGTGGTCTGCGAGTACATCGGGAGTGGTCCGCGGGAGAAAAGGGTCCACCAGCACGTATAAAAAGTGGCCAATAAATGGGGATTTCTAAAACGATGTGCGTGGAACGAGAATCGTCCGAATGTATTCGCGGCGATGACTATCAGGTTTTGAATTTAAAAATATCTTTAAAATAAGTGTTATTGAGGAAGGTTTACAATTGATAAGGTGTATTGGATTGGTGGGGGGGGGGGAGGGCGAAGGGGGGAGGGGGAGGAGGGGTGGTCCGTACATGATTCATTTTCACGCTGAGTGGTCCGCAGACTCCTACGGGTTCAGAACCACTGATCTAAACATTGCCCCAGAGGAGTGCGACAGGCTTCGGCAGCCGGCACAGTTGATATCTTCGCCGCTAGATGAGGGCTTCATTAATTCCATTCCTGACCCGGTCGGTCGACTGGAAACAGGTTGTGGATTTTCATTCCATTTATCAGAAAATAGCATGCTCTTTAGTTTCATAAAACTGAGAATTAATTTTGCATGAGGTTAATGAAGATTAATAATCCAAGAGAATGTAATTATGTCACGTACATATCTTTCAGGTTTAGGGAATAACACCCATTACAATTGAGTACAGTCGTATCGGCCGACTGAAAAATATAAATTTCTATGAAAACACAAGTGAAGAGCGAGCGAAACAGGAAATACAAATATGTCTTGGATGAATGTTGGCACTATATTTTTATGTAGCCTACATTTATCTCAATTTACAAATGGAGACATTCAGCAGTAATGGCGTGCATTCTAAGGGAATTAAAACCATTCAGATGATAAGTAGAGAATTAATTAATAATTTGACCCACTTTAATTATAGTTCCCTCACTTCCTCAAACGTAAGGCAGGAGCACGCGCCCAATGTTAGTACAAGCTTTGACACGTGCCATCAATAACCATTATTCGCTACTGACCAATAGCTGACTGTTGTTAAAGATAGAATGTTTCTTGTATCACTTCACGTGAACTCCAAAGTCCCGCCCTAGTGGCTAGCTCGCGTGTCACGCAGGTATCAGGTGTCCAATGTTGCACATATGCATGTAGTTCTGTCCAGTCTCGTTGCTTGCTCTCAGTGGGTATGGTGTGAAGTTGACGACGCTGTGCCTCGCGCTGAGAAAGCCTTGTCTCCAGGCAGCTGGATATCAAAGGCGAACCACACGTTAACGAGGAAAGTGCAAGAACTATACCTACCTTTTTAGAACTTAAAAGGTTCATTCTCCTTCCGTATTGAAGAACTAATTAGTATAAACAGGTTAAAAGTTCCGCCTGATCAATACTTTTATTAATTGAGATCACTGTGTGGTTATTAATGGGACATGTTTCGAAGCCTAATTAATAGTTTTGTCCCCTTCATCAGCCGATATGTCAGAGAACGATACAAGATTTTTTTTTTTTGCGTAGCTGATGAGGGGGCCAAAGCTATTAATTAGGCCCCGAAACATGTCCCATTAATGACTACACAGTGATCTTAATTAATAAAAGTATTGATCAGGCCGAACTTTTAACCTGTTTATACTATACCTACCTTCCTAATTAATGACTTGCACTATCAGAACAATAGGCCCTCATGACAAAGAACCATTGTTTGTATAAATGTTGTCGAGAAAATGAAATTCTGTAACTTATCACAGATGTTTAATAATCATAGGTTATAGAGATTGTTGTTGTTGCTGCTGATTTTAGAGGCTGTGAAATCGTGGTCATATAATGCCGTGTATTTAGGTGCGTGTGAAATTTATGTAATAACCTGTGTTATTGTGATGACTCTACTAGTGTGTGTAAATTGGGTTTGTGATAGGGAAGGAGGCGGCTGTTGTCTTACGTTAAGATTATTACAGAAAGCTTTTCAGTCGGTCAACACTAATTGTAACCAATTACATTAGGCGGAAAATCAGGTATTTATATAGGCTACTCCAACTGAAAGAAATCTCACATAAGATATTTATCACAAAGCAGTCCGGCTCCATGACTAATTGGTTAGCGTGCTAGGTTTAGGCCCAAAAGGTCCCCGGTTCGATTCCCGGCCAGGCCATTAGAGATTTTAATCTACAAGGGTTAATTCCCGTGGCCCGGGGACTGGGTGTATGCGACGTCGTCATCATCACTTCATCCTCTTTACGATGCGCAGGTCACCCACGGGTGTCAATTAGAAAGACCTGCACTCGGCCTCTCAGGATGCCACACGAAAAAAGAAATCACAAAACAACACGCCTTTATGTAAAAAATGGTGCCCTCTTTGTACATAAAAGCGCGTTATTTTGTTATACATATAGTGAGAAGGTTCTCCGAAAGTAGGAAACCGTTATGTTATTGCGACATGTGCAGAGACGGGAGAATGAAGTACACCATCATCTTCCTCCAAGTGCATTAAGAATATTTTCAATAATACTCTGTGGTGACATATTTCATCAACCCTAAGAGCTCGTCTGTGGGTCTTTCATCTTGCACTCGGCGGTCTTTGTGTTCCACCACCTTCCATGCCGCAGTAGGATCAACTTCAAGGGACTAACCGTGTCCCTTGCCGGTAGTTCTTCAAACTTGCTGACTTGTGAAAGAGAGATCCCCTGTATGAAGATCCATGTTATGATAAATAATTCTAACAGCAGAGACTGGACAGAGGAGCTCTTTGTGTGGTCTCCATGTTTTATGCATCTCGCATTGACAGTTTCTTTGATGCCATTCTCAAAGCACTAAAGGAAGTTTCCTCCTGGGGATTGAAACAACTAAGGGGTACTCCCTACCGTGAAATATTGAATACATCAACAAATTGAAAACTGTAATATTATGAAAAATGATTTAAGTTATGTAATTTGCAAATCGCTCAAGCATAATAGATGGAAATTTATTCTTTCATTCGGTTAAATTTGATACTCTTTTGCCTTTCAGCACCCAATCTAGTTTTCGAGCCTCATTTGTGAGCAAATACATGGTCGAGTGCAACTAATGTATGGCGATGGACGATGAATGCCATTAACCGCATAAACCAGGCTTTCTCAACTTTTTTGAGACTGTGATCCCCTCCCCCAAGCCATACCAAGCACCTGAGCACAATTTAATCAAATATAATAATTTAGTAATAATAATAATAATAATATCGTATGGCTTCGGGTGGCGGGTGCAAGCATTGTTATTTGCTGCCCAAAGGGCAGCTTGCATGTCAAATTTAGTCGTTCCTTGGAACGCTATGGAAGTCAAGGAGGTTAGATATCTAATCTCCTTGACACTATAGCGCTTTCTTGTAGAGAATTGACGAACTTTCTGTTGGCGGAAAATCCCGAGATTAATTTTGCCATTATGAACACGGCCTACTGGATTCAAATGGGTTATTTAACATGCCAACATCGTATGACAAGCGTGTCGTGATTTTTGTCGCCTTTCGAAAGTCACTTACCACGGCCAGGAGCGAACCTGCAAGCTCGGGGGTTGGTAGTCCGACTAGATAACCACTCACATACCGTGGCAAGCAAACATAATAATGATAATAATGGCATCGCGAATCGGAGGCCATCCAGCATATCACAGGGGCTATACAACCATTTCATCTACGTACTACTTGAAGAGGCATGACCAAGTAGGCAAGATAATCCACCTGAACCTGGCAAAGAAGCACTCCTTAAGCCTTACTATCAATATATTCCTGATGCTGCTCTGGAGAACGATACACACAAGCTACTCTGGGACAGGTCATTTATCACAGACCTATGTCAGCAAACAGGCCAGATATAAAGTGCAAAAGAAAACTCTTCTTATATACTGTACATCGCAGTCCCTAACTCACATAATATCTAACACATTTATGCAGAGAAAATGACGAAATACATGCCTCTGGCTGATGAGATCCGACAGATGTGGCGACAGGAATTTGTCACTGTATTGCTTATCATAATCTCTTCCACAGGGATCATACCGAAGTCGCTGAAGGCCAACCTCGATAAACTAGGGCTCCACCATAATCTGCATACCATGATGTAGAAAGTAGTTATTTTAGAGACCTGCTCCATAGTTCGTTCGCTCGTCAACCTGTAAAATAGAGAACTCCACACCATCTTGCAACAAATGCCGATGAAATGGTGAATTGTACCCAATGACATGGTGAGCAAATGAATAATAATAATAATAATAATAATAATAATAATAATAATAATGCATAAGAACGAAAGGAAGTTCACCGAAGAAGAATACGCGAACACTGGGCCATGTGAAAGAACGAGGGAAAAGGCAATTGAAATAACGTGGCCCATAGAAGACCAAAACGATTATAATAATAATAATAATGCAATTCTTTTTCCTTTTTCTATCTCTCTCCCCCTCAATAGAAATGAAATAGCTAAGGATTCTCTGCTCACCAGGCATGCTACAGCTACCTGCATGGATCATGCAGGTAAGATGCATTTACGTCCAGTCGAGTTAATCAGCACCTTTCGTTTTACTCATAAAACACGATGTCCAATTATTTTTACTGTAGATTAAAAACACTATTTCACAAAATCATAATATTTCTGACTTGTCATAACTTGTAATGGAAAAACTATTACTGCAACAGCATTTGAGTTGAAGAAAGGACCTCAGAGGAACTTGTGCTCACGAGTACCAGGTTGAGAACACCTGGCATAAACGGACCAACATCTACACGCAACAGAAAAACCGGTATCTTGAACTTCGAAGTCAGGGATGCACAAGGTGAGGTCGAAAGAAATGGCATCATATGGCTAGCAGCTGGCGCCATCCACTACAATCTTACTGGCTACCAAACAACCCTGAATGGTTTCCTGGACCGCCTAAGGAAAGATCGCTGGAAACTCGTGTAGTGGAGGTGTCTCAACACTGCTTTTGGAACTTTTTTGTATAAATTATATAAGTAAGTGGTCATCATTATTTCTATTATGCTATTTGTTTTCATCCGTATGAAATCAATGTGTTGTTTTAAAGACTTCAGTGAACATTCGTATGAATTTCAACATTTCATTGGGGAGGAAAATATGTATGAATATGTGGCTAAATACACACAAATGGTTCGTATATACCAGGCTGTTCCAGCCGAGCTGCTCGCCAGTGTGGAGCGGAGTACTCGCCACCTTGTGTGAGTAAATCTACAACATGCAATACAGCTCTGCTGTGAAGGCTGTCGTCACTGCATGGTGAATACATCAAGACTGGCAGGAAGCGCATGGACTAGTACTATGACCTTCGCCCAGTAACGTATTGGCTATCACCCCCAGTCCCTCTCCAACCGTGCATCACTGCCGAGTACTCGCGTGTACGCATACTCAAACTCTTGGATATGGAATACAGTAGCCTGGTATATATTGTATAATTTAAGGCTAAAGAATAAAGGATGATTTAGGAATAAAGACCTATACTGATAGTACAGGGTCATCCATGTACCATGTCCCCCAGCTATGGTGGGGTACCACTCGGTCCCTACAAACTGCATTGCGGGTCCTTGAATAAACTAGTTATCGCCCCAGGCGAGCCGCAGCCCCGTTTCCCCCGCACAAACGCCGCTCCGATAGAGTAAGAAACGACAGCTTATCAGCCAAACGGACCCCGCCTCAGCCGTGACAAAGTCGTGCTTAAAATGTGGCCTTCTAAAGCTAATCTACCAGCATCTACTCCTCTACAGAAAATGAATTCGTAACTCACAGACTTGATGGAATATTCGGAGCATTTTACGAGAGCTGTGGCCATTGGTTTGGCGACCACGTGCTCTGCTCCCTTGAGCAGAATCGTTTCTTCCTTCTGCAACTCATGATTTTCCAATTTTGGGTATCTCCCCAAGGCATATCTCGTCTACTCCATAATAGCCATCATATCCAGTTGGGGATTATTCCAGACGTGAATAGCTGACCATTCGAGTATAATGAAGACACTGAATTTACTGACAATTTGTACTACATGGGTTGTTTTTTTAGTTTTGGCACCAATGCTTCAGTGCCAAGTTGCAACAATGTTGGGCGCTGTCACTTTTACCGACGGTTGCTGCCCTGCATCCCCTCCCTCAGAGCACATGACATCGCCCGTCCTCATCACCGCTCGTGCGCAGTCACGCCTGTTAGATGAGTAGTGTGAGACCAGCGCTCGCGAAAGACAGTCGCAATGTTTTCCAAGCAGGAGCAGAGAACCTGGATAAAAATTCAGTGTGCTAGGGGTCACAGTGCTAAACAGTGTCAGCGAGGATTGCAGGAAGCGTGCGGTGCAGCTGCGTTACCGTTCAGAACGGTAGCAAGATGGGTTGCAGCCTTTCGAGATGGGTGCGAACGTGTGAGGCACATGCCTCGATCTGGTCACCCACAAGTAAGTGATGACAATGTACAGATGGTGTCCGCGTTAGTAGAGGTGGATCGGAACGTAACGATTCGTCAATTAGAGCAAGATACCGGACTGGCGCATTCAACTGTCCTCCACATCCTGAAGGACTTACTGAAAATGAGGAAGATCGCGTCCAAATGGGTCCCGCATGACTTAACCGACAGGCACAAATGGCTGCGATATAACGCTTGTCGTATGCACTTGCAGCGTTATAAGCGCGAAGGAGAGGCCTTATTACGGCGTATCATAACCATTGACGAGACGTGGGCCAGATCTTATGAGCCTTAGTTAAAACGCCAATCGAACGAGTGGCGGCACCACGGATCACCACGGAAACAAACAGTTCGACCAACCCCCACCAATGTGAAGGTAATGTTGATTCTTGACTATGATTAGGATGGTAAGATCATTCACCATACTGTTCCCCGAGGGCAAACCGTTAATGCGGCGTACTATTGTTCGTTTCTGCAAGACCATCTCCGAGGAGCTCAGAGAAGGAAACGGCGCCACCACATGGTTACACCGCCCATCGTTCTGCATGACAATGCTAGGGCACACACAGCAGGCGTTGTGTCGGCATTGTTGGACCGCTGGGGCTGGGAGGTCCTCTATCACCACCCATATTCTCCCGACATCAGTCCCTGCGACTATGACCTCATCCCGAGGATGAAGATGACAATGCGCGGGGAGCTCTTCCGTACCATTGAAGACGTTAAGCAGGCTGCCGAGTGCTCTCTTCGTACATCAATAGATTGGGCAGTGCCAACGGGATCCAACGACTTCCGCATTGCTGGGAATACGTTATACGCAACGGTGGGGACTACATCGAGGGCCTGTGAAACTTGGAACAATCTAAGTGAGTTATTAATCCTGTTATAACTAAGGTGCCAAAACTAAAAAACCAACCTATGCATTTTAAATCACACTGACTCTATACTTCTTCTTTTGCAGACAAAATCAAAAATTGCCCCTGGGTCTGCCACTGAATTTGTACACTGGTTGTTCCGTGTTATTTCGCTGAGTCTACACCTTTTCAAAGCCGCTAAAACTTAGTCCGTTAATTATGATACCGCTATTGATTACCCTCGTGGCAAAGTCCTTAGTTCGATCTTGGACAAACATCATGCAGAAAGTTAACATACGTTTAGAATACCACTGTTATTCACTCAAATGACGACTTAGATATTTGACATGTGCACACAGCACACAATATGTGCAATATTATTAGCGACACACACAGCTTATCAAAATCACCCTTCTTCACGCACCGTCCCATGCGGGAACACGAATAGAGCTGTCCTTTTCTGGATCTGACTGCTTGAGTCAAGAAATAACTATCCCACGTTGAGCAACTATATTTTGCTTGGACACATAAATATAACATTCTTCACATGAGGAAAAATCTTGAAATAAATTCTCCTCTTCATTTATGAATTCCAGGCTTTTAAATTTCCATTGTAGATCGTAAAAAATAATTTCCGGCGATGTTTGAGTTAGCCAAGAGTAAAAATATCTCTACTACTCAAGTCAAGAGTTTTAACAGGAAGGAAGGAAGATTGTAGTTTTACGTGACCGTTAATCTCGAGATCATAAGCCACGGGACCTCCTTTTAACGTGGAATTCGAACCACAGGACGTGGCATTTCACTTTGAAAATCTCACATGCATTGACCGGGAATCGAACACGGTCCACCGTGGTGAGAGGCCAACAGCTTGACCGCTGCGCCACCACGCCCCCAGTTTTAACAGGTCTCCTTCTATAGCTTCTCTGGTGCGTCCATTTATGATCCAGAAAATATCATCTGAGATGAGCTCATCGGACTCAATAGAGTTAGTCTTCCAGCATTAAATTTCATTCATGAGTCCAAAGTAGAAGATTTTATGATGCGTGCAAGTATTCAAAACGTACTTTGTCATTCATTTGCATATCCTCTCCCAGATGTTCGTGTGCATCTTGAGACTGGCAAAGTAGTTGCGAAGTACTTTTACTCTGAATTCCTCTCTGTAGAGCAATTCTAGCAGCAGTTGTTCTCGTCATGGGCTATTCACGAGACGCAGAGTTTGTTCTCTTCTGCCGCACCTCCACTCTGTGAGCTTTGCAGTGAACTACCTCTTTCAACTGCATTTGCATTGTGACTTGATTTCTCTGCCAATATAACGCCTGGCTTAATTAAAGTCTCTGTGTTGCAATGTTCTTTGAATGAGCACATTAAAGAGTAAGTAAGTAATGATCCTTGGTTTATTTACTCCCTTCAACGTGGCATTGTCCAAACGAACGACTAGAACATAGAAACAAAATGTATTTTGCTCGTAAAACCCATAAAAATTAATGTGTCCTGCCTAGCAGTGTTCACAATGACGAATTGAATACGAATCGATTCTTGAGGCAAGTATGGAAATTTAGTCTGAGTGCTGGAACGGGGTATACTCGAGAGTCAAAAGTGCGTTTGATTCCAAAATCAGCTATCTTTAATAGTACATTATGCAACGAGCCTATAATGGCAATTATTAAGACACAAGTATGTTTATAAAACGAGCGTATGCGAGTTTTATAATTTCCATAAGAGTGTCTTAATTACCATTATAGGCGAGTTGCATACGACTGTTTATGTTCGACGATAATTATTATAACTATTTTATGTTCGAACAAAAATATTCATAAATATCTGTCGAGATTTCGCCAGTTTTATGTACTGAACAGAGCGCATGTGACGCAGGGAATGCCTTGTATTTGACCATGGCCACCTCGATTACTCTACTATGACACTAGGCAAGGCAGTGTGATTTACATTAGAAGGCCGTGGAACTCAGCGCATCTAATTATCTAATTGGTTAAACAACTGTTTCTTGAGCTCTGATTGTTCGGAGAAACTGTTTCATAATGAAAAATAGTGTTATAATGAGCCTCATTATAGTACAGTTTTCTGGCAGATAATAGTCAGGGTCGAACATAATAGTACATTATGCAACGAGCCTATAATGGCTATAATTAAGACACGAGTATTTTTTATAAAACGAGCGTATGCGAGTTTTATAATTTCCATACGAGTGTCTTAATTACCATTATAGGCGAGTTGCATACGACTGTTTATGTTCGACGATAATTATAACTTTATTATATGTTTTAACATAAATATTCATAAATATCTGTTGAGAGTCAGCTACTGGAATTTTGTGATCGCAGAGCGAGCGTTGGGTGTTATACCTTCGTCTTTCAAGAGCTTTGAACGGCCGACGCATGCGCTCTGTGGGCTTGCAATGCCATATGCAGCCATATGTTTACATCAGCCGTCCCTCAGTAATATTGTCACCGCAGTCATTTGAAGACAATGCGCTGTGTAGAAATTAGTGTTAGTGATTTTAAGGTACTGTGCTATTTCTTGTCTCATATTCGCCAGTTTATTTACGCGAACATATGGACGGTGGGTATTCCATGTCGGTAATTTATTACAGTTCGATGTTGTGTTTATGTCCGACATGTTGGATTTTGAGCGCATGCGCGAAATTATCGTTACCTAATTGGTCAATGAACGAGCTCTGATTGGCTGGAGAAACTGTATCGTAATGAAAAACGGTGTTATAATGACCATCATTATGATACAGTTTTCAAACACATAATAGTGAGGGTCGAGCATAAAGTATTTTTTCGTGGTTTTTCGCACCTACGCCAGACAAATACTGTTATGGATTCTAACATGGAAGTCAGCTAATAACAAGTAGCTTGTCATCGATATTTCAGTCTCTTTTATATCCGTGAGTATGTGGAAGTTACTGAAATATGGGCGGTGAAAGGCTGTTAAGGTAAGTTATATCGTGAAGTACGAGCTGCACTAATTCAGCGAGGAAAACACTGACAAACTACCTCTCTCATCACCTCGCCTTGCTCGCCTCATTAGCCTATAGCGCTGCTTTAAATTTCTACTTATTTATTTCTTGTCGAACTTAAAGTAAGCATATTTTAACGACGAATGGAGGTTTTCGGCTTTTATCTCGAGTATTGGACTAACAATAAAGTCATTCAGGCACGATGGAAGATATAGATAAAAAATTTCGAGACCTTCAGGACCCGAACCCACCACCTCTAGCTTTGGCCACCATTGCTCTACAACTGAACTTAACGAAATTCCAAGCACTGCATGCGGAAACCTGAAGAGGTTTACCCTACCTTGTGAAATCCTTGAATACTTCTTAAAAGTGAAATAAATTTGGAGCTTATCTGTAGAATAGGAAGGAGCGTATAGTTAAAGTAAATAGAGTTTTTAGCTCGCAGTAAAGAGGCGCAGGTGCGCTTCATAAATAGGGAGGTAGCGCGCAGTCCGGACACGGACACCAAGAACCCGCTGATGAGCCAGCTTGGTGTTCCTAGGTGAAACCCCACACAAGATACGGCATGAACTTAGAAAAATTCCTTAGTTTTAAATAGAGCGATAACGACGTCCAAAATGCAGTTTACTTTCAATGAATGAAGGCCGTGTCAGCGTACAGGTGCTCTTAACTTTCGCCTGTCCAGACACCTGTCAAGTTTGTGAAATCATATTGCTGGTCAAGAGAGGAGTAGGGCTGAAGATGGGTTCATAGCGTTAGGGCGTAAAATTTAATTCAGTGAGTCCGCCTTGTTGCACTCTTGGCTGTCACTGCGGAGGCCTGGGTTCGGTTCCCGGCTCTGCCAAGACATTTAATTCTGGTCTGAGGGCTGGAACGGGGTACACTCAGCCTCGTGAGGAAAAACTGAGAAGAGGAAGTTTCGATTCCTACCTCAGCCATCCTGTAAGTGGTTTTCGTGGTTTCCCAATTCTACTCCAGGCGAATGCCGGATGGATCCTAAATTGAGGCCATGGCCGCCTCCTTCCCAATCCTCATCTGAATTACAAATACACACACTAATACAGCCATCACAATAACACAGGTTACCAGAGAAATTACACACACACCCAAGTACATGGGGCTACATGACCATAATGTCATGGTTCGAATACCGGTTCTAACAGCGTCTATCCATAGTGTGATTTTTCTTAGATTCTTTCGCCACTCCCTTCAGGCAAATTCTGGCATAGTACCTTATTTCAAGTCTCGAGGCACCTACCCCATCCTTGTCTCTAATACAGTTACACACACTACTACAGTCATCACATGAATACAGGTTATCAAACAAGTTCAACACACACCCAACTACACGGGCCTGATGGCCAAGATGTCCCAAGCCCCTAAGTTGAATTATTAACAACAATAATATCCGAATATGGTAAACCTGTTTAGGAGTTTCAATTGGTGTGTTCAACGTAGGCCTACGTGTGTGTGCTATTAATTACCCATAATGGTTGTCACTTTGAATTTAATTTGGTTGAAATGAATTGAGATATGATTAACGTATTAAATTGATTGTGATTTTGGATTAAAAACATTCCAGGTGTTTTCACACTTCTATCTGAGAGTATTTGTTTCATACTTGCATGTATGTAAGTTAATACAGGCTTAACCCACCAGTAGTCGATAGAACGAAAGTTACGCCAGTGGTCGCACGATGAGCTAAATACTCACATTATGTTATGGTTTCATCATACATATTTCCTAACACACGTTGCACCGACATGGGAAGTTTTGGTACACTTGCTGTAATTTATCTTCACTGATATTTCATATCAGAGCAGTTATTTCGTTCTCGCAAGCCTCCAGATTACGCGGATTGTTTCTGTATACGAGGTTCCTGCGCCAAAAAAAAAAAAAAAAAAGAGAGAGAGAGAGAGAATCGCACGGCGCTGAAACTTGCGAACAAATTTACTGCAAAAATATGATATATTGGCTTTCACGCCCAGTGAATTATAACTCAGCAATTTTCAAGGTCTGTGCCGTGTCTTGTATGGGGCTTTCCTTAGAAACACCAATCTGGCTCATCAGTGGGTTTCTGGTGTCCGTGCCCGGCTGCTTGAAAGTTAGCTCTCGCAGCAAAGAGCGCTTCATAAATAGAGAGGTAGCGCGCAGTTTGCTACTCCTGTGGGAGTGCAGCCACGGACAACAAGAGCCCGCTGATGAGCCCGCTTGGTGTTCATAGATGAAATCCCACAAGAGACAGGGCACAAATCTAGAAAAATTGCTGAGTTATAAATTGACTGCAAACTCTTCTTGAGAAGATAAGTTTCCACTAGGAAAATTCCATGTTTTGTTCTATACCTAACCATGTTCACGTGATACGAGATGGCTACAGTACAGTACTTCACAGCAAAGCCTACTAATTATTGTCACAACTAAGGTTTCTGCCAGAAGCGTATTTAATAAATGCTATAACAGCATCAAGGGCTTCACGGTGCGCTGTTTTAATCGGCACATGCTATAAATATGACGGTGAGTCATAGCGAACCCTCCGCGGCACGGCCATTGTAAAGCTCCGTTCTATAGGGATGGCCCTTACTGTATAATACATAGCAACTAATTCCATACGTAAATGAATTAGGAAATAAACATTTATGAAACTGTATGATAATAATAATAATATCGTATGGCCTCGGGTGCCGGGTGCAGGCTTTGTTATTTGACACCCAGAGGGCAGCTTGCATGTCGAATTATGTTGTTCCTTGAAGCACTATGAAAGTCAGGGAGGTTAGATATCTAAGCTCCTTGTCACTATAGCGCTTTCTAGTAGATAAATGAGGAACTTTGTGTTGGCGGAAAATCCCGAGATTAATTTTGACATTATGAACACGCCCTACTGAATTCAAATGGGTTCTTTAACATGCCAACATCGTATGACATGCGTATCGTGATTTTTGCCACCTTTCAAAAATTAATTACCAGGCCAGGAGCGAACCTGCAAACTTGGGGTTAGTAATCCGACACGATAAACCACTCAGTCACCGTGGAAAGCTATGTTACAGTAAGAAAGAACCTTACAAAATGAAAACACTTGAAACTAAGGTTTTTCGGGCTTATGTAAGTAGAAGATGTTCTCGTTCCTTTTTTATTAGCCTAATTTCATTTTTTTTTTCATTTTATGTGTGTGTGTATGTGTGTGTAACCCCCTCTAATAACTGCTAAACAGCTTGAGCGATTTCAATGAAACCTAGTAAGGTCATAGCACCATTTTGGCCGACCCCAACCATGCCCTTCAATTTTTTTTTCGTATCACCAATCCAACATGGCGGCTGTGCGAAATATTTCACCAGCATTCAATATCTTCGAAACTATTACCGATATCACCCTGAAATTTTGTGCGGTGATAAGAGGAACTACTAGAAGTCCACCTAAGTGACTTTCGAAATCCTGGTTACTGGGAAACCAACATTGCGGCCAAGCGAAGTTGCGACATTTAGATAGACGTTTCTCGCGATTTAACCAAACAAACGCAATGAAACTTGGTACAGTATATGTTTATACACATTGTAATGCACCGATATCTAACTTCGTTCAATTGTTTACATAACCTCAAGATGGTGGCTGTGCGAAATATTTCCCCGGTATTCTGTATCTCCTACTGATATCACCCTGAAATTTTGTATGGAGATAAAGGGCACTACTGGAAGTTCATCTATGAGACTTTTAAAAATCTGTTAACTACAACACGAACATGGCGGCCAAGCTAAGTTGAAAGTTTTAAATAGACTTTTCTCGCAATTTAATGATCCAAACGCAATGATATATTTATACACATTGCAATGCACTGGTATCTAATTTAGTCCAATTGTTTACATAACCTCAATATGGCGGCTGTGCGAATTTTAAAATTAAGTTTATATTTCTTGTGTCGTAATCACGCGATCGAAGTAAAAGTTTGAATAATAAACCTACGCAATAATTTTCCTTTAATGGTACTGCCCCCGTAATTGAATTATATAGAGACCACGGTGGCTATTTTGGAAATTATAGCGAAAGTTATGGCTGTCATAGTTATGACGTGGGTAGTCATGACGTAAGCACGGATGACGTAAACGTTATGCCAGCAGGCTACTTGAGCTGAGATTCTCAGTGACGTCAGCATTTATTCGAGAAGGATCCGAGATGTACGACGCAGTCGCAGGAAACGTGGAATTCTGCTGAGGAAGAAATTATGCTATTGGAGGGGAGGCTCAAACCAATGAACGATAGTCTGAAGGAAGACGGAGATTGCTGAAACTATGGTATTTTTATTACTTTTTGGAATGCAGAATTGTGGAAATCCATTTGCAGTAGAGGCATTGATCTGGAATTTTGGTGAAATTAATTTTCAGTTTTTGAATTATGAAAATCCGTCATGTATTGACGAAGTTGGAACTTCTAGCGATGACGCAGTAACACGCGATGGAAGGGATAGATACGCCCCTCAGGAAGTTCATAAAAGGCCTTGCGCAGAAGAGAGGAGCCTCATTCTCTCAGATTATAAATCAATCGTCAGATCTCAAATAGTCATTTCAGTGAAACGTCGAGTGAGATTAGTAGTGAAAAAGTCGTCTTTATAACGCATGGCGAAGCCACTGCATTAAACAAGAGTCGAACATACAAGCAGTGCAGGTTTACTGTGAAGTAAATCTAGGTGAAGTTGAAACGACCCTTATAACGCTTCTACAAGATTAGCTGTGAACAGTTAGCGGTCGCATATAAGCTAATTCTCTTGTGCATTGCTACAGTAAGGACTGTAGAAAAGCTGAACAATTTCGAGGAAGTATTTTGGAAGTTATCGACAATATTAGACGACTGACAAAAGTGATTTTCTCGCCACAGGAGAAACACTTTGTATAGCCAGACTCTACGCTACGGCTGACAGGGCTAGTGAAATAGGGAGACTTCAGATTGCTTTTGTGACACAACACTGCAGTATAATGGAGCAATTTAATATGGCAGTTTGTTCTTCTAATACTATTACCGAAGAGAAGATGGAAGGCTAAAGGACTTTATGCAATTGGGACATATTTCAACGGAGTAAGATAGCAACATGGAACTTCGCTAATTGCTATTCCACACAAGCGAACATGTGGTAAATAACCATCTACACCCATGTTTCGTGATTAAAGGCTGAATACTATCAAACAGCAATAGAAATGATTTCATACTTTCTGAATATGAATATTTCTTCGGAAATTTATACAAAAACTTCATGGCGATTTTCAACTGGAACTTCAGGGATTTTTCAAGAGAGGTCAGGGTTGTCCCGACTCACAAAGAAGATTATTGCCGGAAGGATGTCGTTCGTCTTCGTGAAGCAGTTCGATTCTCCGATGGTGCTGTTTCTGGTTTCGAGGATGGAGCTCAGCTTTAACTTGGTGAAATGGATCCATCAACAGTCTTCTTTGGGGAATTTTCCTCTGGAACGTCAATCGGCAGATAAGGTAGTCGTGAACGTTTATTGTATTTGAGTTTCTTAGCAATATTTGAGCAACCATTTTTCCCATATTTTTGTCCTCATGTATTTATGCCCGATATTCTTGTTTGAGATTCCTATTCTCAGTACACCTTGATGAGTTATGCCTTTTTCGACGTTTTATTAAGACATTGTTATGTCATGGGCATAGTTAAATGATTTTGAATCAGTTGAGACTGATATTTAGATTTTTCAGTAATTTGCTTATTTTTGTAGTCACGATTTGACTGTAAGTTAATGATTTTTATGGCAGATTTAAATTCAGACAGCGTGTCACCTTATTAAAGTAATTCTACCCCAGTTTAATTACTTTGACCAATTTTCTGTCATCATCAAGAAGGAAGAACATTTAAATGATTTTAGAGCGTTAAAATCCAGTACGTTGTTGACGATCTTGGAAATACTAGTCGTTATTTGAATTGATTGCAACACAGACATTTATCGTCAGTCATGAACGACCATTGCATCACAGGCAATTTTATGAAAGATGAACATTAATTATGAATTATTGAATGCATTAAATTCGTGAAACTTGTGTTAGGTTTTTTCTCATATAGAGATTTATATAATGATGTTTGCATTCCCCAGTCTAATTGGATTCTATTCGACTATTTTGCAGTTAGTCGCACTTTGTTTGATGATAGTATTTTTATACTACAATTCTTTGAAGATGTTAATCTTAAATTTTGATAGACCAGACAGGCGTATATAAGCGTATTCACTATTAAATTTGTTTGTGATTGGCAAATTTTTATTTCATTTCGATTCATGAATGAAATCCACGAAGTTTAAATGACAACAGTTTTGAAACAATTATTGATACAAGAATTTTTAAGTGGAACTATGAATGTATAACCGATAGTGCAGCGGACATGTTGGAAGTCGCTGATGTATAATGCCCTTAAATAAATGAAGGAGATTCCCACAGTAATTAATAATGATAAAGATTGTGTTAAGGGAGGTTTTTGTAAATGCTGTGGAAGATTTTAATGCCATATAGATTAATATATGATGAATTTTGGGCTATTTTGAATGCAGTTTGTGCATTATTTTGTAAGCGAAGTATTTTCCGCTAGAGTGTATTGTCATAGTTCGTTGAAAATTAATCAAGTGAATTTACTGTTATAATTAACAAGAGTTTTGAAAGAATTTGAGATAAGATTTTGAATGAAGATTACCGTCACAAATAATTAAAATTATTACAACCTTTATTAAACCAGATTGTGACATTTACATGTATAACTAACCTTCATTGGTCGATTATATTAAACACGATTATGAATTTACCAACCGGATAAAACATGTGGTTCAATGTATTTCTTAAATTATTAATTTAAATAATTTAAATGTTGATATTGTAAATAATAAATGTAAATATCTTTGACAATAATGTGGAACGAAAGTAATGTTAAAGGCGTGTTTAAAAATTTTGTAATTATCTTCGACAATATTATAAACAATTTCTAATTGTTATAAATAATTTTTGTGATTTTGTTATAAACATTTAAGAGTGTGTTTCATACTCTAAACTATGCTGATTAAACATTTGGATGATAACTTAACAAGTTTAAGGATAGTTAAAATAATCCAGTGGGATGTGAGTTAAGCATTTGAAAGATTTGCGTCAATATGTATGAGTTGTCTTGTAGACATTTAAAGATTTAAAAGGAGCTGAATTCTTACACAGTGTGGTGTGAGTAGGGAGCCCCATTTGACGGGCATGCGCCAAGACAAGGTTGAGGAGTAGACCAGCTGGCCAGACATCTGGTTATAAGCGGGTGAGGTCGATACTCCGGCCTTGTGCCTATTAATAAAAGTGTTATGTTTATTAAAAGAAACCAAATGCTCTATATATGTCGTACCCTGACTTCCTCATCCAATCCAAATGTGTTTTAAAATGTTACGTTATTTTGAGCTCATGGGAGCTAACATATTGTTTGATAATTTGCAAGTCCTTTAGGAGGACGTAGTCAGATTGACATAGGCTACTGATAGCCGCGTTTATTTTGTTGAGTTGTGAAAATCATACTCTTTATTTGAAAATAAAGCTCTTGTACAGTTCAAAGTTCTCGTCTTCGGTCTGGTTCATTTTTAAATGTCATGGTGAAGGTTATTGTGAGAGCATACTTTAATGATCCTGTTGTCAACCCAATCCCCGAGATATTTATAAGAGGTAAGTAAAAGTAAGTATGAAACCCCGTCTATTTTGGTGTGTTCCACAATAATTTTTCTTGGTAACTTCTGTGTTCAAACCTCGGTAGTATCTGTCAGTGCCATTTTCATTGATGTAGCTGAGCTGGTGCGATTGATTGTTGGCAATCCGATTGAGGGGGCGGATATCTGACAGCCTACTATCCGGGTAAACGGGGACAGAAGGATTGGCGCCCAACGTGGGGCTGAGTCAACAGAAGGATTGGCACACCTAAAACGTTGGGGCTCGATTCAACATAACTGGATCACCAGGTTGAACGCCAGTAGGATTGGCAAACCTAAAACGTGTGGATCGATTAGACTCAAATAAAGAGGTTGATTCTTTGTTAGATGTCTAGGCCAATTGTAGAATTTAAGAGTGTGGTTATATAGGAATTAAATGTTGTATTGTATTAGGAAAATTACACTCAGAAAAGATCAGATCGTATACAACTTGAGAAAGGTAAAATAGGCTGGAAACTTAGGAAAATCGCCTATGATCTGGAATCTTATTTTATTTGACCGGCTTATGACATTTCAGTCATATTAAAGATAAAATTAAATTATTTGGATTGTAAATGTAAATTATTTGTGATAGGATATTTTAAAATGAGCCAGGGAAATTTGAACATGTGCTTGAGTTTGTTTCAACATGAAGTGTCTTCGAAAGTTAATTATAAGGTAGTTATAAGTTAGATTTAAGACAGAAAATAGATCAAATTTATATATGGTGAAAAGTGTTGCTCAAATGTTGTTATTTTGCTCTTTTGATGTATGTCCCTACAGCAGTCTATTTTTGAATAATATTGTAATGGCAGATGAAAGTTTGAAGATGATGTTAGCGGAGATGTCTGCTAATATGAAACAGATGATGGAGGAGAATGCTAGTAATTTGAAAGCAAGGATGGAGGAGAATGCTAGTAATTTGTCTACTAGCATGAATAGTAGCATGAAGGAGATGGAAGCTAGGAATACTAGTCGAATGGAGGAGAATATGAAAACTCTCCAGACCAGTTCTGCTAACATAGAGGATAATATGTCGCGTTTACAGATTAATACCCAAGGAATTGAGAATACTGTAACTGACATCCGCTCAGACGTGTCCAATGTTAAAATAGATGTTGCTAATGTGCATAAAGATCTTACAATGTTGAATTTAGATGTTGCTAATGTCCGTAGTGATATTTCTTGTGCTAGGGCTGAGGTAGTTGTTGTCAAAAATGATGTTGCGACTGTCCAAGACAAGGTTGAGGAAGTCCAAAGAGGAATCCAAAATGTTAGAACTGATGTGTCCAATGTTCAGGTTGATATTAATAACATTCATTCGGATGTAAACGAGATGCAAAGTGACATAAATAAAATTCAAATAGAGGTCAACACAGTTTTCGTAGACGTTGCTAAAGTCCAAACTGATGTAAATAAAGTCAGGGAAGAGATAGAAAATTCGAAAACTCTTTGTACACGTAATATAAGTGCATTAACGACTAGGCTAGTTGATGAGCCAGTTAGAACGACAGCGTCTTTAGAAGGTTTAAAGTTTGATGTAGAGGTCATGAGAACCCAAGTATTAGACCATAATAAAGTATTGAATGAGGATATCGAATTAGACATAGCAGAAATGTTAACGGAAAATGTAGCAATATGGAAAGAAGAGTGGAATAGGTCAAGTGGGGAACATGTAACCCAAATTCAGGATCGTATTGAAAGGAAACTTGCCAGTACTCAAATTGATATTAACAATGAAGTAGTACAGATTAGGAAGGATTTAAGCGTCAGGATGGATTCGCTATCCGAAAGACAAGTTGAAGATAGAACACAACTAGGTCAGGATGTGCAAACATTAAAATCTGCATTAGAGGAACAGATTCATAAAGTTGTCTCTGATGTGAATGAAACGACGAGTAAACTACAGAATTTGAAGTTAGGAGAGGCTAATTTAATGGAGACCTACAAAGAAGAGTTAATCAAGAAAGTCTTAACGGAAATCACTGACAAGGATACAGTAGGCTTGGCTTGCGAAACCGGTAGGAATTATGCCAGAAGATATAACCTAGATCCAGAAGAGAGAGACGTGACTCCTGAAGAACGTATATCCAGATTCAGGGAGGAAGATGACGAGAGGAATATGGAACCTGAGTGGAACTATCGTGATAGTGGGAAAAACTACCCGGATTCATATCCGAGGAACGTAACGGTCATCAGGAATTTTGAAGATAAACCGCAAAAATTCAGTAACACGGATAGTTTGACACCTATCGAATATGTAAGGAACCTCAAAGATTATTTCATCGAAGCACACATTCCCAGAGAGAGAGAGATGAAGATAGTGGAGATATATTTGATTGGAGGACCCCTAGAATGGTTTCTCGCATTTAGATACACATTCAGTAACTTTGACGAGTTTGCAGAGGCATTAATCAAACGATTTTGGTCCATAGAAGCGCAGAATTCGTTAAGAGCGGAGGTGTATTCAAGAAAATACTCAGGTACTCTTCCAACGCGGTACGCTGATTTCTTTACGAGTCAATTATCCCGCTTGAGATTCTTACAACCCCCATTGTCCACGGAGCAACTTATTGATGCGATTTCTCGTATGCTGCCAGTTGAGGTGAGAAGACTAATAATTTCGTCCAACATCAGGGATTTAACCAGCATGGATGAATTACTGAGGAGGTTAGACTACACAAGTCCAATGCCTAACGTGGTGCAGAAAGGTCAAAGGCAGGAGTTTAAAGAAATAAATACTGTATATATGGACCAAGTCCAACAAACTGACAAGCCAGATGAGGAGAAAACTGACAATGTAGGTCCTCACAGGAATAATCAGTTTCGAAATAACAGATCGCAAGGTTACCGACCGTATCAACAGAGAAGAGGCTGGAACTATAACCGAGGAAATTACAATGGAAGAGGCAGATATTATAACAATAATGGTTATAACCGAAATTATAATAGGAATAACCAGAGCCAAAACAGAAATCAGAATCCTCAAGGTCAGGTTATGACACCCGATCAGTATCAGGAAAGAGAGAAGGAAAGCCAGCAATACCTGAAAGAATTACGGGAAAAAGAAGCGGACAACCAAAAGAAAAGGCAGGATGTTGTAATCGATCCTGGGCCTTCTACGAGCCAGCAGAATTTTGAGGTCGGTAACACAAAAAAAACGCCGATTTCTCAACGTCAGTGAGAACTTGTAAATACATTGCCACACCACACCTGATTACGATTAATGAGATATATGAAGTGACTGATGAAGATTTGCTAGAAGAGAGGGGTATAGTTAAAGAGGAAAGACCATGTGCCTTACCTATTATTTCTGTACGGATAGATGGCCAACAGTATAAAGCCCTGATGGATACTGGTGCAATTATCTCCATCATTTCAGAGGAATGTTATCAAAGTCTGCTAAGAGGAGAGAACATGACAGTTCTACCTGTTTCTACCGTCAAAGTGAGAGGGATATTCCAAGATAAGGTAGTGAAGTGCAAGATTCAAGTGTTATTGAACTTGGAGATCAATGGAAGGAATTATGAACAGATCTTCATTGTGGTGAGCAAGATCAATTTTGATATGGTGCTTGGAATCGATTTTATATCGAAGGTCGGAGCTATTATTGACATGAAGAACAGAAGTATTAGCTTTAATGATGGGTACATAATCACAGAAGAGATAGAAAAACAGGACGTGAAAAACAGTCTGGAAATAGACCTTAGGGAAGAAATTTTGAATACTATAGTTAATGAAGTGGAAAATTTAGCAGAAATACCCAGTAGAAAAACTGAAGGATTTGAAGAAATTCAGGGGGAATTTGAGGATATGATAAAGGAATTTCAAGATATTTTCGATGAAAAGCCTGGATTGATTAAGGATTATAAATACAAGATAAGGCTGACAGATGAAACCCCTTACCAGAAGAGAATATACCCCATTCCTGAGAAATACTATCAAGAAGTACGAGGGTTAATCAGAAAAATGGAGGTAGACGGGATTATTAAAAAACAGGCGTCGTCTTATATAAACCCCATCACAGTAGTGAAGAAAAGTAATGGTCAGATACGTCTTTGTCTCGATGCCAGGACCATTAACTTGAAGATTCTTCCAGAAAATGACCGACCACCCAAGATTAGAGATCTGCTTCGAAAATTCAAAGGGAGAACATGTTTCAGCGTTCTTGACTTGACGTCTTCATTTTATCAAGTTCAGCTAGAAGAAGATAGTATGCAGTACACTGGATTCCTATTTGACCAGACGTCATGGGTCTTTGTCCGAATGCCTTTTGGTATGGTTAACAGTGGACCGGCACTTATTCGAGCACTTGATAGTAAGCTCACTGACGAAGTGAAAGAAAATGTAATCTGCTACATCGACGATTTAATCGTATCTTCACCCAGCTCCGCAGAACATTTAGTGCACTTGAGAAAGTTGTTCGAGAATTTACGGGAGGCCAATATCAAGGTGAATTTTGGAAAATGTCAATTCTTGAAGCAGGAAATAAATTACTTGGGGCATACTATTGATAAAGATGGATATCATCCAAACATGAAAAAAGTAGATGCGATCACGAGATTTCCAAAGCCAACTAAGGTGAAACAAGTCAGAGAATTTGTAGGAGCATGCCAATTTATTAGCAGCCACTGTCCAAGATACTCGGAAATTATGGCTCCTCTGTATGACTTACTCAAGAAGAATAACAGATGGAAATGGAGTACCGCTGCAGACGAGGCTTTTGAGAAAGCAAAAGAGATGCTCAGAAATAATGTGAAACTGGAGTACCCAGACTTTGAGAAGGTGTTCTATATTGAGTCTGATGCATCAAGAGTAGGCATTAGTGCAGTCTTATACCAGAAAGACGAGGCAGGCAACAAGCACTACATTGCGTTCACTAGTCGGAAGTTGAAGAAACACGAGGAAAATTACTTCACGACGGAGCTTGAAGCGTTAGCTTTTGTAACAGCATTGCAAGCCTGGAAGAAAATACTGCTGGGACATAAGGTCATCATTATTACTGACCATAAAGCACTTCAGTTTATGCTGCAAACTGACATGTCGAGTGATAGATTGACACGTTGGGCTTTGTTCACCCAACAGTTTAACGCCACTATCGTCCACCAGCCTGGGAAAGATAACTTACTGGCTGATGCTCTATCACGTAACCCTATTAAAAATGTGCAGATACACCATGTACAATTGGAGCAAGAAGATCAAGAAACCGTTAGGAGGTTAGCCCGAATCGGTGTGTCACAGAAGAGACACGCTCCAATGAGGAAAATGTACAGGTTCCTCAAGGGTTACATGGACAATACTGATGTTGACTATGCAGTTACACGGAGAAATTCACGACACTTTGTCTTGAGTGGAGACATCGTATGCAAGTATGCTGACTCTGCGCATACAAAACTCCGAATAGTCGTGCCACCTTAACTTGTTGTCAATTTAGTGTGGGTAGCTCATCACGCAACTGGACATGCCGGTTTAGATAAGACTCTTAATACTCTTAAAGAGAGATTTATCTGGACTAACATGCGTTCCAGCATTGCCAAGATCATTAGATCTTGTGACAAATGTCAAAGAGCAAAGTATGCTTCTGCTTTATTAAAAGGAAAACCGAAGGCTATGATTCCTTCTAAGCCAAACGAACTAATGGCGACGGACATATTTGGCCCCTGTCCGAAGGGATATCAGGGTAACCAGTACCTGTTGGTTACCGTGGATGTTTTCTCAAAATTTGTTACAATGAGTCCCATGCAGAAAGCTAACACAAGGAACGTAGTAAGCAGACTGGAAAATGCTGTATTTCCTAAAGCTGGTATACCAGAATATCTACTGTCAGATCATGGAACGCAGTTTACATCCGTGGAATTTGCAGCGGATATGGAAAGGCTTGGCATTAAGCACTTATTTTCAAGCGTGCGTTACCCAGAATCGAATTCCTCAGAAAGATATATGGCTGAATTTTCGAAATTCTGTCGAATTTTCTGTCCAAATGATCATTCTGGTTGGGTGAGATTTGTACCCCTTATAGAGGAATGTCTGAACTCTACAGTGCAGGAGAGTACAGGAGAAGTGCCAATGCGACTTCATCTTGGAAGAAACCCAGAAAGGCCGTGGGATAATCTTTTCAACCACATTCCTAGAGATCCCGACTTAGGAAGGCAGCAGAGGATTGACAAGGCGAAGGAACAACTCCAGAAAGCAGCAGAGAAACGATTGAAAAGAGTAGCTGGAAAACGTTTTGGTGCACCCTTACAAGTTGGAAATGTTGTATTATTACGCAGACCTGTCAAGGCTGATATGAGCAAGAAAATATACCCCAAATTTGGAAATGTATTCATGGGGCCGTTTAGGATTACGAACGCCTATGGAAACAACTGCTATGAACTCTACGATGATGAGAATAACGTCATTTACGGCAAGTTCAATGCTGGAAATTTAAAAAGATACTATCCTAGAGTAAGCCAGTAATAATTCAATTTCGTGTTCAAGAGAGTTGAGGTACTTGTAACACTGAGTTTAAAAACAATTTGCAACTGTTTTTAAAACGTGGTGAGAGGAGAATGCCCCCGTAATTGAATTATATAGAGACCACGGTGGCTATTTTGGAAATTATAGCGAAAGTTCTGGCTGTCATAATTATGACGTGGGTAGTCATGACGTAAGCACGGATGACGTAAACGTTATGCCAGCAGGCTACTTGAGCTGAGATTCTCAGTGACGTCAGCATTTATTCGAGAAGGATCCGAGATGTACGACGCAGTCGCAGGAAACGTGGAATTCTGCTGAGGAAGAAATTATGCTATTGGAGGGGAGGCTCAAACCAATGAACGATAGTCTGAAGGAAGACGGAGATTGCTGAAACTATGGTATTTTTATTACTTTTTGGAATGCAGAATTGTGGAAATCCATTTGCAGTAGAGGCATTGATCTGGAATTTTGGTGAAATTAATTTTCAGTTTTTGAATTATGAAAATCCGTCATGTATTGACGAAGTTGGAACTTCTAGCGATGACGCAGTAACACGCGATGGAAGGGATAGATACGCCCCTCAGGAAGTTCATAAAAGGCCTTGCGCAGAAGAGAGGAGCCTCATTCTCTCAGATTATAAATCAATCGTCAGATCTCAAATAGTCATTTCAGTGAAACGTCGAGTGAGATTAGTAGTGAAAAAGTCGTCTTTATAACGCGTGGCGAAGCCACTGCATTAAACAAGAGTCGAACATACAAGCAGTGCAGGTTTACTGTGAAGTAAATCTAGGTGAAGTTGAAACGACCCTTATAACGCTTCTACAAGATTAGCTGTGAACAGTTAGCGGTCGCATATAAGCTAATTCTCTTGTGCATTGCTACAGTAAGGACTGTAGAAAAGCTGAACAATTTCGAGGAAGTATTTTGGAAGTTATCGACAATATTAGACGACTGACAAAAGTGATTTTCTCGCCACAGGAGAAACACTTTGTATAGCCAGACTCTACGCTACGGCTGACAGGGCTAGTGAAATAGGGAGACTTCAGATTGCTTTTGTGACACAACACTGCAGTATAATGGAGCAATTTAATATGGCAGTTTGTTCTTCTAATACTATTACCGAAGAGAAGATGGAAGGCTAAAGGACTTTATGCAATTGGGACATATTTCAACGGAGTAAGATAGCAACATGGAACTTCGCTAATTGCTATTCCACACAAGCGAACATGTGGTAAATAACCATCTACACCCATGTTTCGTGATTAAAGGCTGAATACTATCAAACAGCAATAGAAATGATTTCATACTTTCTGAATATGAATATTTCTTCGGAAATTTATACAAAAACTTCATGGCGATTTTCAACTGGAACTTCAGGGATTTTTCAAGAGAGGTCAGGGTTGTCCCGACTCACAAAGAAGATTATTGCCGGAAGGATGTCGTTCGTCTTCGTGAAGCAGTTCGATTCTCCGATGGTGCTGTTTCTGGTTTCGAGGATGGAGCTCAGCTTTAACTTGGTGAAATGGATCCATCAACAGTCTTCTTTGGGGAATTTTCCTCTGGAACGTCAATCGGCAGATAAGGTAGTCGTGAACGTTTATTGTATTTGAGTTTCTTAGCAATATTTGAGCAACCATTTTTCCCATATTTTTGTCCTCATGTATTTATGCCCGATATTCTTGTTTGAGATTCCTATTCTCAGTACACCTTGATGAGTTATGCCTTTTTCGACGTTTTATTAAGACATTGTTATGTCATGGGCATAGTTAAATGATTTTGAATCAGTTGAGACTGATATTTAGATTTTTCAGTAATTTGCTTATTTTTGTAGTCACGATTTGACTGTAAGTTAATGATTTTTATGGCAGATTTAAATTCAGACAGCGTGTCACCTTATTAAAGTAATTCTACCCCAGTTTAATTACTTTGACCAATTTTCTGTCATCATCAAGAAGGAAGAACATTTAAATGATTTTAGAGCGTTAAAATCCAGTACGTTGTTGACGATCTTGGAAATACTAGTCGTTATTTGAATTGATTGCAACACAGACATTTATCGTCAGTCATGAACGACCATTGCATCACAGGCAATTTTATGAAAGATGAACATTAATTATGAATTATTGAATGCATTAAATTCGTGAAACTTGTGTTAGGTTTTTTCTCATATAGAGATTTATATAATGATGTTTGCATGCCCCATTCTAATTGGATTCTATTCGACTATTTTGCAGTTAGTCGCACTTTGTTTGATGATAGTATTTTTATACTACAATTCTTTGAAGATGTTAATCTTAAATTTTGATAGACCAGACAGGCGTATATAAGCGTATTCACTATTAAATTTGTTTGTGATTGGCAAATTTTTATTTCATTTCGATTCATGAATGAAATCCACGAAGTTTAAATGACAACAGTTTTGAAACAATTATTGATACAAGAATTTTTAAGTGGAACTATGAATGTATAATCGATAGTGCAGCGGACATGTTGGAAGTCGCTGATGTATAATGCCCTTAAATAAATGAAGGAGATTCCCACAGTAATTAATAATGATAAAGATTGTGTTAAGGGAGGTTTTTGTAAATGCTGTGGAAGATTTTAATGCCATATAGATTAATATATGATGAATTTTGGGCTATTTTGAATGCAGTTTGTGCATTATTTTGTAAGCGAAGTATTTTCCGCTAGAGTGTATTGTCATAGTTCGTTGAAAATTAATCAAGTGAATTTACTGTTATAATTAACAAGAGTTTTGAAAGAATTTGAGATAAGATTTTGAATGAAGATTACCGTCACAAATAATTAAAATTATTACAACCTTTATTAAACCAGATTGTGACATTTACATGTATAACTAACCTTCATTGGTCGATTATATTAAACACGATTATGAATTTACCAACCGGATAAAACATGTGGTTCAATGTATTTCTTAAATTATTAATTTAAATAATTTAAATGTTGATATTGTAAATAATAAATGTAAATATCTTTGACAATAATGTGGAACGAAAGTAATGTTAAAGGCGTGTTTAAAAATTTTGTAATTATCTTCGACAATATTATAAACAATTTCTAATTGTTATAAATAATTTTTGTGATTTTGTTATAAACATTTAAGAGTGTGTTTCATACTCTAAACTATGCTGATTAAACATTTGGATGATAACTTAACAAGTTTAAGGATAGTTAAAATAATCCAGTGGGATGTGAGTTAAGCATTTGAAAGATTTGCGTCAATATGTATGAGTTGTCTTGTAGACATTTAAAGATTTAAAAGGAGCTGAATTCTTACACAGTGTGGTGTGAGTAGGGAGCCCCATTTGACGGGCATGCGCCAAGACAAGGTTGAGGAGTAGACCAGCTGGCCAGACATCTGGTTATAAGCGGGTGAGGTCGATACTCCGGCCTTGTGCCTATTAATAAAAGTGTTATGTTTATTAAAAGAAACCAAATGCTCTATTATGTCGTACCCTGACTTCCTCATCCAATCCAAATGTGTTTTAAAATGTTACGTTATTTTGAGCTCATGGGAGGTAACATATTGTTTGATAATTTGCAAGTCCTTTAGGAGGACGTAGTCAGATTGACATAGGCTACTGATAGCCGCGTTTATTTTGTTGAGTTGTGAAAATCATACTCTTTATTTGAAAATAAAGCTCTTGTACAGTTCAAAGTTCTCGTCTTCGGTCTGGTTCATTTTTAAATGTCATGGTGAAGGTTATTGTGAGAGCATACTTTAATGATCCTGTTGTCAACCCAATCCCCGAGATATTTATAAGAGGTAAGTAAAAGTAAGTATGAAACCCCGTCTATTTTGGTGTGTTCCACAGTAATTTTTCTTGGTAACTTCTGTGTTCAAACCTCGGTAGTATCTGTCAGTGTCATTTTCATTGATGTAGCTGAGCTGGTGCGATTGATTGTTGGCAATCCGATTGAGGGGGCGGATATCTGACAGCCTACTATCCGGGTAAACGGGGACAGTACATAACTGGAAGACCTACAGGGTGGTCGAGAAGTCCCTTTACATGTTATAGCATAGGGAAATAAATTTAGATATGTATTATAAATATTTATTATTAACATTATTTACATATTGTTGAGATAACAATTTCCCGCCGTGAGCCGAGTCTCACACTTGACACGTTCACTTCGGTTAGCTTGGGAAAGTCGTGTCACGTGTCACGTGGTTCGCTGCGTAGCTCACTGCGCAGTTAGCTGCCTTCAGTCGAAAGAGTTCAACCAAGACGGATACAAGTGTTTTCACTGTTGAGGAGCGTTTGGTGACTTGTGTTTGGGTTCACGAACGTCAGAATACGAAGAAGACGATGTCAGACATTTTGAAGGACTTCGCTGTGAGGTTTGAGAAACCACCGTCATCACGACCAACGTTATTCGCGTGGGAGAAGAAAACCTTTGTGACGGGAAGTGTTCTCGATGCACCACGTAGCGGAAGGCCTATGACTCGTATCGAAATTTGTGCCGCTGTGCCGGAATCGATTGAACGATCGCCGGTAAAGTCAACCCGTAAGCGGTCTGCGGAATTAGGCGTCCCGCGATCGACAATGAAAGACTATATGCGCAAAGACATGAAACTTTCATGTTTTCGGCCATCCTCAGTGAACGAGTTGAGTGATCGTGACTTGGAGCAACGTGTGCATGCATGTGAAATGCTGTTCGCACGCTTCCCGCATGCAGATGATAAAAAAAAAAAACGTTATCTTCTCTGATGAGTGTGCGATTTATCGTAGCTCACGAAATCGTAACGTCTTTATTTGGGCAAAAAGCAATCCGCACTTTTATGAGGAAATTGAGTGCAATCCTCCGCATGTTATGCTTTGGGCAGGGTTATCGGCAGACCATCTGCCTGGACATTATTTCTTCGATGGTCCTGTGAACCAGCACAGCTACCTGCAAATGATTAACACGTGGTTGCTTTCACAATTAAGGGCTAAAGGTATAAGTGACATCGTGACACTTCAACAAGATGTTGCTCCACCACATTTTGCTGTGAGTGTCCGCAACTGGCTAAATGAACTTTCTCCAAACCGTTGGATTGGGCGTGGATCACGAGACCTTCCAGCACCACTGCCATGGACTCCACGAAGCCCAGACCTCAGCACACCGGACAATGCACTATGGGGAATAATAAAAGAAAACGACAGTACGTGAACAACGATTAACTGAAAGATGGAAAATCCAACATGGCGACCATCCGAAATATTTAGTCGGGTCTGAATATCTACGAATCTATTACAGCAATCAAACTGAAATTTTGTATGTTGATAGTGGCAATTATCATAAGTAGGATATATGAAAATAGGCTTTAGTTCTTCACGGAACTACTTGTTTTTAAATGAAATATTGTTTTTTTTTTAATTTACATTTATGACACTAGGCCACATTGGCCATTGTTGCTACGTTCTATATACGTTGAAGCAACGCCCTGAAACGTAAACGTTTTGATCACCCCTTATATAAACGATAAATACTCTATATAAAAGCATTGAGATCTGAATGCAAGGGGAAACGTTAAATAGAGTGGATGAGTTCAAATACCTGGGTTCGGTGGTGACTGGAGATGGAAATCTGGATGTGGAAGTGTCACACAGGATTCAGGTAGGATGGATGAAATGGAGGAAAATGTCAGGAGTGCTCTGTGACCACAGGATCAAGCCTAAGGTTAAGGGGAAAATATATAAAACTGTCGTAAGACTTGCATTGCTGTATGGCTCTGAAACATGGCCTGCACGCGAAAGGGACACAAACAGGCTTGACGTCACGGAAATGAAAATGCTCAGGTGGATGAGTGGAGTGACTAAGCTTGATAGAGTGGAAAATGTCAAAATAAGAGGAACACTGAAGGTTGTGGAAATATCTAAGAAGATACAGGAAAAGCGACTTCAATTGTACGGGCATGTGAGAAGAAGGGAGGAATCCTACGTGGGGAGGAAGATGCTAGACATGCAAATACAGGGAGTGAGAATGCGAGGCAGACCTAAACGTAGATGGATGGATTGTGTACGGGAGGACCTCAGAGAAAAACAGTTGTCAGAAGAGGATGTGCATGACCGGGTTAAATGGAGGAGAGCTGTCAGAAACATCGACCCAACATAGGAGTGGGAATGATGTAAAGAGAAAGAAGAATAAGACTCTATATAAAAGCATGGCTAAAATTACTCTGGCAGGTAGTGTCGGAATTATCAGATACCCAAAGATGAAAACAGTACTTCTATCACAAAACCTAACTCACGGGAGTACATGTGCCGCCGAACCCATTTGGATGATGACTTTCTAAGGAGATATACAACAGTATAGCGTTTTTGAAGATCGACATGGTCAGCTAGGTCTTTCAGTACACACCACAGTTTTTGGCCCGTCAGCCCAGGTTACACTGTCGTACTGAAGGCAGTTGGTTAGCCACAGGCATGTGCAATTGATTCCGACATAGGTAGATTAGTATTAAGTTAAGTTTGTTAGTTTTTTTTTTCATATTACCTGATAGTGTCCGGCTCTGTGGCTAAATGGTTAGCTCGCTAGGCTTTGGCCCGAAGTGCCCTGGGTTCGATTTCCGGCCGAGCCATTGGGGATTTTAATTTCCCAGGATTAATTCCCGTGGCTTATGGACTGGGTGTATGTGACGTCTTCATCATCACTTCTTCCTCATTACGAAGTGCAGGTCGCCCGCGGGCGTCAACGAGAAAGACCTGCACTCGGCCTCTCCGGGGGCCACGCGATCATTACATACCTGATAGTGTTCAACCAACCTGCCAATATTGTCACCAGAGCTTTATTGGTAGAAGGTGAGTTTTTCTGGAAAAAAATCTGATGCATCTGATCTTCGCATTATAAGCATCAACATTATATCATGGCACATAAAATTTATTTACCTTTTCTGGACGGTAGCTGCATGGCGACGGTGCCAAAAAGCTACTTAATAAATCAATAACTACAACAACAATAACAAATTTCTTGCCATGAATGAAATGATAAATTTTAAAACGACTGGTATCTGCATTAGGATAATATATTAAAATGATTTACAGAGTGCACATACACAACTAATGAAGTATGTAAAGCGCTTAGAAAGTCATGTTGCATTTCTCAATCCTCAACTATTCTAGAGTCAGGAATTCAGCTCGACTACACTACAAAGGCCTTACGAGCTCAATTTATGAAAGAGGAGAATACAAAGCTAAGGCTGCGAGGCAATTGTTATAAAAGAAGACTGTCCGTGGCTCTCGGTTCTCCATCTCACCCACGCACTGAGATTTTCTCTGATCTTCAATAAAGAGAAGGCTGACAGCGGTATCAAAGGGTTTCTGTTTCCGACAATTACATATATGAAGACAAATTATTTTAGATTCTTCACTCGCCAGTTCATCTACTACATCTGCCATGGTTCATTATGTCCTCTGTCGAGTACAACACCTGCCATATAGGGGAGATAACCTCACTCTTCCGCCCCTTGTTCTTCTTATTGCTGTTTGAGTCTTCAGTGATTTGACTAGTTTGATGGATCGCGCCATGCCTCCCTGTCCTGAGCTAATCGTTTCATCTCTACATTTCTACCACACCGTACATCCGAGGCAATGTGTTTAACATATTCTAATCTTAGTGTACCCCTACATTTCTTGTCCTCAACTCTCCCTTCCATAACTACGTTTGCTAGTCCTGGGTGTCTTAGTATGTGTCTGCGACGGACCCTAGTCTACAAACTCAATATTACTGTAAAAAATGTTAAACTCTTTGGATGTTTCAATTTGCTCTGCAGAACCTTCTTCTTATTTGACTTTGACTTTTGTTGATTATTCTAATTCTTCTAAGCAAAAGTTGCTACTGTGTTTCAATATAATTATATATTTATGGATCTCTACAATTAAACAACCTAAATCTATGTATCCTACCAACCTATCCCTTCTCTTCATTAAACACTCACCAGAAATATCTCTCCTCACCCACACGTTTTATTATTCTTCATTTGTAACCATATGTATCCAAATTAATCTTCATCATTCTCCTCTAACTCCACATTTCAAACGCTTCTATTCTCCTATATTCTGCGGCTCCAACAGTCCAAGTTTCACTTCCATAGAGCGCCATCCTCCAGACGAAGGATTTCAAAAATGTCTTCCTAATAACTAAATCTATATTCGATGTCAACAAATTTATTTTCTGTAGAAATACTGTTCCTTGAGGATATGATAAAGGAATTTCAAGATATTTTCGATGAAAAGCCTGGATTGATTAAGGATTATAAATACAAGATAAGGCTGACAGATGAAACCCCTTACCAGAAGAGAATATACCCCATTCCTGAGAAATACTATCAAGAAGTACGAGGGTTAATCAGAAAAATGGAGGTAGACGGGATTATTAAAAAACAGGCGTCGTCTTATATAAACCCCATCACAGTAGTGAAGAAAAGTAATGGTCAGATACGTCTTTGTCTCGATGCCAGGACCATTAACTTGAAGATTCTTCCAGAAAATGACCGACCACCCAAGATTAGAGATCTGCTTCGAAAATTCAAAGGGAGAACATGTTTCAGCGTTCTTGACTTGACGTCTTCATTTTATCAAGTTCAGCTAGAAGAAGATAGTATGCAGTACACTGGATTCCTATTTGACCAGACGTCATGGGTCTTTGTCCGAATGCCTTTTGGTATGGTTAACAGTGGACCGGCACTTATTCGAGCACTTGATAGTAAGCTCACTGACGAAGTGAAAGAAAATGTAATCTGCTACATCGACGATTTAATCGTATCTTCACCCAGCTCCGCAGAACATTTAGTGCACTTGAGAAAGTTGTTCGAGAATTTACGGGAGGCCAATATCAAGGTGAATTTTGGAAAATGTCAATTCTTGAAGCAGGAAATAAATTACTTGGGGCATACTATTGATAAAGATGGATATCATCCAAACATGAAAAAAGTAGATGCGATCACGAGATTTCCAAAGCCAACTAAGGTGAAACAAGTCAGAGAATTTGTAGGAGCATGCCAATTTATTAGCAGCCACTGTCCAAGATACTCGGAAATTATGGCTCCTCTGTATGACTTACTCAAGAAGAATAACAGATGGAAATGGAGTACCGCTGCAGACGAGGCTTTTGAGAAAGCAAAAGAGATGCTCAGAAATAATGTGAAACTGGAGTACCCAGACTTTGAGAAGGTGTTCTATATTGAGTCTGATGCATCAAGAGTAGGCATTAGTGCAGTCTTATACCAGAAAGACGAGGCAGGCAACAAGCACTACATTGCGTTCACTAGTCGGAAGTTGAAGAAACACGAGGAAAATTACTTCACGACGGAGCTTGAAGCGTTAGCTTTTGTAACAGCATTGCAAGCCTGGAAGAAAATACTGCTGGGACATAAGGTCATCATTATTACTGACCATAAAGCACTTCAGTTTATGCTGCAAACTGACATGTCGAGTGATAGATTGACACGTTGGGCTTTGTTCACCCAACAGTTTAACGCCACTATCGTCCACCAGCCTGGGAAAGATAACTTACTGGCTGATGCTCTATCACGTAACCCTATTAAAAATGTGCAGATACACCATGTACAATTGGAGCAAGAAGATCAAGAAACCGTTAGGAGGTTAGCCCGAATCGGTGTGTCACAGAAGAGACACGCTCCAATGAGGAAAATGTACAGGTTCCTCAAGGGTTACATGGACAATACTGATGTTGACTATGCAGTTACACGGAGAAATTCACGACACTTTGTCTTGAGTGGAGACATCGTATGCAAGTATGCTGACTCTGCGCATACAAAACTCCGAATAGTCGTGCCACCTTAACTTGTTGTCAATTTAGTGTGGGTAGCTCATCACGCAACTGGACATGCCGGTTTAGATAAGACTCTTAATACTCTTAAAGAGAGATTTATCTGGACTAACATGCGTTCCAGCATTGCCAAGATCATTAGATCTTGTGACAAATGTCAAAGAGCAAAGTATGCTTCTGCTTTATTAAAAGGAAAACCGAAGGCTATGATTCCTTCTAAGCCAAACGAACTAATGGCGACGGACATATTTGGCCCCTGTCCGAAGGGATATCAGGGTAACCAGTACCTGTTGGTTACCGTGGATGTTTTCTCAAAATTTGTTACAATGAGTCCCATGCAGAAAGCTAACACAAGGAACGTAGTAAGCAGACTGGAAAATGCTGTATTTCCTAAAGCTGGTATACCAGAATATCTACTGTCAGATCATGGAACGCAGTTTACATCCGTGGAATTTGCAGCGGATATGGAAAGGCTTGGCATTAAGCACTTATTTTCAAGCGTGCGTTACCCAGAATCGAATTCCTCAGAAAGATATATGGCTGAATTTTCGAAATTCTGTCGAATTTTCTGTCCAAATGATCATTCTGGTTGGGTGAGATTTGTACCCCTTATAGAGGAATGTCTGAACTCTACAGTGCAGGAGAGTACAGGAGAAGTGCCAATGCGACTTCATCTTGGAAGAAACCCAGAAAGGCCGTGGGATAATCTTTTCAACCACATTCCTAGAGATCCCGACTTAGGAAGGCAGCAGAGGATTGACAAGGCGAAGGAACAACTCCAGAAAGCAGCAGAGAAACGATTGAAAAGAGTAGCTGGAAAACGTTTTGGTGCACCCTTACAAGTTGGAAATGTTGTATTATTACGCAGACCTGTCAAGGCTGATATGAGCAAGAAAATATACCCCAAATTTGGAAATGTATTCATGGGGCCGTTTAGGATTACGAACGCCTATGGAAACAACTGCTATGAACTCTACGATGATGAGAATAACGTCATTTACGGCAAGTTCAATGCTGGAAATTTAAAAAGATACTATCCTAGAGTAAGCCAGTAATAATTCAATTTCGTGTTCAAGAGAGTTGAGGTACTTGTAACACTGAGTTTAAAAACAATTTGCAACTGTTTTTAAAACGTGGTGAGAGGAGAATGCCCCCGTAATTGAATTATATAGAGACCACGGTGGCTATTTTGGAAATTATAGCGAAAGTTCTGGCTGTCATAATTATGACGTGGGTAGTCATGACGTAAGCACGGATGACGTAAACGTTATGCCAGCAGGCTACTTGAGCTGAGATTCTCAGTGACGTCAGCATTTATTCGAGAAGGATCCGAGATGTACGACGCAGTCGCAGGAAACGTGGAATTCTGCTGAGGAAGAAATTATGCTATTGGAGGGGAGGCTCAAACCAATGAACGATAGTCTGAAGGAAGACGGAGATTGCTGAAACTATGGTATTTTTATTACTTTTTGGAATGCAGAATTGTGGAAATCCATTTGCAGTAGAGGCATTGATCTGGAATTTTGGTGAAATTAATTTTCAGTTTTTGAATTATGAAAATCCGTCATGTATTGACGAAGTTGGAACTTCTAGCGATGACGCAGTAACACGCGATGGAAGGGATAGATACGCCCCTCAGGAAGTTCATAAAAGGCCTTGCGCAGAAGAGAGGAGCCTCATTCTCTCAGATTATAAATCAATCGTCAGATCTCAAATAGTCATTTCAGTGAAACGTCGAGTGAGATTAGTAGTGAAAAAGTCGTCTTTATAACGCGTGGCGAAGCCACTGCATTAAACAAGAGTCGAACATACAAGCAGTGCAGGTTTACTGTGAAGTAAATCTAGGTGAAGTTGAAACGACCCTTATAACGCTTCTACAAGATTAGCTGTGAACAGTTAGCGGTCGCATATAAGCTAATTCTCTTGTGCATTGCTACAGTAAGGACTGTAGAAAAGCTGAACAATTTCGAGGAAGTATTTTGGAAGTTATCGACAATATTAGACGACTGACAAAAGTGATTTTCTCGCCACAGGAGAAACACTTTGTATAGCCAGACTCTACGCTACGGCTGACAGGGCTAGTGAAATAGGGAGACTTCAGATTGCTTTTGTGACACAACACTGCAGTATAATGGAGCAATTTAATATGGCAGTTTGTTCTTCTAATACTATTACCGAAGAGAAGATGGAAGGCTAAAGGACTTTATGCAATTGGGACATATTTCAACGGAGTAAGATAGCAACATGGAACTTCGCTAATTGCTATTCCACACAAGCGAACATGTGGTAAATAACCATCTACACCCATGTTTCGTGATTAAAGGCTGAATACTATCAAACAGCAATAGAAATGATTTCATACTTTCTGAATATGAATATTTCTTCGGAAATTTATACAAAAACTTCATGGCGATTTTCAACTGGAACTTCAGGGATTTTTCAAGAGAGGTCAGGGTTGTCCCGACTCACAAAGAAGATTATTGCCGGAAGGATGTCGTTCGTCTTCGTGAAGCAGTTCGATTCTCCGATGGTGCTGTTTCTGGTTTCGAGGATGGAGCTCAGCTTTAACTTGGTGAAATGGATCCATCAACAGTCTTCTTTGGGGAATTTTCCTCTGGAACGTCAATCGGCAGATAAGGTAGTCGTGAACGTTTATTGTATTTGAGTTTCTTAGCAATATTTGAGCAACCATTTTTCCCATATTTTTGTCCTCATGTATTTATGCCCGATATTCTTGTTTGAGATTCCTATTCTCAGTACACCTTGATGAGTTATGCCTTTTTCGACGTTTTATTAAGACATTGTTATGTCATGGGCATAGTTAAATGATTTTGAATCAGTTGAGACTGATATTTAGATTTTTCAGTAATTTGCTTATTTTTGTAGTCACGATTTGACTGTAAGTTAATGATTTTTATGGCAGATTTAAATTCAGACAGCGTGTCACCTTATTAAAGTAATTCTACCCCAGTTTAATTACTTTGACCAATTTTCTGTCATCATCAAGAAGGAAGAACATTTAAATGATTTTAGAGCGTTAAAATCCAGTACGTTGTTGACGATCTTGGAAATACTAGTCGTTATTTGAATTGATTGCAACACAGACATTTATCGTCAGTCATGAACGACCATTGCATCACAGGCAATTTTATGAAAGATGAACATTAATTATGAATTATTGAATGCATTAAATTCGTGAAACTTGTGTTAGGTTTTTTCTCATATAGAGATTTATATAATGATGTTTGCATGCCCCATTCTAATTGGATTCTATTCGACTATTTTGCAGTTAGTCGCACTTTGTTTGATGATAGTATTTTTATACTACAATTCTTTGAAGATGTTAATCTTAAATTTTGATAGACCAGACAGGCGTATATAAGCGTATTCACTATTAAATTTGTTTGTGATTGGCAAATTTTTATTTCATTTCGATTCATGAATGAAATCCACGAAGTTTAAATGACAACAGTTTTGAAACAATTATTGATACAAGAATTTTTAAGTGGAACTATGAATGTATAATCGATAGTGCAGCGGACATGTTGGAAGTCGCTGATGTATAATGCCCTTAAATAAATGAAGGAGATTCCCACAGTAATTAATAATGATAAAGATTGTGTTAAGGGAGGTTTTTGTAAATGCTGTGGAAGATTTTAATGCCATATAGATTAATATATGATGAATTTTGGGCTATTTTGAATGCAGTTTGTGCATTATTTTGTAAGCGAAGTATTTTCCGCTAGAGTGTATTGTCATAGTTCGTTGAAAATTAATCAAGTGAATTTACTGTTATAATTAACAAGAGTTTTGAAAGAATTTGAGATAAGATTTTGAATGAAGATTACCGTCACAAATAATTAAAATTATTACAACCTTTATTAAACCAGATTGTGACATTTACATGTATAACTAACCTTCATTGGTCGATTATATTAAACACGATTATGAATTTACCAACCGGATAAAACATGTGGTTCAATGTATTTCTTAAATTATTAATTTAAATAATTTAAATGTTGATATTGTAAATAATAAATGTAAATATCTTTGACAATAATGTGGAACGAAAGTAATGTTAAAGGCGTGTTTAAAAATTTTGTAATTATCTTCGACAATATTATAAACAATTTCTAATTGTTATAAATAATTTTTGTGATTTTGTTATAAACATTTAAGAGTGTGTTTCATACTCTAAACTATGCTGATTAAACATTTGGATGATAACTTAACAAGTTTAAGGATAGTTAAAATAATCCAGTGGGATGTGAGTTAAGCATTTGAAAGATTTGCGTCAATATGTATGAGTTGTCTTGTAGACATTTAAAGATTTAAAAGGAGCTGAATTCTTACACAGTGTGGTGTGAGTAGGGAGCCCCATTTGACGGGCATGCGCCAAGACAAGGTTGAGGAGTAGACCAGCTGGCCAGACATCTGGTTATAAGCGGGTGAGGTCGATACTCCGGCCTTGTGCCTATTAATAAAAGTGTTATGTTTATTAAAAGAAACCAAATGCTCTATTATGTCGTACCCTGACTTCCTCATCCAATCCAAATGTGTTTTAAAATGTTACGTTATTTTGAGCTCATGGGAGGTAACATATTGTTTGATAATTTGCAAGTCCTTTAGGAGGACGTAGTCAGATTGACATAGGCTACTGATAGCCGCGTTTATTTTGTTGAGTTGTGAAAATCATACTCTTTATTTGAAAATAAAGCTCTTGTACAGTTCAAAGTTCTCGTCTTCGGTCTGGTTCATTTTTAAATGTCATGGTGAAGGTTATTGTGAGAGCATACTTTAATGATCCTGTTGTCAACCCAATCCCCGAGATATTTATAAGAGGTAAGTAAAAGTAAGTATGAAACCCCGTCTATTTTGGTGTGTTCCACAGTAATTTTTCTTGGTAACTTCTGTGTTCAAACCTCGGTAGTATCTGTCAGTGTCATTTTCATTGATGTAGCTGAGCTGGTGCGATTGATTGTTGGCAATCCGATTGAGGGGGCGGATATCTGACAGCCTACTATCCGGGTAAACGGGGACAGTACATAACTGGAAGACCTACAGGGTGGTCGAGAAGTCCCTTTACATGTTATAGCATAGGGAAATAAATTTAGATATGTATTATAAATATTTATTATTAACATTATTTACATATTGTTGAGATAACAATTTCCCGCCGTGAGCCGAGTCTCACACTTGACACGTTCACTTCGGTTAGCTTGGGAAAGTCGTGTCACGTGTCACGTGGTTCGCTGCGTAGCTCACTGCGCAGTTAGCTGCCTTCAGTCGAAAGAGTTCAACCAAGACGGATACAAGTGTTTTCACTGTTGAGGAGCGTTTGGTGACTTGTGTTTGGGTTCACGAACGTCAGAATACGAAGAAGACGATGTCAGACATTTTGAAGGACTTCGCTGTGAGGTTTGAGAAACCACCGTCATCACGACCAACGTTATTCGCGTGGGAGAAGAAAACCTTTGTGACGGGAAGTGTTCTCGATGCACCACGTAGCGGAAGGCCTATGACTCGTATCGAAATTTGTGCCGCTGTGCCGGAATCGATTGAACGATCGCCGGTAAAGTCAACCCGTAAGCGGTCTGCGGAATTAGGCGTCCCGCGATCGACAATGAAAGACTATATGCGCAAAGACATGAAACTTTCATGTTTTCGGCCATCCTCAGTGAACGAGTTGAGTGATCGTGACTTGGAGCAACGTGTGCATGCATGTGAAATGCTGTTCGCACGCTTCCCGCATGCAGATGATAAAAAAAAAAAACGTTATCTTCTCTGATGAGTGTGCGATTTATCGTAGCTCACGAAATCGTAACGTCTTTATTTGGGCAAAAAGCAATCCGCACTTTTATGAGGAAATTGAGTGCAATCCTCCGCATGTTATGCTTTGGGCAGGGTTATCGGCAGACCATCTGCCTGGACATTATTTCTTCGATGGTCCTGTGAACCAGCACAGCTACCTGCAAATGATTAACACGTGGTTGCTTTCACAATTAAGGGCTAAAGGTATAAGTGACATCGTGACACTTCAACAAGATGTTGCTCCACCACATTTTGCTGTGAGTGTCCGCAACTGGCTAAATGAACTTTCTCCAAACCGTTGGATTGGGCGTGGATCACGAGACCTTCCAGCACCACTGCCATGGACTCCACGAAGCCCAGACCTCAGCACACCGGACAATGCACTATGGGGAATAATAAAAGAAAACGACAGTACGTGAACAACGATTAACTGAAAGATGGAAAATCCAACATGGCGACCATCCGAAATATTTAGTCGGGTCTGAATATCTACGAATCTATTACAGCAATCAAACTGAAATTTTGTATGTTGATAGTGGCAATTATCATAAGTAGGATATATGAAAATAGGCTTTAGTTCTTCACGGAACTACTTGTTTTTAAATGAAATATTGTTTTTTTTTTTAATTTACATTTATGACACTAGGCCACATTGGCCATTGTTGCTACGTTCTATATACGTTGAAGCAACGCCCTGAAACGTAAACGTTTTGATCACCCCTTATATAAACGATAAATACTCTATATAAAAGCATTGAGATCTGAATGCAAGGGGAAACGTTAAATAGAGTGGATGAGTTCAAATACCTGGGTTCGGTGGTGACTGGAGATGGAAATCTGGATGTGGAAGTGTCACACAGGATTCAGGTAGGATGGATGAAATGGAGGAAAATGTCAGGAGTGCTCTGTGACCACAGGATCAAGCCTAAGGTTAAGGGGAAAATATATAAAACTGTCGTAAGACTTGCATTGCTGTATGGCTCTGAAACATGGCCTGCACGCGAAAGGGACACAAACAGGCTTGACGTCACGGAAATGAAAATGCTCAGGTGGATGAGTGGAGTGACTAAGCTTGATAGAGTGGAAAATGTCAAAATAAGAGGAACACTGAAGGTTGTGGAAATATCTAAGAAGATACAGGAAAAGCGACTTCAATTGTACGGGCATGTGAGAAGAAGGGAGGAATCCTACGTGGGGAGGAAGATGCTAGACATGCAAATACAGGGAGTGAGAATGCGAGGCAGACCTAAACGTAGATGGATGGATTGTGTACGGGAGGACCTCAGAGAAAAACAGTTGTCAGAAGAGGATGTGCATGACAGGGTTAAATGGAGGAGAGCTGTCAGAAACATCGACCCCACATAGGAGTGGGAATGATGTAAAGAGAAAGAAGAATAAGACTCTATATAAAAGCATGGCTAAAATTACTCTGGCAGGTAGTGTCGGAATTATCAGATACCCAAAGATGAAAACAGTACTTCTATCACAAAACCTAACTCACGGGAGTACATGTGCCGCCGAACCCATTTGGATGATGACTTTCTAAGGAGATATACAACAGTATAGCGTTTTTGAAGATCGACATGGTCAGCTAGGTCTTTCAGTACACACCACAGTTTTTGGCCCGTCAGCCCAGGTTACACTGTCGTACTGAAGGCAGTTGGTTAGCCACAGGCATGTGCAATTGATTCCGACATAGGTAGATTAGTATTAAGTTAAGTTTGTTAGTTTTTTTTTTCATATTACCTGATAGTGTCCGGCTCTGTGGCTAAATGGTTAGCTCGCTAGGCTTTGGCCCGAAGTGCCCTGGGTTCGATTTCCGGCCGAGCCATTGGGGATTTTAATTTCCCAGGATTAATTCCCGTGGCTTATGGACTGGGTGTATGTGACGTCTTCATCATCACTTCTTCCTCATTACGAAGTGCAGGTCGCCCGCGGGCGTCAACGAGAAAGACCTGCACTCGGCCTCTCCGGAGGCCACGCGATCATTACATACCTGATAGTGTTCAACCAACCTGCCAATATTGTCACCAGAGCTTTATTGGTAGAAGGTGAGTTTTTCTGGAAAAAAATCTGATGCATCTGATCTTCGCATTATAAGCATCAACATTATATCATGGCACATAAAATTTATTTACCTTTTCTGGACGGTAGCTGCATGGCGACGGTGCCAAAAAGCTACTTAATAAATCAATAACTACAACAACAATAACAAATTTCTTGCCATGAATGAAATGATAAATTTTAAAACGACTGGTATCTGCATTAGGATAATATATTAAAATGATTTACAGAGTGCACATACACAACTAATGAAGTATGTAAAGCGCTTAGAAAGTCATGTTGCATTTCTCAATCCTCAACTATTCTAGAGTCAGGAATTCAGCTCGACTACACTACAAAGGCCTTACGAGCTCAATTTATGAAAGAGGAGAATACAAAGCTAAGGCTGCGAGGCAATTGTTATAAAAGAAGACTGTCCGTGGCTCTCGGTTCTCCATCTCACCCACGCACTGAGATTTTCTCTGATCTTCAATAAAGAGAAGGCTGACAGCGGTATCAAAGGGTTTCTGTTTCCGACAATTACATATATGAAGACAAATTATTTTAGATTCTTCACTCGCCAGTTCATCTACTACATCTGCCATGGTTCATTATGTCCTCTGTCGAGTACAACACCTGCCATATAGGGGAGATAACCTCACTCTTCCGCCCCTTGTTCTTCTTATTGCTGTTTGAGTCTTCAGTGATTTGACTAGTTTGATGGATCGCGCCATGCCTCCCTGTCCTGAGCTAATCGTTTCATCTCTACATTTCTACCACACCGTACATCCGAGGCAATGTGTTTAACATATTCTAATCTTAGTGTACCCCTACATTTCTTGTCCTCAACTCTCCCTTCCATAACTACGTTTGCTAGTCCTGGGTGTCTTAGTATGTGTCTGCGACGGACCCTAGTCTACAAACTCAATATTACTGTAAAAAATGTTAAACTCTTTGGATGTTTCAATTTGCTCTGCAGAACCTTCTTCTTATTTGACTTTGACTTTTGTTGATTATTCTAATTCTTCTAAGCAAAAGTTGCTACTGTGTTTCAATATAATTATATATTTATGGATCTCTACAATTAAACAACCTAAATCTATGTATCCTACCAACCTATCCCTTCTCTTCATTAAACACTCACCAGAAATATCTCTCCTCACCCACACGTTTTATTATTCTTCATTTGTAACCATATGTATCCAAATTAATCTTCATCATTCTCCTCTAACTCCACATTTCAAACGCTTCTATTCTCCTATATTCTGCGGCTCCAACAGTCCAAGTTTCACTTCCATAGAGCGCCATCCTCCAGACGAAGGATTTCAAAAATGTCTTCCTAATAACTAAATCTATATTCGATGTCAACAAATTTATTTTCTGTAGAAATACTGTTCCTTGCCTGAGCCAATGTACTTCTTATATCCACTTTGCTTCGTTCGCCCCTTATAACAACAACAGGCTAAATAACATTATCTCCTTTCCGTTCGGTGCCTTGGGTCTATCTGAGATTAGTTATCAAACAAAACAAAACTGCTACTTAAATGGCATTGGGAAAAATTGAAACTTCGAGATGATCGCCACTTTTCAAAGGGAAAGGGCAGCCCATCAATGTTGTCTCATATGACGACACAAGTAAACAAAACCCAAACCCCGTGGTGCTACAGCTCAAGTGTTGTAAGTGCTGCCCAGCCACATGGCCTGCGGATCATTGGGTGACGTGGTTCTCAGTGACCGGGGCGCTGCCTCACTGTCAGACAGCTTCTCAATTGTCCTCACGAGGCTGAGTGCACCCTGTTCCAACTCTCAAGTCAGTTTCTATAATCCCTGATGGAGCCGGTAATCTAACCCGGGGTGACAATACCACAGGGCCAGCTACTAAATTAAACACTGCGTTACGTAATTCAGGCTAAGTTCTAGAAGTTAAAATAGACATGTAGCCTAATTGGTCTACTCTGAACTCAAAATGTGGGATCTAGTCTTATGGAATGAATATGTTTGTATTTATTATGCACCGTGGAGACCCGGGTTCAATTCTCGGCTCTGCCAAGAAATTAAATTCTAGTCTGAGGCCTGGAATGGGGTCCAGTCTGCCTTGTGAGGCAAAAATGAGAAGAGGTGGGTTCGAATCCTACTCAGCCTTCTTGGAAGAGGCTTTCCGTGATTTACCTCTTCTCCTCCAAGCAAATGTCGGGATGGATCCTAACGTAAGGCCATGTCCACCTCCTTCCCGATCCTCATCCGAATTACAAATACACACACTAATACAGCCATCACAATAACACAGGTTATCAACTGAATTTTACACACATACCCAAGTATACGGGGCTACATGACCACGATGTCAGAAAGCTCTTAAATCAATCAACAGTCGAAATATATTTATTACGTATTCGTAGTATTTTCAGACAGCAGGACTCTCGTGAAAGAACGTAAATTGAAAAAAAAAAAATATAAAGGTGACGATAATTAGTAAATTAACCTATCTATACGTGGGTGCAGTCTAGCAAAATCGTTTCAATTATCACCCATTAGTAATGTGCCTAAGGACTTAAATATTCAGTACAGTGAAAATGCAATGGATCATAATTATAATGATTAATCCTATTCATTTGCAAGGAATGTTGCAATGCATGTAACCTAACGATGGGTATCACATTAAAAGACATGATTTAGAACTGGAGGGAAACTGGAATTACAGTACGGAAGGAAAGCAGGAATTCTCACCGGATCCCGTATCCCTTATCCAATTCTACCTCTTCTTAGTTGGCCCCCAGGGTACACTTCGCTTGGATAACGGCTGATTTCCTCAAGGATTGAAATTCAATAAGGTGCCACTTATCTTGCCTTGTAGTCAGAGTGAGAAAAGAAGAAAATGACAAAACCTAATCCTATTCTGTACGATCCGTGCGCAATCTGATTTTCTGCTGTAAGCAGATGTACCGTTCCAAGAATCTGTTGCGGATGTCATGATAAGCTGAGTTATTGACATACATTGAGAACGTGCGAGCAGTTATTCATTATTTTATACAGTTTTCCTCAAACGCTCATGGGAGATTGATGTTAGAAGTTAATTTGGACCTTCAAGAAACGTCTAAGCTCACAAAAACTATAGGTCAACGCTTTGGAAAGAAAGTTAACCTATGGGCAAAAGGATGCCTGTGTGCATACGCCGAACTGCTCCTCAGCCCCAATTACAAGGCACACCAGCTCGTTCTCCCCCACAAAACATTTTAATATTTAGATTTTCCTAGAGATCAGGGGGAAATCAGCTTCCTTGGTACCTATTTTTATGAAACAAGTAGTTCCGTGAAGAACTATACAGCCTATTTTCATATATCCTACTCATGTTAATTGCCTCTATCAACATACAAAATTTAAGTTTGAAGGTTGAGATAGATTCGTAGATATTGTGAACCGTCTAAATATTTCAGATGTTCGCCAGGTTGGATTTTATGTACTGTTACATGAAGATTATTGTGTACGTGTGGTATTCAAACTTCAATCGCATGATTAGAACACAAGAAGTAAAAACGAGATTTAAAAATTTCACACAGCTGCCATCTTGTGGTTATGGAAACCATTGAAATAAAATAGATGCCAGTGGTTTAACATTTGTATAAGCATATAACGTGAAAAGTTTCACTGCACTCGGATGGTTAAATCGCGAGAAACGTCCATTTACATATTTATACATCGCGTCGCCGCCATGTTTGATTTGTGCTCACCAGGTTACTGAAAGTCCTATAGGTGAACTTATGTTCATAGCTTCTATGAACATGAAAAAATTCAGCTTGATTGCTGTAAAAGATTCGCAGATATTGAGAACCGTCTAAATATTTCCAAAGCTCGCCATTTTGGATTGTTATATGTATATGCCATAGAGTTATGTACCATTAAAGGAAAATTATTGCGTAGGTTCATTACTCAAACTTTCACTTCGATCGTATGATTACGACTCAAGAAATAAAAACTTTATTTGAAAATTTCGCACAGCCGCCATCTTGCGGTTATGTAAACAATTGGACTAAATTAGATGTCAGTGAATTACAATACGTATAATTATTTACTGTACCACATTTCACTGCGCTCAGAGAGTTAAATCACAAGAAAAGTCTATTAAAATATTTCAAATTCGCTTGCCCGCCATGTTCGTTTTTTACTTTGCAGGTTTATGAAAGTTACATAGATAAACTTGTGCCAGTGCCCTTTATTAGCGCACAAAATTTCAGGGTAATATCTGTAATAGTTTCGGAGATATGTAATGCCAGTGAAATATTTCGCACAGCCGCCATTTTGGGGTTATGTAAACAATTGAACTAAATTAGATGCCAGTACATTACAATGTGAATAAACATTTGCTGTACCAAGTTTCATTACGTTTGGATGGTTAAATCACGAGAAAAGTCTATTTAAAAGTCTGAACTTCGCTTGGCCGCCATGTTTGTTTTGTAGTTACCAGGTTTTTGAAAGTCTCATAGACAAACTTCTAGTAGTGCCCTTCATCACCGTACACAATTTCAGGGTGATATCAGTAATCGTTTCGGAGATACTGAATGCTGGTGAGAAATTTCGCACAGCCGCCATGTTGGATTGGTGAGACACAATAAAATTTTAAGGGCACGGTCGAGGTCACCCAGAATGGTGCTTTGAACTTACTGAGTTTCATTGAAATCGCTCCAGCCGTTTAGAAGTTATTAGGGACACACACACACATCTCACACACACACACACACACACACACGGACAAAAGGTGATCTCATAAAATAAAAAAAAATAAAAAAATGAAAATAGGCTAAAAATAAGCATTTGAGATCACCTTTTGTCCGTGTGTGTGTGTGTGTGTGTATGTGTGTGTGTGTGTCCCCTTAATGAAATCTAAACAGTTGGAGCGCTTTCAATGAAACTCGGTACCTTGAAGACTTGTGGACCAAGTACAGGCTCTCGGAATGGCGCACAATTTGGGACAGATCCAATCGTGAGTGATCTTGGGCCCTTAGCATACAGTGCGACGATTCCTAAATCAAGTATGGACTCTGATAGTGATTGACATTAGTTCTTATTTTCAGGCAATCTGCCATTGTAAATGAGGATTTTATAAATAGTATTATAAGAGGTTTATGGAGATACTTACATTATCGTGTTATATGACGTTTATGGAAATACGTTCAGAATTAATTAAGTAACTGATAGCCTACTTACATTATCATATCATATTCCATCGCATTATAGCTTAGTTTTTAAGTGCAACTTTCTAAATGTTTCCATAATGAGGTTCAAATGACACAAGGAGATATAATGTTTTGAGAGGTGTCCTGAAAATTGCGCCCAAACATGGTCTCTACCAGGAGTATTTGTGGCTGATACGGAACTACGTCGGTGCTCGAAGAAATTTAAAATGGTCTAGGCATTCCTTCTTTCGCCTCAAATATGCCGGATGTGCCAATTATCTAAACACATGCACACTTTAAATATTTCCACATTTAACCTAGGTTAATGGAAACATCCGGACTCAGCGATTTTCTTTTACAAAGTTGGAGGTCCACAATGATGGTCGTTTCAAGTAAGTACCTTGGAGTCTTTGGTCTTAAGCATTCCTCGACATTGCTCGATGGTTCTTTCGAATAGCGCCAATTAACAGTTCCGTCTTCATTGGTTCTTTATACGATATGCGAGTATCCTTCGTAGTAGGCACATGGCTGGTCGTTGAGACTTCCATATCAACTGAAGCTCACGAACTGAACTGTAGTAAGTTACCGCAGTAATTTTATTTATTTATCGTATGGCTTTTAGTGCCGGGAGTGTCCGAGGACATGTTCGGCTCGCCAGAGACTGTAGCTGCTTCAAGCGGACACCCATAGGGTGAGCTAGAAGTTCCGTTCAATTTCAAGCAGTTCCAACTTTCGCTACCAGATGTCACTGATACCTGGTGGAGAACGTTGGAACTTTGATAGAGCGTTCCAACGAAATCTAACCTAGAAATTTAACTTCACACAAGTTAAGTCTGAAGAAGGATCTTTCACATGCCATAAATCTATGACATGGGACCGCCGGCTTTACTTCCCCTACGAAGGAAGGCATACTGAACGATTTTAACGCTCTTAAAAATCTGACGACTTCGGCCGGGTTTGAACCCGCTATCTTGGGCACTGCAGTTCAGCATGCGACCAACTACGTCACTGAAGCCGCAGTAATAAGGATGGTTGAGAGAAATCTGGAGGAGGAATTTCCAAAGCATTGTTCAGAGGTTATGGACAGAGCCCTGCGCGGATAGTCAAAACGTTATCCGCATCCGCCCCGCATCTGCACGGCTGTTATCCGCATCTGCCCCGCATCCGCACGACTTTTATCCGCATCCGCACGACTGTTATCCGCATCCGCCCCGCATCCGCACGACTTTTATCCGCATCCGCCCCGCATCCACGCGACTTTTACCCACACGTTTGTTATCCCAATCTACTGGCATTACAATAATATTTTCAATGTGTTGCTTTATACTTTATCTTTTAGACATTTGAGCAGCAAGTCGAACCCTTAGGCTATGTAATGTACAGTATGTCATCTGCTATGTCTAAAATGAATGTTACACAGCCAGAATTGCAACCCTTTTCAGTTCGGAGTGTTGATTATGCTTAATGACATAATTTGAATGGGATTAGCGTAAATCATCATCTTACATTTGTCATGAAAAACCATAACGGAAAAATATGATATGTCACAAAACTCCGGGCCTAATAAGGGAGAGTGGGGGAATTGTGCGCACTTAAGCAAGAATCGGTCTTGCGATGGCCTCATAATAGATAACACAGCTGCAGTTATGAATAAGGGAGCCTTAGTTACTCTATATTCGATGTGCAGAAACAAATTTAATTCAAAAATAAATTTGGTGGACTATAATTCAAAATCTTGCAAATATGCATTTGCGCACGATTACCCACCCTGCAGGGTAATCGTGCGCATGGGTTGGGAAATTGTGCGCATGGGATGAGTGTTGGAAAACCATACTAATACAATGTGAATTGGCAGAAACTTGCACTGTGCATTAACATTAGAATATTCCAATGCTTTTTACACAAGCATAACAATGCAATGAACTAAAATTCTTCAGTATTGGATATTAGAATAAAATATCTTCGTTTCGTCAGCATTAAAGGAGGCAATCCAATTTAGGCTTGTTCTTTCAGGTTGTCTCAACGTTAATGCAGGATAATCTCTTCAAGAACTCATACAACCAATATTTACCTGCTAGACTTTTAACTTTATGGAAATTATGGGGAATCTAATTCTCCTCTGCAAACTTGAACTCGAACCGTCTGACAGGCTTTATGGGCGCTAAGCCATAAAATAATTTAGCCAATGTCAAAAGGTATTCGGATAATTATAACTCCATTTCGTTGGTAAAACAGCTTTACGGACTAGACGAGGTGGAGCAAGGCATTTTTGCAGCAACTGCTTTGGTAGGATTGACTGGGGAATGTTGAAGCTTCTCCCCACTTCCCTTATTTTCCGCCCATCATCCCCAATTGCACGTCGAGATTTCTGCACATTTCCTGCTGGGTAGGAATTTTTTCTCCGTTTTCAGCGTATAATTTCTTGGCATCTGGAGAACCAACACGAAATATTTTGCCATTAATGTTGCGTTGTATTTGTATTTGTAGTACTTGTATCGTATATGATCTGCGCACCATACCCCACTCTGATTTTAAAACGTAACTCACTGAATCCCGGTAAACTAATCTATTATATTGAAAAATAAATACATGCAAAACCACTGTACAAATTGGCATTTAAAACTACATTTAATTTTTAATAATTGTATCACAACTGTAGGCTTACCTTCTTATTTGCTGGCTACAGAAAATAACATGCACTGTGTTAAGTTTCTTCATCCAAGCCTCCGGTTATCACATACCAACTGGCATCATGCTGACTGTCCCTATCTGATAGGTACGATGACAGCTTTAGTTTAGCAGTGAACTGAGTTGCTAGTTGTACTACCAACTCGAAAAACATTGGTGCGCACGAATACCCGCTGCGCACAATTAGCCATCTTTCCCCATGATATTGAACAAGTTCGGATTGTATTCTAAAATCTATCCGCAAATTTACTCCAAACATTATCCGCAGCTTATCCGCTATCCGCAAAGACATGCAAAGTATATCCGCTTGGCGAAAAATGTTGCGGATATCCGCGGGTTTATCCGCGGATATCCACATCCCCGCAGGGTTTTAGTTATGGAATACAAAACTACGCCTCAGCTGGTTCAGTTGTGACTCATTAGGGTCATCTCCCTGGGACTCACGACTAGTGGGACGTGGGTTGGCGACTACGGGGCCCCAGCTGAGTTCGGTATTACTTCCCTTTACTTGTGCGGGCTCCTCTCTGTCATCTTTCCTATCGACCTCCCTTGGTCAACTGTTTTCTTTTCCGACCCCAACGGTATTAGGGTATCCGAGGCCTAGGGAGTCTTTCACTTTCCCGCCTTATTGTGCATTTGTCACGTCTTTCTGATCCCTCATTTTTCGAGGGGTCAGACGTCTTCTCTTCTCTTCATATCTCCTGCCTTCTGCTCAATGCCCTTAAGGAGGCAGGCTGTGTGTAGCCCCACCACTTGTGGTGCACCCTCGATAGTGCTACATCCTCAGGGGCTCACGGCTGGTGAGTTCGGATGTTGGCGACCCGAGGGATTCCTGAGCTGGGTCTGGTGTTTCCCCCATTTTTCCTATGCCTCTGGGGCGGACCCTCTCCTCTTTCCCTTTCGTCTCTGTCTTTCATGGCTCTCCTTCCTTCCAAGTCCCTCAATCCTCATTCTTCGAGGGTTGAGGGCATTTCTTTTCCTCCTATCCTTTATTTGCCTTATTTTCCTTTTGTTTTCCATATCTTCTTCTAGTATATAAGTTAGTTGTTAATTTAAATTATAGTTGACATTTCATTATCATCTTCACAATCACCCAAACCATTAGGGGCCGATAACCTAGATGTTAGGCCCCTTAAAACAACAATTATCATCATCATCATCATCATCATTGGGGTCGGTAGTCACGAGGACAATTTAGAGACTGGGCGTGATTTACGTACATTTCTCAGTGGGTGCCATTTTCCCTGGCCACGATTTTCGTACAATCGTTTTGATATGCTTCATTTTGAAGAGCGAATTGTGTCCTTCGAACTGGACTAGCCAGCACACTGCTGAATGGAATGACAGCGAGGTTTACCAGACCCGAAGCCTAACCGCATGCCTGCGGAGTGTTCTGGCCTACAATGGTATGCGAAACCTCTGCTGCAGCGGTGTTGTGGTTGCCACCACCAAGAATGAGTAGAAATCACCACGAGGTTTCTTAACCACATTGGTAGTTGTCCACACAGTGGTTGTGAGGTGCGTACATTTGTGATGGTGTGTGGTCACAATGTCTGCCTGCACTCAACAGGTGCCAACCATTGTCTGTACCCAGGCATTGAATTATTGCGCGAAGCAACCTAGCAAATCGATATTAGTACTGCACGATAGTAGACAAATATTATTCATTCTACAAGCGTCTTCGGTGGCACAGTTGGTTGCATGCTGATCAGCAATGCCCAAGATAGCGGGTTCAAACCCCGCCAAAGTTGTCGGATTTTTAAGAGCGTTAAAAATCCTTCAGTATGCATTCCTTCGGAGGGGAAGTAAAGCCGGCGGTTCCATGTCATTGATTTATGGCATGTAAAAGATCCTTCCACAGACTAAACTTGTGTGAAGCTAAACTGTTAGGTTAGATTTCGTCGGAACGCTCTATCAATGTTCCAACGTTCACCACTAGGTATCATTGATATCTGGTAGCGAAAGTTGGAACTACTTGAAATTGAACGGAACTTGTAGCTCATCCTAAGATTGTCCGCTGGATGCAGCTACAGACTCAGGCGAGCCAAACATATCCTCGGACACTCCCGGCACCAAAAGCCATACGATTTATTTATTTAGCGTATGGCAACTGAAAAGCAACTATTATACATAGTTTACAAATACTAAAAATGTACAAGTTAATATCTAAGGTTTGAATCCATTGAAGTGCTGAAGCCGTCACTTCAAAGAAATCTTCTGGACTTCCAGAACAAGCTCGTCTGCTGCAGGATGTTACAATGTGTTTTATGGTCTGATATTCACTGCCACAGCCACATTGGGAAGACGCCGCCATTCCCCATCGGTGGAGGTTCTCTGCACAAATGCCATGGCCTGTACGCAGCCTGTTAGGTGCCGATAAATAAAGAATTACGAGCCTTACAGTAGTCGCATATGATGTGTAACATCTGACATAGAAAAAACCTCACGTGAAATTCTTGATACACCGGTATTTTATACTATTATTGACACAAATAATTATCTATTGTAAAAGGGAGTGTTTTACAGATATTGTAGTGTATAATACGGAACTCATTTTATTAGATGATTTGTAGCTTCCACCAGCACTAGCCTAAATAAAGAATACGATATGGATCAACTTGATTAATAGAAGCGACACCGCTCATAACCTTAAATTCCTTATAAACAGGTCCTCTTCATTCACAGACCAACACGTAATTTCATATGAATTCTGTTAAAATGAGTCATATTGATATGATAAATATCGATTAAAATGATAATCTGGTAGCAAAAATATGTACCCCGTCCGGGATTCGAACGCAAGGTTTCTAGATTCACAGTCATAAGCACTAACCCCACGGCTATTTCGACTACGCAAGTTTTGTGCCCAAGATGGTGACTTATTTCCCCACGTTCTAATAAAACTGCATTACGGAATTAAGTTTCATTCATATTTTGCTTGTCTCGATAATATTCCTGCGTGAAATTGAGTTTAAAATGCCTTATGAATAGGCCCTCTTGTGAGTAAAGAGAATGTATTCAGTAATAGTTCATGAAGTCTTGCTCAATTCTCGTATAACCACAACGATTATATTATATTGATGACTGCATTACCGTTATGTGGATTAATATTTGAATAGCCATTGAGCAGTAACATAATACTGGCAATGCCGACTACTTACAATGTTTGATATGAAAGCATTTTACCATTTAAATACTGATACGAAGACTTCGAACATGTGCAATGTCATTTGTTTCAATCACTTGACACCAGAGTTCGCATGAGCGTTTTCCGTTCAGTATGTCATATACATTCCACAAGGCCGAGAGTACGTCATGGTATCAATTTTCGACACCGCGCGCTCATTGTTTCTCGTACCACTGCCAGCTGGGTCTTACCACTGCTCGCTGGATCAATCGATTGAGCGGGGAGTGCATACTACCGTTTTCCACCACTGCCAGCTAGTACACTTCCGTTCGATCGATCGAGCGGGCAGTGGATACTGCCGTTTTCCACAAATGCCAGCTAGTACACTTCCGTTCAATTGATCGAGCGGGCAGTGCATACTTTCGTTTTCCACCACTGCCAGCTAGTACATTTCCGTTCGATCGATCGAGCGGGCAGTGCATACTTCCGTTCGATCCACCACTGCCAGCTCGATAGTTCCGATCCACTTCCGTCCCCAATTTTCAAAATCACTCCCACAAAACTATCCAGCAACCGAGCGGAAAGATGTTACACATCATAAATAATAATTCATTCTTGAGTATAAAGCTCTATAACTGAAATTTTACTCGACTTCTTGCTTTGAAGCCACTTTCCAGGGTTGCCATATTGACAATTTATATTGCAACATTTCAGTCGGTCAACACAATGTAATCCCAATTACGAGGACGTCCCAAAAAATAACAAATAGTTCCGTGACGAACTATACAGCCTATTTTCATATGTCCTGCTCATTTTAATTGCTTCTATTGTGCCCAATCGGACACAGCAGACTGGCATCGAACTCGGGTCTTATCAGAGAAGATCAGGCCCGTGATTCTGCCTAGAGTCGAAACATTGATCTCTGAGGGGGAACAGCTACAGGGAACCCGAATAGCAATGAGTTGTATAATGACATATAATGATATAGCATGATTTCACGGCTAGATTGTGAATATCATATCTGTTTAAGGGAATAGTTGTCAGAAATTGCAGTCATATGTACGTTTTCGAAGTATAGAAACGTGAAAGCAGGCCAGCTTGACACTTTACTAATTACAGCCAGCAGAAGGGAGGAGATTCAAGGCGCCGAAGGAACTTATTTCTTCTGGACCGAGGAGACAGCTCGAAATTAATGACCCTGGGAGTCCCCGATGGACAACACTCGAGACCGTAGTGGGGGTAATTGCCCACGGAAATTAATTAATTGCAGCCAATTGGAGGATCGAAATGGAATAAAATGTACACCCAGGTGAATATATTCTAGGAGAGATAATTTAGGAGTGGTCTTACACCTAAATTAAAGCCTATATCTCTAAATAAGCCTGTTAACACCGAGCTTACGCTCGAGAGGAGTGATTTGGTGACCAGCAAGAGGGGATTCACCATGGTGGCGTCATGACGCAAAGGAAGAAGGCAATTAATTGTAATTAATTGGCCGAAGCGATCGCTAGCACGAGAGTGATTATGGGACTTCCACACCTAGATGAACAAGGTGTATACGTCATTTTGAATGGAAATGCATTATTTCAAGAAGGGAGTCGCTCTCGTGTGTCCTCTGGACTACATTTTACGAGAAACCTTTATATAGGGGAAGCAGCACAGACCAAGCCAGTTGTTCTTTAGTCTTCTTCAGTTGCTCTGCAGTTCATCGCCAGCTCATCTTGACTCTACACGTACACGCTGCCAGTAAGTGCGCGAAATGTTAGAGTATAGATGAAGAACAATGGAAGCGCATCATATAGCTTCTTAATAGTAATCATGAATCGCGTAAGATTTAATCTACAGAAGATATTTATCCATTATTATACGCAAGTGTAGTTGGCTACAGCGTAGCAATAATTTAGGATGGTTTTGGACACTGAATAACAGGAGGTATTGTCATACTTATAAATGACGCAGTATCGTCAGGATCATTACAATTATGGGAGCCCGAGAGGCATCACAAGTAATCATGACGGTGAAATGAACAGTATTGAAGGGAACGAGAATCGAACGCACGTATACGCAGATAGACTTTCACGGAGACCAGCGGTTGTCGTAGCTTCATCGCATCTCTGAGGTCAGGCGTTAGGAGGAGTCCGATTAAGGATCAACCTGTGAAATAGTGAAAAAGTGTATATACATTTTATTATAGTGATTTCAAAAGTGTTTATGTGTATTGTGATTAATATGTATTGTGTAAAAGTGAGAAAAGCCACTGATAAGAGTATGATTATCATGTGGGAAATATGTGATATCAAGTGTCGTGTGAGATATAGCATGATGGTTTAAATCAAGCGTCATGGTAGGTCCGTGGCTGGCGTGCTGGAATAATCCAGCGAAAATGAAAAAGTGAGTACAAATTTACAATGTTATTCTAACTAGATAGTTCACCATACAACGATGCATCACTTTGAGACTAAAATGTAACAGTCACTTATGTACGAGCTTTCACCACTCGTATTTGGTAGAATATGGCTTGGAAGGTGATTTGTTTATGGCCATTCAGGCCTAAGATAGTGATGTATGTAACGGTAACGTTAAATGATAATAATAATAATAATAATAATAATCTGGGGTCGGTAACAGTAAAGTAAAGTAATAGGCATTTCAGGCCTAAATAACGTTCAAAGTGTGTCATGTCTAATATAAAGATTCTGTATTTTGGTAAACAGTAAGAAAGTAACGTGGAATATAGCGAGATACGAGAATTTTTCAGTGTCACTGAAGTGTTGAATGAATATTTAATATGGTCAATTCTTAGGATTGTTTTTGAGAACCATTAAAGTAATGTAAGCCAGTAAATTTATACTTGTTTTTAGGAGCTATTTGAAGCTTTGGCTTAAGTGTAATTGCAGAGAGGACGCGGGTGCCTTAATAACTGAGTCATCTATGAGAAGTATTGTTTGAGCCGCATTGAGCGAGCAAAGTAACGTAGAATCCAGTGATTTACGTAAATAAAGTTGCGGGGACCAAGCTAACATAGCTTGCACGTTAGGTGAAAAGTTGGCTAATCTACGAGTTAGTACCGCCGTGGAGCGTACTTATATTATTCGCAGCGAATTGGACAGAGCCTGTCTGTATCCATCGCTTGCAGGAATAATTGCCACGAGGGATGCTCTTCGAGACCCCGTGAGCACATGTATTATATGATCTGCCCTGAGAGGAGATCAAAGTTCGTCGTTAGGAAACGCAGATTTCCTTATTATTTTGGCAGCTGCTGATGAGCAATCTTGTATTCTCATTATGATGCACGCCCAAAGCCACTAGAATCGCCAAAGAACGGCAAGACTATTACAGAATCCATCCCCAGCCATGAATGTTAATTAAGGAGCCGAGTTGAGCCCAATACACTATAAATATAGGTGGTAAATAATCAGAATGACTCAATTACTTGAGACAACACTCAGCGTAACTCCATTGTACTGCAATTGTAAACAAAGATGACCTTGCTTGCAGCAAGAGGGGGGCGTTATGTAGACCACTAGGGCGACGGCCATCTTGCTCGGCCAGCTGGAACTAATTTTATTGCCTGCTTGGAAGGGGAGGTTTGGAGACCCAGTCCCTTTATTTTAAAAACATAGTGGGACACTGAAGAATCTCGATATTTCGAAATGTAATTAAGATATGATTGTTATGATGATGCCAATTGAATTAAATGATGTGTTTCAACACACATACATTGTCGGATCATTGAAATCGGATAATATTTGGCCCAGTTATTCTCTGAGGAGGAACGCTGAACCAAATAAGTGTAGACATCTTTTTAAAGTGCATTTTTGCCCAGTCCACACTAATTTATGCAGACGGGTATGTGATTTCTAAGAACATGACACGTTTGTAACGATAATAATTTCGACCAGACCCAGAAATCGTTGTATGGTGAAACTATAAACATTTCTATCCATGTGTACTTTGGATGGGAAGAACGTACCACTTTTAGCGTTTCATATTGATGGAAAAGGGGAAGATGATTCACACGACACAACAACATTTGTTAATTAAAGGCATAAGATAATGAATCTATGCCCGTGAGAAACGGATTAATGTTTAATTATTACAGAATTAATGTCATTTAAAGTGATATGTGACTTGTGTGTTGTGATACTCCCGTTATGTAAAATTGTGTCACATAAAGAACACTATGGAGACTCGTAGATGTCTGAAAGTATCAATGATAGGATGCTAGAAATAGATTTGAGTGCAGTGAAGCACTACTTAAGAAGAGACTCACAAAATAACCATGATTTTCATTGTGGGAATTAAATGTAAATTATCCTTTGTTTGTATTTTGTTGTATAGCCATGACTTTAGATCAGTAAATGTTTTATTTAGGAATATGTTGTTTCTTTCATGTAGAGTAGATAACTGGTAGACTCGAATCCTGAGCATGTGGTCGTATGGTGGGCAGGAACGTCCCATACCTCGAAAGACCGTGAGTTAGCTGGGATACGAACACATGTTCCACATGATGACAATTGGGTACACTATCAACTTATAAAATTTCAGTTTGAAGGTTGTGATAGATTCGTAGATATTGAGAACCGTCTAAATATTTCTGATGGTCGCCAGGTTGAATTTTTTATTTATGTACTATTACATGACGATTATTGTGTACGTGTGGTATTCAAACTTCAATCGCATGATTAGAACACAAGGAGCAAAAACGAAATTTTAAAATTTTGCACAGCTGCCATTTGGTGGTTATGAAAACAATTGAAATAAATTAGATGCCACTGGACTAACATTTGTATAAGCATTTAACGTGCAAAGAATCACTGCATGGTTAAATCTCGAGAAACGTCCATTTAAATATTTATATTTTGCGTCGCCGCCATGTTGGTTAGTGCTCACCCGGTTACTGAAAGTCCTATATGTGAACTTCATAGATTCTATGAACATAAAAAAATATCGGTTGGATTGCTGTAAAAGATTCGTAGATATTGAGAACCGTCCAAATATTTCGATTGCTCGCCATGTTGGGTTGTTATATGTATAGGCCATAGAGTTATGTACCATTAAAGGAAAATTATTGCGTAGGTTCATTATTCAAACTTTCACTTGGATTGCATGATTACGGCCCAAGAAATAAAAACTTAATTTTAAAATTTCGCACAGCCGCCATCTTGAGATTATGTACACAATTGAACTGAATTAGATGCCAGTGCATTACAATATGTATAATCATTTACTGTACCATATTTTACTGCGCACAGAAAGTTAAATCACGAGAAAAGTCTATTAAAATGTTTCAACTTCGCTTGGCCGCCATGTTCGTTTTGTACTTTACAGGTGTTTGAATGATAGATAAACTTATAGCAGTGCCCTTTCTCACCATACAAGATTTCAGGGTGATGTCTGTAATAGTTTCGGAAATATAGAATGCCATTGAAATATTTCACACAGCCGCCATTTTGAGGTTATGTAAACAATTGAACTAAATTAGACGCGAGTGTATTACAATGCGAATATACATTTGCTGTACCAAGTTTCATTACTTTTGGATGGTTAAATCGCGAGGAAAGTCTATATAAAAGTCTCAACTTTACTTGGCCGCCATGTTGGTTTTGTAGTTACCAAGATTTTGAAAGTCTCATATGTGAACTTCTAGTAGTGCGCTTTATGACTGTACACAATTTCAGGGTGATATCGGAAATAGTTTCGGTGATACTGAATGCTGGTGAGATATTTCGCACAGCCACCATGTTGGATTGGTGAGACACAATAAAATTTGAAGGGCACGGTCGGGGTCGGCCAGAATGGCGCTATGATCTTACTGAGTTTCATTGAAATCGCTCCAGCCGTTTAGATGTTATCAGGGACACACACACACACACACACATACCATCACACACACACAGACACAGGGACAAAAGGAGATCTCATAAGCCTATCTTTTCATATAATGAAAATAGGCTAAAAATTACACGTGATTAATATAATACCAGATAGCTCATTTTCCCCATACGATCTACGTGGAAGGTGGATCAACGGCTTGGCATCTCTTGGTTCGGAGCTCGTAGCAGCGACGTCTGACCTGGACCGTAGCTGAGCTCAGAATTACTCACTGTCTAATTAGTGAATTCCTGAGAGGTAGGCCTATCCTTTAACCTTTGAGAACTGGCGTGAGAAATCACACGAGGACTGGCGCCGGGTCATTTTGACCCGTAGTGTGTCACTCCCTTTTTATCGTAGTCGTACTGATTTTAATGAAGTAATTTTACACCTGCTGTTTTCCTATGAAAAATGAAAATCCACAGCCTGCTTCCAGTCTCCGACTGTGTCAGGAATGGAATGAATGAAGCCCCCATCTAGCGGCGAGGATATGAACTGTGCCGGCTGCCGAGGCCTGACGCACTCCTCTGGGGCAATGATTAAATGAATGACAGATGAAATGAAATGATAGTAGAGAGTGGTGCTGGAATGAAATATTGACAGGGAAAACCGGAGTACCCGGAGAAAAACCTGTCTGCCTCCGTTTTGTCCAGCACAGATCTCACATGGAGTGACCGGGATTTTAACCACGGTCCCAGCGGTGAGAGGCCGGCGTGCTGCCGCCTAAGCCACGGAGGCTTCTGTTTTCCTATGAACTATTCCAAATATAAAATTAGTTTTTTTTTTTCAAATTTAACGTGCAGAAAAATGACAATAATTTTCGTAACAGTATAATTGGCCTTGATAGTAGCGGCGAAACAGTCATCTCAATTTTTTTTAAACAAAGGAGCTGATGACCAAGTTGTCCCTACACCATAAGCATGGTTCAACAAGAACGTGAGCTACCGGTATGTGAATTTACTGCACCAAAATAGGTGTATTTTCACCCTTATTTTGTGCAGATTGTCCCGACTAATTAAAGCTGAAAATTGTCACGCGAGTACTGGCGCCATGGGTAAATCTGACCCGACCGTTAATAATATAGAAATAACTTGAGTGTTTAAAAACATATGGACATGTTTCTTTTGCAGGGTGAAGTTCAAGGCACGGAAGGAAGGTACAGAAAGCGACAGGACATAAGGGCTGGCCAAAACGAAAATGTAGAGCATTATTTAAGCCTCGGGTCAGAGATAGCCAAGCGCCAGTCCTCGTGATACATGAATCGCATTTTTGATTGAACGCCTGAGGACTCCCAGCTAGTTCAATTTCAAGTAGTTCCAACTTTGGCTACCAGATGCTACTGTCTCTAACACTAGCGGCAAACGTTGGAACTTGACAGAGCGTTTCCTAATCAGCCAAATACTGTATAACCTACAAATTTTGCCACACACCACGCAGTGGTAGGTTCTTCTGCATGCTATAAATACATTACATGGGCCCACTGGCTTTACTTCCCCTCAAGGGAAGGCATACTGAAGGATTTTAATGCTCTTAAAATCCGAAGTCTTTAGCCTGGTTTGAACCCACCATCTTGGGCATAGCAGTTCAACATGCTACTGGCTACGCCACCGAAGTCGCAAGTCCTTTAATGCAAGCAGGTTACGTCAGAATGCCAAGATATAACAACTCTCTACTTGTTCCTCAGTGCTCTCGTCTAATGTGCCACATTGCGTTATGAATCCTCGAGCATTGGCGGCATTACGACCAGCTTCTCCATAGATTAGTACGATGTCCGTGTACTCGTTGTTGCTGAATACACCTGCCATTGACAATATGTTGCCAGGAACTGTCGTGTTGTTGTACCTAACATGAGCCAATTTTACTCTCAAAAGCGAAGTTTCATAACGCAATTGGGTGCATTAGACGAGAGCACTGAGGAACCTGTAGAGAGAGGCCATCCGGTTGTTATCCCTTCGTATTCTGACGTAATCTGCCAGATTTAGACACCCCATACAGCAGTAGTGTATGCGGGACACTTATATGTACATTGTATCGGACAAATGCGCCATCTGGTGTATATTATATTAGTTACTAGCGGACCTGTGCGAGAACTCTCGCATAATGGGTTGTATGCTCCCCATGAGTGCAGACTACCCGCTCGGCCCAGGTGCTATGCAGACTTACGCGACACAGTTCTGCAGGAGCTAGCGTCTTGTTTATTTGTTTAAAAGCACTTTATAAACAAATAAATATATTTCCGTTGACTTTTCAAGAAATGTAAGTTTTTCCTCTACTATTGAGACAATTTGGAAAATTTTGGTGAAAACTACACCTTCTAACTCCCTCTGATTTAGGAGCTCGAGTTTTGTGAAACATGCACCTCAGCATTATTATACACTGCGCCCGGGAATGTCCTCCGCAGTGCCTACATGCTGCTGCGAGAGATTACGTCACCAGTTACGTTGGCAGCACGGCTATCGCTTGTATCATAACAAACAAACAGCAAACTTTATACTCACCACAGCCATTCATAACAAATGCTAGAAGTGCTGATGGCACATTTGCTCGCTAATTGCAATACACACTGACGAATTCGACAGCCCACAGTCCACACATGTGGCTATCAAGGACACTGTGCTGCCAACTAAACTGATGACGCAACCACTCGCATATGCACGTGGCCACTGCGGAGAACATTCCCGGACGCCCTGTATAATAAGATGGACCAAAGAAGAGGGAGAAGAATATAGAAGGACATTATCAGAACCAAATATACAAGACAAAATAGCTGTACAAAAAACTACCAAACCGACAATGACACCATCTGCCCTCCAAAAACAAAATGAACTTGAATTTTCTTTTATATTTATTGTTTTTATAAGTACTGAGACGTTATAAAATTGAGCGTTATATTGTGCTTTTATCAATGGATTTTATATATTTAATTAAAACAATGTTCGCTACCGGATCTGCACAAGTGGCATCTACTAGCATCCAGTTGAACTATGCTTGTGCTAACCACGGCCTACAAGAAGCGAGCTGCGCTCTATGCTGGCCTTGACATTCCCAGTTAATAAACCCATGCATGCGGTGTAATTGAAAATTTTCCTCTTGTTGCCGATAGAGCGTACTTGCCCCCACGAACAGACGCGATAAAAAAAATAGGTGTGCAGTAGGTTTATCAAATGTGTTTCTCCCTGTGATACGTTTAGACCAACGAAGTTTTGTTTCAGTTTCAATTATTGTAAGTAGTCGGTGTTAATATACTGAATTCCTACGCTGTTTGGAGTTTTTGCTGATGAAATTGTAAAATGCTGTGGAAAATTATAAACTATGGTTTGAACAACGCTGCTCAAATTCAGTATGTCGTACTGTCGTGTGCCATTTTGCACTTCGAATAGGAAGAAAATAGGAGGTGATAAGGACAAAGAGTTATAACTATATCCATAGGGTATTTAGGAGAAAGTAGGCTGTATGTTCTTTACTGAACATTTTTCTTAATATATGCCACGGTGGGTGAGTGGATAGTGGGTCGGTCTACTAACCCCAAGATTGCAGGTTCGCTCCTGGCCGTGGTAAGTGGTTTTTTTTGAAAGGCGGCAAAAATACGATACGCATGTCATACGATGCTGGCATGTCAAAGAACCCATTTGAATTCAGTAGGCCGTGTTCATAATGGCAAACTTAATCTCGGGAGTTTCCACCAACACAAAAGGAACAACGAAATTCGTCATGCAAGCTACCCTCTGGGTGTCAAATTACAAAGCTTGCCCCCGGCATCCGAGGCCATGCGATATTATTATTATTATTATTATTATTATTATTACTACAAGCCTCCGTGGCTTAGGCGGCAGCACGCCGGCCTCTCACCGCTGGGTCCGTGGTTCAAATCCCGGTCACTCCACGTGAGATCTGTGCTGGACAAAACGGAGGCAGACAGGTTTTTCTCCGGGTACTCCGGTTTTCCCTGTCAACATTTCATTCCAGCAACACTCTCCACTACCATTTCATTTCATCTGTCATTCATTTGATCATTGCCCCAGAGGAGTGCGTCAGGCCTCGGCAGCCGGCACAGTCCATATCCTCGCCGCTAGATGGGGGCTTCATTCATTCCATTCCTGATCCAGTCGGAGACTGGAAGCAGGCTGTGGATTTTCATTTTCATTATTATTACTGATAAATTACGATCTCATGAGCAACTAATCTATGAAGGTGTAGCCACTTGTATTATTATTATGATGCACTTGAGCAATAAGGCCCAAACTAGAACTTTAAGCTAATATGCAGAAATAACCTACTACTGTTCTGCTGAGATGATGGTAAAAAGATATAACTGATACATGCAAAAACAGTGTTCGTCTATTGATGATGAGTTAAAAGATTTGGGTGTGCGTATTGTTTTGACCATGAACCGAATTTACGAGCTTAACCATTATAGTGCAAGGGAACCGATAAATTGGCCGAGGTAGCTCCTGCTAAAGTTAACACGAGCTGAATTATCGGCCTTGTTTCTTTCTTTACAATTTTTATTATTATTATTTTCAGCCACGTAGAGTTATCACTGTTATAACCTAGACAACGTGGAGATGATTCCCTTTTTGGATAAATCGATCTATTTAAGTTCCGTGAATAATTGGATTCATTACAAATATTCTTTGAACAGTACGTGTTATCTTTTACGTCGTGTTTATGTATAGTTATGTTCTGAGCTAATTAAGATACTTTATAATGTTTCCTCTGTTTCAACACAGAAGAAACATTTCAGGGTTTAAAAGATGATACTGGTTAGATTGCGTAGGCAGCCAAAATTCAATTTTAAATAACAAGGAAGTTATATGTACTTTCTACGGAAACAAGTATCAGCATTCTATCTTATACACTGTAGGTCTACGTGGGAGATAATTGTAATTCACTGAACTTGGATTGACATAACAACTCATAACAGGTTGAAACCGAAAGGGTTGAGACGTTTACAGTTGTAATAGGCCTAAGGGGGAGAATATTTTATTATTTGTAATGTGAATAAAGTAAACGAAGTTTAATGAATTTCTGTCGATCAACACGATTGTACCCAATTATGATGGTTATTCCCGAATCCTGAAAAATTTGCATGAGATTAATAAAGACACTTGAATGACCATTTTCGATCCCATATGTGATTGTAGTTTAATGGTCAGTTCAGATAGTATTGTACAGGCTACTTATCTGATCGAGTCTTGCGCTTTCCTGGTGAAAACAGTTACCTTCGATAGTGAGGAATAGTGACAATTTAACTACAATCACATATTCACTCTAAACAAGCAAATTTTGGAGATCAATCACCACTTCCTATATTTCAACGAAACATCACGTAGACTATGATAAATATTGACGAGTTGAATTATATTAACTAATACTGCAACTAAATAAGTGATATATTGTAAATATTTTCACCCATACTTTCAGACAGATTTTATAACCTAAGTGTAACAGATCTGATAATGAACACTTAACGGTCGAAACTGGTCATCCAAGTGTATATATTAAACTCATGTAATTTTTTTCAGAATTGGGAAATGACCCAACACAATTGGGTACAATTGTGTTGACCGACTGAAAAACATTAAACTTCGTTTACTAAGGCAACACTGATACTGGCTTTAAACACCATAAAATGAATAAAGCTGTGTTAAATTTTCTGCGTTCTTTCATTGTGAAATTGCTTAAAGAAGAGTTACGTCGATGGTAGTTTGGAATATTGAATACAATCCTCTCTTCTATATTTTGAATACTTTGCAATTTAAAGGCGTCAATATATTACAATATTCTGCTGATGCACCGTTTTGGATTGGAAATACTATGCTCTGCAATATGAAAGAGCAATAGAGGGAGAGAGATCGAGAAAGGAAGAGATGAAAGGGAAAGGGGAAATTGAGAGCGAGAAGGATCATTCCATCCTTGGTGACAAAATACGGATTCTCCTTAGAATATTCAATGTTATGGCCCTTTCTTTTTATGGATCTAGTGGATTAGCCCCGATCTAACTTTGGCATTATCAACACTTGCGGTTCAGTTGCCTTGGTGTTTGTCAAAGAAAACGAAGAACAGTTTATAGTGTTCTCTCTTCAGGCCATCTCATCTCACTTCCCACCACTCCTCAGCGAGTCTGGAATAATTTAGATGCTGTCACATCTTCCTCCCTCACCTAAGAAGGAAAGATGGAATAATCAGGATTATAAATCAGGCTAGAAAGTGAAGGGCTGGATATTGCCTTCTTTTGCTAGGCCTAAAAGTCTCTTCGAAATATTTGCTTTCACGTGCCCAATAACAGACGCAGCACGCTTACTGTCACCATAGTGAAGAATGCTCTTTCCTGATACGTTCTGTGAGTGAGGAATTTAATGAATCCCCTGGCACTGGACTCCCGAAAATGGTAGCAAGAGGGAAACGTCCGAGACCCCCGCTACAAGGTCATCACTTGAATAATTTGAGGATGGTGGCTGGGAAAAACATGCAACCAATATAATCCATAATTTATGATCTAAAGAGGCGATGCTTTCAGTAGTTGGCATTCAGGTAGTTTTATATAAAGACCCTCTGCTATTAACATGATGACTTTATGAGACTGAATAGTACGCGCAGCCGCCATATTGAAACTAAGAAATACATATCTTATATGTAAAAGTGAAAGTCCGTATGTGGGTGGGTATATTTGTTCCGTATAAAAATTGACACCGTTCCAACAATCTCAACGAAATTTCGCATACACATTGTTCAATACCCAGAATAAACCACTGGCTACATGGATTTTCGATAGTCCTTATCATTCTTCTGATTTCGGCCTTTCTTCACTCGAGCAAAGGCTAATAAAGTCAGAAAATAAATTGGCAAGGTCGGCCATCTCCATGGCAACAGTAGCTCAAGACGGGACCACCAAGTTTCCATCTCTCTCGGTAAGAGGCCATGCTTCGCCCACTGCCAGTTAGATCGCATCCCTCCAAGCTGATTTAAACTGCCTGACCTTTCAACACAAGATAGGTTGCAGCACAAACCCACTGTGTACGCCGCAGCATTTTCACTGCCAACTAGATCGGATCCCTCCTGGCTGCTTTAAACTGCCTGTCCACTCAACACTCGGACGCGTACAGGATATACTGTATATTAATTCACCGTTAGGTTCCAGCGCGGCTTTTTAAGGGGACGATACCTGACACGAAGGGTTTTTAACTTTGGGAGGCTTAATATCAAGATTGAAAAAACGCGAAATCATGGCACTAAGTTACTTCTTTTGTTATTCAATCGGCATAAAGAATATGATATTAATTCAGACACATACTTATGGGCAAATTTTCAATTTATAGGAAAGCGAAACATACATGGTGGTGGAGGTGATTGTTTTCAAGGGGCGAAATGTCTAGCTCATTTGCCCGTAATTATACGGTACGGATGATAGGCCTAATAAGAATACAACTACTTCCAACTAATTTAAATCTAACTTACATAGTAGACGAGATGAAAATAAAAGAATAAGGGCAATAAAAGATACGGTAAAGGAATGCCTCCAGTCGCCGAAGAATGGGATGTTGATTAATTTAGGGGCTTTGCAAAATCGTGCCCACGTAGCCCCGTGTACTTGGTTGTGTGTTGAATTTGTCTGATAATCCGTCTTATTGTGATGGCTGTTTTAGTGTATGTATTTATAAGACAAGTGAATTGTCCGATGGTAACCGATGAAATGAGATTCCTTGGCATTCAAACTTGCTCTGTTCTGATTTACAAAAGCGCACACAGCGGTACGCCATTAAAACACAAAACAAAACTTCACCATTAAAATCAATACGAAACAAATGACTGTAACAGTGACTTGAAAAGGGGGTGAAAACAGTGCGTTGGTGCTGCTCTTAGCGTCTATATTTGGAAACGAGATTGTACGCATAAACCAATACTGTAATTGTTTAATGGGCAGGCAGTTTAAAGCAGCTGGGAGGGATGCGATCCAGCAAGCAGTGGCCACACCATTTATTATCTAAGGCACGATATAAACATTAGAAATCTGAACGCAATAAAAATCTGAAGCCGTATCTCTTTTATTAACAGGGTTCTTAATAGGGAAATGAAATATAAAAGAAATACATTGGCAAACCCTGCATTCGACATACTATTGGAAATTGTTCTTTAAGTAGCATTATTTTCTTTGGGATTAAATTTCAGATGATAAGGACCAAACAGTAACTGCGGCGGTAGTAACGCAGTTTGTCACCTGGACCGATGTTGCGGTAGTAACACAGAATGACACAAGGTACCGCAACGGACAGAGACAATCCTAATATATTAGTGTTGACCAAAGATGATATAAATAAAATGTTCACTAAGGCTAGCGGTAGCCATGACTACAGTTTGGTTATTGAAAAACGAGTCCTGTTCTTTGTACATGTATTAGCCATTGCAGTGCTTACTGACGAATGATATTGTATAATGGTGTAGTTATCACGAATTATAAACACCCTGAACTCCGCTATAGCATTTTAGAGATCATAACGGTATAGTTTAGAGAATATGTATTTCTATCTTACGAAATACTTTAGGGCTAAAAGAACCCAATGTGTTCTCAATCAATGCATCTTATTTGACATTATACTGGGATTATACGTTGCTGCATTTACTTTAACTAGGTGAGGTAAGTTGGTTTGTTCCTCGGTTTAGGGGCTGCGATAACGCAGTCATTCAGCCCCGTGTACTTTGGATGTGTGTAGAATCTGCCTGATAACCGGTGTTGATTGTGTGGTATCTGTAATTCAGGTAAGGACTGCAGACAGTCAGTTTTAAGAAGTTCCTACTTTTGCTACCAATAATGCTACCGTCAACGACACCTAGCTGCAAACCTGGCTAATAGATGCCACTGCAACCAGAACCTGGCAGAGAACGTTGGGACTTAATTTAACCTACAAATTTTACCTTCTCACGAGTGTAGTTAGTGGAAGGTTCTTTTACATGACATAAATCTGTAACATGGGCCCACCGGCTTTACTTCCCCTCCGAAGGAAGGCATACTGAGGGATTTTAAACTCTCTTCAAAAAAACCTATGACTTCGGCCGTGTTTTAACCCGCGACCTTGGGCATAGAAGATCAGCATGCTACCAAATACGCCACCAAAGCCGCCCAATATGAGATAATAGGCATGTAAATACAGCAAGACTCTTCCTCAATATGCAGCTATAGTAGCCTACACACTGACCTATGTACTTGAATAAGCCATTTCTCATTAATCACACTATTTGTGCGGGGTTAAGAATCGTAAGTATATTTGACTCCAGAATGATGACTTTATATTCCAAAACATTGAATAATTTAAATATTCTTTCCTTTCAAAAAGGTAGGTGCAACAATTTAAAAATGAAAGAGCAACTACTGTATGTGAACAAGACATCTAAATTTCACCCATCACAACAAAATTAAAGACTCTCAAGGTGAGACTAGGTCCTTGAGAAATGTGAATATACTGAGCCCGCCTAGGCTCATGCATCAAATATTTCTTTGAGAGCATATCTACTTTCCATGCTCAGTTCTGTAGAACACACCCTCAAGCTTCCTCATGAATAATCCACTCTTTTGACTTCGGAGAGGCCAGGTTATTTTCCTCCTAGGGAGACATTACTCACTATTTTTATGCCACATATCTCAGGAGCTTGAGACATTTAATTCTGCTTAATTTGCCATTTTCTATGCCTTTTGGAGATGGCAAATCTATTTTAGGTAAAGGTATTTTTCACCGCAGACATGCGGGGGCTTATGAAAGTGGTCACTGTTTTGACTAGACTACTTCCTTGGAATCAGGAAGCCGTGCTATGCACGAACCACCCCGTTGTGATAGTCCGTTGAGACTGGACGCTTGTGTCGATTGTCCGTCTAATAGACGAAGGCCATTATAGGCGTACGAAGACCCCACATTTGGGAAGACATTAATCTGCAGCCATCGAGCTGATTTCTAAAATTCAAGCAACGCACAGTATTATTTTAGGCTTAGTGAAGCCAGTACAACGTAATAGTGAAAGTATAAATTTGATTGTGTGAATACTTCAATTTTTCACTAACCACGAGGACCGTCTGAAGGCAGACGAGGGTAACATTTTCCTATAAAGTGAAATATCAATTTGACGACAACGTCGTATAGCCCAGTGTGTGCCAACGTACAATTGAATTATGATAAACCTAATTATTGCTTGTACGCGACAGTGATTGTCCAGATTCTTAGTGATTTCAACTTTGCAAAATCTGTGAGTGATTTACCACGTGCTGGTAATGTAGAATCTCTGTCAGGTAAAGCAGAGCATTTGAATAAACTGCAAATATTAGAGCCAGTGAGCATTTTACCCTACTCGATAATTAGAATCAGTGAATAGTTTTTTGACCACGATGATTACCATTATGCACCACGTGCTTACATTTCTGCGACTATACTGTGAGATCGTCATGAAGGAGTAATCTACTATGTGAGGGTAACACCGACGAAATACCCCAACACCATGGAATTGTCCAGCCGACACTACTACATACAAACCAAGTACGGTGTGCTGACAGAGAACCACGAGGACAGGCTTAAATCCATAGCCTTATCCATTATAAAGATGCTTGGATCCTTGGAAGCATTTAACCCCTTCCAATGGGAGTTCTGGAAGGTGATCTACCACATAAAGTAACTGTGAGTCATGTAAACCTTGTACGGAGTTCGTGCAGGCTGAGGTAGTATTTATTGCATTATATTTTTGAGCCGAAACGTAACGATAGTTGACCACTGAGGTAGGATGTGTGTGTACTTTTCTTCTTTAGTACTGGGACAATATTTCAGTTAGACACCACAAGTCCGTGTATTTTACGGCCGGTGCGATTCTCATGTATTCCAGAGTATTTTATGTCAAGGTAAATGCCATCTTCAGCTACAGGAGATGTAGACTTCTGTGAAAGTTAGGGGACACCCCAGAGCTAGGTCCCTTCTTTAATTTGAGAGCTTATTCTCGTATCATTTTTCGGCCGACCGTTGCCGTAACGTTTTTGTACTGTTTATTTATCACTTTTGTGTGAGTACACTTTACCACTTGAAGTTCGAGAGGAACGAACCCGTATACTGTTAAGCTGAGTAGCTAACTAATCTCGTATCATTTTAAAACGTCACAGCAGAGGTGAGAAGTTTAATTTTATTGTGGAGAATGCTAAACCACACCTGTCAAATCCTACATGTACATTGAACGAGTGATATATCTTCGGATAGCTGTGCAGTCAGAATACACAAGTGTTATGTCTTAAAATTTCAACTCTTTGAACATTATGCTACGTTATATCTTTTTAAAGGGAATGCAATCCCAAGAAACACTATCAGGGAAGTGATGAGACATTGTTAGATAATCAGTAGAGTACTACAGGACTTTAATTCGTGCTCCTACAAGATTATAAAATGATCATTTCAAAAGCACTATTCTTTGCCATGCTAAAAGCTGCATGCGAAGCGGCCAGACTTGATTGCGCCCAGCTGATAACCGGTTTACCGAGAAACAAAAGAGAGACTACTTTATTGACTTCTTTTTGTGTGCTACATTATGTCACAAGCCTAGGAATTTGAAGGTCACAGGTATTAATAGCCATGCTTTGAGAGCAGCTTTGGGAGCAGTCAACACCTGTTATTATTATGATGAAACGGAACGCACGCTTATGCGAATTCCTTAAACGTTTTAGCCGACGACTTTGTATCGCCTGGCGCGTTGTTGAAAGGTTTAAAATATCATGTTAATTGACCCAGCTTTGTATTGTGACCGATCCAGTCAGGGTCAATTACCGGCCCCGGATGACAGAAGATCGAGAGGAGAACGGAGGGTCAGTATGACGTCATGGCATGACGCGGCGAGGCAACTGCGAGAGTAGGCGAATGCTCCAGAAGGTTCCAACCCCTTCCACTTTTTTTTCTCGAAGGAGGACGCAGTTCCGGAATGTTCAGTGAGTCAATAGTGCGTGGACGAGTATGTTATCCAGCGGAGCACGGACGAGTAGCCCATGTCACGTAGACAGTAATTTGCATCGGGAATTTGAATGGTTTTCGTGAGTGATCAGCAGGCCATAAAGCATGAAGCTAGCGTGCATGTGGTGCCAATGAGTTGTTTACAGTGAAGTATGTCAGTTTGTTTGTCGAACAGTGTGAATTTCAAGACGATATCGGACTCGCTAGTACGTTCATGCCGACAAATTATATTAATTAAAGATGAATACCAGGAGGTGTTTAACATTACGAGTATCAGGGAAAGAACAATAATTACGATAGTCGAGGCGAAGCATTATCGCGAGGCCCTATATTGTAACAGACATCCATTCGAAAATAGCATAGCAGTGCGGCATTTTAAGAGACGCAGTGAGAATGCAACAGGGAAGGCTACATCTACTTTTAGCTTGTGTTGGAAGACTGCAGGCCGCAGGCAACTTGATATGTCGGTCAAGGCCAGGTCGAAATAGCTCCTCGTGGAAGGAAGTGTGTCACTGGTTGAGGAAAGTGAATACATATAATTCAAGTGAACCAGGAACTAGACGCTATAGTGCGTGGGCGTGAAAGTGCTCTGATATAGTGAAATGTAATATTGGCACACGGCGGCATGAACTTAATAACCATGGACTCAAATATTCTGGGAATCAACATGCACATTAAAACGCAAATTATGCTGCACTGAACCTCTAAAGGGGTCATAATGGGGTGAACGGTCGCAACAAGATGGACGAGTGGACCATGGTTGGGACGTCAGGAGACGCCGCCGATGAAGGTGACCGGAGGCAACCAGTGGGTGGACATGGGCGTCGCCAGGAGATCGAGAGGTGCCGGGGGCGTAAACCTCTACCAGTACGCTGGGAGACCACATCGCGGAGACGCTGGAGGAACAACGCCGCCCTAATGCCGCAGACGATACCGACGCCGACGCCAGGGGTTTCCGAGGACACCGGATATAAAATAAGACGTTTCATTTCCATCCTTGTTCATCAGGAAGAAGGGAATTTCTACCTCGGATAGCCGTGCCATGAGATAACCTGAGATCGTGTAACTTAACGCCATTTATAATCATTTATTCCAGATTGAAAAAGAGCATCATTTTCTCATAGGGTTGTACAGATTTTTTGTCCTTTCTTTTCGGGTCGTTTTGACTTACATAAATTAACAGTATCAATGGTAGGAGTAAGACATACATTTATTCTCTGAGACATAATAATAATAATAATAAGTTGAAATTGGGTAATGATAATATGAGATGCCCATTTTGCTGGGAGATTCTAGCATCTCGATTTCCGAGGTCATTATACGAATTTTATTCTGAAAGGTTTGTCATGGATTGCATAGATTTTAATAGCAAAATGAATATGGTTGGAGATTGTCGAATAAGGTTCCTTGGATAGGATGCCATATTATCATATGACCTCGTGGGCCCGATAAAGTTGATACGCTCTGTTAGTGTGGGTTCATAAGACATGCTAATAATGCATGATTTTTTGTAATGATGTTGTGTAAAGTTAATGTGATAATTAGATATGGTATTATTCCGTCATATATGAAGAGGTTATTCACGGGGCGACGTATGTCCGTTGAATTGAATTTGTGAGGACAGGGTCCTCTTGACGAACGTGTTACGTTTATCGATGAGTTGTATATTGAATAGCGCAGGGGTGTAATTGATAGTGCGCTCGACAGTCAGATTGTTCGGATCCTCACACAGAGTGTTCGACGGAAGGGTTGCGATTAAATGTTCGTTGTGAGAATGAAATACGCTAGGGTGCCTTGTTACGAGGTTCTTAACCTTTCATAAACATTAGACAATGCTATAATTTAATTACAATAACAAATATGACAGTGTGGATCAAGGTTGTTGGAAAGGCGAATATAAATCAGTAATAATAATAAGAATTAGTAGTGTAAATATGTAAGCACAATCTGGGTGTGTAAATAATTTATGATAAGTTATAATTAATTGTTGAAATGCCATATTATGTGAAGCTGAGCTGATGTTTGAGTGCTATTTGATGTAATATGATGCTCTTTAGTTATTAATTTGCGGTTCGATAGAGGAGATCCGTCCATTGCTGTATAAGGGTAGACAGTTGTAATATACGTAGATATTCGATATTTTCTTAGAGTTTTTGCCGCAGGTGAACTTTGTGATAAGTGGCTAGTGATGATTGTGGTGTTTGAAGCCATATTTTCAGTGTTGCCTTAGTAAACAAGAGTTTAGTGCTTTTCAGTGGGTCAACACGAATGTACCCAAAAGAGATGGGTTATGCCCTAATCCTGAAATAAATTACATAAGATTAATAAAACACTAGGATGACCAGTTTCGATCGTCAAGCGATCATCATCAGATCCAATACACTTAGGCTATAAAATCTATGTTTGAAATACAGGTGAAAATATTTACAATATGTAGGCTACAATTATTTAGTTGCAGTGTTGGTACTGCAACTGTCAGTGTATGCTAAATGCAGTATATATGTTAGGTGAAATGCTAAATGGTGATGGCTATCCGGAGATTGTACTTTAGAGAGATTATATGGTTGTAAACTATGGTTAAACTATAAAATTTTAGGCTACCTACTTATCTGATTGTCTTCCGTACTACAGCTATTCGCAGTTTCCGTGCTCACTTGAACTCGCTGTGCGGTCGACTGCGGTGGTTATCTTAACGACTGGTTTTTCCCTGCCTTCCCCCCCCTGTCCCTACGTGCTGTGGGGAGTGATCGCGATGTGTTTATGTGAGGTGTTGCCAACCTAGATAAGATGTATGTTATTGAATGAGGTGGATCTACAACTATTAAAGACCGTGGATTAGTCCTCGCCACGCGTGGAGCATAACCCATTCGAACTAAGCGTTGACGGTCTTATGAGGACGTCCCGGCACCTTTAATACTGCCTCTAATATGGGCCTTGGTTTATTGCAGAAGAAAAGTACATCGTACACCTGATCCAGATAACATTTACCTATTAAAAACCCCCTAATTTCCCCCCTTTTTTATCTAGCTTGGCTGTGTCGCTAAATTGTGTTTTGTTTCCGACAGGGTGTGTTTTTTAGTAGCGTGAAGAGGGGTGAGCTCTCCATGAACGTGTGTTCATTTAGATTGTTGGGATTGTTTCGTTTGGCTAGGTGTATCTCGATTGCTTCCTTTATGTCAAGAGCTCTGCCTTTCGATTCGTGATGGATTATTTTAAGGTCCGACTCTATGTTGGTAAAGCTATGCCCTGCGTCACACATATGTTCGCACACGGCTGAATGTGTTCCGTATCTTATCGCATTTCTATGTTCATTATAACGTGTGTCTACTCGCCTTCCACTCTGCCCGATGTAATTAGCTTGACAATCGGTGTCTTGGCACGTTATAGAATATACCCCTGACCTTGAATACGGGTCACGTTTATTTAGATTACTATTTAGGAGGTGCCTAGCGGTTGTGTTTTTCGTCGTGAAAGCTATCTTTATGCCTTGCTTTTTGAATAGGTTAGTGATTTTATATGTATTCGCATTCACATAGTTGAAACGCGCAAATTTTTTCTCATTACTGTCCGGTTTGGGAATCGTTTTATCTTTATTTTTTTTATTTTTTTTTATTTATGTTTGGCTATAATTTGATTTATTTTGCTTGGCGAGAAGTTGTTTTCCTTTGCTATTTGCATAATAGTTCTTATTTCCTTATTATAGTTGTCTTTTGACATGGGTATGTTTAAAGCCCTGTGCACCATTGAATTGAAACCCGCTAGTTTGTGCGTACTGGGGTGATTAGACTGATTGTCGATTGCATGCGAGGTTTGTGTTGCTTTCCGGAATATGGAATATGAAAGGTCGTTGTCTTTACGTTCAATAGTTATATCGAGATAATTTATTTTCCGGTCTATTTCGGATTCCTTAGTGAATTTGATAGAATGGTGAAGGCTATTAATGGATTGGAGAATTGTTTCTTCGCTTGTTAGTTCAGTATCGTAGATGCAAATTACATCATCTACGTATCTTTTCCATATTACTATTCCCTTTGTTGAAGTCTTTTCTAAGAACGCATTTTCTAGTGCATTGATGAAGATGTCAGCGATTAACCCACTTAGTGGCGATCCCATTGCTAGGCCTTCTCTCTGTGTGTATATTTTATTGTCGAATTGAAACACGTTTTGGGTGAGAACGACCCTCAGTAATCTCACAATCTCTTCAATTTCTTTTACCGAATTGTTGGATTACTGAGGGTCGTTCTCACCCAAAACGTGTTTCAATTCGACAATAAAATATACACACAGAGAGAAGGCCTAGCAATGGGATCGCCACTAAGTGGGTTAATCGCTGACATCTTCATCAATGCACTAGAAAATGCGTTCTTAGAAAAGACTTCAACAAAGGGAATAGTAATATGGAAAAGATACGTAGATGATGTAATTTGCATCTACGATACTGAACTAACAAGCGAAGAAACAATTCTCCAATCCATTAATAGCCTTCACCATTCTATCAAATTCACTAAGGAATCCGAAATAGACCGGAAAATAAATTATCTCGATATAACTATTGAACGTAAAGACAACGACCTTTCATATTCCATATTCCGGAAAGCAACACAAACCTCGCATGCAATCGACAATCAGTCTAATCACCCCAGTACGCACAAACTAGCGGGTTTCAATTCAATGGTGCACAGGGCTTTAAACATACCCATGTCAAAAGACAACTATAATAAGGAAATAAGAACTATTATGCAAATAGCAAAGGAAAACAACTTCTCGCCAAGCAAAATAAATCAAATTATAGCCAAACATAAATAAAAAAAAATAAAAAAAATAAAGATAAAACGATTCCCAAACCGGACAGTAATGAGAAAAAATTTGCGCGTTTCAACTATGTGAATGCGAATACATATAAAATCACTAACCTATTCAAAAAGCAAGGCATAAAGATAGCTTTCACGACGAAAAACACAACCGCTAGGCACCTCCTAAATAGTAATCTAAATAAACGTGACCCGTATTCAAGGTCAGGGGTATATTCTATAACGTGCCAAGACACCGATTGTCAAGCTAATTACATCGGGCAGAGTGGAAGGCGAGTAGACACACGTTATAATGAACATAGAAATGCGATAAGATACGGAACACATTCAGCCGTGTGCGAACATATGTGTGACGCAGGGCATAGCTTTACCAACATAGAGTCGGACCTTAAAATAATCCATGCCTAAGTGTATTGGATCTGATGATGATCGCTTGACGATCGAAACTGGTCATCCTAGTGTTTTATTAATCTCATGTAATTTATTTCAGGATTAGGGCATAACCCATCTCTTTTGGGTACATTCGTGTTGACCGACTGAAAAGCACTAAACTCTTGTGGCTAGTGATGTTTACATGCGTGTGCACCGATAAATTAAAGTTAATTTAGCTTTTTGAAAGGCGATCTCCTTGTCGGAACTTTAAGAGAGGACACCCACGAGTTTGAATAAGAATATTTTTTTGTTTGTTTGTTTAGGGACTATTAACTTTATTTTTTTCGGACTTTGTCCCACCCTAACTCTATACTCGTGCGTGGTAGGCAGGTTGCATATTTATTTATCCTTTGGCCAATAAAGGAACAGATGTGATTTTACGAGGGCTTTTCCTTTCTTCTCTGTTTGTTAATTCAAGTTAGGGAATTTGCTTTTGAATCCTGGTTCAGTCAATTTGCCATCCCAACCCGTAAACGACCCGAGACCCTTTGTCTCTGGCTCGCTGGAGCATTTCTTTTAGTCTTGTCTGTATGAACCAAGATTCACGCAATCATTTTTTTTACCCACTCCCTTGGCAGTTTCTTCTGATGGGGCCAGGAGGTTGGCCGTGTGATCGCCTGTCCCATTGGAGAAACGGGCACAGGGGGGGGGGGAAGTGGCGCCGCTAACGTGTTGGCTCGACGACGATGGTGCGTTTCGTCTTCGTCATGGGCATGTTTTTTACTCAATCATTTGTTGTTGTGATGGGAGTATACTGTGTGGTCAGATTCGTGCCTTTGACGGGGGCGCGATGCTTGCCATGTGTAATTCATTTGTGTAAAATTAACGTCGTATCACACTGAGCCTTTAGTGAACCATTTGACAGGGTTGGTACACGATCTCAGGTCATGGCTATACTCGACGACCTACATTCCCCTGTAGGCCCCTATATTTAAGTTGTATTGTAAGATGTCACAAGTAGTAACCGCAGAAAATATAGCTGATATATTAAAACAAATCCAAGATGGATTAAATGGTCTAACCACTGAAATGAATAATGTTAAGGATAGTGTTGGGTCAATTAAGACAAACATGAAGAGCGATATGGATCGCTTACAGATGACACAAGAGGGTGTCGGTACTCAAATAGCAGAGGTACAGAGGGCACAAGAGGGTGTCGGTACTCAAATACCAGAGGTACAGAGGGCACAAGAGGGTGTCGGCACTCAAATAGCAGGAATAAAAAAAGATGTTAGTGATAAAGTTTAAGATCTCAGAACCGACTCATTAGAAGTCATGGGATCTAATCTTACGAGTTTAGAATCGCATTTGCAGAAAAACATTGATGCTGAAGAACGTAATCTTAAGCTATCAGGAAAGGCTATAGATAATAAGATTAATCTACTCGATAAAAAGGTGGAAACTACATTCCAAGTGCTCACCGCGGAGCTCAAAGATTCTATGGCACGGCAAATCAGGGATACTCAGAGTTCGCTTCGGGGGAATATTGAAGGACTTGAGGAGAAGTTGAACAGTAATATTAAAGGCATGGGACAAGATTTGACGGCAAAAATTGAGCAAATTGGTCAGTCTAACGAGGAAACCCTGGATAAGTTGAAACAGGACGTGTCAGGTTGGAAAGAAGAGGTTGCGAAGGACGTGAAAAACATGCAGATACAGGATGAATCATTCCAGGACACGTATGACAGGAAAATCACTCATTCACAAACGACATTATTCGAACATGTGAGAGAATCTATCCACACTTCCATTCTTGAGTTGGAGGAGAAGATCATTATTCAACAGGGAAGGCAACTCACTCGATTAAGCAACTTAGAGGCGGAAATGACGCAGATAAAAGACAAATCGGAGTCAGAAAGGGTTAGATGGTCCGAAATTGAAAACAAGCCACCTCTTAACGGGACGGAAAGTGAAAACGCCCCATCTTCTAGAAAGGCGGGAGAGGTAGTTGCAACGCCGAGAATACAGAGTACAAACCCCGCGGGACACCTGACTATCATTAGAAGTGTAGACCACCAGCCGAGGAAATTCTCGGGGAACAATGGGACTAATAACGTCACACCCATCGAATTTATGAGGGAGGTCCGTGAATACATGGCGGAAAATAAGATACCACGTGAGAGGGATCTAAGAGTTATTGAGAGGTCCCTGGAATCGACAGCATTAACTTGGTTTCGCGCATTTCGATACACGTTCACGAGCACGGACGAGTTCGAACGATTATTAATCAAACGCATCTGGAGCCCTGAAGAACAATTGAACATACGGGCGGAACTATACGCTAAACGGTATGCGACGTCCAATCCGACTAGGTATGCGGGGTACTTCGCATCGCAACTCGCCAGGCTGCAGTATTTGACTCCACCAGTGCCGGAGGACGAATTGGTCCAAGCCATTATACGACAGTTTCCTGTGGAGGTTCAGAAGAGTGTAATAGCGTCAGGAGCCGAGACTTTAGAGGGATGTGAAGAGATTCTTCGAAAACTTGACCACACTAGCGCACAGTTACAGGCGAGGTCAGGACGACAGGAAAATAGAGATGTAAACACGGTCGTGATTGACAAAATTGCGCAGACGGAAGAGCGAACGCCGCGGGAGACGGACAGGCCAAGAGACACAGGGTACTATCGGAGCCGAGATAGGAGCTACGGTGGAACAGACGAGCGACCCAGATGGAGGAATAAACCGTACGAAGAGCGTAGGAGATCCCGATTCAACAATACGAAGGGACGATATGGTGAATATCAGCGAAGGCAGTCAAATCAATATTATCAGAGACAGAATGCCGATAGGGATTCTCGTTCGCAGGGGTTGCGGCCGAGCTATACGGAAAGACATCGAGAGAGCCATAAGAGAAACATTTACCTGGGAGTATATGGGAAAAACCATACGAGCGGTAATCAGGACATGCGACATCTGTCAGAGGTGCAAGTTCCCATCGGACGTATCTAAGGAGAAGCCTAGGGCTATTATACCGACCCGTCCGAATGAATTAATGGCTACGGACCTGTATGGCCCCCTTCCGAGGTCCACCAGGGGTAACCAATACATCTTGGTGACGATGGATATGTTTACCAAATTAGTCATGTTGCACCCTATACAGAAGGCAACATCCCGGTACGTAATTCGCAGGATTGAAACCGGCGTGATTCCAACTGCAGGGAAGCCAGAGTTTCTTCTGAGCGATCACGGAACGCAGTTCACGAGCGCCGAATTTCAAGAAGCTATGGCACGACTCGGCTTAAGGCATATCTTGAGCTCCATAAGATACCCAGAAGGAAATCCAGTTGAAAGGGTAAATGCAGAGATTGGAAAATACTGCCGGATTTACTGTCATGAACAGCATCATAGATGGATGGAAGTGGTACCCATAATTGAACGTTGCTTGAACTCTACAACACATGAGAGTACCAGACAAATTCCTTGTCTTCTGCACCATGGACGAAAACCAAGTAGACCTTGGCATGCTGTTATACAGGCACCCCCAGAGATTGAGCCGTCGGTGCAAAGGAGAAACGAACTGGCTCGGGAGAGGATGCAGCTACAGGCGCAGAAACGGGAGAGAAGGAAGGCTGGCCACCGTTTTCGCGAACCACTTCGAGTCAATGACCTGGTGCTGATTCGGAAACCTACGTCATCAAACTTACCACTCAGAGTGTATGGGAAATTTGTGCGCCCATTTTCGGGACCCCATAGGATTGCCAGAGTGATGGACAACAATTGCTATAGGGTGGTTGACAACGTCACGAATGCACTTGTTGGGAATTTCAATGCCGCGAATCTGCGGAAGTATCACAGGCAAGCCCGTTAGTCAGCATTGAGGAGATGACTGAAAGGATCGTTCACATGCATCACTTGAGGAAAAATATAAGCTATGTTCCCACCGCTTATATTTTTGAAGGCCGCGGGAGAGATGTGACCGGTCCAGTCAGGGTCAATTACCGGCCCCGGATGACAGAAGATCGAGAGGAGACCTGAGGGTCAGTATGACATCATGGCATGACGCGGCGAGGCAACCGCGAGAGTAGGCGAATGCTCCAGAAGGTTCCAACCCCTTCCACTTTTTTTTCTCGAAGGAGGACGCAGTTCCGGAATGTTCAGTGAGTCAATAGTGCGTGAACGAGTATGTTATCCAGCGGAGCACGGACGAGTAGCCCATGCCACGTAGACAGTAATTTGCATCGGGAATTTGAATGGTTTTCGTGAGTGATCAGCAGGCCATGAAGCATGAAGCTAGCGTGCATGTGGTGCCAATGAGTTGTTTACAGTGAAGTATGTCAGTTTGTTTGTCGAACAGTGTGAATTTCAAGACGATATCGGACTCGCTAGTACGTTCATGCCGACAATTTATGTTAATTAAAGATGAAAACCAGGAGGTGTTTAACATTACGAGTATCAGGGAAAGAACAATAATAACGATAGTCGAGGCGAAGCATTATCGCGAGGCCCTATATTGTAACAGACATCCATTCGAAAATAGCATAGCAGTGCGGCATTTACAGGGAAGGCTACATCTAATTTAAGCTTGTGTTGGAAGACTGCAGGCCGCAGGCAACTTGATATGTCGGTCAAGGCCAGGTCGAAATAGCTCCTCGTGGAAGGAAGTGTGTCACTGGTTGAGGAAAGTGAATACATATAATTCAAGTGACCCAGGAACTAGACGCTATAGTGCGTGGGCGTGAAAGTGCTCTGATATAGTTGAATGTAATATTGCCACACGGCGGCATGAATTTAATAACCATGGACTCAAATATTCTGGGAATCAACATGCATATTAATACGCAAATTATGCTGCACTGAACCTCTAAAGGGGCCATAATGGGGTGAACGGTCGCAACAAGATGGACGAGTGGACCATGGTTGGGGCGTCAGGAGACGCCGCCGATGAAGGTGACCGGAGGCAACCAGTGGGCGGACATGGGCGTCGCCAGGAGATCGAGAGGTGCCGGGGGCGTAATCCTCTACCAGTACGCTGGGAGACCACATCGCGGAGACGCTGGAGGAACAACGCCGCCCGAATGCCGCAGACGATACCGACGCCGACGCCGACGCCAGGGGTTTCCGAGGACACCGGATATAAAATAAGACGTTTCATGTCCATCCTTGTTCATCAGGAAGAAGAGAACTTCTACCTCGGATAGCCGTGCCATGAGATAACCTGAGATCGTGTAACTTAACGCCATTTATAATCATTTATTCCAGATTGAAAAAGAGCATCATTTTCTCATAGGGTTGTACAGATTTTTTGTCCTTTCTCTTCGGGTCGTTTTGACTTACATAAATTAACAGTATCAATGGTATGAGTAAGACATACATTTATTATCTGAGACATAATAATAATAATAATAAGTTGAAATTGGGTAATGATAATATGAGATGCCCATTTTGCTGGGAGATTCTAGCATCTCGATTTCCGAGGTCATTATACGAATTTTATTCTGAAAGGTTTGTCGCGGATTGCATAGATTTTAATAGCAAAATGAATATGGTTGGAGATTGTCGAATAAGGTTCCTTGGATAGGATGCCATATTATCATACGACCTCGTGGGCCCGATAAAGTTGATACGCTCTGTTAGTGTGGGTTCTTGAGACATGCTAATAATGCATGATTTTTTGTAATGATGTTGTGTAAAGTTAATGTGATAATTAGATATGGTATTATTCCGTCATATAAGACGAGGTTATTCACGGGGCGACATATGTCCGTTGAATTGAATTTGCGAGGACAGGGTCCTCTTGACGAACGTGTTACGTTTATCGATGAGTTGTATATTGAATAGCGCAGGGGTGTAATTGATAGTGCGCTCGACAGTCAGATTGTTCGGATCCTCACACAGAGTGTTCGACGGAAGGGTTGCGATTAAATGTTCGTTGTGAGAATGAAATACGCTAGGGGGCCTTGTTACGAGGTTCTTAACCTTTCATAAACATTAGACAATGCTATAATTTAATTACAATAACAAATATGACAGTGTGGATCAAGGTTGTTGGAAAGGCGAATATAAATCAGTAATAATAATAAGAATTAGTAGTGTAAATATGTAAGCACAATCTGGGTGTGTAAATAGTTTATGATAAGTTATAATTAGTTGTTGAAATGCCATATTATGTGAAGCTGAGCTGATGTTTGAGTGCTATTTGGTGTAATATGATGCTCTTTAGTTATTAATTTGCGGTTCGATAGAGGAGATCCGTCCATTGCTGTATAAGGGTAGACAGTTGTAATATACGTAGATATTCGATATTTTCTTAGAGTTTTTGCCGCAGGTGAACTTTGTGATAAGTGGCTAGTGATGTTTACATGCGTGTGCACCGATAAATTAAAGTTAATTTAGCTTTTTGAAAGGCGATCTCCTTGTCGGAACTTTAAGAGAGGACACCCACGAGTTTGGATAAGTATAATTTTTTGTTTGTTTGTTTAGGGACTATGAACTTTATTTCTTTTTCGGACATTGTCCCACCCTAACTCTATACTCGTGCGTGGTAGGCAGGTTGCATATTTATTTATCCTTTGGCCAATAAAGGAACAGATGTGATTTTACGAGGGCTTTTCCTTTCTTCTCTGTTTGTTAATTCAAGTTAGGGAATTTGGTTTTGAATCCTGGTTCAGTCAATTTGCCATCCCAACCCGTAAACGACCCGAGACCCTTTGTCTCTGGCTCGCTGGAGCATTTCTTTTAGTCTTGTCTGTATGAACCAAGATTCACGCCCTAAATTTTTTTACCCACTCCCTTGGCTGTTTCTTCAGATGGGGCCGGGATGTTGGCCGGGTGATCGCCTGACCCATTGGAGAAACGGGCACAGGTTGGGGGGGGGGGGTGGAAGTGGCGCCGCTAACGTGTTGGCTCGACGACGATGGTGCGTTTCGTCTTCGTCATGGGCATGTTTTTTACTCAATCATTTGTTGTTGTGATGGGAGTATACTGTGTGGTCAGATTCGTGCCTTTGACGGGGGTGCGATGCTTGCCATGTGTAATTCTTTTGTGTAAAATTAACCTCGTATCACACTGAGCCTTTAGTGAACCATTTGACAGGGTTGGTACACGATCTCAGGTCATGGCTATACTCGTCGACCTACATTCCCCTGTAGGCCCCTATATTTAAGTTGTATTGTAAGATGTCACAAGTAGTAACCGCAGAAAATATAGCTGATATATTAAAACAAATCCAAGATTGATTAAATTGTCTAACCACTGAAATGAATAATGTTAAGGATAGTGTTGGGTCAATTAAGACAAACATGAAGAGCGATATGGATCGCTTACAGATGACACAAGAGGGTGTCGGTACTCAAATAGCAGAGGTACAGAGGGCACAAGAGGGTGTCGGTACTCAAATACCAGAGGTACAGAGGGCACAAGAGGGTGTCGGCACTCAAATAGCAGGAATAAAAAAAGATGTTAGTGATAAAGTTGATGATCTCAGAACCGACTTATTAGAAGTCATGGGATCTAATCTTAAAAGTTTAGAATCGCATTTGCAGAAAAACATTGATGCTGAAGAATGTAATCTTAAGCTATCAGGAAAGGCTATAGATAATAAGATTAATCTACTCGATAAAAAGGTAGAAACTACATTCCAAGTGCTCACCGCGGAGCTCAAAGATTCTATGGCACGGCAAATAAGGGATACTCAGAGTTCGCTTCGGGGGAATATTGAAGGACTTGAGGAGAAGTTGAACAGTAATATTAAAGGCATGGGACAAGATTTGACGGCAAAAATTGAGCAAATTGGTCAGTCTAACGAGGAAACCCTGGATAAGTTGAAACAGGACGTGTCAGGTTGGAAAGAAGAGGTTGCGAAGGACGTGAAAAACATGCAGATACAGGTTGAATCAATCCAGGACACGTATGACAGGAAAATCACTCATTCACAAACGACATTATTCGAACATGTGAGAGAATCTATCCACACTTCCATTGTTGAGTTGGAGGAGAAGATCATTATTCAACAGGGAAGGCAACTCACTCGATTAGGCAACTTAGAGGCGGAAATGACGCAGATAAAAGACAAATCGGAGTCAGAAAGGGTTAGATGGTCCGAAATTGAAAACACGCCACCTCTTAACGGGACGGAAAGTGAAAACGCCCCATCTTCTAGAAAGGCGGGAGAGGTAGTTGCAACGCCGAGAATACAGAGTACAAACCCCGCGGGACACCTGACTATCATTAGAAGTATAGACCACCAGCCGAGGTAATTCTCGGGGAACAATGGGACTAATAACGTCACACCCATCGAATTTATGAGGGAGGTCCGTGAATACATGGCGGAAAATAAGATACCACGTGAGAGGGATCTAAGAGTTATTGAGAGGTCCCTGGAATCGACAGCATTAACTTGGTTTCGCGCATTTCGATACAGGTTCACGAGCACGGACGAGTTCGAATGATTATTAATCAAACGCTTTTGGAGCTCTGAAGAACAATTGAACATACGGGCGGAACTATACGCTAAACGGTATGCGACGTCCAATCCGACTAGGTATGTGGGGTACTTCGCATCGAAACTCACCAGGCTGCAGTATTTGACTCCACCAGTGCCGGAGGACGAATTGGTCCAAGCCATTATATGACAGTTACCTGTGGAGGTCCAGAAGAGTGTAATAGCGTCAGGAGCCGAGACTTTAGAGGGATGTGAAGAGATTCTTCGAAAACTTGACCACACTAGCGCACAGTTACAGGCGAGGTCAGGACGACAGGAAAATAGAGATGTAAACACGGTCGTGATTGACAAAATTGCGCAGACGGAAGAGCGAACACCGCGGGAAACGGACAGGCCAAGAGACACAGGGTACTATCGGAGCCGAGATAGGAGCTACGGTGGAACAGACGATCGACCCAGATGGAGGAATAAACCGTACGAAGAGCGTAGGAGATCCCGATTCAACAATACGAAGGGACGATATGGTGAATATCAGCGAAGGCAGTCAATCAATATTATCAGAGACAGAATGCCGATAGGGATTCTCGTTCGCAGGGGCTGCGGCCGAGCTATACGGAAAGACATCGAGAGAGCCATAAGAGAAACATTTACCTGGGAGTATATGGGAAAAACCATACGAGCGGTAATCAGGACATGCGACATCTGTCAGAGGTGCAAGTTCCCATCGGACGTATCTAAGGAGAAGCCTAGGGCTATTATACCGACCCGTCCGAATGAATTAATGGCTACGGACCTGTATGGCCCCCTTCCGAGGTCCACCAGGGGTAACCAATACATCTTGGTGACGATGGATGTGTTTACCAAATTAGTCATGTTGCACCCTATACAGAAGGCAACATCCCGGTACGTAATTCGCAGGATTGAAACCGGCGTGATTCCAACTGCAGGGAAGCCAGAGTTTCTTCTGAGCGATCACGGAACGCAGTTCACGAGCGCCGAATTTCATGAAGCTATGGCACGACTCGGCATAAGGCATATCTTGAGCTCCATAAGATACCCAGAAGGAAAGCCAGTTGAAAGGGTAAATGCAGAGATTGGAAAATACTGCCGGATTTACTGTCATGAACAGCATCATAGATGGATGGAAGTGGTACCCATAATTGAACGTTGCTTGAACTCTACAACACATGAGAGTACCAGACAAATTCCTTGTCTTCTGCACCATGGACGAAAACCAAGTAGACCTTGGCATGCTGTTATACAGGCACCCCCAGAGATTGAGCCGTCGGTGCAAAGGAGAAACGAACTGGCTCGGGAGAGGATGCAGCTACAGGCGCAGAAACGGGAGAGAAGGAAGGTTGGCCACCGTTTTCGCGAACCACTTCGAGTCAATGACCTGGTGCTGATTCGGAAACCTACGTCATCAAACTTACCTCTCAGAGAGTATGGGAAATTTGCGCGCCCATTTTGGGGACCCCATAGGATTGCCAGAGTGATGGACAACAATTGCTATAGGGTGGTTGACAACGTCACGAATGCACTTGTTGGGAATTTCAATGCCGCGAATCTGCGGAAGTATCACAGGCAAGCCCGTTAGTCAGCATTGAGGAGATGACTGAAAGGGTCGTTCACATGCATCACTTGAGGAAAAATATAAGCTATGTTCCCACCGCTTATATTTTTGAAGGCCACGGGAGAGATGTGACCGATCCAGTCAGGGTCAATTACCGGCCCCGGATGACAGAAGATCGAGAGGAGACCGGAGGGTCAGTATGACGTCATGGCATGACGCGGCGAGGCAACCGCGAGAGTAGGCGAATGCTCCAGAAGGTTCCAACCCCTTCCACTTTTTTTTCTCTAAGGAGGACGCAGTTCCGGAATGTTCAGTGAGTCAATAGTGCGTGGACGAGTATGTTATCCAGCGGAGCACGGACGAGTAGCCCATGTCACGTAGACAGTAATTTGCATCGGGAATTTGAATGGTTTTCGTGAGTGATCAGCAGGCCATGAAGCATGAAGCTAGCGTGCATGTGGTGCCAATGAGTTGTTTACAGTGAAGTATGTCAGTTTGTTTGTCGAACAGTGTGAATTTCAAGACGATATCGGACTCGCTAGTACGTTCATGCCGACAATTTATGTTAATTAAAGATGAATACCAGGAGGTGTTTAACATTACGAGTATCAGGGAAAGAACAATAATAACGATAGTCGAGGCGAAGCATTATCGCGAGGCCCTATATTGTAACAGACATCCATTCGAAAATAGCATAGCAGTGCGGCATTTTAAGAGACGCAGTGAGAATGCAACAGGGAAGGCTACATCTACTTTAAGCTTGTGTTGGAAGACTGCAGGCCGCAGGCAACTTGATATGCCGGTCAAGGCCAGGTCGAAATAGCTCCTCGTGGAAGGAAGTGTGTCACTGGTTGAGGAAAGTGAATAGATATAATTCAAGTGAACCAGGAACTAGACGCTATAGTGCGTGGGCGTGAAAGTGCTCTGATATAGTGAAATGTAATATTGGCACACGGCGGCATGAACTTAATAACCATGGACTCAAATATTCTGGGAATCAACATGCACATTAAAACGCAAATTATGCTGCACTGAACCTCTAAAGGGGCCATAATGGGGTGAACGGTCGCAACAAGATGGACGAGTGGACCATGGTTGGGACGTCAGGAGACGCCGCCGATGAAGGTGACCGGAGGCAACCAGTGGGTGGACATGGGCGTCGACAGGAGATCCAGAGGTGCCGGGGGCGTAAACCTCTACCAGTACGCTGGGAGACCACATCGCGGAGACGCTGGAGGAACAACGCCGCCCTAATGTCGCAGACGATACCGACGCCGACGCCGACGCCAGGGGTTTCCGAGGACACCGGATATAAAATAAGACGTTTCATTTCCATCCTTTTTCATCAGGAAGAAGAGAACTTCTACCTCGGATAGCCGTGCCATGAGATAACCTGAGATCGTGTAACTTAACGCCATTTATAATCATTTATTCCAGATTGAAAAAGAGCATCATTTTCTCATAGGGTTGTACAGATTTTTTGTCCTTTCTTTTCGGGTCGTTTTGACTTACATAAATTAACAGTATCAATGGTAGGAGTAAGACATACATTTATTCTCTGAGACATAATAATAATAATAATAATAAGTTGAAATTGGGTAATGATAATATGAGATGCCCATTTTGCTGGGAGATTCTAGCATCTCGATTTCCGAGGTCATTATACGAATTTTATTCCGAAAGGTATGTCACGGATTGCATAGATTTTAATAGCAAAATGAATATGGTTGGAGATTGTCGAATAAGGTTCCTTGGATAGGATGCCATATTTTCATACGACCTCGTGGGCCCGATAAAGTTGATACGCTCTGTTAGTGTGGGTTCTTGAGACATGCTAATAATGCATGATTTTTTGTAATGATGTTGTGTAAAGTTAATGTGATAATTAGATATGGTATTATTCCGTCATATAAGACGAGGTTATTCACGGGGCGACATATGTCCGTTGAATGGAATTTGTGAGGACAGGGTCCTCTTGACGAACGTGCCACGTTCATTGATGAGTTGTATTGAATAGCGCAGGTGTGTAATTGATGGTGCGCTCGACAGTCAGATTGTTCGGATCCTCACACAGAGTGTTCGACGGAAGGGTTGCGATTAAATGTTCGTTGTGAGAATGAAATACGCTAGGGTGCCTTGTTACGAGGTTCTTAACCTTTCATAAACATTAGACAATGCTATAATTTAATTACAATAACAAATATGACGGTGTGGATCAAGGTTGTTGGAAAGGCGAATATAAATCAGTAATAATAATAGGAATTAGTAGTGTAAATATGTAAGCACAATCTGGGTGTGTAAATAGTTTATGATAACAAGAGTTTAGTGCTTTTCAGTCGGTCAACACGAATGTACCCAAAAGAGATGGGTTATGCCCTAATCCTGAAATAAATTACATGAGATTAATAAAACACTAGGATGACCAGTTTCGATCGTCAAGCGATCATCATCAGATCCATTACACTTAGGCTATAAAATCTATGTTTGAAATACAGGTGAAAATATTTACAATATGTACAATTATTTAGTTGCAGTATTGGTACTGCAACTGTCAGTGTATGCTAAATGCAGTATATATGTTAGGTGAAATGCTAAATGGTGATAGCTATCCGGAGTTTGTACTTTAGAGAGATTATATGGTTGTAAACTATAGTTAAACTATAAAATTTTAGGCTAACTACTTACCTGATTGTCTTCCGTACTACAGCTGCTCGCAGTTTTCGTGCTCACTGTAACTTACTGTGCGGTCAACTGCGGTGGTTATCTTAACGACTGGTTTTTCCTGCCTTCTCCCCCCCTACCCCTACGTGCAGTGGGGAGTGATAGCGATGTGTTTATGTGAGGTGTTGCCAACCTAGATAAGATGCATGTTATTGAATGAGGTGTGTCTACAACTATTAAAGACCGTGGATTAGCCCTCGCCACGCGTGGAGCATTACCCATACGAACTAAGCGTTGACGGTCTTATGAGGACGTCCCGGCACCTTTAATACTGCCGCGAATATGGGCCTTGGTTTGTTGCAGAAGAAAAGTACATCGTACACCTGATCCAGATAACATTTACCTATTAAAACCCCCTAATTTCCCCCCCTTTTTTTTATCTAGCTTGGCTGTGTCGCTAAATTGTGTCTTGTTTCCGACAGGGTGTGTTTTTTAGTAGCGTGAAGAGGGGTGAGCTCTCCATGAACGTGTGTTCGTTTAGATTGTTGGGATTGTTTCGTTTGGCTAGGTGTATCTCGATTGCTTCCTTTATGTCAAGAGCTCTGCCTTTCGATTCGTGATGGATTATTTTAAGGTCCGACTCTATGTTGGTAAAGCTGTGCCCCGCGTCACACATATGTTCGCACACGGCTGAATGTGTTCCGTATCTTATCGCATTCCTATGTTCATTATAACGGGTGTCTACTCGTCTTCCACTCTGCCCGATGTAATTAGCTTGACAACCGGTGTCTTGGCACGTTATAGAATATACCCCTGACCTTGAATACGGGTCACGTTTATTTAGATTACTATTTTGGAGGTGCCTAGCGGTTGTGTTTTTCGTCGTGAAAGCTATCTTTATGCCTTGCTTTTTGAATAGGTTAGTGATTTTATATGTATTCGCATTCACATAGTTGAAACGCGCAAATTTTTTCTCATTACTGTCCGGTTTGGGAATCGTTTTATCTTTATTTTTATGCTTGGCTATAATTTGGTTTATTTTGCTTGGCGGGAAGTTGTTTTCATTTGCTATTTGCTTAATAGTTCTTATTTCCTTATTATAGTTGTCTTTTGACATGGGTATGTTTAAAGCCCTGTGCACCATTGAATTGAAACCTGCTAGTTTGTGCGTACTGGGGTGATTAGACTGATTGTCGATTGCATGCGAGGTTTGTGTTGCTTTCCGAAATATGGAATATGAAAGGTCGTTGTCTTTACGTTCAATAGTTATATCGAGATAATTTATTTTTCGGTCTATTTCGGATTCCTTAGTGAATTTGATAGAGTGGTGTAGGCTATTAATGGAATGGAGAATTGTTTCTTCGCTTGTTAGTTCAGTATCGTAGATGCAAATTACATCATCTACGTATCTTTTCCATATTACTATATTACTATATGGAAAACTATATGGAAAAGATACGTAGATGATGTAATTTGCATCTACGATACTGAACTAACAAGCGAAGAAACAATTCTCCATTCCATTAATAGCCTACACCACTCTATCAAATTCACTAAGGAATCCGAAATAGACCGAAAAATAAATTATCTCGATATAACTATTGAACGTAAAGACAACGACCTTTCATATTCCATATTTCGGAAAGCAACACAAACCTCGCATGCAATCGACAATCAGTCTAATCACCCCAGTACGCACAAACTAGCAGGTTTCAATTCAATGGTGCACAGGGCTTTAAACATACCCATGTCTAAAGACAACTATAATAAGGAAATAAGAACTATTAAGCAAATAGCAAAGGAAAACAACTTCCCGCCAAGCAAAATAAACCAAATTATAGCCAAGCATAAAAATAAAGATAAAACGTTTCCCAAACCGGACAGTAATGAGAAAAAATTTGCGCGTTTCAACTATGTGAATGCGAATACATATAAAATCACTAACCTATTCAAAAATCAAGGCATAAAGATAGCTTTCACGACGAAAAACACAACCGCTAGGCACCTCCAAAATAGTAATCTAAATAAACGTGACCCGTATTCAAGGTCAGGGGTATATTCTATAACGTGCCAAGACACCGGTTGTCAAGCTAATTACATCGGGCAGAGTGGAAGACGAGTAGACACCCGTTATAATGAACATAGGAATGCGATAAGATACGGAACACATTCAGCCGTGTGCGAACATATGTGTGACGCGGGGCACAGCTTTACCAACATAGAGTCGGACCTTAAAATAATCCATCACGAATCGAAAGGCAGAGCTCTTGACATAAAGGAAGCAATCGAGATACACATAGCCAAACGAAACAATCCCAACAATCTAAACGAACACACGTTCATGGAGAGCTCACCCCTCTTCACGCTACTAAAAAACACACCCTGTCGGAAACAAGACACAATTTAGCGACACAGCCAAGCTAGATAAAAAAAGGGGGGAAATTAGGGGGTTTTAATAGGTAAATGTTATCTGGATCAGGTGTACGATGTACTTTTCTTCTGCAACAAACCAAGGCCCATATTCGCGGCAGTATTAAAGGTGCCGGGACGTCCTCATAAGACCGTCAACGCTTAGTTCGTATGGGTAATGCTCCACGCGTGGCGAGGGCTAATCCACGGTCTTTAATAGTTGTAGACACACCTCATTCAATAACATGCATCTTATCTAGGTTGGCAACACCTCACATAAACACATCGCTATCACTCCCCACTGCACGTAGGGGTAGGGGGGGGGGGAGAAGGCAGGAAAAACCAGTCGTTAAGATAACCACCGCAGTTGACCGCACAGTAAGTTACAGTGAGCACGAAAACTGCGAGCAGCTGTAGTACGGAAGACAATCAGGTAAGTAGTTAGCCTAAAATTTTATAGTTTAACTATAGTTTACAACCATATAATCTCTCTAAAGTACAAACTCCGGATAGCTATCACCATTTAGCATTTCACCTAACATATATACTGCATTTAGCATACACTGACAGTTGCAGTACCAATACTGCAACTAAATAATTGTACATATTGTAAATATTTTCACCTGTATTTCAAACATAGATTTTATAGCCTAAGTGTAATGGATCTGATGATGATCGCTTGACGATCGAAACTGGTCATCCTAGTGTTTTATTAATCTCATGTAATTTATTTCAGGATTAGGGCATAACCCATCTCTTTTGGGTACATTCGTGTTGACCGACTGAAAAGCACTAAACTCTTGTTTACTTAGGCAACACTGAAAATATGGCTTCAAACACCACAATAGTTTATGATAAGTTATAATTAATTGTTGAAATGCCATATTATGTGAAGCTGAGCTGATGTTTGAGTGCTATTTGGTGTAATATGATGCTCTTTAGTTATTAATTTGCGGTTCGATAGAGGAGATCCGTCCATTGCTGTATAAGGGTAGACAGTTGTAATATACGTAGATATTCGATATTTTCTTAGAGTTTTTGCCGCAGGTGAACTTTGTGATAAGTGGCTAGTGATGTTTACATGCGTGTGCACCGATAAATTAAAGTTAATTTAGCTTTTTGAAAGGCGATCTCCTTGTCGGAACTTTAAGAGAGGACACCCACGAGTTTGAATAAGTATATTTTTTGTTTGTTTGTTTAGGGACTATGAACTTTATTTTTTTTCGGACTTTGTCCCACCCTAACTCTATACTCGTGCGTGGTAGGCAGGTTGCATATTTATTTATCCTTTGGCCAATAAAGGAACAGATGTGATTTTACGAGGGCTTTTCCTTTCTTCTCTGTTTGTTAATTCAAGTTAGGGAATTTGCTTTGAATCCTGGTTCAGTCAATTTGCCATCCCAACCCGCAAAAGACCCGAGACCCTTTGTCTCTGGCTCGCTGGAGCATTTCTTTTAGTCTTGTCTGTATGAACCAAGATTCACGCCCTAATTTTTTTACCCACTCCCTTGGCTGTTTCTTCTGATGGGGCCGGGATGTTGGCCGGGTGATCGCCTGTCCCATTGGAGAAACGGGCACAGTATACATTAGGCTAGCCAGTGTAATTGTTGTGTCTATGAACAAATTATTCGGTATTTGGCAGGACGGAATGAATGTTCGCCTTACCCTTGGTTTATTCCAGCGTTCTTGAGCTATGCTAAGACGACCGATGCACCGCGCGCAGTTGGTGTAAGACGCGCTAAGCTGTGTTATTGCCTGACTTGTTGAAGTCCAAGTATTTGAGTGAATCTCCAGTGAGATCACCTATTGCAGCATACGACTGGTGTCGTTAATACAACTAACTAAACCACATTTAAACCTACAACCTAAATCAAGAGCATAATTATCTTAAACCAACGAATTAATTAATTATTATAAATAATTTACAGCTATAATTTTGCAACCATTTGCTTGTTGTTACCGACACCGTGACTTCAATCCATTTCCATGGGGAAATGGCATTAAATGAGCTGACACTACTTGTATCGACGACATTGGATTTCCGGGACCGATAGTCAGTAACTTGCGGCCCGCATGATCTAAAGCTTGTAAGACGCAATTGTAATTGCGCTTTGCCAACGTAACTTACATGCCTGAGATTACGATTGACTACAAACAGTATGTCAATTCGCGAAGGTAGGCTAGCATAAGAGTGTTTATATTCCCAAGTGTATTTATCCCATTGTTTCCCTACTAGACGTAAGAGTGTTTATGCAATGTTTTTTTTTTTGATAGTTAGTGGGCAAACTATCATTAGCTTTGGTAATAGGCATTTGTTTTCGACGCGTCTCGTCGCAATACTTTCGTTCACATAGGCATTAGATAAAATTTAAATGTAATTTAAATGTGGACGTGGTACCATCCTAACCTAGGGATTGTACTTGCTAGCTGTTAAATGTAAATTCTGCCCAGTCATTTATTTGTAAATTTGCTACGCGTTAATTATTCATGTACCACGCGCCTAGTTTGCTTTGCTATTCTTTTCATGTAACTAGGATTTCGCGGGGGTCATTAACGTCAAACTAGGGACGACTCATGATTGTATTTAGATTAGCGGATTATCCGATTTCGACCCTCGGAAATAGATAGGGGTCTTATTTGAATAAAGTATTCACGAATCTAACGTAAGACTGGATCTCTTTTATTGTTAGCTTTGGTATTTTTCAAATGTATTTATTTGGGCGTCTTTGACTGTTTCCGTGCCCAATGACCCAGATCCCCTGGATCAATCCCCTCGTGCTGAGCAAGCCTACAAAGAAATACACCCGATCCTCAGGAGTTTGGGTTTGAAGGACGGGTCTTTCGAAGTACCATCTTTTCGGCGGATGGTACCCGAAATATCTCCTCTAACGGGATCAATACAGCCCTTTTTGTTATTGATCCATTCTCTACTACGTTCTTGTACTCCACAGTACCTTACGCCTAGATTTACAGCGAGTTAATATAGCACTTGATTAACATCAGAGCCCAGGAGAACTATGTTTTAAACTCACTTAGGGGCAAAGTGAATATACTTCGTGAAATATATTGGCTCTTTTATAACATGTAAATACACCTCCCGGGCAACGCCGCGTAAAATAGCAAGTGTATATATATATAACGCCCAATATTTTAGAGATACAGACACGAAAATGAATTATAAAATAGAACTGTATATTTATCTTGGTATGCCCAATGCAAACGAACAAATTCCTCATGCATTCTATAGAATGTAGGCTAAACATATTGTTTAATGCATTAATTATTCTAACATTTGATAGCACTAAGTTATTTGTTTTTGAAATAAATCACTTGTCTGATTGCCGAACACCTCCCACTATGTTTACTGTTCACCATCGTCCGGAGAGAACGGCTACTGAAGTGCATTTTATATATCGAGGTGATTGTGGACCAGGCTCGCTACCATTAACATCTATTCATGGCTATAGTTTAGTTTCATAATGAAATATAGGAATCGGTATTGTAAGTATGAAAAAATGCCTTTATAACAGTCTTTTGTACTCTTTGCAACTTGATTCATTATGCCAACTGTTAGGCGGTACTCTCAATCGCGATACGTGCTCGATTATTGTGTATTTACAATTCGTGTTACAATAGAATTTGCAGTAACAGAACGATCACAGAGGTTTTTAATTTTAATGTATTACATGTCCAGACAAGTGATGCGATTAGGAGAAATGGGCAATAAGTCACAGAAGAATGACAGCACTCATACTAGTAGATTGTTTTAGACAGTAGCACAATGGTACAGAAAGAGCAAAGTGAGATACATCGGTAGATGAATAATCCCTCGCCGAGTCCGTGGGTAAAGCCGAGCTGAGAGGATAAGCGATTTTTAAAAGATATATAAATATTGGAATACAGCCGCAATAAATCAGAAACCTCTATGGACATCAAATTGGCAGGGGAAAAACTAAAGGAAGTAGGAGACTTCTGTTGATTAGAAAGCAAAATAACCAGTGATGGTCGCAGCAAAGAGGATATAAAAAGTAGGTTGGCTCAGGCAAGAAAAGCATTTCTACAGAAAAGGAATCTGTAGATTTAGGTATTAGGAAGACATTTTTGAAAACCTTTGTCTGGAGCGTCGCAGTCTATGGAAGTGAAACTTGGTCTATTGGTGCAGCAGAAAAGAGGAGAATTGAAGCGTTTGAAATGTGGTGTTACAGGAGATTGATAAAAATCAGATGGGTAGATAGGGTTACAAACGAAGAGGTTTCAACACGAGTGGGAGAGGAGGGATGTTTCTTGCGACTGCAAATGAAAAGAAAAGATAGGTTAGTAGGACACATACTAAGACACCCAGGAAGAGCAAGTTTAGTTATGGAAGGAAGGGTCGAGGACAAGAACTGTAGGGGTAGACCAAGGTTAGAGTATGTTAAACAGATTGACTCGGATGTAGGGTGTGGTAGCTATGTAGAGATGAAACGATTAGCTCAGGACAGGGAGGCATGGAGATCTGCATCAAGCCAGTCAAAAGACTGAAGACTCAAACAACAACATAATTATTATAATTATTATTACTATAACAATGTTGAACTGGACTGGTTTTCCAGCTTCGTGACTTATTTTAAATCCTTGCGTTTTAATTGCAATGGGCATCGTTCTTATTCTAGCCATTTTCCGTAATACTATAGTTTTGTTTTTAAATGTTTTAGTGTACCTGCCTCCTAACCACTTCAGACCTAGGGTACACGTAAGCGGAGCAAGAACATAAATATACCCTATATTTCAACCTATGCTCCACTCCACAAAGATCCTTTCTTCATCACATAGAAAACACAAAAGTTTGAGGCTTTTCAGTCGGTCAACACGATCGTACCCAAATGAGATGGGTTATTCCCTAATCCTGAAAAAAATATACATGAGATTAACAAACACACTTGGATGAAGGTGCCGGGACAATCTCATCAGTCCGTTTGCGCTTAAAGAGGGCTTTTTAGCTTATGCGTGAAGAGTCTGAAACCAGGTCTTTAATGGTTGAAGATAATCCTGAATACACTAACATACACCACATTAGAGAGACTAGACGTGGCAACTTAATACAGGTGCATTTGCACGAGGAACACATAGCACTTAGAATAATGAGAGGGGGAACAGCCCAACGAGATCCTCACACACAGGGATTTCCCGTCAGTAGAGTGCAATCAGTGACCAAGTGAACGGCTCTCAACAGGACCGTGCAAGACTCAGCCAGATAAGTAGCCTGTACAATACAATCTGAATTGACCACTACAACAACCACATATTCACTCCAAACAAGCAAATTCATGAGGTCAATCACCGCTTCCAGTATCACAACAAAACATCACATAGACGAAAACTAACAAATATCGACGAGTTGCATTATCTCAACTATACTGCAACTAAAGAAGTATACAGGGTGCTTCAAAAATGTATACACACTTTAAACTATCGTAGTTTTCCCGCTCTACAAGGCTAATGTTATATTCCTTCGCCAGGTGGCAGCATAATCGTCCCTCTATGTTATATTGTCAGTTGGAATTTGTAATATCAACATGGCGGACGTACGTTTGAGTTTTGAAGAACGTAAGCAGGTTATTAAGTGGTACTGGAAGTTTGAGAATGTAAATAAAGTTCAAGGACAGTGGAGAAGGGAGTATGATACAGAACCACCTTCAAGATTAACAATTACACGCATACGAGACAAATTCGAAGTTCATGGAACAGTGTGTGATGTGCATAAAGGTCATTCAGGTCGACCTCGAACAGCTACAAGTGATGAGTCATCAACGGCAGTCTTGGAACTGTTTCAACGCTCTCCTAACAAATCTTCAAGGCAAGGGGCACGTGAAAGTGATGTAAGTGCTAGCAGCGTGCTACGCATTCTGAAGAGAGGCAAGCATCGTGTTTACATTCCAAGGCTGGTGCAACAGCTAAGTGACGACGATCCAGATCGAAGGTTGCAATTTTGTGAATGGGCTCAGGAGATGGTGATACGTGAACCGGGATTTATGGGTAGCATCATTTGGTCGGATGAAGCCCAATTCAAACTTAATGGAACTGTCAATAGGCACAATCGTGTTTACTGGGGTGAAGAAAATCCTCACATTACAATTGAAAAAGCTGTAAATTTTCCTGGTGTAAATGTGTGGTGCGGTTTGTCTTCAAGGGGACTCATTGGACCTTTTCGATTTGAAGGCACTGTAACTGGTAAAACTTACCTAACAATGCTTGCTGATTCCATATTTCCTGCCATTCGTGCATTATACGGTAATGATAATTTTTATTTTCAACAAGATGGTGCCCCGCCGCACTATCACAGGGACGTACGAGCTTACCTGGATCAAAATTTGCCGGGCCAGTGGATAGGACGCAGGGGCCAATCGAGTTTCCAGCACGCTCTCCAGACCTTACACCACTGGATTTCTTCTTATGGGGCACAGTAAAAGATGAGGTGTACAAACTTAAACCACGTAACCTAGACATTCTTTGGAATGAGATTCAAGCCGAGTGTAGAGAAATCTCATTGGACGTTTTGATACGATGTACAGAATCAGTGGTGACTCGTACTCAGAATTGTATTGATGCTGCAGGTCACCAATTTGAACAGTATTAACATTTGTTATTTATGTTTCATTTACATTGGACTTTCAGCTTTCTAATTTCCTGAAATTTAACTTTGTAGAACGGTAAATACATTTTCTATGGAAGTTCAAAGTGTGTATACATTTTTTGAAGCACCCTGTATATATTGTAAATATTTCCACCCATACTTCCGTACATAAATTGCATAGCGTAAGTGTAATGCAACTGATGATTATCGCTTGACGATCGAAAGTGCTCATCCAAGTGTATTTAATAATCTCATGTAAATGTTTTTCAGGATTCGGGAATCTCGTTTGTGTATAATCGTGTTGACAGACTGAAAAGCATCGCACCTTGGTTCACTAAGGCAGCACTGAAAAATGACTTCAAACGCCATAGTAGAAAACACTCCTCACATCTTGGTGACCATCTAAAGATATTTTTAACAAAATGTTCGACTAATTTATAGGAATATACCAACTACCAACTATTATATTTAGATGCTTGTCATTTTTGCAAAATTATGTTTATTAACATCAAATTAAAGCCCATATTTGTTACAGATCTGTTTTAATCCATTTTTACATTTTATTTTATTTTTTCAGAGAAAATCCAAGTAAAATATTAATAACAAAGCTTTGCTATGGGATCATTTCAAATTGATCACGTTGCAATCAGTGTAAAGAGTAGGAAAGAGACCATGAATGTCAGAGTTCGAAACGGTTGGAATGTTAACTCTGATCATTTCTTCACACAAGACCAGATTATTACCTAAACGAAAGATACCTCCTACCATAATTCCACCACGGACTGATCCTCAATTCCTTATGGAGAATAGAGAACGCTTTAAATCTGACATCATGCAAAATGAAATGAAATGAAAGACTGGAACCACCTGAGGTCCACTATATGCGAAGCGACCAATAACCTCGGGCAACCTCGAAGGAAGCGACGCCATAGATGGTGGAATTCTGAATGTGACCATTCAGTTGATGAGCGTGATGCTGCTTGGATGAAGGGGAACTCGACAAAACGACAAGAAGATTGGGAGAATTTCACAGTGGTGCGGAAACTGTCGAGCAAGACCATAAGGCGTGTGAAGAGATCTTACGATAGGTCAAGACTGGAAAAGTTGGATGAAGAATTTAAAATGTATAACACCAGAAACTATTATCAGATCTTCAAAGAGGAACTCTCTGGGTATAAACCACAATGCCTTCACTTCAAGGATACAGCCGGGGAGCTGGTCACCAGCAACCGCGAGAACGTGGAACTTTTGGCAAACTACTTTGAACAATTGCTTAATTGCGAAGAGCCCACGGACTGATTGCCTGTTGAAGATCCTCTAGAGATACACCTGGCATCTTACCCACCAACTTTGCAGCAAGTTGCTAGTGCCATCAACCATCTTAAGAACTACAAGGCACCCGGGCAAGATGGAATCATTGCAGAAGCCCTGAAAGCAGGTGGAATTACGATCGCAGAGGCCCTACACCAGATCTTAATCGAATGTTGGGTGACTGGCAGGATCCCTGATGACTGGAAATCAGCTATCATACACCCTTTACATAAGAAAGGCGATCACAGTAATGTAAACAACTACCGGGGGATATCTCTGCTGTCAATAGCATACAAAGTGCTCTCCAGGATTTTTACTGGACAATGTAGAAAGTCAATGTTACCAAACAATTGGTGAATATCAAGGAGGATTTCGGCGTGGAAGGTCCTGTACCGAGCAGATCTTCGATCTGAAAACCGTTCTCCAACTAAAACAAGTAAGGAGTACGGACATCACTGTGGTTTTCGTCGACTTCGCAAAAGCTTATGATTCCATCGACCGCCAGACACTGTTCTCAATACTCAAAGAACGAGGTGTGTATTATAACACACGCACCCTCATCAAACAGACTCTCACGGATACAACCTCTAAGATGAAGTTCAGAGGAGAACTATCTCGGAGTTTCAAGATCAAACCCGGAGTACGACAGGGTGATGATCTCTCGTCCATTCTGTTTAATCTGGTGCTTGATAAAGTCATCAAGACCTGGGAATACACATTGAGGAATCTAGGAATCAAACCAGTTGCCATAGGAGCTGGAACCCGAAGAATCGAGATCAGGTGCCTTGCCTTCGCAGATGACATTGCATTCTTGGCCAACAACTCTAAGGATGCTGGCATAGCTGTCCAAGCCCTGCACGAGATAGCGGTGAAATCTGGATTACAGATATCTTACGATAAGGCCAAGTACTTTGAGAATCGGCACTCCGGAACACCCCTTTGACGACCATACATGGAACAATTGGAAGAGTTAATCGCTTTCGTTATCTTGGTGAATGGGTCCACCCCAATGGTAGAGATGGCACCTCCATCTTCGCAAGGCGTACCAAACTCAACGCAGCATACCAACTATCCCACAATTTGTACAACAAGAAATGCATTTCGAGGAATGCTAAGATCTGTCACTACAGAACTGCTGTCAGACCACAGTTTCTGTATGCCTCAGAGACCCTCTTGATGAACAGAAAAGGCACCATGGATGACCTGGAGAAAGCCGAAAGACGTATCCTCAGGAATATCCATGGCCCGAGATTGCTCCCAGATGGAACCTATCGTTTGAAATCTAATTCTGACCTGTATCGACAGTTAGAATCAGCCAATACCAGTATGCGACGTAGGAGGCTAAAGTTCTACCGGCACCTACAACGAATGAACAGCAACAGGCTTACCAAGAAGATCTTCTCCTTGGTTAAAAGCTACAAGACTGGAAGGCTGTGGCTTAATGAAGTACTAAAGGACTTGGATTCGGCTGGAATTGCTGACCTTGATGTAGAAGATCGTTCTAAATTTTGTGCTATGGTAGAATCATGGACCCCACCACCTAGAGTCCCTAAATGCCGGAAGCCCCTTTCGCAGGAGAGAATGGAGAAATTATCAGCAGGGCTCAAGAGATATTGGGAACGGAAAAGAACATCGAAGAATTAGTCATAAGCGCTCCATAGTGGGCTTAAATCAATAATAATTTGCCCGTAATTAAATTAATTACTTTATTTCTAACAACATCGCTGAAGAAGGTCAAAAATGGTAAATTTCATTAATTAATGTACATTATTGCATTATTATTGGTATTTCATTTATATTAATCATCATTAAGGAAAGCTATTAAGGGGCCGATAACCTAGATGTTAGGCCCCTTAAAACAACAATTATCATCATCATCATCAGGAAAGCTATTAGATATGATTACATTCATATCACTACATATATTTTTCAATGGTTTATTGGACAGATTAGTTGCGCCTGATGAAGAGTTAATCCATCCAGCTTTATTGCTTCCAAAGGTGTCCTTCTTCTCGTAAGCCACCGTTTGTTATTCCACCAGTTGTCAGTTAGCCGCAACTTCATAAGGTTTCTGTAGGACCTTTACAGCTGCCACAGTGGTTTTAGAGCACACAACTTCTCCGTTGTATTTCACCGCTACAGGCAATTACCTACTTCATCACGTTGTGGACTCATGGATACCTATTTAGCCTTGCTCTGTAGATATATTCACGCATTTCATGCTACGTGCAATAGAGGTGGGAGGGGAGAAATGCAGTTTACCCAAAGCAGTTTTAAGGAGAATATATCCATCACTCCCCAAAACATGTGGACGACCTTCGTAGCTATTAAATCTTCTACCTGTCCAACTCTTTAAAGTAATGTTATCAAATTAATGTAGGAAGATAAAAACCACTCATTTATTAAATCCAGACGCAACTAGTCTAGAAACTGAAGAAATAACGGTAAGTTTATCAATGTTCATTGATCTCCGGAAAGAATTAAAATGAGAATCCATGGCACTACATGGAGTAATATTTTCTTGCCTCACAAAGCTAATTTTACTTGAGGCATCCTATTTTCTTTTTTTCATCGCAGTGAAGTGCTCCATTAAAAAGTCCTCGCTTCCCTCTGTTTAGAAGTTAACTAAATTACCCAGTTCTTTTTCCTGATCATCCTACGGCGGGGTAATTCTAAAAAAATAATTATCATGGAAATATTCACGTATGTCGGTTACGTTTCATGCAAATTAATGAAAGTGGAATTCTTACTTTGCAATTTGTGGAAAAAACGCACGAGTTATGTTACAATGGCGTATTTTACTCGTAACCCTTACTTCGTTAAAATAAAAAGCAATCCTTTGAAAGAAAGATGCAGATAATACCCCAGATGTTATCTCATAAAAGTTGAGCAGAGAGGAAAAGAATTATTGCGTTCTATCTCAATGGTTACAAAGTTAAACCGGCTCAAAAGATCGCTTTGGCTTTGTCTAATGAAGTACCATCAATTTTGTGAGGTCTTTCGTTGTCAACTTCGTATGATTTTTACATCATTTTGTCATCATCAAATATTCTATATTATTTGTCTTGAGTCTTCGATCGCCTTTCTTCCCCTAAAGGCGAAGGAAGTGAAAGTCCATTACATTACATTCTCATTTGTGACTGTTTTGTATTTCATCATCCAGTTTAGTATGCAGGCCTCTGTTTGGGATCCAATCACCCCCATGATCCCCTATGGGCAGCACTGCGGCCTCCTCGTTTTGAAATCATTTAACATTGAATTTAAGCATCGCCTCCTAGGTCTATCATTTCTCCTTTTACCCTCTACAGCCGAGCTCATTAGCCTCTTTGGTAATCCCCCAATTTAATTCACATGACCCCACCATCTGAGTCGGCTCATAAAAACTGCTTCATCTAGCATGTGCAATTTCTAATTTACCCTTTATATTTACATTATGAGTACCTTCCTACCATGCTCCTATCTATTTGTCCCAGCAATCATATCATATCAGATGTATCAGAACTGGGCATGGATGTTTGTGTTGTATTCAGGTCTAATTCTTTGTTTAAATCAGGAAGTGTTCTATCAATCACATGTCAAATCAGCGAGATTTCTACAACATAAATATGTGGGAGTGTTAAACGTGTCGGGCTACCAACCCCAAGCTTGCAGGTTTGCTCCTGGTCATGGTGTGATTTTTGTAAGGCAACAAAAATCACGCATACATGTCATACGTTGTTGGCATGTTAAAGATCCCATTTGAATTCAGTAGGCCGTGTTGATAATGGCAAAATTAATCTTGGGATTTTCCGCCACAAAGATCCTCCATTCTCAACTAGAAAGCGCTATAGTGTCAAGGAGCTTAGATAGCTAAGCTCCTTGACTTCCATAGCGTTCCAAGGAACGACGAAATTCGACATGCAAGCTGCCCTCTGGGTGTCAAATAACAAAGCTTATTATTATTATTATTAATATGTGCATGAAAGTAAAAATGCTCTATCATCAACAACATTAAAATATAAAACGGGTGGGGGGGGGGGGGGGGGAAGCTTTTTGTACATATAAGCGAATTATTTTGTTATAATATATCATGTATAATATTTCCTTCAGGTTAGGGTATGTAAATACTGGTTTTCCCGCCTAATGTAATTGGGCACAATTTGTGTTGACCGACTGAAAAGCTTTCTTTAATAGACCAAAACTAGGCAACACTGAAAAATGGCTTATAATTTTACAAGAAAAGGTTCAGGGTCATTATCTATGTGCGCACGAGTAAACACGGCAAGCTAAGCCGGCTGTGACTGGCGCAGATCGCGGTCGCGCGTACCCGATTCAGATGGTGGAGGCGCTCTCCTTTGACTCCTATAGTTAGTTCACAAGTGTTTTGTCCTTCATACGGACGTGTATCTGCGAAGATTGGACGTTAGTGTTGCATGCTTAGTGAGTTTGTGTTTATTGGTCATGCCTGGACACCAATTCACATTGCGCGAACGTGTGTATATCCATAATTCGTATATGAAAATCAGAAAACCTTGTTTTGAAACGAGACGAAAATTTCGAATCAAGTTTCCAGGAAGACCTGTGCCTAATGCCAGTACAATTAGGAGGCTCGCTAAACGATTCAAGGAAACAGGCTCCGTAAATAATGAACGAGTTGATAGGCATTCTTTCACCAGAAGATGTCAGGTGTGTGTTACCAGAGAGGTAGGACATTTTCAGCATCGCCTATGAGCACTGTAAGTACACATTAAAGAACATGTTTGGTACAAGTTTAAAAGTGCGCGCTACCACCGGCTGAACCGGGTACGTGTGTCCTCGATCTATGCCAGTCACAGCCGAGTTATGATGATGATGATGACTGTCGTTTTAAGGGGCGGAACGCAAGGTCATTTGCCCCGAGTTAGCTTGCCGTGTTTACTTGCGTGCACATACTGCATATAATGAGCGTGTACAATATACCTGAAAAGGTTAAGTTTCAGAAAATTTGATTCAAAGATTGTTGATAGTTTATTTCGTGTTCTACCTCTGATCTAGTGAATTAAGACTGTCCGTTCTACAATCATAAAACTACAAAATGTATTTCCATACAAAAAAGAACATCATTTTTCGAATTTCCGTGAATATTAAGCACAACATTTGTCTCAAGGAGCGTACTAGTCTGCTTGATTCATTCCTATGGAACCAGTCGAGTTGTAGTTGTTTGTAATAGCAACACAAGCTCTGCGTTAATTACATTAGGTAAACAGTTGTATGTATTAAAAGCCTTTGTAGATAATATTGTTACTTGAAGCCGTCTTGTGGTCTATGTTTAATAGCTAACAAGAGCCTCTTCCACTTCGCTTAGTTCATGCTCGCGGAGAATTCAGAGAACAATGGAGAAAGGGGAACGCTGCTCTGTTTCATCACGCAGCTAACGTTTCCAACTACAACGATATCCACGTGAGCCCTTTCAACCACTTACCCAATAAGCTGATGTTACCATTATCAGCGTACAAGTTTGTGAAGCCGTTATAATTGATTTACTCAGACGACACCCAGGATGCCATATTAGGTAGATTTCATTAGAAAGCTAACTATGGCAATGAGTCCCATGTTTCGACTTCCGGAAAATTTCGACATATCTTCGCGTTTCACATCCCCCAGACCCCAAAACCACCGTCAGTTCAGAAGTTTATATATAATTTATTTATGTATATATATATATATATTGTACCCTTGTACAAGGCCTTCAGAACAGGACTCTGTCGTCGGGGCATGAACGGTACACTAGCTTGAATAAGAAACTGTTCTGGATATTATAGGAAGATCACTAGGGCTGAATAAAATTCATCATACACAGATTCTGAATGAAAATAAACAAATTTAATGCTCCAAACACCAGTACAGCAAAAACAAATAAATGAAATAAAACCAAAATAGTAGAAATGAAATTTAAAATAATAATAATAATAATCCAAAGGTAAAATAAATCAATTACGGAATCAATAAAATTAAGTCAAAATCAAAAATATAAACAATGGACTAATTAATGTCCAATGACCACCAATTAAATGCTAATCAGCATCAATTAATACTTATCATAGTAGTTATGATGTATGATTACAATCAAATTTATTAACAAATAAAAACCAATCATATGGCAAAATAAAGAAAATGAATCGAAATGAAATCTGGTTAACACCAATTAGCCTTAATTGCCATAATCAAATTTATTAATTACGATGATAAGATATCATCAGAAAGTTAAGTTATTAAGAGATGAGGGATCAAGAGAGTCCGGTCAACAGCAACAACAGTATGGATTAAGAAAAAGAAATCCAATTATACGAAATTAATCAATCATTAATCTGAGTAAACATAATGATCATTGAGTCTAATATCATCTAATTACATTTCAAATACATGGTATGTTCAATTTCAGAGACATCCATGGCCATTCCGAAGTATACATTATAGCCTAGCCATTGGCTTATTTAATTATTAATGGCGTTTAATTAACATTTACTAGAATCCCTCCGTTAAACAAAAGTTCACCCTCATATCAAATCTTAACCTTCATGGCATTAATTATGTATTTCTATCTGCAAACATGAATATGATTTATGCATCTTATTTACATACTCTTGTAAATTAATTATGGAAGCCTTTCCGTACGGAATCTTAATGTCCAATCCCGACATTACTTTGGACGTCTTAGCTTTAAAACAAATTAGCTGAATCAATGAAGCCATTTAGTTTCCTTAGCCTTGAAACACACTTACAAATTGTCACATATTACATTAACATATTAGCGATATGATAAGCCTAGCTTCGGCCCTAGCGTTCGACGTGATACATTCTCGAACCAAGCACCCGATGCCTTGTCAAATAATTCATGGATATTTAATAAACAAACTAAGAAAAGTGCCTTAAGAACAAACAAAAATAACATCATAAAAAATGATGACTAATCATCTGCCTACCACATTTGGGTTGGATAGACATGAAAAAGAATTAATAATTCCAACCAAACATTATTAAAGTAATCGTATCGTGTCAGAGTCGCGTTAGGCAACGGTGAATGTATTTGAAGCCGCGACCCCTGAAAAAGATAGACATGGCACAGAAGAAATACCTTGTATCAGTGTTATGTTAAACAACGGTGAATGTATTTGAAGCCGCGACCCCTGAAAAAGATAGGCATGGCACAAACATGTTCTAAATGGCATATTCAACAGGATCAATATGTATTTAGGGGTATTCGCTACCTATACATTTCTTACCTTGAATGCCATATCTTGCAGAACGAGGTTACAATAGAACAAAGCATGGTCCGTTCAACAATTATCGAGAAAAATAAATCTCAAGATAATTTTGAACCAATATTAACTATATAAAAAAAACTAATAATTATTATTTTCCAGGACCGAAAATAATTATTCATGAACACAGGACTCTAAGGTCACTGTCTAGCTAGTACCCATTTAAAAAGACTGATCGACCAGGCATGAATAAGAGGATTTCGAATACGGGACCGCAAGGTTACTGCCTATCTAGCACCCGTTTAAAAATAGTTTCTGGACCAGGCACAACAAGAGGATATCGAACCCGGGACTGTATGGTCAGCAGACAAAACCGTCCCTTATATCAAAATGATCAGTAAAAGAAACACTATCGATTGGAGGCATCAGGGTAGTAACCTAACATACCCTTACGTGAATATTAAACTTGGGACCAAACATAACAAAAATTTAAATGAATCGCTGCGGCAAACACCCGAGTCCAGAGTGGACCCCTCTCTTTATGAAGAATGACAATAGGTTGGCCGCGCCTACTAGCTAACTTGACCGTGAAAAGGCAGAGATGCAACTCTTCACCCCTCCCCGGCTAACATATGATTCTATTCTTACCAGCTGTGCGAGCCAGATCATAGTACTCTTGAATATAACTTAATTATTACAATCATCGCGTTGTAACATCAAACCGTTCTCTTACCTGTGAAATATTAAGCAATGTGAATTCTTCACCCTCACCCCTCTGTGCGGTATGATTTCAATCAGATATATATATATTAATTATAGCATTATTTTATCTGTGCTTATCTGCCACTATCTTACACAAACAATTTACTTAATATCATTGTAAACTTATCATACTTTCATCCGACATCTTCTCCTCAGGTCTATATTTACCTGGCATCATTATCTATTTTATCTTATTTCATCGTAGATTCCTCCTTACAACATCTTACCTGTATGGCCTTAAATATCACACGCGTTCAATAAAAACTAATATAACAATTAATGAGGCTGGTTCAGCCGTCACTTCTTAAATAACTCACGCCATTGTAAACTGTCCTCTAAACTATACTCATTGCTTACACCATAATATCCCGTCATTATCCATCACAATACACCATGGTCCTTTAAATATCGTCCCAAAAAATCCTCGGATATTTATTCATCCGGTATGTAAATACATAAATTGCTATCTCTGGTCATTTATACGAAATAATGAGATTTTGCCTGGAAAGGGCATCTATCGAAATACCATGCTTCGTTCGTTCTATTTGGGTGGAAAACACAGGGGATATTTCTAACATACATTTATAAATAAAATAGGTAGTTCTACCATGTGGTTTATGTACGGATACGATTACCTAGCAACATCCTTACGTTAAATTAGGCGCTTTTAATTCATTAAAATAATTATTGTGATCATTAATCATTATGAGCGTACCCAGCTCCGTCAGATGCACAACTATGGTCGCCATTGACACAGTTATTGTACACACAAGATAAAACAAATCAAAAGAAAACAAATAACATGCTAACATTATGGCGATGAAATCCATGAATTATTTGACACTGTAAAATGTAATCAAAAGGTAGTTATCATATTGAAGACTTCCTTCATCATTTGCAAGAGTTGGACCAGAGGCCCGCAACAGTATAACTTAGCACATGACCTCCATGGCCAGTTCGAATCCCATCACGATGATGTAAAACCACTCGCTAAAATCACTGCAATCCTCCATTATCACTAGGTTGCTGTAAGCCAGCACCCTTTTAAAATGCATACACACACATATTTAATTAAATTATGCACCACTAAAAAAAAATATACATTAGTGGACTATACACTTGTGTCATAGATGACAGATTCTCACACTATTTCCACACTTGTCGCGGACACATTTTCTGTTATATATTTTTCACTTGAATTACATATAATTTCACATCCGTCCTTACTGTTATGCACATTCACAACTTAGTATTCATTTTTAATATTATTTTGCATCAGCCGAACAATAGACTGTGCGTTTTCGTACATTAATGCTTGGCGTGATGCTACATAGGGGGCCAGCATCCACTAACGTTGGCTGAATGATGAACAATGCCCGCTGTCACAGACTTCATCCGCATATATGACAAAATGGTTGCCAATTCACAGTTTTGCACATACGACACCAAATGCTCCTTTCATATTCATAGGCTACAGTAATCAGGTACCTTAATTTATACACAAAAATATGGCCTTGCTAATCTTATGGTTCACGACGAAACTCGATCATAGGCTAAATTTATATCATCAGCGCTTGGGTAGAACTAATTTCTTGCTGAAGGACGCTATGTCTTCTCTCTCACACACTCGACGTTGTCAAATTTCCTTGCGCTGGACTACTTCTACTCGATGAACACAGAGATATTTAATCCGTTACCGCATTCCCAAAATTCTTAATAATAATTAGATTCATCATGGGCGTTTTAGATCATTCATGTAATGTCTTGATCTCTTGTAACCAACCGAGGCGTACTCTCTGAGGGCGGAGTCAAGCATCTACTGCGTGCTAACTTGAGATAGCTACTGCGTTTTGGCAAGATTCTCAGAATTCGCTGGAGTGCTCCTGCTCTGAAACTTGCAGGCAAGCGACTTATGACGCACCTGCTCTGCCCATTGTGTGAAAACCATAAATTTCTCCCTGCCAAAACTGCCAAGCCATATACAGTATATGTGGTCTTCAACACGGCAGAAAGATCCTAGTTATCATTATAATCATTACATAATGATGATTTCATTCTCATTAACATCATGACATTGCCCTATATAAGTACTCCAATGACATAATGTGTCCTTGGCCTAAGACGTAGGCCAAGGGCACATCTCCCCCCTTCTTAGTTTGGAAAAACTGCTGAGGTTACGAAGAGTTTTTACAATTCAACAATACTCGGCAACATAATCCATTTTAACAATGTCATGTCTTCCTCATCGACCTTCTTTCGAAGTTGGCTTTCTGATGGACTCCAAATTAATTTGGATCACCAAATTCTTCAAGCAGTCTCTTATTCTCAGCTTTAAATTCTGCATTTATCCTTAGTTTACTCTCTCTCAGCATTATCAAATTCTTCACGCAGCGTTATCCATTGACAGTCGTGATTATTTGCCAGCTGATTCTCTTCTTCTGCTTCCGATGGTTCTTCTACTTGGAATGGATCTTCCCCTTCTTCTTTCTTCTCCACTACGTTGACTCTATGTTGAACCTCATCTTCTTCGGCGGGATAGTATAGTTTTAGATTCTGTGCGTTATAGACAGACTCGACTCCAGTGCGTAGGTGTTTCACTTTATAAGCATTATTTCCAATCACCTTTATGACTCGGTACGGTCCATAGAATATCTCGCAAAAGTTTGAGTATATTCGCTTCGCTGGATCGGACACTGCTGGTCGTTTCACCAAGACCAATTCTTCCAATTCCAAAGGACGGTGAAACCTTTTATTACGCACTCTACGTAATCGACGATCAGCTTGTTTCTTCAAATAAGTTGCCGTGGCCTGTATGGTTAATTCATGGCTTGGTCGTGCGTCCAGTGGACACGGTAAGATGTTCTTCCACGGTCGATCCGGACATCGATTTAAGTGAAGGACCGTGGGGATCTGTCCTGTGCTCTCATGGATCGTATTGTTTATACAGAATTCCATTACGGGTAATACGTCGACCCACTTCCAATGCTGATTAGAACAGTAAATTCGGCAATATTTTGCGATCTCCCGCATTATTCTTTCTGATGGATTTCCCTCAGGATGGCGCACTGAACTCAACACGTGCCGGACATCTAACCTAACCATCTCACTCCTAAACTCGGCACTAGTGAAATAACTGCCGTGGTCCGTAAGACAGAATTCCATCTTCCCTAACGTTGGAATTACCCTTGCCTTAATTCTGTTCAGTACCTGTTTAGTGTTTAACTTCTGAACTGGACATAACACCACGTATTTTGTAAATACATCGATGCTGACGAGAATGTATTTGCATCCTCTTCTGCCTTTCGGTAATGGACCATAACCGTCCATGGCAACCAGTTCGCACGGCTTCTGTGGCAGTAGAGGTTTGGGATATTGCTTCATGAGGAATGAGTTTGGCTTAACCCTTTGACATTTGTCACAGGTCTTCAAAACACTGCGAATGGTTTCCCTTAATTTGGGCCATACAAATGCTTCTTGGATAAGAGCACTTGTCTTATCGATTCCTCCATGTCCAGATATGCTATGTGCGTGCCAGACTAGACCTCTCTGTAAAGAAGGTGGCAACACAATCCTTGATTTCACGCGATCGGGATCCACGTACTTGTGCAGCAGGTTATTATACCAAATATAACTTGTCGAAATTTTCTCCGCTTCCAAATACGCGGGCGTTCCTCGTTGCAATCTTCCTCTTAAATAATCGATCATCATATTCATCCACGGATCCTTAACTTGTTCAGCCTGAATTTCTCCCAGTTTAACCAAAAATTCCTGATCTGCCTGAGTGAGCTCGACTTGATGTACAGATACTACTCCTTCTCCTCGTTCTGGGTTTCGACTTAATGCGTCGGGTATCACATTGAATCTTCCTGGGCAGTGTTCAATGTCAATATTGAACTGTTGAACATACAACGACCATCTGTTCACTCGCTCGCTAGCCATGGGAGTTTTCAATAGGAAAATAAGGCTCTTGTGGTCGGTTCTTATCAAAATCTCGAAACCATAGACAGTCTTCCTCCATTGTTGTAAAGCAAAAATGATGGATAGAAGTTCCAATTCCGTTACTGTGTAATTTCGCTCGTGTGTCTTTAGCTTACGGCTAGAAAATGCCAAGTAAGATCGTTCTCGAGGGTTGTTTGGATCTTCTTGGTACAGCATGCATCCAATTCCAATCCGTGAGGCGTCGGTTTGAATTATAAATTTTCTTGAGAAATCCGGGTAACCCAATTTAATACTATTGGTTAGTAATTCCTTCGTTTTCCGAAAAGCCGCGTCGCATTCTTCCTTCCATGCCCATTTGCTGTTCTTACGAAGCATATCCTGTAGTGGCGCCACAGCCTCAGTATACCCGGGACAATGATTTGCAAATAAATTGCAAATGCCCAGAAATTGGCGGACGTGTTTTACCCTGTTTGGTTTAGGAAAGTTCCGAATAGCCTCTAGTTTCGCAGGATTTGGGCGTACTCCTTCACCATCGATGATGTGGCCTAAATAGAGTACCTCCTTCTGGCAAAAATGAGATTTTTGGATGTTAATTTTGAAATTGGCCTTCTCCAAATTGTCTAGTAATTTCTCTAAATTCGTGAGGTGATCATCCAAATTATCAGACGCCAAGAGTATGTCATCGACATATCTTACAGTGGCATCCTTGACTTCCGACGTCAGGTTCCGGTCTAACGCTCGTATGAGTGCCTAACCTGCTGTTTTGATACCGAATGGTAATCTTTGAAATGCATAAGTTTGCTGATTAAATAGGAATCCAGTCAATAACTTTGACTTGTCATCCAGTTCCAAATGGTGATAGCTACTAGTCAAGTCTATGGATGAAAAATATATCTTGTTCTGGAATTTGTTTATGACCTCTTTGATCGCTAGAGCTTGGTCATATTCAGGAATCAATCGTTCATTAATTGTCCTGGCGTCCAGACATATTCGACCAGAGCCATTGGGTTTCTTGACTACAACCAACGGACTCACGAATGGGGTAGCCATCTTGACTATGACTCCAGCATCCTCCATTTGCTTGATAGTTTCTTTCACCTCATTCATATGTTTTTCGGCTATCGGATAAGGCTTTTTCCTAAACGGTGACCAATCGTTGACCTGCAATTGGTACTTGAAATGTTCTATCTTACCGGGTTTAGAATTAAAAACCGGTTCGTGTCGCTTTAACATGTCCATCAATTTGATCCTGTTCTCCTCATTTATCTTTGCTTCACGAGCCTTCTCCTCAAAAGTGTCAGTAACTCTGTCTTCCAATTCTTCTAGCGCCATGACCCAGGATTCAGGTTCCATTAAATCATCCTCAATATCCCTTAACCTTTCGTCGATTATCTCATATGCTTCCATCTCTTCAGTGGTGCACAATGTCCATATCTCTTCGCCATCTCTTGGAATATCCGTATTTAATTGCATGTCCAAATGATTGTCCTCTCCAATATCTTTAAAACAAATGGTGTTTTCAAATAGGTTGATGACTGCTTTATATTCTCGAATGAAGTCCGCTCCCAAGATAATGTTATAATTTATCTTGTTCATTATGATGAACGAATGCGGCATATTATGTCCTTGCAGTGTAATGTCCAACAATGCTTGGAACTTACAGACTGCGGATTTGTCTGGGATAATGCCCTTGACTGTGATGTTAGAAATTGGCATCACGGGAACCTTCCCCAATCTCTCCAACTCTTTAACTAATGCTTGGGAAGCTATACTGATGCTGGCACCCGTATCTACCATACATCGTACCGTTAGACCTCCCACTCGGGCGTAAATTATGGGTAATTCTCTAATTGTATTAATCTTTGGCCCTCTTGTGTCCTCCGTCAAGTCCTCTTCTTTGATGACCCAGTCACTGATCTGCGCTACTACCATATACTTTGCATTGTGACTGTTCTGTGCACTAGCGACGTTCCCATCTTCTAAAATTGGCGTTTTTTTTCTCGTTGTTGCCATTCCTATCTGGTGTACCTCCGGATGATTGATTGTTGTTCCTCCGGGCATTCTGGAGTTCCAGGCTCTCAGCTCCCTGTTCGATGACATCTGGATCCCTTCGATCATTCATTCCCCTGTTCCATTTGTCTTTCTTACTTTGTTCGGCCGATTCTTTGGCACGTAATTCTGCCAAATACCGCTCCGAATCGCTGTGCCACCTTTCCATTTCCTCTCTGTGGTCATCTGGCAAGTCCCATCTCACTTCTGGCTCTCTGTTTTGGTCCCACGGCGGTCTTCCGCGTTGAAAACGCCCACCTCTCTTGTTATACGGCCTGTATGATCCACGATGTCCTCTCCATGGTTCATTTTGTCTTTGAGACGACCTCCAGTTATTATTACCTCGGTTACCATACCACGGGGTCCTCAATTCTTGATCTTGGTATTCCCGACGTTCCCAGCTCTGCCTCATGTCTATGGCGTCTGTACTTTGGTCTTTCATGCGTCGTCTAGGTGCTTCTTCTAGGCCGACCACGTTTACATTTTCAGTCGTTCGACCTGATCTTTGCGGACTGTGGATCGTCGTTTCATCGAGGTTTCTTAATATTTCCTCGGCATGTACCGCTGTCCGTACGTTCGCTGCCGCCATGATCTGTTGAACTCCGACTGGCAATTGCTTCTCAATGGCGGTGATCATCTCTTCTTCTGATGGAGGCATATCCAACTCTTTCATTCGGTGTAGCTGTGTGATGAAATATTCTGAATATTTTGTGGGTGATGTGGTACTATAGCGGCGCGCGTATAGTTCCATCCTCAGGTTCTGTTGCGAGGCAAGGCTCCAATACTTCTTCAGAAATGCTTCACGGAACTCTCCCATAGTGTCAAAGGTATACCTGAAGCTACGGAACCATTGTAACGCGTGTCCAGTCAACAGTTTCTCCACTGTCCTTAACTGTCGGTCTTCTGAGATCTTGCTTTCCTTGATGTATTCCATCAATTCTCTGAGGAAACTCTTAGGAGTAAAGTTATTGTTCCCTGAAAATTTGTTCGGCCGGTCATCACTCATTTTTATAACGTGAATGACCTGAGCAGCTGCGTTAGACTCCACGGGTGTCGAAGTACGACCCCTGAATTCCTGACTGTGAGGTTCCATCCCCTCATCTATGGTCGTATGCTCCTGAAATCCTACTTTCCCTTCCATACGGGTTTCTGTAATGGACTTGGCCAATCCTTTCTGTAAGTCGGCGATGACCTCTTCTTGGATCAGCATCTTGAGGTCGCTTTTGACTTGTTTATCTTCTTGTCGTTCCATCCTTGACAAAAGCTCCATCTCGACCTTATTAATCTTTAATTTGCTCTCTTCTAATTTACGGAGTACAGCTATCCTTTCTTCCTTAGCCTCCTGGCCCATGTCCTCGTATGCTAATTCGACATCTCTCTTCAATCCTTCCGTATCCTTTTCCCATGATTTCTTACATTCGTCATGTTGGCCATTCATATCATCTCGTATGAGCTGCAATGAATCCTTAATCTCGTCCTTAAATGTAGAGATGTCGGTCTCGATCACTCCTATCTTGGCTTGCGTTGACTTATTCTCATCTCTCAGCTTGTCGACATCTGCCTGAGTTGCTGCGATTCCCACTTCACATTTCGCTACCTGCGCTTGGACTCGAATTTCCATTCTAGCCATTCTCTGAGACACGTTCTTGATCTCGTTCTCGATCGTGACCATATGAATTTCTATTTGCTCAGTACTCTGATTGCAAATGCGGCCTACATGTTCTATATTTCTCTGCATCTGTGACAATTGCTTTTCAGTACTACCTCTAAGTTCCTGATTACTGTCTTTTATTTCCTGCATCTGCTTATAACTACTGTCCTTAAATTCTTGCAATACGACCATCAGGTCCTCTGTCGATGACATAATTATCAATAAGAGAATATGCGGGCTTATCCCAACTCATGCAAATACACTCATCAACACACCATGCAATGTAAGTGTATTTCAAAGCTTTCAAGGCTTCCTTCCCCTATCCTTCGAATTTGCAATCACCTACAGTGATATTGCAACAGTAAAACGATTCAAAATTTGATTGTAATCCATTGGTGTCATTAAATATTTGACTTATCACTAAAAGAAAAATTAATTAACTAATTTAATTTAATTTAACATTAATTAAAGTGATTAATGTTTATCATCAGGCCACTAATGAGCCTTAATTAACTATCTGATGGATGCTCAATGCTATAAAAATTTCAAGGGACTCCTTGGGATTACTGTATGATACTATAAAAATTTATATAAATGAAAATGTAATAACAGTAACTCTCGATCAATTAATTGAGCTCCATTTCGACCTTATGTTGGGCCGCTATTGTCTCAAGCTTAAGTCACACCACGTTGGGCGCCATTTTGCATTTTTGCACTGGTGGTGGGGAGAACAGGATTTGGTATTAAATGAATGCGGCAAGCGGAAAAAGGGCAAGGCTAATCCTCACGGAAAAATAACGGATATGAAATGAATGGAGTATGGTTTGGATTCGGGTTTGAATTGATAAGTGACTTATGGGTATCTTCCAGCGTTTACCCGCTCAGCATAAAGTCAAAAAAAACAATGAACATGCCAAACGAGTAGGCAAGCCAAACTTAATCAAACAAGCACAAAACCCGGGTGCATCTGTGTATGTTAACCACTAGGATCTTCCAGAATAGAAAAATCGAAGAAGAATAGAGAATAATCTATCCTTTGCCATGTACCCTTGTACAAGGCCTTCAGAACAGGACTCTGTCGTCGGGGCATGAACGGTACACTAGCTTGAATAAGAAACTGTTCTGGATATTATAGGAAGATCACTAGGGCTGAATAAAATTCATCATACACAGATTCTGAATGAAAATAAACAAATTTAATGCTCCAAACACCAGTACAGCAAAAACAAATAAATGAAATAAAACCAAAATAGTAGAAATGAAATTTAAAATAATAATAATAATAATCCAAAGGTAAAATAAATCAATTACGGAATCAATAAAATTAAGTCAAAATCAAAAATATAAACAATGGACTAATTAATGTCCAATGACCACCAATTAAATGCTAATCAGCATCAATTAATACTTATCATAGTAGTTATGATGTATGATTACAATCAAATTTATTAACAAATAAAAACCAATCATATGGCAAAATAAAGAAAATGAATCGAAATGAAATCTGGTTAACACCAATTAGCCTTAATTGCCATAATCAAATTTATTAATTACGATGATAAGATATCATCAGAAAGTTAAGTTATTAAGAGATGAGGGATCAAGAGAGTCCGGTCAACAGCAACAACAGTATGGATTAAGAAAAAGAAATCCAATTATACGAAATTAATCAATCATTAATCTGAGTAAACATAATGATCATTGAGTCTAATATCATCCAATTACATTTCAAATACATGGTATGTTCAATTTCAGAGACATCCATGGCCATTCCGAAGTATACATTATAGCCTAGCCATTGGCTTATTTAATTATTAATGGCGTTTAATTAACATTTACTAGAATCCCTCCGTTAAATAAAAGTTCACCCTCATATCAAATCTTAACCTTCATGGCATTAATTATGTATTTCTATCTGCAAACATGAATATGATTTATGCATCTTATTTACATACTCTTGTAAATTAATTATGGAAGCCTTTCCGTACGGAATCTTAATGTCCAATCCCGACATTACTTTGGACGTCTTAGCTTTAAAACAAATTAGCTGAATCAATGAAGCCATTTAGTTTCCTTAGCCTTGAAACACACTTACAAATTGTCACATATTACATTAACATATTAGCGATATGATAAGCCTGGCTTCGGCCCTTGCGTTCGACGTGATACATTCTCGAACCAAGCACCCGATGCCTTGTCAAATAATTCATGGATATTTAATAAACAAACTAAGAAAAGTGCCTTAAGAACAAACAAAAATAACATCATAAAAAAATGATGACTAATCATCTGCCTACCACATTTGGGTTGGATAGACATGAAAAAGAATTAATAATTCCAACCAAACATTATTAAAGTAATCGTATCGTGTCAGAGTCGCGTTAGGCAACGGTGAATGTATTTGAAGCCGCGACCTCTGAAAAATATAGACATGGCACAGAAGAAATACCTTGTATCAGTGTTATGTTAAACAACGGTGAATGTATTTGAAGCCGCGACCCCTGAAAAAGATAGGCATGGCACAAACATGTTCTAAATGGCATATTCAACAGGATCAATATGTATTTAGGGGTATTCGCTACCTATACATTTCTTACCTTGAATGCCTTATCTTGCAGAACGAGGTTACAATAGAACAAAGCATGGTCCGTTCAACAATTATCGAGAAAAAAAAATCTCAAGAAAATTTTGAACCAATATTAACTATATAAAAAAACTAATAATAATTATTTTCCAGGACCGAAAATAATTATTCATGAACACAGGACTCTAAGGTCACTGTCTAGCTAGTACCCATTTAAAAAGACTGATCGACCAGGCATGAATAAGAGGATTTCGAATACGGGACCGCAAGGTTACTGCCTATCTAGCACCCGTTTAAAAATAGTTTCTGGACCAGGCACAACAAGAGGATATCGAACCCGGGACTGTATGGTCAGCAGACAAAACCGTCCCTTATATCAAAATGATCAGTAAAAGAAACACTATCGATTGGAGGCATCAGGGTAGTAACCTAACATACCCTTACGTGAATATTAAACTTGGGACCAAACATAACAAAAATTTAAATGAATCGCTGCGGCAAACACCCGAGTCCAGAGTGGACCCCTCTCTTTATGAAGAATGACAATAGGTTGGCCGCGCCTACTAGCTAACTTGACCGTGAAAAGGCAGAGATGCAACTCTTCACTCCTCCCCGGCTAACCTATGATTCTATTCTTACCAGCTGTGCGAGCCAGATCATAGTACTCTTGAATATAACTTAATTATTACAATCATCGCGTTGTAACATCAAACCGTTCTCTTACCTGTGAAATATTAAGCAATGTGAATTCTTCACCCTCACCCCTCTGTGCGGTATGATTTCAATCAGATATATATATTAATTATAGCATTATTTTATCTGTGCTTATCTGCCACTATCTTACACAAACAATTTACTTAATATCATTGTAAACTTATCATACTTTCATCCGACATATTCTCCTCAGGTCTATATTTACCTGGCATCATTATCTATTTTATCTTATTTCATCGTAGATTCCTCCTTACAACATCTTACCTGTATGGCCTTAAATATCACACGCGTTCAATAAAAACTAATATAACAATTAATGAGGCTGGTTCAGCCGTCACTTCTTAAATAACTCACGCCATTGTAAACTGTCCTCTAAACTATACTCATTGCTTACACCATAATATCCCGTCATTATCCATCACAATACACCATGGTCCTTTAAATATCGTCCCAAAAAAATCCTCGGATATTTATTCATCCGGTATGTAAATACATAAATTGCTATCTCTGGTCATTTATACGAAATAATGAGATTTTGCCTGGAAAGGGCATCTATCGAAATACCATGCTTCGTTCGTTCTATTTGGGTGGAAAACACAGGGGATATTTCTAACATACATTTATAAATAAAATAGGTAGTTCTACCATGTGGTTTATGTACGGATACGATTACCTAGCAACATCCTTACGTTAAATTAGGCACTTTTAATTCATTAAAATAATTATTGTGATCATTAATCATTATGAGCGTACCCAGCTCCGTCAGATGCACAACTATGGTCGCCATTGACACAGTTATTGTACACACAAGATAAAACAAATCAAAAGAAAACAAATAACATGCTAACATTATGGCGATGAAATCCATGAATTATTTGACACTGTAAAATGTAATCAAAAGGTAGTTATCATATTGAAGACTTCCTTCATCATTTGCAAGAGTTGGACCAGAGGCCCGCAACTGTATAACTTAGCACATGACCTCCATGGCCAGTTCGAATCCCATCACGATGATGTAAAACCACTCGCTAATATCACTGCAATCCTCCATTATCACTAGGTTGCTGTAAGCCAGCACCCTTTTAAAATGCATACACACACATATTTAATTAAATTATGCACCACTAAAAAAAAATATACATTAGTGGACTATACACTTGTGTCATAGATGACAGATTCTCACACTATTTCCACACTTGTCGCGGACACATTTTCTGTTATATATTTTTCACTTGAATTACATATAATTTCACATCCGTCCTTACTGTTATGCACATTCACAACTTAGTATTCATTTTTAATATTATTTTGCATCAGCCGAACAATAGACTGTGCGTTTTCGTACATTAATGCTTGGCGGGATGCTACATAGGGGGCCAGCATCCACTAACGTTGGCTGAATGATGAACAATGCCCGCTGTCACAGACGTCGTCCGCATATATGACAAAATGGTTGCCAATTCACAGTTTTGCACATACGACACCAAATGCTCCTTTCATATTCATAGGCTACAGTAATCAGGTACCTTAATTTATACACAAAAATATGGCCTTGCTAATCTTATGGTTCACGACGAAACTCGATCATAGGCTAAATTTATATCATCAGCGCTTGGGTAGAACTAATTTCTTGCTGAAGGACGCTATGTCTTCTCTCACACACACTCGACGTTGTCAAATTTCCTTGCGCGGGACTACTTCTAGTCGATGAACACAGAGATATTTAATCCGTTACCGCATTCCCAAAATTCTTAATAATAATTAGATTCATCATGGGCGTTTTAGATCATTCATGTAATGTCTTGATCTCTTGTAACCAATCGAGGCGTACTCTCTGAGGGCGGAGTCAAGCATCTACTGCGTGCTAACTTGAGATAGCTACTGCGTTTTGGCAAGATTCTCAGAATTCGCTGGAGTGCTCCTGCTCTGAAACTTGCAGGCAAGCGACTTATGACGCACCTGCTCTGCCCATTGTGTGAAAACCATAAATTTCTCCCTGCCAAAACTGCCAAGCCATATACAGTATATGTGGTCTTCAACACGGCAGAAAGATCCTAGTTATCATTATAATCATTACATAATGATGATTTCATTCTCATTAACATCATGACATTGCCCTATATAAGTACTCCAATGACATAATGTGTCCTTGGCCTAAGACGTAGGCCAAGGGCACAATATGTATGTATAAATATATATATATATATATATCTCTTATATAAAAACAAGTGTCCTGACTGACTGACTGACTGACTGACTGACTGACTCATCATCGCCCAGCCAAAACTATTAAAGTTAGAAACATGAAATATTGGGGATATGTTCGTGGTAAGTCGAAAATGCGCGCTAAGAAAGGATTTTTGGATATTCAGGTTCTAAAGGTGTCTTAAGGGGGTACACATGCATTTCATTGAATATCAATATCTCGGGCTTGGTTTCATTGAGGGACGTGATACTCGGCATATAAACTGATCATTAAAAATAAGAAGACACGTGTCTGAGGGTTTTTCGATGTGGTGTATATTATGAGGTGAAAGGGGTGAAAAGTGGGGGTTGAAGAATTCCTAACGGAGCGTGTATCTCCTAAACGACATAGGCGAGGAGTTTGAACTCAGCGGAAAAACATCAGCCTAAAAGATAAGTAAATAGGTGTTGACCGTTAATTTTTTCATAAATCCAATTTAAGGGGCCCATGGGATGGGGTGAAATTCGGGGGGGGGGGGGGGTGGCGGGGGACAGGAAAGAAAGTGTCCTAACTGATTGACTGACTCACTCACTCTTCAATCTCAGGATGTGAAAACTGCTTAGAAATAAGTAAATAAGTGTTCGACAGTTTCTTTTTCATAAATCAAATTTAAGGGGTTCATGGGGATGGGTGAAATTCTGGAGAAAAAATGAAAGAAAATGTTCTGACTCACTCACTCTTCAATCTCAGGGAGTGAAAGCTGCTTAAAAATATGTAAATAAGTGTTCGACAGTTTCTTTTTCATAAATCAAATTTAAGGGGTTCATGGGGAGGGGTGAAATTCTGGAGAAAATGAAATGAAAGAAAATGTCCTGACTCACTCACTCTCTCATCATCGCCCAGCCAGAATTAATGAAGTTAGAAGCATGACATTTTGGGGATATGTTCGTTGTATGTCAAAACCGTACACTAAGGGAGGATTTTACGGATATTCAGGTTCTAGAGTGGTCTTAAGGGGGTTGAACCTGCATTTTATTAATAACAATATATCACGAGTGGTTTCATTTGTGGATGTGATACTCGGCACATAAACTAATCATTAAAAATAAGCAGACATATGTCTAAGGGTTTTTCGATGTGGTGTATATTATAAGGTGAAAGGGGTGAAAAGTGGGGGTTGAAGGTTTCCTAACGGAGCGTGTATCTCTTAAAAGACATAGGTGAGAAGTTTGAAACTCAGCGGAAAAAATCAGCTTAAAAATTAAGTAAATCGGTGTTCGAACATTTTTTCATAAATTTAACTTAAGGGGCCGATGGTGTGGGGTGAAATTCTGCGAAAAAAGGAGAGAAAGTGTCCTAACTGACTGACTAACTCACTCACTCATCAAACTCACGGGAAAAAGACAGCTTAAAAAATAAGTTAATAGGTGTTCGAGCGTTTCTTCATAAATTCAATTTAAGGGGCCCATGGGGAGGGGTAAAATTCTGGTAAAAATAATTGAAAGAAAATGACCTGATTGACTCACTCACTCATCATCGCCCAGCCAAAATTATAGAAGTTAGAAACATGAAATTTTGGGGATATGTTCATTGTATGTCGAAAACGTCCACTAAGGAATGATTTTTGGATATTCAGCTTCTAAATGGGTGTTAAGGGGGTAAACCTGCATTTAATTGAATAACAATATCTCACGAGTGGTTTCATTTGGGGATGTGATACTTGGCATATAAACCAATCATTAAAAATAAGCTGACACATGTCTAATGATTTTTCGATGTAATGTATATTAAGAGTAAAGGGGTGAAAAGTGGGGGTTGAAGGATTCCTAACGGAGCAAGCATCTCCTAAACGACATAGGCGAGGAGTTTGAAACTCAGAGGAAAACAATCAGCTTAATAATAATAAATAAATAAATAAATACATAAATAAATAATTTAATAAATAGGTGTTCGACCGTATTTTCATAAATCCAATTTAAGGGGTTCATGGGGAGGGGCGAAATTCTGGAAGAAAAACGTCCACTAAGGAAGGAATTTTGGATATTCACTCTCATCGACCAACCAAAACTATTAAAGTTAGAAGAATGATATTTTGGGATTATGTTTGTTGTGCGTCGAAAACGTCTACTAAGGAGGGATTTTTGGATATTCAAGTTCTAAAGGGGTGTGAACGGGGTTAAACCTGCATTTCATTGAAGAACAATATGACACGACTATAACGCGAGCGAAGGCGCGGGTACCTGCTAGTATATATATATATATTTATATGTATATCAGTTTCTTGTGGACACGATAACTGCCGTAATTTTGCACCAATCACTTTGAATTTTTTACCGAATATGTATACCTATAAAATCTCGGTCGAGTTCGTTACTGGGCTAAATCGGTTGAAGGGGGTGAAAATGGGGGGCTTTTTTCGAAAAAGTGAATTATTGCTATAACTCTCTTAATATGTGAAACATAGAATCCGTTCAACGTTCATACTATGTGTCGGATAAAGCCCAAATTGGGTTTTTCGGGAAAAATTAATCATATCTCTCTTAATAGGCACAATATCAAAACCGTACAAAATGGACAATATTCCCCTAATAATTACCTAAAACTTTTGTCTGAAAGAATTTTTGATATGACCCACCATTACGACAAGGGACGAGAAAAATTATTTCGGAATTATAAGAAAATGCCAAGAGCTATCAGTGGTTGCCATTTCAACACTACTAAATTGATGAGGCATGAGCCATCAGACGTTGCCATGACAACGCACTTGCACGAGATCAGATTCAGTATTTCCATCTGACTAAGTGGTTGGTTGGTTGGTTCTTAAGTTTAGGGGCTACGACAACGCGGTCATGTAGCCCCGTGTACTTTGGGTGTGTGTAGAATCTGTCTGATAACCGATGTTAATTGTGATGACCGTATTAGTGTGTGTTATCTGTTTGTTAATTTAAGTACTGCACCTAACAATTTTTCAGATAGTTCCTACTTTTGCCGCCAAGCGCCACTGTCAACGACTACGAGGCCAAGTTCAGAACTTAGCTACTAGACGCCGCCGCAGTCGGCTTTTGGCAACGAACATCGGAACCTAAGAGCGTTGTATACATTCTTAACCTATCCAATTTAGCTTCACACAGGTGCAATTAGTGGAAGGATCTTTAACATGCCATAAATCTATGACATGGGACCGCCGGCTTTACTTCCCCGCGAAGGAAGGCATACTGAGGGATTTTTAACGCTCTTAATAAATCCGACGGCTTCGGCCGGGTTTGAACCCGTTATCTTGGGCATAGAAGCTCAGCATGCTACCGACTACGCCACCGAAGCCGCCGGACAAAGTGGGAAGCGGCTTCGGTGACGTAACTGGCAGCATGCTGAATTTCTATGCCCAATGTCACGGTTTCAAAGCCGGCCGAAGTCGTCGGATTTTCTAAGAGCGCTAGAATCCCTCAGTATGCTTTCCTTTGGAGGGGAAGTTCCAACGTTCGTTGCGAGTTGCTGGTTGGGGTGGCATCTAGTAGCCAAGTTCACAGCTAGGTGTCGTTGACGGTAGTACCTGGTAGCAACATTAGGAACTACTGCTTGAAATTGACCGTCTGCCGTCCTTACCTGAATTAAGACTAATACAGCCATTACAATTCACACCGTGTATCAGACAGATTCTACACTCACCCAAAGTACACGGGGTTAGATGACCGCGTTGACGCAGCCCCTAAACTGAGGAACCAACCAGAGGTAAATTTCATTAGAAAGCTAACTATTGCAATGGGTACCATGTTTCGACTTCCGGAAAATTTCGACATATCTTCGCGTTTCACATCCCCCAGACACCAAAACCACCGTCAGTTCATAAGTTATATATAATTTATGTATGTATATGTATATATATGTATATCAGTTTATTGTGGACACGATAACTGCCGTAATTTTGCACCAATCACTTTGAATTTTTTACCGAATATGTATACCTATAAAATCTCGGTCGAGTTCGTTACTGGGCTAAATCGGTCGAAGGGGGGTGAATATGGGGTCTCTTTTCGAAAAAGTGAAAATCGCCCTAACACTCTTAATATGTGAAATATCAAATCGGCTCAAAGATCATACTATGTGTTGGATAACGCCCAAAAATTTATGTTTGAAGAGTTTTTTTTATAGCACCAACCATTGACCAAACGGGTGGGAAAAAGTGGGTTTTTCGGGAAACATTAATCATATCCCTCTTAATAGGCACAATATCAAAACCGTACAAAATGGACAATATTCCCCTAATAATTACCTAAAACTTTTGTCTGAAAGAATTTTTGATATAACCCACCATTATGCCAAGGGATGAGAAAAATAATTTCGGAATTATAAGAAAATGCCAAGACCTATCAGTGGTTGCCGTGGCAACACTACTAAATTGATGAGGGATGAGCCATCAGACGTTGCCAAGATAACGCACTTGCACGAGATCAGATTCAGATTTCCATCTAAGTGTGAAGCGGCTTCGGTGACGTAACTGGTAGCATGCTGAATGTCTATGCCCAAGGTCGCGAGTTCAAAGCCGGCCGAAGTCGTCGGATTTTCTAAGAGCGCTAAAAATCCCTCAGTATGCTTTCCTTTGGAGGGGAAGTTCCAACGTTCGTTGCGAGTTGCTGGTTGCGGTGGCATCTAGTAGCCAAGTTCACAGCTAGGTGTCGTTGACGGTAGTACCTGGTAGCAACATTAAGAACTACTGCTTGAAATTGACCGTCTGCAGTCCTTACCTGAATTACAGACTAATAAAGCCATCCCAAAGTACACGGGGTTACATGACCGCGTTGTCGCAGCCCCTAAACTGAGGAACCAACCAAAATCTCTGCGGGAGATATAATTTTGCGTGAAGAAGTAAAAGACCGTTACATAGTTAAACATCAGTGTCGAAACCTTGCATAAGGACAGTGTGACCACAAGTATAAAAATGGACCCCAAATGACAAGAAGGTTACCGTTCCCATAAGACAATAAAATGTTTAAAATAAGCATAAAATGACGAAAAACAAAGTTAATTAAGCTCCAATTATAAAATACCTTCTCGCAATAAATGAGGTCTGATCCTTCTACGAAAATCTGCATATTCTGCCTATTTTCGCCTATCCCCAAGTTTGTCCGGTGAAATCTACCTCCGCCTTTTGGCGTGCCGAGAGGACTCTTTAAAAAACAAAATATTGCCATGTAAGTTTTGTTAATCAATGGTTTGGTAATGTTGAAATATCCGAAGATACGCAGCATTGGGCATACTCAGAACTTGGACGGATGACCGTTTCTAGTGGCTGGGAAAGGGAAGGAGGAGTGGAAATAAATTGACCACCCTATTGCAAGTAAACTCCGGTTCTGGAACAAGTCCTAGTTTAAGACTCACTTTAATCCAGGAAACGCTTCAGGATTGTCTAATAAATTGTAAGGCCACCTTCCATTCTGGGGGCCCGACAGGCAGACATACGCTCTATTCCCTGTTCGGTCAAGAAGTGAATTCTCGTCTTGTGTTTTAATAAGTTCAATGGCCTACCTGACGTCAACCTCGTCAGAGGAGTTGATGAGAAATTAATTGAATTTCGGCAAGAATTAGTAAGGAGGGTGCCGTGGCCTCTACTACGTTACGGAGAAGCATTTCAATGACGGTAGACGGTGAATATTTGAACCCAAACTCAGATAAGTTATATCCTTGTTCTATGTACCCTGAGTATGGACAAAAGTAGGGACCATTAATCGATTAATTTCAGTAATCTAATAATCGATTAATCGAAGCTGAAAATTCGATAATTTGCTAGAAATGACGATTAATAAATTGTGCGTTTATCCGATTAGTTTTTAATCGATTAATCGGTTGGTCGAATAATTCATTAATTGTTTTGTCGATTAATCTATGTACGTCACTTTTCACTACGCTTTCTCAGAAACAAAACAGACATTTAATTAATTTACATATATTTAAAATAATGTACTTTCTTTGTGGAAACTAGGCTAAAACAAAGTAGAACAAAAATGTTTCTATCCTAAATTGTAAACATTGAACAAGGATTCAAAATCTTTGCTGAAAACTCTTCGTTTTCATTTTTCGAAACCCTTCCCATTTGACTGATGTTTGTCCTTCCTCTGTCACTGACTCTTATTTGGTTATTGTTATCATAAACAAGGAAGGAAATTTTGTATATGTAGGAAAAAAGTAACTTTTATAGGATCACGTATTTAAACCCGGCCGAAGTCGTCGGAATTTTAAGAACGTTAAAATTCCCTCAGTATGCCTTCCTTCGGAAGGGAAGTAAATCCGGCGGTCCCATTTCATAGATTTATGGCATGTTAAAGAATCTTCCACTAATTACACCTGTGTGAAGCTAAATTAATATAGGTTAAACACTTGACTAACGGTCTTAAGTTCCTACGTTCGTCCTCAAGAAACGACTGAGGTGGCATCTGAACTAGTTGGTCGTTGACGGTGGCGTTTGGCGGCAAAATTAGGAACTACTTGAAAAAATGCAATGCCTTGCAGTCCTTACTTGAATTAAAACAGACTAACGGACCCGTGCGACAAATCTCGCATGTTCATAAGCCACACTTCCCCCAATAGGTTTATAATGAGAGATTTAAGGAAAAAGGTTACGTTTTTATTTGAACCAAATGATTATAGAACACTATTTACATTTCAGTGAGAATTCCAAGTTCAAAAGTCATAATTGTAACATCAGTAGTTGCAAATCGCACACTTCTTACAAATATCGATATTTATGAAATTAGAATGCAATTCGTCACTGCTAATATAATTTGTGTGCTGAGTCCACTGATTGACAGCGAACCTGTGGTTGAATTAACATTTAACTGTTTTGGCATGAAACATGCGTACCTACGGCCAAAATGTGAACTGAACATCAATGATGTCACGTAATTTCCTAAAGCAACAGTAGTTGCAAATCGCACGCTTCTTACAAAAATTAATATTTACGAAATTGGAATGCAATTCGTCACTGCTAATGTAATGTGTGTGCCGAAGCCATTGATTGACAGCTTAGTAGATACGGTCACCGGCTATTCGATATTTATGAAATTATACTGTTTGAGTACTCATTCCTTTGATTTACTGTTTCTGAAATCCATGCAAAATGATAAAGGAAAGACCTCAGAATGTTAAAATTTCATGAAAAAGGCGTCACAGCGGCCAAAATGTGAAGTGGACAGCAATTATGGAGCGTATCTTCCTGCAGCAACAGTATCTGCAAATCACACACATCGTACAGTTTTAAGTCATTTTTGAAGCAATTATAGATATTTATGAAATTAGAGTGCAATGCGTCACTGGTAATGTATATTCTCTTTTATTTCAATGCTCATTTTTCACGATCGGTCGCCAGTGAGCGCCGCAGGAGGGATCTATACTACTGAAATAATATATATGTTAACACACACTAATACAGTCATCACAATTACCACCGGTAATCAGAAAGATTCTACGCACACCCAAAGTACACGAGGCTACATGACCGCGTTGTCGCAGCCCCTAATTTGAGGATCCAACCAACAAACTTTTATAGATTTCTATAGGCCTACATCATTCCGAAAAAAAGCGTTACTCTACTAAAGCAACAATTTCTCATTTAAACTTCTTTTCTTATTTCATGTCTACTAATCAATTAATCGATTCTTCGGTTAGCCGAGCAATCTTTTATTCGGTTAGTCAATTGAACAACATCGTTTATTTCCAGCTGTAGACGAAAGTGAAAAAGTGAATACGTCACTTGAGTCGGATCGTTTCAAAGCATATTTCAAAACACCATTAGAAATTTGTTATGTAAACTTATTTGATACAAACTGTTTTTGATCCCTGTCTAATGGAATGTTTTATCAAATCAATAGCATAGTTCCCTTTGTCTCGATAGAGAGGACACACGAATTAAATTGTCTCACTAGTTCACATTCCTATATTTCATGTATCTAGTTCCAACAATATTTCCGATCTGAAAAATTGACTATTAGGAGTTGGTCACTTCCGGTTACCGTTGGCATAGACGTGTGTAGTATTTTCACCCAGGTAATGTATGGTTGCTAGCTGTAAAGAAAAGTCGCTGGTACTACATTGTTGAAAACATATTTCGTTTGGCATCAGTTTTCTATCGAAATGCTTCAGAGTAACTGGTAGGAGTATGCAAACTGTGCTCCGTACTTAGAGACATTCAGCAAATATCCGGTAAATAAATCAGGTGCTGGTGAGGGTTCTACACTTTATAAAACGCCGATCGATTCAGGAACTATTGTGCTTACATAGCCAGCTACCAAATCCATTATATGTGGTTGGAAGTAATCGATCTACTGTATATAGATGGCTGTACTGTTATTTGCTGCTGGACGAATGGGACGAAAATTTATTGAGAACAAAGACGTACTATGAATTACAATTTAACAAGCGTACCTGGACAATCATGTATATCTATTCAAACTCTAGAAATCCTTTACAAATCGCGGACGCTGAAAATAAAAATAAGATAAGGAACAGTGTTAATTTTCCCTGTGTATTTCTCTCCCCTACACCCATTATCAGAGAAACATAGTCCACCCAGTTGTATGAGCAAAGATTTAGTGAAAGTATATTTAGAAATATTTTCTTCTCCTCTTGAACGAATTGAATTGTCCCCTTGTTTATTTTAGGTCTATTTCTTTCAGTATAGAAACCAGCGAAAATCCCAGTGACGAATGCTTACTTTCCATTTAACTTCCATATTCAGTAACAGGGGATGTCTCATAAGTAATTCCGTTTTTAAAAGACAATTTTATTTGGAAATTTCGTAACGGGTCCAGATATCGCGACTGGGACTGTTTATATGTGAACTGGTGCAATTGCCATGACCTGTTGGAAGAAGAGGTAATTTCAGCATTCCTAGGAGACTTCATAGATGTACTGCTTGCCTCGGAGGGTGAGTGGTTAACGTGTCAGACTACCAACCCCAAGCTTGCAGGTTCGTTCCCGGCCGTGATAAGTGAATTTTGAAAGGTGCAAAAATCACTACAAGCATGTCATACGAGGTTGGCATGTAAAATAACCCATTTGAATTCAGTAGTCCGTGTTTATAATGGCAAAATTAATCTTGGGATTTTCCGCCAACACAAAGTTCCTCCATTCTCTACTAGAAAGCGCTATAGTGTCAAGGAGCTTAGACATCTAACCCCCTTGACTTCCATAGCGTTCCATGGAACGACGAAATTCGACATGCAAGCTGCCCTCTGGATGTCAAATAACAAAGCTTGCACCGGCACCCGAGGCCATACGAATTTTAAGAAAATAAAAACAAGATGTTCAGTAAAGAACATATAACCTACTTTCTCCTAAATGTATGAGTATAGTTATAACTCGTTGTTATTATCAAAGAGTAGAATATAATAATTTCTTGGTTGAAGACCTTAGAAACTATTTACTTCTACCTAACGCCACAACCTAGAAAAAAAAACTACTACCATCATTGAAGAAAGATAGATAAGAAGTATCTCAAGAATGTTATGGACCTGGAGACATAATCGACCGGACTGGCTGCGTGGCTCAGCGGTAACGTTCTCGCTTGCTGGGCCCTAGGTTGCAGGTTCGTATCCTGAAGCAGTCAGCTGGCATTTGAGGGTGCACAAATGCGAGGGAGCCGTGTCAGTAGATTTACTGGCACGTTAAAGATCCCCTTCGGGCGCAAAATTCCGGCACCCCGGCGTATCTAAAAGCAGCAGTAGTTAAAAGGGACGTAAAACAAATAACATTATTATTATTGTTATTATTACATAATCGACCTGCCATAGGCAACATCCAACTTTGAGTTGAGGCATGTCTTTACACGTCTGGTTGTGCATGGCTTTCACAACCCTAATTGAATTAACAAATCTTTTCATGACCCTACAGAGACGTGTGTATACAAACTATGTGGATATTTTCGATTGCTATTTGCCTGAAATAAAAGTATTAATTAATAACCTGAACTAGCACCAACGTCTAGAATTCAGTTACTATGTGAAATCGTTTTGTTCTTTACTTCAAATAACATTTTCAAATAACGCACAATAGGCTGTTACAAAGCCTTTAAAATAAAAAGTAAAAATTTATCGTTGTATCATCTTGCCATTCTTCAAGTTCGATGCGCATAGAATGCCAATGGTATACGGTACTAACCAATGGATTCCCACGTAGACCAGTCGTGACATCTAGTGGAGAAGTATCGAACAATATAACCCTACAGGGCGAGTGCATTCTAGTGGCCATAAGAAGAAACTTTTCAATAAAATCTTGAAGTTAATAAGTAGGCCGGCGCGCATTTACTTTTTTGGCTGCTAGATGTCTCGAGCAAATCTGCTGGTGAATTATGTTTTAATTAAATATATATTTTCCACCGTAATATGCACAATAGGTCGCCTCCGTAGCGTAGCGGTCAGCATGGTTAGCTGCCGCCCCGGAGGTCCTGGGTTCGATTCCCGGCTCTGCCACGAAATTTGACAAGTGGTACGAGGACTGGAACGGGGTCTACTCAGCCTCGGGTGGCCCAAATGAGTAGAGGGGGTTCGATTCCCCCTCAGCCATCCTCGAAGTGGTTTTCCGTGGTTTCCCACTTCGTCTTCGGGCAAATGCCGGGATGGTACTGCCCCCGTAATTGAATTATGTAGAGACCATGGTGGCTATATTTGAAATTATAAGGAGAGTTATGGCTGTCATAGTTATGACGTGGGTAGTCATGACGTAAGCACGGATGACGTAAATGTTATGCCAGCAGGCTACTTGAGCTGAGATTCTCTGTGACGTCAGCATTTAGTCGAGAATGTTCCAAGATTTACGACGCAGTCGCAGGAAACGAGGAATTCTGCTGAGGAAGAAACTATGCTATTGGAGGAGAGGCATGAACCAATGAACGATAGTTTAAAGGAAGACGGAGATTGCTAAAACTATGGTATTTTTATTACTTTTGGAATGCAGAATTGTGGAAATCCATTTGCAGTAAAAGCATTGATTTGGAATTTTGGTGAAATTTATTTTCAGTTTTTGAATTTTGAAAATCCGTCATGTATTAACGAAGTTGGAACTTTGAGCGATGACGCAGTATCACGCTTTGGAAGGGATGGTAACGCCCCTCGTGAAGTTAATAAAAGGGCTTGCGCAGAAGAGAGGAGCCTTTTTCGTTCTCTGATCATTCTGAGATCTCATTCTCAGATCATCGAAGTCTATTTGTGAAAGTTCTTTTCTTATACATTCATTATAGTGAGACGTCGAAGTGAACAGCAGTGAAAAGAATCGTCTTTATAACGTGTGGCGAGGCCACTATATTAACGAGATCCAAGTCAAACTAGGTGAAGTTGAAACGGACCTTAGAAAGCTTCTACAAGTTTAGCTTCGAACAGTTAGCGGTCTCCGATAAGCTAATTGTATTGTGCAGTGCTACATGCAGTTATAGAGAAAAGCTGAACAATTTCAACCGATTAGTTCGAAAGATATTAGCAGTTTTATACGACTGAGAAAAGTGATTATCTCGCCACAAGAGAAGCACTTTCGTATAGCCAGAATCAACGCAACGGCTGACGCTGCGAGTGGAATCGAAAGACTTCAGATTGCTTGGTTACAGAACGATACAGTATAATGGAGCAATTGAATACGGCAGTTTGTTCTTCTAACACTACAACCGAAGAACAGATGGAAGGCTAAGGGCTTATTGCAATTGGGACATACTTCAACGGAGTAAGATAGCGACATGGAACTTCGCTAATTGCTATTCCACACAAGCGAACATGCGGTGAATACCATCTACACCCATGTTTCGTAAGTAAAGGTTGAATACCATCGAACAGCCATAGAAACAATTTCATACTCTGAATATGAATAATTTCTTCGGAAATTTCTACAAAACTTCATGGCGATTGTCTACTGGAACTTCAGGGAATTTTTCAAGAGAGGTCAGGGATATCCCGACTCACAAAGAAGATTATTGCCGGAAGGATGTCTATTCGTCTTCGAGGAGCAGAGCGATTCACGGAGAAGGAAGCAGTTCGATTCTCTGAGGGTGCTATTTCCTATTTCGAGGATGGAGCTCAACTTTAACGTGGTGAAATAGATCCATCAGCAGTCTTCTTTGGGGAATTTTCCTCTGGAACGTCAATCGGCAGATAAGGTAGTCGTGAACGTTTATTGTATTTGAGTATATTAATGATGTTTGAGCAACCATTTTTCCCATATTTTTATCCTCATGTTTTTGCCCTATTTTCTTGTTGAGATTCTTATTCTCAGTACACCTTGATGAGTTTTGCATTTTTCGACGATTTATTAAGACATTGTTATGTCATGGGCATAGTTGACGATTTTGAATCAGTTGAGACTGATATTTAGAATTTTCAGTAATTAATATTTTTGTAGTCACGATTCGACTGTAAATTAATGATTTTTATGGCAGATTTAAATTCAGACATCATGTCAGTTTATTAAAGTAATTCTACCCCTGTTTAATTACTTTGAACAATTTTCTGTCATCATCAAGAAGGAAGAACATTTAAATGATTTTAGAGCGTTAAAATCTCTTACGTTGTCGACGATCTTGGAAATACTAGTCGTTATTTGAATTGATTGCAACACAGACATTTATCGTCAGTTATGAATGAACATTGCATTATAGACACTTTTGTGAAAGAGTAACTTTAATAATGAATTATTGAATGCATTAAAGTCAAGTACTTTTGTTAGGAGTTTTTCTCAATTAGAGATTTATAGAACGATGTTTGCATTCCCCAGTCTAATTGGATTCTATTCGACTACTTTGCATTTTAGTCGCACTTTATTTGAAGATAGTATTTTCATACTACAATTTCTTTTAAGATGTTAATCTTAAATTTGGATAGACCAGACAGGCGTATATAAGCGTATTCACTATTAAATTTGTTTGTGATTGGCAAGTTTTGACTTCATTTCGGTTCATGAATGAAATCTACGAAGGTTAAATAGAAAAAACAGTTTTGAAACAATTAATGATTATAAAAATTTTTAAGTGGAACTATGAATGTATAATCGCTAGTGCAGCGCGTGTTGAAAGTCGCTGAGATATAATGCCCTTGAATATGAAGGAAGTTCCCACAGGAATAAATGTTAAAGAATTATTTGTGGAAGTTTTGTAAGTTATGTGGAAGTTTAATACCATATAGATTAATATATGATGATTTTGGGCATATTTTGTTTAATGCAGTTTGTGCATTAACTTGTTAGCGAAGGATTTTCCGCTGGAGTAAGATTGTAATAGTTCGTTGAAAATAAATCAAGTGATTTACTGTTATAATTAACACGAGTTTTGAAAGAATTTGAGATAAGATTTTGAATGAAGGTTGCCGTCACAAATCATTATTAAAACCTTTATTAAACCAGATTGTGACATTAACATGTATAACTAACCTTCATTGGTCGATTATATTAAACACGATTATGAAAATTACAAACCGAATGAACATGTGGTCAATGTATTTATTAAATTAATAATTTAAACAATTAAAATGTTAATATTGTAAATAATTGCTGTAAATATTTTTGAAAATAATATGAAACGAGAGTGATGTTAAAGCCGTGCTTATAATATTTTTATTGTCTTTGACAAATATTATAAACAATTTCTAATTGTTATAAATAATTTATGTGATTTTGTTATAAACATTTAAGAGCTAATTAAACATTTGGATTAAACTTAACAAATTTAGGGAATTAACATAATGATTCAATAGGATGTGAGCAAAGTACTTGAAAGATTTGCGTAAATATAATGTGAGTTGTCTTGTCGACATTTAAAAGCTTGAGAGAGCAAGCTATACTCTTACGTAACATAGCAGGTGAGAAAGGAGTCCATTCAACCAGTATGCAACAGGTTCGAGGGTAGCTCGCAGCTGGGCCAACATATGGTTATCAGAGTGAGGTCGTCCGCACTCCGGCCTTGCGACTATAAATACCATTCTCATGTTTATTAAAAGGTAACCAAATGCTCTATATATGTCACACCCTGACGTCCTTCTCCAATCCAATTGTGTTAATAATATTACGTTATTTGGAGCTCTTGGGAGCTAAAATGTTTTATATCATGTTGTATGATAATTTTTGCAAGTCCTGCTGGAGGACGTAGTCAGATTGACTTGGGCTACTGATAGCCACGTTGATTTTGTTGTGTTAGTAAAATCATACCCTTTATTAGAAATAAAGCTTTTGTACAGTTCAAAGTTCTCGTCTTCGTTCTGGCTCATTTTTAAATGTCATGGTGGAGGTTATTGTGTGAACAGACTTTTAGTGATCCTGTTGTCAACTCAAACCCCGAGATAATTAAGAGGTAAGTAACGGTAAGTATGAACCCCCGTCTATTTTGGTGTGTTCCACAATGATTTCCTGTGAACTTCTGTGCTCTTATCTCGATAGTATCTGTCAGTGCCATTTTCATTGATGTAGCTATGCCGGTGCAATTGATAATTGGCAATCCGATTGAGGGGGCGGATATCTGACAGCCTACTATCCAGGTAAACGGGGACAGAAAGATTGGCGACCCAAGAGCGTGGGGCTGAGTCAACAGAAAGATTGGCGCACCTAAAACGTTGGGGCTCGATTCAACATAACTGGATTACCAGGTTGAACGCCAGTAAGAGTGGCAAACCTAAAACGTAGGGTTCGATTAGACTCAAATAAAGAGGTTGATTCTTTGTTAGATGTCTAGGCCAATTGTAGTATTTAAGAGTGTGATTATATAGGAATTAAATGTTGTATTGTATTAGGAAAATTACACTCAGAAAAGATCAGATCTTATACAACTTGAGAAAGGTTAAATGGGCAGGAAACTTAGAAAAATCGCCTATAATCTGGAATCTTATTTTATTTGACCGGCTTATGACATTTTAGTCATATTAAAGATAAAATTAAATTATTTGGATTGTAAATGTAAATTATTGGTGTTAGGATATTTTAAAATGAGCCAGGGAAATTTGAACATGTGCTTGAGTTTGTTTCAACATGAAGTATCTTCGAAAGTTAATTATAAGGTAGTTATAAGTTAGATTTAAGACAGAAAATTGATCAAAATTATATATGGTGAAAAGTGTTGCTCAAATGTTGTTATTTTGCTCTTTTGATGTATGTCCCTACAGCAATCCATTTTTGAATAATATTGTAATGGCAGATGAAAGTTTGAAGATGATGTTAGCGGAGATGTCTGCTAATATGAAGCAGATGAGTGAGAGTATGAAAGAGATGGAAGCTAGGAATACTAGTCGAATGGAGGAGAATATGAAGGTTCTTCATACTAGTGCTGCCAATTTAGAGGATAATATGTCGCGTTTACAGATTAATACCCTAGGAATTGAGAATACTGTAACGGACATGCGTACAGAGGTGTCTAATGTCCATAAAGATGTGTCTATTGTGAATAAAAGTGTTGATGATGTTAAATTTGATGTGTCTAAGGTACAGAAAGACCTTACAATGTTAAATCTAGATGTAGCTAATGTCCGAGGGGATATTTCTTGTGCTAGAGCCGAAGTTGTAGTTGTCAAAAACGATGTAGCGACTGTCCAAGACAAGGTCGAGGAAGTCCAAAAAGAAATTCAAAAAAGTCCTCTCGGCACGCCGGAAGGCGGAGGTAGATTTCACCGGACAAACTTGGAGATAGGCGAAAATAGGCAGAATATGCAGGTTTTCGTAGAAGGATCAGACCTCATTTATCGCGTGAAAGTATTTTATAATTGGAGATAAATAAAATTAACTTTGTTTTTCTTCATTTTAAACATATTTTAAGCATTTTATTGTCTTATGGGGACGGTAACCTTCTTGTCATTTGGAGTCCATTTTTAGCCTATTTTCAATTTTGAAAAAATAGGCTTATGAGATCACCTTTAGTCCGTGTGTGTGTGCGTGTGTGTGTGTGTGTGTGTGTGTGTGCGTGAGGTGTGTGTGTGTCCCCCCCCCCCTAATAAAATCTAAACGGCTGGAGCGATTTCAGTGAAACTCGGTAAGTTCATAGCACTATTCCCGGCGACCTCAACCGTGCCCATCGAATTTTGTTACGTCTCACCAATCCAACATGGCGGCTGTGCGAAATATTTCACTAGCATTCAGTATCTCCGAAACTATAACGGATATCGCCCTGAAATTGTGTACGGTGATAAAGGGTACTACTAGAAGTTCACCTATGAGACTTTCAAAAACCTGGTTACTACATAACCAACATGGCGGCCAAGCGAAGTGGAGACTTTTAAATAGACTTTTCTCGCGATTTAACTATCCAAACGTAATGAAACTTGGTACGGCAAATATTTATACACATTGCAATGCAGTCTAATTTAGTTCAATTGTTTTCATAACCTCAAAATGGCGGCTGTGCGAAATATTTCACTGACATTCTATATCCCCGAAACTATTACAGATATCACCCTGCAATTTTGTACGGTGATAAAGGGTACTGATACAAGTTTACCTATGTATAATTCATAAACCTGTAAAGTACAAAACGAACATGGCGACCAAGCGAATTTGAAATATTTTATTAGACTTTTCTCGAGAGTTAACTCTCTGAGCGCAGTGAAATGTGGTACAGTAAATGATTTTGCAGATTCTAATGTACTGCCATCTAATTTAATCCAATTGTTTACATAACCTGAAGATGGCGGCGGTGCGAAATTTTAAAATTAAGTTTTTATTTCTTGTGTCGTAATCATGCGATCGAAGTGAAAGTTTGAATAATGAACCTAGGCAATAAGTGTCCTTGAATGGTACATAACTCTATGGCCTATACATATAACAATCCTAAATGGCAAGCTTCCGTAATATCTAGACGGTTCTCAATATCTATGAATCTTTTACAGCAACCAAACTGAAATTTTTATGTTCATAGAGACTGTGAACATATGTTCACCTATAGGACTTTCAGTAACCTGGTGAGCACGAATCCAACATGGCGGCGACGCGAAGTATAAATATTTAAATGGACGTTTCTCGCGAATTAACTATCCGAGTGCCGTGAAACGTTGCACGTTAAATGCTTACACAAATGTTGATCCACTGGCGTCTAATTTATTTCAATGGTTTGCATAATCACAAGATGGCTGCAGTGCGTAATTTTAAAATCTCGTTTTTACTTCTTGTGTTCTAATCATGCGATTGAAGTTTGAATACCACACGTACACAATAATCTTAATATAATAGTACAAAAATAAAAATCCAACCTGGCGACCATCTGAAATATTTAGACGGTTCTCAATATCTACGAATCTGTTACAGCAATTAAACTGAAATTTTGTATGTTGATAGAGGCAATTAACATGAGCAGGATATATGAAAATAGGCTGTACAGTTCTTCACGGAACTACTTGTTATACTTGTGGTCACACTGTCCTTATGCAAGGTTTCGACACTGATGTGTAACTATGTAACTGTCTGTTACTTCTTCACGCAAAATTATATCTCCCGCAGAGATGTTGGTTGGTTCCTCAGTTTAGGGGCTGCGACAACGCGGTCATATAACCCCGTGTACTTTGGGTGAGTGTAGAATCTGTCTGATAAACGGTGTGAATTGTGATGGCTGTATAAGTCTGTAATTCAGGCAAGGAATGCAGACGCTAAATTTCAAGCAGTAGTTCCTAATGTTGCTAGAAGATACTAACGTCAACGCCACCTAGTTGTGAACTTGGCTACTAGATGCCACCTCAATCAGCAACTCGCAACGAACGTTGGAACTTCCCCTCCAAAGGAAAGCTTACTGAGGGATTTTTAGCGCTCTTAGAAAATCCGACGACATTGGCCGGCATTGAACCCGCGACCTTGGGCATAGAAGTTCAGCATGCTACCAGTTACGTCACCGAAGCCGCTTCACACTTAGTCAGATGGAAATCTGAATCTGATCCCCCGCAAGTGCGTTGTCATGGCAACGTCTGATGGCTCATCCCTCATCAATTTAGTAGTGTTGCCATGTCAACCACTGATAGCTCTTGGCATTTTCTTATAAATCCGAAATCATTTTTCTCATCCCTTGGCGCAATGGTGGCTCATATCAAAAATTCTTTCAGACAAATGTTTTAGGTAATTAATAGGGGAATATTGTCCATTTTGTACGGTTTTGATATTGTGCCTATTAACAGAGATATGATTAATGTTTCCCGAAAAACACCTTTTCCCACTCCTTTGGTCAATGGTTGGTGCTATCAAAAAACATTTCAAACATAAATTTCTGAGCTTTATCCGACACATAGTATGAACTTTGAACGGATTCGATATTTCACATATTAAGAGAGTTATAGCAATATTTCATTTTTTCGAAAAAAAAAGTCCCCCATTTTCATCCCCTTCGACCAATTTAGCCCAGTAACGAACTCGTCCGAGATTTTATGGGTATACATATTCGGTAAAAAATTCAAAGTGATTGGTGCAAAATTACGGCAGTTATCGTGTCCACAAAAAACTGATATACATATATACATATATTACATAAATTATATATAAACTTTTGAACTGACGGTGGTTTTGGGGTCTGGGGGATGTGAAACGCGAAGATATGTCAACATTTTCCGGAAATCGAAACATGGTACCCATTGCAATAGTTAGCTTTCTAATGAAATCTACCTAAAATACTACCGTCAACGACACCTAGCTGTGAACTTGGCTACTAGATGCCACCTCAATCAGCAACTCGCAACGAACGTTGGAACTTCCCCTCCGAAGGAAAGCAAACTCAGGTTTTTTAGCGCTCTTAGTAAATCCGACGACTTCAGCCGGGTTTGAACCCGCGACCTTGGGCATAGAAGTTCAGCATGCTACCAGTTCCGATACCGAAGTCGCTTCCCACAGACATATGAAAACTGAATGTGATCTCGTGCAGTGGTGTTGTCATAGCAACTGCTGAGGGCTCATCAATTAAAAGTATGACCTTGTAGTTCCGCCCCTTAAAACAACAATAACTATAAATTAAAAGTAAAGTTGTCATGGCAACCTCTCTTGGCACTTGGCATTTTCTTATAATTTAAATCATTTTGTTCACCCCGTGGCGTAATGGTGAGTCATATCAAAAATTCTTTCAGACAAACGTTTTAGGTAATTATTGGAGGAATATTGTCCATTTTGTGCGGTTTTGATATTGTGCCTATTAACAGAGATATGATTAATGTTTCCCGAAAAACCCACTTTTTCCCACCCCTTTGGTCAATGGTTGGTGCTATCAAAAAACTTATTTGACATAAATTTTTGGCACTTATCCGATACATATTATGAACTTTGAAGGGATTCGATATTTCATGTATTAAGAGAGTTATAGCGATATTTCACTTTTTCGAAAAAAGCCCCCCATTTTCACCCCCCTTGACCGATTTTGCCCATTAACGAACTCGACCGAGATTTTATAGGGATACATATTATGTAAAAATTCCAAGTGATTGGTGCAAAATTACGGCAGTTTTCGTGTCCACAAGAAACTGATATATATATATATATATATAGATAGATAGATAGATACATATATACATAAATTATATATAAACTTTTGAACTGACGGTGGTTTTGGGGTCTGGGGGATGTGAAACGCGAAGATATGTCAAAATTTTCAGGAAATCGAAACATGGTACCCATTGCAATAGTTAGCTTTCTAATGAAATCTACCTAAAATACTACCGTTAACGACACCTAGCTGTGAACTTGGCTACTAGATGCCACCTCAATCAGCAACTCGCAACGAACGTTGGAACTTCCCCTCCGAAGGAATGCAAACTCAGGTTTTTAGCGCTCTTAGTAAATCCGACGACTTCAGCCGGGTTTGAACCCGCGACCTTGGGCATAGAAGTTCAGCATGCTACCAGTTCCGATACCGAAGTCGCTTCCCACAGACATATGAAAACTGAATGTGATCTCGTGCAGTGGTGTTGTCATAGCAACTGCTGAGGGCTCATCCCTTATCAATTAAAAGTAAAGTTGTCATGGCAACCTCACTTGGCACTTGGCATTTTCTTATAATTTAAATCATTTTGTTCACCACGTGGCGTAATGGTGGGTCATATCAAAAATTCTTTCAGACAAAAGTTTTAGGTAATTATTGGAGGAATATTGTCCATTTTGTGCGGTTTTGATATTGTGCCTATTAACAGAGATATGATTAATGTTTCCCGAAAAACCCACTTTTTCCCACCCCTTTGGTCAATGGTTGGTGCTATCAAAAAACGTATTTGACATAAATTTTTGGCACTTACCCGGTACATATTATGAACTTTGATGGGATTCGATATTTCATGTATTAAGAGAGTTATAGCGATATTTCACTTTTTCGAAAAATGCCCCCCATTTTCACCCCCTTTGACCGATTTTGCCCATTAACGAACTCGACCGAGATTTTATAGGGATACATATTATGTAAAAAATTCAAAGTGATTGGTGCAAAATTACGGCAGTTATCGTGTCCACAAAAAACTGATATATATATATATATATATATAGATAGATAGATACATATATACATAAATTATATATAAACTTTTGAACTGACGGTGGTTTTGGGGTCTGGGGGATGTGAAACGCGAAGATAGGTCCAAATTTTCCGGAAGTCGAAACATGGGACCCATTGCAATAGTTAGCTTTCTAATGAAATCTACCTAAAAGCTAGAACTGATGTATCCAATGTTCAGGTAGACATTAATAACATTCATGCGGATATAACTGAGGTGCAAAGTGACATAACTAAGATTCAGGTAGAGGTCAACACAGTTTTCGTAGATATTACTAAAGTCCAAACTGATGTAAATAAAGTCAGGGAAGAAATCGAAAACTCAAAAACTCTTTGTACGCGAAATATAACTGCATTAGCGACTAGGTTAGTCGATGAATCAGTTAGAACAACAACGTCTTTAGCAGAGTTGAAGTATGATGTAGAGGTCATGAGAACCCAGGTATTAGACCACAATAGAGTATTAAAAGAGGATATCGAAGTAGACATAGCCGAAATGTTAACAGCAAACGTAGCGGTATGGAAAGACGAGTGGAATAAGTCAAGTGGGGAACATGTAACCCAAATTCAGGAAAGGATTGAAAGAAAACTTGCCAGTACGCAGATAGAAATTAACAATGAAGTAGTACGGTACAGATTAGGAAAGATTTAAGCGTCAGGATAAATTCGTTATCCGAAAAACAAGTTGACGATAGAACACAACTAGATCAGGATATGCAAACTTTAAAATCTACATTAGAGGAACAGATGCATAAAGTTGTCTCGGATGTAAATGAAACGACGAGTAAACTGAAAAATTTGAAGTTAGGAGAGGCTAGTTTAATGGAGAACTACAAAGAAGAGATTATCAAGAAAGTCTTAACAGAAATCACCGACAAGGATACAGAAGGCTTAGCTTGCGAATTGAATAGGAATTATGCTAGAAGACATAACCTAGAGCCAGAAGAAAGAGACGTGACTCCTGAAGAACGTGTATCCAGATTCAGAGAGGAGGATGACGAGAGGAATATGGAACCTGAGTGGAATTATAGAGATAGTGGGAGAAACTATCCGGATTCATATCCGAGGAACGTGACGGTCATTAGGAATTTCGAGGACAAACCACAAAAATTCAGTAACACTGATAGTTTGACACCTATAGAGTATGTAAGGAATCTCAAAGATTATTTCATCGAAGCTCACATTCCCAGAGAGAGAGAGATGAAGATAGTAGAGAGATATCTGATTGGAGGACCCCTTGAATGGTTTTGCGCATTTAGATACACATTCAGTAACTTTGACGAGTTTGCAGAGGCATTAATCAAGCGATTTTGGTCTATAGAAGCGCAGAATTCGTTAAGAGCGGAGGTGTATTCAAGAAAATACTCAGGTACTCTTCCAACGAGGTACGCTGATTTCTTTACGAGTCAGTTGTCCCGCTTGAGATTTTTGCAACCCCCATTGTCCACGGAGCAACTAATAGATGCGATTTCTCGTATGCTGCCAGTTGAGGTGAGGAGACTTATAATTTCGTCCAACATCAGGGATTTATCCAGCATGGATGAATTACTAAGAAGGTTAGACTACACAAGTCCAATGCCTAACGTAGTCCAGAAAGGTCAAAGGCAGGAGTTTAAAGAAATCAATACGGTATACATGGACCAAGTCCAACAAACTGACAAGCCAGAGCAGGAGAAAACTGACAATGTAGGTCCTCACAGAAATAATCAGTTTAGAAATTACAGATCACAAGGTTACCGACCGTATCAACAGAGAAGAGGTTGGAACTACAACCGAGGAAACTACAATGGAAGAGGCAGATATTACAACAATAATGGGTATAACCGTAACTATAATAGGAATAACCAAAACCAAAATAGAAACCAGAATACTCAAAGTCAGGTTATGACACCTGATCAGTATCAGCAAAGAGAAAAGGAAAGCCAGCAATACTTAAAAGAATTAAGAGATAAAGAAGCTGACAATCAAAAGAAAAGGCAGGATGTTGTAATCGATCCTGGGCCTTCTACGAGCCAGCAGAATTTTGAGGTCGGTAACACAAAAAAAAACGCCGATTTCTCAACGTCAGTGAGAACCTGTAAATACATTGCCACACCACACCTGATTACGATTAATGAGATATACGAAGTTACCGATGAAGATTTACTAGAAGAGAGGGGTATTGTTAAAGAGGAAAGACCATGTGCATTACCAATTATTGCTGTACGGATAGATGGACAGCAGTACAAAGCCCTGATGGACACTGGTGCTATTATTTCCATCATTTCAGAGGAATGTTATCAAAGTCTGCTAAGAGGAGAGCACATGACAGTTCTACCTGTTTCTACCGTCAAAGTGAGAGGGATATTCCAAGATAAGGCAGTGAAATGCAAGATTCAAGTGTTATTGAACTTTGAGATCAATGGAAGGAATTATGAACAGATCTTCATTGTGGTGAGCAAGATCAATTTTGATATGGTGCTTGGAATCGATTTTATATCGAAGGTCGGAGCTGTTATTGACATGAAGAACAGAAGTATTAGCTTTAATGATGGGTACATAATCACAGAAGAGATAGAAGAACAGGACGTGAAAAACAGTCTGGAAATAGACCTTAGGGAAGAAATTTTGAATACCATTATTAATGAAGTGGAAAATTTAGAAGAAATACCCAGTAGAAAAACTGAAGGATTTGAAGAAATTCAGGGGGAATTTGAGGATCTGATAAAGGAATTCCAAGATATTTTCGATGAAAAGCCTGGATTGATTAAGGATTATAAGTACAAGATAAGGCTGACAGATGAAACCCCTTACCAGAAAAGAATATACCCCATTCCTGAGAAATACTATCAAGAAGTACGAGGGTTAATCAGAAAAATGGAGGTAGACGGGATTATTAGAAAACAGGCGTCGTCTTATATAAACCCCATCACAGTAGTGAAGAAAAGTAACGGTCAGATACGTCTTTGTCTCGATGCCAGGACCATCAACTTGAAGATTCTTCCAGAAATTGACAGACCACCCAAGATTAGAGATCTGCTTCGGAAATTCAAAGGAAGAGCTTGTTTCAGCGTTCTCGACTTGACGTCTTCTTTTTATCAAGTTCAATTAGAAGAGGATAGTATGCAGTACACTGGATTCCTATTTGACCAGACGTCATGGGTCTTTGCCAGAATGCCTTTTGGAATGGTTAACAGTGGACCAGCACTTATTCGAGCACTTGATAGTAAGCTCACTGACGAAGTGAAAGAAAATGTAATCTGCTACATTGACGATTTAATCGTATCTTCACCCAGCGCCGAAGAACATTTAGTGCACTTGAGAAAGTTGTTCGAGAATTTAAGGGAGGCCAACATCAAGGTGAACTTTGGAAAATGTCAATTCTTGAAGAAGGAGATAAATTATTTGGGGCATACTATTGATAAAGATGGATATCATCCAAACATGAAAAAAGTAGATGCGATCACGAGATTTCCAAAGCCAACTAAGGTGAAACAAGTCAGAGAATTTGTAGGTGCATGCCAATTTATTAGCAGCCACTGTCCAAGATACTCGGAAATTATGGCTCCTCTGTATGACTTACTCAAGAAGAACAACAGATGGAAATGGAGTACCGCTGCAGACGAGGCTTTTGAGAAAGCAAAAGAGATGCTCAGAAATAATGTGAAACTGGAGTACCCAGACTTTGAGAAGGTGTTCTATATTGAGTCTGATGCATCGAGAATAGGCATTAGTGCAGTCTTATACCAGAAAGACGAGGCAGGCAACAAGCACTACATTGCGTTCACTAGTCGGAAGTTGAAAAAGCACGAGGAAAACTACTTCACGACAGAGCTTGAAGCGTTAGCTTTTGTGACAGCTTTACAAGCCTGGAAGAAAATCCTGCTGGGACATAAGGTCATCATTATTACTGACCATAAAGCACTACAGTTTATGTTGCAAACTGACATGTCGAGTGATAGATTGACACGTTGGGCTTTGTTCACCCAACAGTTTAACGCTACTATCGTCCACCAGCCTGGGAAAGATAACTTACTGGCTGATGCTCTATCACGTAACCCTATTAAAAATGTGCAGATACACCATGTACAATTGGAGCAAGAAGATGAAGAAACCGTTAGGAGGTTAGCCCGAATCGGTGTGTCACAGAAGAGACACGCTCCAATAAGGAAAATGTACAGGTTCCTCAAGGGTTACATGGACAATACAGATGTTGACTATGAAGCTACACGGAGAAATTCACGACACTTTGTCTTGAGTGGAGACATTGTATGCAAGTATGCTGACCCTGCGCATACAAAACTTCGAATAGTCGTGCCACCTAAACTTTTTGTCAATTTAGTGTGGGTAGCTCATCACGCAACTGGACATGCCGGTTTAGATAAGACTCTTAATACACTTAAAGAGAGGTTTATCTGGACTAACATGCGTTCCAGCATTGCCAAAGTCATTAGATCCTGTGACAAATGTCAAAGAGTAAAGTATGCTTCTGCTTTACTAAAGGGAAAACCGAAGGCGATGATTCCTTCTAAACCAAACGAACTCATGGCGACGGATATATTTGGCCCCTGTCCGAAGGGATACCAGGGTAACCAGTACTTGTTAGTGACCGTGGATGTTTTCTCAAAATTTGTTACAATGAGTCCCATGCAGAAGGCTAACACGAGGAACGTAGTAAGCAGACTGGAAAATGCTGTATTTCCTAAAGCTGGTATACCGGAATATCTACTGTCAGATCATGGAACGCAGTTTACGTCCGTGGAATTTGCAGCGGATATGGAAAGGCTTGGCATTAAGCACTTATTTTCAAGCGTGCGTTACCCTGAATCGAATTCCTCAGAAAGATATATGGCTGAATTTTCGAAATTCTGTCGAATTTTCTGTCCAAATGATCATTCTGGTTGGGTGAGATTTGTACCCCTTATTGAGGAATGTCTGAACTCTACAGAGCAGGAGAGCACAGGAGAAGTGCCAATGCGACTTCATCTAGGAAGAAACCCAGAAAGGCCGTGGGATAATCTTTTTAACCACATACCGAGAGATCCCGACATAGGAAGACAGCAGAGGATTGACAAGGCAAAGGAACAACTCCAGAAAGCAGCAGAGAAACGATTGAAGAGAGTAGCTGGAAAACGTTTTGGTACACCCTTTCAAGTTGGAAATCTTGTATTATTACGCAGACCTGTCAAGGCTGATATGTCCAAGAAAATATACCCCAAATTTGGATTAGTGATCCTGGGGCCGTTTAGGATTACAAACGCTTATGGAAACAACTGTTATGAACTCTACGATGATGAGAATAATGTCGTTTACGGCAAGTTTAATGCTGGAAATTTAAAAAGATACTATCCTAGAGTAAGCCAGTAATAATTCAATTTCGTGTTCAAGAGAATTGAGATACTTGTAACATTGAGTTTAAAAACAATTTGCAACTGTTTTTAAAACGTGGTGGGAGGAGAATGCCCCCGTAATTGAATTATGTAGAGACCATGGTGGCTATATTTGAAATTATAAGGAGAGTTATGGCTGTCATAGTTATGACGTGGGTAGTCATGACGTAAGCACGGATGACGTAAATGTTATGCCAGCAGGCTACTTGAGCTGAGATTCTCAGTGACGTCAGCATTTAGTCGAGAATGTTCCAAGATTTACGACGCAGTCGCAGGAAACGAGGAATTCTGCTGAGGAAGAAACTATGCTATTGGAGGAGAGGCATGAACCAATGAACGATAGTTTAAAGGAAGACGGAGATTGCTAAAACTATGGTATTTTTATTACTTTTGGAATGCAGAATTGTGGAAATCCATTTGCAGTAAAAGCATTGATTTGGAATTTTGGTGAAATTTATTTTCAGTTTTTGAATTTTGAAAATCCGTCATGTATTAACGAAGTTGGAACTTTGAGCGATGACGCAGTATCACGCTTTGGAAGGGATGGTAACGCCCCTCGTGAAGTTAATAAAAGGGCTTGCGCAGAAGAGAGGAGCCTTTTTCGTTCTCTGATCATTCTGAGATCTCATTCTCAGATCATCGAAGTCTATTTGTGAAAGTTCTTTTCTTATACATTCATTATAGTGAGACGTCGAAGTGAACAGCAGTGAAAAGAATCGTCTTTATAACGTGTGGCGAGGCCACTATATTAACGAGATCCAAGTCAAACTAGGTGAAGTTGAAACGGACCTTAGAAAGCTTCTACAAGTTTAGCTTCGAACAGTTAGCGGTCTCCGATAAGCTAATTGTATTGTGCAGTGCTACATGCAGTTATAGAGAAAAGCTGAACAATTTCGACCGATTAGTTCGAAAGATATTAGCAGTTTTATACGACTGAGAAAAGTGATTATCTCGCCACAAGAGAAGCACTTTCGTATAGCCAGAATCAACGCAACGGCTGACGCTGCGAGTGGAATCGAAAGACTTCTGATTGCTTGGTTACAGAACGATACAGTATAATGGAGCAATTGAATACGGCAGTTTGTTCTTCTAACACTACAACCGAAGAACAGATGGAAGGCTAAGGGCTTATTGCAATTGGGACATACTTCAACGGAGTAAGATAGCGACATGGAACTTCGTTAATTGCTATTCCACACAAGCGAACATGCGGTGAATACCATCTACACCCATGTTTCGTAAGTAAAGGCTGAATACCATCGAACAGCCATAGAAACAATTTCATACTCTGAATATGAATAATTTCTTCGGAAATTTCTACAAAACTTCATGGCGATTGTCTACTGGAACTTCAGGGAATTTTTCAAGAGAGGTCAGGGATATCCCGACTCACAAAGAAGATTATTGCCGGAAGGATGTCTATTCGTCTTCGAGGAGCAGAGCGATTCACGGAGAAGGAAGCAGTTCGATTCTCTGAGGGTGCTATTTCCTATTTCGAGGATGGAGCTCAACTTTAACGTGGTGAAATGGATCCATCAGCAGTCTTCTTTGGGGAATTTTCCTCTGGAACGTCAATCGGCAGATAAGGTAGTCGTGAACGTTTATTGTATTTGAGTATATTAATGATGTTTGAGCAACCATTTTTCCCATATTTTTATCCTCATGTTTTTGCCCTATTTTCTTGTTGAGATTCTTATTCTCAGTACACCTTGATGAGTTTTGCATTTTTCGACGATTTATTAAGACATTGTTATGTCATGGGCATAGTTAACGATTTTGAATCAGTTGAGACTGATATTTAGAATTTTCAGTAATTAATATTTTTGTAGTCACGATTCGACTGTAAATTAATGATTTTTATGGCAGATTTAAATTCAGACATCATGTCAGTTTATTAAAGTAATTCTACCCCTGTTTAATTACTTTGAACAATTTTCTGTCATCATCAAGAAGGAAGAACATTTAAATGATTTTAGAGCGATAAAATCTCTTACGTTGTCGACGATCTTGGAAATACTAGTCGTTATTTGAATTGATTGCAACACAGACATTTATCGTCAGTTATGAATGAACATTGCATTATAGACACTTTTGTGAGAGTAACTTTAATAATGAATTATTGAATGCATTAAAGTCAAGTACTTTTGTTAGGAGTTTTTCTCAATTAGAGATTTATAGAACGATGTTTGCATTCCCCAGTCTAATTGGATTCTATTCGACTACTTTGCATTTTAGTCGCACTTTATTTGAAGATAGTATTTTCATACTACAATTTCTTTTAAGATGTTAATCTTAAATTTGGATAGACCAGACAGGCGTATATAAGCGTATTCACTATTAAATTTGTTTGTGATTGGCAAGTTTTGACTTCATTTCGGTTCATGAATGAAATCTACGAAGGTTAAATAGAAAAAACAGTTTTGAAACAATTAATGATTATAAAAATTTTTAAGTGGAACTATGAATGTATAATCGCTAGTGCAGCGCGTGTTGAAAGTCGCTGAGATATAATGCCCTTGAATATGAAGGAAGTTCCCACAGGAATAAATGTTAAAGAATTATTTGTGGAAGTTTTGTAAGTTATGTGGAAGTTTAATACCATATAGATTAATATATGATGATTTTGGGCATATTTTGTTTAATGCAGTTTGTGCATTAACTTGTTAGCGAAGGATTTTCCGCTGGAGTAAGATTGTAATAGTTCGTTGAAAATAAATCAAGTGATTTACTGTTATAATTAACACGAGTTTTGAAAGAATTTGAGATAAGATTTTGAATGAAGGTTGCCGTCACAAATCATTATTAAAACCTTTATTAAACCAGATTGTGACATTAACATGTATAACTAACCTTCATTGGTCGATTATATTAAACACGATTATGAAAATTACAAACCGAATGAACATGTGGTCAATGTATTTATTAAATTAATAATTTAAACAATTAAAATGTTAATATTGTAAATAATTGCTGTAAATATTTTTGAAAATAATATGAAACGAGAGTGATGTTAAAGGCGTGCTTATAATATTTTTATTGTCTTTGACAAATATTATAAACAATTTCTAATTGTTATAAATAATTTATGTGATTTTGTTATAAACATTTAAGAGCTAATTAAACATTTGGATTAAACTTAACAAATTTAGGGAATTAACATAATGATTCAATAGGATGTGAGCAAAGTACTTGAAAGATTTGCGTAAATTTAATGTGAGTTGTCTTGTCGACATTTAAAAGCTTGAGAGAGCAAGCTATACTCTTACGTAACATAGCAGGTGAGAAAGGAGCCCATTCAACCAGTATGCAACAGGTTCGAGGGTAGCTCGCAGCTGGGCCAACATATGGTTATCAGAGTGAGGTCGTCCGCACTCCGGCCTTGCGACTATAAATACCATTCTCATGTTTATTAAAAGGAAACCAAATGCTCTATATATGTCACACCCTGACGTCCTTCTCCAATCCAATTGTGTTAATAATATTACGTTATTTGGAGCTCTTGGGAGCTAAAATGTTTTATATCATGTTGTATGATAATTTTTGCAAGTCCTGCTGGAGGACGTAGTCAGATTGACTTGGGCTACTGATAGCCACGTTGATTTTGTTGTGTTAGTAAAATCATACCCTTTATTAGAAATAAAGCTTTTGTACAGTTCAAAGTTCTCGTCTTCGTTCTGGCTCATTTTTAAATGTCATGTTGGAGGTTATTGTGTGAACAGACTTTTAGTGATCCTGTTGTCAACTCAAACCCCGAGATAATTAAGAGGTAAGTAACGGTAAGTATGAACCCCCGTCTATTTTGGTGTGTTCCACAATGATTTCCTGTGAACTTCTGTGCTCTTATCTCGATAGTATCTGTCAGTGCCATTTTCATTGATGTAGCTATGCCGGTGCAATTGATAATTGGCAATCCGATTGAGGGGGCGGATATCTGACAGCCTACTACACAGGTAAACGGAGACAGTACCTTCTTCAAGGCCACGGCCGCCTCCTTCCCTCTTCCTTGCCTATCCATCCTAACCATCCTTTACCTTCCCTCATGAGGCTTCTGTTCGCTTTGCAGGTGAGGCCGCCTGGGCGAGGTGCCAATCCCACCTCACCAGTTGTATCCCTTCCGATTCGATGTTCCCAGCTCTAGGACACTGCCCGTAGAGGCGGTAGTGGTGAGCTCCCTCGCTGAGTCCGTGGGTTCCACCAACCTGGAGGGTAAACGACTAAAAAAAATATATATATGCACAACGCTTAATTTTAATTTTAAAACGTCTGAATCATTACAAATCAATAAATATAAAAAATTTCAAGCAAAAAAAAAATAACTCTGATGGGGTTTGAACCATAGGCATTTGAGTGATAGGCCAACGCTTTACCACGGAGCCATTTGAGCCAACGAACATCGCTCTATATCGCTCTATATAACTTGTTAGCAAATTATGATTTTGACTAAACGATTTCATCAGTGCAGTATATTATTTATTTATAAAGCATTTCATACAAAGTTTATTTATTTTGTATCAGTACGCTATATTGCATGCAATACTCATATTAGTGAAATATAAGTCAGGCACAAGATATCCGCTGCCATCTTTCCTTGTACTGAGGCGGCTCAGTTTTTTAAAATCATTTCTGCACTATAGTATTACAAAATAAACTTTTAATTTCGAACGTGCCTCTTCCTTTAGAACAGTTAAATCGATTCTCGGCTCGATAATCGGAACTGGTGGGTCCCATGATATGGATTATAAAGTTTGCATAATTCGCACGGCCGCCATCCTGAAATGGTACGGCGGATAACCTTGTAGTTTGATCACAAGTCGCGTCCTATATGAAGATATGTTGTTACCAAATTTGGTAGAGATCGGATAATTTGGTTAGTCGCTATTTGATTTTACGTTTTGAACGTTTGAGGGGCCGCCATTCTGTTTTGGTAAAGATGGCTGCGATATAAAACATGACACTGAGGTGCCCTTTGCTTGTTCTACCTCTGTACCGAATTTCGTTCAATTCGGTTTCACCGTGTTCGAATTGATAGGGGGGACAGACATTCAGAGTACACACACACACACTCACACACACACACATACACACACACAGACAGACACACAATTTTTGGCCCTGTAGTGATCTCATAAGTCTACTTTCATTTCTAGCAAAAATCGAAAGTAGGCTAATAAATAGATGTACATGTGTTGGTATATTATTATCTGCACCATAATGTACTAGCATGGAGTAAAGGAACTATATAGAAGGTATCATAATGGATGCGCAACAGACATTATATACAGTAGGTAACGTGCAACATGATGGCTGAAGCTGTTATTGTGGTGAAACGCTGAACTAAAGAAGCTGTTACTAAGACATGCAAGATGTCTGCTGTGGCTTTGAAATTTTTTAGAGGGGATTTGGTGAACTAAAGGAATGAGTTGGTCAGTGAAAGAAGAGCCTAATTGATTGTTTTATTTCTGAGAGTAGAAATGACAATGAAATATGAAATAATCTGTATGAAGTTTATCCATGATGAAATTAAGATTTGGGGACTGTTGCGACAATCGGAGAAAAATTAAGGTATAAGACATAATGAAGATTTGAGATTTCTGTTGTCTTTACTACGTCGCATTGGTTTTGTATTCATATATCGTATTTCTTCACGATAGAAGCGAAACGAGATTGAATGTATGCAACGATAGTCTACTGAAAACACTATTTTCTTTAGTAGTTTTACGCGATATTCACATCATTGATGTAGAATGGATTCATGCTCTCACCTCTGGAAGCATTTCGATAGCAGGGAAAGAGTGATTGTTTGGTTCTATAAAATGAAAATATTTTCTTATTATGTCAGAGCCACAGTAAGCACTCCTATTACGGATCCTACAACTATCACTTGTTGTATGTAGCCTATTCAACACAAGAGTAAGTTGTAATTAAATTATATTACTGTATATAAGATCTTTCCATCTTATCTAATGTATTCTGGTTGGTGATTGTATCACCCTACATCTAGAGAGAAAGTACAGGGTGATTATTTTGCTTGAGCGGGAGGGGCAACCGGCTGCCGGGCGCGCGCACCTTCCGCCAGCCCCCGAGCTCGCACCGCGGATTGTGCGCAGGTGGAACCCGTAACAATGTACATTAATTAATAGCAAATTCACCAGCAAATCATGACTAAAGAACTTACCTTTTCACAGAAGTTGCAGAAAATGTTCTCCTTCAACTGACAGACAGGCGTTGTACCGTGTAAATAAATTAGCGTTTACACGTTGTAATTCCCTTCTGTTGTGAGGATATCTGCTGCCGTATATGGTTCTCCAGCTCCACTCGAGTACGGGTCCGGTAATTGATCTGTACACTTTGAATGTTAAATTAACCCACAATTGAACAACAAACGGGTTTAGGTCCATGCTTCGATTAATTACACACAGGGGGTGCAGGAGTAGCTGCATAATGTAACGATGTCTCTGTCAGCTGAAGGAGAACATTTTTAGTATCTTCTGTGAAAAGATAAGTTCCAACCTTTAACTGGTGACGTGAGGTCCTCCAGATTCCCAAGAAATAAAAGCCGGTCCCGCTCCAGCAAAAGAATCTCACTGTATTATTCTGTGCTCAACCATATACATATATGTTTATTGTTGACAAGCCATCAAATGACTGGCGCCCACCCATATATCATTTTATTATATGAAAGCAGATTAGAGAACGGTCGGAATTACAAGTTTTGTGACAAGAAATTAACTGTTCTTCAAAGTAGAGACCATCAGATCCTATGGTCATGAGCCATCTTTCAGCGATGTTTCTTATCCCACGCCGGTACCAGTCTCTGGGTTTTGATGTGAAGAATTCGGCGAGATCCACTTCCACAGCTTCAATGATTTCGAAATTCTTCCACTCAAGAGATGGGCCATGTATCGAAAAAGATGATAATCAGAAAGTGCAAGATCAGGACTGTGTGCTGGATATGGTAGCAGTTCGACTCCTCCCAATTACCGAAATTTTGCCATGGATGTTCGTGCAGTATGCGGTCTCGCATTGTGCTGCTGCAAGAGAACTCGCTGACTGGGTATCTCCGTCTCAAAATGTCATGAACTCGTTCCAGTTGTTGAGTATAAGGATTCGCATTGACTGCACGCCCGTTTGGAAGAGACTCCCAGTGAATCACTCTTTCAAATTTCCACCATAAACACAACATCATTTTGGGGCCGATCCCATCCTTTTTAACGATGGCTGTGGCTGGTTGACGAGGATTGAGCCACCTATCGAGGTGTCATCACACGTGACAATTCTCCTGATAAATCTATCATCCATGGGGTTACCGATAAGCTGACGACAGATATCCACCCTACGTTGAGCCTGTTCAGGGGTACAGATCTACAGCTTCTGTTCGGATTTCCAAGTTTCTTAATCTGGCGATCTATGGTATCTTTTAAGGGACACTGGGACTGAGTTTTCATATTTCTGTAATTATCAATGGATATTGTTCTAATTTTACACACATCACTCAAATACTAATATACACTATACTTCTGATTTACAGTTTTCTATCTCTGATCGTTTAGGAGATATGATTATTTTTATATAGAAAGTATGCAAATTTTGAAAATGGTCCTTGCGTTAAAAAGATAGAGGTAGCTCATTTATCATGACTTTCCCATATAGATATTCAGTATGAAAGCAATCCTAGTGATTGGTTTTAAGTTCATATCAATATTTCTTGAGATATAAATTAACTCATTTCACATTTTGTTATCCCATTAATTGCTTATTATTTGAAAATTAAAATATTTTTTATGGCAAAACTAAGAATACTACAGTAAAACTAATCACTGATATTATGGATGCAATAATATAGAATATGTATAAAAAATTGCTACATTATAGCTACAAGTCTGATGCATATGGGGCGAATTTTGTCTCAAAAAATGAAAAGCTGCGAAAAATGCACTTTTATAAACCCATGCATATTGTTTTAGTTATCAGCTTACCTTATCTGCTAAAACTGCCCAGCACCATATGTAACACCCTCTTTCTTGTTTTTCTGAGCTTCCTTATTAGGAAAATAAGCACAGAAATACTCGCTTCAATGAAAGCCCATGAATAGGAGGCGTTTAAATACCATGCACTAGACATTTCAAGCATGCGCTGGACCTTTAAATATGGTGGAATTAGGAAAAGACTTTCACTAAATTATCCGCTGGAGTCAGGGACGTAATTATACCAAAGAATTAAAAAAAACAATATTTTTGCGATTTCTGACCAAAACTCAGTCCTGTTGTGTTGTTTGAGTCTTCAGTCTTTTGACTGGTTTGATGCAGCTCTCCAATTCCTCCCTGTCCTGAGCTAATCGTTTCATTTCTACAT